>OV884058.1:177120707-179620707 GCA_930367215.1 Pollenia angustigena | reverse complement strand
CCCAACTGACACCGCTAATGATGACCAGACTGACGAAGACTCTGGGGAAGAAGATTATGTCAGCATACATAATTTACCACCAAACTTGCTTCGAGCTCCAGCAGAGATTTCTGCACATGAAGACGGACTACCAGAGTTTCATCAGGATGATGATACAGAGCCCCATGGATCTCACGAGCCTCTCTTCAAGCGTGCTAGAAAGTATAATTGGAAAAAACAAGATTTACAAGCAAAGCCCATTACTTGGCAACCTGTTTTCGATGTTTCACTTGAACGAACTCCAATGGAATGGTTTTCATTATTCTTTTCTGAGGACATTTTTAAGCTACTAAAGACTGAAACAAACAAGTATTTATCACGCAAACTGCATCCCGCAGACGTCAAAATGGAAGAATTGAAATGTTTGGTTGGAATTTTATTGGTAAGTGGCTACTCTCAAGTAAGTAGGAGACGGATGTACTGGGAAAATGCACCAGATTCAAAAAATGATCTGATCGCTTCAGCCTTATCAAGAGATAGATTTTCCCTCATATATTCCAATATTCATGCCGCTGATAATCTAGTCCGATAAATTCGCCAAAGTTCGTCCTTTGCTAAGACTCTTATCTGCGAATTTTCTTGAACACTGTCCTCATAAAGAGAATCATAGCATTGATGAGGCCATGGTTCCATATTTCGGTCGTCATGGGTGCAAACAGTTTATTCGAGGTAAACCTATTAGATACGGTTACAAATTATGGGTTGGTGTAACATCAGGCGGATACATTGCATGGTTTGAACCATATCAAGGAGCGTCTACATTTACGGATGCCCAAAAAACTCACCTCGGTCTCGGCGCAAGTGTGGTGCTGACTTATGCTGATCAACTAGTATCATTGGGATATGGCACAGGCTACCATCTTTTTATAGACAATTTCTTCACTGGTTTGCCTTTAGTCGATGAACTCACGAAGAGGGGTTTCCGTATAACTGGAACTATACGAGAAAATACGACTGGAAAATGCCCCTTATTGGGCAACAAAGAACTAAAGAGAGAGGTTTCTTCGATTATCGATTATCTGACGATGTAATAATTTGCAAGTGGCATGATAATAGTATGGTGTCGGTATGTTCCAATGAAGTTGGTATAAATCCTGCCCACAAAACTGAACGCTATTCTCGCCAACAAAAGAAGAAGATACTAGTGGCTCAACCTCATCTTATTCAGCAATACAACAAAAACATGGGTGGAGTAGATTTATCGGACCAGAACATATCTTCACTAAGACCAAGCATTAGAGGAAAGAAGTGGTACATGCCTTTGATTCTCCACTGCATTGACATGTCAGTACAAAACGCGTGGTTACTTTGTAGGCAGAATGGGAGTAATAATATCGACCTTCTAAACTTCCGACGTCGTATTGCAAATACAATTATCGAGGGTAATAAACAACGTGAAAAACTAGATCCTAGTCGCCCATCTTCTTTAACATCGGATGCCCGATATGACGGAAAAGATCACTATATTACCAAGCAGGAAAAGTGAACCAGGTGAGGGCAATGCCATAAACAATGGCCTACTAGATGTATTAAGTGCGACGTTGGTGTCCACGTGGAATGTTTTCTTATATATCATACAAAAAATAAATAAAAACTCAATTTTAAGTGCAATGTTTTTGTCTACGAAAGCTGTATCATACTAAAAATAAATTAATACATCATATTAAAAATTTGTATTTTTTGTATGCATGTAGGCCTACAGTAGGTACGGTCCCTATATAGCCCCCTATACACTTGATATTTTTTTAAGCATTTTTTCAACGTATTTTAGGCTGTCCTTAATAAGAATTACTAAAAAAAAATAGCTCTCTTTCACAAAAATAATTATAGGTCTATATGGGTTAATAAAAAAAAATGTAAAAATATATGTTTGTTAGTTACGCCGTTTTGCATTTTAGCTAACGACATATATAATTTCTATTCTAATTAGTATTTCGTTGATATTAAAAATCCAATTTTCTTAAATTTACGTCCTAAAGTCTTCCATTTTAACCTCAAAATTTAAAAATCTTTTACTCTTTCAACTAAGAGTACCCTGTAACTTTTTAAAGCAAATTAATGAATCAAAACAATTTTCTATCAACTGCAGCAGATGGTACCAGAGATTTGAAAGTGTGTATTGCGAGCCCATGCGTTCATATGTACATAATACGAATAAACACACTTTTTTATCTCTTCGTTTTAGTAACTGCGTTGATTTCATAATGGCGTGTTAATTTGAGCATTTTGGTCTTCTTGTCCATGATATTAACGATGCTTTTAATTATCACCTCCTATACACTGAAAGAATTTTCTTCGCAATACCAATGAATTTTGACATTAATCCCATGAACTCAGCTCGTCTACTGGGGCAGTGTAGTTTTTGGATAAAAAAACTATGTTTTTTACTCAATTAAGAGCGTAAATATGAGATTCAATTGTCAATAATAACAATAACAGCGTTGATTGAAAGTGGACTGAAAGTTTTTGTTTCATTACTATAATCACATTTTTATTGTCATAATGAAAATTCAAATTTATGAAGGCAATTATTGAAATATTGTTGCTTTTATAAAAAAATTTTTTGATTTCATAAATTTAATGGCATACATGTAACATTAGATGTATGAAATTATTAAATCTTAAATTTTTTAATTAACAATTAAACATTTTTTAAGGAAACTATAATTTTGTATTAATTTATGAATATAGTTAAGTTTGTATATTGTTTTTTTATGTTCCCAATTAAAATTTTTTGTTTATCTTGGACAAACTTAAGTTTTCATATATCCAATGAAAACTTTTAACGTAATTACGAAATCCAATGAAGCGATTTTAACGAAAATATTTCATTATAACTATTAAATTCCATTTAGACAATGAAAATTTTCATTTACCCAAGGAAATTTTTTTTATGAAAATGATTCATTAAATATATGAAGCATTTTTCTTTCAGTGTAGAAACGTTCTATAACTGTTTAAGGATAAATGGTGAATTTGCAGTAACTAAAAGTGAAACTGCAATATAAAGTTTATAATCAAACTCTACTTTTTGCCAGTAGTTTTTTCTTATGCGGATGTGATTCTCAATTTTGCGTTTCAAATAACAATCACTAAATGACCTAAATTCACTATAAGCAGATAATAGATTGAGAGGAGATATGTTGTTTTGCGTGAGTTTTTGTTGCAGGGTGTTTACACAGAGAATATTTTAGGAAGGAGAATGGGAATATATATATATATATATATATATATATATATATATATATATATATATATATATATATATATATATGTTCCTTTAACTCCCACTGGAGCATAGGGCGCCAAATGAATGGGAATAGTGTTGTTGAAAACTTTTATTAAGAGATAAGCAATTTTCTATACTTTTTTCATAAAAAAAATATTTAAAAAGCAAAGAATTTTCAAGCTCAAGGGCACTTTTATATAAAAAAATTATGTTTTTTTTAATTATAAACAAATTTTTTAAAACAAAACTTTTTGAAACAGCAAAATTTTTAATTATGATCATAAATTATTAATTATATTGTTAATAACACTGCGAAACAGTAATTTTGCGGCCTAAAACTAGTTTACTAATTTATGGTCGCTGATTTCAAATCAAATCTCCATTTTTCTCAGTAAATTGTGAACAAAGTCAAAAGCTCTGCACCGATTGCTTTTTTTTCATGCGAAATATGTTTAACTAAGACTTTTTAGACAAAACTATGATTTTTGTCGCATTTTTTTTTTATACCCTCCACCACAATTAGTTGTGAAGAGGGTTTATTAAGTTTGTCATTCCGTGTGAAACTTTTTTATTAATCATCTCAGATCCCATAAAGTATATATATTCTGGGTCCTTGAGTAATTCTAAGTCAATTTAGCCATGTCCGTCTGTTTGTCCGTCTGTCCGTCTGTTGAAAACACGCTCACTTTCGAAGAACTCAAAAGAAATTAACAAACTTGGTGCCAAATTGCTTGTAGTTATCCTAAGCAGTTTGGGATTGAAATCCAGCAATATCGGTTCAGTAGGACCGGAGCTATGAATCAAAATGTGGAACCACCACCTACAAAAATTGATAATTTTGTTACAAAAAATAACATAAATGCTGGAATAAGGCACCGAATGAGATAAGCTTTTGCAAAAATTTGTTTTATTTGACTGGAAATCACGCTGTTGAATTTCGTGAAGATCCGTTCATAATTTACCCTAAGCCCCATATAAACAAAACTCCCGGAAAACAGTTAAGTACGCCTAAAACCGTAAAAAATAACGCTAGCGTAACAAAATTTGGTTCGTCACAGTTTTTTTGGACTTGAAATAACACTGTGTAATTTCGTGACGATCGGTCCATAATCTACCTTAGGCCCCATATAAACCCTACTACCGGAAAACAGTTTAGAACGCCTAAAACCGTAAAAAATAATGCAATCATAACAAATTTTGGCTCGTCACAGTTTTATAGGACTTTAAATGATACTGTGAAATTTCGTGAAGATCGGTACATACTTTACCCTAGGCCCCATAGAAACCCTACTCCCGAAAAACAGTTTAGTACACCTAAAACCATAATTAATAATGCTAGCAGAACAGAAATGGGTACGAAATGACGCTGTGAAATTTCGTGATGATCGGTCCATAATTTACACTTGACCCCATATAAACCCTACTAGCGGAAAACAGTTTAGTCGCCTAAAACCATAATTAATAACAAATCGTCATAGTTTAAGATAATAATAACATCATACAGATGTTACTCCTTAAACATTCGAACTGTCGGTGGAGGGTATCAAAGATTCGGCACAGCCGAATATAGCACTCAAACTTGTTTTTAGTAATTTTTAAAGAACAACAAATTTTTATTTCTTTTCAAAACTTTAACGATATCTCTTAAACTACTGGACAAATTTAAAAACAATGTAAGCACGGCTTAAAGATAATATTGTTGACGAGTTTTCGATTTTTTTAACTGAAAATGATGAACCATCTCAAGTTATTCCAATATATTAAGTGAAAGGCCTTAATTTTAGATGTAACGGTATATCTCGAAAAGTCGAACTGATTGAGAAAAATGATTAAGCTTGTGTAATTAATTATAGATCATAAATAAATATTATTTTTATATAAAAGCAAACTTGAGCTTGAAGATTTATTGTGAAGAAATAATATTGAAAAGGTCAAATAAGTTAAACTAGATAAGTTAAAAAGCTAAGAATGAATGAGAATATAATCGAAATTTTTCGATTTTCGAATCGAATCGTGAAATAAGACTCATAAAGGCTCACTTTTAAATTTTCCACATATTTTGAATTTTAGCATAGTTAAACGCTTGTGCCGTTCAACGTGATATGGCAACATTGTTGTTTAAATTTAAAACTTTTATTTGAGAGACTCGAGGTCTTACTCAAATAACAGAACTAATTTTTAAGCTAGTTTTCTTAATTAAGGGTTATTGATTTAGTGGTTTCAAACCACCGGTCTGCCAAGCACAGAATACTAACAGAACTGTAAAAAGTGACGTGTGAAAAAGGCCCAAATCAGTTGCGAGGGTAGCTTTCGAAGAAAGAGACAGAAGCTTTTTTTGGTAGTGAAGTGTCAAGGTGTAAAATCAGGACGCAACAATCAACACAAATGGCGCGATCAAAACAAAAATAACAAAACACAAACCACGTTAAACAAATGCAGTAGCTCAACAAACGTTGCTTATTGTGTAAAAAAAATGTATTTAGTAATATTGTTTTCTTTTATAATCTTATTTTCTTACTTAAATATTATTTACTCGTGTTGTGGTGAACTTAAAAGTTAATTTTTACAACAGTTTTGCAAATAAATCTTAACTAAATAAATTTGTGTTCATTGTATTGCGGCACAGAAGATGATGAAAAGAGAAATGCAAAAGCACAGCTTTCTTAGAAAGAGACAAAAAAAAACGCAAGATCTTCCGTCTCGTGACAGTTCTGTTAGTATTCTGTGCTGCCAAGGCTGCCAGCTTTAGTGAAAGGTTTGTCAATTATGAATATGTATCGTTTAACTTACTTAAAACATGGTCACTTTCCGAGGTGATTATGGTCGTCATAATCGACCTACTGTGCAAGGAACTGGCAAGATTTTAAAGAAATTAGAAGAGAATGGAAGATGTGGTTGGGCCTGTGCATCATCGAAATGTGTGCACTACTGAAAATATTGCTTTTGTACCACTTTTTTTGCATCTATTGTGCGGCAGGATTTCAGTCTTAATATTTTTGCTTCTATAAGACCAGTGTCAAATAGACCAGTATTTATCGATTACGCTGATTGTTCTTTATGTTTGTTTCTCACATTATTTTGCTATTCCTTGGGGTTTCAATTACAAAAGTGCTGATCGTCAACAAATAGTGAAGTTGGCATATTTTGACTAAAAACAATTACAAATCTAAATGTTTTAAACCAATTAAAGACGCTTGATGCAATAAAAATGCGTTTTAGCTAAAAATTTTAACGATGTGCATCAATTGTGCGAGTCCTGAAGGATATAAAAACTAAAGATTGATAATATTTTCTACTCTTAGTATTTTAGCGTAAGATCATGCGTTTTGACAGGCTACGTCAAAGACCGTCCCTACACGGATAATTCCCTAAAGTTGAAGAATTTTAAAACTTACATTCGTCAAGTTATCTAAAACTACCAACATAGGGACAGTCATTAAATGACATTGTATTTCGTACGTCGTAATGTCAAGGTTTAAGCATTACAATAAATTAAAAGTTTTGTGGAAATCATAGCTCTTGAAACCGAAAATAGTCCTTAAAAAGTTCCTATAACGTTATCTTTAAGAAAAGTATCATTATGTTAAAAAATCACTTTTAATCAATCTAGAAAGGTTTGTTTTTAATTAAAAGTTTGGTAGGGACAACATTGATAAGGGCTCGGAGGTCACTATATATGTGGACAGCCAGGCGGCTCTTATGGCCGGAAGGGGCTGTTATGTGAACTCTAGGCTGGTTGATGATTGTAGGAGGGCTCTCAGGGGAGCCTTAGGGGAGTATTTGCTAAGGTTGTGCTGGGTGCCGGGTCACTGCGACATAGGCGGCAATGAGGTTGCTGATGAGTTGGCAAGACAGGGCTCAGAGATGGAGGATCCTGACTGTGTGGAGGCGGTTTGGCCTCCATTGGGCTTCTATTTTGGTAGAATTAAGGAGTGGACACTGGGCGTGAGAAATCGGGCCTGGGCGGCCGAACGAACTGTCGAGTATCACGGACACTGTGGCCGGTGCTTAGGAAGTCCGATTCGGTGTCGCTGCTGGGCAGGAGCAGGGTCTGCGTTAGGACCATGATAGGAATGATCACGGGCCACTGTATAATAGGCAGGATGGCAGTGAGGATGGGATCCGACTTGTCGGATATATGCAGGTTGTGCGAGGACCCTGAGGAGTTGCAGACAGTTGAACACTTTCTGTGCCACTGTCCCAGGTTGCAGGGTAGCAGGCTAAGGAGGCTGGGCAGTAGATTCCTGGGCGAATTAGGGGATGTTTCGAGTTGCGGAATCGAGAATCTGATAGGATTCGTAATGGGGATGGCCTGGCTGCACGATGGGAGACCGGGTGCTAACCGCACGTAGGGCGGATTTGGTTTGGGTGGGATTTATCTCGGGGTTGGTCCTTTACCTTCATTTTCCTTCTTTTCTTTTCTTTCCTTTCTTTTCTACCTATCTTTTGGATCTGTCTTATGCTTTCGCTGTTTATTTCACCTACTTTCTGCCTTCATGGCTATCTCTAATTAAGGCGTCACAATGGACCATATTGGTCTCTGGGTGAGGGTGTTAAGGAGACTTCACACCGGCCTTTCTCCCCACCTACCTCCCTACCATGGTAGAAAAAAGCTTTGACGCGAACAGGATTCAGCTATTTGAATTTTAAAGACTGTAAATATAAACCTTAAGAAAATATTCAACAAAAGTTTTTTTTTGCGTATTTCTGCCTACATTAACATAGAAAAAAAACTCCAGCCAAATCAAACATAACAAACTTTAAATTTATTTTTCCTATGAACACATTTGCTTATCTCTGATATCTCTCTACATGTTGATCCCTGGGTATTTAGTTGACATTTATATTAAATAGTTTTACAACAGCAAACGTGTCAAATAAAATAAAAAGTAAGGAAAAAATAAAATGGGAAATCGTATGATACATACATTCATACGTACAACAAATATTCATTAATTTACCTGTCACTCAAATCGCGTTTTTTTCGTCGATCCTGTGAGAGTGCCTCAACACATAATACTATTAATTTACTATCACATGTTAGACGCTCTTGATCTAAAAGTTTGTTCCCCAGCAAATTGCTGGCATAACCGAATTTATCTCTCGCACCAGAATGCCAGGCATCACAATATGTGTCAATTGAACGTTCACCAGTGGGTAGAGCACCATGCCAAACATGTTTTTGTGGCCTGAAATTACATAAAATGAAACCGAATAAGCAAAAAAGAAGTCTATTTTTATGTACATCAGATACGTAGTATAACAATTATGTAAATTTTATTTTGTGTGAGATAAAAAAAAATTTATTAAATGTTTAAATTTTGTTAAAAAAATATGTATGTATAGCAGATTTTAATTTTAATACTTAATATTTTAAAGACTTTTTCACCTGAAACTAAAATTAATGCAAATGAGTTGTGTATTTTGATATGTGTGTCCATGAATTTGATATTGCAAAATTTTATTGCAATCCCTCCAAACACAGACAGTGAAATATATGTTATCATATAATTGCACTCCAATAGAAGCCAAAACCATATTAATGGTTGGGTATGATCATATTATGGTTATTAATGTTATTTTATTTGTCTCCCGCACCAAATTTTATTAATGGTTGCTGGTACAACCACAGCTTGTTGCACGTAAAAAACGGTGTTATAATATTATTTTCCATAATATTGTGACAGATTTAAATTTTCTGCGTATATACCAAATATGTAGTCCGTTACCATATGTAAACACATTTTTCTCTGACCGTTCGAACCACATAACTTCATATTAGACTACAATCACCATTAACCCTGGATGGTTACTTTTCGTCAAGGCTCGTTTACACTTTATCATATAACTTTTTTATGAGTATTTGAATTACGCTCACGGATTTGGCTAATGCAGAATATTCTGTATTATACCATTGCTTTTGGGAAACCAATATTAGTCTTGTTTTTAATGAATCTAGTTCAAGATGGTGAAGATCGATATTGTCGTAGCGAAGTGGAAAGTTAGGGTTAGCAAAGGACGGTTGAAACCGTCGTATGAAGCGAAAAACATATGCCAAGACCCGTAACGCTCTGGGGTAAGACGTGAAATTTGTAAGAATATCAATTGGAGTGTTAGAGGCTTGGCCTCTATTAATACCAATATGCAAATGGTGTGATAATATTGTGTCAGGGTTTGTGTTTGCGGATGGTTTTAGAGACGAAATACGGCTGAGATTGGTAGTAGTAACGTTATTGCATTTTGGCCATTCAGAGGCAGGGTTGGCAAGCCACGCAGGCCACTTCCACCAAATTCTGTTGCTGGAGGCTTTGCTAGCCATCCCAGCACAATGGATGAATCACAGCAGAGAATTGTTTCGTAATTTTGCAAATTTAAAGAAGTTATCGTATGAGCTGTGAGTCTAGCTAACAGCAAGGCACCTGATAACTCTAACTTTGGTAGTGTGATAGCTGCTAGGGGAGCAACTTTGCTTTTAGAGACTAGTAAGTTAGAAAATACGGTAGAAGAGGTTTGCACTCGAATATAGCTGCACAGCATGCCATTTTAGAGGCGTCACAGAATCCGTGAACTTGGATTTGGTCAGCGGGAGTGAATTGTATCCAACGCGGAATCTGGATTTTTTCGACGTAGAGCATATCAAGAATGAGTTAGTTCCAGCTTCGGACAGAATCCTCACTTACAGACTCATCCCAATCGATTTTCTCCAGGCAAAGGTGTTGTATTAATATTTTTCCTTTGATCACTAATATATATATTTTACGTTTAGTGACGTTCGTAACCTCAGGGATAGGTTCAAAGGAGTAGGAGAAGTAAGACTACACGAACTTTTATAGTTTTAAGGTCTATACGAACGACTGCGTAATGCGGAAGACAAAAGGAATTACTCTTATTCCCTGAGACGTATTCTATTGAGGTGTTTGGTTCCATATGATCAAGTGCTATTACATTCTCTTTTATCCCCACCTACATTGCATCACATCTACATATATCCCACAACTATACTCTAACTTATTCATATATCCAAAAAATATTAAATGTGTAGGAATGTATTCTTCTTTTGTATTATTTTTAAACTTGCTAACTTTTGATTTCAGGTATTTTTTTCCTAAGCAACTTTTTTAATTGAACTTTTATTTTACAAATTTAAAAGGAAATTTAGAATTTATTACCAACTTTAATTTTATTTCTTTTGCCTATTTAACTCACTTCTGTTGCTTATTTTATTGCTACTATTGTTTTACTCACTTTGTCAAAATTTTTACCATTTTCCCGTTTGTCTTTTTATATTTAATGCGATGTTTTCGTACCGAAGTCAGAGTATCCACAAAAACTTGCGACTCCGACTCCGACTCCAAAATTTTTCGCCATAAAAAATTTAAAAAAAATTTCTAATTTCTTCCAAAATAAAAAGAATTTAAAAATTTTCAAGTCAAGAAATAAGGACCAGTCTTCTTTACATATGTTAATAGCTATATTAAAGCTAAATGCGGCGCTTAGTAGAATTAAAATATCGTTTTGAAAATTCAAACAAAAAAATAGTTTAAAGTCAAATAAGGACCAGTCTTACAAACATTTAGCATCAAGGTTAGATTAGGAGTCAAAGTTGGTGTTGGAATCGGACTTAAAAAATTTCAGCGGGTGGAGTTGGATTCGGAGTTAGAACTATTTGCTGACGACTTCATAGCCCTGATAATAACACTGCCAAATTTCTCGAAGATCAATTCTTTAATTTAAAATAGACATTTGAATTAACTTAATTAAGCCTACGCAACAAATAATAATATGGCTTTGGAGGCTGCAAATAATCCATAATTTGTCCAATTAAGAGGCATTTTGATACACTTAAAACTCTAATAGAAGATATTCTTCTACTGCAATTCGGTCCAATTTTGCTCTTTTAAGCCTGGTACTCTGTTCAACATTTCACGTGAAATGCTGTCAAAACGCATATGAAAAAAACTTGTACGGAATATCTACGAAATAATGTTGGAATTTTGACTACTGCATTAACTAATTTAACCTTTAACTTACGAGGTGAAAATTTGTAACATATAAGAAGAGGTGGTAGTAAATTTTACACCAATTTTGTTTAAGGAATATTGTCAGCGCTTTTTATGTTATAATTGTTTTATTCTTTCAGTACTCAAGGTTAATTACTTCCAAATACCAAGTTAGAAAAAAAATTAAAAACAAAATCAGTTTTCTTTATTAAATTTGTTGTTTATTTCACAAGTCTTTGTTTCTATAAACCAAAAACAGATTTATTTTTTACTTCTGTATTAGAAAAAATATAAGTTTACAAAAAATTAAATGGCGGTTTTCCACAGCCTAACAGTTATATTAGTTAAAAACAAAAACGAACGTTTCAATATTTCTTATATATTAAAAACTAGCAACCAATATTTTAAGCCAAGTTAAACGGTAAAAGTTGAAGCGTATATAAAGAGGTGGTAGTAAATTTTACACCTATTATTTTAAAGAATTATTGTATTTCACAAGCCTGCTTTATATGTACATACATATACAAAAATATATGCATATATATAATGATAAAAAAAAATAAGTTAACATAAAGTTATATTATACGGCATTTTTCACAGCCCACTGTAAATAGTTAAAAAAAGGAACATTTCAATATCTCTTACATACTAAAAATTATATACATTATAGTCTTTTAGGTGAAAATATCACTCGTCAAAATCAGTATTCGCACAATTTATACACAAACGCTTACTACAGCCCATACACATTGTAAACATGTGTAAGTTGTTTTTCTTTTTAATTTATTCGCACAAATGTAACATAATTTGCTTGTCGTAATTGGTTTTTCCACAACAGGCTGAGGAAGAGAGTCAGAACGCAAAATCATATGTATTATATCTCGTAGAGAACGAGTTAATCTTTGGTTGTGTTCTCTTCTTTGTAAGTGTGGCACAACTAAGTTTTTGGCTAGGGCTTTTAAAAAATCCGCTCTTGAAATTTCATTATAATTACGAGATGATTGTTTCAAGATATATGCATTAACTCCACTAATATCTATTAATCTGTAGAACACCGCTAAAGGCCAACGTCGTGTACGGCGACTACATGAGTAAATAGAACGCTTTTTATCTAGCTCATCAACTCCTCCTTTTGTGTTGTTATAGTCAGCTATCATTTCTGGCTTATTAGTCAGTGGATCATTTGCTTTCTGATGATGCATAGTAGATATTAAAATTACAGAACGATTTTTTTTGGGAACGTAAGACAAAAGCGTTATATCTTTTGTAAATCCGTAAATACTACTCTCAACTGCCCTTCTTCTGTTTGGTAAAAATTCTAAAGGAATTTCTTTTTTATTTTTTCTAAGAGTACCCAAATAAGTAAGTTGACGTTCTCTTAATTTTTCAGCTAATTGAATTGATGAGAACCAGTTATCTGCAGTGATGTTTCTGTTACTCCCTTCAATTATACTAGATAATCTCAATACAGATTGAGTTGGCACTGCAAGCTTCTTTTCTTCACTTGTAAGGTTAACACCGTCACAGTTCTTTCCGTAGTAAATATAGGCATTTGCAAGATAGTGTGTACGTGCATCTGTTAAAGTCATAATTTTAATTCCATATTTGGCCGGCTTCTGAGGCATATAAACCTTGAATTTGCATCTGCCACGAAATGGTACTAACATTTCGTCGATACAAGCATGAGTACCCATAGAGTAATTTGATTGACAATTTTTGATAATAATTTTAAAAAAATTTCTGAAATCGCTGCCAAAGGGTCGTTTGATAACCTTTCTTTTCGGTCAGAAGAGTTATCAAACCGTAAACAAAAAAGTATGGTTAAAAATCGAAGTCTAGACATTGTCGCTCTAAAAATATCTCTGCCGGTTCCATCAGTTGCAAATAGAAGATCTATGGATTCTCGGTTAGATTTAAAAACAGACGTATAAAGCAACAATCCCAAAAATGCTCTGAATTCAGTTTCATCCAAAGGCTTCGCTTCTAATTTGTTTGTTGATTGATATATCATATCTAACTTTTTGTTGGTATGTTCGATGATTATGTTCTCAATAGAGTTATCAAATATTTTTGACCAGTAATACATATTTTCTGGTTCGGCTTCAATATTTTGAGTGTCTGGTTGTTGTCCTGACCATTTAAAACGATTTTTTCCATAAAAGTAACGAGATTCTGAGTAATCGTTTGATTCTACTTGGTTTTGTAGAGTTTCAATGCTTTCTTCAACGATATTTTCTCTTGTCATAAGAATCGTATTAACTTCCTCTTCGCTATTCGTTTCCGAAATTTCGGAGCTACTTGCACTACAAATTTCAGGGACGAAGTTTGTATCCACGACTTCATCATCAACTTCACTTTCATCACCATAAATTTCGTCACAGCAAAAATCCTCATCTTCCTCTAATATTCTAGTGATTTCCTGAATGCAAATTTTTTTTGAATGGTTCATTTTTCACTAGTTAATTAAATAGTATACAAATATTGGAATAATTTTTTTATAAAACTTTAAACCAAACCATATTTATTTTTTTACAAGAAAACTTACGCTTATGTTGATGTGGTGGTAAAAAATTTTCTATGAAAAAAACTCACAAACAACTAGGTGGTAGTAAAAAATTTCCTATGAAAAAATAACTTAAACGACGACGTGTAGTAAAATTTACACCTAAGCACGAATATCTCCGCGCTACTGTTACCGACGACAAAGCAAACAATACTGAAATGAGAGCACATCATTATATGAGGGTACTGAGAATATACAATTATTTGCGTTCAAAAGAGAGAAGTTTTTAAAGAAATAAAAAACAACGGTGTAAAATTTACTACCACGTCATAAGTTAAAGGTTAAAAGATATAAAAATTAAAATAAACTTAAAAAGTGTTAAAATAATAAAAAAAAGAAATAATGAATAATGAAAAAATTAAGTTTAGTGAAGTGGAGAAAAGAAGAGGCAACTTATTTCAGCCGTCAAAAAAAGAAATATCATCTGGGATAAAGCCCAAAAGATACATTGCAATAGGAATGCCATGAAAGCTTCTTGGCAAGAAATTTCCAATGAAATCGACAAACCTGGTAAGAAAAAATATATACATATTACATTTATGTACACATTACGGGCAGCTCCTACAGCAGAATAATTCCCATAACCAAACAGATGTATTGAGTACTCTTAATATATTATTAAACATACGTTTTTGCAGACGAAGCATGTCGGCAGAATTGGAAAAGTATCCTTGATAGCAAAAGGTGTTATTGTCAAAGACGCAAAGTAGGAAAGCGGATGCGATTTGGAGCTTTTGGAAGATGAATCCGAATGGGAATTTTCGGAAGATCTTACTTTTTTGACTGAAACATCCGACTTAAGAACGTATGTATAATTGTAATGCATAAACATGCGTGTATTAAATATTTTCATCATTATAATTTTAGAACAAGCTCGACCCAATTGTTGTGTTCTCCCGATATTGCAGGTGTACAGTCTTCAGATAATACAAAGAGTCCGTCAGCTGACTCAAGCATACCAAAATATTCCTACGTAAGTATTTCGATAAAAATAATACATACACATTTATGGTGAAAAAAATGTGTGCCTTACAGAAATGAGGGCTGGAGTTTAAAAGGTCACCGATATTATGACAACATTAGCCCATATTGTTAAAGAGAACTGCAAAGAAAGTGAAAACAGTTCTTTTCTAAAGTATATGGACTCCGACAGGATGGTGTTGATTTCGCGACCTTAAGGTTTTGTTTCATAAAAATTGTATGAAAATTAGAAGTTTTGACATAAAAAAGGCGCTTGGTGCCGCTTTTAGGTAGCTCAGTTATACGGCTGAGCATTTCACGAGTTGTAAAATAGTCCATACATGAGTCTCATACGACTCTTGGCATGCTTTTTTAAAGACTCGTTAGATAATCTCTACAGTATACTCCTAGACGATTGAAAATGCTACCTGGGTACATACTTATTTGATGAATATTGCTTACATCTGATGAAAATCTTCCTTTTTCGTTTCTTTCTCTGAGGTATGGACTTGTTGGGGAACGAGTGTCATCCAGAAGCTCTTCTGCGGCTGTTATAATTTTCACTAATTCTTGTGCCGCAACACAAGCTGTTAAAATTATTTGTTGATTCATTATTTTTCCCGTTTTTTTCACAACAATGTATTTGAAAAATATTTTATTTCATTTTTTATTTAAATTTTTTGTTTTGTTTACATATGCAAAACAATGTCTCATACTTTGAAGGAATAAAAACGCCAAATTATGCAAATTCGCGAGATAGGCAACATTGATACATGTCAGCTTTTTCGTATGAAATAATGGATGTTGCTCAACATTTTTCACAAATTTGAACAGAGTACTAGGCTTTAGTACAGGAAATCACTCTACCAAATGTTGTTAAATTTAACGATCAAAAACTATTTCTGTTTTAAAGTTTCCTGCTCAACTAAAAATCTTAATTTTACTATCCTCTTTCATAACAGTTGCGGTGTAAGTATGCTAAGACGATTTTGAGAGCTTCATATGGGTATTTCCACAGGAAGGTCCACTTTTTGTCACGTTACGCCACCAAGCTTTTTAAATTGTTTCTCAAAGCATAATTTATATATTATTTTACAACAGTACAAATTTCAACAACATGGGTCTAAAATACTGGAGTAATCGCTTGCTGGCGTAACGTGACACTTCTGTGGAAGTGCCCATATGTAAATATTTTTTATAGTATATAATAAAAGTTAAGAATATTTTTTACTTTGGTTTTTTTAAACAAACCAACACACACAAACACATGTACTCCCAAAAACATAAGAGTCATACATGTATTGGCATAAAACCTGAACAAATCAAAAAATGTGTTTTTATTTTCTTTCATTCCAGAGGTTTTCACAATTTTCTCTTAAGACTTCTTCTATACAATACAATATAACTCACACAGATACTCATAGAAAACCCATATATTATTTTCAATAATTTATTTTTGCATATGTGGTGTGAGTGTGTGTGTATGTAAATTTTAATAAATGTATTTTCAATGTGTATTTACCTAAACGATGTCAACCGCATAGAAACCACAGAGGGTTTATAATACAAATACAAATCAATGCTCTTTGGGAGTTTAAGGTTTTAAAGAAATTAAATATTTAACAAAATATTGTGACGAGGTCACAATTGAAATGACCTTCAAGGTGGAAGTGTAACTTTTTCTTTTTGTAAATATACTGTGTAACAAAAGTTAAGTTTTGTTCCGTTATAAGAAAATAGTAGTTGGGTGTCCCGGTAGGTAAGTCGGTAGTGGGCTTATACATCTGTTCGATGGTTGCAGGTTTGATTTCCGCCAAAGACTCTGGTCTGTTTTACAACAACGTGCTGAAGATTTAC
The DNA here is from genome assembly GCA_930367215.1 of Pollenia angustigena. Taxonomy (NCBI): domain Eukaryota; kingdom Metazoa; phylum Arthropoda; class Insecta; order Diptera; family Polleniidae; genus Pollenia; species Pollenia angustigena. Next base: position 179,604,059 of record OV884058.1, on the reverse strand, counting down.
GTTGCTATCGGTAAACTTAGTTAGAAAACAAAAGTATTTTGCTTAAAAAATTCGCATTTTAAAATAAAAGTTGTTTTTTCGAAGATAAAATACAAAATAAAAGACTTCACTGAAAGAAAAATGCTTCATATATTTAATGAATCATTTTCATAAAAAAATTTTCATTGGTTAAATGAAAATGTTCATTGTCTAAATGGAATTTCATAGAAGTATTTTCGTTAAAATCGCTTCGTTGGATTTCGTAATTACGTTAAAACTTTTCATTGGATATATTAAAACTTAAGTTTCTCCAAGTTAAACAAAATATTGGGAACTTAAAAAAACAATATACAAACATAACTATATTCATAAATTAATACAAAATTATAGTTTCCTTAAAAAATGTTTAATGTTATTTAAAAAATTTAAGATTTAATTATTTCATACATCTAATGTAATATGCCATTAAATATATGAAATCAAAAAGCTTTTTCTCTCTTTATGTGATCTTTTTTTTTATTATGCGCTAGCAAGAAAATCAACGTTGTTTTTGTTGTTATGTACAATTTAATCTCATATTTACGCTCTTAATTGAGTAACAGCATAAAACATAGTTTTTTATTCAAAAACTGCACTGCCCCGGTAGGCTAACTGGTAGTGAGCTAGTTTATCAGCGCCGAGGTTTGCGGGATCGATTCCCGCCAGAGACTCTGGTTCCTTCAGACAAGCGTAAAGCTGCGCGGGATTAGTTTAGGGAATTAATAAAATTACTTTATTGAAAGTATTCATCCAATGAATAATATTTATTGATCTAGTGTATTGTTTTATAAAATACATTTTAATTAAACTGGTTTTATTGATCCAACGAAGCGCTGCATAGGTTCCTTTTAAATGTTATTTTTCATAAACAAGAAAGAAGTGGGAAAATCAGCTGATTGTGTCAGCTGTTCGGTAGAATTCACATAAATAATATGGGAACTTCAAGCCATCTTAGTTCCCAGTCCAAAACTTGTTTACTGTCTTCTAATAAAATATTTTTAGAAATTGCAATATCAATATTTTAAATTCAGCTTAAAAAACAAATATCGAAACTTTTTCATTTTCTTTTCCACTGTTACCTGCCATCAAAAATACAAAATGAAATTGAAGTAACTTCTTTTATAAAATGAAAATTTTAATTTTCTAAAAAATCTTCGAAAATATCTATTATTTATATAAATGCACACACTTGCCATTTATTCAACCAAATATAAATCATTTTCCAAAATATATGCATGATGCCTTCGATTCTATTTGGAGTCTCTAGAGTGTGATTTGAATTTTAGTAATTTTGTGAAAAGTTATTTACTGTTTGTTAATGAAACAATACCAATACCAATTCAATGCAATACATTCACATGTTTATTCGTTTACAGGGAGATCTTAGTATATTTATTTATTTAAAGTATACAAATAAGAGACCGAAGAAAGAAATTAATGAATGAATGTGAATTTAAATTAAATGGTTTTATTTGAAAACATTACACATCAATGAAGAAAACAATTAGTAAATGTTAAGATGAGTTCAAAAAAGAAAAAAAAATAATAACACCAGCAAAACCGAAAGGAATTTGCAAGATTAAAATAATATTTATTTAAATATTTTATAGATAAGATGAGATTGTTACAAAATTATCACAGAAAATTTATAAATTATAAACATTTTGATTTTGTTTTTGTATTATTTTCGTTATTTTTTTAAATAATTCCAAAATGAGACTTATTTTACTGTCTAAATAATTACTTTCTTTAGATGTTTCTATTAAAGTGTATGCGAATTCAAATATTGGGCCATGTCACAGAGTACAATTCCGTTCGGAATGATTCCGTTCGGAATTGAAGAAAACATTTTTGTTTGTTGAAGGAAAGTTTATTCTGATTGTTTTCTGGCCTTTCAGATACAGACAACTCCCATAGCGTTCATGAAAACAAAAATGGTTTCATTCCGAAAAATTTTTTCGTCATTTTCTGAAGCACCAAAATACGGAATGAATTCCGTTTCCGAACGGAATTGTACTCTGTGACATGGCTGATTAACTTCCGTATTCATAAAAAAATAAAATAGATTTAAAATGTATTTTAAGAAAAGTTTGTATGAAAATTTTGCCTTAAAACACATTTCAAACTTGTTTTATTTTTTATGAATATGGCAGTAAATATTTTATTCAACAATGAAGTTTTTATACACACACCACAATTGTGGAGTAAGTATTATGCATTTGTGCTGATGACTGTAACAAAAATAAATGTCCGAATACTTTTGTGAAATAAATTAAAAAAAACACTTTGAAAGGTGTTCAGTTCAATGCTGCCCAGTTCTTACTGCGCTTCTTTATTAAAATCAATATGTTATATACTTAATAAAAAATAGGGTACAATATTGCTTAATACTAAAAGTTCATACTCTTGCTTAAATCATCAGTTTTGATTTAAGCGAGAGTTTATTGTAACACTTAAAATTCTTTGAAATATTATTTTGACAATAAAAGTTCAACAAACGAGAGTTTGTTGTAACACTTAAAATTCTTTGAAATTTTGACAATAAAAGTTCAACAAGCGAGAGTTTGTTGTAACACTTAAAATTCCAAGAATTTTAAGTACTTAATAAAATCGATTTGGAAAATAAAGAATTTTAAAGTATAGATGTATGTGTGTTGGCTTGCGTTTGTTTAGTAATAAATTTGTCATACACACATACATGTATAAAAATGTAACATTTATAATATAAATGTTCTAGCGGTTATAACACCCCCACCGTTAGATTGAGGCTCCGGCGAAATTAGAACTTTACTTTTAGGTTTCATATAGAATAAAATTAAAATCAATATCAAAATTGCAAGTATTATTATTATATTAATGCTTATATTAATAATTTTTGATTTATTGTTATGGTAAAGTATTTTTTTAATAGTTTCTTCATATTTAATTTGCTCTAAGTATAGAGTTTCTAGTTTTAAATCAGCAAAAGTTGTATTAGAGTTTTCTTTTATTTTAGTTATAAAATTGGGTAAGATAAAATTTTCGTATAATTTTATTTTAACATTTGTAAAATTATTATCTAATGTATAAATTTCACAATTTTCGAATTTGATAAGAAAAGTGCCCGTTATTTTTAAGTCATATTTATTATTACAATTATGTGTTATTTTGGAATAAAAATTCTAAAATATTAGAATACCTGGTATTATTTCGTTTACACTGGTAATATCCATGGTTGTCATATTGCAATGGGCTTCTTCAAAATTAACAATATTTTCTAAGCAATTATCATTAATCTGTATTAAATTTTTCTTTAGATTTTCTTTAACATTTGTTTCATATATTTTATTATTTTTGCTAACAAGTACTCCGTTACTTTTAAGTGATATAGATTTGTTTTTTGAATTAGGTATTGGTTCAAATATAATTTTTGACAGTACAGAATTTGAATATTGTGGAATTAAAAGAATTATAACGATGTTTTCATTTTCAAATATTACTGCTACTTTGATATTAGTATAGCTATCAAAGCTGGTAATTAAATCTAGTTCTGTCTTCGTAAGTATGTCTGTTGGGATTATTCCTAATTTGCTGGAAAAAATTATTTGGCCAATGTCGTCCACATGGTTTTTTAAAAGGGTAATGTCATTATTTACTTGATATATGTGGCTTATAAGTCTAAATTCGTCTTCCAAATCTCTAATTTTATTTTGAAGAAAGTTTTTAAATTTATTGAAATAAGTGCTGATTACTATTTGTTTTTGGTTGATGTGATTAGTAATATTCTTAATTTGATTACTTATGAGATTATTAAAAGTTGTGAAATTATTTACTTGAGTTTTCATTGAATTGAGGGCATTGTTTATCTGAGTCTCGTCGTCGCTGTCCATAGATCCGGCAATATATTTTAACCCTTTTCCTAATACGTTAATAAGGCCTCTTTTTTCTCTGAAGTGCGGTTTTAAGTTACTTATTTTTACATTTAATATCTCATAGTTTTTTGTTATACTATCAAGTAGAGAGCTTGTTTCGGGGTTAGTTTTAGTAAGGCTGCTGTTTATTGTTTTTATGTTCTGCTGTAAGAGGTAAAGACTGTCTGTATATGCCGTTATGTTGATTACATGAAGGATTTTATTATATTGTTCAATTGTTTTAACTTCGTCCACTTTGATTGGGAGGTAACCATTATTACTTGTCAAGTCTTGGATGTTCAGTAGTTGCGCTCTTATGGGTGTGAATAAGATGAAAATTATAGTCCAGGTTTGCATCTAAAAATATATGTGCGTGTTAATCAATATCTAAGCATTGTTTGCTCTAATCTGGAATTTTTTAAATGGTTTAACATGGGTTTTGTAATATTTAAGATTTGTTTTATTCTCTTTTAGGTGTTCATTATCTATTTTGGTCGCGTTAATTTTCCTATACTTACGGTGGTTTTTCCCGCCTCTTATTTCCTTAATAAAATTTTCTCCGTTCTCTATTTCGACATCAGTCCTGTCTTTGTTTAATGTATTAATATATTTAGTTTTTTTTCGTAGTATTAGTTCATAAAATTTTGGGTATTCTTCTTCTGAGATTTTTCCGTTTATGAAGTCAATTGGTTTTACCTTTGTAGTACTATGTATTGTATTATTGTAAAACCCTATTATTCTAGATATTTTATCTTCGATAGTTTCGTTGTGGGTTCTTTCGTCATGTCGCAAAAGTCTAATATGTTCATTAATGGTATTATGTAGTCTCTCGATGTCTGCATTCGAGGTGTGATTGCTATTGGAGGTATAGTGTATTATAACGTTTTCATCCTTTAAAAATTGTACTAATGGGATTGCTTTAAACCCGAGTTCGTTATCTGCAACAATTTTTCTTGGTTTACCATATATTGAGAAGTATTGAATAAGTTTTGATTTAAATTCTACCCAAGTTCTTCCACAAATTCTAAATGCTGAAGCGAATTTTGTAAATTTGTCTATTATAGTCAGAAATAGTTGTTTTTGTAAAGTATAGAAAACGTCAATATGAATAATGTCTCGAGGCTTGTTGGGTGTTTCTGTTATTTTATAGGGTACTTTAGGAGGCTTTCTGTCGTATTTTTCTACGTTGCATACTTCACAATTGTTTATAAATTGAGTTATTCTTAATTTAAGTTGAGGATGGTAGATTCGGTTTTTCAACTCTTCAAAAACTGCTGTGATACCTCTATGGTTCTTATCATGGTGCTCTATTTTTATTTCTTCACTTAATTTTCCTTCATCTTCTATGTCTTCTACCAAATTGAAACATCGTACTATTTTGAAATTTGTATTAGTTGAGAACAATTCGTCAAACGTCTCTTTGAAAACAGGGAAAAAATCGTCATCTATTAAGATTGCATTTAGTTGAGTGGGATTAAAATGCGTTTTTAGCAAAGTGATAGCACATTCTTTATCTAATTCTTTCATAAAGATAGTTTTTCTTTTGTTTTTAAAGACATTCCTATTTCTTATTCTAACTGATCCGGACGTTATCTTCTTTATAATAATTTGGTTTTTAAATAGGTTAATAGCTGTTGGGGTTTCTTTTATTGTTGTATCACTTAAATTCATCACGTTTATACTAATTGGTTCGTTTTCTATTCTTGACAATGCGTCGGCATTGCTGTTTTTAGTTCCCTTTTTATACTTTATATCATAATTAAATTCAGAAAGTCTTAGACGCCATCTCACGAGTTTAGAGTTTGGTTCTTTAATTGAAAAAAGCCACGTTAATGGTTTGTGGTCTGTTTCTATAGTGAATTTTCTTCCAAATAAGTAAGGCCTGAAATATTTTGTTGCCCATACTATAGCAAGTAGTTCTTTTTCGATGGTGCTATAGTTTATTTCGTGATCATTAAGGGTTCGACTAGCATAGCAAATTGGATGGTTGTCTTGAGATAAAATGGCTCCTAATGCATAATTGCTAGCATCTGTGGTAACTGTAAACTTCTTTGTAAAGTCGGGGTATGCTAATATTGGTTCATTAATGAGTAAAGTTTTTAGTGTATTGAAACTTTTTTGATATTCTGGATCGGAAATATTTAATTTTATATCCTTTTTTAAGTATTTTGTCATAGGTTTCGCTATTGCTGAATAATCTTTAATGAATTTCCTATAATAACCCGTAAGACCTAAAAATTGTTTGATTTGTTTTACGGTGGTTGGAATTCGAAAGTTAGATACGCATTGAATTTTTTTTGGATTTGGTTTTATCCCTTCAATTGTAACAATGTGTCCTAAAAATTCTGTTTCTTTTTTCAAAAATTCGGACTTGTCTAACTGAATTTTTAAATTGGCTTCTTTTAATTTTTCAAATATTAATTTTATAGAATTCAAATGTTCTTGTAGTGACGTGGAGAAGATAATCACGTCGTCTAGATATACTAAGCATATCTTATTTATATAGTCTTTAAGGACTGTATTCATTAATCTTTGAAACGTCGCTGGGGCTGTTTTTAACCCAAACGGCATCCTCAAAAATTCATAATGACCTCCTTCAACGCTGAAGGCTGTCTTATGAATATCCTCTTCTTCGATTTCAATCTGATGAAATCCTTTTGCGAGGTCGAGGGTTGTGAAATACTGGCATCTTCCCAGTTTATCAAGTATCTCCTCTATGTTGGGTATAGGATATTTATCGTCAATTGTAATCTCATTCAATTTGCGATAATCAATGACGAGTCTCCATTTGCTTTCCCCACTTGCATCGGCTTTCTTTGGCACAATCCAGATTGGGGCGGAATAGGGCGAATTGCTATCTCTTATTATATTACTTTCTAACATCTCTTGTATTTGTCTTTCAACTTCAAATTTGTGTATATAGGGGTATCTATAAGATTTTGAGACTATTGGAACATCGTTTATAGTTCTAATTTTATGTTTAATGGCGTTTGTAAAGCTAAGTTGTGTATTTTCTTTGAAAAATATTGATGAATATTTTTTTATAAGTAGTAAGAGACGTTGTTTTTCTTCAGAATTAAGGTGCTGTGTTCTAATTTGGTGTTCCAAGGTTTTATATTCTTTCACATTGTTACTATAATTGTCTACCTTCTGCGTAGCGATCATCCTATTAGAAATGTTGTACTGTTCTTCACAAAAAATTGATTTACTTTTTATCTCTTTTTTATCGTCAAAAAATATTGGTATATTCTGTCCATTTATTTGGATAGAATTATTTGCATAATTTATGCAAGCATTATATGTTTTAAGTATATCATTGCCTAGTAGGCCATCGTAATGGTTATGAAATTTTAAAACATAAAACTGTAGCATTTTATCAGTAATTTTAAATTCTTTGAATGCTGGAATTATTACTTTTTCTTTTACGTTTACTTCGTTTTGAATAGTTTTAATTATAAGGGGTTTAATTTGGTGTATCCACTTTGGATGACAAATTCCTGGGTTAATTATTGAATTGGTGGCTCCAGTATCCACTATTAATTTTATATGTCCTAATTTTGTTTTTATTTTTATATGTGGAAGTTGCTTCCCGAGGCTCTGTCCCGAAAATTTTCTGATATTACGTTAACATTAACGTCCATAGGTTCCTGTCGTTGTGTTGGTTGGAAGTTGTGGTTGTTGTGCCACTGAATGCTTTCCCTAGGTATATTTTGTCGGTGAAATTGGTTTTGGGGTCTTAGATCGGGTGCATTGCTTTGTCCATAGTGTTGTTGGACTGGGTTTCTGTTGTTTTGTCTTTGGTTGTAAGTAGTATATCTTTGGTTTTCCCTATAATTCTGACTGTTATGGAAATTATTTTGGTTATTTTGTCGATTATGGGAAGAGTTTTTGTATGAACCGCGATTGTAATTGTTGCCGTTATTGTGAGTTTGTTGGTGTCTAGGTGTAAAGTGTTTTTGATTATCAGGATTGCTGGAATATGCATATCCTGCTTGGAATAAGATGTCCATTGCTTCCTCTATGTCTATTGGATTTCTACAGAAAAGAATTGTCTTCATTGGTTCGGGTATTTTACTTTTAAATATATTTAATGCTGTTTGCATGTTATTTCTAGCACTTTGTCTAGCAGCGTCTGTTTCTCCTAATATGATTACAATTTTGTTATTGAGTCTGTGTAATTTATCCTTAACTTCGTTATAAAATTCTACAGTATTAGTCTTGAACGTTGTTGCTCGAAGAACATCGAAGAGTTCGTCGCAGGTACGCCGATCTCCAAAATTATTCTGGAGTACAATTTTCATTTGTGTCCAGGAAGTGGCATGACAGTTGATTTCTATAGTCTGTCTGGCCTTACCTTTTAATTTCGATTTTATAATGTCCAAGAAAAGTTGTTTTGATAGCTCATCGTAAGTTTCTAAATGAGGATTTATTCTGTCTATGAGTGCTGTAAAGTTTTGTAAATCTTTACTGTCTCCAAAGAAGTCTGGTAAGTTACTTAAATATTTAAGTGGGTCAATAACTAGCCTATTGGGTTGGTTTCGTATTTCGTCTACCATTTTTACTAAATTCAGAGCAGCAGTAAATCTGTTTAAAAAATTAAATTCTAATATATTTTTGTTTATTATTATTTTTCTTATTTCTTGAATATTTTTTCCTTGCTCTTAATTTTATTAAAGTTATTTTGCGTAAAAAGCTTTGTAATCTTTCAATATCTTCTTCTTTAAGCGTGTATAATATAATTCTTTCTATCTCCGATTCTATATTAATTTTTTCAATTGTACGCATTTATGCATTTAAAAATAGTTTTAGGGTAATATAATAATAATAAAAAAAAATTTGTGGAAATGAAATAACAATAATTTAGAATCGCCTTACTTTGTAGTGGAGTTGCTCGTTTCCTCTGGTTGGTGTTGCAGGACTTCGTTGTTAAAGTTGTATTTTTTTTTTATGAGGTTGTTTCCTTTATTGAACTTCTTCTTCTTAACTTTTTATTGAATGTTCTTCACGTTTTAAGTTTAATTACTTTCTTTTTCTATTTAGAAATATTTTCCTTTACGTTTTTTTTTTTAAACTTTCAAAGCAATTAAATTTCACAAAAAGTTCTTTTTTTTTTCACTGCCTTCGATCTTTCGAGGGATTTCACAAAACAACAAAAAATTCGAAGAAACTACTTTTAATCTTTTAAAAGTATGTGTTTTTTTTTTGTGTCCTTTGATCTTTCAAAGAGACTTAAATTTAACAAATGTTTTTTTTTTCACGTCCTTCGATCTTTCGAAGGATTTCACAAAACAAAAAAAAAAAATTCGAAAAAACTACTTTTAATCTTTTTAAAGTATAAGTGTTTTTTGTGTCCTTTGATCTTTCAAAGAGACTTAAATTTCACAAAAGTTTTTTTTCACGTCCTTCGATCTTTCGAACGGACTTACGTTACCGCGTTAATTCAATGATTTGAAACAAGTTATTTTCTCCTGAAAGGATAACACTCCGCGGAATCCTACCGACTGCGCCAAATAAATGTCCGAATACTTTTGTGAAATAAATTAAAAAAAACACTTTGAAAGTTGTTCAGTTCAATGCTGCCCAGTTCTTACTGCGCTTCTTTATTAAAATCAATATGTTATATACTTAATAAAAAATAGGGTACAATATTGCTTAATACTAAAAGTTCATACTCTTGCTTAAATCATCAGTTTTGATTTAAGCGAGAGTTTATTGTAACACTTAAAATTCTTTGAAATATTATTTTGACAATAAAAGTTCAACAAACGAGAGTTTGTTGTAACACTTAAAATTCTTTGAAATTTTGACAATAAAAGTTCAACAAGCGAGAGTTTGTTGTAACACTTAAAATTCCAAGAATTTTAAGTACTTAATAAAATCGATTTGGAAAATAAAGAATTTTAAAGTATAGATGTATGTGTGTTGGCTTGCGTTTGTTTAGTAATAAATTTGTCATACACACATACATGTATAAAAATGTAACATTTATAATATAAATGTTCTAGCGGTTATAACATAACAACTCCTTAACCAACTTTTTATTACCCCGAATGTTTCATAATCACTTTTCGAATAGACCTAACGATGTCCGTCCATCCGTCGCACTAGCGGGCAGTCCATTTAAATCTTGTGCGGCAGTGCAGGTTGTTATTTTTACTTGCCACACGGACCGACCGACAGGATTTGAAATGGTGAGAATCGACTCATAATCTAAAAGGTCGCCATATAAACTTCTTCCCGGAATAAAGTCTTTGGGGCCATAATCCATCTTATTATGTTGGTATTTCGATTAAACTTGGGCAATACCTATTCTATTCCAATTTAAATCATCTTACCAAGTTTTGTTGAAATCGGTACATATTTGACCATGGCTCGCATAAGAATAGTACACAGAATAAATTCTCTTACATTTTTCAGCAATAAAACTGAATTGGCAAATTGGTTTTTTTTTGTTGTTTTCTTACGAAGACAATAGAATGAAGCAGTTCGTTTTTTAATTTTGTTTTTTCTTTTAACCCACTAACAACCACAATTCGAGTCGGAAAGAAACCAAACAATTGTAGGGAATGTAAGAAAAAATAAACTCACGGTTTATTTTTGGTGTTCTGCTTGAGCTTTGATATGGTTACAAGTAAGACTTATGGCCATTTTCTCATTAGGCAATTATCTTTTTTCCCAACGAAAAACTGCACATTAAAGAAATTTGGTTTTCTCAATGTCCCATTTGCTTCGATTTTATTGCAAAGCTAACCGGCACTCATCTGCCAATTATTTATTTTCCTTTTATTTGCAGTACAGATAAATTCAATCAGCTGACACCCAACTTTTACATGTATTTTGAGTGGCGTTGCCAGCTTAAAACAATGTTTTTTGTCGGTATATTGAGAAACCCAAAATCGTTAACGGACAGTTTATCGTTCCAATAAATTTATGTTGACATTAAGTAACAGGCAGTTTGTCGATACATTGAGAAAATGGCCATTAGAGTGTTTATAATTCTTATTCGCTTTATGGTTTTATTTGTTTAATATTTTTGGCTTTCTAAAATCTTTGGAAAAGGTTTGCTGATGAGCTGGCCTAAGCAACCCGTAAAATGCGCATAGAAGCTAGCTTTCCCTCAACAGTAAATTTCAGTGTATTTATCAAATATGAAAAATTGGGAATTTAGCACGTCATACGAAAATCGTATTAATAATAAACTTTGTATTCCCGAAAATAACTTTGACGAAATAAAATCAGTTTTAATAAAATTTAATCAGGTGAATAAAACGTTTAATCAAGTGAATTAATTCTGTGTACTATCGCAAATAGCTTTAAATGCCATAGGTTTCTTATTAATATTGGCATTGACTTAAAATTTGCCGACGGTAACTTTAATGATAATTACTATTTTGTGTTCGTAGGTTCAGAAATGAACACAGGTCCTTATAAACTCCCTCATTTAAATCACTTAAAGACAAAAATCTCATATAGATAAATTTATTTAAATAACATTCAACAGCAAGGAATTTTATATAATTTTGTTTTGGTGGGTCCATAGTTGCCCTTTGATGCCAAATCTAGAAAATTGTATTTAAATTTGTGATGTACGGTATCAGATAGCCGACTACACTTGCTTACTAATTCCTTTTTGGGTAAGGGCAAACATTTTAATATGTTTATGGTGATGCGCCTGGTTGTGGAGCTATTGATTTATGTAAAGGGTGGAGCTGACTCATTCAAATAAATAAAATTGCTAATGAATGGCACATAATTACAGAAAAAATTCTCCAACAATTTTCATCAATTAAAGCATTAATCAAAAGAAAAAGCAATTTCAATTAAAAATTTAATCAATTGAATTAAACATTTAATCAAGTGAATTAAACGTTTAATAAAGTGAATTAAACGTTAAATTGATACTATTAATTTGTTAACTTGTGAAAATTTAATGAATTTTTTAATTAATATCACAAATTTTTTTAATTGCAATCAATTTTTATTTTTTTCTGTGAATGAACGTTATGACATAATAACTGAAAAGACTTTTTTAGCTTAAGTTTCTTTTTCAGAATTAACTTTGAAAAACTTTGGAAATTTTTGTTGGGCAGCGCATGATGAACGATGAAGGACAGAAGAAAAACCCAAAGTTGTTCAATCTTATTTTGAAAGCCAGCATTCGATTATTGAGAGACAGGGGTCATATTGAATAATGAGCGATCAGGCCCATTTTCACCTTAATGGTCACGTGAATAAGCAAAATTGCAGGTTATGGAGCACCCAAAATCCAAGAATATTTGATGATTTGATCAAATGTACCCACTACTTTAGATGCACATTTTTTTTCAAAAATTATGAACAAGTTACAGTTAATGTGAATGGCATTCAATAATGAACACGTTTTTTAAGCTCCGAGGAAGGGAACAATCAAGAATTTTGGTTTCAACAAGATGGAGTCACAGCTCATGCAGCGCGTTCAACTATAGCTCTTTTTTGGCGATCATAACGTTATATTATAAAGTTTTCAAATTAATTCTATTTTTGTTAGCGATTGGGGGTTTGTGTGTAACCATTTTGAAAGCACATGCTTAAGGCACACTCAAGAGCAAAAGCTGCAGCTTAAATCTAAAGTTTGGTTTTAAGGCTTGAAATTGGCAGATCTTCGAAGAACGCGGGCTTGACAAGAACCTAATTTTATACAACGGGCCTAAAAATTTAAAATCTATGGAAATCGCGTGATGCGAGGCGAGTATGTCTTAGACATGTCTCTTAAGGAGGCCGATTTAAATTAAAACTATTCCCCAACAAGGTTACGTTATAATGTGCTAAATTCCCATTTCATACTATTGACAAACTGAAGTTTATTGTTGATGGGATAAGCTATTCCTATGCGCATTTTACTGGTTGCTTAGGCCAGATCGTCAGAGTAAGTATTTCAGGTATATTTTAAATGCATAAGTTGTTTTAAATTTTGTTAATTGGGGCGATATCTTCACTGATAGAAAAAAGCATCTTCTTATTGATGACGCCCTATCATCTGAATTGTGACATCAATGTAACTACAAATGGCATTAATGATGCAAAAAGTAACATCAATCCAATGACCAATGTCTTCGTAGAATTTTGTCATTTTTTACGTGTCATCTATTTAATGACTATAGTGACATCAATTCGATGCCACATTTTTTATATTATTAACATTATTTTCATTATTACAACGTATTATAAGAAGCAACAATTCCTATATTCTATTTTTTTAAATTATTTAGTTAAATACATCAAATTTTTAAAGTAGAATGATTACAAAAACCATTTGGGGCATGGTGCTGGTTTCTTATTATTGAGAGTTCTGCTGTAAACAAAGGTCGCAATTCAACAAACGTGAAACAAACATATCGACCCCTTTGCGCGAAATTATCGTATATGCCAATTTTTTTGAAATTGAGTTTTTGATGCAATCTTGTTCTACATTCAAAGAGACGTCACCTGGCAAAATCTTGTAGGCGAATTCCACTTTCTTTGCTGCAACAATTGAATGTATATTTTCATTTTGATATGGCAAGCTGTAAAATTTGGTTTTTGTAACATACGATAATTTCGCGCAAAGGGATCGATATATAACGGGTAAGTTAATAACAATATTCTCTTACTTTGACATAAGTCAATTCCAACGACTTTGGCTTAATGACAAACTGTCATTAAATTGATGCTAATGTGTCCTTTCTCCGATATTACCGCGTCATCGCACTGAGGACATTTCTGTGATGCCGATGTGTCATCACATTGATGACATAATTTCATTTTGACCCTGCTGACACTTTGGCCAAGTGATGTTAAGGTTGACATCACCATGATGAAAAGTGTCATGGGGTCAAAAACGAAGACACTTGTCATATTAATGATGTCAAAATACATCAGCGTTATGACGCCTTTTCTGTCAGTGTTGAAGTATAGAGTAAAATTCCCAAATTTGAGATTTTGGGTAAAATTGCCAAATTTGCGATCTTTTTTCTCTTGTGATAGGTATTTATTTATTTTTATGGCAATTTTTAAATTTAAGATATTTCTTAAGGCGCCCGTACACGACATGTATTTGTCATCTGACATGTAAAATTTTCAAGTCACATGTAATTGTTCATGTCTGTCAAAATTGCTGTTTTACATAAGGTTTATAATATTCGGTCACAAACGTACATGTAATTTGCTTCTGACATTGTCTCTGTTTTTTTTCGCGTTGTTATTGCAGAAACCAAAGTAGTTCTCGGTTTCAAAATAGCTTGCTGCCGCCACGAAAATATTTATTTGCGCCGTAAAATAATTTAGCCATCTTAAAATTTTTTCTTTTATTTTAAAGATACCAATTTAGAATTTTATAATTAAACGGTTTTTATGTTTATATTTACATAAATTCTATTCAATGGTGAGATGAGCATACATATCTTGGTATTGTAAAATATTAACTTCAGCCGGCTAATGATTCCGTCAATAGTTGACGCCGCTGCCAGTTTCTTCCCGGCATAGATTTCTGATGTCAGATGGTTTGTCAGAAGAAAATAGAGCACGCTCTAATTGAAATTTTGTCAGATGACTTTGCGTCTGACTTTTACAGAAGCAAAGTTAATAAGGTAACACACGACATGTATGTGTTTTGCAGTGGGAAATTTGACATGTCAGATGACAAAAACATGTCGTCTATATGCTCCTTTAGAGAAGAAACCAAATTTTTTAAATTTTCATTTTGTTTTAAAAAAAATTTTTTTTTGTGAATTATTTTTTTGCATTTAATCGATTTTAATTAAATTTTATGTTTTCGATACTACAAATAAATAAATAAATAAGTGCTTTTTAACGGCAGTGAATTTTTTAAATTTAACAATATTTTGTGGATCAATTAGCATTCTTAATTTTGAATATTTGTTTGAAGGGAAATTATTTTATCATTTTAGAACTACCGGTATCGGCAATATTTTTTTTTTTCAAATTAATATTAATGATTAATCAAATGTCAAAGTACCACATTATTTGTGTGTGCCCTTTATTTTTTATGTAATTTCTATTATATTGATGTTTAGACCCTATAAAGTAAATATATTCTGGGTCCTTATGAGGAGCGAAGTTGATTTAACGATGTCCGTCTGTCCGTTGAAATGGGTTTTCCGAAGACCCCATATATGATGGGGGCAAGGTTATTATTTATTTATGTCACATATGGTCCTGAATTTTTTTTCTATTGAAATTCAGCAAGATCGGTCCACAAATGGCTGAGATATGAGTAAAAAACCACGACTACCTCAAATTTTTTCCTTTAAAGGTCAAATTAGACGTGACATTACCATACCAACACTGTATTACCAAAACGACATAAACATACCATACAAACTAATTCAATTTTGGTTTCTACGGTCATACAGTGGCTATGGTAATACAGTGTTGGTAATGTCATCATGGTGAAGGGTATATAAGATTCGGCATAATCGAATATAGCACTCTTACTTGTCTTTTTCAAGCGTCGGTTTTGGCAATTTTTAAAGTGTTTTTTCTTTATTTTCATTTAACAAGCTTATTAATTTTTTTTAAATGTTTTGATTTTTTTGTTAATTGGTCTTTTTTATGCGATTCTAACCTCTTTGTGCTAATTTGTTGGTTTTTTTTGTGGCATTTTGTGACATTTTATTTTAATTTACAAATTTTTACCTTAAAAACACTTTATTGAAATCCTAGTTTAAAGTCATAAACTAAACCAGAAATTATGGAATCAATTATTTATAAAGACTCTTTGGATGCACACGAAAAAAATACTCATAAACATTGGATAGTTGTTTGTATAGATACTGCACTACGTAGTTAGCAAAAGATTTATAGGAAAAGTAATTTCGTTTTCGCAAAATGAAAACCTAAGACTGGGGTCTAATCACCGCATTCGATACTATTGTATCGAATAAACTATTGAATGTTTTTGCATACGACAGACAATGGTGTTATCGAATGAAAACTCGATAAATGTAATGTCGAGTAACTCTATAACGAATGCTATTATTTCAAATTCCATAATTTTCATTCGATATCGCGTTTCATAATACCAAAATAAATAATAAATGCTCGATATCGTATGCGGTGATTAGAACCCTGGTTTGTCGTCAAAACTTTGGTTAAAATGTCATACGATAAATGTTCATAATGATTTTTTTTTTTTTGGAGGGTGGAAGAAATGAGTTAAAGTTTTTTAAGTGAAATGTATCAAAAGGTATCTGTGGTAAATAAGCCTTTCAATACCTTCTGCAAAATTGGATGTCATGCTTGTTTTCCAAAGGACCAAAACCATAATGAAAATCCGGCCTAATAAATTGAATAAGCAGTACAATTTCTTGAACAACATAAGCAATATACGGAAACTATTAATTATTATTCATTTTTTTTTTAACAAATGCCAGAGTTTTGAAATAATTTTTTCTCTTACCTTTCAACATTATTTCTGTACAATAAAGTAAACGAAAATCTTAGATGGTGGTGTTGCAAGTTTGACCTGGACTTATTAAGATAATGCAAATGTCATGCAGGATGCAACTAGATGTAACGTCTTTGATAGTTGGTATTATTGAAGCGTACACAGGGACATATTAAATTTTAAACATGTAATTGCAACTTGTGCAGAAGTTTGTGTATGAATGTGTGAATATGGAAATGTAACTGGTGCTACAAAATACAAGTTGGAACTGTTGGTGAATGCTGAATTATTTAAACAACATTACACATACACTTATGTTTGTTGAATTGTGTTTCCGTTTTAGATACTCATACACATAGAAAATTGTACAAGTACAGAGTGGCGCATAAGTAACATTATCATTTAATTAATAATTACAATTTTCGTTTTTTATAGCCCTTCATCGAAGGTAAAAGGGTACATATAACTTTATCATTCCGTTTGTAATTTCTACAATATTGATCCTACACCCTATAAAGTATATATATTCTGGGTTCTTATGAAAAGCGAAGTTAAAATCAGGTTGTCCGTCTGTCCGTCCGTCCGTCTGTCTGTTGAAATGGGTTTTCCGAAGCCCCCAGAAATTCTGTCAGGTATTCTTATTATAATTTTGCTATTGAAATTCAGCCAGATCGGTCCAAAAATGGCTGAGATATGACCAAAAAGCCACGTTTACCTCTAATTTTTCCCAAAACTCCCTTGTTGTTGTTGTATTTTTATTACGTTTTTCTGTATATCTGGAGAACGGCAAGAGCCAAAGTTTCCAAATTCGGTACAAACATTAAGGTTATCAATACACAAAATGTGGGTGGGATTGGAGAAGTGCGCGTGGTACCTTCCGTACAAAAAATATCAATAATTGTATAAGAACCTGAATTTTTGGACTGTCATATGACCTACGCTTTATATATCAAAAGATCGGAAATCTTTAGCAGAAAATATTTTCTAAAAATTTCGGAAAAATTGGTTCAGATACGAACAAGTTATGGCCAAAATAATTTTTTTTTTTTAATACGCTTTATCGGGAACTATAGATCTTCCCGGGTTCAACTTTTATAGTTAATGGAAAATTTGTTCTTGAAAACATCGGTATATAAATCTGCCAAATCGGTTAAAAAATGGCTGAGTTATAATCAAAATACTGTAATCCCAAAAATTACTCTTTTTTTATACACTTCACCGAAGGTAAAAGGGTATATATAACTTTGTCATTCCGTTTGTAATATCTACAATATTGATCCTACATGCTAGACAGTATATATATTCTAGGTCTTTATGAAAAGCGAAGTTGATTTAACGTTGTCTTTCAACTGATTCAAACAACGTTCCTTTATGGTTCAGTTGTCTAGGGGTTTGTTTGTCCTCTGGTTCGAATCTTGGTTTTTTCGTACAGAATTTTTTTTTTGAATTTTTATGTTCTAAAAACGATTTAAAAAATTTTTTTTACCAGTTTTCGCTTTTAAAATTTTATTTATAATGAAGCTGCAAACACATATGTAAATGTGACAGCGCATAGGGAAAAGGACCAGTAAGGTAAAGGGAACAGTAAAAACCAACTACACAAAACAAGAGGCATGGACGACCTACGCGCTTTTTCAAGGTTGACCAACAAGGTTGAGATGTCTAGCTTTTAAATGATACCAACACCAACACGCTCAGTGATGGTACACCAAAGATACACGTATTTAAATCTTTTAAATGGCAAAACCCTTAGGTCCCTTTCTATTTTCCGTGTCACATATGTAAAAATTATTTAGTTTTTGTCTAGTTCCTCTGTATTCTGCTCGCACAATGGTGAAGAGTAAATAAGAGTCGGCACAGCCGAGTATAGCACTCTTACTTGTTTAAAGTAATATTAAAAAAAACTTGGGAAATTTGTGATAAAGAGACAAATTAGTGATAAAGGACAAACAACTAAGATTTTTAGTTCAATTTGGAAGTCCGCATCTGATTTTTCTGGCACAGCGTTTTCTGCAAAACAGACCTTGTGCATTCAGATCTTAGAACAGAGATTTAAAGTCAAAAGTGTAGACTGTGCGGTTTGGAAGAAATTAAGAAAGGATCAATTAAAAAAACTATTTTTAAAAATTTTGAATATCAACATTTTTAAATATTATAAAAAAAATTCCAATCAATGTCAAAAGCATTCAAAACAAAGCAATGATTGATTGATTCCAAAATAAAAAAAATAAATTAAAAAATTGCATAAATCATAATCTTTCTTGCGTGACACCCTGTATATTATATATGTTTAATAATAACATATTCGATTTACCGTTGTATATACCCAGACATACATACGTATGTTTGTTTAAATGTTCAAACGACTCAACATTTTAATGTTTACAAGTCTACTAATTGCATTATGAAATTTATAGTTTGTGTATTCGAAAAGTCACAACAAATCCATACATACACACGTAAACGCATATGCACACTCACACAAACACAAACCATTCTCAAACGAACTTTAACTTAAATGCATGACTTGATTGCACACTTTTAAAGGGGAATGGCAACATCTGAAACTGCAAGCCAAAAACCAACATGAAAGTTGAAATTTTCCAAAGCATTATTCAATTTCGTTAAGTTTTGAATATTTGTGAATTATATTTATAGATATTTGAATGCATGTGTATGCATTTGTATGTATTTCGTAAATAATAATGTTATTTTTAGAATAAATACACTTAAAGGAATTTTTTGCGTTAACACTTTTCTTTTGCTGCAATTCTTAACGGGTAGTCCCATGTTTTCTATAAACTTTTCTCATATTTTTGTGACATAGCATAGTCATATCTATGTGGTAAATTTGAGACTTTTGCTTGCAACAATTCCGGATTTAGAAGGTTCTGAAGTTTTTGAAAATATAGTATGTATATAATTTTTCTAAGTGTATGAAAATTTACTATATTAAAATTTATCTTATTATATGGTTTGCTTTATATGCAAATACTAGCAAAACAAATACATACATATTAAATTGACAACATACATAAGAAAACACACATATGCAGTTATGCACAAACGTCTTGTATGTAGATTTGTAAATTTGCTATGACTTTACTCTCGACTCGGAGGTCTCAACACAAGTCAATAATTTATCTATATGACTGCATTCTAAATGATTATTTTCACCAAGAATAGCAGAAACTCAAGTAAATCAGAGGAAGAGGGAGAGAGACAGAGTCTAGCAAAACCAAACAACTGCATTATACAACAAGCCAAACCAAATTGGGTAAAACCCAAAATATTCTATTTATACGTTATGAATTTTTTATATTTATAGATCTTAAGACCTTTCTCGTAACCTTTGAAAATAAATTTTTAATTCATAAATAATTATGTATTTAAATGCATTGTTAAATGACCATAGACACATATTGGAAGTTTTAAACAGTTTTAAATGAACTTTGAAAAGGAATTTGTCATTGATAATAATGAATAAAAGTGAATGCTATTATGAAGTTAATAGATGTTGTGTTTATAGTATATGGGCTGTCAAATGCCAAAGTTGAAAGAGGTTAAGATTAATCTTGGCCTCTTGAGTTTAAAATTGAAAAGGAGATATATAAAAGTCAGAGTAAACATATCGTTAGCTAAAATGCAAAAAGACGTAACTAACAAAAAATTCAAAATCGAGTTTTTGATTAATTATTATGAATGCTACAAAACTACATGTCTTGACAAAATTTTACACTTCTGCGATCAAAAATTGCGCTTTTATTAACAAAAAACAAAGGGACGTAACTACAAGTTTTTTTGTTTGATGTATGCAAAACGACTTAATTACACATTTTTTTTTCTAAGAAAGTATAATGAAATGGTTTTCTGCAAAAGTTTGGACTTTATTTAAAATTATCAATTGTTGCATGTTCATTTTAAATGAAAAACGTTTAAATAACTTGTTCATGATTGAATCCATAAAATCCTGTTTTTCTTATTTTTTGTAGACACATTTTTAAATTAATTTATAAAAAGATACAAAAATGCCCGTACTATATTTGTTTAAAAAGCGGAGTTCAATATTAGACAAAATATCGTAGCACTGTAACGAAATCTAACGGAAACTCTGTGTATGTTGTTGTTAGATTAAACAAAAGAGTTTCGATATTTTGCAGACTTATACTGAACTCCGCTAATGATTTAGTTAAATGCAAAAGACTTAAGACGAAAGCCATATCGGGCCATTCCGCTGTCTTTTAATTGTGAGTGCTTTTTTTTCCAAACAAAGGGAAGACAACAAAAGTGAATCATGTGTAACAAGAAGTGATGCTACCATACAAAATTACACTTGAAATAAAGCAATTAAGCTATTGAAATAAAACTACATCTTCCTACAAGAAATGAATGAGCGAACAGTCACATTTTTCATTTTGGTGTTAAGAAAATGATAGAAAGAAATGACCGAAATAAAGTTTTCGGTCACATTCGGTCATTTCTTTCTATCATTTTCTTAACACCAAACTGAAAAATGTGATAACTCGCTCATTCATTTCTTGTAGGGCCAAGACGGATCATTTTGTACCGTACATCACAGTATTTATAGAAAAATTTTCAGGAGTGGTTCCTAGTTCAGACCCATGGGCAATAATAGAGCCACTAAAACAAAATTATGTTATTTATTTATTTATTTATTTATTTCAGCTATAAGGACCTTAAGAATTAAATTCTTTTATAGTCCAGAGGATAACATAATGAACACCAATAGTAATAATAATAATTATAATAACAATAATAATAGTAATAATAATAACAATTGAATAATAATATAATTAAAGAATTAAGTTTTGAACAAAACAATTAGTAATTAAACCAAAAGAAAATAAAAATTAGAGCAGGTGAGAATTAAAATAAGAATTCTTAAATTCGAATAATATCTAGATATCTTACATCTATCACTCATACTTTAAAGTCTCATACCTTAACCGCTTAAAGTGATTTTTGGGAGGCGATTTATGGTGAATGCTGTACCTACCAGCACACAATTTCGACATGACATATCAGTTATTATAGAAGTTATCGTCACCAAATTTTATTTCAATAAGAAAGTTGTGACATTAAAAAATATTTTAGGGAGTGATATTTCTATAGTACCTATTTCAAAAACATTTAGAAAAATGATTTTGGTTGGGATAAAATCTTTTTGAATAAAATAGTATCTAAATACCAAGATAATAAAAAAAGTTAATATGCAGAAATACTTTATTACGGAAAGAAGTTTGTAAGAGGCTGTGGGGATCTACCTGTTGTAAATTCTACTTTTTAAATTTTAAATAGTCGCAATATCATTTACTTTTTATTTATTTACGGAAATGTTTGTTGAAAAAATTTTAATTCATTTATTGTCATTTATTGAATAAATATCAAAACATTTTTATAAAAAACATTAATTGTGTTCTTCATTGGTGACCCCGACGTGCGGTGATTACCGATCTTTAGACTGGATTACTGTACCAGATAGATACCCGGTGCCTCATATACATACATGATTTTGCATTTAACCTTCATGGTAAGAAAGTATTTTCTAAAATAGATATGCTAAAGGGATACTTTCAAATCCCGTCGAAGAGGCAGACATTTCAAAAACAGCAATCATTACATCCATTGGCCTTTTTGAGTTTACGCGAATGACTTTCGGTTTATACAACGCTGCACAAACCTTTCAACGATTTATCAACGAAGTGGTTCAAGGATTTGATTTCTGCTTTGCGTATATCGACGACATTTTTATTGCTTCAAGAGACACAAAATTCCCCTTCGGCAGTTGTTTGAGAGATTGAGTTCTTATGGTCTGACTATAAATGTCGGAAAATGTGAATTTGGCAAGTCAAAACTTTGTTTTCTAGGATACCTGGTTGCATCAAATGGACTATCTCCAAATCCTCAACGCGTTGAGGCAGTTAAGAACTACAAGCTTCCCGAAACTATTCATGAGCTAAGCCAGTTTCTTGGTATGATTAATTTTTAACGCCGATTTATTCCTAATGCTGCCGAAGCACAGGCAGTTCTTCATAACCTTAAAAAAGGTCAGAAAAAGAAAGATAAACGCAGGATTGAATAGACTGATGAACTCAAAACAGCTTTTGAAGTCTGTAAGAATCAATTATCAAACGCTTGCTTACTAGCATATCCCGTTGAAGATGCTCCTCTTTCTCTTTATGTGGACGCTTCCAATTTCGGTATGGGTGCAGTGCTTCAACAATTGGTAAACGATCAGTGGGTACCTCTGGGTTTTTACTCCAAAAAATTTACGGAAACTCAACGCCGTTACAGCACTTATGACCGTGAAATGCAAGCGGCATATTCTGGTTTAAAACACTTCCAATACTTCCTTGAGGGTCAACAGTTTTCTATACATACTGATCATAGACCTCTTACATTTGCTTTTTCACAGCGTCCAGAAAAAGCTTCGCCTAGGCAGCTTCGTCAATTAGATTATATTGGTCAACATACTACTGATTTAAGATTCATAAATGGACAAGAAAATATAACAGCTGATGTTTTATCTAGACTGGAAGTAATTCAAATGCCTTCAGCTCTAAATTATGACGAATTAACTAAAGACCAAAAAAGTGATCAAGAACTGCAACCACTCTTGTTATCAACAAACCATAGTTTAATGTTGAAAAAATTTAAAGTACCGGCTTCCAACTTGGAATTATACTGCGATTGTTCTACAAAGCTAATACGCGCATTCATCACAAAAAAATTTCGAAAGGAAGTTTTTGATATGGTGCATAACTTATCACATCCAGGTTCTAGATCATCAGTAAAATTAGTGACCGACCGTTTTGTCTGGCCATCTATGAAGGCAAATATATCATTATGGGCGAGAAACTGCATAATGAGTCAGAAATCTAAAGTCACTAGGCATACAAAAACGGAAATTGGAAACTTTCCAGTACCGGATGAGCGATTCCAAATGGTCAGCATCGATATTGTTGGACCTTTACCTATGTCAAAAGGCTACCGGTACTGTTTAACGTGTATTGATCGATTCACTAGATGGGCAGAGGCGATACCCATAGAGGACATAAGCGCTCAAACTATAGCAAATGCATTTCTATTTGGTTGGATTTCAAGGTTTGGTGTTCCTAATCAAATAACTACCGATCAAGGCCGGCAATTCGAGTCATCTCTATTTCAAGAATTTTCTAAGGTAATTGGTGCAAAAGTTATTCACACAACTTCTTATCACCCACAGGCTAATGGTCAGATTGAACGATGGCATCGTTTTTAGAAAAACGCTATTAAATGCCATACTGATGCAAAGTGGGTTGACGCGTTACCATTAGTTCTGCTTGGGTTACGGTCTTCTGTTAATCCGGATATTGGATATTCACGTGCAGAAATGACCTACGGAAATACTTTGAAAATTCCAGGACAATTTGTAACAGAGAAGGAATATAAAGCAAATAATGAATGGGTTTCTAATTTTTGTGAACAAATGCAAAATATTAATTCGCAAGATGTTAGGAGACATGGAACAAAGCCAATTTATATTCCACAAAATCTTAAAACATGTACCCATGTATTTTTAAGAAATGATTCTGTGCTCAAGCCATTACAACAACCTAGTCTAGTCATCTAGTCATTAAACGAAACGACAAAACATTTACAATAAAAATTAATAATTCCAAAAAGTTGTATCAAAAGATCGTATTAAACCTGCAAGCATTTTAACAAATTTTCAAGATATGGAATCCTCAGCAGGCATAAACAATCAGCAAAAACCCAACAAACGCAGTAGTAAGAAAGTTCGTTTCTATGAAGGTTGAAACTGGAGGGGGGTATTGTCGGGATCTACCTGTTGTAAATTCTACTTTTTAAATTTTAAATAGTCGCAATATCATTTACTTTTTATTTATTTACGGAAATGTTTGTTGAAAAATTTATTATTATTAATTTGTCATTTATTGAATAAATATCAAAACATTTTTATAAAAACATTAATTGTGTTCTTCACGGCTATGTGAAATTATGGAGAACATATTATATTAAAAATTGCGTCTTTTACATTTCGCACAAGGTTGACATGGACAGACAACTAGCCAGATGGACAGACGGAGATTGTTAGATCGAATTAGAAATAGATTCTGCAACTAAAGCATTTGATCATTTGATTTAAAATGTCAAGATTTAATATCCTCCTAACATATAGATTTCATCACTGAAATCAAATCATTATACTATTCATATTTGTTTTAAAATACCCACGACAGTAAAAATTACGCCCATTTCGGGTAATTACCCATAAAGTGGTAACACTGGCTCCAAGGAAATGAGTAATAATACTCTCTCTGTTTACGGGGGTAAGTGTTTAC
Organism: Pollenia angustigena; assembly: GCA_930367215.1. Classification (NCBI taxonomy): domain Eukaryota; kingdom Metazoa; phylum Arthropoda; class Insecta; order Diptera; family Polleniidae; genus Pollenia; species Pollenia angustigena. The sequence continues at coordinate 179,579,361 of OV884058.1, read as the reverse complement.
AATTATTCTTAGATAAACACATTTGTTGTCTCTTAAGCTTCTTCTCATTGTTATTTCCGGTGTTAAAAAATAAAAATAACATTATTTAGTGTTCGGATCACACACCCAGAAACGATATATATTTTTTTAGTGTTTGTGTAGACGAACACAACCCTTAATAGTGTTCTTAACTATTTTCAAGAAAGTAACGAACATTATATAGTGTTAAATTCGCAGTTATAAAACAAAACAATTATATTGTTTTATCTAGAATAAAAACTGGGAATTAAGCACGAATAATAAAATCTTTTAAAATTAAAAGTTTGTATTCCCAAAAATTATTTTGATAATAAACTGGCAGTGCACGGCCTGAAAAAAACTTAATTGGCAATCATGTATTGGAAATTTGTTTTTGTTTTCATTTTGTTTTACTTAACCTACTTACAACTACAATTAGTGTTGGGAGAATTCCAATCAATTGTAGTGGGGAATGTAAGATGAGATAAACTCACTGTTTATTGTTGATGCTTTTGTTTAAACTTTGATATTGATACAAGTAGCACTGTTGCTTATAAGTCTTATACTTTAGTTTTTCTAAAATCTTTATGGATGAAGTTTCCTGATGATCTGGCCTAAGCAACCAGTGAAATGCGCATAGGAATAGCTTATCCCATCAACAATAAATTTCAAGTGTTTTTATCAAGAATAAAAACTGGGAATTAAGCACGAATAATAAAATCTTTTAAAATTAAAATTTTGTATTCCCAAAAATTATTTTGACTGTAGAAAAACATTATATTTTAAGTGTTCTATAGCGTTTTTTTTTATATTGAAAAAGAAATGAGCAAAAAAAAAAAAAACATTTAGCAACGGCCACAGCACGAATAGCTTGCGTGAGTATTGTGTATATCGTTAGCTAAAATGCAAAAGGGCGTAACTAACAAAAATATAATTTTACAGGAAAAGCAAAAAACTTTATTAAATGAAAACTATAAACGTGTCAGAAAACATGCGTTAATGGGTCATCCATGGAATTTTTTAAACAGTTTTCAAAGGAAACCATTTCATTATATTTTGTTGAAAAAAAAATGAGTAATTACGTAGTTTTTCATTTATAAAATAAACACACTTGTAGTTACGTCCCTTTGTTTTTTGTTAATAAAAGCGCAATTTTTGATCCCAGAAGTGTAAAATTTTGTGTATAATAATCATTTATAATAATCAATCAAAAACACGATTTTGAATTTTTTGTTAGTAACGTCTTTTTGCATTTTAGCTAACGATATGTATTCTTTGTGTAAAATTATTTTGCTGGCTTTTTGTTTTTTTTTTTTTTTTGCCAAAAGGGCGCTTAGCACAACTGAAACAAACGAACATTAACGAGCTAAACCGAACACAAGAAAGTTTGTGGTTGAAAAAAAAAACAGAACGGAAATAAATGTTCTCATCTTTTTGTTGAGTAGGATGAGTACAGTTTTATTTTTGTGTTCGAAGATCACAACGTAATTTTTTTTTTTAATGATTTACTATACAAAAACTGTTAGCGTTTGTGTCTTCCATAAATCTACCGAACCGAACACTAAGGAACGATATTTAATGATTATTTTCGAACACTGGTTAATTCACACTCAAATCAATTTGTAATTCACATTGTTTCAACTTTAAATAACTTTCGTTCAACGTTATTCATAGTGTATTTTCAGCATCAATATAATTTTGCTCATACATTACTGGAATGTAAAATCACTTTCTAAATCGATCATACGCCATCCGCCCGTCTGGCGGGATGGCTGGTTGTCTGTCAATGTAACTTAGTGCGCAAATTGCAAGTTGAAAATAATTTGATACATCTACTATTATGTGGGTGTAATTAGAAATGCCATATGGTGACCAATATTTAATCAACTTTTTCCCCACTATTCGAATGAACGAAAACCAAAAATTCCTTCAGCAAACAGATAATTTTTTTGAGTTTTTTGTTTAAAAAAATCGCCAAATGTGATTTTTATATTAGAAACGGAAATGTTCTGGAAATCGAAATCAAATGAAGTTTAAAGGTGGGCTCATCAATGCGTCTCGAACAATATTGAAAGTGTTCTGCAGAACGATTTCAGAAAATTTGTCCGAAAAACAAAGCTACCATATTGTTTACAGAGGTTAACAATTATACAAAATGGCAGCACAACTAGCAAACCACTTATTTTGAATTGTTTTCTAACAGTATGTTAAAGAAAATGGGCGAAAGAAGGAAAGTGATTTTATTAATCTTAATTATATAATTTTTTATCTATTTAATTATTCAGCAAAAAAAAAAAACAATAATTCAACTTTTATGTACAAATTGAAAAAAGGGGCAGCTCAGTTCATGTTCTGAACAACAATTAAAATTACGCCAATTCAAGAAAAAAATTGCCGAACGAAATACTTGCTCTCTTAAAAGTAAGTCAAACTCAATATAAACAAGTAAGAGTGCTATATTCGGCTGTGCCGAATCTTATATACCCTTCACCATTGTGCGAGCAGAATACAGAGCAACTAGACAAAAACTAAATAATTTTTACATATACATACATATTTGCAATACCTTAAACTTCATTATAAATAAAATTTAAAAAGCGAAAACTGGTAAATATTTTTTTTAAATCTTTTTTAGAACATAAAAAAATAAAAATATTAAAAAAAAAATTTCTTTTTAAAAAACCAAGAATCGAACCGGGAACTCTCAGTTTCTAAAAAACCCCCTAGACAACTGAACCATGAAGGAACGTTAATCGAATATCATTTAAATGAAATATGGCACGTTGACTGTTCACAAAATTCAACAAAGTTTTGTTGTAATTACTTCTGATGTTTTTGTTCACCACAAAGTTGGGAAATATATTCACCAAAATAGTTTACGCCATGTATGTGTGTTTGTTTGTTTTCTTTTATCTTTTTTGGCGAGTTTTTAAGTAGCAAAAAACACAAAAATTCCTAGTTTCTATTTGTAAAAATATTTTCGTTAAATAGATGAAATAATAAAGAAGGGTGATAACGAAAATCATATTGGGCATTATGCTAGTATATGTAAGCAATTGAAAGGGGGGGTAGAGGGACATCATATGGTTAAATCAAGTTCTCTCCTCATAAGGTCCCAGAATATATATACTTTATGGGGTCTAAAATCAATATTGTGGAAATTACAAACGTTATGACAAACTTATATATACCCTTTTCCACCTGCGGTGAAGGGTATAAAAATAAAAAAAATTTTGTCTGGACAAAAATATTGTTCGGAACGCATGGGTGATTGCAGCTTAAATCGATGGAGATTTTCAATTATTCTTATTTAAATTTGGTTATATTTTTTTTACATTTGGTAACTTTTTCAAAAATATTGATTGAAATAATTTGTTGGTCGTGACTGCACTGACTACCATTCGCATTAACTTCCTCTTTTATTACTTTTTTTTTCAATTCTTATCTTTGTAAATCGTTTAAATATAAAATTTTTCATTCAAAATGAAAATATTTTACACATACATAAATACTTTTGTTCATGTTTATGGAAATATTTTGTATATAAAGTGATTTAATAATAAAGATGCATAAAATCCTGAATTACATTAGAAAGAAGTAGCACAATTGTTTGTCTTATTCTTTATGTTATAAATTCCTTTAAGTCATTAGAGATACGGAAAAGGGCTTCCAAACATCTAGACCATAAATCTTTTGTTCAAAATGAAAGAAAATTTAATTTAATTGTTTTTTTATTTGTACTTTTTATTTTTTTGCTTTGTCTTGTATTTGTTTTTTGTATATTTGTTGTTGTTGTTGTTGTTGTTTTGCATGCATAGAAAGTAAATTTTATCATGTAATATTTCAAATGTATACTCAAAGGTATAATATGTTTCATATCAGTGTTATAAATCTTATTATGTTTCTTTATTTGCAACAGCAAGGAGGTATGAATATGTGATTTTATGTTTATAAATGTATGATTGTAGAATTTTGACTGGGCCGGTAAAAGTTGTAAGGAAATTGTTAAAAAAAACGTCACGGAAAGAACGGAGAAAATAAAGTCATTATAGAGGAAGATGATGACAGTTGTAGTGAAGGAATTTTAAAGTGAAGGAGAATCACATAAGTCTGGATAAGTTTAATGCTTGTTTTCCGTTGTTATTTTAGAAAACTTTATTACATTTTTAACTTGGATGTAATATTTATTTCATCATTTAACGTACTGTGGTGAAGCCTAAATTTTATTTGAAGTTTTAAAAGGTTTAAAAGGCTGTTAAGATAATATTCATTTAATTTTATTTTGAAACGTAGTCAATCAGTTTTTTAACAAACGAATTTGATTGTCTGCCGCGTATGCCGGATTTAACACCCCAGAAATGTTTCTTTGGCGGATATTTAACAATCGTGTATATGTCAAAAAACATATCCCAAATAAAAGAAAATATTCCAAAAAATAAATTTAAGCGATAGTTCCGGAAGTCTCTGGAAAAATAGCGTCGATATAATGCTAATAAAAGGTGCTCCAACCAAAACGCACGATGTTAATTGTAAATAAAACAAAAATTTTTCAGAGAATTATTTTTAAAATTTACTTTTATAGAAGGATCTATGACAATTAAATGGGAAACAAAATATCGGCCAAATGATCGCCACGGCTTCGGTGACATATCCGATGGTCCATATTTTCAGTGTCTCTGAGACAGAATTGAGGTTCAATGTCGTTAACCCATTTTGTACCAGCGGTCGAGATGTCGACCACAAACTTTTGCCAATTTTCATTAAATAATTTAAAATATTAGGTAGTAACCCATCCCCCTTTTAAGAAAATTCTGGGGAGCACAAAAAAAAAACTTAAAATAGGCCGTTGTTAAACCAATTGTAACGACATATATATAAAATAGAAAAATAAAAAAAAAAATAAAAATATTGCTTTAAATAGCCAACAATTCAAATAAATTTTTGTCGAGATGTAGACCACTGGGATAATAAGTGCACAAAATTTTTTTATTCTTATTTATTATTTTTTTGATTACTGGTTGAAAAAAATTTGCTAATATCAACTGTAGTACTTTTTTTAATGCGAATATTACACATCAACAATGTTCACATTAAAGTTGGGTCGAACAAGTCTATGCAAAAGCTGCTGTTCGATCTTTTGAATACTCGTTTCATGCAGTTTGGTGTTTTTGAACCAATTCTGTATATTTATGAGCAAATAGTGTTTATGTTCTTCTAAAGGATGTCTTTTCCAATTTCAACCAGATGCTGGAGCATCGGATACCTATGATAAACAACTGGGCATTGCTGCATGCGTAGTTAAGAATCTGAAGTCGATTTGTGAGAATCCAAGCTAACATAGCGTTAATTTCGACTATTTTTTTACCGCATACCATTTGCTTTGCCTTCTAAAAGAAAAAGGAAAAAGGCAACTGGCACAATCCGCATTGCATTGGTTCGATGGAGGTCACTTTGCCTAAAAATGATGATCACATCGATCCGATAAAAAATTTAATGCGATTCGACAGAAAACTGAAAAAAACGGGTCCCTGTGCCCAAGTCAACCTTATTGCCAACTATAATAAGTATATGGGAGGCGTTGACTTACATGATAATATTATAGTTAATTAATGGATTAAAATAAGAGGCAAGAAGTACTGGTGGCCACTTTGTGTTACCTACTTGGCCTGTGTAAATGTATGGTCATTGATTTTAAAAAACTCATTAAAAAAAAACGCTGTTGCTATCCACCGAATCAACAAACAAAGAAATATCTTCGCCCAATGCAGAAAGCGAAAGTAAAGAAGAGTTCATAAGCCACTTAGTATCACTGCCCAAAGTAAATGGTATGCACATGTCTGTATGTGTCAAGCGCTGATATCGCCGATGTGGGAAACTGCTTAGAAACTTACCACAACAATTTTAAATAACTTGTTTATTCAATAAATTAAAATATTTAATAAATTGTTAAATCTTTTTATTTATCTTTAGGCTAACACTCATAAAAAAACTGACCTACCTGCCTATTTTAGGTAATCCCCTTTCATTATGTGATCATTTCGTTTTATTTCGTATCACAATATATGATGTCCCACAGAAAATTGGTTGCCCTAATTATCCCAGTGGTCGAGATCTCGACCAGCAGTTTTCACAGAAAGTCCCCGGCAAAATAAAAAACAGTTAAAGAAGTTATTTTTGGCCGATTTCTAGCTAGCCATGAAAATTTCATTAGAATATTCAACCATTTATGTAGCTTGGTACAATATGGGTTAATGCGTCGAATCATGTCATCCTTTAGCCCTTGAATTGTTTCCGGCTTGATGACGTACACTAAATCTTTTAAGTATCCCCAAAAATCCATCACATGGTCGTGGCGGCAAATTAAAATCGCCTCGACGTGAGCACAGGAAAAAATATTGCACCAGTAAAAGCATTAATTAAAGATAAAATCAGTTTTAAATTAAAGTTTAATTAAGTGAATAAAACGTTTAATCAAGTGAATTAAATTTTATATTAAGTGTATTAAACGTTTAATTGACAATATAACGTTTAATTTACTTGCACCTGTAAGCAAATTAATAATATCAATTAAACGTTTAATTTACTTGATTTAACGTTTAATTCACTTGTTTAAATTTTTAATTAAAACTGACTAGTTGACCCGTGCGAATATTTCGCACCGTTAGTTGTCATTTTTGTAACATAAAATGAAAATAATTAATAGAATTTTTAGTAACTTCAACACATTTTAAAATATAATTTTTGTCAATGAAAATATTAAATTTTCAATTTCTAATTATTTTTTGTCATTAGTGTTAGAAATAAGCTTTAAAATGAGATGTCACTCATTAAATTTGATGCGGTAGTATGGGAGATATTTGCAACCGACAAAAAAAAGTGCTTTAGAAATAATTAAAACTGATTTTATTTTTGATTAATGCTTTTACGGGTGCAAAACTTTTTCTGTGAGATAACACGGCCATTGAATTTCTTCCGGAACCACATATCGTCCAGGTCTATATCCTCAATTTATTGCCACAAGAAGTCCGTTATCATCTCGCATTCACGGTGACTGCTTGGCCGACCTCAATTTAAAAACGAAGTACGGCCCAATGACGCCGCCAGTCCATAAATTCTAAATTCTCTATTCATTAATGAAGTGTAACAAAAAAACTTTAAATTGATCAACTTGATCAACAAGAGGGTATTAACTCAAAATTTCACTTTTTGCAAGAAATCAACTAACCATATCTCTCTGCAGTAAAAATTTCAACACATTTTGATTGCTCTTTCATCTCGAAAACCACATTTGAGGCCGTTTTCGTGATACTGTTGTGACTACCTTTATATTAAGAAAAAGGTATAATTTTGAGTTAATACAAAATTTTTAATAAATATGCATCTTAAGTTTTCATAAAAAGGTATTATTTTGATTTGAGTCTTTATTCAATTTAAAATAATCAAATTGTTCTATTTAAATTTAGTTGTATTTTGAGTTGCTACTGATTTGTTGATTAACAGTGCAGCCACACGGTCAAGATTTTCTTGATAGTCTTTTACATATACTGATTGTCAAAATATACAAAAGTTGACAGCTGTGACGTAGGCTGCACGCAAGTTGAAAGCAATTTACTTTTTCAAGATGTCGTCGCCGAGAAAACAACTCAAAATGTTTTGCTATTTTCCACTTTTGATTTTTCTGCACTGTAGGCTGTTCGAAGGGACTTTATTTTTTTCTTTACTTCTTCCACTGGTATTTTTGTTTCAGAAGCTATAGACTCGTAGGCTTTTATTTTCAAATAATTTCGCCTATATGATGAAAGATTCATAAAATTTCATGGCTTCTGTACAGCTCTATGAATCGCAGAACATCATTTTGCTTATTAATTTTATAAATAAATTTTATTAATAAACATATTTCACTATTTTTTTTAGGTTTTTAGTTAAAATTTTAAATTTCCGCAACAATTTGTAAAAAAAAAGAACTTCAGCTTTTGCCGGCAAAATATTTGTGAAAAAAAACAAAAACAACTTCAAAAGATTTGTAATAAGATGTTTTCTTGAACGAAAATTCATACACTCACTGGCAAGAGAATTTTAGAGGCAAGTTCGTATCAATTTTTAAAAGTATGAGTGTATTGGTAAAAAAGTGTGAGTGTATTAAAACTTGATAGCCAAAACTTGATCGTGTAACCCTCAAGTAAGGTCCCTGCAAATAAAATTGGACCACCTGACCCATTTTGATAAAATGGACTACTCCATGGACTAGTCCGATGTAATGCAAGCATGGACCATGTCATTGTTAAAAAGTGTTTGTAGTGAGACGACATGTCTTCGTTTTTTAACGACATGCTTTCGTTTTTAAACGACTTCAAAACTAATCCTCTTGAGTATACCATGGAGTAGTTTTAAAACTACTCCTTAGTGGTCCAAAGGTGGGTTATATACCATGGAGTAGTTTTAAAACTACTCCTTAGTGGTCCAAAGGTGGGTTATATGGTCCTCTCCTAGGACATCGTAATGTTAAATAGACCAGGTTTTTTCCATACGTTTGGGTTACTTTTGGACTAGTCCTGGTCCCTTGTGGACTACTCTTTACACGCGTGTTTGGACTGGTCCTATTATTTGCAGGGGTGTTATGATACTTGCTATTTTTTGTATTGGATTTTTTTAGGATTGACTGAATGAAACAACAAACGCGAGAAAGAACAAGAAATACAATTAGATAAAATGTAAACAAAACAAACAATACTGCCCACGTTTTTTCCCCACAAAAAACCGTCATAAAAGCTAAAAATCGCAAAAAAAGTTAAAAACCGTTTCTTTCGATCAAAAACTAAAAAAATTGGCAACAGTGCTAACAATTAATCTGGAAATGTCAATTTTAAGTTAAAAAAATTTATTTTTTTTTTACAGTCTTAGATTATTTATCGATAACACATGTATATGTATTTGTTTGACATTCCAAGATTTTTTATGATATAATCATACTCTTTAAACTTAGTCAGTTTTCGTATGCAAATATATTTGCACTGTTCTCCAATATAGAAAAAATACAAAAAATAGCAAGTATCATAACAGCTTTAAAAACATTTGGAAACTTTATTGAAATTTCAACTTAAACGTCACAACTCAAAATAATACAAAAAAGATATCCAGACGTTTCAGAAAACTGGTATTAACTCAAAAAATAGTTTTTTTTTGCAATAATTGCAAAAATTTAAAATAAAAAACGATGTAAATATATTTTAAAATGGAATAAGCTTCCTATGGAATATTCGGGTTTTCAAATTTTTTCAAAATCTAACCACAAACAGTTTTTCACATCTACTGAAACTTGTAAAATTTTGAGTTGATACCCTCTTGTTGATCAAGCGCGTTATAGAGTTTTCCCTCCCTTGGTTTCTGTTGGGTCACACATCACTTTATTAAAAGTAAAAAATATATTTAATCGCATTCATATTCTTGCTTACTCCGAATTATTCAGATTTGACCTTTTTCCAAAAGCCACTTTCAGCCGTATAAAATCACAACGAATGATTTAATACAAAATTTTACAGCAATATGTTTGTCATGACTACCTACCCTAATATAATAGACAATTTCCGATGAAACTTGTACTTGTTTAAATTGTTACGAATAAATATATTTATCGTCTTATTTAGCAGGGCAAATACATAGGACAAGCTTTTCGCCTAAAAATAAGTTTTTGCAAGATTATTAAAAAAAAAAAACAGCACTCATTAGTTCGACTCAGAAGGTTACCCTGAGTCGTCCAGTATACTTAAAGGTGGTTCAAGAGTCAAAATTTTTTAGTGTAGCACACATCAGGACAAATGCAATACACCCCATTTATTATGAGATAAAAGTGTATTAACGATAAAGCGTGTTAAAATATGCACAAACTAATCGATATTCTTTTTGTTTTTATCGAAAAGAAGAATTCGGACAAATTACTAGAGAAGTTAGTTTTTTAAGGTTCTAGAACAAACATGTATTTGCAAATAAATTCAACACCACACTCATAATGTTCACATACAAATGTCAGCTCATAGAGTTCGTTTTCATCGAGAAATCATTTCCTGAGCGTCATATTAAAAAAATATTTACCTTTAGTCCATCTAAACATTGATAGAAGTTTATGCCCCTTAAAAATAGTTGCTTTTAAGTTTAGTCCTATATACATACATAAATATGGACGACTATCTATGCATTTTATTTTAACACATGCTCAAGTTCGTTATTCTTTCAACAAAATAACATGAAAAACATCTTGAAAACCATCTCAAGCGTTTATTTAGTATGGTTGCATCAGTGGTTAACCACCAACAATCCATCCCCTGTTTCTGTTAGAAAATATGTTATTTGTACTTGTACTTATACTTTGTTGCCATGTAAAACGATAAAAAAAAAACAAGAAAGAGTGCTATATTCGGCTGTATCGAATATTATATACCCTTCGTCATGGTGCAATAAGAACAGAAAGTTATATAAATATTTATAAATTTTGCTCTTTCCGTTCTCCAGTTATGCAGAAATATATAATGCCTCTAAGCGGTTACTCGCACTTCTACCACACCAATATTTTTAGAAATTTTGTGTATTGATAACCACGCTATGTGCACCAAATTTGGGTAATTTTTCTTTTATCGTTCTTATGATATAAATAAATCTGTTTTGTGCCACGCCCACTTTTCCCATGCCGTCCACATTTTGTCAGATATTGTCTCTTGATAACCAAAATGCTTGAACCCAGTTCGGAATTTTTGCCTCTTGCCGTTCTCCAGATAAAAAGAAATTTTATATGTGCTTGTATGGGAAGTTCCACGCCCAATTCTCTAATCCTGCGCGTTATTGGAGAGGTTGTGTATTAAAAACCAAGATGTTTGCACAAAATTTGGAAACTTTGGTTCTTGCCATTCTCCAGATATACGGAAAAAAGGAATCAAAAACAACAACAAACAATTTATGAGTGAAATTGCCAACAAAGTCCCATTCATATCTAGGTTATTCGTAAAAACCATTTCAATGGTCGAACGGGCGGACAGAGCGTCAACCGGATTTAAAATTCTCTTATCATAAGGATCTAAAATAAATGTTTATATTTTATATAGTCTTAGATCAATATTGTGGAAGCTACAAACGGATTGACAAACTTTTATATACACTTTTACTTTTGGTGAAAGATATAAAATAACAAAAACAACATTCGATTTTTTGAAAAAAAAAATCCGAGATAGTCTTGATTTTTTGCTTAGACACCTTTCAGACTCGGCAAGTTAGTTGCAGAAGTTACCCAGGAAAAACTTTTTGATTTTTAGTAATAGGTGGTAGTTATTTCATACATTACCTGGTAAGTAGTTGTCATTACAATTGTCATTATTCTGAAAACTTCAATAAGTACTTACAAGTAATGACCTCAGCAACTACTTATTACTTCTGTTATTTTCACTACTGAATATTTGCTTACTGGTAACGTACTCACTAACTTCTTATTAGTCTATTAACTAGTGATTTTTTTGTACAAAATTTGTTTTTCCTTACCCTGATCGTACCGCTAACGTCTACAAACCAAGAGTTGCGCAAGAAACCTTCCGAGTGTGAAAGGGGTCTTAAATCTCATCCATTTGTGGATCGATCTTGCTTAATCTCAATAGCAAAGCTATTTAGATATTTAACAATCAAGTCGCCATCATATCTGGAGTCTTCGCTAATCATAAGGACTCAGAAAACCTCTTAAGTCAAAATTTAAAAAGTTGAAAAAAATGTTGTTAATCATACGAATTTTCATTGAAAAAACCATTTTTGTTTACTTTTTTAATAATTTTGCATTATAAATGAAATTTTTTTTAATTTCGGTTTATTTTTTAATAAAAATGATTTTTTCGTCGAGTTTTTTTTAAACTCTTTTTTTTATCTTATCTCGACTTAACATGTTTTGTCAAAATGGGTCTCATTGGGATCAAATGGGATCAATATTGTAGAAATTACAAATGGAATGACAAACTTATATATACCCCTCTATCTTTAGTGAAAAAGAGTCAAATAAAATGGGAAAAAGACAAAAACAAAAATATTGTTCTTAGAAATTTCAATATTTGTGTATACCTAAACACTTACACACTTACATTATCTATATAAAAATTTACATACATACAAAAAAAAGCAAAGGTTTGCGGTTTATTTCACGAACTTATACACATATTGCAATACAGATAAAATGCATGCTGTTTATATTTATCTGGTATAAATTTGTATATATTTGACTATTTTAGTCAAGTTATTTCTTGTAGTATTTTCTATGGAATGTGCAATATAGAAGATGACTAGAATAGAAAGACAGAGAAAAAAAAAATGCACTCAAAAGAAAAATCAACCATACATACTCAAATCAATCCAAAGCGGTATTAATAGTATGGTGAGCATAGATTTTCTTGAATCAAGTATAGAAAGATTGATTCAAGTACGGAATTTCACTAATCCATATTTAATCCCGAATTCTTACTTAAATTAATCCGAAAATGATATTGATTTAAGTAACACTAAGATTGAACCAATCTCAAAATGCGCTTGATTTAAATATTATAAAGTTGATTCAATTCCGAACTCGTACTTGAAATTAACCAAAAGTGAAATTGGAAGGAGAATTTAATGATGATTGATTTACTTACCCGTTTTACACTTTACAGAATTTCAATTATAAGACTCCAGCATTATTCCCGCTTTGGTTTTTACTTTAAAAACTTAATGTACATTGTGAATACATAGCTGAAAATATAAACTAAATGAGAAGCAAGAGTTCTCAATTTTAGTTTTCAAACATGAACAAATTGTGTTTTCGTCTTATTTGGTGTTGTTGAAGTGTCTGCACTGCAAACATTGATAAGCGGCACTTTTTTTACTTGGTTTAATAAGTTTGTACTTATTTTAAGAAATTTTAGGATTGTTTTAAGTACGTTTTTGTGTTATTCGTACTTGAATATTTGAGTACGAGTCGTACTTAAAGTATGTATGAAAAACTTAATTTATCCCTAGTGTTTTTCTTTCTGTGTAATATCAAAATTTTGTACGCGTAAGTTAGAACAACAAAATAAACATATTTTCTGCTAACACAATCATAGAGTTAGTTGTTTTTAGACAACAGGGGGGTTACTATGTAACTCGATTCGAAAGTATGAACAGCTCGAAAGTTGTATTCGATCCGAATTTAAGCTCTTACCATGTAACAGTTTCGGATCGAGCGAAAAGTGCTGCCACTAATTGAAATAATCTTGGCACTACTTTCGAATATATTTTTCTTCAACATTGGCAGCATTTATTACGCAAAATGTCAAAACAATGAAAATAAAAATAAAAAAAACTAAACAAGAAATATTTGTGCTTTGGATGGAAAATGAAGACGAGCGATTGGAACGTAAAATCCTACGTGATGGTGTAGATTTTATGCAGTTGACGGATGTAATGTAAGTAACAATTTATTAAATATGTTGTATGCTACTTAATATTTTTATTTGTAGGTTTGTGCGAAATTTCCGGCTTAACAAGGAAACTTTTAAATATGTGTTTGGAAGCATTAGTGCGCAGCTGCCAGCAACAGTGAGATCGACTGCTGTAACACCATCAATCAAATTAGGTGCTACACTTAAGTTCCTTGGACAAGATGGTTAGCAACACCAAATCGGTCAAGACCGGTTATGCTCTGTCATAAAGTTGAGCATAATTTCAAATTGCCTTTGCTTTGTATTAATATTTTTCGTAGCATTTTCCCTATTGAAAAAGACTTGTATTAATTTTTATTTATTAATATACATACATTTAACAAATACTTACATTTTCAGCGTTTGGTGTCGATATTTTGATTTTTTTAAGTTTTTTTTTTATTTCATCCGTTAACTCAAAATCAAACGAGTACAAATGCCAACTTTCGAGCGACTTTGTCATCTACATTCGAAGTACATAGTGATGCACATTCGAAAGTAAAGTTAGAGTATCCGATAATCGGAAACAGCAACCCGAAAGTTCCAAATTTATTTACGAATTTGAGTTAGTTGGTAGAAAAAAATACGTATCCGTAATTTTAAACTATCGAGTCGAGTTACATAGTAACCCCCCTGACTTCTTTCTACTTCTGTTCTAGTCGTCTTCTATGATATGCAATCCTTAAAATTGTTATTAATTTTTTAACAGAAAACTGACAAACATTCTCTTTATCTGAATAGCAGTTTCATTTTATTCCAAATATATTTAAATGTAAATCAAAAAGATTCAATAAATGTCATTGGTCTATAGAGATGTCAGCACTTTTGTTTGCAAATTCATGGTTTTTTAGTCTTTTAAAGGTTGTAGAATTTTTTTTTTTTTTTTTGGTTTGTTTTAGCTTATTCTTTTATCTTTGTAAGCTCAGTATTTGTTAAGCTTTTGACAGCTTTAATGCTGTGACAACTTTTTAAAATATGTATTTTGTTTTAATTTTTTGCTTGAAAAATTAAGGGCATCGCTTTCAGTTTCTTTAATTTATAGGCGTAGAAGCGTTTACGATGTTTTAAATTGGACCAAAAACACGGAAGAAGGATCGTTTCAAACATCGATGTATAGATGTATACTTATATATGCACATTGTGTCCGCCAATGCACTTTCAATATCCAAATACAAAACTTGATTTTAATTTTATTAAAATCAGATCATCCGCTTAGAAATACAAATACAATACAAAAACAAAATTGACAGGCCTGTAGAGATCTGTTGCGATTTTTTGAGATCGTGGCTGACCAGAGGTCATATATGGTACCAGGAGTGTCAGTAGCCCCGATGAGTTGGCAGCGGTTGGTTAAGGTTTCCGAAAGTATACATCTTGTTTGAAATGCCGTCTGTCTCTCAGGGAGATTGCCTTTTTGGGGAGAACTAAATACTTCTCTTTGGCAAAGATACTTCCGGGGATAGTATCTACCTAAAGTCGCGATAAGGAAGACCCACTTCAGGCCTCTTTTCCCCACCATTTGTGTTAGAGTTTTGCCTGAAAGATTGATCAAAAGATGCTGTTGGCATATTTTTAAAAGCAGCGGAGGTTAGATATCTCAGGCTTCTAAACAAGAGGCGAGTGTATAATCTTGCCAGATTGTGTTCTCATATTGCTAACTATGTGTGCTCGTTGTCCTTACACTCACGAACGTTTGGTAAACCCAGTGGTTCTTTATGCAATAAATTAAGTACCTTTAATGTTTTGTGTTAGAAATAGAAAATGAAAAAGCGTATGGCACTTTCAATGCTACAGCCTTAACTATTATTTGTACATAAGGTTTTTTTCATTAAAAATCAAATAAATAGGTCCAATATTTCGTAGATCCATAAAAATGGATTTTTAGCATGAGGCCTTTGGCATTAAGCTTCATTTACAATAGGCAGAAACATTTTCACTGCTGTTCGTTATAGAGCAACAATTTTTTTTCGCGACCACATGCATTTTAAATTAAAAAAAACCTTTTGCAAGTTTTGTCCAGATCAATATTAAGAATTTACTATTATTTGTTGGAACATTTTGCTAAAATTTTCATTCAAAACTAAACAAAATTTCAAAAAAAAATGTTGCTGAAGTAGAAGTTCTACATTTTTGTTTGAAGAATGAAAGGAAAATATATGAAACATTTTGGGAATAAATAGGATAGAAAAAAACGAAACTGTTCCTCTGATTGTGAACGAAGCTTTATAGTGCGTATGTGACTTAAATTAACTATTTTTCATACACAGAAAAAATTAAAAATTTTCTCTAATCACCAATTTTATACCAAATTCATAGAATCAAGCAACCCGTTTGTTGATTTTGCACCTATTACCAAAATGATTATATTGATTACTAAAAATTGTAAAAATTTTATATTTTGAAGATTTTTTTTCAATAAATGATATTTTTAATTTTAATTAAAAAAATGATCAAAAAACTTTGCCGTTTCAAAGAATGTGTTGATTGATTTTGACAATTTCCAACAACAATTACATAAGTTAAAATTATTTTATTTTAAATGAAATAATTTTTAGTTATTTGATTATTATTTTAATTCAAAATTAATTTCAAAACAAATAAAATGTTAATTAAATCAAAATTATATTTTTAATATTCGTTCAACAAAAAAATAATTGATTCAATTATTACATTAATTAAGTTTAAATACTTTTTAAATAATTTTTTAATTGATAAAAAATTACTAATAATTTTTTCTCTGTAGAAATATATTTAACTTTTTTAATTTATTGGATAGTAAAAATATCTTAAGTCGGCATATTATTAGGGTTTGGCTACCCTAAATAAATTACGGGTTTCGGGCTTGACTCTCTTCCCTTCATAAGAAATGTACCTAAATCCACTATCTTATTTATAAATATAATCGCGAAATAAGAATATGATGGCATGGTATGATGGCACGAATTTTAAACTTTACACAACATATTTTATTTTAATTTATTTACGATTTTCCTTTATCAGAGAATGTAAGTATGAGTGTATTTGTCAACATAATTTACAAGTACGTGTGTTTTTGTCGCTTTTATCGTATTTACAGTAATGGTATAAACACAACTGGGACGAACGAAGAACTTCGCATAGTACGACGAATTCGACGGTAAGAATTCGTTGCGTAAATTCGTCAAATGAGACACAATAAGTGCGTGAACCTTTTTGCGACCTCAAATTAGTTTTTGGTTTTGTTTAAAATTTTGCAATTTTTCGCGAATTTCAGCCATGTTCGCGATTTTTTCCTGTAAGTTTTCTGATTCTTTACAACTTCAACGATTTCTAATAAATAGTAGACTTTGCTATCATGCCGCCGTAGCAAATTTTTGCGAATTTCCGCTAATTTAGCAATTTTAACCGAATTTTAGCCATTCCTTATAGTTTTAGGGACTTTAAATCCATTTTATGGCTTGTTTGAAATACTAAAAATGTTCGCGATTTTTGCAAATTTTTTTTCCATTTTCCGAAATTTGGTTTTTTTCACCCATTTAGCGATTTCAAATAAATTTTAGTAATTATTTAAAAGTTTGCAATTTTTCGCGAATTAAGGCCGAGTTCGCCATAGAATCGAATTGTCCCTGTAATTCTTTACAGACTTCACGATTTTTAATAAATATTGGACTTTGCTGTCATGCTGCGCTGTCCCTTTCCAAATTTATTCGTCGTTCGTCTGCGTATGAAATAGAAATTAACCTATCGCAGAGTTCGTTACGCACGACGAATTTCGGTCTACGCAATGATCATATGTACTTTCATGTACACCAATGAGTTCTATTTCTGGTGACGAATATTCGTAGCGAATAATTCGTCGTTCGTCCCAGTTGTGGTTCTAGCATAAAGAGCACGCATTGCATTTTTGTTGTCTTCAATGTTGTCACACGAACTTCACCCGTATAACAAACTTGTATGTACTTTCATGGTCTCATCCACAAAACCCTCTTTAGAAAATTCACATATAAACGTGTGAATGTTTAATGGTTTATGCATAAGTATATTATACTAACCCAACAAACAAAAAGGTTTGTTTTCAAATTAAACTACAACCGTTTCAAAATAATTTTGAATTCTCAACAATAATTGGAAATTATTTTCAAATTGAGAAATTAATTTATTTTCGACTTGTTTTCTAACGTTATTTTCAAATGTTTTTCAAATGCGGACTGCAACACAATGTGGAACATATATGAGAAATTATTTTTGTTTTGTAAATTCATATTGCTTTTAATTTTTTTTTAATTTAAAATAATTATTTACTAAAACAAATTGTCTACTAAACATTCGGGAGCCATCGAAGCTGCTGAAAGATTAAAAACTTTTCTCTCCGTTCTCAAGGGCCGAATACACTTGTCAAATGCTTGTCCAGCAGGCGAATTCATTCGGGTACGTCTGCTTTTCGAGTCTTATCTAAATTTTTTGATTTTACATCCAGCATCGTCAGTGTTGGCACTAATACTACCACAATGCCTGATGGGTATTTTGATCAGTGTATATGGGTCTTTAAAGACAAAATCCTCCTCTTAATAAGCAGGATTATCGTATCTCTCCGGGGCATCTCGAACATATACAAAAATTATAATTTCTTAGTTAACCCGTTCTTTTCTCTTCTTATTGACATTCTTACTCACACACAAAAAAATAAAAATTGATTTATATTTAAATATTTGTGATATTTATTACAAAATTAAATAAATTTTGCACCAGTAAACAAATTAATAGTATCAAATTAAACGTTTAATTCACTTGATTAGACATTTTATTTACTTGACTAAATTTTGAATTAAATCTGATTTTATTTTTGATTAATGCTTCTATTGGTTAACAATTTTGGAGAATTTTTATGTGCATGTTAAAGGTTTTTTTACTCACAATTTTATTTTACATCAAAGGTTTGACTTCGCATTTGCTGGGAAATTTTGTGTGCATACATGTGTTTAGTTTGATGTATGCAAACACATTTAAGTGCATTATTATTCGTTTGTTAAATTTGTACCCCAGTTTTTCTTTTTTGTATTATGATCTTTTGTGTAACTGACAGTTTATAAAATCTTTTGTATCGTGTAGGTACCCATGTGCCAACAAAGTTAATGATATATCTTTAAATTTTCGTTATCAGTTTTAAAGAGAAGAAAAGTAAACAAGTTTAAGAAAATATATTTTTATTTTTCCCTGTATTCCAGGAACTCTTTGTAGGTATCAAACCACATTGGTATTTAACAAATTACGTATTAGTTTGTATCGGAGTGGAGGTATAAATTTATGCATAAATTAAACCTCAATAAATTATGTGGTTTTCAATAAAATTTGTACCTGTAGCTGGCTGTTATTGCTATTTTTGTAAATTTATCATGTATACGTATTAGAAAGAATTCGACTTCAAACCTTTTCCTTTTTTTTGAGTTGCTCGAAGGTAAGGAAGATTTCAACAGACGGACATGGCTTAATCTACTTCGAACAGAGGGGTCTTAGGTGAATAATAAGGACATTCGCATGTTATGACAAACTTAGTAATCGGTTTTTAACCAATAGTGGTGGATGCTATAAAAGTAGCACTTTTTCTGCATAAGCTGTAGCAGCCTTATAAAGGCTGCTCCAACCATAAAGCACGATTTTCTTCATCTACAATATAAAATTTGTTTACCTTTGAGTGACTTTAGGAAGGGGTTTATATTGCCCCTATGGTCCCAAAAAAGATATTGTCACCTATTAGTATGTCAATACCGATATCTGGAAGGAAGTTATGGCTTCAAAATGTTTTATCAAATTAAGTCTAAATAGCAACATAATAAGATGGTTAATGGGCACAAAGACTCTATTTTGGAAAGAAGGTTGTATGGGGGTAAATGAAATTATGGGCCGATTCTTACCATTTTCAAAAGGCTAGGTTCTTGTGCAAAGTAGAATCTTTGTACCAAATTTAAAATTTAATCCGGCCAGCCAGCCGGAATGATATCATTACATCGACTCAGAGATTAGCTCATATTGTAATTCTGAGTCGATCTGTATAATAAATGGTGGGTCTAGTAATAATATTTTAAGGTGTTTCAAACTTCAACACAAACCAATAATACCCTCTCCACTATTGTTGTGTTGTGGGTATACAAAGTCACAACAAGTAAGAAAGTATAGTCGGTCAAGCTCGACCATATGATACCCTACGCCACAGTATTTAAAAACACATCATGCTTATGTGTCCATATAAATATGGATTTATCTATGTTTATAAACTTCATGAAAAACGGTTTGAAAGTTTGTGAGAGGCAGAAATCGCCCCCTAAATCCCCTTGTGGTCTAATTTTTGAAAAACTGTATAGCTTATGTGTCCATATCGATATGGATCTATCTTCGTTTTAAATTTAATTTAAATCGGTTTGATAGTTTCTGAGAGGAAGAAATTTCCAACTATCATCCCTCGTGGTCCTACGATTCGGCCCATTTTCAATACGCTTGGTCCTTGTGCCGATAAGAACCTGTGACCCAAAGTTTATCAAATTAGCTCCAAAATTGCGACCTGTACTTTGCGCACAAATTTACATGGACAGCCAGCCAGCCGGACGGACATCGTTAGTTTGACTCAGAAATTGATTCTGAGTCGCTCTGTATACTTTAAGGCCCTAGACCCACCCTAAAGTATACAGAGCGACAAATACAAAATTTTAATTTCAAAAGATTTTGCTATTCGTGCTTAATTCCCAGTTTTTATTCTTGAAAAAAACACTTGAAATTTATTGTTGATGGGAGAAGCTATTCCTATGCGCATTTCACTGGTTGCTTAGGCTGGTTTAATATCTTTAGTTTGTCTAAAATCTTTATGGATGAAGTTTCCTGATAATCTGGCCTAAGCAACCAGTGAAATGCATAGGAATAGCTTATCCCATCAACAATAAATTTCAAGTGTTTTTGTCAAGAATAAAAACTGGGAATTAAGCACGAATAGCAAAATCTTTTGAAGTTGCACAAGATATTTTTCCATTATGTAAATCAACTCGCACTTTAAACTTAAAATTTATTTCATTAAACTCAAACAAATAGCTTTCCATTTTTGTTATACAGTTGCTTATTTTATGGATTTATGCCTGTATTAATAAAAATATTTTAAATTTAATAAAGACTTGAAACCCAAATTTTCTATGAAAATTTTCCTTAATAACCGTTTATTAAATTTTATAATCATTTATGAATATGGGGGCTAAAATTTTTAGCATATATAAACAATAAATGTACCATATATAATGTGTATGGAAATTAAAAAAAAAAATTTTTTTTGAGGAGCTTTAGAAATTGCATTTGTTGCGAAAACTATTTTGGCCAAAATGACCTAAAAAATTTATTTTCATTATCAATACTAAATTGCCCATCGCGTGGTGGGATGAAGAAATTTTGTCCAAAAAAGGTCATGACCCTAATGTGTATATTATATTAAAAAAAACTCAACAAAAAGGTTAAATAAAATATAAGATCAGTTCAATATACATTAAACTTTTTAAATAAGCAATTTATGATTTCCTTGTGAGGCAAATTTAGACAGTACAGTCTGTCTTCTGTCATTGTTGATCCGAGCCATGTTTTTATTCGGCGAAGGGTAGGAAATGACCTCCCGCTAGTAGCTTTACTGACGAGCATTGAAGCGAAAATTTTAAATATTTTTCTTAGAGTTGGGTAGATATCTTCATCACAGTTTACTAAAGCATCTACAACGTTGTCTGATAGATCAGGCTCAAGTTTAGATCTTAGTATGTGTTTATCTCTTTTATCAAATATAATCAGCTCATCAGCTTGTTGTGGTTTTAACAGTTTTGTATCTGTATATGGCTTGATTACACTTTGGGGTAGAAGTTTAGGTATGTTTAATACATTTGGGATATCTATTGGGAAAGTTGTTATGAGATCTTCTAAAATAAATTTAATAAGAGAAATGTAACCTACAACTCGTAATTTTCAACATTTTGGATGTGATTATTTCGTTCAAATCTTGTCCTTTAGATTGGAACCTCGATTTGAACGCAAATAACTTAAATTCTTTCAAAAATCGCTTTAAATTGTTCCTCGGCTTTATTTCTTTTTTTTTTCAAGGCACATGATTACAATTTTGATAAGGCTTGATCCTTTTTGAAGATCTTTATCGTGCTTTTGTAAAATGATACACAGCCGCTTAGTGTTACAATAGATATCACACTTAATATGTATATTCCGCAAATAAATTTAAGAGTACTAAGTTAGCTTCTTACTATAAAGGTAGATATACTACCTTTCCACTCATATATTTTTTTTCCAAAGCTTCTACTTTATGATGTACACTTGTTGCAAAGACGCATAGTAAAGAGAAATTGGCTCCCAAATACTTTGCTACAGCTGTTTTTCGCTTGGGATGATTATATTTAAAAATTTTTTTCGTTTCTTTAACAAATGATACAACTTTTTGTATTAATGGCATTTTATTGCTTTTAGAAATTGAGTTGTTCGATTTATGGGAATAGCAAGGCGTTTGTTTCGCATTTGTCGCTTTTCCAGAAATTTTGAACAGCTCAATTTTCTGCTGACATCAGAGGACACCCATCTGCTCCATCTCCCACACAATTTTTAAGGTCAAGACCAAAATTTGTCAAAGCTTTAAGAACTATTGATGATAGAGCCTCAATTGACACATCAACGTTATCAATATCTTTTGAAGCCTCTTCAAATGCGTTTACAATAAAGCCAATAAATTCTTCCTTAAAAATTTTTTGTTGTATGTTGAAATATCTTAAAGATAAGGAAATCTGGCTTTTCCCCGACAAATCCGTGCTTTTGTCAAAAATTATCGAATAGAATTTTGATTCCTATAACACATATATACATAAATATTGTATATTTAAACTAAGGCTTATTAATAATTCAACCGCACGCATTATCAAGTCAGACGTTTAGGTAAACTAGATGTTTCATTGAAAATATCTAATAAATAACTTTTAGGATTAAGATTTGGATACCTTTTGAAAATTTCATTAGAGATTCAATAAAAAAACAAAAAAATACTTATTGAAAATTTTGTTAGAGATTCCATTAAAAAAACAAAAAAAACCTTGCTGGGATTTCTTAAAATTTTGTACTTTAAAAAAAATATTATTATTGATTCTTGTATTATCGAAATTAACAAAACATATTTTTATAATTTACGGGGGGAAAATTTCTTTATTCCCCTCCCCCTCCCTGAATCCGCGCCTGCCTCTCCACTATTGTGGTGTGGGTATAATAAGCCAATTAAATAGATTTTTGTTTTTAAAATTTAAAATTTTCCTTAATTCCAAATAAAAACTCTCAAAATAAATATAAGTTTGTGTGTATGTAGTAAGCATCATTAATCATCTGCTCGAAAAATTTAAACTATGCGAAATTAAACCATTAAAAGTCATTGAATGATGTGGCCTTGCAAACAAAAATCATTAAAACCATTTGTCATATTTTTCAAAGAACTTTGCACAAAATTAATTCTCTCAGAAGAAACAATGAAAATTAAAAACCTTCATTTGCAAGCTCCTAAAATGGAATTTAATTTCTTTTTTTTCTCCTTCTCTGTTTTTCAGGACTTTTTTCTGTGTAACTTAAATAATGTTGTAATATTTAATTATGACAAAGGTTATTTTTCAACTTTCATCTGCCAAAACTCAGATACATACACATTTCAAAAACTCGTGCTCACTCTTCTTTTGTAGTAATGAACGAACGACAAAATAATAAAAATAAAAATCAGAAACATGAATTCAACAGAAACTTCAACATGAACAAATTGTTCGCAAGAACAAAAAGAAAAAAGAAAATAATTTAAATGAAAACATAAAAAAAGGATGAACAACACAACTGTAAAACTATTTGATATGACAACTTGTATTTAATTTTACTAATGACCGTAAGAGACAGAAAGAACTAGGCACTATGCAGAGTGAATGGAATTAGAGGGAAAGGAGGAGAAAGTGCAAAAAGTACTACAAAAAAGGACACAGCCAAGAAAACAAAAGTTTAAGGAAATAAAATAAATGAAAACAGACAATTTCTGTAGATACGGTATCTGCCTGTTTCTTCGTGTGTCTGTGGGTAAGAGTCCACTAAATGTCAGTGGAGATTCACATAGATCCTGCTTTTGTGTAAATTTTAAAAGCTTGTAATGAATTTGATTGTTTAGAACTAGAAAATGTTAAAAGATATTAATTTTAAAATAAAGATAACAGTGTAAGGGAGATTTTTAATTGGCTTAATAAAAAACGAAATTATTTAACTAAATAAAGAAAAAGTTGATTAAAAAAAGGATGTTATTTAACCGATTTGTCGAGAAAATAAATGGTGACTTAAATCGTGTTTCAGAAAGGTATAATTTCGGTTTTTAAAGTCTTAATGAGCTAGTCTATCAGTGCCGATGTTGCGGGATCGATTCCCGCCAGAGACTCTGGTCTCCTGCAGACAAGCGTAGAAAAAAGAAATATAAACAAAAGGATGTCAAATTATTACTTTAAAATTACTTTAGAGAAAAAGTTGAAAATAAACTTGATATTCAGATATCACTAAAAACCAAAGATGAAGTGGACAGTTCAATCGCATATTTTAATGACACTCTTTTGTATGCTGTAATTGATTCTACACTCATAATAACCCATAAATCAAACAAATATAGTATATCACCATTTATCAAAGAAAAGATTAAGCCAAAGCGAAAAAAAAAGAAAAAAATGGCAATTAACAAGATCACCCTTAGATAAAACAATCCTTAACAAACTAACTGAGGAATTAAAGGATCTTTTGAAAAAGGACAAACAAGATAAACTGAAAAGTTATCTTGAAAACCTTGATTCAACCAAGACAACGAACGTCTCATTATGGAAAGCCACAAGAAAAATCATTAGTGCTATTATCCATCAACCTCCAATTCAAAAATCTGACTAAACGTGGGCCAGCAATCATAGCGAAAAGGCTAAAGTATTAGCTGATCATTTTAACAAAACTTTTTCTAATGAAATGGACAAACAAAATATTACCCTGCCAAATATCATTTCATCCAAAAACTGCCACATTAAAAACATTTCTCTACATGAAGCTTAAACTACTATTAAAACAATAATTGATGCTAAAAAATCCCCTGGCTATCACAGAGTAACGGGCAAACTACTAAAGAACTACCAATGAAGGGACTACTTAAGAAATATTTATAATAACAATAAAAAGTTTTTCTTAAAGTATGGAAAGTTGCTGAAATAATGGCTATTGCAAAGTCCAACAAGGACGCCACAAGGGCTACTTCATCCAGGCCAATAAGTCTGTTACCACTTTTATCTAAATTATTCGAAAAACTTATTTTTGATCGGTTAGAACCAATACTTATTGAAAGAAATCTTATACCAGCGCATCAGTTTGGTTTTAGACCCATGCACTCTACGATCCAACAAAAACATAGAGTAACTAACAAAATCTCATCTGAAATTGATAAGAAAATAAATTCTAAGAAAAAAATTGCCATACGATTCTACTGCAGACATCTGAAATTATTTTTTAGCTCAGAAGTACATTAAGTATATTTTTTTTCGACTTTTTACAAACGCCTTTTCAACAAATTCAAAAACTTTAGGGGCCCTTTGGCAGATTTGCTCTACTACTAGTACACTTTTATTTCGCGTTGCAAGTGTTGAGTCTGTTTTTTTTTTTGTTGCACAGTGTAATTATTATAATTAAAAAAACGTTCAACATCGGACACAAAGAAAAAACGTAAAGAAATTTTCGGTGCAAATAGTGAGTTAATTTGCTTGTATTTGTTGCTTGTAACTTGTTTTAACAATTTTTATTTAAGATTCTTTTATGAAGTTTAAAATTACCAAGAATTTTTTTCGAAATCAAAAATTTTTTTTAGTGAACTTCAAATTTGCAAAATTTGAATATGGCAAGCCTAGTATTGGTCTACGCCAGTAGAGTAGTTACAGCTGCTCACTTCTGTAATGAATTCATTCTTCTATACTACACTTATATTCAACACTTATATACAGTACGTATGTTTAAACGGAATATAAATTATTTTTTTATTTCTGTTTCTTAAATTCTTTCTTCGTTTTGGTTCTTCCTTATACTTTATTTTTTTAGTATTGTTTTTCTCAGTGTTAAATTACTACTTCCATAACAACTGAAATATATTTTTGGTTTTTCTACTTTTTCTTCTTTAGCTTTTTCCAAACAGTTGAAAAGTTCAAGTTCGGAGTGGAAGGGAAATATACAAAGCATGTGAAAAAAAGCTTCGTAATCTTTGCCAGAAACCTAAAAGTATTAAATTGTCTTTTGAAGTAGATCTTTGGTTTTAATATTATAAGCTGATAATGGTTTATTTAAAATCTCTGACTTTTAAAGCAACTTCGTAGCCATGCAAAATAGGCTAGAAATGAAACTAATTGCTTTTCTTTGTAGTAGTAACGCTTTTGACAGCAAAATTAAGAAATTTCCTATTAAACGTTAATTTGTCGATCACTAATTTTAAACACGAAAAGTTTAGATGGACGGACATAGTATAGATCACAGTATATGTAGAATATTTTTAAAATTTATAAAATTACATAAAGAGAAATTTCGAATATTAAAAAATTTTCTGTGACACATCAGTATTACTAAATAAGTCGTACCTTGAAAATCTTTCTCAATATGTGTTCTTAAATGACTCTTATTCTACCCCTTTATCTGTTACCCGAGGAGTACCACAAGACTCAATTCTGGGTCCACTTTTATTTTCTTTGTATGTAAATGACTTACCTGATAATGTATTTTACAGTAAGATTCAGTTATACGCTGATGACGTGCAGCTATACAGCGATGTGTTTGCTTGACACTATAAATGAAAATGTATGTAAGCTTAATTCTGATCTTCCCAGCATTTATTGCTGGGCATCACGAAATGGTCTATGCCTGAACCCACAAAAATCCAAATGTTTAATAATCCGCAAAAAATCTTTAAAACAAAATATTCATGTTGACATTCGTATTAATAACGATAAAATTGAAATCGTTACATCGGCAAAGAATTTGGGTATTACATTTAACAGCACGCTCAGCTGGGCTAATCACGTTTATATAGTAGTAGGTAAAACGTACTCAATGCTTTGTACTTTGTGGGCAACACACTTTTGCACTCCAGTTAACATTAGAATGCTAATTGCTAAAACTTATCTAATGCCGGTACTTCTTTATGGATGCGAAGTTTATGCCTATTGTGATTCCACTAGTAAGCAGTAGCTTAATACTCTTTTTATCAACACTTCTAGATATGTATTTGGCCTTCACACTCTCGATGGAATCGCAACCTTAAGCCTGGTACTCTGTTCAACATTTCACGTGAAATGCTGTCAAAATGCATATGAAAAAACTTGTGCGGAATATTTATGAAATAATGTTGATGGAGTTGTACTCTGTTTATTTTGTGAAAAAGTTCCGAAATGTTTCTGGCAACATTTTTTTTACAACTGCGAAATAATGTAAGCTGCCTTTATTTCACGTGGAATTTTAAGCAAAAGCAAAAAAGTATGAACTTAATATTAAAAAAGAAATACAAAATTAAAATAACACAACCGGTAACAGTTTTTTTATCCATATTAACTTTTTTTATTCAAAAAAAAATAATTTTTGTAAAATACATGTGGCGTTTGTTTACATTCACGAAACAATGTAGCATACTTTGAAGGAATAAAAACGTCAAATTGTACAAACTCCCAAGATTGGTAACATTGATAAATGCCAAAATTTTCGTGTGGAATAATCAATGTTGCTCAACATTTTTCACAAATTTGAACAGAGTACTAGGCTTTAAGTAAAAAACTTTAAAACTTGCTTTTAATAATCTGGTCAACATCAGGACACTTACGCTTCTGCACAAAATCGTGTACACTAAAGTGCCATCATATTTGTATAATCGAATAACTTTTGCAAGGTCGAATAGGGGGAAAAAGGTTATACCTATTGCACACATAACTAAGATAACGGAATGGCAATTTTATGATAACGCAATCCATCTATGGAACAGACTTCCGAATAGGGTACAAACAAACAGCAACGTAATCACTTTCAAGACCGAAATAACAAAACATTTGAACAATAATATAATGTAACTTGACACTTTAAACTAAATGTTGTTTTTACTTTAAGTATTTTTGATAATTTACAATTAGTTTGTATTACTGTTAAATTTGGTTATTTTTAATTTGAATTTTATTTGATTTTTTTCAATGTTTTTTCTACTTTTTTTAATTTTTTTGATCCTTAAAATTTTGAAATGTTCATACTTCGTTTAAATTAAATTGTTTTAAGTTGTATTACTATAACTTCTTCTAGTTCCATACTATAATTACACTATGGAACATTTTTGGGATTATTGTCTGGGGGGTGAGAAATTCCAAGTCAGGGTGATGGCACTAGGTCAGTATAGTAAAACCCTCAAAGGGTTTGGCGTTCGTATGTGTCAGTTTTTTTTATGACATTTTAAATTTTTTCCTTATCTTGATGTGATTTTGTTTAACATAACTCGAGAACCACTTGTCCGATTTTGCTAAAACAAACTCATAAAAATTTAGAATTACAATTTCTTTAATCCGTTCATATAACGTTTTTCTTTATAATCAACAGTTTTGCCGGTAAAAATAAATTTGTGGAGAATTATAATTGATAAGTGCAAAAAAAATGTTCAAGCCTGGATGTATGCAGCAGATTTTATCACAAACCTGCACTGCAATTTTTTTTAAGCGATCGGTGAAAATCGTCGGACTTTTGTTTGTTATTTGAAAGAATACACCCACATTCAGTGATGCCAACAGTAGGGGATTTCCCCTTTTCTAGGGATTTTTTTCGGATTAAAGAAATTGTAATTCTAAATTTTTTTGAGTTTGTTTTAGCAAAATCGGACAAGTGGTTCTCGAGTTATGTTAAACAAAAAAACATCAAGATAAGGAAAAAATTTAAAATGTCATAAAAAAAACTGACACATACGAACGCCAAACCCTTTGAGGGTTTTACTATACTGACCTAGTACCATCACCCTGACTTGGAATTTCTCACCCCCCAGATTGGCTGTTGTACTGTGTTATAAGATGTATGGAAATACAGATAAAAAAATAAATAAAAAAATAAGAATGTTTAGTTGTTAAGCTCGGCGGCCATTTTATATCCTGCACATAGTTGCCATATAGATGTGGTTGAAAATCGTCAAGTTTTACATAAATCGTCACAAAAGTCGTTATTGCACAACACGACTAATCTCTTTGAACGTTAAGAGAGTTTTTGTTATTTTCAGCTTGATTATTAAAAAAGTTTTTCCCGCTTTCATTAACTGTGTATTATTTAGTCTGCTTTTGATTTAAAAAAAAACTTTATATAATTTTCTAAAATATGGCTAAAATTTGGTCCATTACCAGAATCCTGTCATGTTTAAAAGGAGTAAAAAAAAAACGCCAACAAATTTGAGTATTTTGTATTAAAGCTAGCCACAGAAATTAAAGTGTACATAAAAGCAAAATATGAAAAACGAGTACAAAATTAGTCATTAAAAAAATCAATCTTTTTGAACCGAAAAATCGCCAACACCATTTGTGCGAACAGAAAGTCATCGTCCAAACTTGCAATTTGTATTTATAAATAATATATAAAAAATACAAGATAAAATACAAAAATAGCAGCCCTATGGCCATTTTCTCATCAGGCGATTATCGTTTTTCCCAACAAAAAACTGCACATTAAAGAAATTTGGTTTTCTCAATGTCTCATTTGCTTCGTTTTTATCGCAAAGCTAACCGGCACTCATCTGCCAATTATTTATTTGCCTTTTATTTGCCGTACAGATAAATTCAATCAGCTGACTCCCAACTTTTACATGTATTTTGAGTGGAGTTGCCAGCTGAAAACAATGTTTTTTGTCGGTATATTGAGAAACCCAAAATCGTTAACGGACAGTTTATCGGTCCAATAAATTTATGTTGACGTTAAGTAACAGACAGTTTGTCGATACATTGAGAAAATGGCCACTAGACTTTGACAATCTGTATACTAGTGCAATTTCAAAGCGCTTCAAAAAATTGCAATGAAATAAATATGAGAGAGAGAGAGAGAGCGCATTAAAGCTGGACTTCCAGTGTTCAAGGCGTTGATGTATTTGTGCATCTGTCAAAAGTAGAATCATGGTAAAATTTATTGACAAGTTGCAAATTACTTTTGCATGTGCCGCATGCGTCTCTATAATAGGTCAAGAAAGTACCAATCGTACAAAACGCGTGGCGTGTACCTCCAGCTTAAAATTACAATCGGAACAATTCCAATAAGATTTTGAAGAATTACCTGTAGTTTACATAAGAGTTATCCATGCTAAAATTTAATGTCACTGCTAATACTATGGGATTTATGAGAACTAAAAAATGTTTGTCTAAAAACTTATCTGGCATCTCTGCTTAATTATAACCTTAAATTAATTAATTAAACCTTAAATTAGTAAGTCCTCGTCCATATTATGAAATATTTGCAGCGTAACATTTGAGTTTGATGATAAAAGGGGAAAGAAGAATGGAAAAAGCACTTTGTCTCGTGTACAAGCAGTTTTTGTGAGTTTGTTATTGGAAGGAAGAAGAAGAAAGAGAGAAGACATACAAAATACTTAAGTGCTGCAAAACAAATGTTTCATTCTATGGACTCGAATGCAGTTTCAAAAGAGAATTCAAGAAATTTTTTGTAGCAAATGTTTCACAATATGGGCCAGGACTAAGCGGGGTTTACGACCTAAATTAATTGTTTGGCCATAGTAAGGAAGGGTTCTTACTAAGGCTGTACAAAGTATATGGGCATTTCCGTCAAAAGGTCCACCGTGACCGAAAATTTAAAAGTTATTAAAAGCTTATTATTTTACGATATTGTTATAGAGAAATGTTCAGATTTTACTAATTTTATAAATTCACCCATCAATTTGTTCACTTAGATGAACAATCAGACTGCAAAGTTGTGCAAACGTAATTTCTTATTTGTGAGAATGTTTTATTGTATGTTTTCTTTAATATTTATCATTCTTAAAAGAGGTGATATTTGATAAAAATTATTCCAAAAAAATTTTCTTACATGGTCTGTAATCTAAGGAAGAGTTCAAAGAGAAATATGTTAGTCGGATTAACGGTAAATTTTTATTTTATTTTGATCATTATTCAGTTTTATTATTATGGAAAAAATTTCACGTTCGAAATGTCACGTCTCGACCCAGATTTTGGCTTAAAAAAAAGGAAATACAGAAGATGTTAGAATTAAACCAAGACATTTTAATGTAACATTGCTACGTAAAATTCTGAAAGTAGTTTAACTAAAAAATTGTGCCAGGTTTCGCTGAATAACGCCTTTTTATACATGGCCAAAAAAAACTACTTCTGTTTTTTTCACGTTCGAACCGCTACTTCTTGTTCTATTACCTTCGACCTAGACTCGCGCCCTCCATAAACTTTAGCATAGATAACAGTGCCTTCTTAGTGCTAAAATTTAAGGGTTAAGAGAACGTAAAAATATTTGTTGCTTAAAATGTTATTGCATTTTTGATGCATACGACTGTCACGTTCAACACTTTGGAATTACCCATATACAATGTATGAGATATTACCAGGGAAACCAGAAATGTGCTTTAAAAAACACATTTTATATGCAGTAAAAACTAGAAAATATGCCCTGAAAATTGTTAAAAATATGCCCCTAAAAAACAAAATATTCACCAATTTAAGAACAGTTCAATTTAATAAAAACAATCCTAAAATTATAACCGTTAAAGCCCAAACACTTAAGTATTTAGAAATTATGAGCAGTCATCGGCTCAAAAAACAAAGTTTTGTTAAGAGATTAAAATTTATATAAGAGTTATTTGTGCCCATATGAGATTTTTTTTAAAAGGGATTTTAGGGACGGTCCCTAAATTATTTATTAATTTTAACATTTAAGGAAATTAAAGCTTTTTATAGATGGTAGTTTCGGGCAAATGTGAACTGATTCGAAAATAATTTAATTTGCAGTAAAATATTTTTGGAAATTTATTTAATCTTAATGCCAAAATAATAAGATGGTTTACGCACACAGAGTCTAGTTTGGAAAGAAGTTTTTATGGGGAATATGTAAAGTTATAGACCAGTTCTCACCATTAACATATACTTCGTTCTTAGTACAATTAACGGCCAAAATTTTGCAAAAACATTTTTTTTGTTTGCTGAGAAAGCTCTTGCAGGCCTCTAAGAAATGTATCAAAATATGCCTCAAAAAAAGCAAAATATGCGCTAAAAACTTCAAAAAATGCTGCAAAAAAGGTATTTTAACTACATTATGCAAAAAAATGCTGCTAACGGTAAAATATGCAAAAATATGCACTAACAAATCGATGCCAAAATTCATAAAAAGCTCTAAAACGGATAAATATATTGTTTCTGCCTTCATTGGTCGCACAAGGAAAAACATGCAATTGCATATTTTTGGTTTCCCTGGTTATTACAAAGACAGTTGGTGTAGATTATTGTAAGATACATATGTTAAAAAAATAAGCAAATAATTTACTCTTTCAAACTTGGTAAAAACTTCAAACAAAGTGCCTTTTTTCCTACGAAAACTATTAAAAGTTTGAACAAAATTAAGAGAAGGAGAATGGAAAAACAAAAATGTTGACATAAAACTTTATACGTTAATTACTTCTAAAATTAATTTTGACATTTAAAGTTTTCAGAATATTTAATTTAATACTTTTTATTTTAGCATGTCTTTTAAATAAAAAAAAACTCGTTATACATTTGGACAATAAAATAAAATCAAATAAAATTCAAGTTGCTGGTTATAAAATCATACAGATTCTAATTTGTACTCTTTTTTTTATAAATGTATGTATGTATGTATAGTTTTTAAAAACTGTTTGAATCATAAAGAAAGCAAAGCATAAAGGCAACATAGAATTTGTGTTGGGATTGGATTTTAAGATAAATAATGAGATAAATTAGATAGAAAAATTTTGTGATTTATAGGAAAATTTGCAATTTATTTTACCTTTGCGAAAATTTACAATTTTTTGAGAACATTTTTGAGTTTATAATAATTGTTTTGAAATTTGCGCTTTTTTGAAAATTTTGCTAACTAAGATTTATAATTTGTGCAGAATTTTCTCTTTATAATACTTTATACAAGGCGACGCAAAAGTTGTTATCCGAAAATCGGACTGTAATTTTTTTAGTTAATGAAAAACTTTAATTTTGAAATTGGGTTGTGTTAATTTGTTGCCTTTATTTCTTTAAGTAGATGAATGATATCGGCCAAGTGGCCGCCGCCAGAAGTGAAGACTATACGGGCCGAATTTATGGCATATTCTATCACTTTAGGTTGAACTTTCGGCGAAAAGTTCCCGCATTCCTCACGGCTATTAGGGACAGAAGTTGCATGTTCAGAAGGACGGCCCTAGTGGTATACCTTCAACATGCAACAAAAGCCGATGTATTACCTCCTCGTGGTGGTTCCTGGAAACATCTCTTGAGATGGCTAACAATACAAGGCTCTAGCCGAGGCTGGCTAAGAATTGGTGATTCGAATTCTGAAAGTCTAGCGTCCTTGAATTTATTTAATGACGTGAAGTATTGACCATAGTACTTAAGGTTATATGGTTTCCGCAGGGATCAGTGCCCGCAGGTGTCCCTATCCACCTGTCTGATCATTGGTGAGGTATCGGTTTACCTTACCACTTGCAGTGGTGGCTCTTTTAAGTCAAGGGATCTGGATCAGAAAGCCGAAATTTTTGCCAAGTAACACTATTTGTGGAGGAAAAGGATGTGGAAGGATGAGAAGGATGTTGATGGTTGTTGATGGACTTACTCGGTATGGCCGGGTTTGACGATTGGACTTACTCGGTATTGCCGGGTTTGATGATGGTATGGTGGCGTAGTTAGCTTCCGTTATGTATGAATTAGTAGCCTCCCTTGAATTCGATAAAGACTGACCTTCGGTTCAGGTGGAGTGTGAAAATTCCTATGTTTCGGTTGTGACTCTACGCAGGATATGGTGTAGTGAGCATTTATACTATTGGAACTAGTAAATCTGCTCTTGAAAGAAGCTCGTTCACTTGGTGACCCAAGGCCATGTGTTCAGGTGAGATTTTGAAAATTCCTATATTTGATGTTGCTCTACATGAGTTAAACCGAATAAGATCTTGGTTGTAGCGAGATTCCTTCACAAAAGATTAGTGTTACTGAACAAAGACTAGGCTTTTTGGTTCAGAATGCTTTTCTTGCAATTGATGCCGGTAAGCCGATTACACGAGGTGGCTGCTGGTGTTACCCAAACTAACGCGGGTAGATGTTTTCCAAATTGCAATTGGAACTAGTGGAGTGGTTCGGTTGCGAGGAGGAGACATCTGTGTCCTGCTACTATTTAGCAGGAGCTGTTGACAGAAAACATACAGCAAGAGATTAGATAGCTCGAACTTCCTAGCAAGGAGTTTGAATGTACTCAGCATCACCACTGTTTACATATTGCAAGATATGCGAGACTTTGTCAAAACTCTGTACTATCGACATTTAGAGGAAAATGTAAAAAACTGAGTGGCTAAAACCCACCATGCAATTAAGTCTTAGTGCAGATATGCATGTAAAACATGGACATATTCCTCACGGCTATTCTCTTCAAGGATTTCAAGAGTCCGAGGTTTGTTGACATAGACTCTTGACAGTCAAGAAACCTCACAAAAAGTTTAAATTAAAATAATTAAGTTTTGATAAAAAAATTTTTGTACAATAATCTTTGTAACAGAATCAAATTAAAACGATATGTAAACAGGGTGGCGCAGAGTAAGCTATATGGCTTGCATTCTTTGTAGCTATTTTTAATTACTTTTTTTTGTATGGAGAAGCCCTTGAGAATTTATTATGAACAACTATACAATCGACAACGAATTTAAATAATTGAATTTTATTTTTCAAACCAACCATCAATTGTGTTGACTCAGCATGCATTTCGTCGACATTTCAATGTGCACATTGCACTCATAGTGTCATTAATAAACCATTTGATTGAAAATGTTCGTCAACATGGGGCTGTAAAACTGGTGCCGGAAGAATACATATCATGAACACTGCTCTAAAGTTTGAACGTTTAGCCGAGAGCGAACAGTGTACATCAAGGGATAATTTTAAAGCTAATAGAAAAAATTCCCCAAAAAGTAATAATAATCGCATATATAAAAAGGTTATAGGCCGTAAAGCTCATTCTCCGAAATACTGTATGAGATTTTTTTAGGGCAATTTATTTAAATTAATTTTATTCTTATACACAAAACAATTTTGGATCCCTTAAAAAGCAAACCAAAATTGCACCAGTTGGAATGCATAAAAGCAGTAAATGTTTCTAACCGGTGTGTAATTAAGCGATAAATACTGAATATCCGTTGACTTGTATTCAAATCAAGGTTGGATACGAATATCGGAATCGATCGGTATTAAACATTTTTTTATTTTGGTATCGGTGTTTTAATTATTTCCGTATCGGTTTGGTGATATAGAAATTTTTATAATGGTAAATAGCTTAATTAAAAAAAAAAAAAAAATTATTTATATACATATTTATAATATCCAAAAGTAATTTCAATTTTTGGGGATACAAAATTTTAATTTCAAAAGATTTTGTTATTCGTGCTTAATTCCCAGTTTTTATTCTTGATAAAAACACTTGAAATTTATTGTTGATGGAATAAGCTATTCCTATGCGCATTTCACTGGTTGCTTAGGCCAGATCATCAGGAAACTTCATCCATAAAGATTTTAGAAAAACTAAAGATATTAAACCAAATAAAACTGTTAAACGTATAAGACTTATAAGCAACAGTTCTACTTGTAACAATATCAAAGTTTAAACAAAACACATCAACAATAAACAGTGGGTTTATCGCATCTTACATTCCCCACTACAATTGATTGGAATTCTCCCAACATTAATTGTAGTTGAAAGTAGGTTTATTGTTGATGTGTTTTGTTTAAACTTAGATATTATTACAAGTAGAACTGTTGCTTATAATTCTTATACGTTTAACAGTTTTATTTGGTTTAATATCTTTAGTTTTTCTAAAATCTTTATTTGTTATTGAATTTCAAATCACTTTTAACAATACAAACTTAAATCAGTAAAGCGCCAAATACATTTGTCACACGCTTTTCATGCTGGTAAATTTACTCGAGTACATATGCTGGATGTATGTTGACCATCATACACATAGAAACTCTTTTTGAATAGTGTATTTGGTCTTCAGAAAGCTGATCAAATGTTTTTGTACTTGAACTTTTGTATTTCAAACTTTCAAGCAACACACCTTAAAATTTCCTATAAATGTTGTTGTAGAACCAATATTACAGTCTATGATTGGATCTAGTAACTAACGAAACAATAGCAGTGTTGCAAGCATAGAGCGTCAAGTTACCAAACATTTTTTTTTTTTTCGTTAGCACCGGAGTTGAAAATTTTAATTTTTATACCCACACCACAATAGTGGAGAGGGTATTATGCATTTGTGCTTATGTGTGTAACGCCTTAAAATGTTGGTCCTAGACCCACCTTAGAGTATACCGAACTAACGATGTCCGTCCGGCTGGCTGGCTGGATGTCCATGTAACTTTGTGCGCAAAGTACAGGTCGCAATTTTGGAGATAATTTGATAAAATTTTGGACATAGGTTTTTATTGACACAAGGACCAAGCTTATTGAAAATGGGCCAAATCGTAGGACCACAAGGAAAGATAGGGGGGAATTTCTTCCTCTCAGAAACTATCAAACCGATTTTAATGAAATTTAAAACTTACATAGAACCATATCTTCATTGACACAAAAGGGATGTATTTTTAAAAAAATGGAACCACGAGGGGAGATAGGGCCAATTTCTGCCTCTCAAACCGATTTTAATGAAATTCAAAACATAGATAGATCCATATCTATATGGACACATAAGCTATACAGTTTTTCAAAAAAAAGGACCACAAGGGCAGGTAGGGGGCAATTTCTGCCCCTCACAAACTTTTAACCCGATTTTAATGAGTTTTATAAACATAAATTAATCCATATTTATATGGACATATAAGCATGATGTGTTTTTTAATACTGTGGTGTAGGGTATCATATGGTCGGGATTGACCGACTATACTTTCTTACTTGTTTCTAATTGAAAATTTATATTATTTTTAATACGGATACCGGTATTAAGGGAAACGGTGTACGTAATACCGGTATTGTATGAAAAAAAACTAAATTCAGTATCGGTATAAATACCGGTATCCAGTTAAGAGTCTAAGCACAATGTTTGCGGTACGGTGCGATTTCTCGTTGCGGGAGAGAAAAATAAACATTAAACAACGGAAGACGGCGAGTCGACGGCAATAGTTGTCATTGCCTGTTTACATTTTTATTAACTTATTTGTGCATACATCTTTATCATGTTTTTTGTTTACAATAATGTTGTGAACATTGCCAATTATTCAAAAACTATGGCAACATCAGAAAGAGAACGAGTATCAAAACCTGAGAGAGAAATAAAGTCCGCAACAGGGCTGCCAGATCTGACGTTTTATCGTCATTTTGACGATTTCTTGTTCCGAAATAAGCAAAGTGCCGATTTGCTGATTTTTTACTAAAACGTGACGATTTTTCCAGTCTGAATAAAACATTACATTTTCTGACAATTTCATTTTTTAATCTTGGAGTGTTTAACGGCCGTACCTTAACAGGAGCGGAACGCGGAACGGTTTCTTTCGCTTAGCTTTTACCAAAGCAAGAGCGTCAACGTAGCGTCACCAATAGTAGTGATAGTTTTCTTGATTAATAAAACCCACAAATTATAAATCAAAATAGAGATAACAACGCTAGATTGACGAATAATAGCTTAATTGCCATTACTAACTAAGAATAGCGGCAAACTTCACTACTAAACATGCTGTCAAAATCGGTTTTTCCAATTGCAAAGGGTGCCGTTTTCGTTAAGGTACGGCTTGTGACACTTTGTTTATCTTTCATCAAACCATCATCGTATAAATCATATTTTCAACAATTATACGGCAAGCATTTCACGAGTTGTATGAGAATATCTACATGAATTGCATACGATTCTTGACATGAAAGTCTCGTTAGATTATCTTTACCCACGTCTTAAACGATTCCCACAACGATTGAAGAAGCTGTGCTATGGAAGAATCTCACTCGTGTTACAGTTTTTCCTGTGTGAGAAATCTTCTACGATTAAAAAATGCGGTCATCGACGATCAAAGACGCTCTTAAGAGACTCTTACACGATTGAAACTGCTAGCTGGTTAGGAAGTAATTATGTTTTTGTTTGAATGTTGTTTTTTTTATAGAGATCGAACAAAAATTGTTAAAAATATTGTTAAGTTGTCCGATTTTTTTGACGATTTTTTTATTTTTTTCTCACAAATTTATCTGGCAGCCTTGGTCCGCAATGAAAATAAAATAGATTTTAATTTTATACCGTACCGCCCTGTAGTTTTTACTTCAAAATCGTATGAAAAACCGCACTGCAATAAATTATCGTTACATTGTGTTCAGACTCTTAGAAGGAGTTTACACGGAGTCTTTTCACACATGTCGGTTTTTGACATTCTCTTTTGAACATGCTTCCAAAAACCTATTGCATTTTCACGATGTCTTTCCAAACATGTCTGTTTTCATGTATTATAGTCTAATATACATATATAAATTAAAAACATTGAAATTCATATAAACAAACATGAAAACTATTTCATGTCTGTTTGGCAACCCCTCCTTCTTCTCTACCCCGATCGCCTACAAATAAAACAAACGTGTTTTTAGACATGTCTGAATAGACACCGTGTAAACTACCTCTTAAACGGTATTGGTATCGGTATCGGTTGCCAACCTTGATTAAAATGTAATTTATCGCGTTTCGGAATGGTGCGTTTTGTCAACGTTGTGGTTTAGCATGTTCTAGCGTGTTTTTATAAAGGAAATACCGACTTTTGGTTAAAAAAGTCATTCATACAAATATCTGTTTTAGTTTTTTCATAAAAGGCTTATTTTTAATTTTATTGCAACTTTAAACTTCTTATTTGTAGGGTGTCTTTTATAAAACTTCTTTTCATGCAGTGACCTACATACTTTATCTCTTTTCTTTTTTCGAAAAGTATTTAAAATTAGTTCACATTAGCCTTTTACCTCTATTTATAGACATTCTTAAATCTAAATTTGTTTCAAAAATTTATACTATAAAAACATTTTTCTTTTCATTTCTTTTCTTCGTAGTTTTTCATTTTATAATTTCACTTTTTTTTGTTGAGCTTTTGAAACCATTACATTAATTTCAAGTTTCTTTTTTCACTAAAATGTGTCTATTTTTGTAAGGCACACATACACTCACAGTCTCATTTAAGGAAAAATATTTTTATTTATTCATTCACATATATACACCTAGAGAAAAACAGATTTTACAATGTGGTCACCTCCAACAAAACAATTTTTAACGAAAATTTTTAAAGATTTTATGGTTAAATTAACCATATTATTGCGCCGGCGACTATGTAATGGTTAAATTAGTCCTCCATTAAGAAGCCACAAGCATATTATGGTTGCCTCCGAATATGTTATGATTAATAATAACAAAATTAAACCCAACTCAACCCAATAAAAACGTATGCAATGAGGTTTGGCAATTGTGTTATGTCATTGCCGAAATGAAATGTGAGCGGCAGTGACATTGAGTATGTGTCGAGCTACAAATCCCTAGGCTTCTATTTGGATGAAAGGATAACTTTTGAAAGGCATATATGAAGTATTGTGTCTAGGGTCAATTTAACACTTAGAAGGGTTAATAGGCGCTGCGAAATATGGCCCCAGGAAATATGGCCCCAAAAAATAAATGAAAATTGACCCCAAATTTGGGGCTATTTTTCATAATGCAATATGGCCCCATTTTTTTAATGAAAAATTACCCCAAAAAATTAAAAATAACCCTAAAAATAAAATGAAATATGACCCTAAATTTGGGGTTATTCTTCATTATGAAAAATCACCTCAAAATTTATAATGAATTTTAACCCCAAAAAAGAACACAAAGAAAGTGACATTAAACATTTTCGGTGGAGTTCATATGCCCAAAACTAAAAATCCCAAATTTAGAATCCCGATTTCAAAATCCGGACAATTATACAGTTTTGGTTTTAAAAATCGTACGATTGATAGTACGGTTGGGCTTTCGGCCATGCACAAAGATTTTTTTCTCTATGGTATAACGAACACTGGCTTTGCTTACTAAAGCTCTACGTTATAGCCGGCCTTCGGCAGGGCGCAAGGATTTTTTTGTCTATGGTATAACGAACACTGGCTTCGCTAACTAAAGCTTCTCTGTATAGCCGGCCTTTGGCCGGGTGAAATGATTTTCTTCTCTTTGGTATAACGAACACTGGCTTCGCTCACTAAAGCTTCACCACGTATAACGAACTCTTCTCGTAATAGCCGGCCTTCGGCCGGGCTCAAGGATTTTTTCCTCTATGGTATAACAAACACCGGCTTCGCTAACTTAAGCATCTCTGCATAACCGGCAAGGATTTTCTCTACTTTGGTATAAGAATTCTGGTTTTTTATGTTATCCTTAGAAACTTTTACATAGAATTTTATAAAATTTGTATAAAAATGTTTGGGGTGATTTTTCATTTCTTTAAACTTGCATTTTTTATTAGTAGATGAAAAATAGCCCCAAAGTAAAAATTGTGATTTTATTTGGGGCCATTTTTCATTCCTTGATATTGGGGTCGTTTTTCATTCCACTTAAAATGCAAAAACAACCTAACGAAAATATGAAAAATAACCCCAAAAAACCAAAAAATTTGCGCAAAAAATTGCGTGTTGTTGTGTCTCATGTAAAATTTTGGGGCCGTTTTTCATTTTCATTTTGGGGCCATATTTACTGGGGTCATTTTGCGCACCGCCGGGTTAATACTCTTGGATATTTTTTTACCTCTACATATTAGGAGGCTAATAGCTAAATCTTTGATTATGCCAATTTTTATATATGGCATGGAGGTTTACACTGCCACGACAATAACGAATATTGATAAGCTGAGGAAGTGTTTT
Organism: Pollenia angustigena; assembly: GCA_930367215.1. Lineage (NCBI taxonomy): Eukaryota > Metazoa > Arthropoda > Insecta > Diptera > Polleniidae > Pollenia > Pollenia angustigena. The sequence continues at coordinate 179,538,775 of OV884058.1, read as the reverse complement.
TATAGGGTAATACGTTTTGTATATAGACTGGATTGGAGAGCTCATGTTTCAGTTGAGACGAAGGAGTTTCTAGGATTGTATTTCAACGATTTCGTTAATTACCGGCTTATTAGTTTATTTTATAAAATAGAAAAATATGGATGCCCGCAGTACTTGCAAAATCTTTTCACTTTCTCGCACTCCTCTCGTACTTCAGCTATTATATGTCCTAGAATCAGTACAATGTATATGGAGAAGTCGTTTGTTGTGAGAATATCCAGACTGTGGAACAGTGTTATCCCATATAATGCGCGCAATTTTTCGCTTAGTGTTCAAAATTTTCAGACACTCTTTAAGGAGAACATGTAAAACATATTTTATTTTTTTTTTCCTTTCTCGTCTTTTATCACTGGCCATCTGGACCTTATATTGTGTATATCTATTTTTTTTTTCTTTCCTAATTCCTGTAATATACATGTTTCGCGCAACTAGTACTAGTTTTAAGTAATTTAAAGTAAATATATCTACTTGTAGAAATACTATGTAATCCATTTGGCCTTTTAGGCTTCCGGGATTACTATATGAATTCAATAAAAATCTAAAATCTAAAAAAAATTGTTTAACAGTTATAAAAGTATGGTTGTTTTTGAACCATAACATGTTGCTCTTAGAATAGAGGAAAATACTATTGGTTAATGAAAAAGAAAATTATTGTCAAATGTTTTTTCTCTGCGTGTAGATGAAGTTGTTTTTTTTTAGTTTTTCAGTCATTTAGTTCTTTATTTTATCTCTATATCCAGTATAATCCTCTACGCCTAGTCCTAGTCATCTGCTGCTTCTTCATTACTGTGGCTGTTGCTGTACTTAATTAACAACCTGAGGCTGTTACGAATTAAAATTTAAATAAAAGCAAAGCTTTTTTTATTTATTTATTCATTTATATTTTGTTAGCCTTAGTATACAGTTTCAAACTACTTTCTCTTTAGTTTCATTCATATAAATTTGTTGTTTTATGATTTTGTGAGCGTGTGTGTGTGTGTGTTTGGGCTTATGAATGGAAAAAAGTCTTATTTGTCATATTTTGTTTAGAAATGTTTTTGCAGGAAAAACTAAATTTTTGACTTTTATCTTGTATTTAATTTTTTTTGGTTGCTTCCTTTCTTGGAGACAAATGAATGGGGCATTTAAATTAAAACCGTAAACACACATGTGATAAGCTGGGTCATACGACAAATTGAGAAGATTTCAAACATTATTTATATGCGATATTTTGTCGTTTACTGTTTACAGTTATATACTTTAAAGGAAATTTTACCTTTAAAAGGTAGTTTTTTTAAACATGAAAGTCAATTTGCTCTATTTTTAAAATGTTTTATAGAAATACTAGCTGACCCGGCAAACGTTATGTTGCGATATAACTTTTTTCTTTCAGATGTTACAGTGTCTACATGCCAAATTTCTGGAGAACCGGTTGATTAGTTAAGAAGATAATAAAAATTAAAGGCTATATATAGTTCTTTCCAGATGTTACACTATTTGCCCGCCAAATTTCAAAAAAATCTGTAGATAAGTTAAGAAGATATAGAGTGGAGGATCTTTAAATCCTCATGCTCTATGTCATGCTCTGTTCTCTTTCAGATGTTACAGTGTCTGCAAGCCAAATTTTAAGAAAACCGGCTGATTCGCTAAGAAGATATAGGGAGGGGGAGCTTTAACCCCTCTCGCTTCACGCCCTAAATAATGCCATAGTACTTTCCAGATTTAACACTGTTTGCCTGAGAAATTTCAAGAAATTCGGTCAATTAGTTAAGAAGATATTGGGAGGGGGAGCTTTTTCCCTTCTTACCCTTTTTCACCTCCTATTCCCTATTTCATTTCAGATGTTACAGTGTCTTCATGGCAAATTTTAAGAAAATCTGTTCATTAGTTTAAATATATAGGGAAGGGGAGCCTTCACTGCTATTGCTCTATCTCACGCCCTATTTCCAATTTCCTTTAAGCTGTTACAGTGTGTGCATGCCAAATTTTAAGAAACCCTATTGATTAGCTTAAAAATTTGGGGAGGGGGAGCTTTTACCCCTATTGCCCTATATCACTCCCTAAATAATAAAAATGTTAGGCTATAGTTCTTTCCAGATGTTAAACTATTTTCCTTCTAAATTTCGAGAAAATCGGTCGATTTGTTAAGCGGGTATAGAGAGGGGAAGCTTTTACCCCTCTTGCTCTATTTCACGCCCTATTTTCTTTCAGATGTTACAGCGCCTGCATGCAAAATTTTAAGAAAACAGGTTTATTAGCTAAGAAGATATAGGGAGGGGGAGCTAATGTCATATTTTGCGCCCTCTAGCGATATAAAATATACTCTACGACCTATTCTCATGCCTAAAAAATACGTATACAAAATTTCACAAAAATTACTCAAGCCGTTTCGGAGGATTTCAAAATGGAGGGCGTTTTGTTGATATTTGTATGGGAATATAAAGGAAAATCTAAATGCCATATCTGCGGAACCCTTAAGCCGATTTCGTGCAAACTTAACTTAAACCATCGGTTGAACCGTTTCCGCAGTTAGTGGTGACATCAAAGTGTATACTTCTTTTTATATATAGATATAGTTTTGAAAAATTTGTTCAAGCCACCCACAAATTTCAAAAATTTAACAAATTAACTAAAACTTTTAAAATCTTGGCACAAATCTTTATGAAGTCCCCATTTAAACTTAGAAAAACTTTAATACGAAACTATTTTTTTAATACAAATAACCAACCTACGGTTTTTGTTTTAAAAGATTTGGATTAATAGAAATGCTTGTTTATAAAGCGCACTATGCAATTTTTTGTACACAACTCGAGTTTTTAAAATCTAAACACAAAATTTTAAAATCTTTGTACAAAGCAAAAAAATTAAACTAAACTTTTAAATATATTAATATAAAACATTAATTTCGAAAAATGTGTCCCTAGGTAGGAATGGATTGATATTTCTTTTGAGAGTGGTTCTTTTACTTTGTCTGAATGAGATTTATCATATTAACAAAGTTCACTCGAGACAATATCTGCGAAAAGCATTGCGAATTTTTAAATCGAAATTGAATGTGTTCATTAAGGTTATTTCAATGACCTGTTACAAAGTGTCAAAAAGGTGCCAATTAAGCCGCTCATAGGACAACGCCATGTTAAAGTGACAAGTCACCCTCATATGAAGTGTTAGAACTAGAACCGGTCCCTAACACTTTAGAACTGTCACATGACAAGTCTGGTGCTAGTTTTATTTCCCCGAAAAATTATGAACTGATCTAACGAATAAAACTAACAACAAAGCAAAAGCTACTGCACTCATTCAGATAAAAAACATGTTTGAATATGGTCACCGCCAACAAAACTATTTTTAAAGAAAATTTTAAACATATTATGGTCAACATAACCATATTATTGTCACCTACAACCATATTATGGTTGAATTAGTCCTTACTCAAGAAGCCACAACAATATTATGGTTGCCACTAAACATGTTATAGTTAAATATGACAATAATTTATTTTAAAATTAACAATAGTATTTTTCTCTTTTCCAAAAGCAACATGCTATGGTGGAAAACCAACCATACTATTATAAGTGTTAAACATGTTTTAGTTATTTTTGACTATAACATATTCGCAGGCAACCATATTATGGTTGTGTCTTCTTGATGGAGGACTTATTCAACCATAATATGGTTTTCGGTAACAATAATATTACCAAATGTATCATAACATGTTTAACATTTTCTTTAAAAATAGTTTTGTTGGAGGTGACCATATTTAAACATGTTTTTTCTCTAGGTGCTGGAATCACAAGATTGTTTCATAAAATGACGAACTTTAACTTCATCTGCCTTTCCATCAGTTGAATGTATCAAACTTTTAAATTCTTTTCTGAGACATGCTCTGTATTTTTCTTCTTTTTTTGGTGTCAAGCCCATTTATTATTGGTAAAAAAGGACAGTGTCATATCTAACGTTGGCTAAAAATTCAAATCACAAGGTTATTGTGAAAAACCTACTTTAAAATTCTAAACAGCTGTGTTTTCGGGTTACCGCCCCCTGCGTAATAGCGTAGCGGGTGTCACTGCTTTTATGGCCATACCACAATAGTGACAAGGGTATCATGCGTTTGCTCTTATGATTGTAACATTGTTTTAGACCGACCTTTAAGTATACCGACAGCACCAGAATCACTTTCCATGTCGATTCAATGATGTCCGTCCGGCTTGCTGGTTGTCTGTCCGTGTTAATTTTGAGCGCAGACTACTGGTCTTAATTTTTAAGATAATTTTATGAAATTTGGCGCCTAAGTTTTAATTGTCATAAGGAAGAAACTGGTGAGAATCGGGGCATACTTTTACGTAACCCCCATAGTAACTTCTTTCCGTATTAGATTATTTTAACTCATAAACCATCTAATTATGTTAGTATTTGGAAAAGATTTGGTCCACATCATTTTTACTGCAATCAAATCTTATTAAAACCCGTCCATATTATTCTACATTTGCCAAACACACAGACAGCACTTCCTAAAATAGCTTTTAATACCATAACTTACTTATGAAAGTTGGTAGTGACATACAATTTTTATCATAACTACTTCATCATATCAAAATGTTATGCTGTGCCGTCCAGAGCTGACCACATGCGACATGAAAACACTATTTCTAAAATTGCTTAAAATCTAATAGATCTCATAGAGATGTAGATTTTTCTTTTTTGAACCTTCATATCTTTATAATTTTGCTTTATAGGGTTCATAAGTGCTCATTGGCTACACTGTCGTAAATTTGCCGGTATATATTGTTGTGTAGGGTATCAAAAAGTAGGGCTTAAACAACATTACTTTCTTTTTTTATTTTTAACATATTTAATAACAAGAAATACGTATTTATACTATGTAGCTACTGCTAGTATTTATGTTGGTCTGTGCATGCAAAACAAATAAACTCGTATATTTGAATGAATGCTTCCTTGACTCTCCAGAGACAAGCAGACAAATGGCCAAAACGCAAACACAAACAAACACTCGCATAACCTCTAACAGTATGTCAAAATACCAACAACAACAAAAAAAAAAAAAGAGAAAAAGTGCAAACTTACTAAATGGGTGAATACTAACAGGAAACTAAAGTAGAAACATTAGTACTGCATACCGGATGTGCCTTGTAAGCATTTCAACCCACAGCAGAACTTGCTTACAAACACATTTACATTTACATATACATACATAAATCTGTATATATTTCGTATAGTATGTCATAGAAATATACCTACATACATATAAGCTAAACATTTAACATACAAATAACATAAAAGAAATCTACATACAAATTCATGAAAAATATATGTGGTTAAGTGTACTGTACAGTAGGTCAAGCTTAAAATGTATGTGTGTCGAATGAATATACTTTTTGGTACATACATACAGACATAAATTGCCAAATTGTACCCTAGAAAATTCAAGTTGTTTTTTAAGCTCTCTTTTTTTACTGCCACTGCTGCTGGTGAGGTTTTTTTTTTTTTTGTTATTCTTCCTCGCCCTGCTCGTAACATGCACTCGTCTTTATCTATTTCCATTGTGTGCTGTGTCTCTATATCACACGTACTTCTTATTACGTTTTTGGTATGAATGTACATTTACTTGTTAAAGTATTTGTGTTAAAGAATAGTAAATATAAATAGTAGACATGATACTTTGAATTTATATTTTGAAATCGGTACTAAAGCCAAATAAAAAGTACCATTTTAAGCCAATAAGTGAAATATCCTTTAGTCAAAATTTTTTGCAAAATTTTCATATTCATAAAAACTGTTAACAAAATTGTTTATAAATCATAAAATATTTAACAAAATTTTCTATAAATCGCAAACATTTGCAAGAAATCCTTTAAAAATTTAAAACTTTTTAAATCATTTCCTAAATCACAATATTTCGCCAATGTTTAAAACAAGTTACGGGCACTTGACATTAACAGTTACACACAAAACGCCCGCGGCTACTGCAACACATTAAAACTAAGGCAGTTGCGACAACCGTGAAAGATGCATTAAACGAGTCACAATTTTTTATAGGCACATTAAACATTTTTAGTATTTAAACATTCCTTTAGCTTTTAAAACACAAGCTATATTTAGTATAAATGGCCCTTTAAAGTTATTAAACAACAAGTAAGAGTGCGGCTGTGCCGAATCTTTGGTTAAATCCACCGACAGCTAACATATTTCAGGAGTGGGCTTTATATCGCACCTGTGGTAAGTTATTAACCGATCTTAACCAAGTTTGACAGTGTGATTTGTATTCGTATAAAACTGTAATAGAGCAAAATGTGTTACAATAGCATAATTTTTTATGGTTTTTGGACTACTAAAGTGCTTTTCGAGCGTGGGCTTTATATGGGGCCTCTGATCAATTTTAGACCGATCTTTACGAAAGTATTCAGTGTGATTTCTATTCATATAAAACTGTTGTAGACCGAAATTAATTGCAATAGCATTATTGTTTACGATTTTAGACTTACTAAAGTGTTTTTCGAGAGTGGGCTTAATATGGGGTCTATGGTAAATTAAAGACCGATCTTAACGAAATTTTCGTGGTATCATTTTTAGTCATATAGAACGAATTTGTGCAAAATTTCATATTAGTATGTAAATTCCGCCACCATTTATGATAGCTTTTGTAACAAAATGATCAATCTTTAAGAGTGGTTGTTAAACATTTTGATACATAAATCTTGTCCTACTGAACCGATGTTGCTGGGTTTCAATTCTTAGCTACTTTTGGATTCGTTCGAAAGTGAGTGTGATTTCAACAGACAGACAGACGGACATGGCTTAGAATTACTTAAGGATCCAGAATAAATAAATGTACTTAATAGAGTCTTTGAAGAATATTTAAAATATTTCACACGGAATGACAACTTGTTGTGGTAGAGGGTTTTGCTTAAAATAACCAACAAAAATACGCGAAATGGTAGACATACAAGTGGGTCGCTGGCCGTAACAACATAAGACGTAGATGGGAATAGATGACTACTACCAACGAAATTTTTAAAGAATTAGTTCAAACAAGTAAGAAAGTATAGTCGGTCAAGCGCAACCAGTTGATACTCTACAACACAGTATTAAAAGACAACTATTCGTCCTTGTGTGCCCTATTTGGGACCCGTAGCTAATTATGGACCATGTAAACAAAAAATTGTGTAATGAAGTAAGGATTCAGATAAGGGTTCTTTGTGACAAATGCTATCTAAATACCAACACCTATATGAGATTTTTCGGTCTTAAAGTCCCAACTACAATTGGTTGATTTTGGGAAAAGAGAAAAGAGAAAAGATAAACTAACTGCTTATGGTTTTTGTTTAAGATTTGATATTGTTACAAGTTAAACTGGGGCATATATTTTTTATTCGCTTAACAGTTTGATTTGTATAATATTTTAAGTTTTTCTAAAATCTTTGAATGAAGTGTCCTTACGACCTGGCCTAAGCAACTAATGAATTCCGCTTAGGAAAACCTCAATAGTATGAAATAGGAATTTTGCACATTTAAACGAAACCTTTTTAATTAAGTTTTTGAATCTCAAGAAAAACTTTGATAAAACTGAACATATTTCAATAGGTCAAAAAAGTCACTTGCTCTTTTTCGACACCGTTTAAATATGTTTGAACGTTTGTTTGCAAGCAAATTTAAAACGCTTTTGTAACATCTTTATCCAAAGAATTTATCATTAAAATGGTAGACGATAAAATACTTAAAAATCCTATGACTAAAAAAATTTGTCACGTTTTTATTTATAAGATATCGGTTCTTTATTGCAACGCAGTCACACAAAAAAAAAAAAAAAAAATTTGGCAAACTGATTAAATAAAATAAATTTTGCTATAACTTTTCGGGGCTCAGAAGATCCTACTGCAAAACGTTCAAGAAAATGGATGCAGCGGCTCTTAAGGTATGCGATACTTACTTAATATTGCCATTTGATGGAGGGTACCACTTCCCCTGCCCCTATTTTTTTCGGGGCCCATGTGATGCAACAGACAAACATATTATATATATTATGCCCCCAAAATATGCTATGCTTTATACATTGGTATAGATAAGAAAAGGGTAAATATCCAATTGGTAAATACCCGGTAAATAGGTGAAGTTTTAAAAAAATTTTGTGTAAAATTAACTTTACTTATAAACACATATACCTTCTTCACAATTTTTAATCAATACACGCCGGTTTATTATAGTTTTACTGCAATTTTTGTATATTTAAAGCAGTGTTCGAAAATAAACACTAAATATCGTTCTTTAATGTTCGGTTCGGTAGATTTGTGGAAAACACAAACGCTAATAGTGTTTGTGTAGAAATTCATTAAAAAAAATAACGTTTCCCTGCTTGTCATCTTTCGAACACAAAAATAATGCTGTTTTCATCATACCCAACAAATGATGAGAATATTAAATTCCATTCGGTTTTTTTTTGAAAATCCACGAACTTCAATGTGTTCGGTTCGGATCGTTAATGTTCGTCGCTTTTTGCTGATAAAAAAAAACCAAAAATTTTTTACAAAAACAAAATACACACACGAAAAAAACATTATAGAACATTAAAATATAATGTTTTTCTACAGTATCACTACAATTGTTCTGTTTTTTAAAGAAGAACCGAACATTATATAATGTTCGGTTCTTTCTTGAAAATAGTTACGAACGGTATTAAGGTTTCTGTATGTTTACACAAACAATAAAAAAAAATATATCGTTCTTCGGTGTGTGAGCCGAACGCTAAATAATGTACTGTTTATTTTCGAACACTGATTTAAAGATATTTTAAAAAACGAAAAGTAATTTAAAATTAAATTAAGTTTACTGACAGTTAATGATTGCCATATGCATTTATGTTTTATGAATACCCAAATAAATTCCCAAAAAAGGAATATACCCGTTATTTACCCAGATATCAGGTAAATACCCGGTAGAATCCCATCTATATAAATTGTTACAAATGTGGGCAAAATACATTTTCGGCATTTGTAAGCAAAGTGCCCACATTTACATAAAAAAGGCTCAGTTTGAGGAGTAATACTGATTTGCATATAAAGTAGGTATGATTACTGCATTTCGTTTAAGTAGCTTAAATTTTTTTATTTTTTTAAGGTATGACTACGTTGCAATAAAGGAGCATTATGTATTCAATGGAAAACAATACTTAAGCTATGTTCACATTATGCGTACTGGTCATGTGGAATGTCACTTTTTCGCACACATGTGATTTCATGTGTAGGTCAAAATTTGAGTTTCACATATAATTTACATGTTCACATCTTGGTATGTAACGTACATTTGACAAAACCTATCAATAATCATTTCAAAAATAAATTAGTGTTATTTTTATCTTTTGTATTAGTTATATACAATTATAATTTATATTAAATTTTTGTCGCCACAAACAAATTTGTCAATAAAACACAGCTGATGTCAGATGCTTTGTCACTTGAAAATAGAACTCATTCTAAAACAAAAATGTCATATGTACTGTACACAGATAAATAACACATGATAATATTTGAAGGGGTTCAGACGATATGTACAAATTTAACGTGTGAAAAAGTCACAATCCACATGACAAATACACATAAAGTGAACACAGCTTTACACTTTAGCTAGTAAAGACAACACAAATAAATTTGACAAATACAAAATATGTACACAATACACACACAGGCTGTTTTTGCTGTGTGCGCTGTTTACACACTCTAAATTTATGTAAAAAAATAAGCAACCAAACTTTAAAACCTTTATAGCTTAAACGCTTAAAATTTCGTTTTTAACTTTATGCTCACTTAAGAACGGTTAGTGAACGTTTCGGTACTCTGGAAAAAAGTACCATTCTGCTCCTAACATTTTTGTATGTTACTGTTGTATGTGTATGTAAGTTTGAGCCTTTTTTATGTACGCCCGTGTCCATGATTAAATCCATGATAACGGCAACAATAGAAATTGTTGGCAAACTATTTAAGGACGTTTGAACAAAATCAAGATTTCCTTTTAGCAAATAACACTTAGGAAATTAAAATTTAATATTTGCTATTTAAATTGTTCATTCTTAGAGACGACATCTTAAAGTTAAAGTATTTTTATACAAATAGAATTTGTATAAATTTGTAAAGAAAATTTTCCAGAAAATAAAAAGGTATAAACAATTTCGATGATAATTGTTAGGCCCTGATGCTTCCATAGATAAGCTGGAATTATCTGGAGCTCAATCCTACGTTTTATCACAGTAATTTAAATGAATTTGAACAGTTTGGTGTGCGTTGTGGGTCCGTAGAATAAAAGAAGGGACTTTAAAAAAGCTACTGTTAATTGTGCGAGGTAAACAGAAATGTTTACCAAAGTAAGTGTATACAGTAGTCCCTGCTTAAGTGTCAGGCGCGGATGCAGCTTGAGCCTTAGGGGGGGGGGGGGGGGGTAATTTGTTATGATACAAAAAAAATATATTAAATATTATATTAAAAAAACTCAACAATAACCTTATTAAATATTCAATATAAATTAAAATAAACTAATCTTTTTAAATAAGCAATTTATGATTTCCTTGTAAGGCAAATTTAGATATTACAGTCTATGTTCAGTTTGTCATTGTTGATCCGACCATGTTTTTATTCGACGAAGGGTAGGAAATGACCTCTCGCTCGTAGCATTACTTACGAGCATTGAAACGAAAATTTGAAATATTTTTCTTAGATTTGGGTAGATATCTTCATCACAGTTTATTAAAGCATTTACAACGTTATCTGATAGATTTTCAGATAATTTCCATGTTTGTTGCCAATGCTACAGTTCAGGCTCAAGTTTAGATGTTAGTAAGTGTTTATCTCGTGTTTATCTATATGACTTGATTACACTTTGAGTAGAAGTTTTGGTATGTTCAATACACTAAAGATATCTATTGGAAAGTTGTTTTGAGATCTTCTAAAATAAATTCAATAAGAGAATGAAACCTACAACTCGGTAGAAATCTTCAACATTTTGGATGTAATTATTTCGTTCAAATCTTGTTTTTTAGGTTGGAACCTCGATTTGAACGCAAATAACTTTAACTTTTTTAAAAATCACTTTAAATTGTTCTTCGGCTTTATTTCTTCTTTCTTCAAGGCACATGATTAAAGTTTTGATAAGGCTTGATCCTTTTTGAAGATCTATATCGTGCTTTTGTAAAATGATACTAAGCGGCTGTGTTACAATAGGTATCACACTTAATATGTTTATTCCGCAAATAAATTCAAAAGTTCTAAGTGAGTTCCTTAATATAAGGCGCTTGATGAAGTATTACCTTTCCACTCAGATATTTTTTCCAAAGCTTCTACTATATGATGTACACTTGTTGCAAAGTGTAAAGCTGAGTCGTCCACCCATCTTGCCTCGCATAATGTAGAGAGTTTGGCTCCCAAATACTTTAGTAAAAACGTGTTTTGCCTGATTTACGGGAAATAGCAAGGCGTTTGTTTCGCATTTGTCGCGGTTTCCAGAATTTTTAAACAGCTCCATTTTCTGCTGACATCAAACGACACCCATCAGTTTCAACTCCTATATAGTTTTTTAGGTCAAAACTAAAATTTGTCAAAGTTTTAAGAACTGTTGATGATAGTGCCATCGCAATTGACACATCAGCGTCATAATCAATATCCTGTGAAGACTCTTCAAATGCTTTTACAACAAAGCCAAAACAATTCTTCCCTAACAACTTTTTGTTGTATGTTGAAATATTTAAAAGATAAGGAAATCTGGCTTTTCCCCGACAAATCCTTGCGTTCGTCAAAAATTATCAAATAGGAATTTTTTTCATATAACTCATATATATGTTTGTACATAAATATTACAAATACTAAGGCTTTTTAATAATTCAACCGCACGCATTATCAAGTTAAACGCTTACTCTTTGGTTATACATAGATGGCACCTGCTGGGATTGAATGTAGAATAATAAGTATTTGAATACATTAAACTAGATGTTTCATTGAAAATATCTACTAAATAACTATTAGGATGAAGATTTGGATACTTATTGAAAATTTGGTTAGAGATTCAATAAAAAAAAACAAAAAAAAACCTTGCTGGGATTTCCAAAAATTGCGTACATAAAAAAAAAGATAATATTAATGGGTATTCTTGTATTATCGAAATAAACAAAACATATTTTTATAATTTACGGGGGGGAAATTTCCTTATTTCACCCCCCCTGAATCCGCGCCTGTTAAGTGTGCAGGTTAAATTGCGCAGTTTATTAGGCAATTAAGCGGGCAAAATTTGAAGAAAAATTTCATAGTTTAAGCATTTGTAAAAAAACCCGGATCAATATGCAAATTATGGATTTAAAAATAAGCTTTAAAACTATTAAATACAATTGTGTTCACAAAAATTGTTTAAATTTAATAAAGGTTTAAAGAACAAAATTTACTATGAAAATTATCCTTAATAAACGTTTGTTAAATTTAAAAATCGTTTGTGGATACGGGGAAATGACTTTAAATCCATTGAATTGGAATAAAAAAAAAAAGAAAACTTCTTGGTATAACAAGATCATTAGAAATTCGCATTATAAGGATCTAGTTGCATTTAAAGCTTAGGGAACTTAAAAAAATCCGATTCTCCCGGATTTAAAAATAGACACGCGGATATAATAATATTTGTCATACAGTTTATCTATCATCCCAACTAAACCTATTTCAAATATAAAATTGCTTAATGGTTCCAGATTTCGATAAAATGGGTCTATTCATATAACGACAATAGTAAGATAGATGTAAAGGGTGGTGCAAATATAAAGAACGGTGTTAGTTGTGAGTCACACCATAACGTCAAGTTTTTTGCCCAACAAAACAATTGAGCAGCGCATTAAGATTGTTAAAACCCTTTACGAAAATGGGGATTCAAATCAAAATGCATTTCGTGCACCTCGTGACTTTTTTGGTCAGCATAATTGAACAAATGTGTTTACAATCGGAAGAATCTCACGTTGTGGCGATGGTAATTGGCCGCCAGGATTATGTTATTTTTCACCGTTGGACTTCTTTCTTTTGCGATGTTTAAAAGAAAAGGGCAAGTGAACGGCAATAAGCCAAGAACAATTCTAAAGATAAAAAAGAGATTATTCACCACATTAACGACATTGCACCTAAATTATGTCTCAGAGTTATTGAAAATATGGACCAACGGATACAGATATGCTCTATGTGTTTTAGTTTAGTAGTACTAAATAAAAAAAATCGATTCATTTTATAAAAATAAAAAAACTCAAGAAAGTTGAAATTATTTTGGTGATAAAAAGCGAAGTACTCAATCACATCTATTATTTTTTATGCATTCGGTTCCCACAGTGGACTTCCTTTTGACTATAACAGTGAACTCACACTTGTCATCAGCACATCGTCTTTGTTTATTATTTTTCGATCTCTGAATGTAGTGCGAATATCCACTAAATCGTAATGAATTAGTTCCAGGTTGAACTTTCAAGATTCTGCTTGGACTTTTCGGGGAATTATTTCAATTTAAGATAAGGCATTTAAAAGGATTTTGCACCGTAGCGTCTATGGTTTGGTGCATACTTTTAGTACCGCCCATATTTGTCCTGTAGTTTTTAATGGAATACTTACTAAAACCTACTAACAAATAATTGAATTTTGCAAAATAAAAACCGCCCTATTTGAAAAATTATTTTAAAGCTTAATTTAAAATTTACGATAACACTGAATTTGATTATTCTTTATTTATCTTCTACAAATAAATTTATTCTCAATTAAAAATTTCATAAAATGAAGTCAATACTTTGATACTTTGCCAAAAGGAATTTAAAATTTGTCAAATGATAGTGATTTCTATCTATTTATGTATTTGTCTTAAAGCAGAAGGTGAACATTATCAAACATTTATTTGTAAATACTCGTACTTTCAAATAAATATGAATATATTACACGCAGAGAAAATAGTTTCGGCTTGGGCACAGAACTTTATATTTAATGATCTGCAATAAATTTGACTATATAGCAAGATAACTTTAATAATACTAGCCAACAAGGTTTTGGATAGGAGCAACCAAGTATCTTTCCTAGGGTAATTCGGTGGGTTGAATTCGAATCTGTAATTAGGGTTTTCTCTATCACGTCAGGTTTTCCAGATACAAAAAAATGTTTTTATTCGCTTCTTACTAGTTTATTTAAAAATCAATTATCTTTCAATGACCTTTGAACGTCGTTTGTATTTTGTTGGTTTGGTTTCACGTATTAGAGTCCAGCAATGGTCTCCCAGCAAATTGAACGTATCCCGGCGATTTGAATGTATCTTAAGCCACGTTCAAGCCATAAACAATGATAAACGATACGATATTCTAACTGTAAATTTCGTGTGGGCGAAATGCAACCACCAGGCCATCATGTACTTTTTATGTATATCCTTTTATATTCACTTCATAAATTCTATTGTAATTTCTACAATATTGCCTTTAGACTCTGTAAAGTTTAAACATTCTTGGTAATTATGATGCGCGAAGTTGTTTTTAGGATGTCGGTCAGCCCATGTGTCGGGTGTTCCGAAGACCCCAGATATTATGGGGACTAGATAGTTACATATTAATGTTTCATGTAGCCCGGAATTGGTCACTAATAAAATCTAGCCTAATCAGTTCACAAGTGGCTGAGATATGAGCAAAAAACCACGACTGCTTCTAATTTTCCCATAAATCCCTTGTTGATTTTGTTATATTTTCCTGTATATCTTAGGGATGGCAACACCCTAGGTTTTTAAATCAGGTTAAACTATCTTGGCTATCAATAGACAAAAACCGACAAAATGTGGACGTGAGTGAAGAAGTAAGTGTGTCACAAAACAGATTTATTTTTATCTAAAGAACGGTAAGAGAAACATTCTCCTTATTCCTTAAATATAGCTGCGTTATCAATACACAATCTCTTGAAAAAATGAGCAGGATTAGAGAAGTGGGGAAGTGGGAGTGGGAATCTTGTTTATCTATAAACAATATCCGACAATATGTGGGCTGGAGTGGAGAAGTAGGCGTGGTAAAAATAGATTTACTTATATTTAAAGAACGGTATTTATATAACTTTTTTTATAATAAAATCTAGCTTAGCAATTTTCAGCAAGTATTTTTTTTTTTAGCAATTTTTTGCAAAAATTAAGCCTTGTACCAACTGAGGAGGTCCATAACAAAACGCAATAATTACACCATAACATTTTTTTGGATAAACGACAAAATGTAATTGAAGTAAGTAGCACATAATTTTTTTAAAAAACAATTATTGAAGTATTATTGTCTACAAAAAATAATCTTAATCACAAATTAATTATTTTATCTGACAGTTTGTTTTAAAGTTATTTCGATAACAAATTTGGAATTATTGCGTTTTGGTCCGAATCCATAGTATTTATTTCATTTTGCTATGAATTGTACGAAAATATTACTCACAATCAACATTACAAAAGCAAAAGATATTAACTAAACAAAAATTCCTTACGTTTTACAGTTTTTAAAATTTCTTGTAAAGATTTATTGCAAATATGTGTAATTATTGCATTTGGCTCTGAACCAGCATATTTGATATTGATCTGCAGTGTAGTTATTGAGTTTTGGAATACTTCATAATGAAGGAAATATAGATTTCAATGTGTAGAATGGGATTCAATCAAAAAATCAAAAAAATTGAAAAATGTAATTATTGCGTTTTGTTATGGACCTCCTCAACTATAAATCACATTTATACATATAGGAGTTCCTTTTGTAAATATGTTTCTTTGTATGTGTTGTTTTATCTTCTTGGCATATATAAAATTTTAAGTAATTTTTATACCCACACCACAATAGTGGAGAGGGTATTATGCATTTGTGCTGATGTGTGTAACGCCTTCAAATATTGGTCGTAGACCCACCTTAAAGTATACCGATCGACTCAGAATCACATTCTGATTCGAACTAACGATGTCCGTCCGGCTGGCTGGCTGTCCATGTAACCTTGTGCGCAAAGTTCAGGTCGCAATTTTGGAGATAATTGGATCAAATTTGGGACATATGTTCTCATTGCCACTAGGATCAATCCTCTCAGAAACTATCAAACCGATTTAATGAAATTTAATATGTACATAGAACCATATCTTTATGGACACAAAAGGGATGCATTAAATAGGAACACGAGGGGAGATAGCGCCCATTTCTGCCTCTCAAACTGATTTTAATAAAATTCAAAACATAGATAGATCTATATCTATCTGGACACATAAGCTAGAGAGTTTTTCATAAATAGGACCACAAGGGCAGGAAGGGGGCAATTTCTGCCTCTCACAAACTTTTAAACCGATTTTAATGACTTTTATAAACATAGATAAATCCATATTTATATGAACATATAAGCACGATGTCTTTTTTAATACTGTGGTGTAGAGTATCATATGGTCGGGCTTGACCGACTATACTTTCTTACTTGTTTTATATTCGTTTGAACCCAGCTAGCATTTTTTTAGATTTTTAATCATATTCGAGTCTCTTTTGACTTTTCAGCGCCAGAAAATGCGCTCATTTTCTGATCATAAATGAAACTTTGGTCGGGAGAAAATGGTACCCTACCCGCGACTCTTCTTGAAGAGTCATATATGATTCGTTTTTTTTATTAGTTTAGAGAAATTTTAGACTCTTTTTTTAATAGTTTCTGTTATTGAATTTTAAATCAAACACTATTAAATTATAAACACTACTCATTTTTGTGTCGATTTTTAAGCGTGCAAGCGATTAATCAGTTTTTCATCACCAAAAGTACTAAAAAAGACTCATACCGATGATTTTTGAAAAAAACGATCTTCCAAATGCTAGCAGGGAAACTTAGTGACTGTGTCTGTGTATGTATAATATACAGTGTACAGTATCTAAGTGTGTCTGAATTTTAAACATTTGCATAATTAAATGCAATTGAATTTTAAAGGAAGACAGGAAGTCATCAAGCAACAATAATATGTTAAATTAAAGTTGGAGAAGAAAGTAAAAGAAAAGTTGCTACATAACAATTTTGTTTAAATGAACAACTACACAGAAAAAATAAACGGAATAATTATTTAAAATAATAAAAATCGAACATGTTGTTTGTCCTTAACTATTTAAGTGTGGGCGGCTCTATGCTCCTTGCAGGAGTAAAGGAAACAAATATATAAATACATATATGTATATTAGGGTGGGTCGAAAATATTTTTTTTCTCTTATCGACTTCTAATAGCGTAACTATGTTGTATTTTTGTCTGCACTAGACCCCTGTAAAATATTATTAATTTATTTTTAGTGTAACAGCCCGCGCATTTACCTTAAATTTTGTTAAATTTTTAATATAACAACAATAGCATTGTATTGCAGCAAAGCATATTCCTGTATTTAAGCGACTTGTAAGTTCGCGAAAATAGTAACAGAAGCATCCATAACTCTTTGCAATAAAAAATTAAGAGAAGGTTTAACATAGACGAAACTTAAATCAAGACGATAGATGCCTAGATTTTACAAGAAACAAGATTTTGTGACCAACAAATGATTTTATTGTTTTCTGTTGTATAAGCACCAAAGTTTTATTTTTTTTTAAGTTAAATTCAAAATATTTTCAGTTTTAATTAATAATAAGTGATAGTAAATAAAAAATTTAAATTTAAAAAAATTACTTTTCTTACATATACTTAATTTTTAGGAGCTCTTGCGCGGGTTGAAGATTTGATTTTTTTAACTTTTTTTTGAAGGTTATTTGTTTTGACGTAAGACAAAATAATATTGCTATTAGAACATGATTCGACAACTTTTATTTTTTCTGATACATCAGTGACCCAGCCTAATGTATATGTTTTAGCGGATGGTCTTTTATACCCTCCACCACCACCAGTGGTGAATGACGGTATACTAAGTTTGTCATTCCGTGTGAAACTTCTTTATTAAACATCATCATCTAAACATCTAAGTATATATATACTTGTATATATATATATATATATATATATATATATATATATATATATATATATATACATTCTGGCTCTTTAAGCAATTCATAGTCTATTTAGCCATGTTTGTCTGTCTGTTCGTCTTGTCTGTCTATTGTCACTTTCGAAAAACTCTAAAGAAATGATCAAACTTGGTGTCAAATTGCTTGCTTCACCGTAACGGCACCCCTTGTTCATTTCGAAAGAGCATGTAAGCCGCACTAAACAGTTAATTTTAATGGATGTAATGCTGATTCGTTAAAGGCTTGAGGATTGTCTTCGTTCCATAAACGTCAAGTTTGCTAATGGACGTAGCCATTTAACCAGAAAAGAACTTCGTAGAATGGACGAAATGCTGTTTGAATTTCGCGAACAGCGTTAAACGATTTATAGCGACTTGCCAAACCTTACTCAACCGAAATGTCAACACAGTTCGCCATTCTCAGCTGTCAAGCCATATTTATGTTGAAACTTTTTTCTGTGTCACAACGAAAGAATCTTAAAATTTAAAGTATGTTTTCCTTTTTCTTTTTCTGTATTTTCTATTTATTTAGATGTGTTTGTCTGTCTTTTGAGAAAAATTAAGAACAATGTATTTAAATGTAAATTTTTGTTTCTAGTTATGCATATTTTGAAAAAAATTTGTTTTGAAGTAGAAAGTTTTTTTACACACATACAAATAAATTAATTTAACCTTTAAGATGGCCATGGAAAAATTTGGGAAAAAGTGACACCACGAACAGTACATCAATTTTATTAGAAGAGGCAAAAAATTGTATATTTCACGATATTTCTTGTCGAGGCATCTTCGAATCATGTAGCTTTTAAACTAATTCTTAAAAAGGATGTTGAGACACATTTTAAGTTTTCCGATAGGAAAGAAACCATAATAAGGTTGTTAGATCAGATATTTTTAATGTAGATTATTTATCATCTTGTTTTGATAAACAGAATGAGTTAATTCTTTATTAGTTGGAATATTTTCTAGAAAATATTTGAAAACAAAAATTATGTTTTTAATGAAAATATTTGATTTTGATAAAAAAAAATTCTTTTATACCTTGTCTTGAAAACATTTTGGCCCATATTCATAGTCAAAAATAAAGTCGGCTTTTTCTAAAGTATACTTTAGAACAATGGTGTTGACATCCATTTAAAGCCGGTTTTAACTTAAAGTCGACTTTATTTTGACTATGAACAATAAGAATTAATATAAAGAATTTTATCAAAGATTTTTAGTTTCCAAATTATATGCTTATCTATGGGCAAAAATAAATTTATTTTAAAACTGTGACCCCCTTGTCGCTCCCTGGGGTTATACAACACTTTTAAGGTTATTAAATTTGTATATGCAAATTTTTTTGTTGGTAAATAAATTGTTTTTTTTATTTCTTCATCTATTTGTGGCATATAATTGAAATTTGTTTTATTTTACTTTCATTTGAGGATGTCTTTTATTAAAGGTAAATTAAATATATAAAAGTTGACATACATACACACAATAAAGTTAAAGATTTAAGAACATTTGTTTTAAACTTATATAAATAAGAACTAGAATTTTTATGAAATTCAATTTGTCTATTTTAGTTTTAACTTTATTTTCCGAATAAATTAAAAAAGTGAATAACAGAATTTTGAGAGCAAAAATAAAGAGAACAATTTAAAGAAATAATAATTCTTGTTAACAAATAAAATTTAAAGTTCACAATTTTTCAAATGACCTATTTGTAAGCAAATTCATTGAATTTGTTGATTAAACAAAGTAAAAGTGAATTTGTGGCTTAAATTTCTAAGCAATTTTTACTAAAAAGTGAATTCTAGAAAATGAAAGCATCTTTGAAGGCAACTACTTACACACACTCTGAGTACTGACCTTAAATGGAGAGTTTGTTTAAATTTGTTGGTAATTAAAATATTTGGATTGCAAAATTAACAAAACTACCATGTAGAGCTTATGATTTTAAATTTGATATATTTTTTTAACACATAAACTTTATTAGAAGTAACTTCTTTCAAGCGCGTTAAAAATAATGCCATAAACAAACAAACTTTAAAAAACTCTCTCTAAAATACAACAGTGTACAATTACAATGCCATCTGTCCAAATGGTCGCTCTACTGAACTTACTGTTATCGGAAAAATGGAGTGTCGGATTCACCATTTTTGCGAAAGTTATGTTAGCGATATAGATATTTCTAAAGGGTTTGAGAGAGTCTGGCACGTTGCACTCTTGTCAAAACTTGTTGCATTTGGTGCGGCGATAATTTCTCTCGTTTTATATCCAGCTTTCTCAGAGATCGCACTATACGAACTGTTATAGATGGGGTTTCATCAAGTGAAATCAAGATTTATTCAGGAGTGCCGCAAGGCTTTGTTCATTCTCCTACTTCTTTTCATATTTTTCTTAATGACCTCCTATACCAGCAACCTTTGCATTTCGTATTCATTTGGTTATAGGCCAAGCGTTTCCAATGTTGGTGCTATGAGGCAAAATATTAACGAAACGTTTGGTCGAAACCTTTAATAATCTAGGAATGGAGTCGTGCGAATAAGGTTAAGTTTAATGGCCAAATGCCAATGCTGCACGCTGACGTATCAACGCGCGACGTATCAAAGTGCCTCATATATGGGATAAAGATAGTGCTCTAAGAGAGCGTCCTAGCTATTCGAAATTATTAGTAATCTCAAGTCCTTTGGCCTCCTCCTGAGACATTCCATAGCTCATATGAGGGAAGAGTAGATCTCCGCTTGAAAGATCGTTAGCTGTTTGCCCATTTGTAAGGTTCTAACGAAGCCCATCACATACTACCCGCACCGGTATCACCATTAGTCTGTTTCGAACCATCGGTGTACCAGATCTTGTCTGCGCGCTCCCTCCACCAGGATTGATCCACCAATTAAAATTTCTATCCAATACCAGACTATGCAGCATATGATTTCTAACCTTAAAGTAGGCTCATTCCCAAGAATTTGAAAGATCCGCAAGTGACCCAAAAAGTCACCTGCCTTGTATTCAGCAATGCGCGGCATCCTGCTTGTACACCCGCAGGCCTCCTTCTTTAAAGACATACATATGAAACGGAGAAATGTGCAGGATATATCCTAAGACCACTGTTGAACAGGTCTTCATGGCCCCCGTGATCGATACGTAGATCAGCCGATAAACCTTATCGAGGATCACTCTATCTTTGACCTGTTCGGTCTTGGTCCAACACGCAAGGGTGGCATAGGTCACAGTAGATCGTTCTAGAATTAAGCCTCATGTCTATCGGATGAGTCTTTGGCTGGCAAATACATTACCCTCGTTGACCTTCTGGCAACATGGGACAACTAAGCGTTCCAGCTAAGGGTTTTATCCTGAATGATCCCCAATTATTTCACCTTGTTAGAGAATCGGATAACTGTACCGTTTAACCCTACGTCTGGTAAATGGCACCAGAATGGTTTTCGCGGAGTTAATAATAAGCCCCTCTCGAAATTGTTAATTTATAGAAATGGAAATGTTTTGTCTTTGACCTTTGGTGTTAATAGAGGTTAAATACATACATTGATTTAAATAAAAAGACCTAAAAAGTGGAATGATTGGCTTTTATTACGAAACTTTTTAATCTTCAAACAAAATTATCTTTTAAAATAAATCAACCTTCTGGTTAATATTCAATATTATCAAAAATGTGAATTGTAAATCCAATAAAAATTATTCGTAAAATAATTAATGTGTATGTTGTATAATAAATATACAGTCAAATCCCGATAATTCGTACCCCGATAAATCGTAATTCCCGATAATTCGTAATAAACTGTCGGTCCCTTGAAAAAATCTCGTTAATTCGTAAAATTTCCATACATTTTGGTCCCCTCGATAATTCGTAATTTTTTTTTCAATCAAAGTCTTCTTTACTTCTTATAAATCGTAATTGTTTGCTAACTACCACTTATAATTCGTAATAAAAACAACAAAAACATGGAAAGAATGATTTTTTGTTTACCACTATTTTATTTTTGCGTGGGTTTTTGCTTGTGTGGATTTATTTTCTTAAGATCAGTTTGTTACATGAATATATTTTAGTATAATTTTTATAGGTTTTATTTTTAACAATAGTTTTTTATGTTTTTTTTTATCGTTTTAGTAAATAAATTGGAAAACCACGCTTATTCGTATTTATTTTATTTTAACCCCGTTAAATCGAAACCCCGCTAAATCGAAAACCCCTATAAGTCGTAAGAAATGGCCGGACCCTTGCGATTACGAATTATCGGGATTCTACTGTATAACAAAAAAAAAAAAAAAAAACCTCTGGCTAATTGTAAAAAAAAACACCGACTTCCAAATCCTCCTTCTCTTTCTCCACCATTTCCATTTTAATCTTTACGAGATTTTCGCTTAACACAAAAGGTCTATGGGGTCATGGTATTAAAATAATAATATTATTTTTCTGATATCATTTCCATTCAAATATGGACAAATAGACAAATAAAATGTGTGTTAAGGTTTTTTTTTTTTGCATTTACAATCTTTAGTACCTACAAAATTAATGGCCACTTAAATTTTATATATTTTTAAAGGCGGAGTAGTACCATGAATATAAAAAATAGCCAAGTTAAAATTATATTATAAAAAAAAGAAAATAACAATTGAAACAATGAATTTTATCTTATTTGTGGTTTAAGCCACAAAAATTACAAAAAGAATATATAATACAAAAAAAAAAAAAAAAAAAAATGAATTGGAATTCTTACAATTGTAATAATTCTTTTGAAAAAAAAACAAAAATGTATCCAAAGGTCAGTTGAACAGTGGGCAGGAAAAGGATTTTTATAAATTTAATGAAATATTTACTAGTTCTAAAATAACTTGTTGAATTTTATAGCAAAAATAATTTGAGCGATAAAAAAGAATGTATGGGCTATTTTAACAAAAACAAAATATTCTTCAACATTCAAATTTACAGCAAAGTACGGCACTCATAGTAACAAATCCATAACCACCACGCAGATCGATATCGGGTTTCCTTAACTGACACAATGCGTGAATAACAGCTTATGTCAACCCATTAAAAAATGGAGCTTTCAACGAAGCAGGTTTGTAAAGGAGAAACATAAAAGTTTCGCTTACCATTGCGCTTAAGGAAGACATGAATTTTATATGGCGAGTTCCCACTTTGAAGCGATACATTTTTGACCCATAAAGCGCATTATTCAGCGCACATAAAAAGTGTTCCGTGTAACGATCATCTTTACACACTGAATGTTTTGATACAATTATTTTTTAGTATTCTCCCTTACAAACCTGCATTGTAGTAAGGGAATGCCGTAGCACTTGAAATATATATTTTTTTTTAAAAGTTCTTGAGAGTTCTTTCACTTACTTTACTGCATTTCTGTATGTCTTATTGCGTAGCGCATAATTGTGCGCTTATTTTTTTAAATGTACCTTTAGTGCTTCGAAAAATGATAAAACTTTTTATTGAGAATTTTTATTTATTGTTGGTATTTTATTTAAGCTTTGATATCGTTGCAAATAAGACTTTATGGTTTGTAATTCTCATTCACTCTGCACAAAGAACTGTTATGTGAATCTTAACCTTAAAATATCATGTTGTTTTGGCGGGTCCATGATTGCCCATTTTAGAAAATTTGCCTTTATTGTCGACTATATCTTCTTACTTGTTTTATTTTATAACTTTTATACCCCACCTCACCCAGGGTTGTCATATATTGCGATTTCTCGCCAAACGCGGCGATTTTGAAACGTGTTTGGCAATGGGATTTCCCATTTGGCGACTGGCGACTTTTATGGCGATTTCTGATATAACTGGCGATTAACTTGGCTACTTTTACCATTTATATTATTTCGCCGATTCTGTTGAACAGCTTGTCATTTTTTTGTTATCATTACTAATATAAAAAAACTTGCAACTTTTTTTCACATTATTTTTGTTTTGTTATTATTTTAAGTGAATTTTATATTCAGTCACTATTTAATTCTAATAGTAGGTATGCAGGGGTCTAATCATCGCATACGATATCAAGTAAAATTTATCAAAATTATTTATTTTGGTATCATGAAATTTGATATCGAATGAAATGTATTGAATTTAAAATAATAGCATTCGATATTGAGTAACTCGACATTACCTTTATCGAGTTTTCATTCGATATGGGAGTGTCTATCGTATGCAAAAAAATTCGATAGTTTATTCGATACAATAGTATCGTATGCGGAGATTAGACCCCAGGTCAAAACTCCAGTAATGAAATCGGTGAGGCTGAAGTGTACGATCTTATAGACTTGTGTACTAAATTTAAGTTTTTAACTGAATATA
This sequence comes from Pollenia angustigena, assembly GCA_930367215.1. Taxonomy (NCBI): domain Eukaryota; kingdom Metazoa; phylum Arthropoda; class Insecta; order Diptera; family Polleniidae; genus Pollenia; species Pollenia angustigena. The sequence goes on along the minus strand of OV884058.1, from coordinate 179,514,440 downwards.
TGACCTCCTTTTTATATTATTTAAAAAAAAAAAATTACAGAAACAAAAAAAATTTACTTTCGGCTACTCTGTTGTATTTTATCTTAGTTTTTGCCGATTTTTGACTGAAATATTATACTAGCGTTTTTTCTATGCAAAATATAATTAAAAAAATAATTAACAAGAACTGAGCAAAATTTACGTTTGGCGATTTTCGCCGATTTCTGACATGACGATGAAGCTCAGAAAAATCTGACAACCCTGACCTCATTACAGGTGGTCTACTCCCCAGCGATCCCGTGATTTTTAAGGAACATCATGATTAGTGTACGTGATTTAAAAAGCACTGTTCCTTAAAGCTGTGATTGTGATGGCGGTTTGTCAATTTTCAGTTCCATTATAGTAATTGTGCGAGCTTTCACAAAAGATCTTTTGTTAGCACTATACAACAACAACAATATCAATTACAACAAATTGTGAGAGCTTTTAAAGCTGTCTAACGCAAATGCAAATATCAAAGTATGCGTGTTTTATAGTTGTTGAACAAAAGATCAAAAACGTAGTATCAAGCTTCAAATATACAAAATTTTGTTTGTGTTTTTTATATGGAGTTTGACAAAGAGAGAAGGCATCATAAATGATCATCTGTTTACTTGCATAAACATACATACTTTCTTGAATAAATAAACTTTGGATTTTAAAAAGAAATATAATACCAAAGAAGAGAGGAGCAACATCCCAAGGGGAAAATTCAGAAGACCATCTTACTTCATGCCTTTTAAAAGGCCTGCTTTAAATATTTTGTAACTGAACAGCCTAAACAAAAGCGGCAAGCGTTTTTTTAAATATGAAAACTTTATTTAAATACAATTTCAATAAAACAAACCGACATAGCGATCTATCAAATAAGATTTATCAGCCGGATGGTTTCTAATTCGCATTCTAATGGTTTGTTTCGTATAAATTATATGGAAATGAGAAGTTTTGACATACAAAAAACGCTTCCGCTCTTATTTAGGTAGCTCAGTAATTTAGTTACATTCTTGTCTAACTGTTAAAGAAGGCCTCCCAGCGGGAAAATGTAATCAATAGGAAACGAAAATGTAATGCATATATTGATAAATATTTGATTCCAGAACTCATTACTCTTAACACAGAACATGTCCTATGATTGTAATAAATTATTTAAATGCATACTGACTACATGACTTAAATAATTCTTAAAATTACGAAGAATTGTCACGAACAGATGAAAAAACAAGAAACATTTTTACGAACAGAAACAATACATTCCTTGTTCTGCAAATGTGAGAATATACGTGGTAATCAAATCACAATTATTGTTTTTATTTAAAATTACCTTCTCGATTCCCATGAATGCATTATAATTATTTCGAAAATAATGTATTATTCTTTTAGTTATTTATTTAATAAATTCCTTATTTTCCCGCTGGGAATTGTGTCAGTAAAATTATCTTCTCGATTCCCATGAATGCATTATTATTCTTTCGAAAATAATGCATTATTCTTTTAGTTATTTATGTAATCAATTCCTTATTTTCCCGCTGGGCTCATAGCTCTCGGCTCTTTCGTATAAAAGATAAGATACACATTCCACATTCGCTTCTATGAGGAGGGAGCAGAGAAGGAGTAACATATTTTGTATTATAATAATTATTTTTTTTTGTTTGATCCCGTTACCATTCTGCTGAAGAAGCGAGAGTGGAAGGCCTGCTCCGCAATGACAACGTGTGTTAAAAGATATGACTATGAAATGGATTGAGCAGGCCTTTTATATCCAAAAGAAGGGGTACAGAGGCCTTCTAGAAGACCATCAGTTAAATATAAAACTCTTTTTCGAATCGTTACAGCAAAGCGTACTTAATCGACTATTAAAGAGCATTGGCTCTTGCTGTCGCACGTAAAAAAGATTTCTAAGCCATTTAAACTTCTGCTCTTCTTCTCGAATTTGTTATAAGAAGATTTTCTTTCTTTCTTGTTCTCACAACATGACCTAGCCAACGTAATCGCTGTAATTTAATACGCTTAGCTACGTCAATGTCGGCATATAGGTGGTGCAGCTCTTACGATACCGAGATTCTCCGTCAACGCCGATGGATCCATAGATTTTAGGAATAATGTTTTTCTCTAATACTCCAAGTACTGGCTTGTCTGACGTGAGAGTGATGGGTGAAAAAGTCCAGACCTATCTTGGTCCCTTCCTCATCACGCAGCCACGTCGATTAAGGTCGGTATGGACACTGACCTTAACCGACGTGGCTGCGTGATTTTGGTGCAGTAGAAATATCAATGCTGTCCTGTTATGGAGAACAACAAATTATATATAATTGTTGTTGGGTTTAAGTGTAATGGACCCTCTCCAGGTCTGTTTATAACCTTTTACAGAAAAAACATGGTTGTGGTAAACATATTCTAAGAGCAACATATTATGATAAGAATTATGATTGTAGTCACCACATTAAGATTATTATTGAATCATATTATGACTAAATATACTCGTACTATTACATCATAATATTTTTCCCTTAATCATATTATTATTCTGTTTATCAAACTAAGTTTAGTAGTAATCAAATTATTGTCATGCTAATCATAATAAGCTAAGAAATTAATCATATTATTTTCATGTTAATCATAATAAGCTAAGAAGTAGTCATATTATCATCATGTCAATCATAATAAATTTAGAAGCAATCATATTATGATACAGCACCTTTCATAGCTGTCATAAAAATACAAAATAAATTTAAATATTTTTGAATCGATTTTTTATTTTGTGGCTTTTTACAATTTTTCTTAATGTTAATCAAATAGCGGAGTTCAATATAAGGCTTACAAAAGAGCAAATGAAAAATCTGTGGTTTTCATGGGCAACCGCGTGTGTCCATTTTTTCGATTTTAAGATGTTGATGAAATATCGAAGCACTTTTATAAAATATAACGAAATCTCTGTGTGTTTTGTTGTTGGATTTTACAAAAAAACTATGATATTTTGCATTTGCACTATTACATCACTAATACTTGAATGAACTCCGCTAATATTTTAATTTTTTAATTTCTTTAAACTTATTTTTTTTATGGAATTTTATCTTTTAATTGTTTAACAGCTCACAAATAAAAAAAAACGACACAACTTCTTCAAAACTATTTTACAAATGGCGCTAACATAATATGATTAGAGTAAAAATAGTTTGATTGCATCTTTAACATAATATGATAAAAGTATAGAAAATTATCATGTTATGCCTATTAAATATCATGATATGGTTGTGAGAAATATAATATGTTTAGAAAGTTATCATATTTAAGTTGTTAGAAAAATAATTATTTTTCGGTCAACAATACTCAAATTCATAATTGCGATAAACATTGATATGTTAACAGTAACTATAATATTGTTGATATTAAATAAAAATAACAATTATTTGTGTACGACAACAATATATTGTTACATTAAACATAGTGTTGTTGCCGTAACCATGCCCAACCATTTTTTTTCTCTGCGTGTAGATGTGAAATTTTATTAAAATGGGACTATTCCCTTAAAAACTACAGATTAAATTCTTTTTTTGTTTCAAGCTTAATTTCAGTCCGCTGGAAATAGTCAGCATGTTACACAATGTATATAGTCAAGATTTTTTTAAGTAAATTGCAATCATACTCTTGCTTTTTTTATCATGCTCCCTTTCTAAAATGCGATAAAAAGTGACAGATTAAAAAACTTGTAGGAATTTAGTTGTTTTTTCTTGATCTGATTATATGGAGACAGATGTTGCGACTTAAGTTTAAAAATAATCGATCAAATTATAAAAATCATTCTGTTTTGTTAAAAATTTAATTCCGTTAAAAAAGCAATTGCAAGAAATGTTTGTCTAGTATTATTTTTAAGACAATTAATAAACGATCCAGTATTCTCCTTTTGACACATAATACGACATGTGATTGACTTTAATGCCGATAAAAAAAGCACTTTATTGTTCATAAAAATCCACTGTTCTTAAAGTAACCAACCCTACCAAAATAATATTCGAATGGGGGGGGGGGGGGGGGGGGCACCTCGTATTTATTCGTTATTTTTTACAGCTTTGTGTGTACGTAATGTAATGTTGTAATTGTTCAGAGTCTTGTAATTCCAATGTTGTTATATTATTGTATTGTTTACGGAACGTAATTACATGGCTTAATGCTAAATAACAACATTCTAAAGCAAAAAGAAACAAAAAAATTCAAACAAGGCAACATTGAAAAATAAAATATTATCAAAACCTACAACAAGCGAAATCTCCGGCTCCCCCACGAAAAATTTAACTTTTGCACAATTTCATAAATGAAAATGTTGTGAAAAAGGTGGCAAGGGACGAATGACTTGGGGTTGTATTGGTTTCGCTTTCACTTAAATTTTTTATTCAAAATAATACTGGAATGTTGAATGATGCTGTTGATTACCAACAAATTCTCGGTGAATTAATGGCAAAGAAATTTTAAGATGAACAAAAACTTTGGCAAAAAGTTGTTTGCAGGAAGGAAACTTAAAATTATTTTTAATGGGGTTTTCGCTTTATCTTGCTTCTGTAATTATTATTTTTGTAGTAGATACAATATTTATTGTTCGACTTACCACAATGGATCCGTTAAAACACTTTTGCCACTGAAACTATAAATGCGTGGCGCTTGTGAAAAGAAACCACCTTGTCCATTAAATATGCCCTTCCATGAATTGAATAGAACATCACCTCTGGTATTTACTACTGGTAGATCGCGGTCGGCGACACGTACAATTGAATCAAGATTTTGTACTCTGTAAATAAAATAAAGTACGCATTAATTGCAACACATTTTAGAAATTAAGGAATGCTTTGTTTATTTTTAATCTTCATTTAAATGAAATTTTTGATTTCTGTTTAAAAAGAATATGTTGGTGGGCATTTAAATATAAATTAAAGTTTGCTTAAGGATTGTGAATTCATAATTAATTATATTGTATATTATCTGGTTTTTATTAAGTGTATTATTTGACAATTAAATTAAAAAATTACACATTTTCCTTAAATTAAATAAATCTTTTATAAAATTAAAATTTGTAAAATCTTACAGATTAAAAACACTTAAATGTAAAGTCTAAACAAACATTCAACGTGGACGGCTAAACAGCAGATATGAAAATTATAAGGAAAAAATGTGGTTTTAATTGAAATTCCATAATAAAACTCTATAATTTTGAACAAATGATGAAATTTATTTCAACGATAATTTGAGGGCAGTTAAGTGTGATTACCTTTTCTGGCATGAGGGCGCCGCGGCAGGCCTTGAAGTAGTGTACTTCGGAAGCCCAACTTCTGGACAATGTCTCAATAAATAACCTTGTATAAGAAAATAATCCTAATGCCTAAAATGCAACCATCTTATTCGCCAGAAAAATAATACGTTTGAAAAATGTACCCTTTAGTCAAGGGTTCAATGCGTTGCATAGGGGAATGGTTTAACACAATCTTGTGCAAATACTATAAGGTATAGTACTAGATCATTTTAAGCTGGCACTGAGCAATATATTGGCCGAATTAAAGAAAAAAATTAATTTTTTCAAAACCGGCCAAGCTTACCGCCCATTAAATCCAAATCGATTTTGTCGCATACATATTTTTCCTCTCCCAACTGAAGCCTTTAAATACACTATTAAATATTTGTTATTTCAAATTTACATAAACTTACTTAAAAATTATTTGAATAAGAATGATATTTAATGTTCAGATACACACATGGCGCAGTTGTGAAAAGAATGTTCTTGAACATATTCATAGGTTTTTGCATGTCATTTAGTCCCCATTTACACTAGGGACATTTCTTGCCGGACATTTTTTGAATTCCCTTTTAATCTTACCCGAAGCGTTTACATATGAAACATTAGAAGTCAGACAGAAATTAATACTTGTATGTAAACCATGAAAAGTAAGAAAGAGAAATGAAAAAATGTCCAGTACAGATATTCATGTACTACACACTCTACCTTTCAACCCCTCGCCATCAAACTTCGTCTGTCCGGCAAGAAATGTCCCTAGCGTAAATTGGGACTTATGAGCAGCGATGTTAATTCTCGTATGCATATGCAGAAATTTATTTGTACGTAGGATTTTTGGGTTGCCACAAGTATAAGGAAGACCTATGCAAACTTTCATCAAAATTGCCCATGCCAACTGCCCATCCAACACAGAGGTTGTTTTTCTTCCATATGTTAATATCAAAATGAAGAAAAAAATTATTTACTAGCCCTAAAATCAAGAGATTATATTTTTAATTCCCTTTTTGTTCAATGTTCAAAATACTCAACCTAGTAATACACAGAAAAAAAAAAACACTGGGGAAAAATAAATTTTTAATACTAACTTTAAGCACAAGTCGTACCCAAAAATTCCAGTACAAATAACACTAAAACGTACAGTCCTAAATGGGATAACTTACGAAAATCAATCCCGGAAATTCTTAAAATATGTACACAATTCTTAAACCAAGTAAAAAAAGATTAAACTTTTCGTTTGTATTGCCACTCTAAGAGTAAAATTACAAAGTGAGCTTTTTAATCTCATTTAACTTATCAAAGTTAGACGTAGACTTCTTTAACACAATTAGTTAAAGAACGTTTTGCTTGTTGTGTGTAGAAACAACAAAAACAACAGAACAAGATGAAAAACAATCTTTTTATGTTTAAAAAGTAAAATTGAGAACTCTTGCTCCTCATTTAGTTTATATTTGCAGTTAAATATATACATTAAGTTTTTAAATGTTTTATAATTTAAATTCTGTAAGGTGTAAAACGGGTAAGTAAATCAATCATAATAAAAAAAATTAATAAAATTCTGCTTCCAATTTTACTTTTGGTTTATCTCCAGTATGAATTCGGGATTGAACCAACTTTATAATACTTAAATCAAGCGCTTTATGAGATCGTCTTAGTTTAACTTTAATCAATCTCATTGTTGTATTATTTCAAGTAAAATTTCAGGATTGAATATAGATAAGTTAAGTATTTCGCGATTGCAAATCCGTACTTGAATCAATCTTTCTGTAGTTGATTCAAGAAAATCCGTATTATGCGTTAGTTCTGAGGTTTGTACCACGTTAAAATATTGGTCTAAGGGTAATTTTTACAATGTCATGATAAAGTTCCTGACAGTTTACGTGATCAAAAGATATCGTGAACAACAAAGTGACCATTAAGTTTCACTCATTATTACACATGTCCGATCCCCTTAAAATGAGTGTTAGAGGGTTAATATATTCTAAACAAATAATCGCCATACAATTCTACTGAAGACATCTGAAATAGTCTTTTAGTTTAGAAGTACATTTAGTATGTTTTTTGCAGATTTATAACAAACGCCTTTTTAGTTCGAAAATCAAATTTCGAAATTTTGTTTTTGTTTTAAATGTAACTTGAACGGACGAGTAAGGCGCTCGTGTTCTATAAACTACACATTAATGTACTTCTGAGCTAAAATATTATTTCAGATATCTTCAGTAGAATTTGGCGATTCTTTCTTTAAAATCCATTCACCCTCTAACACTCATTTTCAAAACCCTTTGGCATATTTTTTATTTTTTATATTTATTAGTGTTATTTCTAGTCCTATAAATCTGTAAAGTATTTTATTTTATTCTGATTCCATTATTTATAACGGTTTTAGGCGTAATAAGCTGCTTTCCGGGAGTAGGGTTTATATGGGGCCTAGCGTAAATTATGGATCAATCTGCACGGAATTTAACAGTGTGATTTGTAGTCAAAAAAAAAAAAAACGAATTCTTGTTCCACCATTTATGTTAGTTCTTGTAACAAAATTATCAATTTTTTAGGTTGGTGGCTCCACATTTTGATTCATAGCTCAATCCTATTGAACCGATTTTGCTAGATTTCAATCCCAAACTGCTTAAGATAACTACAAGCAATTTGACACCAAGTTTGTTTATTTCTTTTGAGTGTTTCGGAAGTGATTGTGTTTTCAACAGCGGACAGACAGACAGACGGATATGGCTAAATCGACTTAGAAGACTCAAGGAGCCAGAATATATACATATATACGTTATGACAAACTTAGTATACCCTCTTCCCCACCAATTGTGGTGGAGGGTATAAAAAAACCTTTCTCTGTTTGTGCTCTTCGAATACAAATATAATCCGGTACTTATCCAATTCAACAATAAGGTGAGAATATTTTATTCCGCTTTGTTTTTTGTTTTAAGCACAAACTTCGTTGGGTTCGGTACAGCCCATTAATGTTCGTTCGTTTCAGTTGTGCTTAGCACAAACATTTTGTGTTTGCTTACTTCTTTATCAATGTAAAAAATAAACACTATCGAACATTAAAAAATAATTTATGTCTACAGAACCACTACAACCACACAAGCTATTAAGGGCTGTGTTCGCTTACACAAACACAAAAAATAGATATCGTTTCCTTAGGTGAGAGCCGTACGCTAAACGCTGCTTTTAAGGTTAATGTAATAATCAAAAACCATGCTAAAAATAACTGTTTTGTAAGTTGTAATATGGTCCTTTGACCTAATTTTACGTATACCGATTGACTAAGAATCATCTTTTGAATTGATCTAATAATGTCCGACAGGCTAGTTGGCTGTCCATATAAAAAAAACCCCAGTTAATAATATCTTATCTCATATTGCCTGGCATTATTTCGGTTGCTATTTAACTTTTTTTTTTGAAGCAATTAGAAAAAACCCCAATGACAGCTGTTATCTCCCAAAAAGAGAAACAATGGCAGCTATAATCACAATGTTTTACAAGAAATGTTTACCAAACAATTTAAAACAATGACAACAACAATTTAAGCTAACACAACCAAATCTAACAAGCTCGAACCTGAATCAAAAGGACAAAAATGTATAAAGGACTGCGTAAAAACAACCATAAAGCAAATGCAAAATAGAAAAAAAGTATAAACATACAAAAAGATATTTAAAACAGTTTCTAGCGATTTAGTTTAACCACATCGAAAAATGGAACCATTTTAATAAAAAGACTTGTTCAAGGGGATTTTCTTTCCTTTACAATCTGTAGTTGTTCAAGATATCTTCGTATTTTAAGAGGTTTGTCTGTCTTAGAGCCTGTGAAAACGGTTGGGAGGACGACGATTGTGTAACGTTTGTAAGAAAACCTCTTCATTCGTTGTCATTGTGTTAGAATTTGAAGTAATAATGAGTTAAGATAAAACTTATGTTTTCCTATTTTGTTTTTGGTTCTTTTATTATTTTAAAATTGTTTTTTTTTTTTATTTTATATCTATCACTTTAATCTAGCTTGTAACATCAATCGAAGCAAGCAGACTTAACAGCAGATTCGTTTAGAGGAAATTATATGCTAATTTACAAGATTAAGTGGAGAAGGGAAAAGTTTGCTTAAAAATTCTGTTAAAACCTTTTTTGTTTAAGCTCAGGGCGATGCTGTAAAAAATATGTTTAGATATCATCTGGGATAAGAGTTCCATGTTAAAACGTTATTATAACCATTTTTTAAGTTATTGTAATTAAAAGTCTTTTTAATTTTGAATTTTGTTTATAAATAATTCTTTATTTAGTGCGGCTAGTACGCGCTGTTTGTACTTGGTATAAGAATTGATTTTGTTTAATAATTGTGGCGAGTTTTATACACAATAAATGTTTATTAAGCATTTTCATTACAGTGGAAGGTATAGCGGTTTGCTTAGCATTTTCTTACAATCTCGCAGACACTTGTCCAATAGCAAGAGTGGTGATAGTATTACTATAGACGACCGTGTGTACTGCTACCCGGCAAATAAAATTGGACCACCTGATCCATTTTCATAAAATGGACTACTCCATGCACTGGTCCGATGTAATGCAAGCATGGATCATGTCAATGTTAAAAAGTGTGTGTAGTGAGACGAAATGTCTTCGTTTTCTAACGACGTGCTTTCGTTTTTAAACGACTTCAAGACTAATCCTCTTGAGTGTACCATGGAGTAGTTTTAAAACTACTCCTAAGCGGTCCAAAGGTGGGTTATATGGTCCTCTCCTAGGACATCGGTTACTTTTGGACTAGTCCTGGTCCCTTGTGGGCTACTCTTTACACGCGTGTTTGGACTGGTCCTATTATTTGCAGGGTAGTATTGTATTCATACACACACACAGCGAACAACACTCATGTGGCTTATTCGTATTACATTAAACATGCGCCTTGTTCATTGCATGTAACGTATACTGAAATTATGTGTGCAAGCAATGTTAATATAAAAGACACGCTACACGTAAACCGAAAATATGCAATTGTATGTTTTTCATTGTGCGACCAATGAAGGCAGAAAAAATATATTTATCCGTTTTGCAGCGTTTTATGAATTTTGGTATCGCTTGGTTTTTTTTGCATATTTTACCCTTTGCAGCATATTCGACCTTTTTGCAGCATATTTTGACTTATCAAATTTTTTGTAAATACTAAAGCCCTGCACGAATGCATATGTTTCTTTTTCACAGTTCTCCACACCAAGTTATTGTTGTGTCAAATACTGTATTTTTTTTAAATCAGCTTGAATGATACATTATGAAAAACCAAATCAATGTTAAAACAGTAGTTGGTTTCAAACAACTCGGTGTTAAGCAGTAGTTTGATTTAAACACATCAACGCAATATATAATTATATGTAAACGAAAACACAACACACAACAATTGTTATTCTATAACACCCCTGTAGTTTTTTCGTGACAATTTACCATAAAAGTGGCAGTACTTTACACAGTAGACTGGTTATAAAACTATCTACATTGATCCTATACTCTGAAGACTGGTTATAAAACTATCCACATTGATCCTATACTCGGAAGACTGGTTCTAAAACTGTGGAACATTTTACTGTCACTTTGTGCTGGCACTTTGCTGTCTTTTTGTGTCGCAGATGGTGGATAGTAAAAAATGTATGTCATTGAGCATAACGTTCATTTTATGAGAGAGAGAGAGAAACAGAACGTATGACAACACAATCAGAAATGCAGATTTATGGTTGGTATAAGGAGACAGCTAAGGGTAAGCCAAGAAGAACCGGCTTATAAACTGTCTTTTTGTGGGCTCTTAGTGACAATTTACCCCCTCGTAGGACATCCCCTTGTTAAAGTGGCCAGTCATATGGCTAGTATTCGGACTGGTTGTGTCATAAAGGGGCTAGTATTATAACCAGCTCGGATACAGCCACATGAACTACAGGAACAGTTGTGTACGGTCAACTTTTCAATACACACTGTGTGATTTCGATGACCGTATGTTTATTACTGCGATTGGCTTTTACATTTTGAGATTGTATGCGTTGTATGAATTTTACATATGTTGTTGTTAATGTTATTTCCCTGCAGGAAGTGTCACTAGTGAATCTGTACTGATTCACTATCGACATAGTCACCAGTACTAGTGACTTAGTATACCCCAGGCAATGTTATTTACAATAGACATTGAACCTGTGCGTGTCATTGGAAATCTACTACTGACGCTGGTACTACTGACTAGGTAGTTCCTTTGGGAACATATGCAGACATTGGAACCAGAAAATCGCTAGTACATTTAAGTTAAAGTAGTCTACACTTTTTGTAAGAATACGAAATCATAACAATCTTTTTTTATTATTTCTTCAACTTTTATACGAATTGTACGTCTCAGTTGTTATTGATCAAATCTTTTTCGTATTAAAGCCAAATATAGTGGCAAATGTAATGTAGTGTAGACACTTCGTTGACAATGTCACCAATATATGTAGTCGACAAAACTGGTGACTTGGAGACACTTGCACCCAGGTTTCCTTCAGGGTATTTGATTCGTTAGCAAAGAGCAATCGACAATCAGCATTTAAAAAACAAACGAATGTCTTGAAATGGCATTCAAATGCATTCGTGAAGGGCTTTAGTAAAAACTTACAAGCGCTTTCGCAGAAGAAAACTTTTTTTTAAGTTTTTGTTAACAGACTGCCTTTCTTTTTTGAATGACAAACTTTATATCAAATGTGCTGCTTCAATTTTACCACTTTACGTATATTAAGCTTAACAAAGTTCTGATTACAGATAAATTCTATTCCAAACTGTCAAATTTTTTACCATCTACTCAGAATTACTTTCTTAATCGATCTAACGCTGTCCGTTCGGCTTCATTTTAAGAAAGACGTTAAACAATCAGGGGCTTAAATTGCCAGTTATTATTTGAGTATGTTAGCTTATGGCTAATTTTAAATAGCATATGTTGCTTACATTAATTCTATTTTATATTCCATTATGCATTTACAAGGCATAATGAAGAAACAATCAGTTGTTTCTTTGATACCACCTTGAAAGTAAATAGACTTTACAAGTTGGTTAACTCTGGTTAAACATTTGTTGTATGATACCTTATATATTTTTTTAAATTTTGTAGTTCTACCATACTTTTGTCTTAATAAAACAAGTTTATTTAATAGGGCAGGTATTCATTCGGTTAACCGTTGATCGGTGAATTTTGAGAGAGACAATAGCTCATTTTGCTTATAAAAAGTTAACAACGCTGATTGCATAAACACTAAAGTAGACTTTTTTATAGAACTGATCGCCTTTCTCCGCTTCTTTTTGCCATTTTACATTGAAATCGAAATCAATACAATTTAAAAAGAAATAATCCACTTTCGAAACAAATTCATCTCATATTTTATATTTAAAAAATCTAAAAATTCTATTCAATTAAAAATAAGTTTTACAAATATCTAAAAATAATTAAACAATTATCAAAGATTTCTTAATAAATTTATCAAAAAAGTCGTTGAAATAAGATTTATTCATATCAAAATTAAGTATTTATTTGCAAAAATTTATTAAGCAAAAACAAATAAATCTTAAAAATTTATGAAGCACTTTGAGAGCACTTAAATTTTAAAATACAATTAGCAAATAAATTAAAATAAATTAAAAAAAAAAATCACACAAAAAGAGTGACACACAAAAGACTGTGCCATAAAAATTTTAAATATTGTTGTTTTATATTTAAAAAAAAAAACTTTATATAAATTATTTATGTGAGACTTGAAAGTACATAAAATAATATTTTGTAATTTTTATTTGTTTGCATTTGATTATAAAAATGAGAGTAATTTCAATAAATAAAAATGCCATTCATTAAAAAACATTCATCTTTCAAAGTAATGGCCAATTTAAACGCCGCCACATTTATTATTTTCCAAAAAAACTTTTTTTAAAATAATGATAAGCGTACAAACATATTTATTGTTTATAGGTTTGTGTATGTAGTAGAAGGGAAGTACGCTTAGCTAAGAGTTTAAAGATTATTCCATTGCAAATGAAAATAGAATAAAACGTGATTTCTTTTTAAAGTTAAAGGTCTTTTTTTAATGACTATTTGAAACCGACTGTCATTTTCCTTAAAAAAACTTATTTATTTATAATAAATACCAGGGCTTACATTCGTTTGCCAGACAGACAAACCGAAGAAAAACATAAATCTTCGAAAAGGTGTTTTTAAAATTTAAGCAGTCAAGCATAGAAAAAAAAATTTATTGTACACTGTACAATTTATTTTTTGTTTGAAAAAGTAGCAGGAAAAACAAAAAAATATTTCTTATTTGATGCCACTGCACAGTGGAGTATAGTTAGGTAAAGTCGCTGACAAGTTCTAAGCTAAATTCTACATACAAAAATGTATTTAACTTTTTGACTTTTCTACCTGAGACACCCTGATTTTTTTAAGTACTTATTAGTACCCAGCAAGGAAAATATTCCGACATTGTCTGAATCAGACATTTCGTGCAAATGTCTGGCTTCATTCTTAGCAACTTGGCTCAGATTTCTGTCAGACATTGAATATACTTACTGTCTGGCCGATTTCTGATCGATTTCACATGGATATAACGGAGGGAATTTATGTTAAACCAGAATTTCCCACGACATGTCTGTCAGAATTCGTGTCAACCATTTCATACATTTTGATGTCAGAAATCTGACAGAGTTCGTACACGATTCCGACTTTTTTGCCGATGTTTCTCTCCGATATCTGAACGACGTCGGATTATTTTGCTGGCTGGGTAAGTACTGACCGAAAAATGTATGAAGTGGTTGACACGAATTCTGACAGACATGTCTTAGGAAATTCTGGTTTTTTTGTCGGCATTTCTGATAAACATCTAACGGAAATCTAAGGCATGGGAAGTTCTGATGTGTAAGCCGAGATTATTTTTGCTTTCTAACTGATAGCTGAAAGAAATAATTGTATTGCAAAATATGTAAAGTAAAGGTACACGTACGTACCTTTTTTTAATGCTTTTTATCGTGAACAAATAAAATAAAATTAAAGTTGTATTCAACTGAATGGTAATTGTCATTATTTAAAAAAAATAATAAGTCTCGTTAGACAAATCTGAATGAATTCCGTCGGAATTCTATTGGACATATCTGTTCATAAATTCCCCCCGATATATCCATGCAAATTCGATCATAGATCGGCCAGACCGTAAGTATATTCAATATCTGACAGAAATCTGAACGAAGTCTCTAAGAATGAAGTCAGAGATTTGCACAAAATGTCTGATTCAGACAATGTGGGTGTATTTTGCTTGCTGGGTACTTATTTAAGTTTTTAAAATAGGTTTGCTTGTAACATTGATTTCAGGTTCTACAAAGTCTGTGCAGAGCGAAAAAGTTCGAACAATTATTATTTTTTTAACCAATTTTCCTCGAAATATATGACAATAATTTCAACATTTTCTCTTAAAATTGCGTTAATCGGCCGCTTACATAGCAACGAAATCTAGAAGATTTGATTTGAAATCTTGCTCAAAATCTACTTCAAAATCTGAGATTTTGTTTTCAGAAAAAAATAGCTGACAGGAAAAGAAGAAGGCATTTAAAAACACATTATTTTCATGTTTATAAAGTAAAATTGAGAACTCTTGCTTCTCATTTAGTTAATATTTTCAGTTATATATGTACATTAAGTTTTAAAAGTATATCGGGAATGATGTTGATTTTAATAAAACACAAATTATTTTGGAATTTATTGTATTTTCTTTTTATTATGATAGTGTTGGTATGATTCAATTATGTATAGTACAAAATATCGGCCAAATGGCAGCCGGAACATAATTGAGGTTCTATGCCGTTAATGTGCCGAAATATCTCATCCTTTAGCTCTTGAATTGTTAATGGCTTATCGACACCTTTTCTTTCAAATAACCTCAAAGAAAGAAGTGCAACGGTGTCAAATCACATGATCTTGGTGGCCAATTGACATCGCCACTACGTGAGATAACACGGCCATTGAATTGTCGCGCAAAAGTGCCATTGTTTCGTTAGCTGTGTAGCAAGAGGCACCGTCCTGTTGAAACCACATATCGTCCACATCTATATCTTCCAATTCGGGCCATAAAAAGTTCGCTATCATCTCACGATAGCCAACACCATTCAGAGAAACTGCCTGACTGGCCTCAGCCCATAAACCGCACCAAACAGTCATTCTTTGTAGGTGCATTGGTTTTTCGACAATCACTCTTGGCACGGCAATTCTGCTTATTGACGAATCCTCTGCGGTGAAAATGTGCCTCATCACTGAAGATTATTTTCGAAAATTTATCATCAACTGTTGCCATTTCTTGCCACCATTCTGACTATTGATGACGTTTGGAATGTCCAAGAGGCTTTAGTTCTTGAGTTAATTGAACCTTGTAAGCGTATAAATGCAAGTCTTTATGCATAACGTTCATCAACGACGAGCATGAGAGGTGCAATTGTTGGGCACGACGACGAGTTGAGGTGGAAGGCTCTTAAGCCACACAATCGCCAACAGCAGCAAAATTTTCTACGAACGAGTACGAGCTGTACGATCATGCACTGGTGTTTTCACATCTCCTACAGACCTGCTTTGCTCACATTTTTGCACAATTTTTTCAATTGTACGCACATTTGGACGATTAAATTGACCGAAAAATCACGAAGTGCACGATATGCATTTTGATTTGAAAGCTTATTTTTATAATAAGCCTGAATAAATTTTGCGCGTTGCTCGATTGTGTATCTTTCCATGGTTCAAATTGAGTTAGTCTGAAATTGAGAAATGTCAAATAAAATGCAAACAAAAACTAAACGTAGAGGTGTGGCTCACATTCAACATCGACCCTTAAAATTTAACCAACATTTATATATATATATTAGAGTGGGCCACCAAGCGTATAGCAAAATCGTAATCTACGGAAAATTCTAAGAACTTTTCCTAAAGAAACCATGGTTCTAAAATCAAAATCGAGCTTCCGGTTTTTGACTTGAAAATTTGGTGCTCAGGAAATCTGAAAAAAATAATACTTTTTTGGCAATATTTATTGAAATTGGTGAATAGTTGGCCTGTATCCCTGCAAGAGGGCTTGTTTAAAAGAAAATTATCTCAGCTTTCTACATCTGTGCTCATTTTTAGAAAAATCTGTGCATCAATAATTGGTTAAGAGGTTTTTGTCAAAATAATTATAGTCAAGCTGATAAGAAACCTAAAACTGTTACAATTTTGATACACAAAAGTTAAATAAAATAATTTAACTAAATTTTAATTCAAAGTTAATTTAAATAAAATAATTCTGCGGCATTTTGACAAAACATCTTAAGTGGAGATAAGAGAGCAAAAAAGATTTTAAAAAAACTCGTTAAAAAAAGCATTTTTGTTAAAAAATAAAATAAACCGAAATTAAAGAAAAATTTTGTTCATAATACAAAATTTTAAAAACGTAAGCAAAAATGTTTTTTAATGAAAATTCGTACGATTAACAGCATTTTTTTCAACTTTTTAATTTTGACTTAAGATGTTTTGTCACAATGCCATAGAATTGATTAATCAAAACTTAATTAAACGAAAATTGCTTTAAATAAAATTTAAGCAAAAACTGAAAATAAAAAAATTAAAAAGTAAATATTTTTATTATTATTCTATTTTTTATTAAAACGCAATTTTTTGGAAAATTCACAACTTAAAAAAAGGAACCGATTAAAATAAAAATAAAAAATTTATAAAAAAATACTGGCCAAGCCGGGGGTAAATTAATTTAGTTTCGGCCTATAGCTCCAATTTACATACAATATCTTTTTGCTATCCATTCGTGGTATTCTGTTGTGGCTTTTAATAGTAACTGCGAAAATATCATCTCGATTACAATCTATGGCACGTGGGAAAATTTGGTAAGCAATTGTACAAATCGCTCAGTTCCCTGAATATGTGCCGGTAACGCTAGATCAGTAATCGGTAGATACTTGTAGTAAATGGCGGCTCAGACAAATTGCTATCGTCCATTTCCAATTTAAACATTCTATTAGCTATAAAATCAGAAATTTCTGAAATACAATTGGACACTTTCAGAAGTTACAATGAAATATAGTTAGAAAATTCTGAAATACAATTGGAAATGGTGTAGTAAGAAACATAGGCCCTAATTATATAATTCGCAACGTTACGCCAAAGAATTACATTGAAAGCAAAAACGAATTCATAAATATTTTGTAATTTTGTTGTTGCTTTCTACAGAAATTTTTTTTGCGTTTTAAAATTTCAAACGCCTCATTACTTGTGGCGTTGAAAATTTGAAAACTGTACATGAATTTTTGTAGAAAGCAACAACAAAATTACAAAATATTTATGAATTTGTTTTGCTTTCAATGCTTTGGCGTTGCGTTTAACATAATAAGGGCCATAATTTAAAAACAAAAAATAATTAAAAAATAAATTTTTTTTTTTACCAGCTTGACTATCAACATTTTGACAAAAATCTCCTAACCAATTATTTATGTACAGAATTTTCTAAAAATGAGCACAGATATATAAAGCTGAGAAAATTTCGTTTTAAACAAGCCCTCTTTCAGCGATACAGGCCAACTATTCACCAATTACAATAAATATTTCCAAAAAAGTATTATTTTTTTCAGATTTTCGTAGCACCAAACTTTCAAGTCAAAAACCGGAAGCTCGATTTTGATTTTCGAACCATGGTTTCTTTAGGAAAAGTTCTTAGAATTTTGCGTAGACTACGATTTTGCTATACGCTTTGTTACTTTTTTTGGGCCCGAACAAATTGACCCACTCTAATATATATACTTATATATATATATATATGTATATATGTATATACAATATTGAACAAGAAACGGTGGCTTAATAGGCACTTGAGCATAAGGAGCGTTATTTATAGGCGTGAACAAATTTTTAAATTTTTGTGCAACGTCATTCAGCGTACTGAGTTTTATTGATTTACGAATATAACAAAGTTTTAGGTTTTTGGTCGAAATCTTCCACTGTGCACTGCCTACTCTTAGAAAGGACTGGCTGTCTAAAAAACCATTTTTTTCAAAACCTCAAAGAACTTACAATCTTTGTTGTTATAAGATGAAAAAAAAGTAAAACAACCAACGAATTTATTTAAATGGCATTTAAAATAAATTTTTTTTCTCTTAACTTTTCAAATAATTTAAGTACGTGGCAACAGCAGACCGACCACTGAAGCTAAGACTCTTCTTATCATGTCTTGATCAAATTAAAAAAATTTTTTATTTAAGCACCTGTTATAATGCTCTACAAGTAAAATAGCGTTTGTGTTTGAGTGTGCTACGCCTTAGATTTTTTTTTTTATTTTCATTTAATTTTTTTCCTGCTCAACTCCTGTCCTGGTCCAATTGTTTGCTCCCACTTACTTCATCTTTTCATCTGTTTTGTTTGTTGATTTTCCTACCTTTAGCTATGTAGCAACAAAACTACAAAAAAATCACAATTTAAAGAACAGCTGCAAACAAAAATTTTTTAGTTATAAAGCTTTGCAAATATTTCGATGAACTATTGGTTAGGAGAAAAAAGTAGTTTTACTGAGGTAATGGAAAGGGAAACTTTATCATTTTTAAAAAGTCAATCAAAATAACAATAAATTTTAATTAGAGATCGTTTTATAATGGGTGATTTTTAGCTATTATCTTTTTGGCAACACTGGTTTAAACAGCTGACGCACGTTTCGTGTTTTGTTTCACTGTCGAACATCTTCAGTTTGGTACATAATATAACCATGAAACGAACAACGCTTGCAAATTATTGAATCTTATTATCAAAATGCGTGCTCTGTTAAGAAAGTTCATCGCGCGCTTCTTCCATTTTATGGTCAGCTCATTTTTGGCTCAATGGGTACGTTAATAAGCATAATTGTCGATTTTGAAGTGAAGGTCAGCCAGAAGCATTGCAAGAGCTACCAATGCATCAGAAAAAGTCACAGTTTGGTGCGGCTTATGGGCTGGTGGCATCATTGGACCGTACTTCTTCAAAGATGATGCCAATCGTAACGTAACTGTGAATGGTGAGCGCTACCGTAAGATGATATCTAACTTTTTTTTACCCAAAACGCAAGAGCTTGACTTGCATGACATGTGGTTTCAACAAGACGGTGCCACGTGCCACAATGGACTTATTGAGAGGCGAGTTCGGTGAACATTTTATTTCACGTTTGGGACCGGTCAATTGGCCGCCTAGATCGTGCGATTTAAAGCCTTTAGACTATTTTTGTGGGGCTTTGTTAAAGCTCATGTCTGTACAAACATGCCCGCTTTAATTGACGCATTGGAAGACAACATTGAAGCATTTCTTCATGAGATACCGGCCGAAATGTTGGAAAGAGTATGCCAAAATTGGACTAAGCGGATGGACCATTTGAGGCGCTGTAACGGTCAATATTTGCGTGAAATAATCTTCAAACTTAAATTTATATGGACCGTACTATCGAGTCAAATAAAGATTTCATGCATTTTTCTAAATTTTATTGGTTTTTTTTTAATTTTCCTATAGCTCTTAAAAAATCACCCATTATTAGAACGAAATTTGTAATAATATCCATATACGAAAATCACTTTTATTACACTGCACAACAATTTTGTTCTTTTCAAAATAACGTGGTTCTGACAAGAGATTCCGGCAGATGCGACCATAAAATATACGTGTATCGGCATTTTGAAGGATCACATCGGAATTTTATTTTAGGGGGCGGAGGGGTTGTTAAGTTTTTTTTTTGGCCTGTTGGTACAGCATATCGGCGTATAAAACTACATGTTCTTTTTATCTGAGATATAAACTTCGCTCAGCAACTTTATAGAAAATGTTACGGCAGATATTTTTTGGAGTATTAAACTCTCTAACTTGTCTTTATAACGGTAAGTTTTGGCTACATTCTAACAAATCGTTAGCAATACCTTTAAGAAGGGCGAGGTCGGTAATTGGGACATATCGCTCATTTATTGCAACATATTCTCAAATGTGTTCCTTCATAGCTTTTTATTATGTAAAAAAAAAAAATGGATAATCATTCCAAAAAGCAAATTTTAAATGCAATTTGTTTTAAATATTGATTTTTGACTATTGACTGCCAGCAGTTGTCAATGGCTGTGAGTGTTAAACGGCAAATCCCTCTGAAGATATCGAGTGGTTGCCATTGAAACATGTAAGGGTAACCTGTCCATAAAAACGCCTGGGTTCGAGCCCAGATTGAGTCAAGAATGAAAAATTATCAGTAAATTTTAATTAATTTTCATGTTGTAAAATTCCTTTCTTCATAAAAATAATTTAATGAAAGTTAAATTTGATGAACTTTAGCCTAATTAAAAATATTAAAAAATTTGGATTAAAAACCATAAATAGTTCAACAAAATAACCACAATACTATTGTAAAAAAAGAAGTATTATATCTGAAACTAAACCGTTTGTTATAGCAAAGTATAATTTATTAAATCTGTTAGGCTACATTTTAAAAACTTTAATCGCATTTTGCCAAGTTTAATTTTTGTTGAGATATGAATTTGTTGCACGAAAGGAGCGATTTGTGTTGTATAAAATTGTTGATCATGAAATTTTACTTTATATGTCAGGGGCCGTGAAAGACTGCACCATTATAATCTTGAAAAGTTCTTTGGTAAAATTCATTAATTATGGGAAAAGAATCTATGAAGAAGTGCGAGTAACGAAAAAACTATTATCCAAAGAAAATGTAGAAGAAAAATAGCTGAATGTAGGGAAGATCGAAGAAAAATCGATCACCAATAGGAGTTATAGAAAAACTATTAGCGCCAATACGACAGCAACTTTTCGAATAATACTTTCACCCTTAACCAACAAACACGCAAAGTCTTCGTTAAGTTGCTTTCTTTTTTTTATTGTTGCTATTTTGGGCTGAGGGGGTTTCATAAAAAGAGTGTGCCTTATCACTAAATTCAACATCATATTTTTCAGTATTTGATGTTTATTTTTCTTCTCTTCTTATATTTTGTTTTCTTTTTTTTTTATTTAGTTCTTTTCACTTATTTTTAGTTTGAATTATTATTGAAGAATTTTTATTAATTTCAGTTTTTTTCCTTATCACTAACAAAACAAAAATTGCAGGCAGAAAAGAAAACGAAAGTAGAAAAAAATGTTTATTTTAATTTTAAATTATTATTAAAAAAAGAAAATTCAAATAAAAAAAAAAAAATTTATTAAAGTGTTCAATAAAAATGCTAAAAAAAGTATCTTGGAAAGCAAAAAAAAAAAAAAAAAAAAGAACCAAGTCAAATTAATATTTTTTAGAAAAAAGTGGACATAAACTTCTTGTGAATAAAAAAAGGTAAGCGATTTTTTTAATCACTGTGAATTAACAAACCACTCTAAATATCGGGCATGTTCTGACAATCGCAAAATGATAAACATTGGCGATTTGTCTTGAAGTTGCATAGTACGTTTACTGTAAATCGCAATCGCAAGAAATTTGCTGACTTCCAACCTCAAAAGAATGTTTAGCCCCCTTTCACACTCGGCAAGTTACTTGCCGACAACAACAAAGTCTGTAAGGAAAAAACAAATCTAAAAAACATTTGTACAGACTTTGTTGTTGTCGGCAAGTAACTTGCGCAAGTAACTTGCCGAGTGTGAAAGGGGGCATTCTTTTGAGGTTGGAAGTCACCAAATTTCTTGCGATTGCGATTTACAGTATACGTACTATGCAAAAAAGGGGGCATAAGGGAACTTTAAGAAACTATGGCAGATCGCTAGCAAGACGCAAGAGTTTCAGAACACTATAAAATAAATCCGGCTTTTTGCGATTTCAAATCGTGCGATTGTCAGAACAAAATATATAAAATAGTACCGCATATTTGAATCCAATTTTAAATCAAAGAAACATTTGTCCAATTCCCAAATTCGCATTTACATCGCACATATTCGTTGTCTAGTTGTCTTATTATACAGTGTTGTACTTTTTTGTTGGTAGTTTTGACACAAAAGTGTGTTTTTTTCGTTATGCGTTTGAGTTGTTTCTGTTTTGAAAAATGTTGAATTTTTACCAGGCCTGGTAACGTTTGATTTTGTACCCATTCATACTTCGCTGTTCTTTTTTTATTTCTTTTTTCTGTACATCTGCCAGAGTTTCCAAATAAGGCACAACAAGCATCTGCACGCAGAGAAAAAACTTGTTAAAATATGGTCACCTCCAACAATACTATGTTTTAAGAAAATCTTAACCATATTATGTTTAATTTAACCATATTTTTGTCACCGACAACCACGTTATGGTTAAATTAGTCCCCTATCAAAAAGCCACAACCATATTATGGTTGCCCCTAAACATGTTATGGTTAAATATGACAATAATTTGTTTTTAAATTAAAAATAGTATTTTCCTCTTTTTCAAGAGCAACATGCTATGGTTGAAAACCAACCATGCTATTATAAGTGTTAAACATACTTTTGTTATTATTAGCCATAATGTGTTCGAAGGCAACCATATTATGGTTGTGGCTTCCTGACGGAGGACTATTTTAAACATAATATGGTTTTCGTTGGCAATAATATGGTTAAATTAAACATAATATTGTTAAAATTTTATTTAAACATAGTATTATTGGAGGTGACCATATTTAAACATGTTTTTTCTCTGGGTGTGGGTTACCAATACACAACTTTTTTAAAAATAAGGATTGGAGAAGTGGGCGTGGCACGTCCTATACGCATATATTATAAATTTATTTATATCTGGAGAACGGAAATAGCCAAAGTTTTCAAATTATATACAAACATCTTGGTTATCAGAACACAACATCCGACATAACAAAATATGGGCGGGATTGGAGAAGTGGTCGTTTATTTATATCTAAAGAAAGGCAAATGAAAAATGGTCCATATTTGGTACACTTAGCTGGGCTATCAATATAAACCTCTAAAATGGGCAGAATTGGCGAAGTGGTCCACTGCCATACAAAGGCATTTTAGATACACAATCCCACAAATTGAAGGACGGGATTGAAGAAGGAGGCATGGCATAAGAAAGTTTTTTTTATCTAAAGATTAGTAAGAGAAACATTTTCCAAGTTTGGTACATAAAGCTGGGTTATTAATACACAACCTGTCTAAAAATATGGGCGTGTGTAAAGAAGTTGTCGTGACACCTCCTGTACAAAGACTAATACTTACGAATACCTGTATTACTGCAAGAGACAAAGTTGCTAAATAAGTAACAAGTATATTGGTTGTACATAATATTTATATAACTTTCTGTTCTTATCGCACCATGGTGAAGGGTATATGGGTAAATCCAAAGTGTTGAACGTGACTGTCGTATGTCTCAAAAATGCAATTACATTTTAATCATCAAATATTTTTACATTCTCTTAACCCTTAAATAAAAGCACTAAGAAAGCACTGTTATCAATGCTAAAGCTTATGGAGGGCGCCATTCTAGATTAAAGAGATGGCAAAAAAATAGCGGTTCGAACGTGAAAAAAATAGAAGTTGTTTTTGTGGCCACGTATAAAAAGGCGTAATTCAGCGAAACCTGGCACAATTTTTTAGTCAAACTACTTTTAGAATTAAACGTAGCAATGGAACATGACAATGACTTTGGTTTGTTTCCAAAATCTTCGGTATTTTTTTTAAGCCAAATTCTGGGTCGATACGTGAAATTACGAACGTGAAATTTTTTCCGTAATAATTTTACTGAAGAATGATTGAAGGAAAATAAAAATTTACCGTTAATCCGAATAACTCTTCCTTAGATTACAGACCATGTAAGAAATTTTTTTGGAATAATTTTCTCTATAACAATATCGTAAAAAATCAGCTTTTAATAACTTTTAAATTTTCGGACACGGTGGACCTTTTGACGGAAATGGTCATATACATAAGATCCGGCATAAGTGAATATAGCACTCTTACATGTTTTTTTATAATTTCTTAAATTTACCATGAACATTGAATTTTTGATCTGACATTAGCAAAACGATGAAGTAACGATACAACAAAATGTTTCCCAATTAGGCTTTTTTCCTGATATTATTTTTTTTTTTTTGATTTTTACAAAATGCTGGTTATCGCTCACGTTTAAAAATTTATAAACAAAGCTTGCGGTAAAATCAGATTTTAAATATTTTACATGAGGGTGTTTCCACAGAAAATGACCCCTTATAGCTCAAAAATGAAATTGTTGTTTTGAAAATGATAAACTTTAATTTTCTTTAAACAAACAAACAAATTTTTTTTTGTTACCCATAACAAATGAATTCAGACACAAAAAAATTTTAACTTTTTGAAATGTAACGACCGTTATTTTAAAAAATATTTTTTTTTAACAAATTTCTTTGGTTTAGAAATAAATCCATTTTCTTAAACAAAATATTTCAAAGAGTTTAATCAGATATTTTACATGACATATCCTGTGCAAAATTTTACAATACATGATGTTTGTTTCCGACATTTGAAAACAGCACATTTATAAAGTAACGACCGTTACCTTTTTAACGGTCAAAAAAAGTATTGAAATTACATTTTTAATGAATTCTTTCGGTTGCTACCGTTGCTTGAATTTTCGTAAGTCCAAAATGGAACAATCCTCGTGGCATATTTGGGTAGGTTGGAATTTTATTCAAAGAATCTCCGAAAATCGGTAACGACCGTTACTTTGGAAACACCCATACATAAATGCTGTAAATAAACGTATGTAGGTTGAGTTTATAAATTTTAAACGAGTTTGTGATTTTTTGTTTTTCATATCTTTTAAAAACTTTTTTATAATGTTGTTCATGTTTAACCACAAACATGAATGATTGGCATTAAATAATTAAAAATAACTGATACCAACTTGTAAATCAAGTGCACGAAATGTTATTAATTAATTTTATTTTATTATTTCATTACATTTTTTTGTAAATATAATTTACAATTATTTTCTTTTGTTTTTGCTCTTTAATAAGAAAATAACTTAACCCATTTTTGATTAAGTTGCAAATGAGTAGACAGAAAAAATTTAAACTTTAAATTCATGGATCTTTTACTTTTAAGGCAGATTCATAAAGTATATTCATTCGAAAGTGTTATTGTGTCCGTCCATTTTTATATGGGGTTTTGACATTTGGAAAAACTAAGTTCGTATATAAAGAAAGGCTCAGCTAGGAGGATGCGTATGTGTACATTAGAGTAGACCATCAATGAAGGGAAAATTTAAAAAGTTATCTGTTTCAAAAAAGTAGCCCAGTTTTGTGTTAGGTTAGGGGGAAAAAAAATTTGGTAAAAATATGAGCTCGATCGGTTGAAAATTGCCGTGCCACACGCGCATTGAAATCTGTGAGAATGAAATTCGGGCTAAATGGAGAGAAAAACGCCCGTAACTACTGAGAAGTCACACCTAGAGATATAAAATATTATTTCTGCAATATTTCTCTAGAACAAACTTATCCTCTATCTCCAACCGTTCATATGGTGTCCATACGAAAAATTAAATTTTCTCGAAAACCGACTCTTGAACAGACGGACGGACAGCCAGACGGACGGACATGAAGTCCAAGGTTTAAAACACGGAATTGGATTGGATTACATCCTATTTAGTTCCGTTTTTAATCTTGTCCGTCTGGCTGTCTGACGGGTCGCATCTTGTACGGGATTTTTTTTTTAAATTTAATTGTTTGCGCTGCTTAAAATATGAGGTTTGGTGTAAGAAATCATGATTTTTATTTTGCAGGTCAATCCGACGGTGCCTAGCCATGCCGAGTGGGGCCCAAAGTTCCCCATATTATAAAAAAACATCTTTTCTATCAGATCTTCCGCAGAGAAAGTACTTCAAGTGTGCCAAATTTCAGCTGCCTATGTCATCAGATGGCTTCAGAAAGTTTCGGAAAGAATAGCACATACATGCAAACATCCTGACATACTAAGAAATTATATATTGCATAGATAGATTAAAGTATTTGCTGTTTAATATTTTTGTATGATACGAACGAAAGATTTTTAACCTAATTCGGGTTCGCTGAATCCAGTGGTGCTAGCCGTTTTTTTTAGGTTAGCTTTGGTTTTCGAGATATACCGTTATTTCGAAAATTAAGGATGTTGCACAACATATAATCGCGTAACTCAAAAACGCTTAAGCTTAGTGAAAAACTAAAAATAAAACCGAAATTCCGTAATAAAATTTACTTTAAGAAAGGTAAAATGTTTTTCTTAATAAAACCAAATTGTTTATATCATTGTGAATAAAGCTTTAACAGCTATTTTTTAGTATAATAGAAAAATGTTCATATTTTTTAAATCTTTTCTTTTTAAACTTATCACAATTATATTTTCAAATCTTAAAATAGGGAAAAAATCGTGACAAATTGAAATTTGACTTAAACAAAAACTATTGCAAAACAAAATAAAAATTATCTCTTAAAATTCTGTAACCATGAAGTAACAATAAGCAATTAATGGCTATTAAAAAAGTGAATGTTCAAATGCTGGTTTAGTTTAACTAAACTTTAATTTATGTGTAGTAGTTAGTGCTGGGATACTATCGATATTTTCTACTATCGATATTTATCGATAACTCAGATTTCACTATCGATATTACTATCGACTGAATGTGTGTACTTGTGCAGGAAAACTAGCTAGTTTTTTATCAGGCTATATTCGTTGTTTTTATCACTTTATTAAACTTATGAGACATAAGTATGAACGCACGTTATTTAAGATGACAGTTTTCTGAAGGCACCGAAGTAGGGACTATAAGATGTTTAATAGCAACTTTAGATAATGTTCTAAATTATTTTTGATTCTCAACTCAAAAAGTAAAAAATGCGATTGCAATTGCATTTGTATTTGTATATTTTTTTACAACATTACAAATATATTTGACATTTCAGTCCGTATGTTAACATAAACAAATATCGATATAATTAGCAGTAAAAACACACTGCTAAGCAATCCATGCCAATCGGAGCGAATTAATAATAAACTTGCGGCAAAAACTGTTTGTGTGTAAAGATGCTGTTCATGTCTTCATAGATGTGTTTTAAATAATAATAATATCGATATTGATATTTTTCCTATCGAAATTTTCGAAACTTTTTTTTATCGATATTTTCGATATTTCAAGACTATCGATAGTTTCCCAGCACTAATATGTAGCCTAAACCCGACAGCTGTTAATAAGTGTCCTATGTATTATATAATTTTTTTAAAAAGAATTTAGTTAGTTATGGATTATTTATATTTTGAATACCCCCCTTCTGAATCCAAAATCGGTTTTTTGGGTTCTGAGATATTGAGCATTAATTTTGCTCCATATCAACTATTTTAAAGATTATTAGGTATTGTGTAGCGCACGCTACTGTTTGGCGAATGCAAAAAATTTCTCATACAAAATGGGAAAAATAAATCAACTCTTGCTTTGATTCATTGTCGTAAGAAAAAAACAAGTTAAAGCGAAATCCAAGTAAATAACAACAAGAAAATAAATTTTACTCTATCAAAGCTCATATTTTATAATTACACTGAAATTTTAGATTCTATGCGCATTTCACTGATTGGTTAGGCCAGATTATCAGGAAACCTTTTCCAAACATTTTAGAAAAGCTTTAAATATTATACAAATAAAACCCTAAAGCGTATAAGAATTTTAAACACTCAAAGTCTTACTTGTAACAATATCAAAGCTTAAACAAAACACCAACAATAAACAGTGAGTTTATCTTTTATTACATTTCATTGTAATATGAAAAAAGTAGTAAAAGCAAACGCTAAATAAATTATAAACAACTTAACAAACGGCAGTAAGTATGCGTATGCAGCACAAAAAGCTTCTTTTTAAAAATAGGTTGAGAAAAGTGGCATATGCGGCACAAAACTATAATTTTCACTTTCAATAAAATGCCAATAACTTCTAAGTTCGTTCATGCATATTCAGAAAAATTTGCATTTTTCTTCACAATATATGCAGGACGCAGTGGCGAAAATACAAAAATACAAAAAAAATCTATCGGGTATATTCTCAGAAAACTTCATGTGAACCTTCATTGTCGTTTTTATCCATTACGACTTTTAAGCATATGCGCCAAACCAATTAGGAGCTGAAGATGTGTAGTTTAAAACATAAAAAGTAGCAGAATTACGATAAATTGTGTCCAATTCATATGATTTGAATTGGTAGCTTAAACGCACATTTTATAGGCTTTTTACACTTGCTCACATCTTACATCTTTCATCTTATCGCAAAGAGGATAACATCTTCCCATAATAATTGTGTAGGGCTAAAAAGCAACATCTTTTTTTCATCTTTAAAAGATGTTCCTATCTCATGTTGTTTCATTAAACACCTTTCGGCTATTTTATGGTGTTTTCTTTTCTGACAATAATGTTCCATATATGCTACCATTCGTGCGGGTTTTGTTCCATTCTAAAAATATATGCAAAAAACACTTAATTGACAACATCTTTTGTAAGTTGTTGTTTTTTTCATTTTGTTTTTCTTAACCTACTTACAACTACAATTAATGTTGAGAGAATTTCAACTAATTGTAGTGGGGAAATGTAAGATGAGATGAACCCACTGTTGTTTATTGTTGATGTGTTTTGTTTAAACTTTGATATTGTTACAAGTAGAACTGTTGCTATAATTCTTATACGTTTAACAGTTTTATTTGGTTTAATATCTTTAGTTTGTCTAAAACCTTTATGGATGAAGTTTCCTGATGATCTGGCCTAAGCAACCAATGAAATGCATAGGAATAGCTTATCCCATCCACAATAAATTTCAAGTGTTTTTATCAATAATAAAAACTGGGAATTAAGCACGAATAACAAAATCTTTTGAAAGTGAGAAGTTGTCGTTTTCCTTTCTAAACATGTTGCAACAATAAATGGCAAATTTGTTCCATTTCTTACCCGCAGTTTTAACTGAGTGTGAGATAATACCCTTTTTTGCATCTGTGTAAAATACTTTTTTATGCAAGCAAGTATTTTTTTTTTCTTGTATTTGCGGACAATTTGCGTTATATCAAGGTATATTTAAATATACCTTGCGTTATATTGTGATTTTTAGTTCTATTGTGATGGATATAAAAACTTTTTGTTTTTCGTTTGTTTTACTTTTATTATATTTTTTTGTCGCAAAATTTTTAACAACAGCTGACATTAATTTTTGAAAATCAGTGCTGTTAACGCTTATTGGAATTGTAAGAAAATTTTATGTTGAATATTGCTACAAGCGTTGTGAATATCGCTTTTAGTACAAACTTTGCATTCAATATTTAACAAGCTAAATACACATTAGCGTTGAGTGCAAAACGTAGCTATTATTTTGTTCCATTGTAATTTAGAAAAATGTATCACCTTGTGAGGGTTCGTGTAACCTAATAAATATATTACACAACTATAATGCATCATTATTTTTTAGAAAAGAAAACACCATTAGTGTCATCACTAGAAAAAACAAATATTTTGTTAAAAAGTACATACCATCACTAGAAAAAAAAAAATACAGAAGAGCAGGACTTTTTATTCGCTCTTACACGTGAAAATAAATATTTGTATGATGAAAGATAAAAGATGTTACAAATGTAAACAAGTTTTTTTAATTTTCAACATCTTCCACGCATTCCTCTAAGATGTGCTCAAGTGTAAATAGGCTATTATGCGTTTAGAGATGGTTTATACTATGTTAAGTGATTTATAGATTTGTTGGTTTAAACACGTTTTAAATAAAACAAAAAGAAATTGAACTTGCTCTGATTTATTGGCCCTAAATCTCTTCGACATTTTTTTACAAGTCTTACGATTTTTATTTTTTTTATTTGCAATTTTTAATAGACAAAACATAATAGTAAAAATTTGTAAGCACAATACCAATTATCCATTCTTGATTTTCTTCTTATGGTTCTATAGGAATACAACGCAGACAATATCAGGAATTAAAAGAGACGACCTACTTTTAAATTCCTTTTTGTAGTTTTTGATATTTCATATATAGAAAATGATTTTACAATGTTAAACATTTAAAATTATGAAAGTTTTTGACATGACGTAGTACTGATTCCTTAAGCCCTTATGACACTACATTTTTAATGCATTGTTCAAGTTTTGGTGAACAGAGCAAATATAAAGTAATAGAAAAATTTACCAAGTGCAAAGGGTTCAGCTGTATTAAGATAAATGGCAAGCTGCCAAACATTTTACTAAAGTTATCGATAAAAAATGAAGTTGTGTCAATAAAAATGTAAAATTGTTCAACTTAAAATTGACATTTCAAGCTTGACATATTAAAAGTGTTGCCGAATCTGCGGTTTGGTTTTAGGTTTCTCATAAACAAAAAGTTGGCAACATTTAATAAAATTAACAGAACAGGGATGGCTAAGTTGTTTCAATTGTACTTTTTTGTTGATACTTTTTAATGTAAGATTTATAATACCTTTTTGTGGTGTTTTTTTAGAACATAAATAAAATTAATTTCAACTAAAATATTCTTTTAGTACAATTAGGTAAAATTTTTAAAGGTTGTTGGTACAATTTTAAAAATTCTTAACGCCATCCCTGAAACAAAATCATAACAAGAGAAAAAAAATTAAAAAAGTTTGTTTACATTTTTTATAGTTTGCTCTTGCGAGCATTTACTGTTTCTTTCTATCAATTCTGTATTAATTAATGAATAAAAAATGTAGTGTCATAAGGGCTTTACTAAAGGCCCAGTTAGGCGAACGTTGCTGTACCCGTAATGTACCGTACCGTACTGTAAGTACGTTGGTGCACTTATAGAACATGCAAATGTTTCTCCCATACATAAACAAAAAGCAATAGTATACATAAAACAAAACACACAGTGATGGGAGTCAAAAATGTTTAAATGGTGACCGCTGTGCAGAAAAAGTACCAAGTCATTTAAATGGTATTAAAAAAGTATTTTGTATATGTAAAAAACTTTAATAGATAAATATTTATTTTATAGAATTACAGTAAACAAATAAGTATGTATTTTACTGTACATATTTTTAGCAGTTAGGGACAAAATTGTTCACGAAATTATAAAAAATTTATGTATATCATGAAAACTATTAAAGTTTCAACTTGTAAACTTTCTAAAACTGGTGAATGGCTTTCTATATTTTATTATAATACTATGTAAATTTATTTTCCAAAGTACCGTTAGTTTTTATATTTATACTAAGTTAACATCCAAACTATATGTGTGAACAATATTGACCCTGTGTGAATCTTTCATAAAAATTCCAAAAAAAATTCAAGTTTTATCACTAGGATTTGCTTTTAAAGTGAGTTAATTAATTAACTACTGCCGTATTCATAAATAATAAAATGAGTTTGGGATGTGTTTTTAGGCAAAATTTTCATACAAATTTTTCTTAAAATGCATTTCAAATCCAATTTAATTTTTTATGAATACGGCAGTTAATGTTTAATTTTTTTAAAATTTGAAAATTTAAAATATAAGCAATTACATTTTGCCTAGTTTCTTCAAGAACGGTAAGTCAAAAGCGGCCCTTTTAAAACAAAGCATTGTGAAAAATTTAAAAAAAGGAGTCTCACATCGCAAGATCACAAAAAAAAAAAACAAAATTTCAGAGAGATTTTAATGTTAAATATAAAAAAGTGAAATGCGCATCAACAATAAACTTCAGTTTGTCAATAGTATGAAATGGGAATTTAGCACATTATAACGAAACCTTGATAATTCATTTTTGAATCCCAAGAAAAACTTTGATACAAAAAGTGTAGTTTGTGTACCAAAAGCAACAAAGCTGGTCGCCCAAAAACAACATTCATCAAATGATTTTCGCGAATCAAAGCGACTTATTGTTACTGTTGTAGTCAATATAGCTATAAAGGTTTATTATTCTTAAATCGAGAGAACACATAAAGAACGTTTAAAGTTTCAAATTATATAAAAAAAAATTTATTAAAGTTAAAGTTTTAAAATACTTATATTAAAAAAATATCTAAATTTGTTTTCCAGTATTTTCAAACGTTTTAATTTGTCCACTATTATCTCTCCTTAGCACCAGTTACACCATTATCACTTATACGCTACCACTTATTTTTCCGACAACTACACGAACCCAGTTAACTACAACACGTATGAGTAATATTTATTTTGATGGTAACAAACTAATATTCATTATACGTTCTGCAGTACCAACGTAATTATTTTCACACATTCCGGGTTAAAAAATAAATAAAACTACATACTGCATCAATTAAAAATTATAAAAAAATTGCAAGAAAAAGAACAACGACAACACCATAAAATAGAAGTATTCTTAAGATATTTACACCTAAATAAACTATGAACTGGAAACATATTTTATATACAAAAACAAAAACAAAAAAAAAAAAAAAACAAACAAAAAAAAAAAAAACGCATACACGACATCATTATGTTATTAAATATAATTACATAAAAGTTATAAAACTAAAAACAACTTAAAAAGACAACAAGTCTAACATTTTGTATTTAACGTAAGTATGACATTGTGCTGGTGTGTGCGTGTGTGTGTATGTGTGCATAACAGAGTGTGTTTACATTTATATTACAACCAGGGTTACCGTTGGAAATTTTCGAAAAGGGTCACAAAAAGGGGATTTTCCAGAAAAAGGGGTCAAGAAAAGGGTATTTCAATAAAAAAAGGGTCAACATTTTTATAAGCAGTATTTTTCATTTAAATATATATAAAAAGACCAAGTTTGTTTTATAAACAAACAAAAAATATTATTTCAGGTAGGCAGTGCTTAAAAAACTTAATTTGTTTATGGAATGCCCTTTCCTGTTTTTAACACTTGACAAAAAGTTTTTTTTAGGTTTTTTTCCAGTTTTGCATTCGTTGGCGAATTTTTTTCTGCAAGTTTTGTGATTCTTTAAAGCTTACCGCTGTTACCAAATATTTGGGAATTTCAGCAATTTTTACTGAATTTGTTTCATTCCTGTTAGTTTTAGGGACTTTTAATCAATTTGATGGCGCTATTTTTGCAAAATTTGTCGAGTTTTTAAATTTTTGCGAAGGTTTCTTGCTCTTTGAGGCAATCCTCGCCATTTTAAAAATGGTCCCATTTATTAACCGATGTCACCTTTTTTACAGGGCACTCTTAATATTGTCGATTATAAAGGGGGCAAAAAGTTCAATGCCTTATGACATTATTAAGGGTGAATATTTTAGCATAAAACTTGCTACTCTATAAGAGAGCAAAACATTTATAAGAAACGAACACTTAATTGCATTTTTTAAATTAAATGTCACATTTTTTTTGAAAAGAAATCACCATTAGTTATTCAATAAATAAAACATAACAAATATGTACACTCAAAATATTATGTAGTTAAATTCGAACGAAAATTCATTTTAAACAAATTAAAATTCATTTAGAAAACGGATCATTTACATTTCATTTAAAACAAATGATCGTTACATTCATTTTTAATTTTTTTATTTATTGAACAGCATATTCGTTAAAATTTAATAGTTTTAACTTTTGAAAATTATATTTTAACCGCCAAATATCAAACTACATAACAAAATTAATACGGAAAAACATTATTTTTTGGTAGTTTGTTTTTTGAATAACAAACATAAATGTTAAAAAATAAAAATATTCGTAAAATAACTATACATTTATTCAATTTTAATAGTACGGAAAACGAATTTAATAACCAACAATCAGTTATTGTAATATTTTAAGAGTGTATATGAGTTATTTTTGCTATTAGGGAAATCGTACCTTAATTTGTACTTTACTATCGAAAATCTAATTTAGAAGTCGTACAAAATCTTTTAACACAAATCTTTTTACAAATACTAACTGGTTTTTAGGAATTTGCGTTCTATATTTTGGTATTTAATCTTCACTTGAATTCCATTCCTCCATCTGCGCTTATTCCGAAAACATTTTTTTAGCACTAACTTCCAGCATTGTTGACAAAAAACAAAATGTGAGTGCTATTTCCAAAAAAGGGTCAAAAAGTGTCACAAAATAGGTGAAAATGATACAAAAGTATAATTTTAAAAAAGGGTCATAAATGGTATCAAGACCGTCGAAAAAGGGTCAAATTGATACTTTAGTATCACAACGGTAACGCTGATTACAACCCCTTTTGTTTTTTTTGCTCTTTAGTGACTCTCTTCTTCTAGTTATTTAACTTTATACAATATTGCAGAAAAAGGGAATTTCTAAGATTCCATGTATGTATGTGCTGGTGTGTAAGTAGTCATCTACATCAACTATGCACGTATTTTCTGCTGCAATATCTTTTTTTTATTTCTCTTCCCCTTCCTTTAGCTGCCTGCTGGCTGGTATGTTTCCTTATGTTGCTTATTTTGTAGTCTTTAGTAAAAATATTCTTTATAAAAGCAGTTGCTTGTCCTAATAAGTATTTGCTAAAGAAATGTTTCTAATTAAAAAAGATAAATTTAAGACTACAACTTGTTTTATATAGTAACCTTTGTGCATGTGAGTGTGTGTATGAACGTATTTTTATTAGAGTGGCAGTTATTTGAGTAAATCTTAAAATCTTGAAATAATAACTATAAAATTAAATTAATAGCAATAAATGATAAAAAGTATTTTTTTAATACGTTTTGGCTCGCAGTAATAAATTAAATATAAATTTTTATGAAAAAAAAATCTTAATTTGTTATTTATTGTAAACTCTTAAACAGATTTTTTTAAAACTTACTGCCTTCTATTTAACACATATTTTCAAAGGATTTCGTTAAGCGCAAACATGTCTTTCATATTAAGTAAAAACTTAATGCTAGCACACGTTTTAAAAAAATATTTGGTATTTAAATTAAAAACAGAGTTCAAAAGAGATAACGTCGGTTTCACACATATGGCAGAATCACAAGGTGTCATAAAGTCATATGTCTGAAAATAATATCATGAACAAATATGACTGTTGTGAACAACCCCTCACAATTAAGTGTGCTATTTTAAGTTTAAATCAGATGAATAAAATTATTTCTAATCCATGAATTAACAAGTAAGAAAGTATGGTCGGTCAAGCCCGACCATATGATACCCTACACCACAGTATTTAAAAACACATCATGCTTATGTGTCCATATAAATATAGATTTATCTATGCTTATAAACTGCATGAAAATTGGTTTGAAAGTATGTGAGAGGCAGAAATTGCCCCCTACCTCCCCTTGTGGTCCTATTTTTTAAAAAACTGTATAGCTAATGTGTCCTTATAGATATGGATCTATCTATGTTTTGAATTTCATTAAAATCGGTTTGAGAGGCAGACATTGCCCCTATCTCCCCTCGTGGTCCTATTTTTTAAAAAATGCGTACATTTTGTGTCCATATAGATATGGTTCTATCTATGTTTTAAATTTCATTGAAATCGACTTGATGGTTTCTGAGAGGAAGAAATTTCCCCCTATCTTCCCTTGTGGTCCTATGATTCAGCCCAATAGGCTTGGTCCTTGTACCAATAATAACCTATGACCCAAATTTCATCAAATTATCTCCAAAATTGCGACCTGTACTTTGCGCACAAGGTTACATGGACAGCCAGCCAGCCAGCCTGCCAGCCAGCCGGACGGACATCGTTAGTTCGACTCAGAAAGTGATTCTAAGACGATCGGTATACTTTAAGGTGGGTCTAGGACCAATATTTTAAGGCGTTACACACATCAGCACAAATGCATAATACCCTCTCCACTATTGTGGTGTGGGTATAATAAATTATATAAGATGTTCCATTTTTCAGACGCAAACCACAAATAAATTTTATTTTGTTTGTTTATCAAAAATTGCTAGACGCAGGTTAAATTCGGATGTTAGCCGGATTGAACTATACCCGAGAACTGCAAAATCACTATAATTCTTGATTTATTCATACGCTAAAATTTACATTCACTCTTTGCTTGCAAAACAAAGTTCATCGTTGGTAGTTTTTACATCGTTTCGTACACATTTGATTTTTGCATTTATTCGTTTTTTATTGAAAGTGGTTTATTTGCATTTTTGTTGCGCACGCAATATAACACAACGGTGTAAATTCAAAAGGAACACATTCTTATACTTTTGCATTCAAGTAGTCATTGTCCACTTGATGAGACGCTTTGTTAACATTTACAACAATAAACCACTCGAAGAGACGCTTTGTTAAAATTAACAACAATAAAAACAACAATAACGAGAATACATTGTACCTACATACAAAACTACTGTACTTTTTAAAAGTTAAAAAAAAAAAAATTATGTTTCTATGGAAATTGTTTGTATGTACCTACATATGTGCGTTTAGTTTCATTTCAATTTTTTTTTTCTTGTACTACATAGTTAACCCATTAAGGCCCGAACCATAATCCCATTGAGTTATTTTATTTATTTATTTATTTATTTATTTATTTGTTGCCCATACACAAGACTTAAAGTCTTATATTACAGTATAGGACTGAGTATATGTTATACAATATAACGAGAAATAATAAAAAAAAAAAAAAATTTTAAATTTTCGTAAACATAAATTACAATAATAATAAAAAGAAAATATATATATATAAAAAAAGAATAAGGAAAATGCTAAAACAAGAAAATAATAAAAAAGAATAAAGAAAAATATATATTAACATTCATATATTTATCCACATATGTATGAAACAATATGCAAAAAGAAAACCAAATTAATTATGAACCTCGAGTAGAAAAATGCAAAATTATGTCTTTTTTAAACAATTGTGCGTTACTAATCACTTGAGAGCTATGAGGAATTAAGTTCCAAAGACGGGTTGCATAGATAAAGAATTGCCATTCAGACATAAGGCTGTGGTGACGAAATAATATTAATCTTCGGCCTCTGGTTGATCCTGAGAAAACCAATCGTTCATAAAGATGTTCGGGTTGATGAGTGTATATAACCTTATGCAAAAAGATAAGAACTCTAGTTTTTATTAAGTCATCAAAACAAATGCCATATAACCGTTTTACATAAGCTGCAGTGCTGCCATATCGTTTTAGACCAAACACATACCGTATAATGTTTTTAAAAACAATATTAAGTCACAATTTCCAAAAAGTTCACACCCATACAATAATATGGATATGAGATACGTTTTAGCTAGAAGTGCTCTTATATTAATGGGTATACAGTATTGAGATTGCCAAAGCGTTCTCAGCATAGAAAAGGTACGCCCACAGGCATAATTTATATGGTCAGATCATGTGAGGGAACTGTTAAAATATATTCCAAGGTTTTTTGCAGAGTTAACAATTTCTATTGGTTGATTATTGATTTCTATAATTGGTGTTAGTTGTATTTTCGATATTCGCTTTTGAATGATGATACATTTGGATTTTTTTGGATTTATACCCAGCCCGTTAGCTGTAGCCCACAAGTAAACACGATGCAATTCCTGATTAAGGGTAATGACACATTGATCAATATTATCAACATCGCAACTTATATAAAGCTGGACATCATCAGCATACATTCTTACCTTACATTGTTCCACAGTAAGCGGTAGATCATTAGAGTACAATGAAGACAAAAGTGGGCCTATAATCGATCCCTGAGGAACGCCTCTAATCACTGGTAAGCAGTTAGATTGCTTATTATTTGTTTCAACATACTGGCATCTATTCGTTAGATAGGACGCTATAAGACGTGTGGCATTTGAAGAAAATTTAAACATATTTTTCAATTTATAACATAAAATATCAGGATCCACAGTATCAAATGCTTTGGAATGATCCAAAAGAACTAAAAAAGAAATCTTTTTAGTATCCACCTGTTTTCTGATATCCTCCGCAACATCTACAAGGGCCGTAATGCAACTGTGCTTTCTACGAAAGCCAGATTGCCTATCATTTCGTAGTCTATTGTTATCCAAAAATAATGTTACTTGATTATGGATAATACGTTCAAATGCCTTCGAGAGAAACGGCAAAATTGCTATCGGTCTGTAATCAGATGTTGTCTTAAGTATAGGTATGATTTTAGTCTTTTTCCATTTAGCAGGATAATAACTAGATGTTAAAATCCTGTTAAATATAAAGGTAATATGTGATAGAAGTTGTGGTAATAACATACGGAAGAATTTAGGGTGTATTCCATCTGAGCCAACGGCATTAGACTTTATTGATAAGCAACTAGACAAAACATCGTTTTGAGTTATGCCACTGAAGGAAAATCTTCCATTTTCAGAATCATCGAGAATCTGATAGTAAGTACGACCTGGATCTACCATTGGAACTTCAACAAATTTTTCATTTAGTGTATCTACGTCTATTTTACAGGCCTTAACGATATACAAATTAAGCGCATTTGTAAACAATTTAAATTAAAATATTTTATTCACGTCTTTAGGAAAAAAAAAAAAATTAAAAAAGATGTTCATTTACATTTTATTTTTAATTCAATTATGATATGCTCCAAGGCACTTTAGGTGCACTGCTACGTCATTTTTTTCACAATTGTAAATTGATCGGTCCATAATTTACCATAGGACCCATATGAAGCCCACTCTCGAAAAACACTTTGGTACGCCTAAAACCATAAAAAATAATTCAATTGTTATAAATTTTGTTCTGTCACAGATTTAAATGACTAGAAATCACAATGTCAACTTTCGTAAAGATCGGTTCATAATTTACCACAGGTTCAATATAATGCCCACTCCTGAAATATCCTAGCTATCAGTGGATGGTATCAAATATTGAAGTAACCCTGCTGGAAATGTGTGTCAATGGTTCCTGGATTTGTGAAAATAGAACAAGTTCAAAAAGATAGAACTCATGACCAGTGAAAGGAGAACTAATCATCTAACTGGTGCATAAAGAACAAGAAGGTAAAAAAAGTAATGAATTACGGTACATACTACATTGTATCGAAATAATCTTATATTGTTCTAACTAACACTTAACACGTTCATTGAGAATAGATGTGTGACTGGTCAAATGGTGTCAATTAACCAATGACAAACCCATGTAAAAGTGATAGATCTTATTCATATTAACTGTTAGAACTGGAACCGGTCTCTTCCCCCAAAGACCTATCACGGGACTACTTTGGTGGAAGTTCGCTTCCCTTTAGGAAAATAGCACGCTTGACATAGAGAATTTACCTACTGCGTAATAACAACAACTTATAATTTACATGTATACATGTTTTATTTAAATAGCAAGTGATTGTATAATATATTTTATTTGATAATTTTATGTAATTTGTATATGGTTTAGGCCCAGTGAAGGGCTTTAATGGGTTAATGCTGAATTAATACATGAGTAATGATTGCTTGATTTCTGGCTTTTTCGTTTGTATTTTTTTTTCTTTACCAAAACAATCATTGTCGCACCGAACACACAAACATCTTTTTTAAAAAAACGAAGCTAACGATTGTATAAATAACAAAGAACGATGTGCATTATTTTAATGACTGCAAACCAGCAGCGAATGTTTGCGGTTGCGCAAGTTTGATTGTATGATCGCAAGTAAGTGTATTTGTTGCTGTTCATTTAATGCGATTTTTTTACAACTGCACAAAGCCGTTATCTGAACTATACACAGAAAAAATGATTGCCGAATTATTTTTAAACAAACGCTTGTTTGAAAATTTTTTAATTTCTATACATTTTTTTACTGATTCAATCAATATTTTTGTTTAATTTTTATTTAACCAACAAAAATGCGGACAACTCTTCCAAAATATAATAAACGCGTTATTGGTGTCAAGTTTTCATCTTTAATCCATTTTTTTAATATTTTTAATTAGGCTTAAGTTCATGAAATTTAATTTTTCATTAAATTACTTTTATGAAGAAAGGAATTTTACAACATGAAAATCAATTAAAATTGTTATTGATAATCTTTCAATCTTGACGTGGATGGGGCTCGAACCCCGGCCGGCAGGTTACCATGACCATGACATGTTTCGATTGCAACCACTCAATCTCCTCAGATGGATTTGCCGTCTTACACTCGCAGCCATCGACGACTGCTGACGTCTATAGTCAAACATCAATCCTTAAACCAAATTGTATTCTAACATTTGGTAGATCGAAATTTGCTTTCCTGAATGATTATCCATTTTAATTGATTTTACATGTTTTTTCCTTACTTCTGTTTTTCGTACTTTTGTCAAGAATTTTTCTTGAAGTCCAAGTAGATTTTTTGTTTTTTCATTTTGTCTTTTTCTTTTCTGTTGACCTTTTTCAGCACAACTTGAAGGACAAATGTACACATAGAGCTCGTGCCTTAGCTTTAACAATAATCTTCATAAAAATAATTTAATGAAAAATTAAATTTCATGAACTTAAGCCTAATTAAAAAAATTAAAAATTTGGATTAAAAACCATAAATAGTTCAACAAAATAACCACAATACTAATTATTGTTTTCATCTTTTTGTATGAAATATTTAACGCTCTTTGATGTTGTCGTCTTTATGCATTTTTTTATTTGATCGTAAGCAACACTTCTTTATGTGAAATATAAGAACAACAACAAAAAACACATACAGTCTATTTTTGGACGCTTTAAAAAGTGCAACTATAAGAAAACAATAGAAGGTAAAAATGTTTCACTCTTTTTAAACAACAGAAACAATATTATAAGACACAAAACCCCGTATTCAATTTTTTAAAACTGTTTAGTTAAATACATCAAAAACAAAAATAGAATGATGACGAAAAACATATCGAGTCGGTCTGCTGCCGTTTTTGGTTACATTTCTTCTTAAGCAAAGGAAATGATGCAGCAACAGTGAGTGATAAAGAAAAACATTGTGTTGTGTGTTTAAATAAGACTTCGTTCAAAAATTATTCCAACAAAAAAAATGTGTCTCAAAGCCAGTCGGCGGCTCTGCTCTGCCTTCATCTTCTCATACAGTGCTTACTTGTGTGCGCGTCATTGCTTGTGCAAAAACTTTTTTTTTTTATTTTGAAATTTAGTTTCAAAATATCATTTATTCAGTTAACTTTTTCTTTGATTCAGTTAAATTATTTGTTTGAAAAAATCAGTGTTTTTTTTAGTAAACAAAATGCAAATAAATTGTTTGAATATGCAAATTTGTTTATAGGACCGATTTCAGACAAAAAATTGTTAGATTCTACAAATTTTTTGTTTGAATTGGAAAAATAATTTTTCTGTGTATCATCAACGGCGAAGTCTAAAAAATCATAGCCGCTCGGCGCAGCCGCTCAGTGCAGGTCTCTTCTGCTACGACAGCACAATTAACATAGCAAGCAAAGTCTTATTAATTTAAGACACTTTTTGTTTACAAAGCAACAACCATACTTTTAAACCATTGTAAAATGTTAGAACATTATGAACATACAACATGATAGCACACTTTGTAAATACCCCAATAGTTTGTTTCATTCGAAAACTTGGAGGGTAAACATCTTTGATTTACTTCTACTTTGTCAAATTTCTGTATTTGGTGGGATCAGAAAAATCCCATATATTAAAAGATACTTAAATCAGGCTTTACGATCACAGAGGATGTACGACGCTGACAATGGATTATCCTGGAGCAAGAATAAGCCGAAAACAGCCCAAAATAAGCGACCAAGGATGCAATATTTTAATAACTTTTTCTTCTACCTGGAATTTTTATTCCAAATTTTTATTTTCAAATTCTGAAAACATGTATATACCGGTTAGTTACAATGGTATGTTACACGAAAGAACAACGTGTTTTGCCTATCAAAACATTTTTTGAAAAAGGCAAACATTTTTAAGATTTTTTTTTTTTTTTTTCTTCATTATTTATTTATTGAATCTTCATATATTAAATATGAACTAACAATAATTAATCAAATCTTAACCTAATATTATTTTTTTGTCCTGCCAGTGCCAGACAAAAATTTTGTTCATCGCGGGTTCTGTTCACTTTTATAGGTGTTTATCGCTCATCTAATTGGACAAGTGCCGCAGTGTCTCTTCTTCTTAAGCGAGTGTGGCCGCTATCATTTAAAATATTTCGTGCTAGTGGGTTCGGGTGCAATTCGAGCCTTTTTAAGTATTTTACTGCATATTTCGTAATCATAGTTTTAACTAATGGAACATTGAGATCCTTGTGAATATTTGAGTTTTTAACATACCAAGGGGCAGCTGTGATTATTCGAAGTAGTTTATTTTGGCGCCTTTGAATTTTTTCGATATTAGAGGCCGAGGCAGTGCCCCATAGCTGAATACCATAGCACCAGATTGGCTTTAAGATAGAGTTGTAAAGAAGAAGTTTGCAGTCGAGACTAAGGACAGAGTTTCTTCCAATAAGCCAATGAATTTGGATGGCTTTTAGTTTCATTTGAGTTAATTTTGCCTCTATATGGCTTTTCCACGTTAAACGGCGATCTAGATGAATACCGAGGTATTTTACATGCGAATTTTGAGGTATTATTTGATTATTGATTTTAATAGGGGGGCATGATTCCCGACGCAAGGTGAATGTTATATGTACGCAT
The DNA here is from genome assembly GCA_930367215.1 of Pollenia angustigena. Classification (NCBI taxonomy): domain Eukaryota; kingdom Metazoa; phylum Arthropoda; class Insecta; order Diptera; family Polleniidae; genus Pollenia; species Pollenia angustigena. The sequence goes on along the minus strand of OV884058.1, from coordinate 179,471,711 downwards.
TTTTGCTCATTGACCTCTATCCTCCATTGCTTTAACCATAGTTCGAGTTGAAATATATGATCCTGTAGGTATCGAGATGCTTCTTGACGGTTTTCGTGCACGCTCAAAAAAGCTGTATCATCAGCAAATGTTGAAGTTTGTGTGTAGTTGTTTGTTGGCATATCCGAGGTATATATTAAGTATAAAAGTGGGCCCAGGATGCTTCCCTGAGGGACACCAGCGTCAATTTGCTGAGGAGAGCTTAAATAATCACCTTCTTTAATAATAAACTTTCGACCGACTAAGTAGCTTTCTAACAGCTTGTGTATGTTTACTGGTAAGTTTAGCTTCAATTTATGTAATAAGCCTTCATGCCAGACTTTATCGAAAGCTTGAGAAACATCGATGAAGAGAGCGGAACAATATTTTTTTTCTTCAAAGGCTTTTCTTATTGCGTTTACTATACGATGGGTTTGCTCAATTGTGCTGTGTTCTCTTCTAAAGCCGAATTGGTGGTTAGGAATACATCTATTATCATTTAAAATTGGGGTTAATTTTGACGCTAACAGCTTCTCAAACAGCTTTGATATATTAGAAAGTAAGCTTATAGGCCTATATGACTCAACTTTTGTGTGATCCTTTCCAGGTTTAGGTATCATGGTGACTAAGGAGACCTTCCACTTTTGAGGATAGTATTCAAGGCGTAAAATAGCATTAAAAATTAAAAGAATAATTTTCTTTGCTATGCTGGGTAGCTCCAAAAGCATTTTGTTGCTGATCTTGTCAAACCCAGGAGCCTTCTTGGGGTTTAAATCACAAATAACCTTTTCGATTTCTCTTATCTCAAATCTTAGCGGAACAGCTGCTCTAGCAGCGACAGGTGGTAACTCGACCGCAATATCGTGAGATATATTTGGGGTAAATACGTTTTTTAAATGATTGACAAACAGATTTCCTTTTTCAACATCATTTCTTGCCCAACTTCCATTCAAGTTTCTTAATGGTGGTTTAGAGACAACTGGCCTTTTGAGATTTCTAGCTGCACGCCATAATGAGTAGTCTGATTGTGGGGTTGCATCAAGTTCCTTAAGATATTTTTCCAGAGAAGCCGTTTTCTTAGTCTGCAGTAACTTTCTTAGTCTTTTTGTACACTCTTTAAGTAAGTTCTTAAGTTGAGGGGATCTGTGCAATTGCCACTCTCTTCGAGCCCTCCTTTTTTCAGACAAAAGATGCTCGACATCTGTGGAATATATTTTAATAGTTTTTGTTTTTTTGGGGGCAATATTGGAATGTTGAACAGCTAGTTTCAGAAAACTGTCAAAATTGTCAATAGAGCGATCTACATAATCCGGTGTACTGAGCGGAATATTTTCTGTGCAATGGGTACTGAGATATTTTTTATATTTCAACCAATTAATTTGCGTAGCTGTCGTCGGAGGAACAATTCTATTGGGGTTCATTATAGTAACAATTGTAGGTGTGTGGTCGGAAGATAAATCTAGGGAGGCTTCAACTTGAATCGTTTCTATGGGAATGTTTTTAACCACGCCGAAATCTATGACATCTGGAATTTTTTGAAGATCAGTGGGCCAATATGTTGGTTGTCCGCTCGCTACCACATTTAAATCCATTTTAGAAATTATGTTAAATAAAACACGACCCTTTGGTGTTATAAGTCGCGACCCCCAGAGGGTATGTTTAGCGTTATAATCGCCAGCGGCTAGGAAACACGGTCCTAATGATTTAAAATATTTACAATATTGGTCCTCCGATATTGAAAATCTAGGCGGGGAGTATAACGATGAAATTATTAGGTTTCTATTTAATTCCTCAACGCAAATGTTCGTTGCCTGGAGATAATCTTCACGATGATCACACATTAGGTAGTGTTTGACTCGGGCCTTTATTAAAATGGCGGAACCTCCACAAGCTCTATCTCGAGGGTCCTTGGTATCATATAGTATATAACCATTTATTTTAAACGTACTTCTTGAGGTCAAATGAGTTTCAGAAATCATCATGACATCAATTTGTTTATTTTTAAGAAAGTATTCTAATTCATTTTTATGTTGGCGGATGCCGTTTGCGTTCCAAAAACAAATTTTTAAACAGTTCATGGTTTGTTAAGTACAGCTTGCAATAACATCGATTGCATTCTAAGCATTTCCTGCATCATATTACCCATTGTGTTCGTAAAATTATTTACTGTTTGCACTAATGTTTCCATGGTTTTTTCTAAACGACTTAAATTAGAAAATTGAGTTTCATCATTACTTGGCGAGGCACCTTGCATTGGCTCATGGTTTGATTTTAGGACGTTAGCGTAAGAGGTTCTGTTATTACTAGGCTGGGGGGCTTGAATTGCATTTGTGTTAACCTGATTTGTTACCTGCATTTGAGGGGGATTAGTTTTCGGTCCGACCGACTGCTTGACGATTGTATATACAGGGCATCCTCTATAATTGGCAGTGTGATTACCGCCACAGTTGCTACATTTTTTTAAGTTGGGGTCGGTTTTAGACTTGTCGCAAAGAACTGTTCCATGTAATTCACCACATACTACGCAAACAGGGGGTAAGTAGCAGTATGCCTTAGTATGGCCAAATTCCTGGCAGTTTAGACATTGAACAGGACCATTTCTTTTGTGCGGCTCCTCAATAGTTACCCTTCTGTACAGAATATATTTCAAATTATAAATTGGATGCGTTTCATTTTTTTTGAGCTTAATGTCGCCGGGTTCAAGCTCCACTCGAAATAGTGGTTGGGGATTTTTTTCCCTATTTTTGATATTTGTTACGTTTTTGATTTTAAAGCCCTTCTCTTCCAAAAAAGCTTTAATTTCCCCTGGGTCTACGCATGAGTCTATGCCCTTGATTACTACCTGAAGACCTTTACTGCTCTTCAGTTGATACGTATAAAAGTTTTTATTTAGAGTCTCAAATCTTGTAATTACCTTTCGAAAATCATCCTCGTGATTAACCTGTATTTTAGTCTCGTTAATGATACCGCGCTTTATTGCAGCTACATAAAAGGAATTTTCACCAATCACCGAAATTAAACTTTTTATTAACTCATTAGAGTTTTGCTCTCTAAGGTATATCGGGGGTGGCTTAGACGATTTAATGACGTTTGGTGCTTCAGAGGATTCATCCTCCAGAATCGCGAAACGATTTTGTGTATTTATTTTATCAAAAGATGGTACTTTTGAGGCCGAAGCAACTGCTGCAGAGGTAGGGCTGCGTCCCCGTTTAAGCACTGTTATGTACCTGTCCATACCAACTTGTACTGTAGGCTTTTGACAACTTTTTACAGGGGGGTTTTCCATTGCATTTGTGTTTAAGTTCATGGTATCATTGCCCACTAAATTTGTTTTTGACGTCACGGCAATACTTGCTGGCCTGGCAACACTTGTCACCAAATCTTGTTGTAGTTTTTTTAATGAGTCACTATCCACCGTTTGTGTAAATACCGAGGGTGAGAGGGAACGTGTTCGAGTAATTGGCTTAGCCGTTAGGTAGTTAATATTGTTTTGATTTTTAAGATGTCTTTAGGAAATTTAGAACAAAACTCGGTAGAGAAAATGTTCCAACAAATCTTGCCATCAAGAGTTTTGAAAAAACTGTATCCGTTTATGATAACAGGAGCAGACTTTATCACGGTAGTGGTCGTTCAACCGGGAATGTAGCAGCTGTGAGCAGACTTGTTAAAGAAGTTTCAAGATTAAACATCAAACGATCTACGAGAAAAATGGATCTTTTAAAAGAAAAGATAAAAAATTGCATTATTTCTCGTAGAGGAGGATTAAATTGGCAACCAATATCGTGCGTTTTAACAACTTAAAACTATATTTTGCGGGGTGTTTTTAAATCGAAAGTGTACAGCAATAATCGCACAACATTTCAAGAGCTTGAAAACAACACTATCGAGCAGATATTAACCATTTAAAACCGTTTGTTGAAAAAGTGATTGAAAATTTTGGTAAAAGATTGGAATCCTGCCGTGCCAGTAGGGGGGTCACTTGACCTTCATAATTTCTAATTTTTAACCGGAACCTTTTTGTAATAAACTAAAATAAAAATATTTTTTTTTATCTCAAAAAAAAAAAAAATCTTTTTTTTATAAGAATGATACTTAAATTTTGGACACCCTTTATAATATCATGACAACGTTCGTCCGCATGTTGAGAACCTTTGGGCAAAGAACTTCGGAGACGGTCCTGAAGCATCCCGTTACTTAGAGGATCATATTTCAGATGGAAATGGGGTTAAAACAACGGAGGATAAAGTTAATGGGGGAAAAAGCCTGCATACACGCAGAGAAAAAATATGGTTGGGCATGGTTACGGCAACAACACTATGTTTAATGTAACAATATTTTGTTGTAGTACACAAATAATTGTTTTTTTTTTATTAAATATCAACAATATAATAGTTACTGTAAACATATCAATGTTTATCGCAATTATGAATTTGAGTATTGTTGACCGAAAAATAATTATTTTTGTAAAAAGCCACAAAATAAAAAGTCGATTCAAAAATATTTAAATTTATCTTGTATTTTTATGACAGCTATGAAAGGTGCTGTATCATAATATGATTGCTTCTAAATTTATTATGATTAACATGATGATAATATGATTACTTCTTAACTTAGGATGATTAACAGAATTATAATATGATTAAGGGAAAAATATTATGATGTATTAGTACGAGTATATTTAGTCATAATATGATTCAATAATAATCTTAATATGATGACTACAATCATAATTCTTATCATAATATGTTGCTCTTAGAATATGTGTACCAAAACCATGTTTTTTCTTTGCGAGTATAACATTCACTTTGCCGAGAATCAGGCCTCCTTATGAAATCAATGACACTATGCTAGTTGAAAAAACAGACAAGCCGGACACATGGCGTTTTAACGTAATTCGGGTATGCTGAATCCAGTGGCGCCCGCCGTTTTTTTAGAAAAAAAAAACAATTTTTTATCAAAATTTCGAAATTTTTGTTTTTTGAAATTCATAAAAAATTGAAATGTAGCTATGCTTCTAATTTTGCAGACATTTAGAAAACGAAGCTGCTAACAAAACCAGCAATAAATAATTTAAATCTGTTAGAAACTTTTTATTTTATTCACAAAAATTTTAATAAGTTTAAGAATCTCAAACGCAATATTTGTATGGGAGCCCCCCTAAGAAGTGGGGATAAGGGGCAAGTATGTCTCAAGAAAATGTTAAGGACAAAAAATTAATTGAGGTCGGTCATACATTTTATCCATCTACGGTCGACTCCTGGGCATTTATGGGACTTTTTCTTCAATATATTTCTAGTCTGCATTGATCATTTTGTATGGGAGCCCGCTTAAGGAATGGAGCTAGCGGGTGGGTAAATTTTAAACATTTATGGCTTGTTTTGTTAGCAGCTTCGTTTTTTATATGTTTACAAAAAATTAGAAGCATGGCTACATTTTCAAAATTTTTATGAATATTTGAAGAACAAAAACTAATTAAGACAAAAATGTAGCCCTTACAGAGCCATGAAAACCGATAAAAAAAATGTTATGATCGGACTAAAAATGGCGACACAGCGAACAAAAAACTAAATGGGCGGTATTTCTAGGCGTGGCAAAAAAATAAAAAAATAAGTTTTGGAATTGTTTTTACATTATCTTTAATCCTAGGGGGGGGGTCTGACAAAAAATTTTTTTTTTCGAGCCACTCTACTGCGCATTATAGAAATGAGTTTTACTTTTCCTAAAGGAATTTCGGATTTTTTTTAGTAATTTTAATAAACTAAACCGTTTTTCAGTTACGCGAATATATGTCTATTGTGCAATCTCCTCAATTTCAAAATAACAGTATATCTCGAAAACCAGAGCCAATCTAAAAAAAAGTCGAGCACCATTGGATTCAGCGTACCCGAATTATGTTTAAAAGCCATGTGCCCGGCTTGTCTGTTTTTCAACTAGCATAGTGTTATTATTAGTTCATATTTGAAGATTAGCCACCACATTTATAAATAATATTTCAGGTTCATCCGAGGTTTATGAAACGAATTTTCTATGGATATTTGTTTAATAAACTTTCTATAAATCTAAAATATCTTAAATAAATATGGGTGTAAATAAATAAATATTGAAAAAAAATGTTGCCTAGATGGAAAAGAATGATCAGAGACCGAATAACAAAATCCACATCTTATTGGAAAGACGAGACATAGATGAGGACGTCTAAAACTTTACAAATATAAAAGAGGCATGTTAACATGAACCCAAATGTTTCAGCTTATAAACATTTTTTTTTTTAAATATTTACGTAGCTCTGTTGTTAAAACTAAATTTGAGTGAATTTAAAATTAAACAAATTTTGAAAACGATCCTGTTTTAAAAGTTGAAAAAATAATTTGTTTTATATACATCATAATTTGAGTACCACCTTTCTTAAGCACTATTATTCTTAAAATCAGGAGCAACTATGGTCACTAAAAACACTTAACCAAAATTCTCAATCGATCTTAATTTTACTCGATTTCGATTACCAAAACATGACCGACAATTTTTAAGCATGTTACTTCAAGCAAAACATAGCGTAGTTGTATTTTGGCATATGTTACTGCTGGTACTGTAAAAATTCATAAAAAACAATTTTTTTGCGGTAACGTTAGTTTCAAGTTTTGAGGTTATTTGGATTTTTTTTTAACCGAAATAAGCACAACCACCTTAAGCAGAAGTAGATGTAAGTAATCATAAACAGTGCAATGCCTAAGATATTTACCTTAATAAAGGAAAGGGAAGATCTCCCTTTCTCAACATAATCCAGGTATACTTGTTTTTAGTAATTAATTTTAGCCAATCATACCTTCAATGATCACAATTATCATTTAATAGATGGTCACAGAGGAAACATTCCCCAAATAAAGTTTAGTGATGAACTTGTACTGGCTCTCTTCTCTAAAAATCTAGGCTATAAATGTACTTACGTGAAAATACACACGAACTTTTATACTGCTTGCATAAATACATATGTATACTGCCGTGCTTAGGAAAATGGCAGTAAAGTGTAAAAATTGGAAACAGAGAAAACTGAAAGTTATCATTTGTGTTTATGTATTTTGGTATTTCTTTTTTTTAATTTTAACTAACTTTAAAGATCGCTCTTAAGGCCCATCCATAATATGCGTAGTAGCCGTGCTCAACCTTCTGTCAAAAATTTCCAAAAAGTCTCTGAAATGTATTTAGGAAAACAATATCAAAATCAAAAAAAACATTTGATTATGTACGGAATGTACGATCAGTTTAGCACTTTGCTTAAGCAAATGACAGTTTCATAAAACTCAACTATCCGTTAGCTCAATAACGTTTACTTCATAAGATTTACATAGATTCGTTCATTTGCTTAATTCAACTTAAGCACATTATTTTATAATTAATGAGCAGAAATTTATTTAAGCAATTAATTGTCATCAAAATTAAAAAAGGCAATAAGTGAAGTTTACTGCCTTTTTCCTAAGCACGGCAGTATAAACATGATTAGAATTTACATTTACACTTAATGTTTACACTTTGATATGATATGTATATGGAAGAAAAAAAATCTCCAAGAAAATAAGAAATAAAAATGCACGCACACATCCTTGAAAAAATAAATTCAAACAAACCAAGAAAAGGCTATAAAAGGAAACAAGGTTACTACTGCCATCTATTCTCTGAACGTGTGAAAATATTTAACAATACGTGTACCCAGCTTCTAACATTTCACACGCTCACACTCGTTAAATACTAAACAAACTCACTCACTCACAAATCCTAACACAAATATTATAATACACACACAACAACTACGTATAAAAAACAACAATAACACTATTTTATATTGCATACCCAAGTGCGAAAGAGTACATCACATAACAAGTTTACTGCTTTAACTTGACCCAAATTATTATTGTTATTATTGTTATGGTTGTATAAACAACAACAATGGCGATATAAAAAGCAAGCAAGTACCAACAAACAACAACTGCTTAGTAATATATACCAAGCAAAGAAAAAGCAACAAAAAAAAATGTCTATTCATTATTAGCAGTTATTCGTGTGTGAGTAAAACTAGTGGGTGAGTTTGAGATTAAGAGAAGAGTCTATTTTATTTTACCGTAAACATTTTTTTTTGTAGTCTCCATACTTTTTCATAATTTTATGGTTCTTGTTGTTCTATGTGCGTTGTAACCGTTTTAATTTTAATAAACTTCCTCATTATAAAAAAAAAGTTTTTTTTAACCTTTTTCAACAATAGCCTAGCACTCATAAACAGACAAAAAAAGAAATGGAAGAAGGAAAGATAACAAAAAAAAAAAAAAAAAAAAAAACCAAGAAAGAATTCTATATTATAGAATCTATAATCGGCTGTGACGAATTCTTGGTTTTATGCGGGATATAAGAAATTTGGTTCCCACAACTACAATATCTGTGGCTTGGTGCTAAAAGGGCCAATGTCAATATTTTCCAGCCAATATTTTTAGCCCAGAACAGCTCCATAAGGGTTTTGCAAGCAAATTTCAGTCAGAACTCTTCTATAAAAACAATTTAATTTAAATTTTCTGAAAATATGTTTAATGTAACAATATATTGTTGTCGTACACAAATAATTGTTATTGTTATTTAATATCAACAATATTATAGTTCCTGTTATCATATCAATGTTTATCGTACCTATAAATTTTAGTATTTTTGACTGAAAAATAATTATTTTTCTAAAAACTTAATTATGATAACTTTCTAAGCATATTAGTACCCACAACCATAACATGATAACTTTCTATACATTTATCATATTATGTTAAAGATGCAATCAAACTATTTTCACTCTAACAATATTATGTTAGCGCTATTTGTAAAATAATTTTAAATCAGTTGTGTCGTTTATTTTATATGTGTGCGGTTAAACAATTTAAAGATAAATTCCCATAAAAAAATAAGTTTAAAGAAATTAAAAATATTAAAATATTAGCGGAGTTTATTCAGTTCTAGTGATTTAATAGTGCAAATGCAAAGTATCGTAGTTTTTTGTGAAATCCAACAACAAAACACACAGAGATTTCGTTATAATTTATAAAAGTGTTACGATACTTCTGTGGTTTTCATGGGCAACGGCGTATGTCTTAAAACATATGTTTCAGTAAAACCGAAAAACCATTCAAGATCCAATGGGATAGGAATTGCACTTTTTAAACTTTGTCATAACGTTAAAAAATCGGAATTGATCCATCTTTTTTCAAAAATTTTATGAAACATGTAAAGAGCGTTTAAAATTTGGCAATATGGCATCAACATCTCAATATCGGCAAAATGGACATATGTACGCGGTTGCCCATGAAAACCACAGATTTTGCATTTGCTGTTTTGCAAGCCTTATATTGAGCTCCGCTATTTAATTAACAAAAAATCGATGCAAAAAAATTTTAATTTATTTTGTATTTTTATGACAGCTGTGAAAGGTGCTGTATCATAATATGATTGCTTCTACATTTATTATGATTAACATGATGATAATATGATTACTTCTTAGCTTATTATGATTAACATGACAATAATATGATTAATTTCTTAACTTAGTATGATTAACAGAATAATAATATGATTAGGGAAAAAATATTTCGATGTAATAGTACGAGTATATTTAGTCATTATATGATTCAATAATAATCTTAATATGGTGACTACAACCATGAATTTTATCATAATATGTTGCTCTTAGAATATGTTTACCGCAACCATGTTTTTTCTTTGCGTCGCAGATCGATACGTCTGTAAAATTTACCACAGGAATGGGGTCTTAGAAATTTTTTTTTTTATTTTGTGATGAACGTGAAGATAATTTCGGTACGACAATTTGTGCTGGTTTTAAAATCAAAGCTGCTTAAGAGAACTCATATATTTTGACAACTAAATCATTCCTTTGTGCTAAGTCGTTTAGCTTAAAATTTTAAAGGAATCCGTGACATACATATACTAGGAGCCGCAAACAAATTGGTTTTCTGGTATTTTTATAATACTTGGGTTGAAATCTTCTAAAAAAAAGTTAAGTTAGAATATTTTTTTTTAATTTTTTTCTTTTTTTGTACAAATAAAATGCGTTCTAAGAAAATTGGTGCATTGGAACACGTAATTTTTTATATACATATTTTTTATTTTTATCAAAAAGAACTTTTTCGTAGATTTTGCAATTTTTTAGTGTAGTAAAAAGTTTTGCTTTACCTTAAAGCCACACGTTAAAGTTGTTCTTGATAGTCTTTTACATGTACTGCTTGTCAAAATTTACAAAAATTGAAAGCAGTGACGTAGGCTGCACTCAATTTGTAGGCAATTTACTTTCAAGATGTCAACAACAACACAATTTTTAAAGACAAACTTGTACTCAGCTGTTAAATTGAAAGTAAAATTGCCAAGCAAATGCAAAGGCGAAATTGAAAGCTATCTCGTGGTCAATTTGAAAGGTGTGAGTGTGTTAGTAAAAAAGTGAGAGTGTATTGCAAATTGAAAGGAATTGAAAGGCAAAACTTGATCGTGTGGCCCCAAAGTTAATGAAAGATACAATCCATGTATCAATACAACTAAAATTGAACCAACATGAACTTTTTATATTACAATCGATCTAACCTTTAGATCGATTCTAAAGCCATAATGTCCATGAGCTGCCCTAAGCAACTGTGCGACTACATGTAAATCATATGTACACTAGACTGGTTGCATCTTGTATGGGATTTTTTTGTTTTTTTTAATTGAATTGTTTGCGCTGCTTTAAATATGAGGTTTGGTGTAAGAAATCATGATCTAATTTTTCAGGTCAATCCGACGGTGCCTAGCCGTGCCGGGTGGGGCCCAAAGTTCCCCATATTATAAAAAAACATCTTTTCTATCAGATCTTTATAGTTATACTAGTTGAAAAGCCGAAAATCAAAAATATGGCTTCGTTACGATCTTCCGCAGAGAAAGATGTCCGGAAAGAATAGGAAATACATGCAAACATCCTGACATACTAAGAAATTATATATTGTATAGATAGATTAGCATATGTTCGCGCAATTCAAAAACGCTTTAGCTTATTGAAAAGCTAAAAAAACCGAAATTACGCAATAAAATTTACTTTAAGAAAGGTAAAACGTTTTTCTTATATGAGCAGTCGTTTAGAAACATAATTTTTTTTTTCTGGAAAAAAAATAATTTTTTTATTAAAATTTCGGAATTTTTGTTTTTAAAAATTCATAAAAAATTGAAAGATGCAGCTTTGCTTCCAATTTTATGCAGACATATAAAAAACAACATTGCAAACAAAACAAGCTATAAATGATTAAAATCTGTAAACAACTTTTGATTTTATGTATTCACAAAAGATGTGGCGGTTTAATAAAATTCTTAAATTAATTTAAATTTTTCGTGTACACACATTGTACACGCAAAGAAAAAACATGGTTGTGGTAATCATATTCTAAGAGCAACATATTATGATAAGATTCATGATTGTAGTCACCATATTAAGATTATTATTGAATCATATTATGACTAAATATACTCGTACTACTACATCATAATATTTTTCCCTTAATCATATTATTATTCTGTTAATCATACTTAGTTAAGAAGTAATCAAATTATTGTCATGTTAATCATAATAAGTTAAGAAGCAATCATATTATTATCATGTTAATCATAATAACCTAAGAAATTAATCATATTATTTTCATGTTAATCATAATAAGCTAAGAAGTAATCATATTATCATCAGGTGAAACATAATAAATTAAGAAGCAATCAAACTGTCAAAAAAATATAAAATAAATAAAAAATTTTTTGATTGATTTTTTATTTTGTGGCTTTTTATAATTTTTCTTAATGAAAATTGAATACCGGAGTTCAATATAAGGCTTGCAAAAGAACAAATGCAAAATCTGTGGTTTTAATGGGCCACAGCGTATGTCCTTTCCGATTTTGAGATATGGCATAATTTTAAACGCTCTTTACATGTTTCTAAAAATGTTTGAAAAAAGATGGATCAATTCCGATTTTTTAACGTACTGACATAGTTTAAAAAGTGCAATACCTAGCCCATAGTTTGATCTAGAATGGTTTTTCGGCTCTCCTGAAAAATTTGTTTTAAGACATACGCGGTTGCCCATGAAAACCACAGAAATATCGTATCACTTTTATAAAATAGAACGAAATCTCTGTGTGTTTTGTTGTTGGATTTTACAAATAACGACGACATTTTGCATTTGCACTATTAAATTAGTGATAACACTGAATGAACTCCGCTAATATTTTATTTTTTTTAGTTTCTTTAAACTTATTTTTTATTAATAAACCGCTCACATATAAAATAAACGACACAACTGATTCCAAATTATTTTAAAATTAGAGTAAAAATTGTTTGATTGCATCTTAAACATAATATGATAAATGTATAGAAAGTTATCATATTATGCCTACTAGATATCATGATATGATTATGAGCAATATAATATGTTTTGTAAGTTATCATAATTTATTTGTTAGAAAAATAATAATTTTATTCTAATTTCTTCGACCTTTTTTAAATATTTTTCTTCTTTAATAATTCTTGAGCTTAAGGTCACTTTTATTTTAAATATTTCTTTTATTATTTGTATCGATATTTCGATTTCCTTTGGAAATCTTCTTCAGGATATATTTTAATAAAAATTAACAAAAATTATGTTTGACAATTGATAAAAATTAAAAATTAAAATTAAATTTAAAAATTTTTTCAACATTCAACAATAACATTTCATAAAATCAAAATATTAAAAAATTAAAAAGAGGAAACAAAAAACAATTTTAAAATATTTCCCTTTTTCGTCAAACAATTTTTAACAAATCTAACTTAAGCCATCTAAACTTTATTTTAGAAAACAACCATAGATCTAAACCTATTTCCCTTTTCGTCAACCTATTTATTCTTATTCAATAAATATCTATAAATCTGAGCTAAACCCTCAGTATCTTTTTTAGAATTAGAGGGTTTAGCTCAGATTTATAGATATTTATTGAATAAGAATAAATAGGTTGACGAAAAGGGAAATAGGTTTAGATCTATGGTTGTTTTCTAAAATAAAGTTTAGATGGCTTAAGTTAGATTTGTTAAAAATTGTTTGACGAAAAAGGGAAATATTTTAAAATTGTTTTTTGTTTCCTCTTTTTAATTTTTTAATATTTTGATTTTATGAAATGTTATTGTTGAATGTTGAAAAAATTTTTAAATTTAATTTTAATTTTTAATTTTTATTAATTGTCAAACATAATTTTTGTTAATTTTTATTAAAATATATCCTGAAGAAGATTTCCAAAGGAAATCGAAATATCGATACAAATAATAAAAGAAATATTTAAAATAAAAGTGACCTTAAGCTCAAGAATTATTAAAGAAGAAAAAAATTAGAAAAATAATTATTTTTCGATCAACAATACTCAAATTTATAATTGCGATAAACATTGATATGTTTACAGTCACTATTATATTGTTGATATTTAATAAAAAAAAAACAATTATTTGTGTACGGCAACAATATATTGTTACATTAAACATAGTGTTGTTGCCGTAACCATGCCCAACCATATTTTTTCTCTGCGTGTATATGTCAAACCATATTAAACTTGTAAAAAAAGTTTTCTTTTAGCTTTAAAAATTGTCATTTGCCAAAGTACGTTCCATACGGAATCGGGCGATTTTTGATTTTGTTTGTTTTTTTAAATGCTTCTGACAGGCTTTTTGATAATTTTTTACTGTAGCTTAAGCCAACTCATGCATATTTTGGTCGAGCTTTTAATCTTAACGTATATTCTTAGATAGCATTGTTAACATTGCCAAAATGTGTTTGACGTCAAGGGTAGTCCAACCTTAATGTACGATGGTAATATGACATATCTTTGTTCAGTGTTTGACAATTTCAACCATGGAACAAAGAAATGTCATATTACCATCGTGCATTAAGTTTGGACCACCCTTTACAATCAATCTGTTGATGCTAGCTTAAAAGTAAGTTTTGTCAAATTTTTTTTAAACAATTTCAATATCTAACGTTTCACATGAAATAAAATTAAAACTGAGATTGATCCCCAGAAGAACGAAAAACTTATGGCAGGGCAGCCCTTAGCCTTTCATTCGTCAACTTATAGCCAATGCATTTTAAGAGATAGTGAAAGAGAGACCAGAAAACACACTGACATTAGTTTTTGAACTTTTTCAAATATCATGTTCAAGAAGCTTGCAATTTTCGGCAACCAGGTTTTTAAATTTTTTTATCTTTTTTCAAAAAAAAAAAATTATTACCAAGAAAATTGTTAAACATATTATCAATTCTTTATTTATAATAATATTTGTACAAAGTTCAATGAGTTAATACAATATTTATGTTTTAAATGTAGAGAGTTTAGACATGTATATCTTTTCTACTCAAAAATAGTATTTTGTAAACATAATATAAAAAAGAAACAAATAACAGTTGAGATCAAGAGGAAAATTAAAAAAACCTCATTTAATAAAAAAAAAAAAAAAAATTTAGATAAAAAACACTTAAATCCTAAAAAAAACTAATTTACATGTGATACCATATTGTTGATATGCTGATATTGCGATAACTGACATCTTTGGTCAAAATTGCATTTAAGTCGTCGTAATTTTTCATCTACCATTTCGATATTGCTTATGATATGCAGTTGAAAAGTGCCTCGGGAGGTTGTACATCATTTTGAGTAACTTATTTTGTGTTATTTGTAGATTTTTTATGTGTGTATTTGCTATATTTGCCCAGACTGGAGCATCATAAATTATTATTGAGTGAAATATAACTTTCAGCATTATAATTTTATTTTCACAACTAAGTTTCGGTTTTCTATTAATGAATGGATATAATATTCTTGTTACTCTGTTAATTTTATTGACGGTATATGAAGAAAAACTTATAAAATTTCCTTAAAATACTTAATAAATTTTAGATTTGTTTCTGTAGAGGAATCAAACTGTAAAATATCGTAAAAATCGTGCCATACTTTACCGCAGCCGCCATATAAAGCCACTCTCGGAAAACGCAACCGTAACGACTAATATTGCTATAATAAATTTTGGTCTATCACACTTTTATATGACTAAAAATCACACTGTCTAATTTCGCAAAGATCTGTCCATAAGTAACTATAGTCCTCATATAAAAGTCACTCCTAAAATATTCTAACTCTCAGTGCAGGGTTTTTAAGATTCGGCACAGCGGAATATATAACTTTAACTTGTTACTTCTTAAATACAATTTTTAACACATCTCTAGAAATAACGCAGTAAGAAAAGGGTTAATTAAACTTTAATAATTAAATTTTACCCTAATCCACTTCAAAATATTTGTTTCTTTTTAGTGACCAGTTGTGTTTTTAGTCAAGGATGTAGAAACTTTTCAGCCACAGCCAAATGTAAAAGTTTGTTGTTTTTTCGCCTGTTGCAAGATTTTTTTTTGTTTGTTTTACCAAGTAGCACATTTTATGTTTTCAGTAGTTGTTTCCTTTTTTTTCTAACATGTCATAGAAATTTTTTTTAAACTTTATATGTGTGCATAATATTTTTTGTTATTTTCTATTGCTTTTATTTTGTATTAGTGTTGGACTTTGTTACTTAGTCCTGTCATAATCATTAACGGCACCTGTTGTGCTTGTGTTTATATTGAACGCCTTATTAAAAGTAATAAAATAATTTTTTTCTTTTTTATTTTCCCATTTTTTTTTCAACTGGGTTAATAAGTTTTTTAACAAGATCATAGTTGCTGGAGTTTTTTTTTTTTTTATTTTCTACTGTGAAAACTTTTTGAGAATATAAAATGAAATTACTTTTAAAAAAATTTATATTAATAAAACAACATAAAGGTTTTTTTTTTTAAAAGAATATAAACGTTTATAACAAAAAGCCAAATAACACTGTGCTACATAAGAAATTTGCAGGTCTATTTATTTCATTGGAGTTTCGGATTGTGAAAATATCAGCCATGTCACAGACTACAATTCCGTTCGGAACCGAAGAAAACATATTTGTTTATTGATAGAAAGTGTATTTTGATAGTTTTTTGGCCTTTCAGATACAGGAAACTCCCATTCCGTTCATTAAAACAAAAATGGTTTCATTCCGGAAAATTTTTCTGTAATTTTTTGAAGCACCAAAATACGGAATGAATTCCGTTTACGAATGGAATTGTACTTTGTGACATGACTGTATAAATAACGGTTTTCCATAACCTCTTTAGTCCTTGTTTTTAATGAACTGGCAGTAAATATTAAGTTACTAATTCTAAAAGTCATGAATTTTTCACTTCTTTTATTGCCTGACAAATTACCGAAATGTAAATCTGTGGCAGTTTGACAAAACATCTTAAGTCAAATTTAAAAAGTAGAAAATAATGTTGCTAATTATACGAATTTTGTATTATAAACGAAATTTTTCTTTAATTTTGGTTTATTTTATTATTTGCGAAAAATTATTTTCCACCGAGTTTTTTTTAATCTTTTTTGCTATCTTATCTCGACTTAAGATGATTTGTAGAAATGCCACAGAAATAATGTCAGGATACATGGTGTTTATTTATTTTATATGACAAGGAATAGAAACCAACTTGTATGAAGATAATGACAAAGCCCACTCCCGAAAAACCTTCTTAAATCACACAGTGCAACACATTTAATGTGCACTCTTTTTTTAACTTCAGTTTCTGAAAGAACTATTCTAAACTAGCAAAGAACCGTTGGTAATTTTTTAAATTTTTGCGGTTTTAAAACACAAGATGAAGTTTTCCAATCCTTAAAGACATGGTCAATCTTTTAAATTTATTGGATCAGAACAGTATTATATCTGTGTTCGAAAGATGACAAACAGGGAAACGTTATTTTTTTTCAAAGTAATTTTTGGGAATACATAATTTGAATTCCCAATTTTTATTCTTGATAAAAACAGTGCAATTTATTGTTGATGGAATAAGCTATTCTTATGCGCATCTCACTGGTTGCTAAAAATCGTCAGGAAACTTCAACCAAAGATTTTAGAAAAACTAAAGTTATTAAACCAAATAAAACTGTTATCCGTTTAAGAATTAAATGCAACAGTTCTACTTGTAACAATATTAGAGTTTAAACAAAAACATTAACAATAAACAGTTATTTTATATCTTCTTACATTACCCACTACAATTGATTGGAATTCTTTCAACATTTATTGTATCGGGTGATTTTTTAAGAGCTATATTAAAGTTTTTTGAACAAAAAAACACATAAAATTGTGAAATATGCTTGAAATCTTTATTTGAATCGATAGTTCATGCAAATGTTGACCGCGACTGCGCCTCAAATGGTCCATCCACTTAGTCCAATTTTGGCATACGCTTTCAATTGAAGCGGGCATGTGTATATAGACATGAGTCTTAACATAGCCCCACAAAAAATAGTCTAAAGGCGTTAAATCGCACGATCTAGACGGCCAAATGATCGGTCCCGAACGTGAAATGACATGTTCACCGAACTCGCCTCTTAATAAGTCCATTGTTAAGCGTGCTGTGTGGCACGTGGCACCGTCTTGTTGAAACCACATGTCATGCAAGTCAAGCTCTTGCATTTTGGGCAAAAAAAAGTTGGATATCATCTCACGGTAGCGAACAGCATTCACAGTTACATTACGATTCGCATCATCTTTGAAGAAGTACGGTCCAATAATGCCACCAGCCCATAAACCCCACCAAACTGTGACTTTTTCTGGATGCATTGGTAGCTCTTGTAATTCTGCTTATTAACGTACCCATTGAGCCAAAAATGAGCTTCGTCGCTGAACACAAGAAGCGCGCGATGAACTTTCTTAACAGAGCACGCATTTTGATAATAAAATTCAATAATTTGCAAGCGTTGTTCGTTTGTAAGACGATTCATGGTTAAATTATAGACCAAACTGAAGATGTTTGGCAGTGAAACAAAACGCGAAACGTGCGTCAGCTGTTTAAACCAGTGTTGCCAAAAAGACAATAGGTAAAAAATAATATCACAGAAATTTTTGGGTATACAAAATTTTAATTTAAAATATTTTGTTATTCGTGCTTAATTCCCAATTTTTATTCTTGATAAAGGGATTTTTTAATGCATTTGTATTTTCCACAAATCTACCGAACCGAACACTAAGAAGCAATAAATAGTGTTTTTTTTCGAACACTGAATGAAACAATTATAAAAATCACATTTCGCTGAAAAAAACAGTACCCATGTTCTGTAACTTTAGTGAGAACTTCTTGCATCGAAAAGATGTGAAACAAAATATTCCATTGTTTCTCGAAAAGTGAGAAAAAACTGTGTCTGTAGCGCATGTCGAAAACTATCAAAAGAAATTACGTCGTTACGTTATAAATGTCATAATATTGCACTCGAAGCCGATGTGAAATTGCAGACGTTCAGAACGCCAGTAGCACATATCGTTGAGGGCGACCAAAATTTACCAAAAATTGAAAATTTTTCAACGACGGCGGCGAAAACACAACCGTCGGCTATACCAAATTGTGTAAAGAGCGACTTTAATGTTTGCAAACGAGCTTTGAAGACATTCGTTTATTTTATTAAAATATTAAAAGCAAAATAATAAAACAATGAAAAATGTGCCAAGAACAAAATAATTTTGTTAATATTCTTTGCATTTTGCATTTTTAATAGTTATTTAGTGTTAAAATTTTTTCTCGCCCCATTTTTATTCGTGAGTTTATTTGACAGTTCAAAGCGGGAACTTTTCTCACCAAAATGTTACAGACACACTTTTTCTGTAAATTGGCGAGTAATTTCCTTACATGACAGCTTGTACTCGCCAAAAAAAGTTACAGACACAGTTAAGTGAGAAAAACAGCTGTTTGTTTCAATTTATGGCATTTTTGTTTCATTTCACACATTTCAATCGAAAACTTTCTCGACGCGAGAGTTACAGAACATGGGCACAGGTTTCAGACTACGTAAGCTTAATCGTTTTTTACCTCTCAAAAATACGCCCTAAATCTTTAAGTTTTAAAATCTCAAATAATCCCAGTCTCCTTTTTTCCCATTACATTTTTGTATCACAGTGTTATTTTAAATTTTGGTATTTTTTGATTTTTTTTTTTTTTTTTTTGTAAATAAAATCTCTGTAATTAAGTTTATTACAATAATAGATGCAAAAAAGTTTTTAATTTTGTTCATTAAGTCAAGGCGTTAGTAAAAATATGGAAGAAATTGTAAATTATATTACTTTTCATTAACAAAAACAACAACATGAAATATTTTATTTAAGTGCCATCAAATGTTAGAAGAAAAGTTACAATTAGTACAAGACTCTTCTTGGCAAAGAGTGTCTGTCTGTCTGTCTGTGTCTTATAAAAAATTCTTGAAATAACTGCAAAGTGTTTTACTTGTAATTTATTTATATAATTTTTTTGGTTTCTCCCCCTTGTTTTTGCAAATTGTTTAATTATAAAAAAAAAAAAAATTTTGTATGGATTAAAGGTTCCTACTCATGTTTTAAAGAGGCAACTTTTAATTAATTTATGATGAGTTCTTTATTATTCTAGAAAGAAGAGGATGTACGGATTAATGCAATAGATTAAAACGATTAAGTTTCATAGAAAATGCAAAGAAAAATAAAAAATTGTTTTCAATTAGAAAATTTGTGATATAAATTGAAGAATTAAAGACACTAATAGTAACTAGTGCTGGGAAACTATCGATATTTTCTACTATCGATATATATCGATAGTTCAGATTTCACTATCGATATATCGATATTACTACCGACTGAATGTTTGTACTTAAGTAGAAAAACTTTAACTAGTTTTGTATCAAGCTGCAGCTCGTTATTTAATTCACTTTATTGAACGTATGAAATGTACGCACGTTATTTTAGATGACAGTTTTTAAAAATTGTGATGCTGATAAGCACCTTTCTGAAGGAACCAAAGTAACAGGGGCTATAAGATATTTTATTGCAACTTTAGATAATGTTCTAAATTGGATTTGATTCTCAACCGAAAAGGTAATCAATCTAGCGGACTTTTCCTCTTATGGTCGTTCATTGTTTTGTCCTATGCTCGCAATTGCAATTGCATTTTTATTTGATTTTTTTTACAACATCATAAAACTATCTGGCATTTCAGTCCCTATATAGACATATAAAAATTTCGGCATAAAGGCTTTAAGTTAGTAGTAAAAAAGCACAGCTTAGCAATCCATACCACCACCCGTTCTTGTTGTGTGTATTCATTGCTGTAATTCTTCGCGAATTAATAATAGCAAGTAAAAACTTGCGGCAAAAAACTGTGTGTGTATAGCTGCTGTAACATGTCTTTATAGCTGTATTTTAAATAATAATAATATTATCGATATTGATATTTTTCTCTGTCGATATTTTCGATAGTTTAAGACTATCGATAGTATCGATACATTATCGATAGTTTCCCATCACTATTAGTAACAATTTAAAATTTTTTGATCTTTACAACATTTTCTAAACTAATGTTGCTGTTGTAAGTAAGCGTTTAATAACTTAACCCTCCGATGAGTGACCGTTCTGAACTTCACGGTCGTGTGAAAAGGTCCTTACGGACCTTTTTTGTAAATCATGTTTTTTTCATATAAAAATTTTTTTTTTGAATTTTTTTTTATTTTTATTGTTTATAACAAAATTCTGCATACAAATATGAAGACATGCACTTTATTGCTTTCAAGGAAAGGCACAATATTCTAATTTTATACTACTAGCAATAAACGAGCTCTTAGAATTTTTTGTTCTTAGAATTTTTTCTTAGAATTTTTTGTTTTTACCATCATCCCTAATCTCTTTGAGTTTAGGTCTTTGTGTTCAGAACAAGTAAATTATGTGTTGAAACAATAAAAAAATTATAATGATGCCCAAAAACACGCATTTATTAGTGAAATTCAGTACAAGGTCCATACGGACCTATTCAAACGTCCGCATACTATTCTCACTAAAACCTCAATAACTCCTAAAGTAATGATCCGATCGGCTTGATTTTTTTCCAATCAAGAATACAGAGTAACTTTGGGGGGGTTGTAGTGGCCGAAGTAGGAGTAATTTCAGTTTGAAAAGGCAAAAAGGTCCCTAGGGACCTTCTCACTCATCGGAGGGTTAATCATGGTAAAATTTTTAATTAAAGCTGGTTTTATTTTTCATTTATGGTTTGATTAAAAAAAAAAAAAAATGGCGAGAACTTTTTTGTTTGTCTAAACATCAGTGTTGCCAAAACTTGGTGACCAAAAATGGCTAAATTTGTTGCAAAAAATGGCTAAAAAATGCCTAAAAATGGCTAAAAGTTTTTTTTAAATAAAAAAACATTAAAATTCAATAAGAAAACAGACATAATTCATTTAAAGTTGTTTACGATGAAATTGTGAATTAAGATCAATTTGTTAAATAAGAATAAACGTAAATTAATATTAAAATAAATTAATATTAGAAAATTAACTCATCGAAAAATTCGATGTCGTTATTGTTCATCTCATAGGAATCACTCACTCATTAGTTTCAAATAATCATAAGTTTTAAATAACTTGAAGGTAAATCATAATCACGACAGCATTTACCCAACCTTTTGAGTCCAGATCTACATAGAAAAACAAGTAAGAAAGTATAGTGGCTTAAACCCGACTTTATGATACCCTACACCGAATTAGAACCTTCGTACCAACTTTTATCAAATAATCTCTAAATTGCGACCTGTACTTTGCGCACAAGGTTTACATGGACAGCCAGGCAGCCGGACAAACATCGTTAATTCGACTCAGAAAGTGATTCTGAGTTCATCGGTATACGTAAAGGTGGGCTAAGGACCACTATTTTAAGGTGTAACAGACATCAGCACAAACGCATAGTACCCTCTCCACTATTATGGTGGTGGTATTAATATTGTATTGTTATGGTAAAAATATTTACCTAATTGATAAAATCGAATTAACGGTTGCTTAATGTAACCTATTTCTGAAATTACTTTTAACGATGTTTACTTGTCTAAACACCCTCTCTACTTCAGCATTAGACCATGGAAGTGAGTTGCTCTCATATAGTCAATTCTGAAATTTGTAAACAATTTTGTTACCGCCTGCAACCCTTTATTGAAATACTTGCAACCAGAAAGAAACAGCGATGTTTGTGTTAATCGATTTTATAAATTTAATAGTGGAATACAATTCCTTTATTTTGAAAGATGTTTCATCGTCATAGTTTATAGCGATATTCAACATTTGTAAAAGTTGTGATTTAAATTAAAGGCGTTTTAATTGTTAAAAATGTTTATTTTACTTTTATAAATTTTTATAATAAATTAAAAATTTGTCTTTTAAAAGAAAAAGGGAAACAAAATTTTATGGCTAAACAAGTTGAAACATGGCTACAAAAATGGCTAATGGCTAAACTCATTTTTTAATGGTTAAACAGGGTGAAAAATGGCTAAATCTAGGCACTAAATGGCTAAATTGGCAATACTGCTAAACATTGGTTTTTATGTCTGGGCTTATTTAAGAATTTTCCCACTTGCGACATCCAAGAAGCAAATCGGCTGTAGGAAATATCGCCCAAAGAAAAATGGCAAAAAAAAAAAATGAAAAATCACCCAAAAAAATTCCATGTAAAATTGGGCCTTAATTCATATGAAAAGTGACCCAAAATTTTTGGGCTTTTTTTTCGTTATTATTGGGTGATTTTTCGTTTTTTAAATTTTAAATTTCATAACGAAAAATCACCCAAAAATATTATATGAAAAATAGCCCATTTTTTCGGGCCATCTTTATTTAATATAATTGTAATTTATTTAAAAATAAGTTTGTTGTTTTTTCTCTGGGTGTTTATATTAAATATATAACGAAAACACTTTTGGGCGCAAGGATTTTCTCCTCAAGGATATAATATATACCGGCTGCGCTAACTAAAGCTTCTCTGCAAAGACGGCCTTCGGCCGGGCGCATGGATTTTCTCCTCTATGGTATAACAAACACCGGCTTCG
This sequence comes from Pollenia angustigena, assembly GCA_930367215.1. NCBI lineage: Eukaryota > Metazoa > Arthropoda > Insecta > Diptera > Polleniidae > Pollenia > Pollenia angustigena. The sequence continues at coordinate 179,448,681 of OV884058.1, read as the reverse complement.
CTAACTAAAGCTTCTCTGTAAAGCCGGCCTTCGGCCGGGCGCAAGGATTTCCCCTCTATGGTATAACAAACACCGGCTTCGCTAACTAAAGCTTCTCTGCGTTTATGGCCTTCGTTCGAAAACAAGGCAGATTTTAGAAGCTTTACTTAGCGAAACCGGTACTTGTTCTACCATAGAGGAGACAATCCTTGCGGCTGGCCGAAGGCCGGCTATACAGAGAAGCTTTAGTTAGCGAAGCCGGTGTTTGCTATACCATAGAGGAGAAAATCCTTGCTCCCGGCCGAAGGTCGGCAATGCAGAGAAGTTTAGCGAAGTTTGCGCAGCCGGTATTACTGTCCTTACTGCCGAGCAGCTGTTGAAGATAGAATGCAATTTTTTACATAAAACTTACACTTGTATGGAACTAAATTTATATGAATAATAACCACTTTTTTGCAAATTGGGTAATTTTTAATTTTTTTTCGGAAAAATTCGTTTTTGCTTTTTGGGTCATTTTTCATTTTTTTGGGCCCTTTTTCGTTTTTGTTGGGCAAAATTTCATATATAACTTTTTGGGTCACTTTTCATGTTCTTTTGGGCGATTTTTCATTTTTTTTTGGGCCATTTTTCTTTGGGCGATATTTCCTACAGCCAGTAAATCACCTATTTACAATATCAATTCTATTTTAATTATATTTGTTTTTTCTGAAATATTGTTTTTTTTTTATTAATTTCTAGCTTTACCCGGTGCTTAAGACCTGCATGAATGATTCTTTCATAGCAAAGCAATTAAAAAAAAACATCCTCTAAACCAATACATTAGCAAACATATGAGATATAACTATAATAACTATACTATTAATTAACTACAGATTGGTCGAAAAATAAGTAATTAGTAGTCAATTTAAAAGTCATGCAGAGATAAGCAATTGACTACATCCTATGACATGCCTATGTTAAGATAATGAGTCGTCGACACGAAAAAAAGTCACTTAATCAACTAGATGTGGTTATAAAAAAAAGCAGTTTGCAGTTACTTAAAAATGTGTTTGACTTCCTACAGGGAATTCATTCATTCATTCAAATAATTCATTAAAAAAATTCATTCATTCCTTCAAATTCATAATAAAATGAATGGAAATTTTTCTCTTTTAATGGCATTCATGCAGGTCTCTACCCGGTGCGCCTCGCTGCCCCCATTGAAATAAAATAAGTAAAATTTTTTAAAACAGATCTTGAGTATCGATAAAGAAGCAAATAGTACCAAAGATAAGATACTTTTAGTGTTACCATTCTACTGATATACAGAAAACTATGTTGTGCTTATATTGAAGGTGTCATGACCATTTCTCTAATCCAGCCAACTTTTTAACAGATATTTTGTTAAAAATACAAATCTATTTGCTGCAAATTGAAAACATTTACATACTGTGACCATTCCTCAGATATAAAGAAATCTAAATTGTCTTTTTATGGGAGGTGCCACACTCACTTCTCCAATCTAGCTTTCTCTTTGATAAATTTTGTTTGTACAAAATCGTTCCCCGGATCACTGTTATTCTGCTCCCACTTCTCCAATCCAGTCCACTTTTTGGCCGATGTTGTGCTTCGAAAACAAACTTTTTTGGCCGATGTTGTGGTTTGAAAACAAACTTTTCTGTAACCGTTCTCCAGATATGGAGTTATTCATATTGTCTTTGTTTTGGAGATGCTACGCCCACTTGGAATTTTACAAATATTCAAAGCCTATGTTAAGTAATTTAACCCATTTTATCCTTTAAATAATTAAATTTACAAAAATCTCTTTTTCGTGGAACTATTCGTTGGAGGACTTATTCACTGTCAAAATTTCATGTCATTAACTTCAGCCGTTTGGGCTGCGCGATGATGAATCAGTCACTTGACTAAGTCATCCATTTTTTTCCAACATTTGCGTTCTATAGGAGTACTGCTGCCCTACTCCTATCGACAAAATAAGTAGTCGTTTTTTGGCTCACAGGATTTTTCTGTTAAAATTTATTGCTACCCCTGGCATCTTCCCTATTTATTTTTATTTGAAAAGGTGTAGTTTACCATAAGAGTGGCTCATACAAAGCCTAAAGGCTTTTTCTTCAGATATGCGCTAAATAACTTTTAAAAAGCTCCATTTTGTAGAACAGTGTATAGTATGAAAGTTTCATATTGCTTACCACTTCCTTTTTTAGATTTGACTTAAAAATGCTAAAGAATGAATTTGCTTAATTTGATTATGACGAAACTGTCTTTAACAAGTGAGAAATTTTAAATATTCAGCAAAAGATTCAACAATAAATGAATTAAATAAACTTTTCAAATCTTTTAACTGATTTTTGAATTTCCATCCCTTTTTTTAATTAGTCTGCATTTAGTTATATAATATTTATATTAATTGATAACTTTAATTATATTTTGACATTTCCCTTAAAAACATGAGAATAAATCTTTTATACATCTTTTCTATTCCAGTATTATTTAATAAACCACAACAATAGATTTACAAAATTCTTTTGTCGTTTAAAATACAACATACTGACATGCTATTTTAGTTTCCTTTGTTACCTATCAAAAACAAATTCCTTAAAATCTATTAATAAAACAACAGGTATTGTTTCTTAGTGATAAAATTTAAACATACCTTGATGACAGGAATGCTTTAAATGTTCCTAAAAGACCAGCTCTTCTACCCTGGCGATAGCAGGCGAAATCAGCACCGCGTATTCCTTGTAAATCGCCAATATACGGTTCATTTAAGGCAGCCACTCGTAACTAAATTAAAAAAAAAGATTATTTATTTTTAATTAATAATGATGTTTTAAATAAGGTAAAGGTTACAGAGAAGATTAAATTACGGAAGTAAATAACTTTATTTAGCAGCAAGTGCAGCTTTCATTTGTTCAAATTAAAGGAGGGAGTGAAAAAACGTAAACAGTACCCATGTTCTGTAACTTTAGTGAGAACTTCTCGCATCGAAAAGATGTGAACCAAAATATTCCATCGTTTCTCGAAAAGTGAGAAAAAACTGTGTCTGTAACGCATGTCGAAAACTATCAAAAGAGATCACGTCGTTACGTTATAAATGTCATAACATTGCACTCGAAGCCGATGTGACATTGCAGACATTGAGAACGACAGTAACACATGTCGTTGACGGCGACCAAAATTTACTTAAAATTAAAATCATTCAACGACGGCGGCGCAAATACAACCGTCGGCTATACCAAATAGTGTAAAGTGCGACTTGAATGTTTGCAAATGAGCTTTGAAAACTTTCGTATATTTTATAAAAATGTTAACAACAAAATAATAAAACAATAAAACAATGTGCCAAGAACAAAATATAACACAGCGTTTACATTTGCCAGTACTGGCAAGACAGTAAGCATATACATATTAGTTGGCAAAACAATGCAAAAACAAAATAGCTGTAAAAGTGTTTATGTATTAGTGAAAAAGTTTGAATGAATTGCTACTGTCTTGCCAGTACTGGCAAATGTAAACGCTGTGTTATTATTATTATTCAATTGCATTTTTAATTGATTTTTAATGTTAAAATTTTTTCTCGCCCCATTTTTATTCGTGAGTTCAAAGCGGAAATCAACATGTTACAAACTACAGACACACTTTTTCTTTAAATTGGCGAGTAATTTCCTTACGTGACAGCTTGTACTTGCCAAAAAATAGTTACAGCCACAGTTAAGTGAGAAAAACAGCTGTTTGTTTCAATATATATGGCATTTTTGTTTCATTTCACACATTTCAATCAAAAATTTTATCGACGCGAGAGTTACAGAACAAGGGCGCAGTTGACACAAAATGTTTTGTGTCCAATTTTTTTTAAATTTTCAGGCGGCAATAATTTGCCTTTTAGGAAAGTAATAATTTAAAAAATGCTTGTAGACAGACGTAAAGAAAATGTGCATAGCTTATCCCACCAACAATAAATTTCAGTTTTCCAATAGTAAGAATTGGGAATTTTGCATATTAAGAACTAAATATCATTAAGAAAAGACATATTTTCATATAGTCACTTTCAACAAAACTATTTTTAACAAAAAATGTTCAAACATATTAAAATAAACATTAAACATAATATTGACACTAGCTACCATCAACTTGTTAAAGTTCTGCATCAAGAAGCCACATATTATGGTTGTCTGCTAAAATGATATGGTTAAGAATAACTGCATAATTGTTTTTCAATCATGCTGTTGGAAAATAAAAAAAAATTAATTTTTAATTAAAAACCATGAAACTTTTATTGGTAAACAAATTGTTATTATTATTTACCAAAATTATTTTTGGGAATAAGAAATTTTAATTAAAAAGATTTTGTTATTCGTGCTTAATTCCCAAATTTTATAAGTGATAAAAATACTGAAATTTATTGTTGATGGGATAAGCTATTCCTATGCGCATTTCACTGGTTGCTTACGGCAGACCGTCAGGGAACTTCATCCATAAAGATTTTAGAAAAACTAAAGATATTAAACCAAATAAAACTGTTAAACGTATAAGAATTATAGCAACAGTTCTACTTGTAACAATATCAAAGCTTAAACAAAACACATCAACAATAAACAACAGTGGGTTTATCTCATCTTACATTCCCCACTACAATTAGTTGAAATTCTCTCAACATTAATTGTAGTTATAAGTAGGTTAGGAAAAACAAAATAAAAACAACACAACAACTTACAAAAGATGTTGTCAATTAAGTGTTTTTTAGGCCGTGCACTTGCCTGTTTATCAAAAAGTAATTTCAATTTTTGGGAATACAAAATTTTAATTTCAAAAGATATTGTTATTCGTGCTTAATTCCTAGTTTTTATTCTTGACAAAAACACTTGAAATTTATTGTTGATGGGATAAGCTATTCCTATGCATTTGCTTAGGCCAGATCATCAGGAAACTTCATCCATAAAGATTTTAGAAAAACTAAAGATATTAAGCCAAATAAAACTGTTAAGCGTATAAGAATTATAAGCAACAGTTATACTTGTAACAATATCAAAGTTTAAACAAAAACATCAACAATAAACAGTGAGTTTATCTCTTCTTACATTCCCCACTACAATTGATTGGAATTCTTCCAACATTAATTTTAGTTGTAAGTAGGTTAAGAAAAACAAAATCAAAACAAAAACAACTTGAAAAAGCATGTTGCCAGTTAAGTTTTTTCAGGCCGGGCACTGCCAGTTTATTATCAAAATAATTTTTGGGAACATAAAATTTTAATTTAAAAGATTTTGTTATTCGTTTTTGTTTAAACTTTGAAATTGTTACAAGTAGAACTGTTGCTTATAATTCCTATACGTTTAACAGTTTTATTTGGTTCAATATTTTTAGTTTTTCTAAAATCTTTATGGATGAAGTTTCCTGACGATCTGGCCTAAGCAAGCAGTTAAATGCAGTGTTTTTATCAATAATAAAAATTGGGAATTAAGCACGATTAACAAAATCTTTTAAATTATTATTTACCATAATATATTCGGCAGTGACAATAGTATGGTAAAAGTTACTTGATTATATGTTTAAAGCTGTTTTCATTAAATACAGTTTTTTTTTTTTTTTTTGGAGGCGACCGTGTAAAAAATATGTTTTTCTGTGTACCATACACTGAAAGAAAAATGCTTCATATATTTAATGAATCATTTTCATAAAAAAGTTTTCCTTGGGTAAATGAAAATTTTCATTGTCTAAATGGAATTTCATAGGTTTGATGAAGTATTTTCGTTAAAATCGCTTCATTAGATTTCGTAATTACGTTAAAAATTTTCATTGGATATATGAAAACTTAAGTTTGTCCAAGTTAAACAAAAAATTTTAATTGGGAACTTAAAAAAACAATATACAAACATAATTATATTCATAAATTAATAAAAAATTATAGTTTCCTTAAAAAAATGTTTAATTGTTAATTAAAAAATGTAAGATTTAATAATTTCATGCATCGAATGTTACATCTATGCCATTAAATTTATGAAATCAAAAAATTTTTTTATAAAAGCAACATATTTCAATAATTGCCTTCATAAATTTAAATTTTCATTATGACAATAAAAATGTCATTATAGTAATGAAACAAAAACTTTCAATCCACTTTCAATCAACGTTGTTATTGTTATTATGGACAATTTGATCTCATATTTACGCTCTTAATTGAGAAAAAAACATAGTTTTTTAATACAAAAACTACACTGCCCCGGTAGACTAGCTGGTAGTGAGCTAGTCTATCAGCACCGAGGTTACATGTTCGAATCCCACCAGAGACAGAAAAAAAATAAAAAATAAAATAAAGTAAAATAAAATAAGAAAAAAAGAAAAAAAAATAAATAAAAAAAAAAATTAAAAAAAAAAAAAATTTTACTTTATTGAAAGTATTCATCCAATGAATAATATTCATGGATCTAATGTAATGTTTCATTAAGTCCTTTTAATGAAACAGGTTTCATTGATCCATCGAAGCGCTGCATAGGTTCCTTTATAATGCAATTTTTCATGGGATTAATGTCAAAATTCGTTAGTAGTGCGAAGAAAATTCTTTCAGTGTACTTTATTAGTGCTAAACAAGAAAGAAAGTATAATTGTTGAAGCCCGACCTATGGAATCTATGTTTAATTTTGGTCCAACATTTTGTCATGTTGAAGTTATTGTCCCCAATTTGCATGTCGATATTAATATTTATAAGGAAGTTATGGCATTAAAAGCGGTTTACGGGAGTAGTAATTGAATGGGATCTATGGTTTAATATGGAACGATTTCAATAAAATTTTGTAGGATAATTTATATTGCAATACAATTACGAAAAGATTACGGAGTTGCCAGCAGCTAAATCAGGCAACGCAGGGTGATGCTTAAATATGGAAAGATTGGTGGGGTGTCATAAAGCCATAGGACATAAACCCATATGGCGTCAAGCCCCATTGCATTGAGATTTAACGCCATAATTTTTTTCCGAAAAATGAGACATAAAGCCATATTTTTGATAATGATTGCATGTCACCCTATTTCCTTAAGCTTCTCTGTAAAGCCGGCCTTTGGGCGGGCGCAAGAATTTTCTCCTTTATGGTATAACAAGTACCGATTTCGCCAAGTAAAGCTTCTAAAATCTGCCTTTTTTCCGAACGAAGGCCGAATACGCAGAGAAGCTTTAGTTAGCGAAGCCGGTGTTTGTTGTACCATAGAGGAGAAAATCCTTGCGCCCGGCCGCAGGCCGGCTATGCAGAGAAGCTTTAGTTAACGAAGCCGGTCTTTGTTATATCATAGAGGAGAAAATCCTTGCGCCCAAAGGTGTTTTCGTTATATTTTTAATATATACACCCAGAGAAAAAACAACAAAACAATTTCTATATTTTTTTAATTTGGGGACTTAGTTCACCTTTATTAGAAGACCTTTTTCACTATTGTGGAAATTTGGTGAAATTGAGGTCTTAGTTCATTCCTGTTTAGGGACTTGGTTCACTGTTTGGGGGCTTAGTTCATATTGGCTTTTTCTGGGTTTTTCCATAAATGAACGATTCCCCAAATTTAGGGCTTAGTTCATTTTGGGTTTGGGGAGTTTGTTGATTGGGGCTTAGTACCGCCTAAATAGGAATATTAAGTGAAATAAAGCATTTGTAACGCAAAACATCAAATGGGGCATAATACCATAATCGCTTTATGTCCCATTCCACTAAAATTGATATGAGACTTAAGGTCATATCAAAATTATGGCTTTATGTCCGTTTGAATTGAGAGATAAAGCCATTATGGCTTTATGGCACCCCACCGGAACGATTAAAGAAACGATTACGGAGTAGCTAAATCAGGCAACGCAGCTCATATTAAAATAATAAAAATTTTGTGTATTCTAACATGAGCGGCGTTGCCTGATTTGTTGTGTTGCTATCCGTAATCGACCCAGAAGATTCAAATTTAATCTAAAAAATAACATAATAAAATGGTGAATGGGCATTGGGGCTATCTGAAATTATGGAATTTTCATTTTAATTAGAAGATTTAAGCCAAACTTCATCAAATTATATCCAAAATTGTAGTTTGCGCACAAGGTTCACATGAACAGTCAACCGCACGGACGGACATCGTAAGATCGTATCAAAATCGATCGGTATACTTTTCAAAAAGTTTCAGAAACATTGTGAAGAAGTAAGAAAGTGAAGTCGGTCAAACCCAACCATATTTAAAAACAAATTTTCGAGAATCTATGGCCATATGAATACCGATCTATCTTTATTTTAAATTTCATTAAAATCGGTTTGATAGTTTCTGAGAGGGTGGAATTGTTCCCTATCTCTCCTCGTGCTCCCATATAAATATTTCATTCATATTGGCATGACAGTGGGCACAAAGATCCTATTCCGGAAAGAAGCTTGTATGGGGGTTGTGTGAAATTATGGACCGATTCGCCCCGTTTTAGAACCTATGTATGAAATTTCATTAAATTATCTTACAAATTGCCACGTGTACTTTGCGCACAAGGTTACATAGACAGCCAGCCAGGCAGCCGGACTAATATCGTTAGATCGACTCAGCAAGTTATTCTGAGACGATCGGTATACTTTAAGGTTGGTCTTTGACCAATATTTTAAGGTGTTAACCACATCAGCATAAATGCATAATACCTTCTACATTATTGTGTTATGGGTATAAAAATGAAACAGGAGTTTTTTTTGTATAAAGGAGACACTAAAACTTAAGTCAAACCGAAGTTCATAGGATAAGGCACTAAAGAATTATTGAGTGAATGATTTTTTCAAAGATTAACAGCCAATCCCACGATGTCACACGTTAACTTTCGCATAGAAAATTACATTTAAAACAAAAACAATTTTTAAAATTTGTTTATGTTTTAAATGTTATTTTCTATGCGAACGTTTACGTGTGACATCGTGGAACTGGCTGTAAATTTAACCCCCGTATTCACAAGCGATTATTAAATTTAACAAACGTTAATTAAGGAAAATTTTCATAGAATATTTCTTTTGTTTAATTTTAATTTAATTTTTTTTTTGTGAATACAGGCATAATTGTTTATTTACCAGAACATACAAAAATTAAGAGACAGTAAAAAACTATTTAAATGTTATAAATTTATAAAAACTTAGCAGTTATTTAATAATACTTAAGTATTTAAAATAATTATATTATAGAAAATAATCTTAACTAATTAACTTACCATACGTGGATACCACTATTTATTAACAGATTAAAGCAATTTTGAAAAAAATGGAAGAGAAAAAAGTTTTGGAAATCGATTAATTATAAAAAAAAATATTTAAAAGCTATTTATATTTAAAGCTTTTTCGTCTTGTTTAAGATATATTTAGAAAAAAATTACAAACATTAAAAATGCAAATTAGACACAGAGTAAACAACACAGGATTTTTATATTAAATGTTCAAAAAACAATCGCAAGTAGTTTACAATGGGTTAACAGCTGACAGAGCGTCAGCAAAATAAGAGAACACATTTCTTTATGTAAATTTTACTGAGCTTCCAAGGCGAATTTGGTGAGGTGAGGTTAGCTCTACCACAACACTGCTTCTGTGGTCGGGTTGTCAAAAATATTGCTAGCAAAAAAATAGGTTGTTTTTTGTATACAAACTTTGACAAGTCGACCACCGAAAAAACGACCAAATGTTGACTTAACCCCACCTTCTAGTCTATTCGCCTTACTGAGCGGCAAGCGTTTTTTTTAACATAAAAATTCTATTTCATACACAATTTCAATAAAACACGCTGACATTTCGATCTGTCGTTTAAAATTTTTCAGTCGGGTTGTGTCTAACTCGCATTCTAAAGAGTTGTTTCGTATAAATTGTATGCAAATGAGAAGTTTTGACAAACGAAAAACGCTTGCCGATCTTATTTAGGTAGCTCACTTTATCTTTAAACTTTGTTCACAACTAGAGCAACAATTTTGTATTTTCTTCTTTTTTCTTCCCAAAGTATTTCATATCTTTTCCTTTCCTTAAGTAAAGTTTTTTTTTTTTAAAGTTAGGGCAACTTCTACTTCAGCACAAGGCGAATTTATTACAGGTGGTCCTAAAAGCCCTGCTGATATTAGCTAAAATCACTGTTGGATGTCAAAATTTTGTTTTTTCTCTTTTATTATCTTTGTTTCTCTTTTGTTTTATTTCTGTTTTTGGCATTGTACAATGATTTTACAAAAACAAATTAATTGTGGTTTTTGTACGAGTTGTACTTGTTGTAGTACCGAGATTACCTGGGATGAATTCGCCTTGCTTCAGCAAAAATTTGTATGAAATTGTTTATGACGTTTATAATAATTTTATTTAGTTTTTAATGAAAATGTTTCAACCAAGGTATATTTATAGCAGGTAGTCTCGGAAAGCCAGCTGGTAATTTTTTATTTGCTTGTTTTGCGATACAAACTGTCAAATGTTGTATAGTAAACAAGAAAACAAAGTTTTTTGTATTTTTTGTCTCTTTTCAGCCGCTTTGCTATTTGACAGTTCGTACCACAAAACAACAATAAAAAGCCCTGTTGTTTGTTTTATTGTACAATTGTTGTAATCTCGCGGCTACCTGCAATAAATATACCTTGGTTTCAACAAATAATAATAAATACGAACAGGGCTGCCAGGTACTTGTTTCCTTGTCCCCATAAAAATTAAAAAAAAACCCAAAAGTCCCCAAATTAAAAAAACAAAACATTAAAAAGTTAATATTTTTTTTTTGTTTTGTTTTTCTGACCAAATTATAATTTTTTTTTTAATTAGTAAAAAAATTTTATTAAGAAAACCTTAAAAATCCGCAAATAAAAATGATTAGTGAAAAATATGTTATTTTGATTGTAGCGGCTGGTTTCGGCAAGTTTTTTAAATCCTTTTTATGCGATTCCAGCGAGGAATTACAAGTAGAACAATATGCTGTTTTTGCAGACGAATGAGCCTATTTATAAGAATTTGGAGGTTGTTCAATCTGTCTTAGTCATCCTTAATATCAACACTAAAAATACATATTTCCCATACTTTATTATATTGTCTTTAATATGTTGTATGTGTTGTCAACGGTTTTAGATTGGTTTTTTTAAATTTTTCTTTTTTTTAAGTACCTGTTACACCCTTATAAAAATGGTAATCTTATTTAGGACCTTTTACACCGTATAAGTTGTTGATAAGAATAAGATAAAAGTTTTGCTACTTTTTTTTACATATTTTGTATACGAAACAAAAGAAATAAACATAACTAATAAAAAAGGGAAAACATATTAAAAATCTGTAAAGTCCCCTAAAAATCCCCTATTTTTTTTAATCCCATGTCTCAAATGACTTTATTTGTCCTTTTTGTTCGTAAGTAATCCTTAACTTTGGGGATAAATCCTCAAGTCTGGCAGCCCAGAATACGAAATATTCTTCTGGGCAAAATTTGCAAACGGTTTCTTTTTATAAAAAGTGTGTGGTCGCGAAAAAATTTTTGCTCTATTATGAACACTAGTGAAAATGTCGCTGCCTATTGCGAACGAAGCTTAAACGAAGGGAACATGTATTTACATATGGTAATTTTATAAGGTTTCCTAATTGAATGTGTCGTTTTTAGATATTGTTTTTTTAGTTTAAAATATTGTTTTTTTTTTCAAACATCTAATCTCCATTATTCTCTATCAAAATCAAAAAATGTGCACCGATGGCAATTTCAATCTAATTATGTTTAAATGAATGTTTTAATACCAAACCGGTTATTTTGTCAAATTTTTATTATTTAATAATAAATTTAATGTCGAAGTTGGTGGTGGAGTGCCGGGGAAGGCTACAGGAGCTGGGGACAAGAAACAGAGTAACGCTCTGCTGGGTGACGGGTAATAGTATGGCTGATGAGCTGGCCAAGGCTGGTTCTAACGCCCGGATGATGGGTCCCGAATAGTGTGGCCGCAAGTTATATGGGCAATTTTTTTTCGTATTTTCACTTGGCAAACCCCTTAGAATGATTCCAAATTAGAAAAAAAAAAATTTATATAAACAATTTTAGATCGTTTGCATAGTTATTGGCCGTGCCTTGAAAATCTGAAACTACTAGGCAACATTGTTCATAAGATATAGCCCTAGAATATTTGTAAATAAGGTTTTTCTCTAAAATAAATATTACGGAAGTTATCAACAATTAAAGCGACCCATAGTGAGAAAAATAGCATTTTAGCAAACTTTGTGGTCTCAATTGTTTATATATTTTTTTCTTCTAATTTGGAATCAATCTAAGTGGTTTGCCACGTGAAAATACGAAAAAAAAATAACGGCCACCCTAGTCCCGAAACCTTCTGTGGGTTGAGTTTGCCCAGGGTCCAGTCCCTCATGGGAGACTGGGCTCTGGGGGAACATAGGAGATACTGGGAATCGCTTTCGGGAGTGCGTCAGGCAAGGGAATTCATCTCTTTCGGAAATGTAATGATGACGAATGGTCTCGGCAGACGGGATCTGCGACTGTGGCGGCTTATCTGACTGGTCACCACACGATCAAGTACCACCTGTATCGGATGGGTCTGGAAAAGGACCAGGAATGCAGACTGTGTCTAGACGAAGACGAGTCGACGAAGCACATACTGTGTGACTGCCCGGCGCTGGCATGGGCTAGAAGGAGGCATTTGGCGCATAGCACAGTGGGTGCGTCCCAAATCGGTGCTATATCAGCAAAAGACCTGGTTGGGCTCCTTTGGCAGGCAGAGGGTCTTTTGGCCAACTAAAGGGAAGTGGGTACACTAGACCTAACCTGGTCATGGTACCTGTCGCTATTGGGGGAAACCTCTCCGCTTTGTCGGAAAAGAAATTGTTATTTTTTTCAAAACTTCAAGATATCTCTGAAACTGCTAGGCAAATATAAAAACAATGTTAAGCCGGCATAAAGATAATATTGCTTCCGAGCTTCGGATTTTTTAAATGGTGAATCGTTTCCAAGTTATTCCAATTCATCAGAAATTCAACTCTCAGAAATTCCACAAATTTCCAGAAATTCGAATCAGTAATTTAATTACAGTTGGCGCTCTAAAATTAGAATCCAAAATTCGAATTGCCGAGCGGTTTTCTTTTTATTGTAAACACTTAATTTTTGACGATATAGTTTAACCAAATACAAATTAAAAAGGGGAATCCTATTTTAAAAGATGATTTACAGATCTTGTTGATGTTGTTAGAGTTTAAAAGTCAGTTCTTGGTTTTTGTATTTCACATACTAAATACAGTCAAATAAACTGAATTGTTATTTTTTGTTATATTTCGTTAAGTTTTTTATAGTTTTTATGTTGTTATTTAATTACTTTTTTATTTTTATTTTTCAATTAATTTTAAACAAATTCGTGTTTTATGTTGTAAAATTTGTGTGTTTTTTATTATGAAATGTAAATTTAACAAAGATTGAATATTTAATAAACTGAAAATCCCAGCTGAAGTTGGAAAATACCCACGAAACGTAGGATGAAAATATAAATAAATAATCTTTTATTTAAATACAAATGACCTTGAAAGCCTGTTCTAAGAAAATAATAAAAAAACAAATTCACCTAAATTGTTGTATAAAAAACCGTCCAGAAATTCGAATAATTCGAAAACTCGAATCGCCGTAAAAACAAAGTGGTTCGAATTTCGGAGCGTGTACTGTATATGAATTGAAAGTGTCTGCATTTTGGACATAACGGTTTATCTCGAAAATTTGAGCTGATAGAGAAAAATGGAGATTTGATTTGAAATCAGCGACTTTAGATTAGTAAACATTGGCAATAAAGTTCCAGGACACAAAATGACTGTTCCCCAGTGTTATTGTTTTATATGTGTGTATTTTAGACAACTTATCTTATAAGATTGTTGTTATGAGATTTCTTCTAACCCCGGGTCTCCACGTAGCAGTATTTATTGCGGCAAACGTCAAATTTGATTGCTCAATTAAATTTGCGACGTATAGGCCGCATATTGCCATTAGTGGCAATCCATTGCGCAATGATTGCTCTTCTGATTGCTTGAGCAATTATTGCTTAGCAATCTGCTATAAAATCCGTTGTCATTTATCGGACATTTCATTTCTCTGTACGTTTGTTTATGGTAAAGCAATTTCACGTGTTCTCCAGCAATATAATCAGCAATTAATGCGCCATTGTTCTTCCATTGTTCTGTCGACGGTTTTGCTTGTGCTTAGCAATAAAAACTGCTACGTGGAGACCCAGTGTAACAACTGTTTTATAATATTTATTATAATTCTATTACTAACATGTCAAGGCCCATTGAAAAGGTCTGCGCAAGAAGCCTGATGATCATTGTTTTCGTTCTTTTGAGCTTTCAAAAGTTGTTTACATACACGTTTTTTCCTATCGCTTTGTACATGTGGTAGTAAGTTTTTGACAGCTTAAAAGAAAAAGTTTTTTGTTTTTGTACAAGTAAGCAGACCTGGTAGATGGGCCTTGTAACATGTTAAATAATACTCTCGGAGATTGTTTGACGTTTGCTTATTCAAAAATCTTATATCTTATCACAATTGGAGACCCCATGTTACGCAGTTTTATGAAAAGCTTAAATTTCCTCTGTAAATAAAATCTCTTATTCCTTTTAATAATTTTTTTTTTCTTACAAAAATTTATTTAGAATTTTGTTTCATTTTGCAAAAATATTTTAAATATCTAAACTGACATTTAATTCCATGGTGACGAAAGTGAACTGTATCTATCTATGCCATATTTTTTTTTTTCTAAATCACTTTTGATTTCCATTAAGAATAAAAAAAACAAAAGTAAAATAAAACATAAATCTAACAGTTAAAACTTTTTGGCATAACATTTTTCTTTGATTAGATTCACCAACAAATTGAAATATGTCATTTTGTTGATTTTTAAATTGCCTTATTAAATATTGACATTTAAAGTGTTTTTGAATTTTATTTCATTTTTACACAAAATATTTCTGCACAGATATTTAAGATATTTTATGCAGAAAAAATTTGTTATTTACTTATTTAAAATTTTATTTTGTTTATTAAAAAAAAAAATAATATTATTTTAAGGAATACGGACATACTACATATGTATGTTAAAAAGTAAATAAAATAATGCTTAGGTTTATGTATGTATAAGATACAGAAATAAATATTTAACATGCTTAAATACATACATATATACAAAAATAACACACATACAGACAAATAAACATACTCGTTAAGATACATACAAAAAATTTAGCTATCATAAACATCCCAGTTGGCCAGATTGCCATTGACGACAATGTCGTCGATGATGTTGATGGATGCAAGACTTGTTTCTATCATTAAGGTTTTCTAGAAGACAATTTGAGGAAATCGTCGTGTACGACAGTATGAGCGACATTGTCTTATAAGTTGTCTTTAACCCTGCACGGTTACTCTCCGTCGAATCGACGAAGCTGATTGACTTTTTATTATATAACTCTTTTATGAGTGTTCCAATAACCTTTTTGTCAACAACGTTAGCTGATGCCAAAAGCTTGTAGTGAGCAGACGTACGCTGGATCCTGATTTTTTCAAAGTTGAAATTCAGAGGTATGTACTCGTCACATCGACGAAGAGTAACTTAAGTGTAAGTTTTTGAGTCTATTTTTTGGACTTTTAAATGTTGCATTTGTCAACAACTACCACAATATGTTACATAAATATCAAAAACCCAAAAACCGACGACAGTACCTAAAAAATCTTCATTTCGCTCTCGTGGCTCCCTATTTAAGAGGCAGATTCGAGACACCTGCCTAGCAGACCGTCGACAATGTTGTAATAGGACCAAAAGAGCATACAATTTGTCACCTCTGTCCCAATAGCAAACGCAGAACGGCGAAAAGTACATGTAATGTATGCAAGAAAAGCATCTGTTACGATCATAAAGTTGAACTTTATGCCTCATGCATAAAATAAGGCTAATAACAAAATATTTTTTTTCTTTTGTATTATTTGACTGATTATTTTTAAAGGCTGAGTAAGAAAAAGTTATTTTTTTTTTACATTTTTAGGTTTTGTTGTTTAAAAAATGTAGTTAATTTAAAAAACAAAAAAGAGTTTAAATGAATTTTTATTTTGTATATTAGATTTTTATTTTTTTTTTATTTTTCAATAAAACACTTAAATTCCGCTAGAATTTATTTTTAAAATAGTTCGTCGATTCGAAGAAGAGTAACCTTAATGTACTAAAATGAAGAGCTACCTTGCAGGGTTAATAAATATTAATATCTTGTATAAAAGCTATTGACGACGAAATTTTCTTCTGCAGTAGTTGAATGCTTTTCAATCACTTGCTTTGGTTTGCTTAAAATTCTCAAATTCTTTTTTTAATTGTTGATTACAATACCTGCATACAATTCACGGGCTGTGAAATGGATTACATGTAGTTCATACTTCAATGTCAGTTTAAAAACTGTTTATAAAAGCCGAATATGTAACACGCAACAGAAATAAAACAAGTGAAATAAAACTGCAACTATACTTGAAAAAGCACATTGAAAAATTGTCCGAGATATTGTCAATATAATAATTTTTATAGTGGACGACAAAAAAGACGACATTGTCATGCAGGAAGTAGTTAACGACTAAGTAGGAGGTATGAGGTTCAATGTCTTTAACAATTTCTTCGACGACTGTATAAAAGACTATATCTCCTATACAATATAAAAGACAATCAGCCTTATTGTGGTTGTCAATGTCGTATACGATTGTGTCGTTTTTTGTAATAGATAAAAGTAACACACAACCTGTATTCTTTAATCTACTATAAAAAACGACACAGTCGTTTACGATAACGACAACCACAATAAGGCCTTGTATAGGAGATTTTGTCTTTTGTACAGTCGTCGAAGAAATAGTCGCTCATCTCGTCATGTGTGAATTCGCCGCCATTTGTATGAACATTTCATCGATGATTTGTGTTGAGCTGTTTTCAGTGTGTATTCCACGACTTACTGTTGTCTTAGACCCGTCGTTAAAGATGTCTTAAAGACGTGGCCAACTGGGATACGCATGGAAAAACAAAGACATAAAACACATATTAGAATATCTATGCATATTAGGGTGATAACTTTTTGCAAGTTTTGTAAATATGCAAGCTCCAGTTCAAAAAGCCTGTAGAGCATGGATAAAACAAAGACAGCTATTTTACTTTTATGCGATGGTGAAAAAGGTTCAAGCAGCGAATTTATTGAAGTTTTATAGACACTACTTTTTTTATTTAAAAACAGTGATATTTTGGTCGTGACATAAAAAAACTTAAAGACATTTATCCTCCTTTTAAAAAATAGTGTATATGAGCACTTCCACAGATGTGTCACATCACGTCACCAAGCAATTCATCTTGTTTTTTAGACCCATGTTGTTAAAATTTTTCCTTTCTTTCCATTTATTGCGATTTACACTAAAGTACCAGAAAATTAAATAATCTAAAACTTGTTCTTTGTGAAACAATTTAAAACGTTTGGTGCCCTAACGTGACAAAAAGGAGACTCTCCTGTGGAAACACCTTTTAACAAACCTTCAATGAATGCATTTGGTGCGTAAACTATTTTATTCACCAAAAAATAAGAAATCTCAGTTTTGAGTTTTTTTCCATGCCCTACTAGATTTCGGAAATGAATGATGTTGGAAAAAACAGTTACACCCCTAATCCACATAAATGTGTATGTATTTTTAAAAGTATTCAAAAAAAAAAAAAAAAATCTTTGCCCGATAAAAAAATAAAACTAAGCAGACAAAAAAGAAAATAGACAACGCAGAAACAACGAAAATCTGATAATAAAACTAAATAAATAAATATTTTGTGTCAGTTCATCCATCAAAGCAAATAAATCTGTGTGTCTAATCAACCAGAAAATTATTTAAATCTTATTTAACATGTAAAAAAAAACTTATGTTTCTATAAATTACAAAAATCATTTGTCTTCTAAAATAAACACAGATTAGTTGAACATTTCCAATCGAGAGAAAATATTTGATAAATAGTATTTTGATAAAAAATGTTTCCAGTTTTTCCTTTTTATATAAAATATAACAGATTGGCATTATTGAGGTTCGGCTGAAATTTAACAATAAAAGTATTTTAATATATTTATTATTAATTTGAATTTACAAATTTACATGTTTTTCAAACATAAAAAAAAATTATGTCAGAAACTCATCAACATGTTGAAATAAAAAATTTTTTCAGGAAGATTTAAACTGCAATAGTTGAGACCTGCTTAAAATTATTTATGTGGCAAGTTGTTACATTCCCTACAACCATTGTGTTCAACTCATTGCTTAGTTGTTTCATTTTGGCAAATTATTTTTCTTTAATTGTAACAATTGCTTGAGTTAAAAGTATTCTGATGTCCAGTCAATGTTCGCAACAGGCGGAAAGGGTATATATAAGTTTATCATGCCGTTTGGAATTCCTACAATATTAATCTTAGCCCCTATAAAATATATTAGTTCTGAATCCCTATGAGTTGCGAAGCATTACTGACAAAAATAACATGAACAATGCTAGACTCAAAGGCGTCTACTGCTGCTGGGGTTTACAGCATAAGCCAGTTTTAAGTGTGGTAGCCGCAGAGCGCCATTATGTTCAAGCAAAATCTCGCTAAGAACAAAGTCATCCATATATTCAAACAAAAAATTATTTATCATGGTGAGGTAGCAATCGCCATTTATCGGAACACGAGTTTCCACTTCATATTCAAAGAAATATGGTCCGGTGACGCCATCAGCGCGTGAATCGCACCAAGTGGTGATAATTTCAGGATTAAATGAAGTATGTAGAGGGTTTTATGGATTCCTCCACTCGCACTATGCGGCAAGTTTGATTAACTATAAGCAAACGTGTTAAACAAAAAATAAGCCATGTGCCATAAAAATCATAAATTAATCGATAAGCGGCGATTTTTGAAGTATATTTGAACAATTTAATAGCGTTTTTCAGGCGTGATTCAAGAATATCATTAATGTCAAAAAGTGAGCGTAGTATGAAAGTTCAGGTGTGAGCTAACCTTTGTTACTTCTATCGTTCAAAAAAAAAAAAAAAAAATAAATTTAGTGCCAATAATTAAAAAATGCTTACAATTGGAAAAGCCCTCACAAATGGCGATTGAGTCGCTAGTTTAAATAATAACCTTAACCCAGGGATGATAAATAAGAAAACCAATATCGTACCAACGAACTTTTAAAATCGTACTATTTCGACCCCAATAGTACTAAATCATTTTTTTTATAATTTTATTTTTATAGAAAAACAAAAGTTACCTTAAATTCATTTGAAAAACAAAAGGTACTGAAAATTATTTTGTACATGTAAAGTATAGATAGCAAATAAAAAAAAATACATGTTCATTAATTATTAGGGATGCCAATCGGGATTTTGAAAGTCCGATCCCGAAATTTCTTGATCACGGGATTTCGGGATTTTTTTTTTTAAATAAACAACACTTTTTTTTAGTTATTAATGATTTTTCAAAAGGTATTGTATATATAACATATATTTTTAAAAAAGAAAAATTAGAATTATAAAAATTAAAAATTCAACTGAAATATAATTTTTAATAATTTTTTTATTAAAAATAAAACATTGTTGTACACAAAAGCTGATATATTAAAAATCCTGTGATTAATAAAAATAAATCCCGGGATTCGGGATTTATCAATCCCGAAAAATCCCGGGATTTCGGTATTAGGGATTTCTCGTTTGGCATCCCTATTAATTATACATAATAATAGGGTGGGTCAAATTTTTTCGTGTCCAAAGCATATCACGATTCTGGCCATTCAAGAAAACTTTGCCAAAAAAATCATAAGAATTTGGAGACCCGGATTTTTCAAAATTGTTAGTTTTTTAAAATATTTAAAAATAGAGGAAACATATTGTATTTGCTCATGCCAAACCTGTATGATGAGGTGTTTAAAGCCGATAAATCCATACTTTTTAGAATTTATCGTTTTTTTTTTTTTGCATAAAATTGCCGAAATTGTTGTGAAAATAGGCGAATATTTCTCAGAATGCAATCTCAACAAGCATCGACGGATTACATTTCCAAAGTTATTGTGTTTACAATTTTCAATATGTACTGAATTAACATAATAAAATTTAATTTAGCGCTGGTAAAATCTCCTTAAAGATAATTCGAAGGACAATAATAATGGAGTGGACTCCGGCGCTGCGAAATATGGCCCCAGGAAATATGGCCCCAAAAAATAAATGAAAATTGACCCCAAATTTTGGGCTATTTTTCATAATGCAATATGACCCCATTTTTTTAATGAAAAATTACCCCAAAAAAATGAAAAATAACCCTAAAAATAAAATGAAATATGACCCTAAATTTGGGGTTATTCTTCATTATGAAAAATCACCTCAAAATTTATAATGAATTTGAACCCCAAAAAAGAACACAAAGAAAGTAACATTAAACATTTTTGGTGGAGTTCATATGCCCGAAACTAAAAATCACAAATTTAGAATCCCGATTTCAAAATCCGGATAATTATACAGTTTTGGTTTTAAAAATCGTACGATTGATAGCATGGTTGGGCTTTCGGCCATGCGCAAGGACTTTTTTCTCTATGGTATAACGAAAACTGGCTTTGCTTACTAAAGCTTCACGTTATAGACGGCCTGCGGCATGGCGCAAGGATTTTCTCTTCTATGGTATAACGAATACTGGCTTCGCTAACTAAAGCTTCTCTATATAGCAGGCCTTCGGCCGGGTGAACGGATTTTCTTCTCTTTGGTATAACGAACACTGGCTTCGCTCACTAAAGCTTCACTACATAGCCGGCCTTTGGCCGGGCGCAAAGATTTTCTTTTCTATGGTATAACGAACTCTGGCTTCATCAGTAAAGCTTTTCTTAATAGCCGGCCTTTGACCGTGCTCAATGATTTTTTCCTCTATGGTATAACAAACACCGGCTTCGCTAGCTAAAGCATTTCTGCATAAACGGCAAGGATTTTCTCTACTTTGGTATAAGATTTCGGTTTTTTTATACTATCCCTAGAAACTTTTACATAGAATTTTATAAAATTTGTGTAAAAATGTTTGGGGTGATTTTTCATTTCTTAAAATTTGCATTTTTTATTAGTAGACGAAAAATAGCCCCAAAGTAAAAATTGTGATTTTATTTGGAGCCATTTTTCATTCCTTGATATTGGGGTCATTTTTCGTTCCACTTAAAATGCAAAAACACCCTAACGAAAAAATGAAAAATAATCCCAAAAAAAACAACAAATTTGCGCCAAAATTGAGTGTTGTTGTGTCTCATGTAAAATTTTGGGGCCCTTTTTCATTTTACTTTTGGGGCCATATTTCCTGGGGTCATTTTGCGCACCGCCGTGGACTCCCACTGTTTCAAAATTCTGTTGATGAATTCGTGACGTGACAACAATCTTGTTGACGAATATTTCAAAATATTATGAGTTCGCTCCAAAATAATCTTGAATTAATAGGAAGTCATCTCTTCTACTAGAACTTTTTTGCAAAAGTAGTTTCCTATACATATATTTAAAAAACTTGCCGATATCATCAGAAAATGTCAGCTTATTTGCTGCTGATGTTAAATTTAGAATGTAGCATATGCAATCGTCCATTGCACAAGTTCAAATATCTATTCACAATAGCGGAGTTCAGTGTTTGGTGCAAATGGTCTTGCAAAAGAGCAAATGCAAAATATTTTAGCTGTTTCGCTAAATTAATCAACAAAAAAACAGAGTTTCCGTTAGATTTCATAAAAAAGCTTGCATTATCTCAAGCCCATTAAAAAAACTCCTGTTATTATCATTGGACAGTATATACTAGTTGCCATTTTATATAAATTAACCATAGTTTTGAAAATTTTGGAAATACAATCAAATGAGTCACGGGCAGCGACGTGGGATTTTATCGGCGGTGGCTGATACAAAAACACTCGGTGGCGGCTCGAAGCCGGCTGTTAGCCGATATAATTTTTTCGTACTCTTAATCACTTATCTTAGCACATTTCCGTATATGTCGATATCTTAAAAATTTTAGTGCATAACAAACGAGAACTGAGAGTATTGGGAGGCAGACACTCTTATGGCTGTTTGCTCATTAGGCGATTATCTTTTTACCCAACGAAAAACTGCATATTAAAGAAATTTGGTTTTCTCAATGTCTCATTTGCTTCTATTCTGTCGCAGAGCTAACCAGCACTCATCTGTCAATTTTTAATTTTCCTTTTATTTGCCGTACAGATAAATTCAATCAGCTGACTCCCAACTTTCACATGTATTTTGAGTGGTGTTGCCAACTGAAAACAAAGTTATTGTCGGTATATTGAGAAACCCAAAATCGTTAACGGACTGTTTATCGGTCTAATAAATTTATGTTGACATTAAGTAACAGACAGTTTGTCGATACATTCAGAAATTGGCCATTAGAGTTGCACTTTGTAAGGAAAGTCAACCAAAAAGGTGTTAAAAAAGAGAATACAAATTATTAACAAAGTAATCGGTGGCTTAGCTGGAGCCGATCTTTAGCTGAAGAATTGTCGGCGGCGGCGGCTACAAACATTTTTATCGGCGGTTGACTTAGCCGGCTGTTAGTCGCTTCGGCGTAGGTCGCTGGTCACGGCGGTACCAGCGTACTTTTTAGTTTTTAATTGTACCAAAAAAGGACAATTTTTATCAACCGTGCCTTTACGATAGAAAACAACTAGAACAAATCAAGAGAGAAAGCCCACTCACCCAGATTTCAAAATAACCTATTTCTTTGCTTGTACAACAATTTGTCTTTACTTTACACGCACGGAATTTGAAAAGAATTTTCGTATTGCGTTTTGAGAGAGTTTACATTCTACTTATTTAACACTAAGTAACGTAAAGAATGGTTTCTCGTGGTGGCTGTTATTCGAACTCATATAGTGGGAAGGCAGATCTTTATAATGGCAGGTAAAGTTCGGTCTTTTGACAAATGTAGCTTCACACTGTTGGTAATCAAAAGTAGCAGCTTTGCAGTGAAGATAGCTAAGAAAGAGATAAATTGCCTCTTGTTTAAACTTGATTCATTTTTCACATATGCCAAGAGTTTATGTGTTAAGGTCATGTCATAATATGCCATTTATTTTTTTTTTTTACTTATTTTTGTATATTTTGTCCCGTTACTTTTACGTTAAGCAAAAACAACGAAAAGCATTAAATCAAAATTTTTGTAGTTAAATTTTATGAATTTATGTACAACAAATTTAAATGATTATAAAAAAACCATCTCAAGGTATATCACAAGTTTACAGGTGTCTGTCATAGTCACTTTAATGGCACTTCAAATCATTTTATATTTATATTGTTTTATATTTATACATATAAATGTATGTATATGCATATATATGTATGTATATACATTAGACTGGTCGCAATTTTTTTTTTTTTTAACCATCTGATGACATAGGAAGCTGAAATTTGGCACACTTGAAGTATTTTCTCTGCGAAAGATCGTAACGAAGCCATATTTTTGATTTTCGGCTTTTCAACTAGTATAACTATAAAGATCTGATAGAAAAGATGTTTTTTTTATAATATGGGGAACTTTGGGCCCCACTCGGCACGGCTAGGCACCGTCGGATTGACCTGAAAAATTAGATCATGATTTCTAACAGCAAACCTCATATTTTAAGCAGCGCAAACAATTAAATTAAAAAAAAATATCCCATACAAGATGCGACCAGTCTAATATACCTATATATGTATGTATATGTATTCATATATTTATATGTATAAATAATTTACAGACATGTAAATACATATATCACATGCTGTTTTAAGTATATATTTTATGTAGCTTCAGCTTTTAACCCTCGACCCGAGCTTTTACTTTCTCTTGCTTTTTGTGTTGCGACAAAGCATATTTGTTTAACATGCCACTCGTATAAATCGTTATGGCATTCGATAATTGATTATCCTTTGTAGTTGCAACACATGGCTCTTAAGCATAATAAAAAAGAAAAACCTCAACAACAAAGCAATATCATATTGATAGACTCAATTATTTAAACACATAAAGTATGTTTGTATTGTATATATGAGTACCCGGCAAACAAAGAACATTGATATAAATATAGAAAAAAGTTTGCTAAACACTAGAGAATAATAACATTCTAAGCCGAATGTATAACTTTTTTTAAAAAGTTATTGAAAAATTACGATTAAATATAACATTTGATATCAAATGCAAAAAATAAACAGTCGAACTTTCCTATAGTGAAGTTCTATACAAAAAAGCTTTTCCTGTTATGAATCTTAGTGGAATTGAGCTTCTTATATTCAATATCTATTCCAATGAACTTTTCTTTACAAAGAACAAATACTTCAAATATAAATTTATAAATTTAACTTTTAAATATAATAGTCCATTTAAATTAGGCCGAAATCTTTTAGATTTCATTTAAAATCATCTTCGAAATCTAGTGCGATATTATTAAATTTTTTATCAAAAAGTAATTTCAATTTTTGGGAATACAAAATTTTAATTTCAAAAGATTTTGTTATTCGTGCTTAATTCCCAGTTTTTATTCTTGATAAAAACACTTGAAATTTATTGTTGTTGATGGGATAAGCTATTCCTATGCATTTCACTGGTTGCTTAGGCCAGATGATCAGGAAACTTCATCCATAAAGGTTTTAGAAAAACTAAAGATATTAACCAAATAAAACTGTTAAACGTATAAGACTTATAGCAACAGTTTAACCTGTAACAATATCAAAGCTTTAACAAAATACATCAACCATAAAAAAGTGGGTTTATCTCATCTTACACTCCCCACCACAATTAGTTGAAATTCTCTCAACATTAATTGTAGTTGTAAGTAGGTTAAGAAAAACAAAATAAAAAACAAACAACAACTTACAAAAGATGTTGTCAATTAAGTGTTTTTTTAGGCCGTGCACTTGCCTGTTTATTATCAAAAAGTAATTTCAATTTTTGGGAATACAAAATTTTAATTTCAAAAGATTTTGTTATTCGTGCTTAATTCCCAGTTTTTATTCTTGATAAATTTTTTTGTTAAAATCTAGATTTTGTTTTCATAGCCAAAACAGCTGACTGAAAGCTTTTTTGTGTAATTTTTGAATTTTTTTAACAGCTGCCATATTTGTTTTTTGTTAAAATGAATTTTTTGTTGTTCTACAGGGAAGTATTTTTCAGTTCTATATTGAAAAAAAACATAGTTGCATTACTAAGTTCAACTAGATTTCCTCGAAATCTAGTCACGAAGTAGACTTTGTTTTGTATGGGAAATCTTGTCAAGAACAAGTAGATTTTGCTCGAAATCTCGTCAGTACAAGATTTTGTTGTAGTGTAAACGGCTTATAATTCATTTTTGTCTTCCTTTAACGAATTATTTAAAAAAAAATTTGTTAGTTAAAAATAAGAACAGAAAAAAGTAAAAAAGTTTAGTCGGTCAAGACGACTATATGATACCATACAGCACAGCACTTAAAAAACATTGTGTACCCTACTTAAAACCCATGAGAAATCATTGAAACGCCAAAACATAATTATCTCGTGAGGTTTAGATTCATGCAAAAGTTCTTGGTGCCAAATATTATTTCAGTAACTTCGTCTGTTTGAGATTTATTGTGGTTGTAGGAGAGGCGTTTATATGGAAACTATGGTTAGTTTTAATACTACCAGCATAAGAATTTACAATAACGGAGTTGCAGTAGTAAAAGTTATTGTCGCCAATTAGTACGTTCATACACACGTTTATAAGGAAGTTATGGCATTAACCTTTAAGCAAACACCAAAATGTTTTTACGCAAACGAACCCCAGGGCCTGGCTGGGACTCACTGTATTTTATATGGAGCTTTTTGTGGCTATAGAAAAACTCACACTAACGAACCCCTGGGCGTGGCTATAGAAAAACTCACACTAACGAACCCCTGGGCGTGGCTGGGACTACTTTTATATGTATGGAGTTTTATGGTTATAGCAGGAATATTTTGTTGGGAAATAGAATAATTATTCGAAAAAACAGTAAACAGTTTTGAAACGTTTAATTTTGATTTTGTTAACTGCAGTACTTATAAAATTTGTCAGGGCCTGGCCAGGCCCTGGTGGATACAATATGCACAAAATTTTTATTTGGCCAATAACCACGCCCACGATGTTTAAATTTACATTTTTTCTCATATTCTTGTAAAAAACACTTTGATTGAGGAAAACATAAAGTTTCGTTCTAATATATTTAATAATTATATTAAAAAAAAAACTGGAAAAAGTCAAAAACTGGCCAGGACCCGTTGTTCGCTTAAGGGTTAAAAGCTGTTCTCGGGAGTAATATTTGTATGGAAGCTATGGTCAAATATGAATCTGCTCTCATTAAATTTTTTATCTAAGTACCAACATAATAAAATGATTCATGGGCACAAAGACTCTATTCCGGAAATAAGCTTGTGTGTGGGCTATGTGAAACTATGGACTGATTCTCACCGAATGTGTCAAATTTCATTAAATCATCTCCAAAATTGGGGCCGGTACTTTGCGCACAAGGCTAGATGGATAGGCAGACAGCCAGCCAGCTGGTGGAACGACGGACATCATTAGAACCACTAAGAAAGTTATTCTGAATAGATCGGTATACTTTAAGACCAATATTTTAGGGTTACAAACTCAAAATAACCTCTCCATTATTGTGGTTTGGGTATAAAAAGTCTCGGTGATAAAATTTTTGTCAGTTAACCCTGTTGAGTAAATGAGCATCGAAGTAGCATTTCGCTTGAAGACGAAGAAAAAGTAACAAAACCCAAACTTAGCTAAGCACTTTAAGATTTACCCCAACATTTTATCAAGTACTTAGAAATCATTGCTGTTATTCTAAAAACTTTGAAGAGAAGTTGTAAACGCCAAAAGCTTTAAATCTGCCTTTTTCAGGATTATAACACAGCAATTCATAAATGGGAGAATTGGAATAGTGGTTCAATGCTCCTTATTGCAACGATGGAAATATAGATAATTTACAAATAGAAAACCACTGCACGTTGGGGAGTGTAATCCGAAATAAAAACCCTTTTATTTTAAATAATGCAGTTTTCATATTAACAAATGATTTTATTGTCCCATGGAGATTTGTTGCGTGGAAGTTCGACTTTTTTTTCTCAAAGGTTAAGTTTGTATTTTTCTATGTTCACTCCGATCTTTTATATTTAATAAAAAAAATATTTCAAATAGAGCCTATCGGGCATGTTCTGGAAATCAAAATGAAGTGGATTTAAAATGGAGCCAATTTCAAAAACGACCCTATACTTAAAGTGCATAACAATATTCCGTTTTATCTAATACAATTTTTTGAGTACCAATTAGCTCTACAAAAACATCTCTTAAAACCAAGAAAAATTAAGGTCATTTTGTAATACCTAAAATCTCGTTCGATTTCAGTTTTACTTCATTTCGATTTCTAGAATAATATTGTTACGAAAGTAACTTTAGTTAAGAATTAGATTAATTTATTAGTTATCTTGTATTGATTAGTTGTTAAGTATTTGTTAGTTATTTTATTAGTTAAAATTGTTACTGTATAAGTTATGCACATTTCTAGTGTAAAAATCAATGTATTGATGTTATCTTAAAATTGTTGTGCACAATTGTACTTCAACCCCACTGTAAATACTCCTTAGTTTATGATGCCTTATAACTCAATTAACTCAGCCATATAGATAGTAACTAAAGATGAGTAAGATTAATAGCCGTTATGAGGCGAACTTTCTAAAGCCATCTAGACGTTACTAGTATAATCTACACGTCTGGGCTAGAGTATAAATAGGATCGCAAGAGATGTCATGAGATCATTCTAAGTTCAGACTTTGTCAATAACGTATCACGCTAAGGCCCGTTTTCACAACTAACCGATAGCTAAAAGTAGACTTTAACCGGTCTTATAAAAAGTGTTCCATTATTAAAATTTTACTTTAACCTAAAGGGAGCGATAAAGTTAATTAAGGTTCATCCTACCTGGTAGGTTAAAGTAAAGTTGCAATAATGGAACACTTTTTATACGGCCGATAAAATCCTACCTTTAGCTATCGGTAAGTTGTGAAAACGGGCCTAAGAAAATTATAGTTGTTTGTGAATAATAGCCATAAATTACGGTTGTTAAAGTGACAAGTACTAAATAAAGTTTTGTAAATTGTAAACAGGGTTTAAAGTGTTGTGGTAATTTAGTTTTATTTAAAGTGCAATAAAGAATTCGAACCGGTTTAATATAAAGGAAATAAACCAAAACGTTATTGAAAGGCAGTAGAGTGAATCCATGTCAAATCATCATGTCGTTCGGCATCATCACCTCCGATTTGAATGAAATTCAAGACAAATGTTGTATGTTATTGGACTTTAACAACACATAAATTTTCAGACCCCAGATTCTTTCGGCTTCCGAAATATGACGTCATAAAAGATGTGAAAAATCTTAAAAAAACACAAAAGTCTCCTTACAAAAGGGGATGGAACTTTTGAACTACGCCAGATAATCGTTTTAAAGTTGAAAGTGCACCCTTTAAAATGATATGCATATTGTGTTTTTTTAAGAAAAGGTCAAAGGTCAATTTGTGGGGTCTTGAGTTCAAAGGTCCATATCTGGAAAAGTATATTTTTTTAAATTCTTAAAAAAATATATGTCAAGCATTAGACTCTCTTCTACATTTGCAGAAAATTTAAAGGTGGAGACTCGATTGGTGTCAGAGTTATAGACCAGAACGTGATTCTAAGTATGTTTTGTGTTTAAAAATCTCTTGTTGTTGTTGTATTTTTATTACTTTTTTCAGTTTATCTGGAGAACGGCAAGAGCCAAAGTTTTCAAATTAGGTACACACATTAAGGTTATCAATACACACCATCCCACAAAATGTGGGCAGGATTGGAGAAGTGGGCGTGGTACTTCCCGTACAAAAATTATCAAAAATTGTAAAAAAACTGAATTTTTGGACTGTCATATGACCTATAGTTACGCCGTATAAATCAAAAGATCGGAAATCTTTAGTAGGAAATATTCTCTGAAAAACTCGGAAAAATTGGTTAAGATACAAACAATTTTTGATATTTTTTGTATGGGAGGTACCACGCCCACTTCTCCAATCCCGCCCACATTTTGTGGGACGGTGTGTATTGATAACCTTAATGTGTGTACCTAATTTGAAAACTTTGGCTCTTGCCGTTCTCCAGATAAACTGAAAAAAGTAATAAAAATACAACAACAACAAGAGATTTTTAAACACAAAACATACTTAGAATCACGTTCTGGTCTATAACTCTGACACCAATCGAGTCTCCACCTTTAAATTTTCTGCAAATGTAGAAGAGAGTCTAATGCTTGACATATATTTTTTTAAGAATTTTAAAAAATATACTTTTCCAGATATGGACCTTTGAACTCAAGACCCCAAAAATTGGCCTTTGACCTTTTCTTAAAAAAACACAATATGCATATCATTTTAAAGGGTGCACTTTCAACTTTAAAACGATACCAAAAAAACTAAATTATCTGGCGTAGTTCAAAAGTTCTATCCCCTTTTGTAAGGAGACTTTTGTGTTTTTTTAAGATTTTTCACATCTTTTATGACGTCATATTTCGGAAGCAGAAAGAATCTGGGGTCTGAAAATTTATGTGTTGTTAAAGACCAATAACATACAACATTTGTCTTGAATTTCATTCAAATCGGAGGTGATGATGCAGAAAATTCCATTTTTTCGTGATGGTTTGACGTGTTTTAACTCAGTAACGTAATAATATTATGCCCAATCACGAATAAATATTCGGCGAAAAATTTTTCTCTTTCTACATTCCACTAATTGAAATTTCTCACTTTTTCCCGAAAAAAATTCCCTTGAAAAACAGAAGGGAGTTTATAAAAAACTGTGAGTAGGATTTTTGGAGGGATACTGAAAATGAGTTTAACTGCATATGGCTACCAAATAATTGTGTTACTGAGTAGAAAAAATGTTTGTGATGCATATTCTTTAAAGTAATTGATCAATTAAAAAAAGTAAGTACGGCAAACGGCTGCAGCACAATAGCAAAACAAAATTATGTGCACAGCTGGAATAAAGTCAAACGTCGAAGTTGTGGTTGGTGTTACCGGTAAATCTATCACAAAAAATTTTTAATACAGAACTTTCAAGGCTTTAGTATTCTTTTAAATTTTTTTTTGTTGTTAATCAAAATAATTTTACTTTAACTTGCACAGCCAAAGCTTAAATAATTTTTTGTTCATGCGGAATTTATTATTTGAGGATTTGTTTTCTCGAGAAAAGTGTTTTCGGTAAAAAAAAAATTCCTTGGGAATATTCGTGATTGGGTTGAATACGTTTTGTTATTCCGCAATCATTTTATTTTAGTTATTTATTAAAAGTTTCAAATACAAATTATATTCTAACATAATTGGACAAGCCATTGTAAGACAGAACTTCAGTTCGCAGTTTTTGAATAGAACAGAGTCTCTGTCGGGAATCGAACTCGTAAGCCTTGCACTAATAGACTAGCTCACAACTAACCAGCGTACCGTGGCACCCCATTTCTTAGCTCGAGGAATGTTTAGCCAAAGCATTTGATGCGTCACATCTTTGAAAATGGCTTGATAAGCTTGCGAATAAAAACTTCTTAAAAATACTCAATGAAAGATATAAAATAATACTTGATAACAAAGAATACATTATTTGTTTCAAGCGTTAAATTTTTGTTTGCTGGGATCACTTAAATCGTTTAAAATCGATTGGTTTCATGTCATGGCAGTTTTAAGATTCAAAAAGATAAATCTTAAAAAGAATTATGAAATACATAAAATTAAATGAAATATTATTAAGATAAATATCTTTTATAAGTGAAAGTCTACAACATTAAAGAGAATGTGTTGCTTTTAAACAAAGAAGAGTTCATTCAGTTAATGTAGAATACACCTTGTGAAAGAAATACATACATAAATAAAAAATTTTGATTGTTAATTTTAACATCGATTTTTTTAAAAAGATTTTAAAACTTTTTTTCATTCAATCTGTTTTTGATTTGTGATATTTGATAGGAGTTTTTTTTAATCCAGATTAAGTTTAATTAGCAAATACACTACCCTTCACACTATCTATGGTACAATTAGAACTCAAAATCAAAGCCCACTTATAGTTTGAGTATCTGAATATATATTTTATATACTAATGTTATTAATATATTGATCCTTCAAAATGGGCTGTTACAAGAATGGCAGCTTAAGTACCATTGATTATAAAATGCAACACTATCCGTTAGATAAAAAGTGTAAAAAATCACAAAAAACTAAAGTGTTGCATATAAACAAAGTGTGAGTGATTTTTTGGTATTAAGTTCACAGAAAAGTGTTAAAACAACGACTAAAAGAGCATGGTGTTGCAGCTAACAGATAGCAAGAAAAAAAAAAATAATAACAAAGGTAGTAACTACAACACTAAAGTTTTTAATAAAAAAAAGTTGACAACGAGTTAGTTGGGATTGTTATCTTTAAAATGAGCTACGGTCCATCATTCCCGGTTTTCTGGTTGGTCCACAGTGGTAAAAAGATCCCCTAAACATCATATTTGAAAAAAGTGCATTCAAAAATCTACCAAAAATGCTCTAAAAAATCAACAAAAATATTTTTTTTAATAAAAAAATGTTGACAACGAGTTAGTTGGGATTGTTATCTTTAAAATGAGCTACCGTCCATCATTCCCGGTTTTCTGGTTGGTCCACAGTGGTAAAAAGATCCCCTAAACATCATATTTGAAAAAAGTGCATTCAAAAATCTACCAAAAATGCTCTAAAAAATCAACAAAAATATTTTTTTTAATAAAAAAAAGTTGACAACGAGTTAGTTGGGATTGTTATCTTTAAAATGAGCTACGGTCCATCATTCCCGGTTTTCTGGTTGGTCCACAGTGGTAAAAAGATCCCCTGAACATGTTGTTCACAATGGTAATCCAGACTTTTCTTGTATTCATATAGGTTTTATGTTGTCCACAGTTTTCTTGTATTGCCATTTTGTGAGTGCGGTACGGTAGCGTTTATTTTGATCAACATTTGTCTTATATAAATAAAACTTTAAGCAGATTAACACTTTGCAGGCATGTTCATACCCAAATTTTATAAATTTAATTAAAAAAAAACATAATTATAACTATATATTTTGGGTCCTTATAAGTAGCGAAGTTGACTAAACGATATACGTATGTCCACGTGTCCGTTGAAATGGCTTTTCCGAAGACCCCAGATATGACGGGTTATAGGCTGTTAAATATTTATATAACATGTAATCCGGAAAGGGCGAGATTGGAAAAGTGGTCGTGAAACCCTCCTACAAAGATATAATAGATTTGTTTACATTTTTAGATGGGCAAGAGCAAAAGCTTCCAAATTGTATACAAGCAACTGGGTTATCTATACACAACATCTGGGATTGGAGAAGTATGCGCAACACAAAATATATTTATTAACTAAAGGTTTTTTATTTTACAATAGGTATTGCGGTTATTTTTGTAGAAACTTTTATGGTTTTTAATCGAAATTTTGATATTTTAATCAGGCATTTTAAATTCAAATGTTTTCAAATGACATGTGATTGATTGTGTAAGCACTATTGTTTGTTTTATGGCTTGATACAATTTTGGGGAAGTTGCATCCATTTTGAATCCAAAAGAAAAAGTAATTTAACAGATATGTTTACTTAATTTTGACACCTGTGAGGAATTTGAAAATATCAGTAAATGTTAAATAATTTCATGTTGTAAAATTCCTTTCTTCATGAAAATCATTTAATGAAAATTAAATTTGATGAAATTTAGCCTGATAAAAATATCAAAATTTATGTATTATTTATTAATTAATTTGTTGCAATATTTCGATATCCATCGAATATCATTATCTATTAATGGGTTACAAGTATATTTGTGGACATAATTTACCATACACCCCATATACTTTAGTACGTCTAAAATCATAGGCGTAGGCTTTATATGAGAAAAAATAACAGCATGCCATTTTTTCCTTCTCCTTAAATATTTAAACAGTCGGTGAAGGGTATAAAAGTTTCGGCTAAGCCGAATAAAGCACTATACATTTTTTTTTTTTTTATTGAACGTACTTATATAATTTTTTACACTTAAGGTTGAACCCACAACAAAAAAAGATAAACGTTTGTGTTTGATGCTAAAGCACACCAAAAAAGTATTTTCAAGTTTGTTTTTGCCTTAAAAGACAGCCGGTAATCAGTCAGTGCGATAAAATATTTTGTCTTTATCGTTTCTTCGACTTGTCTCAATTGGTGCGGTTGCATCATAAGAAAGCATTATGTGCAACGAGGTTCTTTTCATTTTTTTGTTTTTCTTACTCCGTGTGGATGCGTTGTATCACACCACATATATTTTCTGCAACCAATGTTTTGTCGCAGTAAGTCAAAAAGATAGTTTTGTGGATATTTTATTTGGTGTGGGTTGTCTCATAAGAACTAATGCTCTGTTGTTGTATATGTCAAAAAGCTGTGTTGTCTATTATTTGTGTGAGTTCAGCCTTATCCTGCAAATAAAAGGACCAGTCCAAACACGCGTGTAAAGTGTAGCCCACAAGGGACTAGGACTAGTCCAAAAGTCACCCAAACGTATGGAAAAAACATGGTCTTATTAACATTACGAATGCCTAGGGGAGGACCCTATAACCCAGCTTTGCACTACAAAGGAGTAGTTTTTTAGTCGTTTAAAAATGAAAGCACGTCGTTAAAATACGAAGAAATGTCGTCCCACTACAAACACTTTTTAACAATGACATGGTCCATGCTTGCATTACATCTGACCAGTTCATGGAGTAGTCCATTTTATTAAAATGGATCAGGTGGTCCAATATTATTTGCAGGGTACCTGATTTTCTGATAAAATAGAAAAACGTGTGTTCGTGGCTGAGTGGTAGAGTTAAGGTCATTAAATATTCGGCACAGCCAAACACATGATATAGGAATTTTTCTTCGATATAAAAAACTTTTGAGGTGTATGCGTACTTATTAGTTTTTAGTAATAATTCTTCTATTTCTGATTTGATTTTGTTTTGGATATATAAATGATCGATATTTAAGTGACTATCTATCAATAATTGGCCGTAATACATCTACTTACACCACGTGTGTGTGCACAAGATCATTTACTTCCTTTTGCTTAGGAATTGTTACTATTTTAACACCCAGGTACATACGCCAGCAGTCCTTGCTCAACTTTTTCTTTTGGATTAAAAATGGATGCAACTTCCCCAAAATTGTATCAAGCCATTAAACAAACAATAGTGATTACACAATCAATCACATGTCATTTGAAAACATCACATTCGTCTAGCATATACGCATTTTATTCAATTTCGAAACCTGTCCATTAATTTACGCAGCCTCCGCACAAATATGGCCTCAACATAAAGTTTTGCTAATATACCAGTCGCATATAAATTTTTTATAATATTACAGATTTATTATAACATAAGCTATTTTTTTAGTTAGATCAGACCATTCCATCAATAAATGCTCACCGACATAGTGAAACTACTGGTAAATTAAAGTACCGCCATGTATCAACAATTTATAACAACGAGGAGATTTTTTTTATTCTATTAATAAATTGTTGTTACTGGTTTCAGGATCTGTTTGCAAAAAAAAAACATGACTTTCGGAACAGAACACAACAAAATTTAACATGAATTTCAACTGAACCGAAAAACAATGAAAGCCAGTTGGTAAAAAAGGCAATTTAAAGACTTAAATTTATAAAAAAAATTTATAAAATACTATAAAAAATGATTTATAAAGCTGAGTACAAGTAAGTAATTTATTCAAATAAATTATCTTAAAAAAAATTTAACTACTCTGCCATCATTGTAATAAATGATGTTGTAATTGTTTTATTGTCCCAAGTTTATGAATAAAGTTGGTAACACAAATTGAACATTTGATTCGTTTGGAACATGACACAATTAATGTTTCAAAAACATTTTTTTTTTTTAAGGCTCTTTCATAGTGCAAAAACTAAAAGTGAAAAGTTAAAACATGTGTATGTGATGATGAATTGCAAATAAAATGTTTGAAAAAAATAACAGACACAAACATTTTATACGTAAAAAAAAACAAATTCATCACGTTTCAGTAAAAAGTATTTATAAACAAATTTTTTACAATATCATGTTGAAAAGTGTAAAGGTCATTAAATATAAATTCCAGATAAAAATGGTTTTACAACTCAGCATTAATTTAAATATTTGTCATTATTTTGTTAATAACTGATGGATTGGGGTTGATATGTGTTTTAAAAAAATGAAGAATGTTGGAAAATTTTACATATTTTACAAATTGTTGTTGATGAACGTTAGACTGAAAAAAAATTTTGGTGCATTAAAAATTTTAAAAAACGAATTCTCCAAAAATTCTCCCTTGAGCACCGTCGCAATGTGGGTTGTATTTGCCTGTTTTATCGTTACTACAATGGGATGTGTTCTGACGAAATTATGGATCTGGTTCCCGAAACCCGTACGTTTGTACGTAATACACGTTTTTCCTCAAGAGCCCATCCTTATGTGGTCGATTGGCAGGTGAATCGTACAACGCATTACAGAGAGAACTCGTTTTTTTCCCGGACAGTTCGTATTTGGAATAACCTACCTGCAGAAATCTTCCCTCTCACTTACAACACGATTAAGTTCAAATCGAATGTTCACAAACACTACTCCCTCTATCCTCCTTCCCACAACCTATTTTCCTAGTTCCAACACAATGCAATGCATTAGTAGGGGTCATCCCCTGAGTGCTGGTCCTAACAGAAAAAAATTAACTTTCACACTCTTTTGCACTTCTCAGCCTGTAACATAGTTGAATACCAACCGTTTTCAAATTTATTAGCGGATTTAGAAAGAAGAGACATGGACCTTTCGAACATTATACCTCTGCAAATAATATTGGACTACCTGATCCATTTTTATAAAATGGAGTACTCCATGAACTGAACCAATGTAATGCAAGCATGGACCATGTCATTGATAAAAAGTGTTTGTAGTGAGATGACATGTCTTCGTTTTTAACGACATGTTTTCGTTTTCAAAGGACTTAAAAACTAATCCTCTTGCGTATAACATGGTGTAGTTTTAAGACTACTCCTTTGTATTCCAAAGCTGGATTATATGGTCCTGCCCTAGGACATCGTAATGTTAAATAGACCATGTTTTTTCCATACGTTTGGGTTACTTTTGGACTAGTCCTAGTCCCTTGTGGACTACATTTTACACGCGTGTTTAGACTGGTCCTATTATTTGCAGGGACATCTTCTTTAAAGTACTTTAAGATATACATTTATGTGAATTTGTTCACCAAATATATTTTTCCAGGATTTTTCTCATTCTATTACTTAAGGGATTTTTAAACACCATTTATTTTTGAACAGGAACAAGACGAACATTTTCACTAGGAAATAACTGCAAGAGAATCCGGCTTTGTAAAAAAAATAAAATAGAAATGCTTTTAGAATATTTCTGGTCTCTTAAACTTCTGATGACACGGAATTAAAAAAATAATAGTCAAGCAAAAATTTTGAATAACAACTTCAAGAGCTCAGAAAAATATTGTCAAATCCCAGGAACTTCTACTTTATTTCTTTTTGGCACACAGTGTAACACATTCCTAATGAAATAAAAATTGTTGCTCAATATTTTCAACAAATTTTAACAGCGTTTTAGTCTTAAAGCTTTGAAGAAATTCTATCAGCATGCTAAGCAACTTGGCATGGCAATTTTGGGAAAGACTTGTTTCAACAACTTAATATT
Organism: Pollenia angustigena; assembly: GCA_930367215.1. NCBI lineage: Eukaryota > Metazoa > Arthropoda > Insecta > Diptera > Polleniidae > Pollenia > Pollenia angustigena. Next base: position 179,411,927 of record OV884058.1, on the reverse strand, counting down.
ACAATTCAGAACATGTTTAAAGAATGTTCCAAAAATATTGAAATTTATTTGAATATTCTTTTTTTTTTTTTTGTTATTTTTTTATTAACTAAAACCCATCAATTTAAGAATATTTCATTTTTTCAAAATTTTCATTTTAGTTTTATTAAATCATGTGTCATGTTTGTATCTTTATCAGAGCTGTACACGTGACATGAATTTAACATGTCACGCATGAATTATGCGCGAATCATCCAAAAAAGTTGAGTTTGATTCCAATCCTATTTTTTTTTAATAGTTGTACTGAAAAAGTACTTTTTTAATAAAATATTTGACCTTGGAAATGACTAGTGAGGGACTAATCTTAAAAAAAAATTTTTTTAGGCGGGCGGATTGTAAAAACTTAAAATTTGTTCGTTCTTAAGCGTGCTTGATAACATTTCATCCTTCTTGAGTGTGCCTGATCGTAATGTAAGCAACAGTCACGCGCTCAGTTCCAATCTATATTACAAAACTAAAAAAAAAAACTTACATTTTGTTAGGTTTGTCATTTTCTAACATTTATTGCACGCGTTCGTTTCTTTTTTTTTGGCTTGTCTTAATTTTTCTACATGTGTCATTGAGACGTGATGTGTAAACATGTAAATCTTTTGCATTGATGTTAAAATAAATAGCACAATTTAATTTTAAACCAAATAGTGAAATTTTTAGTGTTTTTTTAACTTACAAGTGAAAACATAAAATATAAATTAAAAAAAAATTAACTCAATTGAAATTAAAAGAAATTCAAATTATTTGGCTTATTGGAAGAAAATCGTTTCTAAGTCTCGATGGCAAACTTCTACTTTACTGCTTGATTAATTATTGTTATTTTATATTAAATGTATGAATATTGAATAAAACAATATTGAAAAAAAAAAATGTTAGTACCACCAGGGCCGGCCAGGCCCAGCACTTTTATAATGGATGGTTAAATGTTAAGGGCCGATGTTGAATGTGAACCAAACTTAAACGTCAAGTTTTTTTCTGCATTTCATTTGATATTTCTCATTTTCAGACTAACTCAATTTGAACCATGAAAAGATAGACAATCGAGCAACGCGTTAAAGTTATTCTGGCTTATTATTTTCGAAGAAAATCATCCTCAGTTATGAGGCACATTTTCACCTCAGGCACTTACTGTGAATTGTGTTCGCTATCGTGAGATGATAACGAACTTTTTATAGCCCGATTGGAAGATATGGATGGGGACGATATGAGGTTTCAACAGGACCGTGCCACTTGCCACACAGCTAACGAAGCAATTGCTCTTTTGCGCGAACAATTTAATGGCCGTGTTATCTCATGTGGTGGCGATGTCAACTGGCCGCCAAATTCATGTGATTTGACACCGTTGGACTTCTTTCTTTGGCGGAAAGAAAAAGTGTACGTCGATAAGCCAGCAATAATTCAAGAGCTAAAGGATGAAATAATTCGGTTCATTAGCGGCATTGAACCCCAATTATGCCTCAGGTCATCGAAAATTTGGACCATCGCATGGAGGCCAATTAGCCGATAGTTTGTTTCACTCATCATTGAACCATACTAATATCATCATAATAAAAGGAAATGATAATAATAATTTCCTAAATAATTTGTGTTTTATTCAAAATCAACATCGGCCCTTAAAATTTAACCACCCTTTACAAAGACTAGTATGTAAATTCAAAACAAAACGCATAAAAAACGCACAGGCTGAAAATAGGAATTCTTTCTTTTTTTTATTTTATTTTTCGAAGAATAATGCCAGTTGGCAACAAAATGGTCTGCCTGTAGCCATAAAACTCCATGCAAATGCAAGTAGTCCCAGCCATTCCTTGGAGTTCGGTTGTGTGAGTATACTTTGGAGTTTGCTTTAGAGTTAAAAGGATATAAGTGAATGTATCAATTTGTCTCTGAAGTTATAAGATTACAATTTTTTCTTGCACTTTTTTGTAGACCATGAACGTAAAAAAGTTCAGATTTTTAGATGTTTATTACATTCGCATAACCAAGAGATGTAAAGCGGGGAATTCCTTTCCCAAAACACCCAAGCTTTTCAGAAATGACTAAAGGACGATTCCCAAGATTTATAGAATACAAATCCTAGGATTTTTTTGGAATTTCCAGGGTCCCGAAAATTAAAAAGTTTTTAAATATTTGTATAACGTCAAATATGATAAATAAAGAAGTGGATTAACTTAAGCCTTATTAAAAACTTTTTCTTGTTTATTTTACAAATTCAATCCAGCCACTTTTTTTCTTTTTAAATGTTTAATATTGGATAATTTTTAAAGGTTCGAAGCAATTCTGGGGATATTGCCAATGTCCGTTTAGCGTTGACGAATACTTTGAGCCTTTGATTATGTCAGTAGTACAGAGATTTAAATGTATTCACTACTGAAACGAATGGGTGAATTTTATCCACAAGTTTATTAAATTTTTATTGAAAGGTGAAAAAACTAAGAGATCTGCAACTTCCGGAATTTTTAAGCACAGTCCCGGTCGTTCTCCGTGAATTATGTTTTCAGCCTCAGTTCTACTTTTATTTAAACTATGTTTCGCCAAAAGTATCATGAAACAAATATTAAATAGCTTCACAGCTTAAGTGATGAATACGGGACTGATTTTAAATACAAAATCAATGCGTTTAAAAGTAACGAACAACTATCACTTTTCACTGATGGGGAAAAAGCTTGAAGATGTCACAACCTTTTTGGGCAGCATTTTTGCTCCTTCCGGTGGCGGTAGCGAAGATATTCAAAACAAATTGACTTATGCTAAGCAAGCGTTTGGAAAATTAAATTAGTTCTCAAGGTCACCTTACATTGCAGTATCTACAAAAATTAAATTTTTCAATAGCAATGTTAACTCAGTACTGCTTTATGGCTCGGAGACTTGGAATTTAACGAACCTTGATATACAAAAACTACAGGTTTTTATCAATAAATGCCTTCGCTTAATCATCAATATATTTTGGACTCAAACCATGATTTAGAGCGCAACAACCTCCAATTAACCATGAGATCAAAATAGGCAAATTTAAATGGTTGGGTCATACCCTACGTAAGACAGCCAATTACATTCCACAGAGAGCAAGAAGAAGGCGACGACCTAAAAAAAGATACATAGAGACGCTAAGTTCAAGCCGATCTACAAGCTGCTGATTAAAAAAATGAAGTCAAAATAACAGCATCAGATAGAACTCAATGGAGATCAGTTATTGAGGCTCTATGTTCCTTATAGGAACATGATTAGTAACCTTATTTATAAGGTTGTAAAATCTAAGTCCGAGCTTAGCCAGAAAAACCCAAACGCGTTTTTGAAAGCTCCGATAAGTACTTTCAGAAACTGTGGTTAAATTTGAGTGCACACTTTATGCGTTGCACTGTGTATTTTCAAAATTATGTGAATTTTATTTGCAATATTTTGATTTTATTAAAAGTGAACGAATTTTTATTTGATTTTTTTTTTTTAATTTAATTTGCTAACTGCTGTCGTTGTAGTTAAATAAAACATAACATTTTTGATTTATAAATTTTTTTTTAATACTTGCAATACTATTTCGAATAATTTTTCCTTTTCATCTAAATCCAATTTGATGAAAAAAGTTTGATTTATTTTTTTATTTATTTATCCCCATTTTAACAAGTTAAATTATGTTCAACAAATTGTAAGTGTTAACGTACAACATGAATAATATGAATTTGCAAAACAAACACACATACAAACATAACATAAACGTGATTGCTTCATATTTGTTATCCACTGGGAATATTGACACCTGCTTGTATGAATGTGACAACTTAGCAAAAACAACAACAAAAATTTAATATATGAAATATTTTAACAATATAATATTTCATAGAAGAAAAATAACATATCACACCAAAAATGTGTCAAAAATTATTTACCATAAAAAATATTAAACAATAAAACACAAGTAAGAAAGTATGTATAGTCGGTCAAGCTCTACCATATGATACCCTACACCGCAGTATTAAAAAACAGATTTTCGAGACTGTAGCCTATTTGGGAGCCATGGGCAATCATAGCGCCACCAAAACAAAATTATGTCATAACTAAGGTGAGGGTTCATGTTAAAGTCCTCGTTGCCCAATATTGTTTAGACGTCTTCATCTGTATGAGATTTGTGCACCTTTAAGCGGTTTTAGGAAGGCCGTTTATATGGGACCTATGGTACTAAGAGTTTTTGTCGGCAATTACATTTATATGGATGTAGGGGACTTAAAAACTATTTTCGGGAGCATTATTTGTATGTTGATTTTCAAATATAAACCGATTTTAAAAAAATTTTTGATAAAGATTGCAATAAAATAACTTTGGACCACCCTCAGTCAATAAATGTAACAATAATTTAAAAAAGAAAAAAAAATGGAAATCCTTCAAAATTAAATCTAATGACAATGTTGTTATTCGCGATAAAGAAACCGTTAAATACTTAGGTATTCACTTGGATAAGTTTCTTTATTTTAACACACACGTAAACTTACAAATAATCAAAGCAAGAAATGCATTTTATATGTACAAAAAACTATTTTTCCCCAAATCAGTGTTGCCAAAACTTTGTGACCAAAAATGGCTTAATTTACGGGAAAAATGGCTAAAAATGGGCTTAAAAAATGGCTAAAAGGTTTTTTATACCCTTCACCGAAGGTAGAAATGGAATATATAAGTTTGTCATTCCGTTTGTAATTTCTACAATATTGATCTAAGACCCTATAAAGTATATATATTCTGGGTCCTTATGAGGAGCGAAGTTGATTTAACAATGTCCGTTTGTCCGTTGAAATGGGTTTTCCGAAGGCCCCATATATGATGGGGACCCGGTTATTATACATTTATGTCACATATGGTCCGGAATTGTTTGCTATTGAAATTCAGTAAGATCGGTCCACAAATGGCTTAGATATGAGCAAAAAACCACGACTACCTCTAATTTTTCTGTATATCTGGGGAACGGCAAAAGCCAAAGTTTCCAAATTAGGTACACACATTTAGGTCGCCAATACACATTATCCTACAACATGTGGGCGGGATTGGAGAAATTTTTAGTAGAGAAACTGTTAGTCCTGTGGTTCAATTTTTCAAAGAGAATTTTTCTTTTAATTTGTATGTTCTAAAATCGATTTTAAAAAAATATTTACCAGTTTTATTTAGTTTTTGTCTAGTTGCTCTGTATTCTGCTCGCACAATGGTGAAGGGTATATAAGATGCGGCACAGCCGAATATAGCACTCTTACTTGTTTTAAATTAAAACTCATTTAAATTCAATAACAAAACAGAAATAATTAATTTAATTCATTTAACTTGATACTGATGTAAGTTAAGATCAATTTGTTAAAGAAAAATAAACGTAAATTTATATTTTGATAGATATTAAAAAAAATTAAATCATCGATAAATTCGATGTGGTTATGTTCATCTCATAGGAATCACTCGTGCCTATTAGTTTTAAATAATTTGAAGGTAAATCATAATCACGACAACATTTACCCAACACCTTTTGAGTCCAGATCTACAATAAAAAACTGGTTAAAAACTATAGTCGATCAACCACGACCACATTAGAACCTATGTACCACATTTTATTAAATTATCTGCAAATTTGCGACTTGTACTTTGGCACAATGTTTACATGGACAGCCATCCAACCGGACATACATCGTTAAATTGACTCATAAAGTGATTTTGAGTCTATCGGTATACGTTAAGGTGGGCTTAGGACCAATATTTTAAGGTGTTACACACATCAGCCCAAACGCATAGTACCCTCTCCAATACTGTGGTGTTGGTATAAATATTTTATTGTTTTGGTAAAAATATTTAGTTATTTGATAAAATCGAATTAACGGTTGCTAAATGTAACCTATTTCTCAAGTTCTTAAAACGATGTTTACTTGGCTAAATACCCTCTCTACTTCAGCTTTAGACCATGGAAGTGGGAGCAACTTTAAAGTCAATTTTGAAATTTCTAAAAAAAAATTGTTGCCGCCTGCATCTCTTTATTGAAATACTTGCAGCCACAAAGAAACACCGATGTTTGTGTTGATCCATTTTATAAATATAATAGTGGAATACTGTTCCTTTATCTTGAAAGATGTTTCAGCGTTAAAGTTTATAGCGATGTTCAACATTTGTAAAAGTTGTGATTTAAATTAATTGTTTTAATTGTTAAAAATGTTTATTTTACTTTTATACATTTTTATAATAAATTAAAAATAATTCTTTTAAAAGAAAAAGGGAAACAAATTTTAACAAGTTAAAAAAAGGCTTAAAAAATGGCTAATGGCTAAACTCAATTTTTAATGGCTAATCAGGGTGAAAAATTGCTAAATCTAGCCACTAAATGGCTAAATTGGTAACACTGCCCCAAATAAATTCATTTAAATGTAAAAATCATTTTATACCAATCATTAAATCGTTCTGTATTAACATATGGATGCCAAATATGGTTCAATATATCGCCGTCGTATATGGAGAAACTAAAAGTATTCGAGAGAAAATGCTTACGAGCGTTTACTCTCCAATTCATATCTGCTTATAGTAACTATTTCAAATACGTTTCGAATAAAAAGCTTTATAATGAAGCAAAGATAGGCAAGATCGATAACTTCACTATACACCTTATAAGGAATCATATTGTAAAATGCACTGAATTGTTCGACAATAATTTGTTTATGGCTCGATACTATGCTTCCAACGCATTTATTCATAAAACACTCCAAAATGGATTCGTACCACCTGAGGCTTTTGTATACCGCGATAGCAGTGACTACATCCAAAATGAATTCGGCGGAATTCGGAATATAGACGAGCCAATATTAGAGCAATTCAAAGCAAACAGCTTACAGATACTAATACAAGATTCGACTCTAGTGCTTATAATAAAGATAGAAATATGTTTCCAAACGTAAATATTAGTTTATTTTGGTGGCTTACTAGGTAAGATCCATTTCCTCTCGTCTTTACCTAAATAACTTTTATTTTTTTATTAATCCTTGTTTTTTTAGGTAAGGTTTTTTGCTTATTTTTCTTTACATTCAATAAGTGATATGAATACACAAATGTTAATATTGTATACAAAAAATTAAAATTTATATCAAAAATACAAATATTGCTCTCTAGTATACTAAACTAGAGAGCACGAATATGGGGCAGTGTATTAGGAATGGGCAAAAAATATCAATATATCAAAAAATCGATATTTTAAAAAAAAAATAATCGATATATATCGCCGATATTTAAAATACCGATATATCGATGTATCGATATTGAAATACGACTATCGAATTCGATATTTTTTAAGGGAGTGTTCATTAAAAACTCAAATTTTAGCCGTTTTTCAAACAATATGTATTTAAAAATTGGCATTACTGCAAGCATCATGTTTTTTTTAAATTAATCGAAGATCGAAAACAATTGCATTAACAACCGTGTTATAAGATGAGAAAACCTCTTAGATGATGAGTCTATACTTAACACTAACATCATACTAGTGTTAATATTAAGCATTTCATGTCAGTTGTAGACTGCATATTTCTAATTAAAACAGTAATGTCAAACGAACTTGAAAAGATTTATTTTAAGCGGTTTTGGAACAATATATGTGCCTTTATATATTTGGAATAATAATAAGATTTGTGCATATAAATACATATATATGTATATATATATGCACAGCGTTTATTTAGCGAACAGTTTTTGAAGCTAGCGCATAAATGGCGGACAGTTGCATACTTAGCGAACAGTCCGCCAAATGATTACAGGCCTAGAGCATATTTACCGGACATGTCAATTTTGCCAAAATTTTTTTAATATTTTTTTATTTCCGTTTTTTTCTACTTTATTCGATTGCACTGTTGTTATATATTGATCAATTACTATTAAAACTTCTATATATACGGTTTAAATGTGTTAATTTTGTATTTTTTAACAAATTTTGTTGCTTAGTATTGCCAAGTATTGTTTTGTTTTCCCATTTTTTACTGCGTTAAAACTACATACATGGGACTTCGATGCCGCCAGTGCGCTTATATTTTTAACGCCGTTTGAATTGTTTGCTTCGCACATGATTAAACAATTTAATTTTTTTAACTTTTTGAAAAATAATATTAATCTCAACTATATATGCTGTGGCCCCAAATTGGTTTTTAAACTTGAACCGGCATATCGTACCATAGTTGTCTTTTATATGCCATCAAAAAAGGAAATACAAAACCAAAAATTATGTACAAAGTGTTTATATAATCCGGTCTATCCTTTTAATGGATTTGGAAGCTAGTTGCCATTTTTCTTTGGTTTTTCCTAAATGTCGGTCGATTTATTGGTCCTCGCCTACAATTACAATGTGTTTTATCGCTAGTATAACACAGACAGACTTATTTGGTGCGTCCAAAAATTGTGGCAGTTGTGTCACTCATTAAGGGAGTTTTTATAGAAATTTAAATAGCACCCGCACAGCCTTGAGACACGTAATATTCAGATCTACCCGCTGTAAATGATGGTGCTATTTTGTCTACTTTTTATACCCACACCACAATAGTGGAGACGGCATTGTTATGTATTTGTGCTGGTGTTTGTAACACCGATCGACTAACTTAAAGCTGTAAAAAGATCGTGCTATTTTGTCTAGGTTTTATACCCACACCACAGTAGTGGAGACGGCATTGTTATGCATTTGTGCTGATGTTTGTAACACAGATCGACTAACTTTCTTAGTCGATTTAACGATGTTCGTCCGGCTGGCTGGCTGTGCATGTAAACATAAACCATCTTTGTGTTCATAAACCATCTTATGTTGGTTTTAAGATTAAATTTGGTCCACACTTATTTCATTGCAATCAAAATCATATTACCAAATATTATTGAAAGCAGTCCATATTTGACCATAGCTCCCATACAAATACTATGTACTTCCGAAAATAGCATTTAATGCCAAAAATTCCTTATAAATGTTGTTAACAGCAGAAGTGGCGAAAATATTAACAATAGTTAATATTTTATGACAAAATGTATTGATGGTCAAAAATTACCCATATGGCCAACATAAACCACCATCCTCAAATTACTTAAAGCCATAAAAATCTCATGTAGATGAGGATACCTAAGTAATATTCGGCACAAAGAACTTTAACATGAACCTTCACTTCATAACGTTATTTTGTTCTGGCGGGTTCATGATTGCATATGGGTACCAAACAGGGTACACTGGAAAATTTGTTATGGTTTTACGCGCTTTAAAGTGATTTCGACTGTAAAGTTTATATCGGGCCTATTATAATTTATAAACCAATCTTCACAAAAGTTGATATAAAACTGACCGCCAAAAATTCATTATATTTAATAGCATTTGTCGTTACGGTTTTACGCGTTCTATAGTGTTTCCGACAGTGCGCTTTATATGGGGCCTATGGTAAATTATTGACTGATTTTCACTAAATTTTTAGTTTATAACAAAATTATCAATTTTTAGGTTGGTTGTTAGACATTTTGTTTCATAGCTGTTATCCTACTGAACCGATCTTGTTGGATTTCGATCCCAAACTGCTAAGGATAACTACAGGGGGGTTACCGCGTATTTCGATTCGAAAGAAATCATTTACGGATTCGAACAATTTGTACTGTGTATTACGATGTTCGTAATCGTTCGAAACGATGACAGAGGTTGCATTTTTTTAAAAAATGGGAAATTTGATGAACAATTTTTGTTCGTAATAGAGAGTGGCTTTTAAGAAAGTGATTTTTTGTTTTCAATAAAGCATGAAAAACGTCCGTTTATTCGAAACAAATATTACGAAAATCGTAATACACAGTACAAATTGTTCGAATCCGTAAATGATTTCTTTCGAATCGAAATACGCGGTAGCCCCCCAGCTTTTCCAATTGTAATTCAGATTAGACAATTGTAAACTACTAGATTAGACAATTGTAAATCAGAAATTGTCAATTAAAATTCAGAAAGCGAAGAAATTTTATTAACTATTTATTTTTATTTTATTATAGCAAAAAAGAAAAAAATGTGCACTAAAGAGCTAAATATATTGTTATATATGAATTCGTATATAGGTATTTCCTTGAATTTTTATTTCTCAATTACAATTGACGCTTTCTGAATTACAATTGACTAATCTGAATTACCATTGACGCTTTCTGAATTACAACTGGAAAAGGTGTAGAAACAATTTGACATCAATATTACTCTTTTCTTTTGAGTTTTTCTAAAGTGAATGTTTTTAACAGACGGACATGTATAAATCTTAAGACTTAAGGTTAGTTCACATTTATCAAATATTTGAATATAGAATCCGAAAACCTCATTACCACAAATTTCATCCGATATTTACATTGTAACAGTTTTTATGGATTCACTTAACAAAATTTCTTAAAACAAATCATAGTAAATTGTTATTAATAAAGTTTGAAATGTTTTTTGATCCAGTAAACGTTGTGTAAAATCAAGGCCCCAAAAAAATATTTGATAATAATTTAAAATAAATTTTAGGGTTTGTCTACAAGTTTGCAATTTTTCGCGAATTTTATCCATGTCCGCAATGGAAGCGATTTTTTCCTATGATTGTTTACAGCTTTAACGATTAATAAAAAAGTAGACTCTGCTATCATGCCGCTGTTAGCAAATTAGCAATCTTTAATTCAACTAAAAAATCACAACAGATATCACAAAAGCAGATATCATTTTTGTAGTGTCGTCGAATTTTCTTGATTTTAAATGATTTGTTGCAAATAAAACAACTTATTGCATAAATATATAAAAAACAACACATTAAATATTTTATTTGAGTTGAATTGTTAACCGTAATAGGGGCCATAACCGGCGTGAGGTTGAGCACTATAGATGCGTTGATCTGTACACCAATAGTAAGGCTTATGAACATCGGAATGAGCCTCTTCATTGAGAATACTTTGTCTTTCAGCCAGTTCCATTTTCATCGTTACCATTTAGTCCCTACAGAAGAACAGATTTTTCCATTTAACACAACATTTTATTAGTCACAATTACACTATGGGCATTTCTTGTCGGACAGACGAAGGTGACGATCTGTATGCGTGAAACACTTTAATGTTTGGCTCTTTCACCAACAAACTTTTTCTGTCCAGCCAGAAATGTCCGTAGTGTAAATTGGAAAAAATATTGGTAAAACTTACCTTCTAATTCTTACAAACCGATAAAATTACAAAAATAGTGTACATTTTTAATGCAGTTTTGTACAACAATTTAAAAAACCCCAAACAAAATTTTTATTTTGTTTTTTAAAAAATTTTTGCCTTCAGTAATTTTGACAGCGGGGTATTAAACAAAACTAATTGCGATCAATTGTTAACAGTGTTGCCAGAACTTTTAGAGGCAAATTCTTTTTGAAACAAATCTAGTTTACCGACGCAGCTCCAAATAAAAAAAAATACGTAGGGAGAAAATTGAAAAATAAGAATAAAAAATTAAATAAAAAAATTGGCGCAAAGGATTAGTTTTCGAGATATGGATGTTTTTAGTTTTCATAGAAATATGTAATTTTTCCACTACATTTCTAAAGGTATATGGCCAATATTGGTATCATTTTGAAGGTTTTGACTAGATCTTTAAGGATATACATATAAAATTAATTTAAAAATTTTTAACTCTTAAGCTCACATTACATTTTTTGTGTACTAAGTGTATAATTTATTTAAATAAAAGTGTAATAAAAATTTTATAAAATAACAAACAGCAATGGTGCAAACATAATTTTCATGCTTAGCCGGCCTTCCACCGAACGCAAGGATTTTCACCTCTATCGTATAACAAACAGCGGCTTCGCTAACTAAATATTCTCTGCATAGGCGGCCTTCGGCCTTGCGCAATGATTTTCTCCTCTGGTATAACAAATACCAGCTTCGCTAACTAAAACATTGTCCACCTCTACCAAAAAATATCTTTCGAATGATGTATCATTTGTTAAAATCCAATGAGTAGTATAGTCGTAAAAGGGAGCAAAAGAAAACAACTTGCCTATTAATATATATGATATCCTTAAAGATCCAGTCAAAACCTTCAAAATGATACCAATATTGGCCATATACAATTTTTGTTATTCTGCCTTCGTGGTCTACAGTGGAACCCATTAGAACTACCGTCATACACTAGTCGTCTTGCTCTTATCAAACTTCCAACTCTTAAAAGCCGAAGGACTATGTTGAATGTGTCGTTTATATTAAATTTAATTAATGGTTATATTGTTTCCGATTTCCTGCTCGATAACATTTCATTTAATGTTCCTCATCGTCCATCTCGACACTTCGAATTGCTACCAATTAAATACTTCAGGACAAATTACGCAAATGCTGATCCATTTAGAAGGATGTGCAGTCAATTTAATAAATTTTATAAAGTAGTAGATTTTTCTTCAAATGAAAATGTTATAAAACGTAAAATTATCGTCTTATTAAACAATCAATAATTTTGTATTTTATTTGTATTAACTAGTATATGTTATTATATTGTTTAAATGTCTGTAAGGATATGATATCCATAGGCAAATTTGTAAATAAATAAATACCTTTAGAAATGTAGTGGAAAAATTACATATTTCTATGAAAACTAAAAACGTCCAAAACTCGAAAACTAACTAACTAACATAATTAAAAAATTTGTTTTTGGTTTACATGTTATTTGTGCGAACGAAAACGTTCGAGTGACATCGTGAAATAGGCAGTAAGCGTTTGCGCCAATTTTTTTTTAATTTTTTCTTTTCATTTTTCAATTTTTTTTTATTTAGAGCTGCGTCGGTAAACTAGATTTGTTCCAATATAAATATATAGCAATAAGTTCCAGCAGAAAATCCAATTTTTGCGTAGTAGATTTTTCTCAAAGAAACAAAACGAAGACATATTCAATATTATTTTTATTTTATTCAAAAAGTTTGATTGAACGCAATTGCATATACATAACAGAATGTAAAAGAAGTTATATTGTTAGTTTTTAAATAAGTATAAATTACATATCTATAAATAATATTAATAAATTTTTAATTCAAAAACATTTGTTCTACAGATTGAAATTTATACATATCGCATACTTAATCTTAATAGACATAACTCAAAATTCAAAAATGCTTAGGAGGCTTGGCTTCAAAAACATGGTTGCAATCTCTAATCAAATTGAGTTTCACAAATGTTGAAGAAGACAGTGTTGCAAACGAAATTTTTGTGGTCGTTATACAGGGGTGTTCTGGAAATCGAAGTCGCAAAACGCTAGAATTTGGAAGTTTTTTTAATGCACTTTTAATCTAATTTTTTAAGTTTTTGTTTTACAATTTTATTGAATAGAGATTTATTTGTATAATGTTTGCCATAAATTTCTTTTTATACAGAAATCTTATTTAAAAACGACGTTTAAAAATTTTGCGTTTTGCGTTTTCGATTTCCAGAACTCCCTTGATAGGTTTTATTTGTGAACTGGTTTATTTGTTTTTGTGCTTGATTATGATTTTCTGTGCGATATGTACATATTTTGAAATAAATATTTATTTTTATGCTAGTGTAAATCGATTTTAGCAAATCTTGAGATATTGAAGTGATAAAACTGTGTATTTTTATAAGTTTTAAATAATCTTTTGTGAGCAATTTTCCGACAAGGGCTTCATTTCCCAAACTCTTTTTGGACTTTTGTTTTATTTGGATTCACCGGACTAAATTTTTTTTGACGTTTGCCAATGAATAAAGCAAAAACAGGATATTCTGAATAAATTAAGTCAGAGTAGAGATCTCATAATCGGAACCAGGAAGTTTGATTTCAGAAATTTTTTCCAAAAAACGTATTAAAGCTATTTAAGATATTTTAAAAATTGAACCGTTTTAGTTCTCGAAACTTGGAATCCATTTTTTCATTTTCATTAAAACAAGTTTGGAAAATATTATTTTATTACAGTTACTACTTATTAGTAAATTTGGATGTATAGATTGTGGATCTCAGTCGCCTTGCTTTAAAGCATTCTCTTTATATTAGTTATTATACCTACACGGAAAAAATTATTTACTACATCACCAGAACCTAAAACCAAGAAAATTTTGCACCATTCTCGTCCAAGCCAAAAATTTCTTTTTGTAAACATTTGTGGCTGGGTTTAAGCAAAAAGTTATGACTCTGCTAAAATCTACCTAAATAAAGATAAAATAAGATATTTAAAATTTTTAGTTACTTAAAATCAAGTTTTCTTTGCCTATGACCAACTTCACCAATTCCATTTATAAATCAATTCATATTTGAATATACTTCTTCATATAACTTCATTTTTATTTGACATTAAAAACGACTTCGAAAGATAAATTGATATTTAAACAAATATAGTGAAATTGGTCATTAACATTTTACAAAACACGAAGAAACGCCTGAATTCTTTATATATAAATCGTGTAGCATATAAAAAACTTTTAATAGATTTGCTTAGAATATCGATTGAAATAAAAATTAATTGTATTAAAGCAAGTTTTCTTGAGCATTTTCTGAAAAAAATAGAGAAATTCCTAGCATTGTTTCAATTCAACTTAAAACTCAAGAAAACCAGACTAATATTAAATAAATGCAGCTTGAACTCAGAAATATTTTTCTTATTTTCAATAAAAACTAGCAACTTTTGAATTTCTTGTTTTTAAGAAATTTTTGATCATATACCAAAAACGTGAATTTTTGATCTTCAGAAAATGTTTATTAAAGAAAATTTTAGTAAATACGATCAAAATAAGTTAAATCATGAATTTAGTTTTGGATTTTCTTAAAACTTAAGAAAATAAAATTCTTTCCGTGTAAAATGTACTTAAATAATGTATATACTTTTTTTTGGAGTGTTAAGATTATTTTATTATATTATAATATTAAAAATCTTATTTTTCGACCAGAAACCTTCAAATCTGCTTTTTTATATATTATGGGCATAAAATCTGCCAACTGCACTTCTGGCAACATTGATTGCAAACAATCCCATGCCTTGAATACAACCATGTATGGCTGCCAGACGGACTTTATTTCTCAGTGTTGCCGGAATTCAAATAATGTTTCATCGTGTGTGGTAATGTTTCTTTTTTGATATTTTATGTTTCCACACACAATGTTTCATCGTGTTAATTGATGCTGATTTTTTTTCTTTTTGTTGAGAGCAGCTGTTGTGTGCGATGTTTTTCAACTTTCGGAAAAAAATGTAAAGAAAGAAATCACAAAATAGCAACAAGTGCAAATAATTAGAATTAAAAAAATGTAAAGGTGAATATAAAAATTTTCCAGATGTATTGTTATAGGTACAAAAAAAATTAACTGTATTTCTTTTGTAAAAACTGAAAAATGAGTAGTAATAGTAGATATTTCAATTTATTTTGCATGGGGCAGCATTATACAAGCATCAATATTATCCAAAAATTTATAAATTATACAAAACAAATTTTGTGTTTAATAATTAGGAAAGCCTTTTTTAACGAACATACACTTGCATGCCATTAAATGAAAAAACGATAAAAAATGTTACCCTGTTAAAAATTTAATGCAAATTTACTGGATTATTGTCGAATTGTAATTAAAATTTTAACTTAATAAATTTATTATTATGATTAATTTTTTAAACGCTCATTAATTAAAGCAAGTTTGTTAATTATAGAGTAGAAGTATTGTTAAAATAATGCTTATATAAACCATTTCCCCAAAAATGTGCTTATATGATTAACTCGGTAACTCTATTTGGGTTTTTGTTACTTTTTTTTAATTTGAGAAGTAAACAAATTATCTCAAGTTCGCCTTGGTTGACGCTTTAACTAAATTTTGAAAATGAACTCGCAGTGGTATGTGTAAACACAAAAGCCAATGGCATGAGATTCGACTATTTCGAACAAATTTTCTTTGATAATATGTATACAACAGTGGCATGCCACTACTTGCATGTGTAGAGGCAGGGTTAGCGTCAACTGTTGTATTTTTTTTGCCTGAATATAGTGCTACTTCATTTGTTTGCATATACAAAAACGCTTTTTACAAATTTTACTTCTTCATTTAATTTTTTACATTTTGCCGTTCAAATATCACGTCACGTCAAAATGGAAATGCCCACATACAAACCTAAGTACATACATATCTGTGGCATTTCGACAAAACATCTTAAGTCAAATTTAAAAAGTAAAAAAAATTTTGATAATCTTACGAATTTTCATTAAAAAACAAATTTTAGTTTACGTTTTTAAAATTTAGTACTATAAACGAAATTTTCCCTTTATTATGGTTTTTTATTATTAATTCAAATTGATTTTTTCACCGAGTTTTTTTTAACTTTTTTGCAATCTTATCTCGACTTTAGAGTTTGGGAAAATGCCACAGATACGTTAAAAATTATTATGTACATATTAAAAAAATAATGGAACATAACTATAGTCATAAACAAAGCATACTTTAAGGCCCGTTTTCACAACTTACCGATAGCTTAAAGTAGACTTTAAACCAGTGTTCGAAAATAAACACTAAATATCGTTCTTTAATGTTCGGTTCGGTAGATTTGTGGAAAACACAAACGCTAATAGTGTTTGTGTAGAAATTCATTAAAAAAAATAACGTTTCCCTGTTTGTCATCTTTCGAACACAAAAATAATGCTGTTTTCATCATACTCAACAAATGATGAGAACATTAAATTCCGTTCGGTTTTTTTTGAAAATCCACGAACTTCAATGTGTTCGGTTCGGCTCGTTAATGTTCGTCGCTTTTTGCTGATAAAAAAAAACCAAACATTTTTTACAAAAACAAAATACACACACGAAAAAAACATTATAGAACATTAAAATATAATGTTTTTCTACAGTATCACTACAATTGTTCTGTTTTTTAACGAAGAACCGAACATTATATAATGTTCGGTTCTTTCTTGAAAATAGTTACGAACGGTATTAAGGTTTGTGTATGTTTACACAAACACTAAAAAAATAGATATCGTTCTTCTGTGTGTGAGCCGAACGCTAAATAATGTACTGTTTATTTTCGAACACTGCTTTAAACGCCTTATAAAAACTGTTCCATTATTAAAACTTTACTTAAGAAATAAAATACGCAGTGGAAAAAATTAAACAAATAAAAAGTAAAACAATTGACAAAATTTGTGTAAAGTTTATTGAAATAAAGGGTAATGGCAGAAGACAGTGAAATCGAGTGGGTTCTGCCGGTGGAATCGGAATTAACCCGTGAAAAAATTATTTTAAATTATTAATTTGGAGGCATTGCCGAAATTGTTGGACTCGTCGGCTAAAGCTTATTCCGACAAAATAAAAAGAGCGACTGCACAGCAAAAATTATTCAAGGCTTTTAAAAAAGCAAGCAAAATAGCTGAACAGGCTTTCTTTTGGTTTTCTCGCGACATTGATAAACGACCCGCACAGCACAAAAATAACATAAATACTGACGCGATAAATATTGAACATGTAGCATACGCTCGTGATCCATCAATATTTTAAAATGGATCGCGATCCAAATATCACGATATTTATTGAACGTGTAGCAGTGCCATAAGGCCCGTTTTCACAACTTACCGGTAGCTAAAGGTAGGATGTTATCGGACGTACTTATAAAACCTGTTTCATTATTGCAACTTTGCTTTTACCTACCAGTTAGGAGGAACCTTAATTTACTTTATCGCTCACTTTTGGTTAAAGTAGAGTTTTTATAAGGCGTTTAAAGTCTACTTTAAGCTATCGGTAAGTTGTGAAAACGGGCCTTAAAGTATGCTTTGTTTATGACTATAGTTATGTTCCACTATTTTTTTAATATGTACATAATAATTTTTAACGTATCTGTGGCATTTTCCCAAACTCTAAAGTCGAGATAAGATTGCAAAAAAGTTAAAAAAAACTCGGTGAAAAAATCAATTTGAATTAATAATAAAAAACCATAATAAAGGGAAAATTTCGTTTATAGTACTAAATTTTAAAAACGTAAACTAAAATTTGTTTTTTAATGAAAATTCGTAAGATTATCAAAATTTTTTTTACTTTTTAAATTTGACTTAAGATGTTTTGTCGAAATGCCACAGATATGTATGTACTTAGGTTTGTATGTGGGCATTTCCATTTTGACGTGACGTGATATTTGAACGGCAAAATGTAAAAAATTAAATGAAGAAGTAAAATTTGTAAAAAGCGTTTTTGTATATGCAAACAAATGAAGTAGCACTATATTCAGGCAAAAAAAATACAACAGTTGACGCTAACCCTGCCTCTACACATGCAAGTAGTGGCATGCCACTTTTGTATACATATTATCAAAGAAAATTTGTTCGAAATAGTCGAATCTCATGCCATTGGCTTTTGTGTTTACACATACCACTGCGAGTTCATTTTCAAAATTTAGTTAAAGCGTCAACCAAGGCGAACTTGAGATAATTTGTTTACTTCTCAAATTAAAAAAAGTTACAAAAACCCAAATAGAGTTACCGAGTTAATCATATAAGCACATTTTTGGGGAAATGGTTTATATAAGCATTATTTTAACAATACTTCTACTCTATAATTAACAAACTTGCTTTAATTAATGAGCGTTTCAAAAATTAATCATAATAATAAATTTATTAAGTTAAAATTTTAATTACAATTCGACAATAATCCAGTAAATTTGCATTAAATTTTTAACAGGGTAACATTTTTTATCGTTTTTTCATTTAATGGCATGCAAGTGTATGTTCGTTAAAAAAGGCTTTCCTAATTATTAAACACAAAATTTGTTTTGTATAATTTATAAATTTTTGGATAATATTGATGCTTGTATAATGCTGCCCCATGCAAAATAAATTGAAATATCTACTATTACTACTCATTTTTCAGTTTTTACAAAAGAAATACAGTTAATTTTTTTTGTACCTATAACAATACATCTGGAAAATTTTTATATTCACCTTTACATTTTTTTAATTCTAATTATTTGCACTTGTTGCTATTTTGTGATTTCTTTCTTTACATTTTTTTCCGAAAGTTGAAAAACATCGCACACAACAGCTGCTCTCAACAAAAAGAAAAAAAATCAGCATCAATTAACACGATGAAACATTGTGTGTGGAAACATAAAATATCAAAAAAGAAACATTACCACACACGATGAAACATTATTTGAATTCCGGCAACACTGAGAAATAAAGTCCGTCTGGCAGCCATATATGGTTGTATTCAAGGCATGGGATTGTTTGCAATCAATGTTGCCAGAAGTGCAGTTGGCAGATTTTATGCCCATAATATATAAAAAAGCAGATTTGAAGGTTTCTGGTCGAAAAATAAGATTTTTAATATTATAATATAATAAAATAATCTTAACACTCCAAAAAAAAGTATATACATTATTTAAGTACATTTTACACGGAAAGAATTTTATTTTCTTAAGTTTTAAGAAAATCCAAAACTAAATTCATGATTTAACTTATTTTGATCGTATTTACTAAAATTTTCTTTAATAAACATTTTCTGAAGATCAAAAATTCACGTTTTTGGTATATGATCAAAAATTTCTTAAAAACAAGAAATTCAAAAGTTGCTAGTTTTTATTGAAAATAAGAATAATATTTCTGAGTTCAAGCTGCATTTATTTAATATTAGTCTGGTTTTCTTGAGTTTTAAGTTGAATTGAAACAATGCTAGGAATTTCTCTATTTTTTTCAGAAAATGCTCAAGAAAACTTGCTTTAATACAATTAATTTTTATTTCAATCGATATTCTAAGCAAATCTATTAAAAGTTTTTTATATGCTACACGATTTATATATAAAGAATTCAGGCGTTTCTTCGTGTTTTGTAAAATGTTAATGACCAATTTCACTATATTTGTTTAAATATCAATTTATGTTTCGAAGTCGTTTTTAATGTCAAATAAAAATGAAGTTATATGAAGAAGTATATTCAAATATGAATTGATTTATAAATGGAATTGGTGAAGTTGGTCATAGGCAAAGAAAACTTGATTTTAAGTAACTAAAAATTTAAAATATCTTATTTTATCTTTATTTAGGTACGAGAATGGTGCAAAATTTTCTTGGTTTTAGGTTCTGGTGATGTAGTAAATAATTTTTTCCGTGTAGGTATAATAACTAATATAAAGAGAATGCTTTAAAGCAAGGCGACTGAGATCCACAATCTATACATCCAAATTTACTAATAAGTAGTAACTGTAATAAAATAATATTTTCCAAACTTGTTTTAATGAAAATGAAAAAATGGATTCCAAGTTTCGAGAACTAAAACGGTTCAATTTTTAAAATATCTTAAATAGCTTTAATAGGTTTTTTGGAAAAAATTTCTGAAATCAAACTTCCTGGTTCCGATTATGAGATCTCTACTCTGACTTAATTTATTCAGAATATCCTGTTTTTGCTTTATTCATTGGCAAACGTCAAAAAAAATTTAGTCCGGTGAATCCAAATAAAACAAAAGTCCAAAAAGAGTTTGGGAAATGAAGCCCTTGTCGGAAAATTGCTCACAAAAGATTATTTAAAACTTATAAAAATACACAGTTTTATCACTTCAATATCTCAAGATTTGCTAAAATCGATTTACACTAGCATAAAAATAAATATTTATTTCAAAATATGTACATATCGCACAGAAAATCATAATCAAGCACAAAAACAAATAAACCAGTTCACAAATAAAACCTATCAAGGGAGTTCTGGAAATCGAAAACGCAAAACGCAAAATTTTTAAACGTCGTTTTTAAATAAGATTTCTGTATAAAAAGAAATTTATGGCAAACATTATACAAATAAATCTCTATTCAATAAAATTGTAAAACAAAAACTTAAAAAATTAGATTAAAAGTGCATTAAAAAAACTTCCAAATTCTAGCGTTTTGCGACTTCGATTTCCAGAACACCCCTGTATAACGACCACAAAAATTTCGTTTGCAACACTGTCTTCTTCAACATTTGTGAAACTCAATTTGATTAGAGATTGCAACCATGTTTTTGAAGCCAAGCCTCCTAAGCATTTTTGAATTTTGAGTTATGTCTATTAAGATTAAGTATGCGATATGTATAAATTTCAATCTGTAGAACAAATGTTTTTGAATTAAAAATTTATTAATATTATTTATAGATATGTAATTTATACTTATTTAAAAACTAACAATATAACTTCTTTTACATTCTGTTATGTATATGCAATTGCGTTCAATCAAACTTTTTGAATAAAATAAAAATAATATTGAATATGTCTTCGTTTTGTTTCTTTGAGAAAAATCTACTACGCAAAAATTGGATTTTCTGCTGGAACTTATTGCTATATATTTATATTGGAACAAATCTAGTTTACCGACGCAGCTCTAAATAAAAAAAAATTGAAAAATGAAAAGAAAAAATTAAAAAAAAATTGGCGCAAACGCTTACTGCCTATTTCACGATGTCACTCGAACGTTTTCGTTCGCACAAATAACATGTAAACCAAAAACAAATTTTTTAATTATGTTAGTTAGTTAGTTTTCGAGTTTTGGACGTTTTTAGTTTTCATAGAAATATGTAATTTTTCCACTACATTTCTAAAGGTATTTATTTATTTACAAATTTGCCTATGGATATCATATCCTTACAGACATTTAAACAATATAATAACATATACTAGTTAATACAAATAAAATACAAAATTATTGATTGTTTAATAAGACGATAATTTTACGTTTTATAACATTTTCATTTGAAGAAAAATCTACTACTTTATAAAATTTATTAAATTGACTGCACATCCTTCTAAATGGATCAGCATTTGCGTAATTTGTCCTGAAGTATTTAATTGGTAGCAATTCGAAGTGTCGAGATGGACGATGAGGAACATTAAATGAAATGTTATCGAGCAGGAAATCGGAAACAATATAACCATTAATTAAATTTAATATAAACGACACATTCAACATAGTCCTTCGGCTTTTAAGAGTTGGAAGTTTGATAAGAGCAAGACGACTAGTGTATGACGGTAGTTCTAATGGGTTCCACTGTAGACCACGAAGGCAGAATAACAAAAATTGTATATGGCCAATATTGGTATCATTTTGAAGGTTTTGACTGGATCTTTAAGGATATCATATATATTAATAGGCAAGTTGTTTTCTTTTGCTCCCTTTTACGACTATACTACTCATTGGATTTTAACAAATGATACATCATTCGAAAGATATTTTTTGGTAGAGGTGGACAATGTTTTAGTTAGCGAAGCTGGTATTTGTTATACCAGAGGAGAAAATCATTGCGCAAGGCCGAAGGCCGCCTATGCAGAGAATATTTAGTTAGCGAAGCCGCTGTTTGTTATACGATAGAGGTGAAAATCCTTGCGTTCGGTGGAAGGCCGGCTAAGCATGAAAATTATGTTTGCACCATTGCTGTTTGTTATTTTATAAAATTTTTATTACACTTTTATTTAAATAAATTATACACTTAGTACACAAAAAATGTAATGTGAGCTTAAGAGTTAAAAATTTTTAAATTAATTTTATATGTATATCCTTAAAGATCTAGTCAAAACCTTCAAAATGATACCAATATTGGCCATATACCTTTAGAAATGTAGTGGAAAAATTACATATTTCTATGAAAACTAAAAACATCCATATCTCGAAAACTAATCCTTTGCGCCAATTTTTTTATTTAATTTTTTATTCTTATTTTTCAATTTTCTCCCTACGTATTTTTTTTTATTTGGAGCTGCGTCGGTAAACTAGATTTGTTTCAAAAAGAATTTGCCTCTAAAAGTTCTGGCAACACTGTTAACAATTGATCGCAATTAGTTTTGTTTAATACCCCGCTGTCAAAATTACTGAAGGCAAAAATTTTTTAAAAAACAAAATAAAAATTTTGTTTGGGGTTTTTTAAATTGTTGTACAAAACTGCATTAAAAATGTACACTATTTTTGTAATTTTATCGGTTTGTAAGAATTAGAAGGTAAGTTTTACCAATATTTTTTCCAATTTACACTACGGACATTTCTGGCTGGACAGAAAAAGTTTGTTGGTGAAAGAGCCAAACATTAAAGTGTTTCACGCATACAGATCGTCACCTTCGTCTGTCCGACAAGAAATGCCCATAGTGTAATTGTGACTAATAAAATGTTGTGTTAAATGGAAAAATCTGTTCTTCTGTAGGGACTAAATGGTAACGATGAAAATGGAACTGGCTGAAAGACAAAGTATTCTCAATGAAGAGGCTCATTCCGATGTTCATAAGCCTTACTATTGGTGTACAGATCAACGCATCTATAGTGCTCAACCTCACGCCGGTTATGGCCCCTATTACGGTTAACAATTCAACTCAAATAAAATATTTAATGTGTTGTTTTTTATATATTTATGCAATAAGTTGTTTTATTTGCAACAAATCATTTAAAATCAAGAAAATTCGACGACACTACAAAAATGATATCTGCTTTTGTGATATCTGTTGTGATTTTTTAGTTGAATTAAAGATTGCTAATTTGCTAACAGCGGCATGATAGCAGAGTCTACTTTTTTATTAATCGTTAAAGCTGTAAACAATCATAGGAAAAAATCACTTCCATTGCGGACATGGATAAAATTCGCGAAAAATTGCAAACTTGTAGACAAACCCTAAAATTTATTTTAAATTATTATCAAATATTTTTTTGGGGCCTTGATTTTACACAACGTTTACTGGATCAAAAAACATTTCAAACTTTGTTAAATTTTGTTAAGTGAATCCATAAAAACTGTTACAATGTAAATATCGGATGAAATTTGTGGTAATGAGGTTTTCGGATTCTATATTCAAATATTTAATAAATGTGAACTAACCTTAAGTCTTAAGATTTATACATGTCCGTCTGTTAAAAACATTCACTTTAGAAAAACTCAAAAGAAAAGAGTAATATTGATGTCAAATTGTTTCTACACCTTTTCCAGTTGTAATTCAGAAAGCGTCAATGGTAATTCAGATTAGACAATTGTAATTGAGAAAGCGTAAATTGTAATTCAGATTAGTCAATTGTAATTCAGAAAGCGTCAATTGTAATTCAGAAATAAAAATTCAAGGAAATACCTATATACGAATTCATATATAACAATATATTTAGCTCTTTAGTGCACATTTTTTTCTTTTTTGCTATAATAAAATAAAAATAAATAGTTAATAAAATTTCTTCGCTTTCTGAATTTTAATTGACAATTTCTGATTTACTATTGTCTAATCTAGTCTATATATATAAAAAGAAGTGTACATTTTGATTGTCACTCCATAACTCGAGAACGGCTCGACCGATTGCCATAAAATTTTTAGGGAAGGTACAGGGAGGAGTGATGATGGTTAGTTGATTTTGAAATCCAAAATCGGGGCAGGGGAATTGGTACCCCCCATAGGATGCCAATATTTAATATCGCATATCTTAAGACCCGCTGCACGCATTTTGTTGAACTTTTGGTAGTAGGATCTTCTAAGCCCCAAAATTTAAATAAAACAGTAGCGGGGGAAGTGGTTCCCCCCATAGGACGCCAATGTTTAATATAGCATATCTTAAGAACTGTTACAGTGAGAATGTTCAAACTTTGTAGAAGTCACTCTTATGGTATACTACTCTATTGAGAATAAAAATAAAGCGGTAGGCGCAGGGGGGAAATACCTCCCATAGGATGCATATATTAAATATAGCTCAACTGAAGAACTATTTAAGGGACAGCCTTCAAACGTGGTTAAAGCTACTATTATGGTAAAATGAAAATTTCAATATAAAAATGGGCGGGGTTGACAGGGGAGGAGCAGTACCCCTCATAGATAGAAATATAATTAAGAGCCGCTGCATGCATTTTGTTGAACTTTTGATAGTAGGATCTTCAGAGCCCCAAAACTGAAATAAAATAGTAGCGGGGGAAGTGTTACCCCCAAAAGGACACCAATGTTTAATATCGCATATCTTAAGAACTGTTATAGTGAGAATGTTCAAACTTTGTAGAAGTCACTCTTATGGTATACTACACTATTGAAAATAAAAATAAAGCGGGTAGGCGCAGGGGGGGGAAATACCTCCCATAGGATGCATATATTAAATATCACTCAACTGAAGAACTATTAAAGGGAGAGTCTTCAAACGTGGTTAAAGCTACTATTATGGTTAACTTTAAATTTCAATATAAAAATGGGCGGGGTTGACAGAGAAGGAGCAGTACCCCTCATAGATAGAAATATAATTAAGAGCCACTGCACGGATTTTGTTGAACTTTTGACAGTAGGATCTTCAGAGCCCCAAAACTGAAATAAAATAGCAGCGGGGGAAGTGTTACCCCCCATGGGACACCAATGTTTAATATCGCATATCTTAAGAACTGTTAAGTGAGAATGTTCAAACTTTGTAAAAGTCACTCTTATGGTATGCTACACTTTTGAAAATAAAAATAAAGCCGGTAGGCACAGGGGGAAATACCTCCCATAGGATGCATATATTAAGTATCTCTCAACTGAAGAAGTGGTTAAAGCAGTGTAGCGAAGCGCACGGGTTAAGCTAGTAGTTTACAAATTGTCTAATCTGAATTACAATTGGAAAAGCTGGGGGGCTACCGCGTATTTCGATTCGAAAGAAATCATTTACGGATTCGAACAATTTGTACTGTGTATTACGATTTTCGTAATATTTGTTTCGAATAAACGGACGTTTTTCATGCTTTATTGAAAACAAAAAATCACTTTCTTAAAAGCCACTCTCTATTACGAACAAAAATTGTTCATCAAATTTCCCATTTTTTAAAAAAATGCAACCTCTGTCATCGTTTCGAACGATTACGAACATCGTAATACTGTTGGATATCAACAAAATATTTACTTGTGTTTATAATACTTTAAACTTTTGTAACAATATAGCCATGACTTTTGTTTAATTTACTAAAGCAATTATTTTTTTTAAATAAAATTTTATTACTTTCTTGACTTTTATACAAAACAGAAGTTTTGTGTTTTATTCTTTAAATTGGATATTGTTCCAATAGGTTATTGGCCCAGTTTCGTTAACGGTGTAAATATATTAATTATTTGAAAAATGGAGACTAAAGCCGTGTTCCAACTGCTAAATAATTCAAATTATTTTACATGGAAGTTTAAGATGGAAATGCATTTGGTACAATTAGAGCTGTGGAGCGTTATTGAAGAGCCGATTGAACAAATAGAAACTGAGGTATCCCGAAGAAAGAATCAAAAAGCCTGTGCCACAATTGCTATGTGCGTTGAGAATTCGCAAATTCATTTTATTAGAGGTATCAAATCAGCCAAAGAAATGTGGATTAAATTGCAGAATGTCCATGAACGTAAAACAATGACATCGAAATTACATTTACTTCGTAAATTGTACGACAAACGTATGTCCGATGGAGAAAATATGCAGCAGCATTTGGATTGTTTAAACGTTATGCGTGCTCAGTTATTAGATCGTGGTGAAGATATTAAGGATAGTTCTATGGTGGCTATAGTGCTCAACAGTTTGCCTAAAACTTATTCCTCATTGGTGACGTCAATTGAGGGTCAGCCAGAAGAAAGAATTTCGTTGGAGTACGTAATGGAGAAACTTTTGGATGAATCTGAAAGGCGTAATGATGGTAGTGACCAAGAAGGTGAGAAGAATAGTGCTTTGAAAGGTCAACAATATAAAAAGAAGCGACCGCTTAAATGTTTTCACTGCCATAAATTGGGTCATGTGAAAAAAGATTGTTTTAAATTGAAGAAACAAAATGCTGCAGTATCTGAATGTGATCGTGTTGATGGTGAAATTTGTTTGCAAGTTGCTAATGGTATTGGATGGGTAATTGATTCTGGTGCATCGATTCATATGACTAGCAATCGTAATTTTTTCAACAATCTTGAGAAATCATCTAGCAAGGTATTTATAGCTGATGGAAGGTCTTTAGATGCTGTTGGCATTGGAAATGGGTATATTAATGGTAAATATAACAAAATACATCTTCAAAATGTTCTTTATGTTCCCGATCTGAATGGAAGCCTTTTATCCGTAAAGCAAATAGTTAAGAAGGGTTTCTTAATTGAGTTTAAAGAATCAAAGTGTTTTATATTAAACAAGAGCAGAATTGTAGCCGAAGGAATTTTAAAGGAAAATTTATATATCCTATGTGAAGCAATAAATAATGAAACTTTTATATCACAATCTTGTTTTGGATGTGTTCATTTGTGGCATCGTCGTTTAGGTCACCGCAACATTACCGATATAAGGAAATTAGAACAACTTGGTACTGGAATCTGTATAGAAAAATGCAATGATAATGATTTTTGTGATACTTGTGCAAAGTCAAAATTAACAAGGACTCCTTTTCCAAAAGCAAGTTTAAGCCGATCAAAAGAAATGCTGAATGTCATCCATTCTGACGTCTGTGGACCTTTTCAGGTTAAATCAAAAAGCGGTAAGAGATATTTTCTCTCATTTATAGATGATTATTCTAGATACTCGAAAGTTTATGTTCTTAGTACAAAGAATGAAGTTTTCTCTAAATTTAAAGAATTTCATAAAGAAGTTGAGAATTTTACAAGCAAAAAGTTGAAGATATTGCGGTGCGATAATGGTGGTGAATATATAAATGATGAGTTAAAATCATACTTAAAAATGTCTGGCATTATTCTACAAACAACGGTCCCATATTGTCCAGAGCAAAATGGCGTTGCAGAACGCAAGAATCGAACTTTAGTTGAGATGGTACGTGCAATGCTAAGTGGAGCAAATCTTTCAAAGAATTTATGGGCCGAGTGTGTTATGGCAGCCAATTATATTCAAAACCGTTTACCTAGCAAATCTATAGATAGAACTCCTTTTGAACTGTGGTATAATAAAAAGCCAAATTTGAGTCACATAGGAGTTTATGGGAGTAAGGTTTTTGTTCAAATTCCAAAGTGTAAACGTCAAAAACTAGATGATGCGTCAGTAGAGGGTACTTTAGTTGGATATGGAGAAAACGTAAAGGGTTATAGAGTATTAATAAATGGGTCTAACAAAATAATAGTTAGCAAGGATGTTAGATTTGAAGAACGATTGTCGATTACTCAGAAAATTAGATGTGACCTTGATAGCAGTAGTATTCCAATTGACATATCCAAAGATGAAGTTAATGAGATTTGTAATAATGAAAATTCATCTTCTATTAAACAAACTCAAGGAGAAAAACAACAGAGTAATCAGGAAGGCCGTTTAGAGCTATTACAAGATGAAGAGAGTACAATACAGGTACAATTACGTCGATCAGATAGGCTAAAGGATAAAGCATCCAAAAATTGGTCTGAACAAATTAGTGAGTTGTTTTTAGTAAACACTTTGGAAACGGATGTTAGTGATATTGTGCCTGTATCTTGGAATGATATGATAAAAATGAAAAACCCTGAACGCGAACTATGGTTGCAATCTGCTAAAGATGAGTATAAATCTCTAATAAATAACAAAACTTGGGTATTAACACAGTTACCAAAAGGAAAGAAAGTCATTGGTTGTAAATGGGTATTTCAGTTAAAGAATACTAACGTCAATAAACCAAAATATAAATCTCGCTTGGTAGCTAAAGGATATACTCAATCGTTTGGCGAAGATTACGACGAAACATTCGCTCCTGTCGGTAAATTTGTCACATTGAGAACAGTCTTAGCTGTAAGTGCTGTCAGAAAATATGTAGTAAAGCACTTCGACGTGAAATCTGCATTTTTAAATGGAAACATACAAGAGGAGATTTATATGGAGCAACCTCAAGGATTTGTTCAGAAGGAAAATAAACAATTGGTTTGTCGTTTGCAGAAGTCAATTTATGGATTAAAACAAGCTGCAAAATCGTGATATGATACCCTTAATGAAGTATTAAATAAAATTGGATTTATTAGAAGCAAGGCCGATACTTGTTTGTATATAAAGCAAATTAATCAAAATTTTGTTTTTATTTTGGTATACGTAGATGACATTTTAATTTGCAGTAAATATGAGGATGAGATTTCGAAAATTTACAAGGAACTAAATGATTATTTTGATATTAAAGACTTGGGTCTGGTATCGTCATATTTAGGTATTCAAATTGAAAGAAATTCTAAAGGAGATTTTTTATTGCATCAAGAAGATAAAATTAAGAGGCTAATAGTAGAAACTGAATTAGAAGATGCGAAGCCCAGTTATATACCAATGGATCCAGAGTTTGTAAAAATTACTCATGAAGAAAATTTACTTCCAAATAATATAAAATTTAGATCAATCATGGGAACTTTATTACATATTTCAATTACAACAAGACCAGATATAGCTGTTGCCGTTTCTATATTATGTAGAAGAGTAGATATTCCAAGAAAATGCGATTTGGAAGCTGCAAAGAAAATAATTCGCTATCTACAAACAACAATAAATTCTAAATTGATTTTGAAGACAAATTCTAATTTAAATATTGAATGTTTTACAGATGCTAATTGGGCCGGGGAAGGAGATCGTAAAAGTACCAGTGGTTATTTATTTTTGTTAGGTTGCAACAGCATATCGTGGTCATCCAAGAAGCAGTCAACAATAGCTTTATCTTCAACTGAAGCAGAATTCATTGCTGCGTCATATGCCGGTCAAGAGCTTTTATGGTTGCTGCAATTAATGAGTGATATGAACATTTGTGTTACCAAACCCATTCCAATGTACGAAGACAATCAAAGCTGCATCAAGATAATAACTTCTTCAAAATTCAGTGCAAGAACAAAACACATAGACGTCAAATATCATCATATCAAGAGCCTACAAAATGATGGAATTATTGATTTTAAATATTGTCCTACAAAACAACAGTTTGCTGATTTTCTCACAAAGCCTTTACCATTTCCTGCATTCAAAAACTTTATTGCCAGGATATTATGTTGAGAGGGGGTGTTGGATATCAACAAAATATTTACTTGTGTTTATAATACTTTAAACTTTTGTAACAATATAGCCATGACTTTTGTTTAATTTACTAAAGCAATTATTTTTTTTAAATAAAATTTTATTACTTTCTTGACTTTTATACAAAACAGAAGTTTTGTGTTTTATTCTTTAAATTGGATATTGTTCCAATAAATACACAGTACAAATTGTTCGAATCCGTAAATGATTTCTTTCGAATCGAAATTCGCGGTAACCCCCCTGTAGTTATCCTTAGCAGTTTGGGATCGAAATCCAACAAGATCGGTTCAGTAGGATAACAGCTATGAAACAAAATGTCTAACAACCAACCTAAAAATTGATAATTTTGTTATAAACTAAAAATTTAGTGAAAATCAGTCAATAATTTACCATAGGCCCCATATAAAGCGCACTGTCGGAAACACTATAGAACGCGTAAAACCGTAACGACAAATGCTATTAAATATAATGAATTTTTGGCGGTCAGTTTTATATCAACTTTTGTGAAGATTGGTTTATAAATTATAATAGGCCCGATATAAACTTTACAGTCGAAATCACTTTAAAGCGCGTAAAACCATAACAAATTTTCCAGTGTACCCTGTTTGGTACCCATATGCAATCATGAACCCGCCAGAACAAAATAACGTTATGAAGTGAAGGTTCATGTTAAAGTTCTTTGTGCCGAATATTACTTAGGTATCCTCATCTACATGAGATTTTTATGGCTTTAAGTAATTTGAGGATGGTGGTTTATGTTGGCCATATGGGTAATTTTTGACCAACAATACATTTTGTCATAAAATATTAACTATTGTAAATAATATTTTCGCCACTTCTGCTGTTAATAACAACATTTATAAGGAATTTATGGCATTAAATGCTATTTTCGGAAGTACATAGTATTTGTATGGGAGCTATGGTCAAATATGGACTGCTTTTTGGTTTACGTTTATATAGTCAAATATTAACAAGCGTGAGCATAGCTTTAGCATATTGTTTGAATGCTTTACAATGAATGGTCCGAAGATTCCCAAATTTTTTGTAGACTTTTGTGTTAGGTAATACATCCGAATCAATGAAAAATGTTTAGTTAGTTAGGGCCTTTTGCGTTTTAGGTAACAATCAGCCCAATTATGAATAAAAATTCCCTGGGAGTTTTCTCCCATCTCCCAATTTTCCTATGTACATTCTATTGCAAAAATGGGAAAAGGGAAAAAACTCCCGGGGAATTTATATTCATAATTGGGCTGAATATGTATATGTATTAAATTGTTACGTTATTGACAGCCTAAACGCTTGAAGCTAGAAACTTGGACAGGAGGTTGGTCTCTCCCCAAATCGGTCCACTAAAACATGATTTTTGGAAATTCAAACTATTAGGACGTAAAGGGTAAAATCTGTAACCTTATCAGCCCAATTATGAATAAAAATTCCCCGGGAGTTTTCTCCCTTCTCCCATTTTTCCTATGTTGATTCAATTGTAAAAATGGGAAAAAACTCCCGTGGAATTTTTATTCATAATTGGGCTGTATATCTCTTAAACTTAGAGATACAAAAAAATTTAATAGTTATCTTTCTTAAGAAAAATAAATAAATGAAATCCGGCCTCTTTAGGCAGTAAGCGCGTAAAATATGTATTTTGGTACTTTTTTTTAACTGGTACTTTTTGAATTTAAGGTTAGCATTGGGCATACTAGAAACATAAAATTAAAACATGAAAATCTGCAAGTGTTCTTTTTGGTACTTTTTCTTTCTTTAACCGGTACTTTTTTAATATTCGTTTATATCGAACCTAGAAACATTTAAATTATAGCATTTTACACTACAGACATTTCTTGCTGAATAGAGGCCCCTTAACCAACAATCAATCTTCGTCATTCCGGCAAGAAATGTCAATAGTGTAAATTGGGTCATAACATAAAATTAAAAAAAAGTCCTGAGTAAATAATAATCTGTATGAGGACCATTTTTGTTCATTAATTGGTACTTTTTGAATATCTGTTAGTATTGAACATAGAAGAATTTAATTATACATGCAATGT
The DNA here is from genome assembly GCA_930367215.1 of Pollenia angustigena. Lineage (NCBI taxonomy): Eukaryota > Metazoa > Arthropoda > Insecta > Diptera > Polleniidae > Pollenia > Pollenia angustigena. Next base: position 179,380,001 of record OV884058.1, on the reverse strand, counting down.
CCTGAGTGAATGAGAATATGTAAGAGGAATTTCTTTTGGTACTTTTTTTATTCTCTAACCGGTCCTTTTTTTAATATTCGTTAATATAGGACCAAGAAACATAAAATTAAACAAGCAATGTCCTGAGCGGTTGAGAATATATCGCCCATGTTCTGAAAAGCGCAAAACGCTTAAAATTTCCGTTTTTAATTTGAAAACGCCAATCAGGTGTTCTGAAAAACGAAAACGCTAGAAATTTGGCGTTTTCAAACCGCTAGTGTTTACAGGGAATATATAAATTTGAAAATATGGAAAAAATAAAAAATTCGTATAAAGCGCAACACCTTTAAAGTTCTGGAGGCTTATTCTGAATTGCGATGCGAAAATCAATGCGATGCATAAATGCGAACAATTGCTATTCTGTATTGCGATATTCGCAAAGTTTTTTTTAATCGCATTTCAAATGCGAAAAGGTGACAAGTCGGTATTCTACATTGCGAAAACAAATGTCAAATTCGCAAAATTTATTCGACAACAAAATAGCATTCGCAAAGTACAAACATGTTAGTGAAAGATAATATTTTATTTATTTATTCATCATATATTTATTATTTAATTCAGGGAAGCAAGCAATAATACCACCAAACCGTGTCAATTTGAAATAACGAAAGAATGTATGAATAAGCACAGCCAATTGGCAAGAGGACATTTGTATGAAATATATAAACCAGTTCAAAAATATTTGACTGTAACTTAAATTTTAATAGGATTGGGCCGATTTTAAAGTACACACAAAATATTTTCACAATGCCACAAAATCCATTTTTATTATTTTTTTTTATTACAGAATGTCCTAAATAAATTATTTAAACAATTTTCACAGCGAAACACAAAGAATTTATTTATTTTTCATTTGATGTTTATTGACACTGACGTATATTTGAGCAGCGTTGCCACAATTTGAAATAAATTGCGAATGCGATTGCGAAAGTCTAACAGAATACCAATTTTCTTTCGCATCGCATTTCATTTGCGCATCGCATTGATTTTCGCATCGCAATTCAGAATAAGCCTCCTGACAATTATTTTTCGTAAAACACCACTTTGCCCACAAATTCCATCCGTCCATCTCTTATTGTTTTCCTGGAATTCAATTTACAGGGAGTTTGCAAATTTGAAAAAATGGGCAAATAGAAAATGCGTATAAAAACCCAACACCTTTGTCCACAAATTAAAAACTTAAAAAATGAAAAAGCCAACTGTCGGAAAACGCGTAAAACGGCAACTACTAATGCTAATATAATGAGTTTTGGTCGGTCACAGTTTTATACGATTAGAAATCACACTGTAGACTTTCGTAAAGATCGGTACATTATTTATAATAGGACCCATATAAACCTTACTTTCAGAAAACACTTACACCTCTCAAATATTTGACGTAAAACGCGAAACCACTAGTTTTATTAAAAAAATTTTGTTTTTTTTTTAAAGTTTTTCACATTTTCATTAACGGTTTATTTTCTTATATATTTAATGTTTTAATTGTTTTATTTACTCCACAAAATCACAAATCCACAAGTTTCTTTAAATGCTTGTGTTCGTTTATAAGCAGTTGATAGCTGCCGTAGGACGCCACATCAATACGAGTGAAACATGTATGAGCTTTGGGTAGATTTTTTGTGGGCATATCTTGGCTTAAGTGTATGACAAAGAGTCGCAGCCCTACGGCACTTCTCGAACCATGTAAAGCTCGGAAACATTGTAAAGGAACAAGTGATGAGCCCGTAACAAATTACAAAAGCTTAGCAGGCATTTCCGATGAAAAGGATTCAACCACCTTTACAAGTTGGAATAAAAACAAATAGCAAAACAATAAAAAAATATTTTTGTATAATTAACAACAACAAAATGTAGTAAAACCCACCTGCCAAAGACATATAACTTGTTAACTAGAGACTTAACAATGATTCAGTTCACAATAACCTTTTGAAAAATTAAATTAATAAAATTGTTTAATTTCGATTAAAATAAAAAAATATTACCTTTTTGAGGTGATAAACATTGTTCAATACCCCGCATAAATCTACAATTTACATAGAGTTTAACATATTCTCGTATATTATCATACTAAAGCACCAAAACTATTATTTCTACACTATATGTAGAATAAGCAAAAAATTTTCCTTTTTTATATGTATTTTCAACAAATATTTTGACAGTCACTTTAATTTGCAATTAATTAAATAAAAAAAAATTTAGTGCTGTAATATTTCAGTTTGTAGCTAGTTTTTAAAAGAAAAACGCTTCATTGCTAAAAATCAGCGTTGAAAAAAACGTTTTATTGTTTTGACAACACTAATTAAAATTAATGTACACTCCAAAGTCGGTACACAAAAATGCCGTCCCCTATAAGTATTTGGGAATAGTAATGTGGAAACATGGCAACAAAAAATTGCATATACACAGAGCACATTTTTCAGTCAGTCCCGGCAATTAAACGCAACGTATGCAGCTGTTCGTCAAATGTGCGCTGCCCCCAAAAAGCGATTTTTTTAAGACTTCTAAAAAGTTTAGAAGAAAAATATTGAATTTATATTTCGCAAATGTTGCAAATTATAATATTTCATCAAAAAAAGTAAAGATTTTTTCTGTTCGCATAATATGCCCTGTGCATAAGTATATATATATATATATATATATATATATATATATATATATAAAATTTTTTAATTTGGTAATACGTTCGATATATCGATACATCCATATTTTTGAAATAATAATTATCGATACTCTTAAAAAATATCGATTCGATATTTATCGATATATTTTTGCAATTTGCCCATCCCTACAGTGTATAAAGGAAAAAAAAATTAAGATATACTTACAGTTTGGTTATTTAAGTTTAAGAATAAAAAAATCTGTTAAATAAACGCCTAAAAAAATAATAAATTTGGACCAAATTTTATCGCAATACCAACATAATTTTATTCTTTGGGGGCGAAAAAAACCCTATTCCGCAAAGAAGCTTGTATGTAAGCCGTGTAAAAATATGAACCGATCGCCCCATCTTCAATAATTATCTCGAAAATTGGGGCCTGTACCTTGTGCACAAGGTGGACAGCCAGCCAACCTGACGGACATCGTTAGATCGACTCAGAAAATGATTCAAATTTATTTTTTCGCAAAACTTACCAGCACTCACCTGCCCATTATTAATTTACCGTTATTTTCCCTTCAGTTAAATTCAATCAGCGACCACCAATTTTTACATGTATTTTCGGATGTGTTGCCAACTGAAAACAATGTTATTGTCGGTATATTAAGAAAACCAAAATCCTTAGCGGGCAGTTTATCGGTCTAATAAATTTGGATGAAGTTTCCTGAAGCTCTGGCCAAAGTGAAACAAGTAAAATGCGCATAGGAATAGCTTGTCCCATCAACAATAACTTTCAGTTTATTAATAGTATGAAATGGGAATATAGCACATTTTAACGAAACCTTGTCTCATAAATCTATGCCGACATTAAGTTACAGGCAGTTTGTCGTAACACTGAGAAAATGGCTTTAAGGGCCCATAATTATGGACCATTTCAATAGGCTAGATCCTTGTGACAATACGAGCTTATGTACCAAATTTCATCGAATTATCTCTAAAATCGCGGCCTGCACTTTGCGCGCAAGGCTTCATGGACAGACAACCAGCCAGCTTGTCAGACGGAAAAATGAACAGACATCGTTAGATCCACTAAGAAAGTTATTCTGAGTCGATAGGTTTACTAAAATGTGGGTCTAGGACCAATATTTTGTTATAAACATCAGCACAAGCGCATAATACCCTCTCCACTATTGTGGTGTGGGTTTAATAAGCGATAGTTAAGTAACTTTAGCTAGATCACAGGAAAAACAGATGGGATTAAATAGAATTAAATAATTAATGAAAATATGTATATAAGTTTTTTGTAGAAGATAAAACATTAACACATAAGCGTGAGGAAAATTCAAAACTTTTCTGGCTAAAAAAATATTTCTTATATCGAAATGTCAAACAAACGCAACACATTCATTATTTATACATATAAAACAATAAATATTTAAAAGTTAATTAATCCCGGTTAATTAAATATTAACAGCCGTATTCATAAAAAAATCATAATTCAGGTTTTAGATGAATTTTAGTTAAAAAACATTTTAAGCCTAAAAAAGCTTTTTTTTAAATTCGTATTCATAATCAGCATTTTAACTAATAAACGTTTTACCGTCTTTTTTAATTTGATGGTGGCAACGCTATCTCTTTTATTTGTCACATGAATCATAATGATGTAAAACAGTGGTTATTAATTCATACTCGTATTCGTATCTAAAATTTTTTTTTGTCGTGTGTGAGAAAAAAATTGTTTTTTATATATGAATAGTTGTCTCTTATATTTAAAAAAATAAAGAGTTCAAACAAAACAAAACAAAGTGCAATTTAGATGATGATTTTATTGCTGATATCAAAAAGTATTCAAATAACGAGTTTTATTTTATTTGTTTTGATCGTTTACACATCACTAGTTCATAATGTACAATTAATAATTTTTTGAGCTTTAATTTGTGAAATTGAAAAATATATTAATAATATACATTTTTCATACATACATATTTTTGAATTTCATTTTATTTTTAATGTTTAAATACATAATAATATATTGTCTTAAAATTTCTCGCAAAACTGTTCAAAATGACCATAAACACACAGCAAAAAGCAAAAATGTCCTTTTAAAATAGGTTTAAACAAGGGTCGAACCAATTTTAAAATTCGCTTATTTACACAAGGTTTAAAATAGGGTTTTTAAGGTAATATTCGTTTATGAATACAATTTTAACGATTTATGCTTAAAACAGATTTGAAATGGAGTTTAAAATGTTTATGAATACGGCTGTAAACATATAACTAAGTTTTCTAACGTGAAACAAAAACAAACATTTGTATATGCTTTTATGGAACCGCAGTGCGTATGTGTAATACCACATACTTTGAAATACAAATTATAATTAATCATACGTTACGGCTCACGAGTTTCGTTATTAAGTCTGTTGTAATTTATTGTTTGTTAATAATACCATTAATTAATAGTAATGGAGTTTAATTGATATAGTTTCATTTTTGGGTTCTTTGAAAACCGTTTTAAAAAAAAAGGTTTACAAATTGTTAATTTGTTAAAAAACATAATTAAGTGAAAGTAAACATTATCTATGTTTGCAGTTGGTTTCAATTATTCAGCCTCATTATAAAATGTTAGTATACAAATTTTAAATAAAAGCCTTTGGAGACAACAACTTTTCTGTGTCCCAAGTGAAAATTTTATAGAACTAAATTTTTTTTAAATATTCCCTACTTATCATGAATGAATGTAAATGAAAATCTACCAAGAGATTCATCTGAAACTACTTCATCGACCAAAAATAACTTTTAAACTGTCTTACCCTGAAAGGTCACTTTTCCATTTAGTACATTAAGGGGACTCTTTATCGACGAACTATTTAAAAAAAATTCGAGCGAAATGAATTAACTTTTTTATGTTTTCGTCATTAACGTTGTTGGAAAAAGAATGTCATTTTAATAAACATAAACAAGTTATATGATAAAGAAAAAAATGTTGTTCGCAAGTAACTGTAAAATCAGGTTGAATTAACACGAAAAACGTATGAAGCAAAATCAACACCGAAAAAGTTTAAATTAACGTTGTTTTCCACGTTTTTAACTTGATTTTTTTCTGGGTGTACCAAACGCCTTCTCAAAAAATTCAAAAACTTCAGTGGCCGATATTTCTTTTCAAAACCCTTTGGCAGTGTGTCTGTAAAATTTTTGTGAGAAAGTTCCCGCTTTGAACAGTCGAATAAACTTACGAATAACAAGAAAGAGTGCTATATTCGGCTGTGCCGAAACTTATATACCCTTCACCATTTTGCGAGCAGAATACAGAGCAACTAGACAAAAACAAAATAATTTTTACATATACATAGAATATTTACAATACTAAAAACTCCATTATAATTTAAAAAGCGAAAACTGGTAAATATTTTTTTTAAATCGTTTTTGAACATAAAAATTAAAAAAAAATTTTTTTTTTGAAAAACCAAGATTCGAACCAGCGGACTCACAGTTGCTAACCGGTTTCAATAAAATTTTTGATATTTTTTGTACGGGAGGTACCACGCCCGCTTCTCCAATCCCGCCCACATTTTGTCGGATGCTGAGTATTGATAATCTAAATGTGTGTACCTAATTTGGAAACTTTGGCTCTTGCCGTTCTTCAGATATACAGAAAAAAGCAATAAAAATACAACAACAAGGGATTTTTGGACAAAATTAGAGGTTAACGTGGTTTTTTGGTCATATCTCAGCCATTTTTGGACCGATATGGCTGTATTTCAATAGCAAGAAATGGTGGACTATATGTGACATAAATGTAAAACAACCTAGAAGCTATCATGTCTGGAATCTCCGGAAAACACATATCAAACGTAAGACGGACAGATGGACGGACAGACGGACGGACAGATGGACATGGTTAAATCAACTTCTCTCCTCATCAGGACCCAGAATATAAGTATATACTTTATAGGGTCTTAGATCAATATTGTAGAAACTACAAACGGAATGACAAACTTATACATACCCTTTTCCACCTGTGGTGAAGGGTATAAAACGGGATGAAAAAAAAAATTTTGCACTAAAAAATAAATTAAAAATGCAAAATGCAATTAATAACAACACGGAAGTATTTTCTTCTTGGCAGGTTTTTTCTTGTTTAATTATTTTACTTTTAGCATTTTGAAAAAATATACGAATGTTTTGAAAGCTTTTTTAAAAGCAATTAACGTTTAAGTCGCACTTGTTATTATATAGTAAAGCCGACGGTTTTATTTTGGCCGATGTCAATGAAAATTTTTAAATTTAATTAAATTTTGGTCGCCGTCAACGATTTGTCTGATTAGCGTTCTCAACGCCTGCGATTTCGCATCGGCTTCGAGTTGATTATTATGACATTTATAACGTAACGACTTAATCTCTTTAAAAATCGTTTCTCGTTAAGTAAAGAAAATAGTGTGTCTGTATCAGTGTTGCCAGTGAAATTTCGAGAAAGATATATTTTAGTTGCCAAAAAGACACATTTTGAAAAAAATTTGAAAATCTATTTATAACGTTTAACATTTATTAACATCCACTTTTATTTCATATGTAATGAATATTGTAAAGAAAATGATCAGGTATGTTTTAGGTTTCGACTCGAATTGAAAATGAAAAATTTTTTGAATCCGCATAATTCATAAATTGGTGTTTTCAAATCCACATGTTTTCGTGTATTCGAAGTTTTTCTTCGAAAAAACTTTAGTTTAACAAAAGATCGCTGTTTTGCTAACCGCAGCATGATAGCAAAGTCTTATATTTATTGAAAATCGTGAAAGCTGTTAAAAATCACAGGAAAAAAAAGCTTCTATCGCGAATATTGCTAAAATTCGCGAAAAATTGCAAAGTTTAAATACTACATTAATTTGAAATCGCTAGATGGGTTAAAAAACAAAATGTCGGAAAGTAACAAAAAAAATTTCCAAAAAGCGAAAATTTTTAATATTTCGACATAAAATTTATTTAAAGTCCCTAAACAATTAGGAATGGGAAAAATTTGTTAAAAATTACTAAATTATTATTATATTTATTATTAATCGTTTAAGCTGTAAAGAATTTGAAAACTTAATTAATCGTTTAAGCTGTAAAGAATTTGAAAACTTAGGAACAAATCGCGTTTATAGCGAAATATTGCAAAACTTAAAACAAACTCAAAAACAAGTGTAAGATCGCTTAATCGATTAAAAAAACAACTTGTCGGAAGATAACATAAAAAGTGTTAAAAAAATGAGCTATAATTACATCAAAATCAATGAAAAAGTCGATTTTAAATATTGGGTTAGTTAGGGCCTTTTGCGATTTAGGTAACGAAAATACCCGGATACCATTTAAATTCATTGCTTTTACTTAGGCGATTATATTAAAAAGTTCATATAAATTTCCTGAAAATAAAAAAGATGTTCATATTTACAGAACAACTTTGCACTACTAGTAATCATCGATCTAAGTGGAGCGTATGTTTATTTCTTCATTATTAAAGCTGCTATTGTATAAGAATTAAGCCGGCAACGATGATCAGTCTTCTTATATTTTATTTCAGTACATTTTGCGTACAGATTCAAAAGATACGAAAAATGTCAGGATTATACATGGTACTTGATGTCATCAAAAGTTACGAAAAATGTATCTTTCGTATCCTAATGGCAACACTGGTCTGTATATTTTTTTTTATCTAAGCGAGAAACGATGGAATATTTTGTTTCACATCTTTTCGATGCGAGAAGTTCTCACCAAAGTTACGTAACATGGGTACTCGTAATATTATAATTTTTTTTCTATAATTTGCAATAGAGGTTTTTAAAATCAAAAATTAAATTTATCTACATTTAACTTTGTCTCACCAAATTGATTATCAAATTAAAATCCTACAATATTTTTAGTTTTTTAACTTTAATTTGTTTGCTTTGAATTAAAAAGTGGCAATTTTTAAATATTTATAATAAATCATAAAAGTTTTAAATTATTTTTCAAAATTAAATTATTACCAGTTCGTTAGTATTTTAACACACACACACACACACACAGAAATACACAAATATTTAATTTTTATTTTTATGCAATCATTTTTCAATATTCCGCTCAATCACAAATGTTAAATAGAAATAAAATAAAAAAAATAAAAAACAATTGAGAACTCATTTTATTTATAGTAAAATAAATATTAAAAAATATAGATGAAAAACTATAAACAAATATTTAAACTGTAAAAATGTATTTGTTTTACATGCACATTCACATACACATACACAGAACATTTATTATTTGTTTATTCTCTTATTTTATTTAATATTTTTTTTTTTTTTGTACTTTGCAAAACTTTTATTTAACAAAGAATAAAATTTTTAAACAATAAAAATATAAACTGGGCTCGAAAAAATATTTACCGTTTCGTATTCCGGAGCTGTTGTAAACTATTGAATTTAAATGGCAGAAATAACGGAAGAGTGAAAAAAATAGAAAAAAAGGAGAATTTTTAAAATTGCTACAAATTGCTTATAATAGTTACAGCAAGTATGGCTAATAGTGTTTTGTAGTTTTTTTTTGTTTGTTTCTGGTGTATGCAATTCCTGTTTTGGAGGTATTTTTTTTTTTTTTTTTAATAAAATTGTTAAAAAAAAAATATTTTTTTTATGAAAATTTTTTTTACAAACTAAATGATAATTTTACCAACGCTCTAGAATATTAATTATTATTAATTTTCATATAATTATTACCACAAAAAATATTATAATTTTAATAAAAACAAGTGTTCGGCTGTGCCGTTTCGTTGATGCCCTCCACCGAGAGTGGGCTTTATAAGGGGCCTAGGGGAAATAATGAATCAATCTTTATAACACCTGCTCTCACCGTATTATAAGTTTTTCGATTTTAGGCATAATAAAGAGATTTTTAGCAGGGTGTTGTATTTATATTGGACTAATTGTAAAATTACAAATTCGGTTGTTTGATATCAAGTGTAAAAAAAAATTTAATTGGACCAAAATTCAATACAATATTATTAAGTTGATTATTCATGATTTTATTATTATTCATTATTATTTTGGCAGTGTGACTTCTAGTCTTATGAAACTAGAATTAATTTGATACCAATAATGTGATTTTCTTTTGAGTCTAACGAAAGTGGGTGTGATTTGAGCAGACGGACAGGCAGACAGACCAACATTCAGCCTTATTCCAGCTGTCGTTGCCGTAATCGCTCAAGTCGTTTTTTGTAAGAGATTAAAGAAACACACAAGCAGTGTTCTTTAATCTCTTACAAAAAAAGACTTGATCGATTACGAAAACGACAACCGGAATAAGGCTGATTGCTAAATCGACTAAGAACTACTTACTCTAATTACACTATGGAACATTTTTGGGATTATTGTCTGGGGGGTGAGAAATTCCAAGTCAGGGTGATGGTACTAGGTCAGTATAGTAAAACCCTCAAAGGGTTTGGCGTTCGTATGTGTCAGTTTTTTTTTATGACATTTTTAAATTTTTTCCTTATCTTGATGTTTTTTTGTTTAACACAACTCGAGAACCACTTGTCCGATTTTGCTAAAACAAGCTCAAATTTAGAATTACAATTTCTTTAATCCGTTCTTATAACGTTTTTCTTTATAATCAACAGTTTTGCCGGTAAAAATAAATTTGTGGAGAATTATAATTGATAACTGCAAAAAAATGTTCAAGCCTGGATGTATGCAGCAGATTTTATCACAAACCTGCACTGCAATTTTTGTGACTTTTTTTAAGCGATCGGTGAAAATCGTCGGACTTTTGTTTGTTATTTGAAAGAATACACCCACATTCAGTGATGCCAACAGTAGGGGATTTCCCCTTTTCTAGGTATTTTTTTCGGATCATTTTTATCGTCAATCGGATCTTAATAACTTCTTTTTATGGTGTAATCATAATATGATGGAGCTGAATCTTGTGAAATGCAAAAGCATGCGTTTTTATAGAAATAACTGTATTGCTGTTAATTATGCTTTTGGTGGTCATCAACTGGAGTTGGTTGACTCGTTTCTTGATATTGGAGTCTTACTGGATGCTAAAGAAATTGTAATTCTAAATTTTTTTGAGTTTGTTTTAGCAAAATCGGACAGATTTGTCCGGTTTTACGTGATCGTCGTCCGAAGACCCTTCCTCACGGTGCTCTTAACACAGGGTCAAAACATGCGTGACCATCGCCCCCTTCCTCCTTCGCCACAAACTGTGGCACCAGAGAAGGGTACCGACTTCGAATCCGTGCATTTGGACACTTCATCCCCCTCGGTGAAGGGCGGAGCCTATCTAACACTCCTACCATTTTATGGTCAAATGGCAACCGGTTGCAATGCAACTCCACACCGAGCAATAAATTACTCTACCCGCGATATGGGTATTAAACCACAACCACCACGTTACTCCCCCGAAGGGGCCGCACCATAACCAGGTTGGGACCGAGGTCCCAAGGGCACCCTGGTTCCCGTGGTACCAGATAAAGACTCCGGTCAGCTTCGTAGCCTAAACTACTACCAGTTGGACCCCAAACGGTACCGGGACTGGTGACCCACAGCAGACTGCAGCATACCACGAACAGCAACCAGCAACCAGCAACCAGCAACACTGCAAACAGCAACTGGGACCGCACCTCCACAAATCGCGGAGCACCACAAACATCTACATAAAGGGACAATACATCACCAATAGACGAAACAACAAAACAGTAAACAGCCGCTCTCACGAGCGACACTTTGGCCACCTCGCGTGACATCGGCAAAGGACATCACGCACAACAATGACAACAAAAAACACAACAATAAACGCAGCTGTCCTCACGGACAGGCTCATGGTCAAACTCGACCAACAGCACCAACGACGAAAAGGAGAACTCGAACCCAGCAGGGGGCCGTTCCGGAAATCAGCCGACAGCATGCCGCTACTCCACCAAGACACTCCCATCTCCAGCCCCAAGGGACCAGAGACACAAGTGTCCCAGCACAAGCAACAGCAGCATGGGCAAATCACCAGACATCAACACGACGAGATTCCACCAAAAACAGCAAACCGACCTCCGAGCACGAAGCAATGCGCAGAGCGGACAGTTCGGCGATATACGCGAGCGTCGGATCGCAAATGCCTGCGAACGAGCTCACCTTCACAAATTCCGTCTTCTCCTATTAAATACTTCCTGGGCAAATTGCCCCAACCTCCCCATCGTCCGATCGTCCTCTAAGGCCCTACTACAATCCCAACCCGCCCCAGTATGAGTGATGCCCATACTATCTAAGTCCCTAATGTCATCATAGTAATGACACTCAGCAATAACGTGCCATACGTCCTCGGTCCCCCTCCCACACCCACAGTCCGAAGTGTCCGACAAGGCCCTCTTATGCAAAAATGCATTGAGCGAGCCATGTCCCGTCAGTAAGAACCCCAGACTAAGGCCGAAGCCAAAATCTGGGCGCCCGCGTACGAAGGGCGCATCCCGTATAAAAGCATACGTGACACGACCCTTGTCAGAGTCCGTCCAGCGCGTCCTCCACCTAGAATCAAGGTGATCGGCTAACATCACCTTGATTTCCCTACTCTCCCTATTCACCACGTCAACAGCAGAAAGCCAATCATGCGCAAGAAGTGGCAGCCCATTCTTGATCTTATAGGCGATAGCACGGCGTATCACCTCTAAGTCAAGGGGAGCTGCACCCAGCAAGACCTGAAGAGCATCCGTAGAAACAGTCCGACAGACCGGCATGCAAGCAAGCATAGCAACCCTCTGACAAGTAAGCACCTTTTTGCGACCAACAACAGTCATAACTGTCTCGTACCATACAGGCGCACCATACGCTGCGCATGCAACGAACAGCCCGCCATAAATGGTTCGAACAGCACGCCTGCTGAGGCCCCAGTCACTCCTCAGAATACGTTTGACCTTACCAACGACAGCAGTCAGCTTTTCCCTTACATGAGCAAGATGAACCAAAAAGTTCATCCGCTCACCCATCATTATTCCCAGATACTTGACCTGAGTCACATATCTGAGACTAACGATACCAGACTTAATGACTGGAGGACGTGCACTAGACAATCTGCCCTTGAGCAGCATTATCACAGTCTTGTCAAGATTAATCTCAACACCGACTTGTGCACCCCATTCATTAACTATGCGCATGACCTGCTCACCCTTCGCCTCCAGAACAGCACGAGACTGTCCTTCGAGCAAAACGAGCAAATCATCTGCATATGCGCACAGATTGCAGAGACGGCTCAGACGTACCAACAACGGATCCATCATGAGGTTCCATATAACAGGACCACAGACAGAACCCTGCGGGCACCCCCGAGTTACGTCCCTCCAAGCTGCGCCGCTGGCACCAACCACACAAGCTTTTCTGCAGCTAAAGTAACTTCTCCACAAGTCAAGCTCACGACAACCTACACTACGTAGTCTGTCATGAACCGCATTCCAGTGGAGATGGTCAAACGCACCCTTGAAGTCGACAAACACTCCCAGCACATACTTGTCAGAAGCATTACTAACGCACTGCTTAACATGCAGCCACGCAGTTTCTACGGATCTCCCCTCCCTAAACCCAAACTGGTACTCAGAAGTCGGCTCAGTGCTATCCTCCTTCAGTCGCGTCACCATTATCCTCTCGAGCACTTTTCCAAGTACTGGGAGGAGACTGATGCCCCGATAAGAGCGAGGATCACTCCTTACTCTATCAGGAGACTTCAGGAGTACAACAACACGAGCAGCCTTCCAAGCCCTAGGAAAATAGCCCTCACTCAGACACTTCCCAAAGATTGACTCCAAGTATTCCGGTATGGCCTTCCATATGGCCTTAGCCATCTCTCCAGTCATACCATCAATACCCGGCGATTTCCTACTCTTGACACGGCAAATACTGTCCGAAACTTCCGACCTTTCCAAGTCGGGAGGGCCGACCGAATCCCGTATAACAGGGGAACGATCAACTACCTCCGTCCCCGGAAAGAAAACCCCCAACAGTGTGTCAGCGCATTCCCTCCAAGAGGACAATTCAACATTGTCAACCCGGAGGCAAGCAAGGTCAGCTACCTTTCCTCTACCCCTGCAAATACGGTAAACCGTACCCCAAGGGTCATCCCTGTTGTCCTGTACAAATCTCCTCCAATCGTCCTCCTTTACCCTAAGAATCATGTCCTTGTACGTCTTTAGGGCAGACAAATAAGTGGACTTGCGCAAAGCCAGATCGTCGGAACGGGCACGTCTGGCCCTCTGGAATAATCTCCTGAGGTGCCTGACGGACCTTTTCGTCCGCTCCAACTCGCCCGTCCACCATTTGACCTTGCTAGGTGTCGTTCGAACACAACGACCCAGCACGGCATCATTAACGGTTAATAACCACCGATTAATCATGCTGACCTGGTCATCTATCGTCAGTGCCCTATAGTCACTCAGCGGGCGCGTTAGCGCCGCCGTCCTAAATTCCCTAGCATAATTGTCCCAGTCCACACCGTTACTCCGCCATCTAAGAGGCAGAGGCGTCTCCCTCGTCCGTTCTCGTAAGGTGACCATAATCTCGATCGGATTATGGTCACTTACTCCCCAATCGTCACAAACCCTCCACCTAAGTTCAAAAGTCGTCAAAGCCGCGCTATTCGCGAGCGTTACGTCAATGTCACTAACTCCGTTTGGACCATCAAAAGTGTACAGCTCACTCGGCTCATTGACAACAATGAGGCACTTTGTGACCAGCCATTCGCTAAGCACTACTCCTCGCATATAGTTCGGATGGCCAGAAACATTTCTGGGCATCTTAGAGAACCACATACGAGAGCATGCATTTGCGTCAAGTCCGAGGATAACAGGAATACTACTTCCAGAGAGTAGTACCGTATCCATGTAACCTAAGTATGCATCCAAAGGTTCCCTACCTACACAGTAGATGCTAGCCAACAACATCTTCCCAAAATCGCACTCCACAGAAATGCAGACACCCCATTGGCTACTGCTAACTAACATAATGTCCGCGTCCGATTTATCTACTACTATAGCCGAGTTTCCCCCACTGTCCGTATAAACTCGCATCCCCCCCGGCAAACCCCTTACACAGCCATTCGCGATATACGGTTCCTGCAAAAGCGCAAAAGGAACTCCACGACGCCGCATCGCCTGTCCCAACTCGCACATAACAGCGTAAGCACCTTGGCAATTAAACTGGATTATTGGGAATCCCTCCATATTTAATGTCTTGCGTTCGCCCTTGCAACTGCGGCCGCATAGACCGGACACACCATCGACATCATCAAGTGGTTCGAGGGCAAGCCCTTAAACGCACAATTCCGGCAACGCAGCTCATTTGGACACCTGGCAGCTCCATGGCCAGGAATTCCGCACCTACGGCACACCTCATCAACCATTCGGCAATCACGCACGCGGTGATCAAAGCCCAGGCACCTGAAACAGGAGAACACTGGGTCTTGAATCCGCACCAAGAATCGGAACCACTTCACGTATACTCCAGTGGCCCTCAGGTGCTCAGCAACCCTCGGGGTACACTCCAGCGCAACGTTAACCGGCCCTCCATCCGCCCTCCATGGCTTACTCGCCAGCCGCACACCTCTCCGGTAGGCTTCTGGTGACATAATTTCCTTCAGATTCATCTCATACAATTCCGTCATAAATTCGTCAGGGGTGATTTCTCCGTGCACCCTCTGCACTGTCACCTTGGGGCCCAATTTATCGGCCGCCGTCACCTCAAGCCCTACCTCCTGGAACGTCTTGTTCTCCACTATGCGCTTGCGCTCCGCTACCGAGGGGGTACGTATCACCGCTCCTCCATCCCGCGTAGGCCGCACCTCGTGCACACGGACACCCAACGTTGGGCCCACCTGCTTTACCACCTTCTCCATGACCTCCTTCGATGTCGTAGGGACACCTTTCCCCTTCACCACCGCCGACCAAGTCTCAACCGGCTTGGTTGCGTACGGCAACTTAGGGGCCGCTACCACCGCCTCAGGCGCCTTAGGCACCACAAACACCGCACCTGCGTTACTCGGGGCCACTTTAGAGGGCCCAGCCGCAACACTACCCTCGAGCCGGCCCTTCAGCCGCTCGTTCTCTGCCATCAGCCTGATGAGCACCTCTTCGTACCTCGCCGCACACTCCAGCACCTCCTTTGCCAGCTTCGCCGCAACACTTTCGTTGACCACCACCTCAGTCAGCGCCTTGGTTATCTCCTTCATAGCAGCAACCTCACCTCCACTCGCACCAGCAGCAGCTTTTCGCCTCGCCTTCACTCGCCGCGGGGCAGCAAACGAGGCAGCATCTGTCGACATAACTACCTCCACCTCATCATCAATTATCGTAGCGGCACCAGAACCACCAGCAACAGCGACACCAGCACCAACAGCACCAACAGCACCACCAGAAGCACCAGACACAGCAACACCAGCACCAGCACCAACAGCAGCAGCTCCAGCAGCAACAGCAGCAGCAGCACGTTTAGCCTGTGGCGAGCCAGGCTTAAACTTCTTCTGCTGGACATCCTCATCAGCACTGGACAGCTCACTGTCAGTGTGTCGAATTTTCGGCACACTGGCAGGCGGGACACTGTACACGCCGTCTGTAGTAACGTCCGACGCGTCACCCTTCGGCTTCCTCTTGCCCTTAGCAGGAGGCATCACCACAAAACACCAAATTCAAATTCAATAATCAACTCACTAACCTTCAAGTGCTGCCAAGTCCGTCAACCAGGTACCCAAAGAACTCCAAACAACCGAAACCGAACCGCAAAATCAAGAAAAACCGAAAACAATAGCCAAAGTCCAAAATTACCAAATCGCCACGAGTGAACCGCACTCTGACAGAAATGTCAGCAGTTTGCGATGTCGCGACAAAAACTTTTGCTCGTCACAAAAATTCCACGTGTAAACACTGTCTCGATAATAAAATCTGACGCCGCCGTTATCGACAAACGAACGCCGCCAAAAATTAAAAACCACACCGAATTATAAATAATTTACCGAAAAGTTATCCGCCTATATCTTCGGCATCCACTGTCCGATCAGAAAAATTTGACCACCCTCGGATAGCCAAGACTCACCGTCAAATTTTCGCACCAAAATCACTATTCTCATCAATGTTTTTACCACCGAAATTTAACTTGCAATTTACACCTTGAGCACTAACAAATTAAACGCGTCCGCACTATTCAACGTCAGACTACAAAGTGCAAAATCGGACAAGTGGTTCTCGAGTTATGTTAAACAAAAAAACATCAAGATAAGGAAAAATTTAAAATGTCATAAAAAAAAAAACTGACACATACGAACGCCAAACCCTTTGAGGGTTTTACTATACTGACCTAGTACCATCACCCTGACTTGGAATTTCTCACCCCCCCGATGGGCTGTTGTACTGTGTTATTAGTCATATCGAAATTTTTTTTCCTGATTTTTTCATACTTTCGTAGGATAAATCAATAGGTATTAGGGAAAAACTATCCTTAAAAAAAAAAAAAAAAAAAAAAAAAAAAAAAATTTCATACGAATCAGTTTAGAAAAAGGCATGTTGCACGCCCTCCAATGTTTGAATACCATACCCGTCGTTTAAATGGAACCTGTGCTATCATTGACAATTTTTTAGAAAAATCACTTTTGAAAAGTGTTTTTGAAGAGAAATTTGTAAACAAAGAGGAAGTCCGAATGTGGCCATTTTCGAAAAATTTAAGACTGCGTGGCTAAAATTTAATTTACAAAACTTTCGTTCTGGGATTGATGACAAAACAGCAATAAATTCTGAAGATTAGGACGGAATTGGTTCTTCTGTTAAAGACAAAGAAATTATTGGGCAATTAAGGGTAGTCAATGACACTGCGGAAAGGGGTGTCAAGCTAATGGAAGAATATAATTCACTAATGACAAGAAATGAAGAGCAAAAACAATATGTATTACAAGCAGTGTTCGAAAATAAACACTAAATATCGTTTTTTAATGTTCGGTTCGGTAGATTTGTGGAAAACACAAACGCTTATAGTGTTTGTGTAGAAAATCATTAAAAAAATAACGTTTCCCTGTTAGTCATCTTTCGAACACAAAAATATTACTGTTTTTATCAAACTCAACAAAAGATGTGAACATTTAATTCCGTTCGGTTTTTTTTGAAAATCCACAAACTTCAATGTGTTCGGTTCGGCTCGTTAATGTTCATCCCTTTTGGCTGGTAAAAAATACATTTTTACAAAAACAAAATACACACACGAAAAAAACATTATAGAACATTAAAATATAATGTTTGTCTACAGTATCACTACAATTGTTCTGTTTTTTAACGAAGAACCGAACATTATATAATGTTCGGTTCTTTCTTGAAAATAGTTACGAACGGTATTAAGAGTTGTGTATGTCTACACAATCACTAAAAAAATAGATATCGTTTCTGGGTGTGTGAGCCGAACGTTAAATAATGTACTGTTTATTTTCGAACACTGATTACAAGTTCTTCAAGATTATAGACGTAAATATCACGGATGTATTTAAAAATCAATAACAAACTAATATGAAAACTCTCTCAAAAATTAAACAAAATTATAATATTTAGTGAAATAAAAATAAACAAGTTGAATTTAAATTTATGTAAAATCCTTTAATAGCGAGTTTTTTTTTTAGTCAACGAGTTTGTTAGTTAGGGCGCTTTGCTTTTTGGGTGACGATATGTTTATGCAGGATATGTCAAAAAGCCATTAGCAAACTAAAAATAATTGTAAAGAAGTAAATATTCATTAAAGTATAATTTAACTTTTAAAATTTAAGCCAAAAATTAAGGATTTTCTCAAACTTCGATGAGCGCGCGACACGCTTTAATATTCTCTGATGGACCTAACATTTTTTTTTATAATTTTTTACTAATAACCACCGAGTTGGGATTTGAGACTTGATAAAACATACTTTATGGGGTCGTTGATGAATGACAAAACAAGTTTTACACATAATGAAAAACTTAGTAAAACACCATCGTCCGCCACTAGTGTTGGAGGGCATAAAAACTTATAAATTGTTAAAAAATTTTTGTTTAGTAAAAGTATTTTTTGTGATTTCATTATGAACGTGTAAAATATTTGTGTGTATAATTAATAATTTGCGATTACGCAGCAAAATATTTGTTTAATTGTTGTGTGAACTTGTAAATGTTTAAGTTTCGATGTAAAAATAAACACTCTATATTGAAACTTCCATTAAGGGCATAATAAACACACAAATGGCTTGGCAAACATGTCAAAATTTTACGTTTGTACAAACATTTTGTGATGTAAATTGTGGTGTTTGCTGTTTGGACAAACATTTAAAGCAATGTTTGCAGAAATATTTAAAATTTTTGATATTTGGCAGACATGTTGGATATTTGTCAAACTTTTTGTGGCGTCTAATGCTAAATGTATTCAATTCAATTAATTTTTAATATTCAATTAATTTTTATATTTATGCCACAAAACAGCTCGTTGCTTAACTCACTTTTTACTTTATATGTTTTGCCTTTATTTCTAAATTCCTTTTCCGTTTTAAGCTAAAAGCTAAAAAATCGCCGCAGCACAATTGGCATCTGCATTCATTGAAAACAAAACAAAAATAAAAATTAAAGTTTGTACGGAGAATATTTGTGTTGCTTATTGGCAAACTCCAAACGTAAACAATGTGTGTGTTTGCCAAGCATTTTGTGTGGTTTATTATGCCTTTTAGATTCAAGGCGAATTAAAAATGAGGACCCAGCGTAATGCGGTAGGAATTTTTTTTGTTAAGCACAAGCAAAAGCGTCGGCAGAACAATGGCGCAATAATTGCTTATTATATTGCTGGCAGTGCTGCCATAATTATAAGAGGTAAAATCAGCAAAAAACCATAAGTTTTCATCAAAAAATCTTCAAAATCTGCGTCAAAATTTTAAGAATCTACAATTAATCTCTAAAACACATTTATGACATTTTTTTATGTAGTATCAAATCAAAACAAATCGATGGTAGTTTTAAAAGTTGATCTGGTCCTCGAAGTATTAGGAAATTTGTTTTTGAACTTTCAATACAATTTCCAAACGATTCTTAAATGAATGGTGATATATTTCGTTTATCTATGCAAGAAGTGGAAATAGTACAAACATAAGTGACAATGTAGAGGAGTTTCCACCGATCTAAAAAACCTGCATTTTCAAACCAAGAATCTTCAAAGAACACGTTAAATTGGAGAACACGTTAAATTGCTTTGCCATAAACAAACGTTCAGAGAATTGAAATGTCAGAAAATGACAACTCATTTTACAGCAGATTGCTAAGCAATAATTACCCAAGCAATCATTGCGCAATGGATTTCCACTCATGGAAATATGCGCTCTATACGTCGCAAATTTAATGGAGCAATCAAATTTGATGTTTGCTGCCAGGGTTGTTAGGCTTTTCGTCAAAATCGTCCCGAACATTTAACAAAATCGTCAACAAATCGTCAAATATTTAAATTTTACATATCAGAGACAACTTATTACATTGATTGGTTCAAAAATATAAATTTTTAGCAAGAAATTCTTTTTATGGTAAAGAAAGTGATATGGTTAAGTTTTATTCTATTTATTTCAGCAAGT
The DNA here is from genome assembly GCA_930367215.1 of Pollenia angustigena. Classification (NCBI taxonomy): domain Eukaryota; kingdom Metazoa; phylum Arthropoda; class Insecta; order Diptera; family Polleniidae; genus Pollenia; species Pollenia angustigena. The sequence continues at coordinate 179,359,771 of OV884058.1, read as the reverse complement.
GGGCTGAAACGTATTTATCATTTGAAAAGAAATACATAAAAAAATATATTTTCATAAAAACATAACAAAAATTTATGTTTTTCATTTATCCATATTCACAAAAACATTAAATAAAAAAGAAAATCTCCTTTTCTATTAACTCGAGCTTTCTTTAAATGATTAATTTTTAGCGCTATCACTATTACAAATGGTTTTTACTGTTGAAGGTGCTAAACCAAGGGTTCTGTCTATATCAACATCCATTTCACCCGACTTGAAACGTTTTATTACGTCCAAGTCTAGTTTCAAACTAATGCATTATTTTCTCTTTGAACTCATTTTTCTACACAACTTCTTTTTTATAACTAACTTCTTACTTCCTAACACGAAACTTTACTTGGAATAACTTACCTAACAGAACAAATGGGAATTTGCCTTTTCACACGCAAAAAGAAAAGTTCTTCACATGTGATTATAAATTTAGTTAAAAAATCCAATCGTACGTAGCGTCGCAAATCGAAATCATAAAAACACAAAGGGGATTTAACCAATTTTTAAAAAGCGACGCAAATCGGGGATTTAGTGTATATTTTTTGCAGTATCGATGGCATGCAAATATGTAATTGTACAATTCGAATTACAAATGCTTCTAATGAAAGCCACCTGGCTTGTGATGGGGGACGAATTTTTTTTGTTTAATTTCCAATAATTTTTGTATTTCGAAATATTGATTTTTACGTTTTGGACTGTTACCAATATAATTGTAAATTTTTCTTGTGTTTTATTGATGCCAGAAAATCGTCATAACACCATTACTTTTAGTAAAAAAAAATCGTCAATCGTCATTTTACTGTATTTTCTCAAAAATATCGTCAAAATGACGAAAAATCGTCACATCTAACAACCCTGTTTGCTATAATAAATATTGCTACGTAGTAGAGAGAGAGTAATGCTAGCTGACGCTTTTTTTATGTTAAGAAAACAACATGAAAACCAGCATAGTTCTCACTGAATAAATAGCTCTATCCGCGGTTACCTGAATGAATTCGCCTGCATAAGATTTTTAATAAGTGTTTTAACGTAAGTTGCCGAGAAGTATGAGTATCATTTCACTTGACATATATTTTATCAAAAATAAACAAAAATGGAAAAATTAAAGAAAAGCAATTCAATAGAATTACAAGTGTATCCAAAGCATTCAGGAGCCAAGGGAAATCGGCGATTTGTCAACAAATATAACATCTCTGAATGTGAAAGCAACTAAGAAAGTACTCTACATTTTTGTTCATTCTGATGTATTGCATCAACAAAAAATGTCAAATTTTAGAATCGTTCGATCAAGGTTAGCGTTTTTAACCAAAAATTAAGATTAGATGATAAACGCTAAAATACCAAACTAACAGGTTATATAATATGCAACATTGTGAATTGTCAAAATGACTGGTAGGTTTTGCATGAAAAATAGAAGAAAAATACACAATTAAATATAAAGTTTAAGCCAATGTATCAATCAATCTATTATCTTAAATAGTTTTTTTGTTTCTCCTGTAAAATTTCCAAACTATTAAAACAGGGCCTTTTGCATTTTAGGTAACGATATCGAAACAATTTTAATTAGATATATGTACAGTTTTGTTCTAAACCTAAGCAACTTGCCTGGATAAAGTAATCAAAGCCTTAAATCATTATTAGGAATGAGATTTTCTTGCACTTAAAAATCGAAAATATGCGCTAAAAATGCACTAAAAAAATCTAAAAAATGCACCATTAACTTGAAAAATTTCCATCAAAAATCGTTTTTTTAATTTTGCTAAAAACAAATAGACATATTAAAAATTCAGTCTATTATTATTCAAATATCTTTAAAAACTTAAATAACTAATTTAAATTTTTGTTTGTTTGAATAAATAAGTACTGTTTTTTAAAAAGTAAAACTTTGGCTTCTAATAAGATCCCACTTTAATTCCAGATCAGATCAAAAATATTTGAAATTTACTTTATTTTGCAAAACGTTTTGAATTTTTTTTTTTGAATTTGTCGGGCAATTCTACATTCCACATTGTTAATTTTACTTTCTGCAACATCAATTATTTGACTTGAATTTTAAGTGAACTAAATCCATCCCGTCTAATTAGTTATTGATTCACTAATATATCCGTAATTGCAAAATACAAATGCTAATTGACTTCAAATATTATTGAAATTCAAACATTCTTAAATTACTCAAAGTGTTGTGAATAGAATTCTAAAGCATCTAGCGGGGCCCCTATCTTGTTACTACTGGTTGTGGTGGAAGGGAAATCAAGGGATACATTTTATTTCTACTTGCAATATTATCGAATTGGCTTCTAATTTCCACTGTGAAGCAAGTAGCTTGCAACAGTTTTGAATAAAATATTTTAAGCCCATTAAAAGCCTTAACCATGTAAGTCTGAGTTCATACGGCTCATGTCTTATTGACAAGATTCTTACTTTTTAATTTTTGAACATGAATTGGCGTTCAAATGATTCATGTCATGTTTACGACATGTTTTTTATGTTGTATAGTCGTGCGTATGCATGTGTGCTTTTTTGATATTGAAAACAATAACAAAATTAAACAACGAATGAAAATGTAAAACGTAAGGACAGTACATGCATCCGTGTAATCGTTTCTTTTCCCCTCGTCCCTCTCGCCTTTAAAGTAGCAATCATGTCAATAACACATGAGCCGTATGAACACAGACTAAAGGCCGAACCGCAATGTGCTTAAGTTGGCTAAAGCAAATGTGAGAATACATGTAAATCATATACGGCAAACCATATTGAACTTAAGGAAACTTTTTGTTAAGTTTATTGAAACAGTATTTTGCTTAAGCAAAGTGCGAAACTGGAATCAAACGTTTTTTTAATTTTGTTTTTGTGTTTTTATATAAATTTTAGAGACTTTTTGCTAATTTTTGACAGTAGGTTAAGCAAGGCTATGCATATTATGGTTGGGCCTTGAGGTGATACATCGGTCTAATATATAAGTCTCTTTTACCGAAATCTTGTATTTTAAGTAAAGATCAAAAAGTATTTAATTATTGATTTTAAAATTTTTTTTGGAAGGTTTCTTTTGTGTATATAAATTTTTTAAAGAACTTTTTTTTCACTCAAAAATTTAAACCCTAAATATGCATTTTCACTAAAATATGCTACAATATGCAAAAACAAATCGATGCTATTTTAACGTTAATTTAATGATTCGGCAGATAATTGGTCGACATCGTTCTTAGGCTATCGACAAAAAACATGCATTTGCATGGAAATCGCATTCCTAATCGTTATTATTTTTAAGATATTTCAGATTAGGTTTTATTAAAGCTGACGCAAATTTAACTGTGGTGAAAATAAAAAACTGTTTTGTATAGTGACAAGACTAAATTGAACTTGTTAAATCAAGATGGAGTATACCACTCGAGAACCAAAGGAAATGCTTAACATGTAATCGTTATATCCACGTTATTGTAAAGGCACGATAAGCCAGGAAAGCGGTAATGTTAAGGCGTTGAACCGTTTTTCTAAGAGTTGTTGAAATACAAACAAAAATGGACCGTTTCCTTTCTAGGGACATGTTAGCCAACTACGTTATTCAATGGGCCAAATGGGAAATGCCACTTTTATTAGCGTTTTTTTTTCTGGTAGGACCAGCACTCAGGGGATGATCGCTTCTAATGCATTGCATTGTGTTGGAACTAGAAAAATAGGTTGTGGGAAGGACGATAGAGGGAGTAGTGTTGGTGAACATTCAATTTGAACTTAATCATGTTGTAAGTGAGAGGGAAGATTTCTGCAGGAAGGTTATTCCACATACGAACAGTGCGGGAAAAAAACGAATTCTCTCTGTAATGCGTTGTACGATTCACCTGCACATCGACCACATAAGGATGGGCTCTTGAGGAAAAACGTGTATTGCGAACAAACGTACGGGTTTCGGGAACCAGATCCCTAATTTCGTCAGAACACTTCCCATTGTAGTAACGATAAAACAGGAAAATACAACCCGCATTGCGTCGGTGCTCAAGGGAGTCAATAGAACTGGATACCCTACTGTCACCAATGAGAACCTTCGCCCTCTCCTGCACGTGATCGAGAAGCTCCAAAATAGACTTTGAAACACCGGCCCACAGATGAGACTTGTATTTTAATATGACAATGACCAAAACATTCGCCAAAACTATTCAAATATTGGTTGTTTTGTAATGGGATTTATATCTTGGATTGGCCAGCTCAATCACCAAGCTTAAATACCATAGAAAACATTTTCGAGAACATACTGAAGTGCCTGTGGGAGCTGGTCGTTTCAAAAATAAGCAGGAGTTGTTGAATTATTTTGAATTAGTGTGGGAATCAATGTCATCAACAATTTTAACAAATCTTATTGTTTCTATGTCAAAACGATTTGCGTAGGACATAAGAAACAAAGGCTAGCATACGATGTACTGAAAGTTGCTTAAGTTTCGAACAGTTTTTAAAAGAGTTGATTTAATTTTTACTTGTTTATTTCTTTCTAGGGAATAAAATTAAATTCTTTTTGTAACATTTAGAAATTAGTTTCATAATGTAATAAAAATTTATTGCGTTATTTTCATTAAATCTACTTAAATATATAAAATTTAAGACTTTTATTATAATGTCACGAAAAGTTGCTTAGGTTTCGGACAATACTGTACACCAAAATATAAATAATACTTTTTTTAAAGACAACATTTTTTAAAGATTAACGTTTTTTGAAAGGTAAATTTTTTAAAGTATTTTTGAATATACCAACTTTTTTTCCTAAGATTAAAACATACTAAATGACAGACGACAAGGACTTCCGCTTGAAATGCTTTTACAACTTGAATGGAAAACAAAAGGATACAAAATTAAAACTCCCAGCAACAAAGCCATCGTAGTCTTACAAACATCTTTAAACTCTCTTAAAATAATTTCTTGAAATGCAAAATCAGAAACCAGTAAAAACTAAAATAAAATGCTAAATTGCGAAGAAAACAAATCGCAAGGATTTTTTATATAGAAAAAAAAATTATTTATTTTTATTTCGGTTGATGTGCTTTCAAGCACTTAATTCACTTAAAAGAAACAGCGGCAGTAACGAAAACTCGGTAAAAAGCAAAGTTGTAGGACAAGAAAAGGTAAATAAACGTTGAAAACAAAAAATTAAGGACACGGGAAATAAGAAATTCATTCCGTTGTAAATGTATTTTTTTAAGTTCTTTGTTTTTTTATTTACAGTTGGTTTTGTTTGCAGGAGAGTAATCAAAACGAGCTAAAGTAGAAAAATAACGAAGTATTGACGAAAAACGGGGGTTTTGCATGAAATAAAATAAAAAAAATCATACGTTTTCTGAAACTATTTTATTTTAACATCGTTTGTTTATAGAGAAGCAGCAAACGGTTCGGGTTAATTTGAAACACTCTACATCTGGTATATAACTACAAGGTACAGGCATCCTTCGGCTTGATAACCCGTCTTTTGATGTTCACTTTTCTTTCTTTATTAATGGAAAATAATTAGGATGCGTTTTCATTCATCTGTTTAACGGCTTTTAAACTGTTAAGATAAAATGCAGAATATCAAGGTCATTTAAAACACCAGCTTTTAGCTTTTTAAGACTTCAATAGTATTTAAGATTTTTAATCGAATTCTAAAGGTAGCAGTACATACACACGCGTTTGTTCGAGCGCGCTCTGTAGACTTCTGTCAAAAAAAGTTAAACTAGTGTATTTTCACTAGAACAAGCTACATGCAAAATATTTTGACGCGTTTGCGCCAGAAAGTTGGTTAACTTTGAACTTTTTAACGCGTTGTGTATTTTTGACAAGTAATCAGCTGACAATAAAAAGAATAATTTAACAAATTTGCGAATCATGAAAGAAAAACTTATTGAAGAGCTCAAAAAACATACAATATTTTTATAAAAAGCATAAATTCAATTAAATAAAACACTCTTGATATACTTTCGCTAAAGTTTTTAAACGCACGACAAAGGTCGACGAATTAACGCTTGTTATGTACCTCTACCTTTAGGGTTGTCAAATGTAGCAGGTTTTATTAACTAAAATGCTATTTGGGTTTCCAACTTGCAATTTCTTATTTGACTATTTACTAAAGACCCTATTTCGGTAGAAAAAGTTTTAAGAGTGTTTAACAGCTCTTTTCCAAAAATATAGAATGTAAAGTCGATGCTGTTCAGTGTTACCAGATTAGCATATTTTCTGCTAGATTTAGCAGATTGAGATTGCATATTTGCTTTTAAAAAATATTCTAACTGCTTTTTAGCATATTTCCTTAAGCAAAAGCAGATTTTTTAGCATACTTTTCAGAAAATCCGAATTTTTTATCGTGTTTTTAAAAAAATAAAACTTTTTATGAAATATATGGGTAATTCCATGTCAAATCGACAAAGGGTGGGACCGGACCCCTTTCGATTTTAATTTTTTTTTTTTCAATATATTGTTTATAAAATAAGATTCGTATGTGCAGTAGTTTTCGAGTTATTGAGAATTAAGCTCAACACATTCGGATAATTCCTCGAAATTATGATTTGAATATTTTTTTCGCTTATATATGTTCGTTATAGGATAAAAGGAACTTTCTGACCAAATTTCATTAAAATCGAAAAGGGTCTGGTCCCACTCTAGGTCGATTTAATATGGAATTATCCATGTATTAAAATTGCTTTTTATTTAACAGATTCTCAGCGAATTGTATTTATAAAAATGCAGCATATTTTAAGCATAAGTGTAGCTTCGTTGAACGCGCAACCCTCGATATGCGCAACCCCTCGCTTAACGCAACACCCAATTTCGTAACATTGGTGACTCTGTAAACGCAACTTTTCAAAAAAAGCCTCAATTAAGCAGCTTTGCAAAAGCAAAAGAAATAAGGCTTTTTTTGTTTTTTTTTTTTTTAGTTTGGCTTTTGATAAATAAATTCAAAATTAAAACGTGTGTATGTATGATTTATGATTTATGTATGATTTACCATTTTTCTAAGAATTACAAATGTTTTGTGTGTAATATGTTCATCTGTTTTTGGAATCAATTTAGTTTAGAAACTTCTTTGTTTATGAGTGGTTCTTTCATCAATATAACAAAACTGACTTTTGTTTGTCTACAATGGACAGAGGAGAAAAGCTGTTCTTTGGAGGATATAATGGTATTGCAAAAGATTCATGAAATTGAAGTTCACAAAAATATGACAAGCACAAAAACTCAGTCGAAATTTTCAGACTTTTTCCCTTTAAAAACACGAATCTTTAACTCAATAACAACAATTTCTAAATTTCTACAATTTAAATAAAATTCAATTTTAAATTACAATATTTTGTTCCCGACGTTTCGTAGTTTGTTTTTCGAATTTTTTAAGGGATTTTAGGTTTTAATATTAGCAGTTTTGTTTTATCATACTTTCTTTTCCATTTACGATTCTGCAATTTTTTTTTGGTTTTTTTGGCATATTCTCATCAAATAGTTATGGCAACACTGCTGCTGTTGGTAGTGTTCGAGTGCGTTGGCGCGTGCACGATAGTATCGTCTTCAAATCAAGGGTTGGTGGAAAGTCTGATGTACTAGATGTGCGTTGGTGTTGTATCTTATTGTGTAGAGTTGTGGTAGACCGTTGGCTACGCACATGGGGTGTGTTTTGAAAAGAATGTTGTTTATTGACAAAGAGATCTTTTACCAAGAGATTTAAGTAGAGGGAGTACACGAGGTGGCTTTGGTTCAAACCCAATGTTGCACGAGTAGAATGTTCCTGAGTTGCAACAATAATCAGTGGAGTGGCTCGGTTTGTAAGGATGGTCCATCTGTGTGCTGTTGCTTTTCAACAGAAGGTCCTGGCTGTTCGCTAAGTAGCGGAGGTTATATAATCCCAGCTCCTAAGCAAGGGTTGAGTGTATGGTTTTACCGGACAAAACGCTTAATTGCGACTTATGTGTGTATAAGCCGATCACATACAGGGGCATTTGGTAAGTTTTAAATAAACCTTGAGGTTAGGTCATTGTGCACGTGCTCAGGTAAATTGATAACACAGTTGTTGGAGTACCAACCAAAACCAATTGAATCTAAATCAGGGGTCGAACGGCTGGCTTCTAATACGAAGGTTTATTTTTTTCGATAACTTGCGAAAGATGTTTCTCATTCCTTTACCGTAATTTGGGAGGGCCTTGTGAAAATGTCAATGTTCAATAATTCCTCATCAGTGGCTTTGCTGTGAAAGGGTTAAGTTACCCCAACACATTACTAACAAAACCTAACAATACATTAATACTAGGGTTTTTTTCACTTATTATATTTCCCGTTTTCCCGGGATTTTTGTTGCGGGATCCCGGGAAATAAAAAGTTCTTCATAGTTTCAGAAAACAGCTATTTTTACTCTGAAATTTTGTTTTCTTTTCTCTAAAAATTAGCATCTGTGGATGGGTTTTCGATTAGATCAATTATAAGAAATGTGTACAAACGTAAATTAATGTCTCCTGCGGCAATAAATCTATTAAAAGCAGAGTGGGCAGTGCAACAGTTGATAATTAATAAATTTAGTGAAGTGATGAATTGATAAATAACATAAATTCAAAATAAGATGCAGGCAGTAAATTCTCATTGTCCATGGACAAGTCTTAAAAATAGGATATACATAAACATATCGCTCCGTTATTGCAACATAGTCGTATCTACAAAAAAAAAAAAAAAATCGAGCTTGGTAATATATCCGGGAAGTGCGGGGAAACCGAAATAAAAAAAAAAATAATGAAACTCGTGTAAGTTACTAAAACATACAATTTGAAAAACACATTGTCCTAAAGATTACAGATGGACCTAATGAAAAGAAATAGTTTGTAAGAAGTAGTCCGGATGATGCTATTTTTTGCATCAACCTTGACATCAGAAGCATGCAACAACGGTGCACTTTTAATTATTTGTCCAACCTCGGTAAAAAAGTAAACGAAATTTTTCGGAAACATGGTAATCAGTAAACAAAATCAGAAATATACTCTTTGGCGACTCACTAAACGCTTTTGAGTGTGTCAGAAAGTAATTTCCTACGCCGCACAGTAGCGCCCGTAGAGCAAACGAGGTTGCAAAAATCAAAATTTTCATGAGCACCGACGAAGTTTTGAATAAACTCATGTTATAGGAAACTTTTCAACGATTTCAAATCTGCCACTCTTAATAATATCACATTTTTAGTTTAGAAGATATAGCCGTTCAAAGTTGACCGACTTTCGGTTTTCAAAAAAACACACAATTTTTAGTAAATTTGTTGCGATTTCAGGTGTAATATCACGAAAAATAGGTAACGAATCGCCTTATTTTTTGTTTGTATTGATTGATGCATTTATTAAATGTGTAATGATAAAAAAAAAATGAACTGTTTGCTTTGTGTTTCTCCTGGTAAATCACTATTTAAAAACTATCCGTTTTTTCACTATTTTTCAACTTTGACGGAAAATAACAAAAATCTATATTTTTCTATATTTGCCATATTTGCAAAATCTGTTCTTTGATTATTTCTTTACATAATTCAAAAATTTTATCTGCCCGTACGTGCCCGTTTGGCTTCTAGAGGTAAAAAAGGTTAAAAAGACATGGTTGCAGAAATTGTATGACAGTAGTTTGATCTAAAATCTAAAAAAACTACTCATTGAAATTAGCAGGTACGTACCTCACTTAAACAATACTTTGGCGTACAAATGGTCAAGAACAATATTGACTACAGGTAGGCACAAATCTTATTTGGACACGTGCATAATATCAAAATTGCATTATTCAGCCTAATTCCATTTGTATGCAGGGAACAGGTAAATTTTTCGGCATGGTAGCATAAGCCTATATATTGCAAATGGTCAAGAACAATATTGACTACAGGTAGGCACAAATCTTATTTGGACACGTGCATAATATAAAAATGCATTATTCAGCCTAAATCCATATGTATGTAGGGAACAGGTACATTTTTCGGCATGGTAGCATAAGCCTATATATTGCAAAATAAGCATAATGCCTGGATTAGTCTACGACTGAAAGTTGGCGCAACAATTACTGAAACCATTAAACAATTTAAGTACTGAAAACATGGCGTTGAACAATTTTAAATTATTTGAACTGTTTAGAAAGTCAACCACACCAAATTTTTTCACGGAAGCTGCTTTAGAAGAACTTGATAGCTTATACGGAAATATTGAGAGAAGCGAAATTATAAAAAATAATTTTTATCTGATATATGCAAATATTAAGGCAAAATGGGTGAAATCTAATCGAACCATTCAGAACTTCAACTCCAAATACGAGGACTGGCTTAATGAAGATACCATCCTGGATATATTGGCAGTAGATAAACCCACCACATCAACCAGAGGAGCAAAAGGAAGGCCAAAAAAAAGTATTGAGGAGTGTTCAATTTTCACAAGAAAGGGGAAACTTGCCGATGCCACCAATGACTTGACCACGAAGCAATTATCGGAAGCGCTGTCTATTAAATTTACAAAGGATAGTGAAAGAGTTAGGTCGCACATAACCAAATCTGTTGCTGATGCAAGCCCACTGCGACTAAAAAGGATTAAGGAAAGCATTCCCACGCCCACAAACGCACACATTAAAAAGTATGGTTCCGAAGAAGCCTTGGCCTTGTTTATGGACTTAGAACTTTCCAAAGAGAAATATGAGAAACTACGGGCATCTTTAACGCGACACGGCGCTGACGTTTTACCCGGATACAAGCATATTACGCAAGCCAAAATAAATTCACGACCACTGCATACGGAATTTACGGAAGTCTCTGCGAAAGCCAATCTGCAGGATCTCATGGGCCATACAGCAAAACGGTTGTTGGAGAGTCTTCCTGAAAATGAGGTGAAAATTCTTCCTGAGAAGTTGACATTGATCAGCAAATGGGGCTGCGATGGATCATCCGGACAAAGCGTTTATAAGCAAAGGATATCTTCCGATGACGCTACAATATCGGACGGAAATATGTTTATGGCATCTGTTGTTCCTTTGCGGCTTAAATCGGATGTTTCCCTTCACTGGAAAAATCCACGTCCGTCATCAGTGCATTATTGCCGACCAATAATGTTTCAGTTTGCAAGGGAATCGGCAGAACTCATAAGGACCACGGTGAAGGACATTGAAGAACAAATAAGCAAGATTAAGCCTACAAAGCTGCAAATTGGAGAAGGAAAATATATTGAATGCAATTACGAGTTCCATCTGACCATGGTTGACGGAAAAGTCGTAAACGAACTGACAGGAACAACCTCAACAATGTCATGCCCGATTTGCAAAAAGAGTCAGAAGAACTTTGGTAATTTAAACGATTCTACAAATGAGGAGAATTACGAATATGGAATGTCACCATTGCACGCAAGGATAAGGTGTATGGAATTCTTGCTAAAACTGGCGTATACCCTACCACAAGAGGAGGAAAACTTCGATGAAAATACATCAATAAAGGATAAGGAAAAGATCAGAAAGAAGCAAATACAGGATGCTTTTTTTAAACAAGTTGGACTAAAAGTAGACTGTCCCAAGCACGGATACGGTAACTCAAACGATGGAAACACTTCTAGGAGATTTTTTGAAAATGATGAGGCAGTAACTAGAATCACTGGAATTGACAATCAAATCGTGAAAAGATTGGGAACGATCTTGGATGTTTTAAACTGCAAAGAAAATGTCAATTCTACAAAATATGGAGAATATGCGTCGAAAACTGCATCTCTTTTAGCAGAAATGTATCCACAGAAGAAGTTGACCCCGACCGTCCATAAAATATTGGCGCATGGCAAAGATATAATTGAGTACCAGTCTTTGCCAATTGGAGAGCTTTCTGAAGAAGCACAGGAGTCTCTTAACAAATTTTATAAAAAATATAGATTGCAGAACACATTCAAAGCATCAAGGGTAAGGCAAAATGAGGACCTCTTCAACATGTTGGCAGCATCTTCCGATCCACTTATATCTTCCCTGCGGCATGTGAAGTCACGAATAGAGTTAGAAAATAATTATAGTTTAGAAATGGTTAGTCTTTTAGATATACCTTCTCTTACGAACTGTGATGAATATTTTACAGAAAATTGAAAAAATAAATTTAAAAAAAAATAATTTTTTTTTTAATTTGTTGGGTAATAATTTAAAACATAAAAACCTAAAGAAAAAAAATAAAAACAATCTAAAAATGTAAAAATAATTTTTTTTAGTTACCATAAAATTGATTTTTCTACTAATTTTAACTTTGATAACCCATAATTAGGCCCCTACAGAGCGTAGCACCCTTTCCAAACGCTCATTTCATAGGCTGAACAGTTATCTATCATATGCTGTTTAAACTGTTCAATTATCTTATTCGGTTCAAAAGATATGATTTTTGCAACGAAAAAACTCAAATGGCGCCACTGTGCGCCGTTAAAAAATGTTAATATATTTATTAAAATATTTTATATATTTTATGAATTTACTTTTTGATCTCATATCTTGAGTACCTCAATGGTTATGTTTATTTTATCTTGTACTAGATCATCATAATACGGAATTTACTTATAATAGCCAAAGGTAATAATAATTCAAGTTCCGCTTTCAATCTTCAATTAATTTTTGTAGTATTTAAGCATTTATTTTACTTACTTTGTAAACAAGTTCCCTCACGTTTGTTTATAAAAGTTTTTTTCATTAATAAAACCAAGTTTACTTTGTATTATTTGTATGGAGCGGGATCCCGGGAAATTTAAAAATTTTTCCCGCTTTCCCGGGAATCGAAAAACTCCAGGAAAAAAAAACTCTAATTAATACATATGTTCATATTTGCATATGGGGCCCTTACCGTTTAAAAAAACTTAAGCGAAAAAAGCACAATTTTACAGGAAAATTTTGTATAAAAAATGGCGCTTAAGCAAAAATTTGTTTTGCTATAAAATCGTAACGGGTCCTTGTAGCACCATTACGTTTTGGGAGATGATGCAAATGTTGCCACTAAAATCATTTACAAATAAATGAGAATTAAAAATGATGTCGCTTAAGCTATTTTTGCGGTAAGGGCTATCTAAAACATATTTAATAATATCTAAAAATTTTTATATAATTTTTTTTTGTTTGTAATTTAATCGAAACTTAAATCCTTTATTAAATATGTATCTACAATTTTATATTTTCCTTTTTAAAGCGTGTTTTACCCATACTCTGACATTTGTGTGTATGCATGTTTGTATGTATGTATAAGCGAGCATATTATTGCATGTGTATATACTGATATATGTATGTAAGTATGCATGTGTCATAAATCTAATATAAAAAAAATATATTATACGTACAGTTGTTATTATATATTGGATAAAAGTAGAGTTTTCTAAATGCATTCAAGTTAAGAAAAATAGCACAACTTTTAATCCAATTTGCATTAAGTCCATTGTTAGATCATGAAATTAATCTAAGCATAAGATCTATATCACTCGTGTATATAAAAAGGATCGTTTAAGTGTTACAGGTATTAGTCACAACATTATATCTTGATTCATGCGACAACATTTTCATTTCGGTTTTGTTTTAAGGAAACAGATATGACTCTTAATAGTGTAAAAAGGCAGACGGGATAGATAACCCCTTTTACATCCTTCGGCTTATATATTATATCTGTTTCCCCCGAAGCAAGAAAATTTAACAAAAATCAGTCTTGTTAAATGCAAATTTGGGGCATTCAAATTCAAAATCTTACACCCAATCCTCTCTATACTCAAAAGTGATGCCTACGAAGATTCATAACTATCCATGTTCCACTTATAGCCAAATTACGAAGTTTATTTAAATATCAATTTATTTTTAAAATTAGTTTTTCATGTCAAATAAAAATGAAATTATGAAGCGGACAACCCAAAAAAGTTTTTTTGGAATTCCTTTATATTTGGCATAACTATATTTGTAGTAGATACATATATATATATGTTCCCGAAGATCCTATTAGAATCATAAGGCCCCAGTAGATACGAATAAGTGTCCGAAATATTTTTTTCTATGAAGGTTATTTGTCGAGTTTATTATTATTATTTTTCCTAACTAAAAAAATTCAACAAAAACAATTTTTTAGTGATTCTTATAGAAAATCGATTGATCTTTAAATTAAAAAAAATATATTTGAAAAAAAAATTTTGACCAATTTATATCAAAATTTTCCAAAAAAGTGTCGTTATTATATTGTAAAAGTTTAATTATGGGAACTCTTACATGTGGTTATTGCAATGTTGTACCGTAGCAGACAGGAAAGAACGAACTTAAATTTAAATTTTGCTAACTTCGGTCTAATGTTTCAATTATCTTTTTTACCAAAATAAACCTACGGCGTACTTATTATATTGTAAAACTAAAAAAATTAAAAAACTAAAAGTAGACTTTAACCGGCCTTATAAACAGTGTTTCATTATTAAAACTTTACTTTAACCTTAAGTGAGCGATAAAGTAAGTTAAGGCCTACCTGGTAGATTTAAGTAAAGTTATACTAATGGGAAACTTTTTATACGGTCGATAAAATCCTACCTTTAGCTAGCGGTAAGTTGTGAAAACGGGCCTTAAAGATGGCTCTATTTGACAGTAATGGTGAATATGTAAAAAAATTTTAAATTTAAATAAAATAAGTAGTGCGATTTGCGAAAAGAGAACATAAAAAGATGCGGAAGCCAAATACGCAAACGCATAAAAGAGTACCAATCATTAGAATTGGTATCATTTTCTTTCTTAAGCCTGGTACTCTGTTCAACATTTCACGTGAAATGCTGTCAAAACGCATATGAAAAAAAACTTGTGCGGAATATCTATGAAATAATGTTGATAGAGTTGTACTCTGTTCATTTTGTGAAAAAGTTCCGACATTTTTCTGGCAACATTTTTTTACAACTGCAAAATAATGTAAGCTGCACTTATTTCACGTGGAATTTTAAGCAAAAAAGGAGGAACTGATTATTTAATAAGAAATAAAAAATTAATAACACAAAACCGGTAACAGTTTTTTTATCCATATTTACTTTCTTTTTTATTAAATTTTTTAATAAAAAAAAGATATTTTTAGTAAAATATATGTGGGATTTGTTTAGGCCCCTTTCACACTCGGCAAGTTACTTGCGAAACTCTCTTGCACAACTCCTGGTTTGTAGTCGTCAGCGGTAAGGTCGGGGTAAGGAGAAAAAATATGTACAGACTTTGTTGTTGTCGGCAAGTGACTTGCGCTAGTAACTTGCCGAGTGCGAAAGGGGTCTAACATACGCGAAACAATGTCGCATACTTTGCAGGAATAAAATCGGCAAATTGTACAAACTCGCATGATAGGTAACATCGATACATTAAAAATTTTCGTGTGAAATAATAAATGTTGCTCAACATTTTTACAAATTTGAACAGAATTTTAATAAAAATGAGTATTTATTATTTTCGTCCAATATATAAGATCGCAAAACAAGTATAAGGAGTAGGGATTTCGGGATTTTTTGTTAAATAAACAACACTTTTTTTTATTTATTTATGAATTTTCAAAAGGTATTATATGTATATATAACATATATTTTTAAAAAAGAAAAATAAGAATCATAAAAATAAAAAATACAATAGAGTATACAAATTTAATAAAAACGAACATTTTTGTACACAAAAGTTGATATACAGTGCCTCACATAAATATTGGCACAACAAGAATTTTTATGTTTATGCCAGCTGCACGGCGCATTGGAACATTATACAAGTGAAAAAATGGTTTCCCATAATCATTTTTCAGTTTATTAAGTAATGCAATTATTTCTTTAATTAAAATTTAATTTTATTAAGTATTTGCAACACATTTAACAAAAAATAATAGCAATTCTACTGCACAAAACTATTGGCACACCTTATTCTATACCACGCAAAACGAAAAAATTATCATATAGTATACCACATTTAATACTTTGTTGCCAAACCTTTTTGCTTTATAACTGCATATAAACGTTTTGGCATGGAATGCACCATCTTTTTCGTTGTTTCCTCGCCAATTTTTCTAGGACATGTGCGATGTTATATATAAGCCACATACGAACGTCATTGGCTGAAAGCTTAGGGTCGTTATCTTGTTGAAATGTAAAATTGCTTGGTGGTTTCAACTCTTCAGCGCTTTTTTACATTTTCCTTTAAAATATTTAAATAAACCGTTTTTTCCATAATGCCATCTATGAAAATCAACTCTCCAACACCCGAAGTAGACATGCAGCCCCACACCATAACTCCTCCCCCACCATGTTTTACAGTTGGCGCAAGATTTGATTTTTCATATGAAGTATAAGGTTTTCTCCATACGGTTGTTCGTCCATCAGAGCTGAAAATTTTAATTTACTCTCATCCGAGAAGAGTACTTGATCCCAGCAGCTGGTAGGCTTGCTTATGTACCGTTTTGCGTAGGCTAAACGTTTCTTTTGGTTAATATCAGAAATAAGTTCTTACGTCAAGCAACTCGAGCATTGTAATTTGCCTCGTACAGCACTCTTCTGACCGTCAAGGGGTGAATGTCATTCCCAAAGTCTTCCTTGACTTCAGCGGCAATCTCTGTGGATGTTTTTTTGGGGTTTATTTTAATTTTCCGCACTATTTGGTTACGCTCGCGATCACTTAATATTCTGGGACGGCCTGTTCTTTTAACATTTTCCAAGTTTGACTGCCCTTTAAAACGATTTACAATACATCGAATGGTGTAACGGCTTCTGTCCGTTATTTTACTAATCTCAGCGTACGATTTGCCTTGATTGTGCAGGTGCAGTATTATTTTGCGCTGAAATGTTCTAGTTTCTTTTTGTTTTGGACTCATTTTATAGTTTTTTAGACTAATTTTTAAAATGTTCTTACCAAACTGTAACATTAACTGCAAAAGCTGCTAGATTATGGTTACTGGCTAAATTTAACAGGTATTTTCTTAACTAAGTTGCCAAACCATAAACAAAATTAGGAATAAATCAAACAATAGTTTGAGTGTGCCAATATTTTTGTAATGCATAATTGTGCATTTTTTTTGTAATTCCTTCCAAAAATTTATTTTATGCAGATTTTTGGATGAATTTTTTTTTTAATGTTTAAATAATATGAACTAATTAATAATAAATATTTTTCCAACAATATGATATTTAGAATGCTGCTAAAATAACCGTGAAATGAAAAAAGGTGGTTGTGCCAATATTTATGTGAGGCACTGTATTTAAAATTAAGAAAAATCCCGGTATTTCGGGATTCGGGCTCCTAATAAGCAGTCTGCAAATCAAGAAACGCAAAACTAGAGTCTAACATTAACTAAAAATACAGCCTATTTAAATTTAAACACAAGGCTAGTGGTGCTGCCCTTTTAGTTAAGTGGCAGGAAGTAAAAAAAGTCATGGATATATTGAATCGCCCACATATTTCTGCAATTAGTGAGTCAATAGCCAAATCTTTTAAAGACTCATTTCTGTTCTGGCAAAGTATTATTTTTGGATTTAAAATGGTTGTGCTATTCCTCTGCCCTTGACTGTTTATAAACACAAGTAAATGAAATATTTTTAGATTAGTTTTTATGAATTTGCGTATGTGTAAGTAACTATTGATTAAGTGTCTGTATGTTGATCTTTAATTATTTTGTTTGTATACAAAATATAGATTATATTTTAATAAACACAAAACTTAAATAAGTAGAAATAAATATAAAGCAAATAAAAATAAGATAATAATAAAGAAATTTACAAAGAAAATAACGCTCTACTGTTACACATGAATGCACTGAGAAAAATTAAAAGAAAATCAAGATAAAACCAAGTCAAAAGTTTGTAAGATTTAATATAATATGTAAATTTATATTTTTTAATTATCAAACAATTTATTAAAATTATTGTTTTGATTTGCTTTTTAATTTTCTCTTTGTATTCTATGCGCTACTTTAGCTTTTTTTCCGTAAGATAAATTTAACATTCATATATTTGAATTTAAATAATGAAATAAAAAAAAAAGTCATAAAAAAATATGATAAAATAAATAAAAAGAAAAAGAGATTTATGCGAAACACACACTTACCGTAGGAGTATTGAGCAATGGTGGTAAATTATTTAATAAATTCGATGATTGTATATCAACACGTACTGGTGGTGCAATTGTTGTCGGTGGGGCAGGTGTGGCAATTGGTACCAATGTTCCAAGCTGTAATCGAAAACAAATATTTATAAATAATTAATACAACATATCATAATTTTTAAATATGTATAGTGATCTTGGCAATGTAAATGTTCACATAAGATGTCAACAAAAACACCAATTTCCTCTTTTTTATACCCTTCGCTATATATCGTAAGCTAAAATGCTAAAAGGCGTTACTATCAAATATATAATTTTACAGGAGAAGCAAACAACTTTGTAAAGTTTAAATTATAACCATGTCAGAAAAACATGCATTGATAAGTCGGCCATGAAATTCTTTAAACTTTTTTCATTATATTTTTTTAGAAAATAAATGTGTATTTAAATCCTTTTGCTTATATCGGATAAATCAACCTGTAGTTGCGTACCTTTATTTCTTGATCGCAGAAGCTTAATGGCATTCATTATAGTCAATAAAAAAAACCTTGATTTTTAATTTTTTGTTATTTACGGCTTTTGGCATTTTAGCTAACGACATAGAAGTTCGTTTGTTATTATTACATACTTAAGCTTGTCATACCGTCTGCACAGAAAAAATTATTGACAGTTTTTTTTCAATTAATAGTGATTTTTGAATTTTAAAATAAATTTAATTACTTTCTTAATTGATTGAATTAAAAAAAAAAAATATTTTTTTTCAATTAAAATTTTACTTGATTTTAAGCTTAGTTTTAATTATAAGTTTAATTGAATCAATCAACTCGGTTGTTTGAATTGAACACTTTGTTGCTTTCTCCTTGTTGCTTTCCTCCCTCATCAACAGTTTGCGAAAAATGTTACAAGTGCAGCCAACATCTTTATAAATTTATTGTCTTTACCCTTACATGTACATACACACATGTTTTTGTCATCAAAAAGAACAGTAAGCGTCGCGTGCAAAAAAAAAACTATCAACAAGTAAAAAATGAACTGAAATTTGTTATAGACGAATTACAATTATGACCACCAACAATGTCAATAATGAGCCTACATACATATGTATGTTATGCGTTAAATAAAAAATCGCCTTGTGGCTGACCACAGTGTTGACGGTGGTTATGGTCGCAATTGAAATTTGGTGTTTATTTTCTTTGTTTGTTAATTCTTGAATTATTTTTGGCGTCATTTCATGTTGTTCGTTTAAAGTGAATAGGTGAAAAAAGTACAGCCAAATTACACAACAAAAACAGTTTTTTGTTTTCAATCTTGAATACCCTGAAGAATCAGAGTTATTCTACAATTTTATACAAAATTTGTACAATTAAGCATGAGCTATTACAATTAAACAAATAAAACAAGTTACTTTTAAACCATATTTAAATAAAACATATATTTTAATTATTATTATTTTGCTCCATTTAACCATCAACTGAATTGATTTAACAAACATATTCAATTAACAATTTGTTTGATTGAATAATTTCCGTAATTGAATTTAGATTGTATTTCAAATACACTGTTTAATTTATTCAATTAAAAATTTAATCGATTTAATGCAAAAATTCAATCACTGTTTTAATCAATACAATTATTAAAATAATTAATTTTCTGTATTGTTATCAATTACGTTAGTAATTCATTTAATTAAAATATTGATTTTTTTTAATTAATTTGTTAATTCATTCAATTAAAATATTGTTTAATATTAATAATTTTTTCAATTATTTTTGTAATTAAAATGTAAAAACTTTTTAATTGGAAAAAAATCCTTGTTTTGCAATTTTTGCAAATTTGAGTAATTGGTATAATCATTTCGGTGATAGGTGCAAAATTAAACAATTTTTTGCTTGTTTCAATTATTTTGGTGATCAAACCCGTTTTTTACTTTTTTCTGTGTGGATATCACAATATTGATCTTAGACCCTACAAAGAATGTAGCGCAATGGATTTAACGATATCCATCTGTCTGTCCTATTCGTTTGTTGGAATGGGGTTCCTGAAGGCCCAAGATATGATTGGTTTATATTTTTATCACATATTGTCCGTAAAAGGATGCTATTGCAATTCATTCAAATTGAAATCAGTCCTCAAATGAGATATGAGCAAAAAACCATTTTTACCCATAAGGCCTGGTACTCGGTTCAACTTTCACGTGAAATGCTGTCAAAACGCATATGAAAGAAATGAATAAAAAAAAGTTCCGAAATCTTGCTGGTAAAATTTTTTTACAACTGCGAAATAATGTAAGTAACATAAGCTGCACTTATTTCGAGTGGAATTTTAAGCTAAATAAAAAGTATTAACTTAACTTTAAATAAGAAATTAAAATAACACCTGTAGGAGTTTTTTTCATCCATATTTACGTTCTTCTTTAGTTAATTTTTTATAAAGAAAATTATTTGAGTAAAATACACGCAAAACAATGTCGCATACTTTAAAGGAATGAAAACGTCGAATTGTGCAAGCTCGCAAGATAAATAACATTGACACATGCCAAAATTTTCGTATGAAATAAACAACGTTGCTCAACATTTTTCACAAATTTGAATTTGAGGCTTACCCCTTTACTTTCAACATCTTCTTATAATCTATTAACTTTTTTTCACTAAATAAACCTAACAAATAACCAAGTTATAGATAAATAGCTGCTTTATGTTGCCAACACAATGGTTTTGGCATAATAGCGCCCATGCCACATAAGCTAGAAGGACCAAATTGTTATCATATATTTCCTATGCCAAAGGTGTTTCTTTAGATGTAGATGTCATACTTATGAATTGTGTTTGACTATTTTTAGCATACTTTAGCAAATCAATATGCAAATTAATACACCAGCGTTGCGATTCACTAACCTTTAACGAACCTACAATCGTTATATTTGTCGACATATATATTCGCTTGCAGTAACGGTAGTGTGATTTTGTAATTTTTTGTTTTAACATTAGTAAACAGTGTATTGTTGTAACATCTCTGTCTACAAAATGTTAAAAAAAAAGAAAAGCACAAAAGAGAATAATATAAATACAAAAGAAATTTTTCCTAACCCTCCGTGTTACACATGTTTTTCATTCAAAATGCATTGAAAAAGGTCTGACCAGACTCATCAGTAAGACGAAGGGTTAACTTGAGGGCGGCATGATATAACCCCCAAAATGTAACCTCCCAAAAAAATAATGAAATAACCCCCAAAAAGTTTGTACAGAGAAGAACAAAAACGATTTTTGGGGGGTTATTTCATTTTGTTTGGGGTGCTATTTAATTTTTTTAATTGGGGTATTATTTCATATGAAATTTCCCCCAAAAAAATTATGAAATAAAGCCTCAATATATTTTTTGGGGGATTATTTAATTTTCAAATTTATAATGAAAACGTTTTTGGGCGCAAGGATTTATCCACTTTGGTGTACAGAACACCGGCTTCAATAAATAACGCTGCCTTGCATAACCGGCCTACGGCCTGGCGCAATGGTTTTCTTCTATATGGTATGCCAAACTTCTCTGCGTAGCCGGGTCGAGTCGGTATTTTTATACTATAGAGGAGAAAATCCTGGCGCTATGCAGAGAAGCTTTAGCTAGCGAAGCCGGTGTTTGTTATACCATAGCCGAAGGCCGGCTATGCAGAAAAGCCTAAGTTGGCGAAGCTTGTGTTTGGTACATCATACCCTGATATCTATCACGTGATTCTTTAGAGCAAAACTATATTTTTTACATATTTTGGGCTCTTATTTCATTTCAGAAATTGGGGTTTTATTTCATATGAAGTAAGTCCCAAAAAATTAGGGAATTATTTCATTTATGTTTGGGGCGTTATTACATTTCGTTGGGGGCTAATTTCATTTTCAAAATTGGGGCTTTGAGGTTTTATTTTGAGGGGTTATTTCATGCCGCCTAATTTGAGGTTTTTATATTTTATTTGTGAATTTTAACTTTAGAATTTTGTTTTTGCTCTTAATTTGCTTTATTTTTTGTCAATTTTAAATTTAGTATTTTGTTTATGTTCATACATATGTATACATATGAATATACATATGTTTGTGTGTATGTTAGCTATTTTAAACATTAAATTCATTTTATCGATTTAATAAACAAACAGTAAATTATTGTCGCTAAAAAACGGCAAAAAAAATTGCTTAAAGTAACAGCTGACTTCAAACTACAAGGAATATCTTTAAAAATTTTACTGAATAGCATATTCGATAAATTTCGTTATATTTATTTTAACGATACGATTATCGTTTTAAAAATAAATGTATCGTACTACAGAACTACGTTTAAAAATCAAGGAAATTAATTTTTAAGATTCGCACTCTGTTGTCTAAACTTATATGGCACTGCGTCAAGTTTACGGTGTTCACAATCGTCCATCTGAGCAGCTGATACGTAAAACTATGGATCGACTCATGACTACATTTAGTCTTCTGGATTATCTTCATCCAAATCGAAGCCGAACCTGGCGACCAGAAGAAGTCAGCGCCGCTGTAGACGTGAATGTGACAAAAGATTCGAATATCGATCAAACAACGATCTCAACAACTCGGTCTCTGCCCGTCCACTACTTGGAAAACTTAAAGGAAAGATATTGGGTACATCCATATAAGATCCAACGGCTGGCACAATTAAAGCCGGTAGTGCCCTGGTAGGCTAGCTGGTAGCGAGCTCGTCTATCAGCGCTGGGATTGCGGGTTCAATTCCCGCCAGATACTATGATTTCTGTAGACAAGCGTAAAGCTTCGCGGTGTGTGTGGGTGAATGGTGAATGGATTAAAAATCAACTAGTAGTTAAACCAGATTTTTATCGTTAAATCATCTTCAGCGATCTGGCTTAACGGGGATGTAAACAAGCAGAATTGCTGTTTTTTGAGAAAGCATAATCCTTATAACACTCTTCAGACTCCACTACATCACGAACACATCACTGTTTGTTGCGGTTTACATGCCGAAGACGTCATCGGTCCGTTTGTCTTTATATTCGAATCCTGTGTAAATGTAACTGTGAATTACGAACGCTACAGGAAACTAATCCATGATTTTTTTATTCCTCACAGCATTGCTAATCATTTCGAGGAGAAATGGATCCATAAAGAGGACGGAGCATGCAACAGCACGTGAAAACATCACTTTGCTGAGCCAAAAGTTTGCTGGTCGAATTATCTCACGATATGGATCTGTAAATTTCCCTGCGGGAAATTTGTGTCAACAGACTAGTCCTAGGATTTTGAATATAAAACAAGTACAAAAAGAAAGAGGTCACGACCAGTGAAAGGAGAGTCGATAATTTAATTGGTATTACAGTACAGTCTTCACCGGTGGTTTGGCACATTTTTTGGAATATCTAAAATTAGTTTCTTAAATTTAGTTGTTTGTTGTTTTATTGAGGTAATAAAACTACATTGTATTGAAAAAATACTTAATTGTAGTAAATTACACTAAACACGTTCACTAGAATAGATGTGTGACTGGTCAAATGGTGTAAATTGGTCCCCTCCAATGGCAAACCCATGTAAAAGTGGTGGGTCTTATTCATATAAAGTGTTAGAACTAGGACCAGTCTCTACCACCAAAGAACTATCACGGGACTACTTTGGTGTCAGTTCGCTTCCCTCTAGGGATATGCTAATAAACCAGCAGTTTTTAATCATTTATAAGCCAACATTCGATGCACTATTAACCCTGAAAAGTTACCTTTCCTTTTAGTACATTAAGGTCACTCTTCGTCGAATCGACTAGCTTTTAAAAAAAATTTCGCCGGAACGATTTTTAAGTTAAGCATTTTATTAAAAAATAAAAGTTCTTGATCTGTCACAAAATTTGATACGAATTATAACCCTTTTTGTGTTTTCAAATTAATAATTTTTTACCATCATCAAAAAGATACCTAATAAAATTTAAAAGAGGTGCGTCGATTCGATCCAGGGTTAACAAAATAAGTCCGGGTGTGCCGCAAAAGTGGTGCAAAATTGTGTTAGGGTTTTTGTGCTGGAGTCGGAGTCGGAGCACCCACAAAAACTCGAGACTCCAACTCCATTTTTTCATCAAAAAAATGTTTCTAAAATTTAAAAAAAAAGATTTTTTAGTTTAATTTCTTTGACCTTTTTAATATTATTTATTCGGTGGCATGTCATAACGTCCAGTGTCATAGTGTCCATGGACACAATGACATTCCAAAAAGTGTCTCAGTGTCCACGGACATTGTGACACTTTTGAAAATGTCATAATGTCCGTGGGCATTAAGACACTTTGCAAATTGACATTTTGTCATTTTTAAAAATGCCATAAGGTCCATAATTACTAAAGACGTTAAATACAAAAAAAAGATCTACATACACGCAGAGAAAACCATGTTTATTATGGTCACAACCAACAAAATTATTTTTAAAGAAACTTATTAAACCATAATATGGTTGTCGGTGACAAAGATTTGGTTAAATTAAATATAATATGGTGAAAACAATTTTAAAATTGGTTTTTGTTGTTTTTTCTCTGGGTGCATATATGAAATATATATAACAGAAACACTTTTGGGCGCAAGGATTTTCTCACCTAAGGTAAAACAAATACCGCCATAGCCGGCCTTCGGACGGGCGCAAGGATTTTCTACTCTACGGTACAACAAAGACCGGCTGCTCTAACTAAAGCTTCTCTGCAGAGCCGGGCGCAAGGATTTTCTCCTTTCTGGTATAACAAACACCGGCTACGCTAACTAAAGCTTCCATGCATAGCCGGCCTTCGATAGGGCGCAAGGATTTTCTACTCTATGGTATAATAAAGACCGGCTTCGCTAACTAAAGCTTTTCTGCACAGACGGCCTTTGGGCCGACTCAAGTATTTTTCCTTTATGGTATAACAAGTACCGGTTTCGCAAAGTAAAGCTTCTAAAATCAGCCTTGTTTCCGAGCGAAGGCCGATTTCGCAGAGAAGCTTTAGTTAGCGAAGCCGGTGTTTGTTATACCATCGAGGATAAAATCCATGCGCCCGGCCGAAGGCAGGCTGTGCACAGAAGTTTTAGTTAGCGAAGCCGGTAGTTGTTTTATTAAAGAGGCGAAAATCCTTGCGCCCGGCCGAAGGCCGGCTATGCTTTCGAGTTTGCAAGCATGTTGTGGACATTATGACACTCTATAAAGTGTCAAAACGTCCAAGGACTTTATATCACTGCTCTGATGGACATTATGACACTTTTAAATACGTTTGGAGTATCAAAGTGTCCACGGACACCATGACACTGGACGTTATGACATGCCACCATTTTTCCACAATAATTCTTCAAGCTCAAGGTCACTTTTATATAAAAAATATTTATTATTAATCCAATATTTCTTTATCTCAATGGATTACTACTTCAGGGATTTTTGGTTTTTTTTAATTTTAAGCAAATTTTTTTTAAACAAAATATTATGAAACAATAAAATTGTCAATTATGAAAAATAATAAAAATTATAAACCAAAAAAAAAAAAAAAATTTTCCATTCAATTTTTATAAACTTGTTGTATTTCCTACCATATTCTTATAAACTAAATTTTGGTTAATAATAAAAATTTTATCTGGGAATGTATTTCTCATGGTGAGTGACATTTATTTTATAAATTTTTATATTATTCGAATGTGTTTCCGAAGTCAAATTACAAGTTTTACAAGCTTAAAAGCATTTTAAAGAAATATGTCAAGAATTTAAGTCATCTTTATTGGCAAATACTTTTAATGAATTCCTGACCTCTAACTTTAAAGTCTGCTTACAAAAACGCTTTTAATCCTAAACAAAAAAGTATTTTTCCTTAAAATAGTAGTTAAGATTTCAAAAAATATTTACAGCATATTTTAAGCATCAATAAATTTTTTTTATAAATTGCTTAAAATTACCATACTTAAACATGTTTTTTCAAGTATTTAAAAGGAGCAAAATATCAGCCAAAATAAAACAGAAATTCTGAAACAGATTGTTTATCATGGCCGTAAAAACATTAAAAACTTAAGATTTATAGAAATATTATTAACATACTTGTACAATACGTTACATTATACTGCTTTTAATGCATATAAATTAGATATTAACGGCAGCAGGCCTGAGAAAAAAGGATAATTTTTTTTTTTTTTTGAATAGCTACAAAATCCTTTGTACAAGAACAAATCTAATGATGTTCTAAATTGTGTGAGTTTGTCGGCTAATCTTTTGGTTTGAATTATATTTAATGTTTCAAAGGTACTCGTTTCCAAAATATGAGCGATTAATTTTAAACAGTTTTGTTTTATAAGCTGGATCCTGAAGTGTTTGGGTGTGTGTTTTTTGTGTTTAAGAGAGAGTAAATTTGATACAATGTTTTCATCTTTTTTTTACAATATTATCACAGGCGTCATTATTATTTCTAACATAATGTGAGTTGTGGTGTTTTCGGTTGTATTTGTAAATCTTTTGGATGGGATAAACGTATTTATATGAATATATGTATGAATATTGTGTGTGTCTGGTGGTGTTAACAATGTTACTAACAGAATGCGTAATTGTGTAAATGATAAATCGCTTTTTCGCACATTTAAATCGTGCGTGTTGGTATGCATGAAATTAAGATGAAGCACAAAAAAATCTTTATGCACATATAAAAATGTAATAAAGGAAAAAATTATATACGAAAACTTTAAGGAGTTCAACCACATTTCCCCAAAGAGCTATTTGCAATACTTATGCATATAAATGTGTAGGAAATAAAGTGACCAGCTTGCAGAAAATATTTGGAGTAAAAAATTTTTATATCTAAACAAATATTTTGCTAAAATTGTTTTTGATATCTTTAAACTGTACTCAAGGGAAATCTTTGCATGCAAATACTCGTAATTTGACAAAATTAGGATCACTTTAAGCGTTATTGGTCAAATTCTATATAGGACTCATTTATTTATATTACTCTCCCCGACATAAGCATAATCTTGTTATTTGGCGGTATTTCGTTGTCCAAAGCATTCCTAATTTAGTAAATTAGATAAGTAGTAGAATAAATGTCAGCACATATTTCGTTAAATATATATAACGATATACAGTGGCCATATCTACTCGTTGTAAATATCTTATATAAATTCAGTGTTCGAAAATAAACATTATATACTGTTTTTTAGTGTTCTGTAGGGTAGAAATGTTGAAACACAAATTCAAGGCGAATTTACACCAATAGTTAATTTTGTGGTTAACATTTTTAAACGAAACAATTGTGGTTTAAAAAGCATAGTGAATCGCACTACAGGTGAAATTATCTTGCTACGTAAGCAACAGCTGATAACTAACCATTTGTAAAAATTGTCTACCGTGCTGGTGGTTCTGGGGAATCTTAAGTAAATTTTATAATTTTCGCTTAAAATTACGAAAATTATAATTTTTTAAGTTATTAAATTTCAAAACACATAAACAAAAAACAAAATGAAAAATTTGTTTAAATTGTCTGCTACAGTGTTGTATTATTTTTGACACAACATAAAAATATTTTACAGTGCTGTAAATGTTTTCAAAATAAGACTACTTTGTATGAATTCGCCTTGCACAAATTCTAATAGTTTTTGTGTAGTACACACCCTAAAAAATGTTTCTCTGTTTGTGATTTTTGTACACAAAACTAATACTGAACTTATCCAACTCAACAAAAAGATGAGAACGTTTTATTGTGCTCTGGTTTTCGTTAAAAAATTCACAAACTTCATTGTGTTTGCTCGTTTCAGTTGTGCTCAGTTCCGTGTCCTTTTTTCTGGTAAAGAAAACAACATTTTTTTTTAACAAAAGCAAACTACATATGTCTGTGTTCTTAACGTCAAAAAATAAAAACAAAAAGCTAACAAAAAAAGTTTTACACAAATAAAACATGCACACCTTACACACGCAGCCTATTCGTGCTGTGGTCGTGCAAATTGCCAAGCAACAACAACAATACTACTGCGAAGCGCTTCTAAACTTTTTTGGAAAACAAAAAACAGTTAAGAACATTAAAGTACAATGTACAATGTACATCTACATAAACACTACAGATGTTTTGTTTTATTACAAAAACAGAACACTACATAATGTTTGTTGCTTTATTGGAAATAGTTATGAACTGGTTTAAAGGGTTGTGTACTATGTACAAACATTATAAAAATATATATCGTTTCTGGGTGCGCCAACCGTACGCTAGATGTTCGGCTTATTTTCGAACACTGAAAATATTTACTCTAGTATTTCGCCAAAAAAAAAAAAATATATACGTATATGTATGCGACGCTGAGCTCCAAAACTCATTACACAGAAAAAATAAAAATGGATTTCAATTAAAAAAATTGTGATATTAAATAAAAAATCAATTAAATTTGCACCAGTTAACAAATTGATGGTATCAATTAATTGTTTAATTCACTTGATTAAACGTTTAATTCACTTGATTAAATTTTTAATTAAAACTGATTTTATTTTTGATAAATACTTTAATTAGTGAAAAGTTTTGGTAAATTTTTTTATGTACTTAAATTTTTCAAAAAAATTATGATAGCAACGAATTTTGGCAGATAACACTGCGCTGCTTTAAAGTATCTGAAGTGAAAAAGAAACAAAAGGCTCTTCTTGATATCTGTAAATTACATCAAATATTGAAGTGAGTTCAAAAACTTTGTATTTGCATTGTCTAGTGAAAATCAAAACTGCTTCCTTGCATGGAACAGAACACAACTTGTCCCTTGCAGCCATAATCTGTCTACTTATTTTGTAAACTTGTCTTATTCTTTTGCGTTTTTGTCGTACTTTTAATCTCGGAGACCCCTTCCTACCGGCAGAAAGGATTATACTTACATGTATATACTATAACACTGGTTATATTGCGGCCTGGAACTTTATTGCAAATTTTTACTTATCCACTCAACTTTTCGAGATATACCGTTATGTCCAAAATAAAGACACTTTCAATTCATATATTGGAATAACCTGAAAACGATTCACCATATAAAAAATCCGAAACTCGGCAACAATATTATATTTATTTGCCTAGTAGTTTCAGAGATATCGTTGAAGTTTTGAAAAAAATAACAATTTAAAAGAAACATTTTTTTTTTCTTTAAAAATGAATTAAAAATAAAAATTTAAGAACTAAAAATATTTAGTTAAACATATTTTAGATAAAATGCGCTTTATTTCACTGCAATCGGTGCGCAGCTTTTGATTTTTCTCAGAACGGCTTTAAAATAATATTGGTCCCCAGTTTCGGAATATATTTTTACCTGATTAAGGTGAATCGTTTTCAAGTTATTCCAATATTTATAGTGAAAGTGCCTTAATTTTGGACATAACAGTATATCTCAAAAAGTCGAGCTGATAGAGAAATATGGAGATTAGATTCGAAATTAAATTAAAAATTCGCAATGCAGTTCCAGGCCGGACAAAAAGAGTTCAATTTTGTTTCCTTGTGTAATTTATTTACAAGAGTACCTGGACATATTTTAAGAATTTGGCACAGTCTATAAAGTCAATGCGGAAATTGCTTTCGAGGACTGGAAAGCAGAGGTTTTATCTGGGTTCAAAACAACAGGTAACCGAACATTATATAATTTTCGGTTCTTTCTTGAAAATAGTTACGAACGGTATTAAGGGTTGTGTATGTCTACAAAATCACTAAAAAAAATAGATATCGTTCATGGGTGTGTGAGCCGAACGTTAAATAATGTACTGTTTATATTCGAACACTGATTTAAAGACAGAAATTTTCGCTTTTTGTTCGACAGTTTTTAGTTTTGACTGCAGTTTTTTAAGTCCTGATTTTAAGTACGAGTTCGGGATAGGTTATTTGGATAATTTAAGTATTTCTCGATTGAAAATCCGTACTTAAATCAATCTTTCTATACTTGAATCAGAAAATCCATACTCAACGTACTATTAATACCGCTTCGGATTGATTTGAGTACGGATGGATGGATTTTTATTTTAAGTGTAAATAGTTTTCCTTTTTCCAAAAAAGTACTATATGCAAGTCCAATAAAACCGCAAAAAGGTATCAGTTGAAAAAATTCATATTCATTCATAGTATTAAATGTTTTTTGAGATTTGTGAAAAATTACTTCAGGTGCAAGAAGCGAGTTTTAGAACTCAGCTCCTCATTTAAATAAGGGAACATATAAAAAACAGTTTTATGTCTCTACTAAGAATTTATAAATTTAAATTAAACTCCCTTTAGAGGAACCGGTTCGATTTGTATGTGTATGTAGTATCGTACTTGTTTTCTTTTCTTTTCACTTCTATCGCGAAGTTGCTAATTTAATACCAATGTAAATATTTCATTAGATCATAATCTATTCATAACCCTTCAACCATTATTTTTGTTATGAAATTATAACAAAATTATTGGATACCATAATTTAAGTAGGTACAATTAAAATGTTTTGCTATATAATTTCTCACATTGCCGTTTTGTTCATCGAGACTTAAGACCAGTGAATGCCACTCCATAGCCTCGCGATGTATACAACAATTTTCTTCATTGCAAAACATCAGACTATCATCAGTCTCTGCGACCGCACACAAGCACATAATATCTTTGTATGCGTTTCGGGGCTGGGTTATCACTGCATTAGACGCATTAATTTTGACGCAATTTAAATTTAAAATTATAGCTGACGAAATTAATTTTTCTCCCAAACTGGTCACCCCAAAAATGTTTAAAAACCTAACAAAGAAATAAACCATATGAACACCATACAGATCAAGTCGAGCATACTTCTGTAACACTTCTTTCGAACGAATAAATACTATTTTTCTTATATTTTTACTTTTCATCTGCACTTTTTTTTATTTTTGCTTAAAATTGTGTTAATGACTTTCTTCCTTCTTACATCTGTAAAGATGAATGTGTGTAAAAACCTCAAGACCTTATGTGTAAGTAAGAACATATAAGCATACATATTTTGTATTAAATTTATGTATACAGACACATACAAACATTCATATTTGATAAAAAAAATTA
Organism: Pollenia angustigena; assembly: GCA_930367215.1. NCBI lineage: Eukaryota > Metazoa > Arthropoda > Insecta > Diptera > Polleniidae > Pollenia > Pollenia angustigena. The sequence continues at coordinate 179,328,736 of OV884058.1, read as the reverse complement.
TATAATACATTATAAATTTCATGTAATATTCCTGCAATCTATGAGTTTTTTCAAGATTCTTCATCAAAATATGATAAACGATTTTTAACCAAGAGTGATGAGCTTCTTAGAGGTTGGGTAGGATATAGAAATTAAATAAACGGTAAATTAAATTTACTATTTCAAGATGTTGACTGGCTGATAAGGAGAAAAATATAAGAAACAAATTTTTTTCTTCTGATGATTATGCTGTTTAATGTTGTAAACATGATGTATGATCGCAATGATACAGTGACAACTTTTGAAAAATAAAGGAGATCTGTCGACAAGAAACGGAAATTAAAAAAAAATCAAAGCTAACGGCGTGTTGCTTGTAAGGAAATTACCTGTAATTAAGATTCCAATTGAAAAAGGGAATATAGTTGTAAATTCTAAAATAAAGAACTTAAAGAAATGAATTTCGATATACAAAAGAATCGTAAACAATTTAGATATTGTTGACATCTGTTTATCGGTCATCTCTTGAGTTTTTTTCCCGGAGATTTTCCATACCCGGGAAAGCGGGAAATTTTTTTCGTTCACTTTTTTACCGAGGTTGGACAAATAGTTAAAAGTGCACCGTTGTAGAATGCTTTTGATTCACAATAAGAAGCATATTTTTATAAATAACGTCTATATCAGTCAAATGTATGTCAAGGTTCATGCAAAAAATAGCATCAACCTCTTACAAGCTTTTCATTTCATTAGGTCGATCTGTAATCTTTAGGAAAATGTGTTTTTCAAATTGTATGTTGTAGTGTCTTACACGAGTTTTTTTATTTCGCTTTCCCCTCAATTCAGGGGTATGTAAAACAACACATATTGAAAAAAATATGTGTTTATCACCTAGTAAACATATCGCTCCTTTATTGCAACATAGTCGTATCTCAATGTAAGTTATTTAAGTCCTTCATACCTTCTCGTATTTTATTTTATACATTTTAAAACTTTAATCGCATTTTGCAAAGCTCGTTTGTTTTTATAGATATGACTATGTTTCAATAAAGGAACGATATGTTTAGGTATCTGCTATTTTTAAGACTTGTCCATGGACAATTAAACTTTACTGCCTGCATCTTATTTTGAATTAATATTTTTTATTAACTTTTCACTTCACTAAATTTATTAATTATCAACTGTTGCACCGCCCATTAGGGGTACAACCAAAATAAGGCCCTATCACCACACTGTAGCCGATGTTGTGCTGAAATCGAAAAATGTTTCCTGAGATTATTTCGGAACAAAAACGTTCCGCGTCGAAGCCGATTTCAGTAAGCCCTTTAAAATTTTTTTTTATTTTTTCAACATTTTTTATTTTTTGAAAATTTTTTATTTTATAAGCTGCGTTCACAATCAAAAAAACATTTTCACTTGGTGTTCATAATAGAGCAACAATTTCTTTTGTTACTACACAGATTTTGCATCAAGAAACCGTTTGAAAATTTTAGCCACAACAATATTATGCATTTATTTTTGCTTTTGTAAACATTTTGTTAAAATTTTCATTCAAAACTAAACGAAATAATTTTTAACGTCAGAAACAATTTCATACAAATTGTTGCTGAAGTTCTAGTTAACTCAACTTTAGTTACATTTTAAAAAAAAAATTTAGTTACATTTTTGTTCTAAAAATGGCAGGAAAATATATGAAAGACTTTGGGAAGAAAAAATATAGAAGAAAACACGAAATTGTTTTTTTAATTGTGAACGTAGCTATAATTATTCAACTATTTACATTTCTTAATGTAATTATATGATTATAATAAAAAATACAATCTAAAAACTATCTTTGTTAAGTGAAATTAACTTTAGATTAAGAGTTCGTGTTGATTTGCATTGGGGGAAAATATCTTGTACGACTTTGATGGCGCGTTCCGCACAAATGTTGCGGTGTTGTGTTTTTGAAATTCTTGATTCATCTTTCACCCAATGTTTTAGAAAGCATATCTGAGCATTAGTAAAGCCCGATAATGATTTGCTTCAGGCTTCGAAGTCATTTTTATTGTAACAATGATCTGAAAACCAAATGTTGCATTAGCAAAAATCGGTTGTTTGTAACTAGTTTATCTCAAAAGCTAGTTACAAACCTGTTTATGGTTTGTATGGATAAATAAGTTTCACAAACTTGTAAACTGTTTATGGTGTAGGTGTAAATGCATTATTACTGATCCTAAACTTAATTGCATTTGACGCGGAACCTTTTTTAACGATATCGAAAATCTAAAGATGCAGTTATTATTGTTGTTTTATGCACTACATGGTATAAATAGGGCCATTTTGATATTTTCAAAAATTCTAAAAAAGTTTTATCCCTACTGCCCATTCTGCTTTTAGTAGATTTATTGCATCAGGATACATTGATTTACGTATGTACTCACTTCTTGTAATCTATCTAATCGACAACCCATCCACAGATGCTAATTTTAAGAGAATAGAAAACTAAATTTCAAAGTATAAATAGCTGTTTTCTTAAATTATGAGGAATTTTTTATTTCCCAGGAGCTCGCAGGAAAAATCCCGGGAAACCGGGACACATAATAATTGAAAATTCTGGACGGGAAATCCCGGGGAAATCCCCTAGTCATCTCTTAATATAGAATGAAGAACAACAAACGTTTTATTTAATTTTCAACAAATGAATTATTACCAACTCTTAAAGTCACCACTGTTGATTGTAAACTTTCCTTATATTCTTCAGATTATCCCTCTTCTTTTGTGTTTTAAGGATCAAACACACAAAAGATATAATTCGTATAAAGTATTTTGTATTGTTTAAGATAACCTAACCCCCCCCCCCCCCCCGCCCCCCACCACATTTTTAAACATTTAAGGCATTTTTATGTTTTAAGGCTATTTTTGTTTGCTATTAAACCATGTTTTTTTAAGGATTTTCAGGAATAAATTATAACAAGATTTTATCTTGCTGCATGTGTGTGAGTGAATTTGTTTAACCTTTTCCACAATTTTGATTGATGCTTTACAAAAAAAAAAAAAAAAAAAATAATAATATATGAAAAAAATGTTACATAAAAAGGTCCACCTACCTAAGTATTGAAATGAATGTTAGGGTTGTAACTTTTTATATAAATTTTCTTTATTACTAATTCGATTTAATAAAATTTTAGTCTAAAGGCCATTATTGTTTTACAAATATCGATCTAAAAATTTAACTAAAATAAAACAGTTCATTGAAAATGTTAACAAGATGGCATTAAATTGAAACTAATGAAGTTATAAAGTTTAAAAGTTCTTAAATATTCTGCGTATTAAAACATGTTGCCGCCCTCAATTTAAACCCCCTCTATGAATTTGTATAGTTTTATCAAAATAAAAATTAAATTAACAGACTACAGTGTCCATGTTCTGTAACTCTCGCGTCGAGAAACTTTTCGATTGAAATGTGTGAAATGAAACAAAAATGTCATATATTGGAACAAGCAGCTGTTTTTCTCACTAAACTGTATAATAAAAATAGGGCGAGAAAAAATTTTAACACTAAAAATCAATTAAAAATTTAATATTTTGTTCTTGGCACATTTTTGTATTGTTTAATTATTTTGTTTTTAACATTGTTAAAAATTTTTCGCCGCCGTCGTTTAAAAATTTTCAATTTTAGTAAATTTTGTTCGCTGTCAACGATATATGTTGTTGGTGTTCCCAATGTCTGCAATGTCACATCGGCTTCGAGTGCAATGTTATGACATTTATTACGTAGCGACGTAGTCTCTTCTGATAGTGTTCGACATGAGTTACAGACACACTTCTTTCTCACTTTTCAATAAACGATGGAATATTTTGTTTCACATCTTTTCGAAGCGAGAAGTTTTCACTAAAGTTACAGAACATGGGTACTGATTACTTTAACTTTTTCGAGTAAAGTACAATTAGTTCCCTATTTTTCTATTTTTGTTGAGCATTATTTTGTTACAACCTTATTCTAGATAAAGATCTTAAACCATTTTGGGGAAAACACACAAAAAAACTTAGCAAGAGATAGGAAAGATTTTAAATTCTTGTTCAAATATATTTGTTAAAAAGTTATACCCTTTATATTGAAACACAAAAATTGTTTTTTTGTGAAAAAATAGATTCTGAAATGGGATGACACTTATGAAAAAAAAATTATTTAAAGAATAAAAGATTTTTTTATGTTTTCTAAGCTTTTAAAAAATTGGCCAATCATAAAAAATTTATAACACCGTCCACAATAATGAATTAGTACTTAATGCATAAAAAAGGCTGATCCTTTTTTCTCTTGAATTACAAATAAATTGTTAACTTATGAAAAAAGGCTAATAATCTAAAACCGTGCCAGGCAATACACATTGAAAAAAATTACCCTACGGAAAATAAAGGTAAAACCTATTATATATAAAATATATCAAAAAACATGTACACTCAAAAGAAAAATCAATCCAAACGTACTCAAATCAATCCGAAGCAGTATTGATAGTACGGTGAGCACGGATTTTCTTGAATCAAGTACAGATTTTCAATCGCAAAATACTTTAATTATCCATATTCAATCCCGATTTCATACTTGAAATAATCCGAAAATGAGATTGATTTAAGTAAAACTTAGATTGAATCAATCTCAAAACGAACTTGATTTAAGTATTAAAAAGTTTATTTTATCCCCAATTCGTGTTTCAAAAAGCCAAAAAAGAAATTAGATAGAAAAAATAATTATGATTGATTTACTTATACCTACATCATGCGCGATATAGTTTTTCTTTAAAGAACTTTTGTACATATTTAACTAAATATAAACTAAATGAGATGCAAGATTTCAAATCAATCACAATCGAAGCTTTTTGGTACACTGGTACAATCCATCCTTTTTAAAAAAATTACCACGAAGTTCTATCATTTCTTTGCGGTGAATTACCTTTCTTTTTAATAATAAAATTGGCCTTGGCCAGAACTATTCAAATTGCATTAAATTTGTGTTCATGATGATAATTTCATACATACATAAATATATGTACTCGTTTCCCTGTAAGAAGGCCTGGGATCAAATGTCTCCAAATCGCCACTTTTGTCGATTGTTTTGGTGACACTATCTACACTTTTGTCTGCCTTTGACAAAAAAGGAGAAAAAAAAGATATTGTTGCTTCTTTTTTATTTTGTATACCCATACCTCAATAGTGCAGAGTGTATTAAGCGTTTGTGCTGAAATGTGTAACGCTAAATAATATTGGTCTTAGACTTGGGCTACCAGATGTCTAAAACCGTCGGATATATACTACGAATAACATCCGAACAAAAAACAACAAAATCTCATTTATTCCAAGAACTTAACTTATACAAATAAACCCCTTACAAATTTAATTTTGGTACATTTATCATGCACATATATTTCAGATTTAAGTCCAACAATTGAACAACAGACACAAAACTTAACATACAAAAAATAAACAAAAATAAAAGATTAATTTAAACTTTGAATAAACTTTATTGCTCCATGTAAACAGCGTTATAACAGAAATCTTAACCAATGTTCATAACAAAAATCAGCTAAAACTTAATATTTGTTTACAATTATCTGTAACAAAAACCAGGACAATTTAGGAGCGGAGCAGCACACAAGGACAATTTGTGTAAGACCAGGACAAATCATGGAAAGCCAGGACGTATGGCAGCCCTATTTTAGACCCACCTTTTAGTATATTGATCGATTCAATATCATTTTCTAAGCCGATTTATATGTCCTTCCGTCCGGGTGGGAACCAAATAGGTTACACTCTCGAAAATTTTTCTTGATATACTCTAGCATAGGTTATCAAATAGTCGGTCTTTACCGACTAAACTATTTTACTTGCTTTGTTTTTATTTTTTGATTACTAAATAGAAAAGTGTTATGAGTTACTATGTATTTTTTTTATTTTATAGCGAAAATTTTGTACAATTAATGTCATCTTGGTACAATTTCTCCATTAAGACGGTACAATTTAAGAATTGTCAGATCCCAACAACAAATTTGTGTAAAACAAATTTTGAAAATCGCACACGTACGCACGCATAAAGGAATGCAATGCTAAGAGATGAGACTAATAAGTTTTATGAGATTAAAACCCTCCTTTTGTAATTTTACTCTCAGAGTGGCACTATCAACGAAAAGTTTAATCTTTTTTGTACTTGATTTAAGTATTTTATACTCATTTCAAGAAATTCCTGGACTGATTTTTTAAAGTAATCCCATTTGGGATTGTTTTAGTACGTTTAAGTTTTATTCGTACTTGAATTTTTGAGTACGACTCGTACTTAAAGTAATCATAAGAATGTTACAATTATAAAGAGCTGCACCGAAGCTTTGCTACCCACCTAGTGCTGGGATACTATCGATATTTTCTACTATCGATATTTATCGATAGTTCAGATCGACTGAATGTTTGTACTTGTGCAGGAAAACTTTAAATATTTTTTTATAAGGCTACAGTTCGTTGTTTTTATCACTTTATCGAATGTATGAGACGTATGTATAGATGGCTGTTTTTAAAAATTGATAAGTACCTTTCTGAAGGAACCGAAGTAACAGGGACTATTAGATATTCGATTGCAAATTTAAAAAATTTTATAAATTCTAAACCCAAAAAGGTAATCAATCTAGCGGACCTATTCTCTAATGGTCGTTCATTGTTTTGTCTTATACTTGCCATTGCATTTGGATTTGGATTTTTTTTTTTACAACATTACAAAAATATTTGGCATTTCAGTCCCTATATAAACATATAAAAATTTCGACTTAAAGGCCTTAAATTAGTAGTAAAAAGCACTACTAAGCAATCCATACCACTTGCCATTCTTGTTGTTTGTATTCATTGCTTTTATGCGAATTAATTATCGCAAGTAAAAATTTGCGGCAAAAGACTGTGTGTATACCTGCTGTTAGATGTCTTCATAGCCGTATTTTAAATAAAAAAATCTCGATGTTTATATTTTTCCTATCGATATTTTCGATATTTTAAGACTATCGATAATATCGATAGTCTATCGATAGTTTCCCAGCACTATACCCACCACCGACATCTAAGATATTTCACAAGTGAGCTGTATATGGAATCAATAATATATTAACCAATCTTTATAAAAACTGACGTCGGTATTTTTATTGGTTGTGGCTAAGAATTTTTTTAATTATAGCCTATAATTAAAGGCCTACCACATGAAAGTTTTATGCTTTTAGTTCTAGAAAAAAAACTTAATTTGAATCAATTTGAATTAAATGTCACGAATCGTTATACTTTTAGCCGAATTTAAATTATTTTCGAAAGGGGAATTAAAATTGTACCCTTGGTAAATTAATACCAACTGTATGTAACACCCACTGTAAAATTTGTCCCAGCATTTTAAACGGTTTAAAGTGCTTTTCAGACGCCTTCTTTAAATGGTACGTATAATAAATTAAAGACCGATTATCACAAAATTACATGGCATTATTTCTGACCATATAAAGCTTAAGCGGACCAAATTGTATCACAATATATATATATGATCAATTGTTGTTGGCCTATTAAAATGATTTCCCAGAGTTGGCTTTATACGGGACTTATGTTAAACGAATTTAATTTGAACTAATGCTTGAAGTTATTATTTGGCAACTCTGAAACTTTAAATAAGAACAACAGTAAATGAAGAAAAAAGAGCAATTTTTGATAGAAGTTTTCCCTTTGACGACATTTTGAAAATGAAATTTCAATTTCATGTAAATTTTCATGAAATTCTATTTTTTTTTTTTTAATTTATGTTAAAATACGTATTTGGATCTGTCAAGACAAAACGTCCCCACTACAATCGAACCGTACCAAAACGACTTGGAGTTAATTGAACGCCAACCAAGAATTGTCTAGTCGGCCTGTTCTTAAGGTCTCGCTGGTAAAACAACAGCAACAACACTTATAAAACGTATTTATGTATGTAGTATAAATGTTAGAGTGAAAATAAACAACCTGTATCAATTAAAAAAAAAACACATTAATGATTATTATTATTAATCAAAATCAACATGTGTGTCACTTCTATCAAATGGATTCTAATTAGTTGTCCATGGGAGTATATGAACAGGCGAGATTGTGTGTGTATAAAAGTAAATATTTGGATAGGTTTCGTGTCTTTATGTAATTAATACTAAACTGTAGAAACTGATTCATTTTTTGTAATTACAATAATTTTATACACCTTGTGCTAGTAGTAGCCAAATTGTGCAACCATATGTATGACTAGTAAAAACTATGTTTTCAAGTTAGGGATATCGTACATGAAGAAGAATTCCTTTTGATATACTATAATTAATAGAACTGTGGATTTATACAAACAAAATGATAAGTGATATCATACACGCAAAACAATGATTGAAAGTATTTTGAGTGTTGAAAATGATATTTGTACTTATCAAATCAACATGAAACAATAGCCATTTAATTCTGTGCTACAAAATTAATCTGAAATTTACTCCGGTGGTGGGCAGCAAATGTTATTATGGTAAGTATTACAATAAAACCAGGGCAAAAAGAAAACTAGCTGTTGTTTAAAGTAAAGTTTCAACAGTTTATCTACAAAGTGCAAGGTTTATTATAACAATGCATTTGTGCTGATGTTTGTAACACCTTAAAATATTGGTTCTAAGCCGATCGACTTAAAATCACTTTTTGAATCAATCTTAACATGTCTGTCCGTCCGGCTAGCTGGCTGTCTATATAAGTTTTGTGCGATATGTAAAGGCCGCAATTTTGGATATTATTTGCTAAGGTTTGGTCCACAGGTTCTTATTGTCACAGGTGCCTCCCTTTAAAAAATGAGTAGTAAAGGTCCATGATTTAACATGGCCCCCATACAAACTTCTTGGACCTTTACTACTCATTTTTAAAAGGGAGGTACCTGTAACAATAAGAGCCTTTGTACCAAACTTTAGCAAAATATATCTAAAATTGTAGTCTTTATGCAACAAAAAAAAAAAAACCAGCCTCAATGAAAAGTATACTTAAGCGGCACTTTTGAGGGTTAAAATAATCGACGAATATTTTCTGAAATCGTGCAATGTATGTAAAAAGGGTTTTCGAAAAATTTGAAACTGTCAAGGCCCGGAATATCGAAAATCCATACTCTAAAATTTGAGGGTTAATATATTCTAAGCAAAGAATTGCCATACAATACTACTGAAGACATCCGAAATAGTATTTTAGCTCGGAAGAACATTTTTTTGACTTGTACCAAACGCCTTTCCAAGATATTCAAAAATTTCAATGCCCGAAAGTCCATTTTAGATACATTGCAAGAACTTTTGGTCTTAGAAGAACCCTAGTGAAATTTGATGCAGAAAATATTTGTGGAACATTTTAACCGTCTAAATTGTCGATTTAGTTTACTTTTGTGTGGAATTACGTCTTAAAATTAGTGTTTGGGGGTTAATATATTCTAAGCAAAGAATCGCCATAAAATTGTACTGAAGACATCTGCAATATTATTTTAGCTCAGAAGTATAATTTAGTATATTTTGTTTGACTTATATCAAAAGCCTTTTTATAAAAATTCAAAAACTTTCGGAACCCAAGCTAACCCTTTGGCAAATTTTCTCTACCAATAGTCTTATTTCATTACGCGTTGCATGAATTTTAAAATTTTATTGCACTGTATTATCTTGGTACTTATAATTAATTTGACATACAAAAACTACTCCCGAAAATAGCTTAAAATGCCATAATTGTCTTAAATATGTTGGAATTGGCATAAAATTGGCGCACACAGATTGTACGACAGCACTATGTCATGACAAAATGTTATGCAGGCTGCTCCGAATTAACCATGGGTCCCATTAAACCCCTTTCCTAAAATCACTTATTAAGTTAAGTCTGTTTTCTCTTAATTCAAAGATGCAAACAAAACATTACGGAACATTTTCGAAGCAAAAAAAAAAAAAAAAATAGTTTTTTACACTTTCTTGTTTAACGACTAAAGGTACGGTCACATATGGCAAATATTTGTCAAGAAATGTCAAATATTTGTTTGCCCTAATCTGACCACTAATTATTTTGAGTGGCAAACAGAAAAACAGCTTATTTTGGGCAAACAAACTTATTTGTCAACAAACAAAAATGCTCCTAATGTGTGATCAGTCAACGTCAAATATTTTTCTTGATTTTGGGCAAACAAATATTTGTTCATACAAAACTTTTGTAAGGTCAAACAGCGCCAAACAAAAAGTTTTTGAATAAAAAAAATTAAGAAATTAACAATATTAAAAAATTTTTTATAAAGAAAAAGCATATTTATGTAAAAAATTTTCCTGTGTTATCTGTGTATGAAAGAGCTGCACAGTAAGAATTATTCAATATCTCACAAAATCCATTTGTTTTAAGTAAAATGTGAACGTAGCTTGAGAGTTCGTGTTAATTGGCATTGGGGGAAAATATCTTGTACGACTATGATGGCGCGTTCCGCACAAATGTTGCTGCATTGTGTTTTTGGAATTCTTGATTCATCTTTCACCCAATCTCTTATGGCGATTTCTTTTCTGAGAAATATGTTGCATTAATGTTACATGTTCTACATTTTTGTGTTCGTTTGTACAAAAAATACAACTGTGGGAAAAATTTTCAAGTTCTTTTGTGAATATGTTTTTAAAAAAACATGCAAAACATGTTGCATGTTTTACCCTTACTTTTACTTAAGGTGTTCATATTGCCCTGTCTTTTAACTTTGGTACTTACTACTTTGTTTGTACACCAATGTTTTATTATGTTTGTCATAATTCATACCGCTCATAATTTTGTAAAAAAATTATTTTAAAACAAAATATAAATATATTTACACATAAAAATCAAAAAAAGTCTATTTATATTATAATCGTTTAAATTTTTCTAACCCATTAGTGATGTCAATATTTGTTTCCAAGCCATAATTGCGTGCAGAAACCGCTCAAATAGCTTTAAAAGTCGCTCATGAAGTACATTAATGATGAAAGTGTAATAATTGTAAATAAAAGCAGCTAATTGTGTTCTATTGAAATTGCACACCATGTAACACTTCCAGTGATTATAGGTAAAATAATTTTTTCAGAAAAGAAATCGCCATTAGAAAGCATTTCTGAGCATTAGTAAAGCCCGATAATGATTTGTTTATGGCTTCGAAGTAATTTTTACCAAATTTACTTTCAACTCTATATTAAAAAAAAAATGTAAACAAACATTATTTATGTATGAGCAAATGTTAGATATCACTAGCGTTGCCAGAAAATTTTGAAAAAACAGAGTTGCATTAGCAAAAATCGGTTGTGATTTGTATGGATAAATAAGTTAAACAAACTTGTTCATCACCATTAACAACTTTATGGTGTAGGTGTAAATGCATTATTACTGATCCCAAACTTAATTGCATTTGACGCGGAACCTTTTTTAACGATATCGAAAATCTAAAGATGCAGTTCTTATTGTTTTTTTATGCACTACATGGTATGGATAGGGCCATTTTGATATTTTCAAAAATTGTAAAAAAGTTGGATCCCTAACGGACAGCCAGCCGGAAGGACATTGTTAAATCGATTCAGAAAAGGGTGCTGACAAAATATAAAACTTTTGGGGCCAAGTTTGTTCTACATAGTTCTTCCAAGCAGTTTGGGATTGAAATGCAGCATAATCGGTGCAGTAGAAAAATGGTTATGGATCCAAGTGTGAAACTACCTTTGGGAAAAATCGATTTTGCTGTTACAAAAATTAACATATAATTATGGAGGAATGCACCGATTGTCGTTAAAATTTGCATCGATCGATTTTTATGAAAAAACCTCATACAACCAAATTTCGTAAAGATCGGGATATAATCTACAGTCGACCAACTGTCGGAAGCACTTAATAACCTGTAAGACCGTAACGAGTAAAGCTCTAGCAGTGAAATATTGACTACTTTTGTCTTATAAGCCCGGAAATTAATTGGCTAAATTTCGTGATGATCGGTCCACAATAAGGTCGAATATAAAATAACCCCCTTAAAATTACTTTTGTTCAAATTAGGGATAATGATTAATAAATTCATATCTATTCGGTAGATATTAATATGTTAAAACACCTTCCTCTGTTTCGACCACATTATTATTAACCCGGGGTGGTCCGCAAGGCTCGATCTTAGGTCCTCTTCTCTTTTCATTATACTTAAATGATCTTCAGAGTAAACTTGAATACTGCAGGGTTAGATTGTATGCTGACGACGTTTAGCTTTACATTAGTTGCAGCAATACTGTTGTTGAAGAATGTGTGAGGACACTAAACCAGGAGTTAGGTCGTGTTTATGATTAGGCTGCCGCTAATGGTCTGGCTATAAATCCTATTAAGTCGAAAGCGTTAATAATAAAAAAAAGGTTATTGAAACTTGATTTTAATCCTTTATTGTCCTTAAACAACCAGTCCATTTATATTGTAAACTCGGTCAAAAATCTTGTTGTATATTTTAACAACACTCTCACCTGGTCTAACCACTTTAATTTTTTTATGTGGTCGAACGTATTCAATGTTTAGAAATCTCTGGCAACTCAGTATTGTACTCCAGTTAAAATTAGAACACTCCGTGCAAAATCCTGCCTTATACCGAGTTTACTGTATGGCTGTGAACTATTTGCCAGTTGTGATTATAAAAGTAAAAGAAAATTAAATGTGACCTTAAATAACATTATTCGGTATATATATGGCCTTAGAAGATCTGATCATATCTCCCCTTATTTAACATTGCTCTATGGCATTAGCTTTGATAATTATTTAAAGGTGTGCATTTTACTGTTCATGCATAAAATTATATATACACATTAACCGGAGCATCTTTATGAACGTCTAAGCTTTTCAACGCTTCCCAGGGATAAACGAATTCTTGCTTATCAAACTCTGATCTCCGAGTATCAATTCTTTATTCATGCCATCAGTCGCTGGAACGGAATTCCCTATAGATTACAGACCATTAGTAACGCACGACAATTCAGGAAATATATTTTTTGCCATTTTTCACGTTGAAAAAGCAACAACAAAATTACAAAATATTTATGACTTTATGTTTCAATGTAACCAAAATGTAAAATTTATATTGTTTTAAACAAATTTTAAGAAAACACAGTCAAAAAATATTGGGAAAATATTTGACATACGGACCGTACCTTAAGTAAGAATGAATAAGAGATGTTCGGGTACTTGCCTTATTTATTGGCAGGTAAGCTTTTAGCTAAAGAAAATCTGACTTTGTTCTCTCTGTTTCAAACTCAAATTGCAAAAACATAATTTTACTTGCGCTTTTCTGTTGTTTTGTTGTCCATACATAGAACCATCGTTTACATCATAGTACAAGTGCTGCCCACCACTGTTTTCCATTTATGTTGACAAAAGTCATTATTTAAACAATTCAGGTCACTAATAAACAATTTTTCTTGTAACAGGCATTTAGACTATTTGCAATAATTTAAAAAAAAAATTAAAAATAAACATTATTTACATTTATGGTCCGAATAAAGCACTGATAACAATGACAAACATCATAATTTTAATAGAGAAAAAACATTAAAAGAGAAAGAAAAAAGCGAAAGTATGCATTAGAAAAGAGACTTTAGCAAATGATGCAAATTTGCATACAAAATGTATCTGCTAAAAACAAACACAGCATGGAATATGAAAGCAACGATAGAAAACCAGCACCATCTAACAAAAAAAAAAAAAAGACTATTTCCTTGAAGCCAGTCAAAACAACACCGTTGCATTTTCTGTTTTCACAGTTTATTAACAGAAAGTGTAGCAAATATACATATCAAGCAGCAGGCAGCCATTATGTTGCAACCCAAATACATTTACAATATATACATGCACTTCATCTCTTAACATTCAGCTTGTAATGTTCTACTTTATAGTTAATTTTGTCTCTCTTTTTTTGTATTTTCAGATTTCAAGTCAAGCAATCTAATTAGATTTCAGAGCACGAGTTAACTGCCTTAACTTGGCAAAATAGTAATTAAAAGTTTTGTCATCAGTTCGGTTGAAACTCCTCAGTAAAAATAGTACTAGTTTTTTTTTTTGCCATTTTGTTTTACACGTCCATATTTAGATGAACTAAATAACGTGAAATTTTAAACATAAGTACTTCTACCAAAACTATATACACCAAGGACAGTGCTGCTGCTGCTTGGTTTTGCTCCCTTTTCGTTTGTTGAATTAATTTTTTTATAGAGTTGTGAAAAGACGCAAAAAGTGTTTTTATGTCAGAAGAATGTGCATGGTATTGGTTTGCTTAGCAAGCAGCGTTACCGTTGTGATACTTAAGTATCAATTTTACCCTTTTTCGATGGTCTTGATACCTTTTATGACCCTTTATTTTAATTATTCTTTTGTATCATTTTCAACTATTTTGTGCCACTTTTTGACTCTTTTCGGAAATAATACTCCCATTTTGTTTTTTTGTCAACACTACTGAACGTTAGTGCTAAACAAATGTTTTCGAATGTTTCGGAGATGGAGGAATGGACTTCAAGTGAAGATTTAATACCAAAATATAGAACGCACATTCCTGAAAAGAAGTTAGTGCCGGTTCTTGAATTTTTAGGAGAGAGGGGAAAATATATGGCATCCTCTTTTCTTCTAAAAGCTCAAGATTTGATGAGTCAAACTTGACGTGGGTGAACCGGCACTTAGTATTCGTGAAAGTTTATGTTTAAAGATTTTTTAAGACCTCTAAATTAGATTTGCGATAGTAAAGTACTACAATTTATCTAATAGCAAACAAATCTCACATAAATATTTGTTATTTTTTATTTATTGAATAACTTATGGTGGTTTCTTTTCAAAAAAAATATGTGAAATTTTATTTAAAAATGTTTTGCTCTCTTAAAGAGTAGCAAGTTTTATGCTAAAAAATTCACCTTTAATAATGACATAAGGCATTGAACTTTTCGCCCCCTTTTTAATCGACAATCTTAAGAATGCCCTATAAAATAGTCGTCGACGATTGCCTCAAAGAGCAACAAAGCTTCGCAAAAATTTAAAAACTCGTAAAAGTTTGCAAAATTAGCGCCATAAAATTAATAAAAAATCACTAAAACTAACAGGTATGAAAAAATTCGGTAAAAATTGCTGAAATTTCCAAATATTTGGTAACAGCGGTATGATATCAAAGTCCAATATTTATTAAAAATCGTAAAAGCTTTAAAGAATCAGAAAACTTACAGGAAAAAATCGCTTGAATCGGGAACAGGGTTAAAATTCGCGAACGATTGCAAATTGGAAACAAACCCTAAACTTTATTCGTCATCGCTAAATCGGTAAAAAAACATAACATAAAAGTATTAAAAAAATGAGTTATAATGAATAAAGGGCATTCTATAAAAAAAACTAAGTTTTTTAAGCACTGCCCACCTGAAATAAATTAATAGAAACAAATAAATTTATTAAAATGAGAAATACTGCTTTTAAAAAACTTGACCCTTTTTTGACCCCTTTTTCTAAAATTTCCAACGGTAACCCTGTTTACAAGTACATATATAAGATTTTATAGGAAATTTCTCTATTTAGAACTTTTTATTTAATTAGGGGCATATACATATATTGGCAGATCTGAGGAGTAAATGGCGTACTTGCTTCATATCGAAGGTTCATATATAAAACTATCTTTATAACAAGTTAGAGTGCTATTTTCGGCTGTGCCGAATCTTTGATACCATCCACCGACACTTCGAATGTTTTAGGAGTAATATCTGTATGATGTCTATTTATTATAATCTTTGTAAAAACAGACATCTGCATTAAAAGTGTCATTTCTAGTTCTATAAAACTGTGATGTACCAAATTTTGTTATGATAGCATTATTTGTTACGTTTTTAGGCGAACTAAGCTGTTTTCCGGGAGCAAGGTTTATATGGGGCCTAGGCTAAATTATAAACTGATCTTCGCGAAATTTCACGGTCTTATTTCTAGTCCTATAAAACTTTTATGTTCCAAATTTTGTTATGATAGCGTTATTGTTTACGGTTTAAGGCGTACTAAACTGTTTTCCGGAAGTAGGGTTTATATGGGGCCTAGGGTAAATTATGCGCCGATCACGAAATTATACAGCTTGATTTCTAGTTTAATAAGGCGAATTCTTGCAAAATCTTATGTCATTCTGTGCATTATTCCACCATTTATCTTAGTTTTTGTAACAAAATTATCAATTTTTTTAAGGTGGTGGTTCCACATTTTGATTTATAGCTCTGATCCTACTAAACGGATTTTGCTGAATTTCAATCCCAAACTGCTTAGGATAAGCAATTTGACACTCAGCTTGTTTAGTTCTTTTGAATTTTTCGAAAGTGAGCGTGTTTTCAACAGACGGACAGACGGACAGACAGACGGACATGGCTAAATCGACTTAGAATTACTCAAGGACCCAGATTATATTTACTTTATGGTGTCTGAGATGAATAATAAAAAGCTTCACACGGAATGACAAACTTAATATACCCTCTTCACAACTAATAAAAACAAGTTTTCAACCGTAAAAACTTAATTTTTCTTAACACCTTTACCATTTTAATTTATTATATAAATTAAGGTTTGCATAATGGTAAAAACATTTACTGCCGTTTTTATATAAAATTAAAATGGATTTGAATTGTATTTTGAGAAAAATTTTATGAAAATTTGGCCTTAAAACACATTTGAAACTTATTTTATTTTATATAAATATGACAGTTGAAAAACATATTTATAAATCTATGGTATTTTGGCAAAACATGTTAAGTCGAAACTTGGTGAAAAATAATTTTTATTAAATAATAAAATAAACCAAAGTTAAAAAAACAATCGTTTATAATACAAAATTTTAAAAAGGGAACTGTTTATTGTTGTTGTTTTTGTTTAAGCTGTGATATTGTTACAAGTAAAACTGGGGCTTATAATTCTTATTCGCTTTACAGTTTTGTTTGTATAGTATCTTTAGTTTTTCTAAAATCTGTGGATGAAGTTTCCTGACGAGCTGGCCTTAGCAGCCAGTGAAATGCGCATAGGAATAGCATATCCCATCAACAATAAACTTCAGCTTTGTCAATCGTATGAAATGGGAATTTAGCACATTATAACGTAACCTTGGAAGCAAAAAAGTTTTTGAATGGAAATTCGTATAATTAACAAAATTTTTTTCATGTTTTTAAAGTTGACTTAAGATGTTTTGTCAAAATGTAGCAGAAATATATATTTTAATGCTTTTTGTTTTCCAGAAATAGTTTTGTTTCTATTTGAAAACAAAGAGTTTTCACTTACCGTTATGAAAATACTTAATACATTTTACTTTGCTTCATTTTGTATTGTATTAACCCTTCGTCTTACTCATGAGTCTGGCCAGACCTTTTTCGATTTTAAATATAATTTTAGTATATTTAAAACTCAGGTAGAGACTTGAAATTTCAGGTACCCTTCTAGAATTTAGTTTTCTATAAAAAGCTGGAAAAATATATCCTGGAAAGGATATATAAGGAAACGTATTCGAATATTTTACTGCACACATCACATTCGTAACACATGTGGTCTGGCCAGACCCATATATATTTTGTACAGAAGATGCCGTATTTTTAACTTTCTTTCTTGCTGTTTTTAATTATTTTTTGTTAAATTATCTTTTATTTATTTAACCCATTTCCGGCCGCGAAACATAAATGTAGTCCGATTTCAATGAAATTCGAGTTCTTAGCTAAGTTGAGGTTCCTGAATTCAAATCCGTTCACAAAATTCACATAGCCCCACTGAGACCGTCAGAAACCGGTGTTCGCAAGCGCGAACGCTGGCCGCTATTCAACATAATTATTTTTTGCTTTGAAACTTTAAAAAAAAATTATTTTTGCGTACAAAAAACATATTTTAAAACAAGTTTTTTTAAATTTTATTAAATGTGATTATTAAAAATATATAAAATTATAATTTTTGTATGTATAGATAAAATTATTTTTGATGGTACGCTTCGAAACACTTTGGATGCAAGTGTACATTGCATTTTTTGCACATCCATTTTATTGGCTTTCTACAGGTTTTCAATCTGCAACGTCTAGGTTTTCCGTCTTTATGGGCAATAGGAATGTGTTCGCAATCGACTCTTGGTAAGTTGCGAGTTAAAAACTTTGGAGAATTCTCACATATTTTAGATGATAACAGAAGTTCTTTTGCTATTACAACACGAAAGTTCTTTTTCGGCATAGGTTTTTCGTTTTTTGTTTTGAAGCAAAGCAGTGTAGTTTCCATGCGTTTACAACTGATGAGCTTAAAATTGAAATAAAAAATAGCCAATACCACTTTTTAGATCGGATATTTATCCTATAATTTTGCACGGCATTTTCATGCAAATCCACACCACCCATGCCTTGGTTATAATTAAAAAACATATGTGGCTGCTGATAGCTACCGAATTTTTTATCGAAAAACTACAGACCACAACACTTCTATACTCCACTGAATAAGTTTCAACATACTTGCTACACAATATTGAATAAAAAGTCTTTTTTTCTGCGTATTCAATAGCTAGAAAGAGTACCGTTACTTGTAAAAAAAAAGAAACACATGCAACCAAAAGGTTATTTTATATGTTGAATAGCGGCCAACGTTTGCGCTTGCGAACACCAACATTAACCTCTGTCTGAATCAACTTTGTTGTTATTTTTTCTTAGTTTTTTGTTTTAATTTTACTTTTTTCATTATTTGCTGTAAAAACTGCATAGTTACAATTTTAATTTTTGTACAATTTATACATATGATTAGCTAAATGAAAACCCTCTATAATATATGGTGTAGAAAAATGGCGTGTGGCTTAAAAAAAATATATGATTAATAAAATAGTTAATTACTGTTTATTAAAGCTAAGAACCATAGAAGTTTAAAAAAGCAGAAAAAATTACAGATCAAAATGAGTAAGTAAGCACTTGCGAACAGAGGATGGAAATGGGGTAATTTTATTAAACACACAAACTATTGCTCCATCTAGTTCTTAATTTGGAAAAAGACAATAAGCACATCAACTAGTAACTCACGTTCAGAAGTTGAGTTTTACATGTAAAGAGTACAGTCTAATAACTTAGAGCATAATAAAGCTGCTGAGGAAAGTTATGAAATTCAACCTTCACAACTGAACGCAATGATGATGTGGATTGCGTTCCAAATAAGAACGATTCATCCGGTACTGAAAATAAATTGGTCATAAAACCAAATGAATCGTTTGCTTCTAAGGACAATGAAGAAGAGCCACATGTACAAACTTGTCAACAATACTCTGCCCATGATTATTTCTATGGTAAATATTGAAGGCGAAGCGATTAAACCTGAAGTAATCCGGTTTAACGACGTAAATAAAAGCAGAGTCAACTATATTTTACAACAAAACTATCCACCAAAAGATGAACTTTGGCCATTTTTGCAGTATTTTGGCACTGGCTGTCTATTGTATTTGCTTGAAAAGGAACGATGTTTGAAAATTTACAAAATCTATAAAGCTAATATATTTATTTTATTTCTCTTTTTTTTACAAATAAAATCGTATTGCATATTATAAACATGTTATATACCTTTGATAACATAAAACGATCTTATTTTTCAGTTTTTAGAAACATTTTGATAAGTCAAAATATGTTAATTTGTATATTTTAATTAAAAGTAACATGAATATGTTCGCATATTATTTCATATAATTAATTTCATATTTTATTTAAATTAAAAATGTGTATAGTATAACATTTAGTTAAAAAAATTGGTTTTATTTATTCAAAAGTTGGTTGGGTCTGGCTAGACTCATGCGTTACGAATGTGAAAATAAAAACATGTGTAATACCGAGGGTTAAACGAGAAATAAACCTTTTGTTGACAAGTGAGAAATTTGCCCCCAAATTTTGACATCTTAACACGTCCTATTTGACTGTAGTTGTACACAAATTCTTACTTTGGGTAGACATTTTTATACAATCTCATAAAATAAAAACCCGATTTCATAGATTTTGATACTAAACAAACCTGTTGTCTTAAAATTATCTTCAGCAATTTCATCGCTTTAGGTCCTCTGTTGCGAACCCAATACTGTTTTAAACAGAGAGATTAATAGACTTTTTGACGGCGGTGGCTATAAATCTAAGAATTTCGCAAATATTTCGAAGTGCAGAAGGGAGCAATATACGTTTCATTCAAATCGGTTAAGTATTTTTGTAGTTATAAGCGTTAGTTAGGGCCTTAAGGGTTCGCATATACTATGCATAAGCTGTCTTAAGCAATAACTTTAGGAAACTTTTGGTTACGTTTTACGAAACAGATCGCACACTTCGTTCGAAATCAATTTTTTTTTTTTGATTTGGTTTTTGTTTTGTTTTTTTAAATTGCAATTGAGATGCTTTTTGTTAATTTTTGATAGAAGCTTAAGCAAACATGAGCAAGTATAGTTGGGCCTTTAATGTAAACCAACAAAAGTAAAACAGTTTTGTGCAAAATAAAAAGAACAACAACAGAGTTTCCTTATATCGGCCCCTTTGCGCGAAATTATCGTATGTAACAAAACCAAATTTTACAGCACAGCCGTTTTTCTACTTCTCTCTGCTTTCGCTTGCACTATCAAAATTAAAATATACATGTGCTTTTTGGAGCAACGAAGTGGAATTCGCCTACAATATATTGTCAGGTGACATATCTTTGAATGTTGAATAAGATTGCATCAAAAACTCAATATCAAAAAAATTGGCATAATTTCGCGCAATGGGGTCGATATGGTTTAAATTGGATAGTCGAAAAAAAATAAGTCGGTTAGGCCCGGCTACAGTATTTGCAATCCCGTGCTTATCACAGACCCGAAAAGCCCAAATTATGTTATGAGCAGGGAAACCGGAAATATTCACTAAACAACTATCAGGGGTGTGCTGAAAATCAAAAACGTAAAACGCAGGGCTTTGGAAATCTAATTTTTGCAATTTTTGTTATAAAATTCTGTTTAACAGAGAAATATTTGTATTATATCCCAGAAAAAAAAATTTGGGTTTTTTGAAGCACTTAAGAGAAAAAGCGCATAATCGAGCGCTTCAATAAGAGCTTTTATAAAGCAGTAAATGATATAGAATAAAATATACAAAAAAGCTGCTATTTTAGTGCTGACAACGAAGAAGGTTGCAAACCGAAAAAAAATAAAAATATGCGAAAATGATTCGAAGAAGGCATTTAAACAAAAGTAAAAGCAAAACGTTAATGAATATGTTAATATAGTCAGCCCCTAAAAAGCACTTTAGGAGTGCTTTGTTTGCATGTTAAAAGAAGCGCTTATTGTCAGCAGAAAATAGTCCTCCAAACCGGGACACCCCATACAAAAATCAGGCATCCCAACAGCAGGTTTGAAGTGATTTGTGGTATGAATTCATACAGAAAACCTGCTCCTTTTGGAGCACATTTTTTACTGGGATTTGTCATAAAAATCTTTTGTTAAAGAAATCCTTACTTTTAAAATTCTTGCGTTTTACGTTTCCGATGTCCAGCACACTCCTGCACGCAAAGAAAAAACATGTTTAAATATGGTCACCTCCAACAAAACTATTTTAAATGGCAATTTGCAACATATTATGTTAAATATAACCATGTTATTGTCACCTACAAATATATTATGGTTAAATTAGTCCTCCATCAAGAAGCCACAACCATATTATGGTTGCCTCTAAACATGTTACGGTTAAATGTGACAATAATTTGTTTTAAAATTAGCAATAGAATTTTCCTCTTTATCAAGAGCAACATACTATGGTTTAAAACCAGTGTTGCCAAAACTTGGTGACCAAAAATGGCTAAATTTACGGAAAAAATGGCTAAAAGCTTTTTTAAATAAAAACACATTAAAATTCAATAACAAAACAGAAATAATTCATTTAAAGTTGTTTGCCATGAAATTGTGAGTTAAGATCAATTTGTTTAATAAGAATAAACATAAATTAATATTAAAAAATTTAATCATCCAAAAACTCGATGTCGTTATTGTTCATCTCATAGGAATCACTCATTAGTTTAAAATAATCATAAGTTTTAAATAATTTGAAGGTAAATCATAATCCTTTTGAGTCCAGATCCACACTAAAAAAAAAATAAAAAAGTATAGTCGGTTAAACCCGACTTTATAATACCCTACACTACATTATAACCTTTGTACCAAATTTTACCAAATAATCTCTAAATTGTGACCTGTACTTTGCGCACAAGGTTTACAGCCAGCTGGACAAGCATCATTAATTCGACTCAGAACGTGATTCTGAATTAATCGGTTTACGTAAAGGACCAATATTTTAAGGTGTTACAGACATCAGCTCAAACGCATAGTACCCTCTCCACTATTGTGGTGGTGGTATAAATATTGTATTGTTATTTTATAATAACCTAATTAATAAAATCGAATTAACGGTTGCTTAATGTAACCTATTTCTCAAATGGAAGTGAGAGCAACTTTATAGTCAATTCTGAAATTTCTAAAACAATTTTGTTACCGCCTGCATCCCTTTGTTGAAATACTTGCAACTAGAAAAAAACAGCGATGTTTGTGTTGATCCATTTTATAAATTTAATAGTGGAATACTGTTCCTTTTTTTGAAAGATGTTTCAGCGTCATAGTTTATAGCGATTTTCAACATTTGTAAAAGTTGTGATTTAAATTTAAGGCGTTTTAATTGTTCAAAATGTTTATTTTACTTTTATAAATTTTTATAATAAAATAAAAATTATTCTTTTAAAAGAAAAACGGCCAAAAATGTATGGCTAAACTCATTTTTTAATGGCTAAACAGGGTGAAAAATAGCTAAATCTAGCCACTAAATTGCTAAATTGGCAACACTGTTTAAAACCAACAATCCTATTATAAGTGTTAAGCATGTTTTTAGTTATTTTTAACCAAAACATGTTCGGAGACAACCATAAAATTGTTGCGGCTTCTTGATGGGGGACTAATTCAACCATAATATGGCTGTCGGTGACAATAATATTGTTAAACGAATCATAATATATTTAAAATTTCCTTGAAAAATAGTTTTGTTCGAGGTGACCATATTTAAACATGTTTTTTCTCTGGATGTGTATATTATAATATTTTCATACACCTAATAAACAAATAAAAGCGAAAAAAACGAAGCCTACGCCACAGGTCGTGGCATGGGAAGGGACGTATTTAGAAAAATATACACAGGGGTGTGCTGTAAAACGTAAAACGCAAGATATTGGAAGTTGTTTTTAATACACTTTTAATCTTATTTTCATTATTTTAGTTATTAAATTTTATTTAATAGAGCAATATTTGTGTAATATTTGCCATAAAATTCTTTAATTACAGAAACGACTTGTAGAATTCTTGCGTTTTTCGTTTTGATTTCCAGCACAACCCTGACAAGCTTCGAAAATGTGCTTTAAAAGGTAGAATATACAAATACCTTAAAAAGATTTTTTTTTTTAAGTAAAAGATGCAAAAAAAAAAATATGCAAAAATACACATTAAAAAAAGCGATGCCGAAATTCATAAAAATTACTGAAACGATAAATATATTGTTTTTGCCTCCATTGGTCGCAATATGCAATTGCATATTTGGGGTTTTCATAGTTATGAGCTTAGATTGTTTTGCAATCCGTAATCGAACCTTTAAACTATGGTTAACGAAACACAGAAAAAAATACCAATGTTAAAATAACATGGCGAAATGTTGATTGAGAATCATGGTAAATTTCTGCAAAAGTATGGCCTTTATTTGAATTTATCAGTAGTTCATATTAATTTTAAATGAAAAATATTAAAATAACCTTAAATCACGTTTATTTAATGTTATTCACTGTTAAAATAACATTGTTCAATATGGAATCCATAAAAACCTGTTTTATATTAAAATCAAAAGTTTATCTTGTTAAATTAACAAGCATCATACTTAAGTATTTACATTTTTTTATTTTCATGTTTAAAATATGTTATAAAAAGAAGACAGTTCCCGTATTCTTTTAGTTGAAATAATTTAGTTAAATAGTACATCAAGTTTTCAGAGTAGAATGATGACGAAAACCATATCGGGCCATTCTGCTGATGCTTCTGTTGACAAAGGAGACACAAATTAAGTGAAACATGTGTTACATGGGTAAATGTTTTGAATTATTCTTAAATAAATGCATCCCAGTAAAAAATGTGCTCATACTACAAATCGCTTCAAACCTGCTGATGGGATGCCTGATTTTTGTATGGGGTGTTCCCGGTTTGGAGGACTATTTTCTGCTGACAATAAGCGCTTATTTAACACGCAAACAAAGCACTCCTAAAGTTCTTTTTAGGGGCTTACTTTATCAACATATTCATTAATGTTTTGCTTTTACTTTTGTTTAAATGCCTTTTTCCAATCATTTTCGTATATTTTTATTTTTTTTCGGCTTGCAACCTTCTTCGTTGTCAGCACTTAAATAGCAGCTTTTTTGTATATTTTATTCTATATCATTTACTGCTTTATAAAAGCTCTTTTATCGAAGCGCTCGATTATGCGCTTTTTCTCTTAAGTGCTTCAAAAAACCCAAATTTTTTTTACTGGGATATGTTGTCTTCAACCTTTTATATCACACTCCAACCAATTTGATTCTACATAAAATTCACGTTGTTTTAACTCAAAATTTTGCTCTAACTTTACTGCAATGTTAAATAAACATAAATTATAGTTATTTTAAAAGAAAAAAATGTTGTTCGCTAGTTATTGTAAAATCACGTTAAGTTAAATGAAACAACAATGAAGCAAAATCACTACTGAAAAATTTAAAATCAATCTGTGTGAATAAGTAACTTGGATAAACGATTATACCGATCTTAAAATGGCTTTAGTGCATCTTAACAATCCCGAAAATATTCTCAAATTTTCGAATAAATTTAGTTAGTTATATTCTAGTTGTAGTCTACGCTATAATAATAACAACTCAGACCGTACTGACCAAAAATATAAGGATAATTGGCAAACTTAATAACAGTAAAACGTTTTTTTCACTGCCGAAAAATCAAACTTTTTAAAAAACTTTTATTTTCAATGACAAATTAATTTTTTTTTATTTTCCTAAGAATCCTAGGGACAGGCATATTATCCATTCCATAGTATTCGTGCTTAGGCTACAACATGTACGTATGATACACGTACGCTTTAAAATTCTTCCTCGGACTTAACAAGCGTAAAACAGTTTAATATTAGCTGGATAATCAAACCTTTAGTAGACTTTTATTTAAAAAAAATTAATTTAATTATTATTTTTACTTCTCTTAGAACTTTTATTCATCTGTATTTGAATTCCAAAAAGTTCCACAAAGTTTATGTCGTCTTAAGTTTTGTTATTCTTTACTTTATTTTTTAACTAATTACTAACCTTTTCCTAAACTTTTGAAAAAGCATATAAAGGTTGTCTTCCCCAACTAACCTTTCTAGTTTTATCCATTCTGTTATTTATACTTTTAATAATATATAAAGTTTTAAACTTTTTTGTATAAACTAATCACTAAACGACAAGGAGAGATGAAAGTTGTCTTTATAAAGTTTTTTTTTTTTTTTTGGATTCGTAAATTAGTTTAACTTTTTTTAAATTTTTAATGAACTTCATTTTTGTTCGGTTTCTGATAAGTTATAAAAAAAAAAAAAAAATTTTGTCCTAAAATTATTTTTATGAATTTTTAAAAACAAGAAGTAGTATAAATTTTGCATGAAAAGAATTTATCGCTGAATAACTCCGAAACAGTTGAAATCATAAGAAAATGTTTTGTAGATTAATTAAGGAACATTTTATTCATCTATAAGTGTTGTTACCAAAATCGGTAAAGTCGCTCTCAAGTTATTATGAAATGTATTAGTAGAACCGCCTTATTTCGGTTCCCGCCTATTAAAAAAAACTAAGCTTTATAGAAATAAAATTTTAAACGCATTTGGATTAAGCACGCTAAAGTCTATTAAAATAACAGAACAAAGTTCTTGCTTCCAAATTTTTTTTTGCCGACCATTGTTATCTGTTGGTTGGGCATGGTTACGGCAACAACACTATGTTTAATGTAACAATATATTGTTGTCGTACACAAATAATTGTTATTTTTATTTAATATCAACAATATTAGAGTTATTGTAAACATATCAATGTTTATCGCAATTATGAATTTGAGTATTGTTGACCGAAAAATAATTATTTTTCTGACAACTTAATTATGATAACTTTCTAAACATATTATATATCTCACAACCATATCATGATATTTAATAGGCATAACATGATAACTTTCTATACTTTTATCATATTATGTTAAATATGCAATCAAACTATTTTTACTCTAATCATATTATGTTAGCGCCATTTGTAAAATAATTTTGAAGAAGTTGTGTCGTCAAGAGCGTTCAAAATTAGGCAATATGGCATCAACATCTTAAAATTGAAAAAATGGACACACGCCGTTGCCCATGAAAACCACAGATTTTTCATTTGCTCTTTTGCAAGCCCTATATTGAACTCCGCTATTTGATTTACATTAAGAAAAATTGTAAAAAGCCACAAAATAAAAAATCGATTCAAAATTATTTAAATTTATTTTGTATTTTTATGACAGCTATGAAAGGTGCTGTATCATAATATGATTGCTTCTAAATTTATTATGATTAATATGATGATAATATGATTACTTTTTAGCTTATTATGATTAACATGACAATAATACGATTAATTTCTTAGCTTATTATGATTAACATGACAATAATTTGATTACTTCTTAACTTAGTATGATTAACAGAATAAAAATATGGATAAGGGAAAAATATTATGATGTAGTAGTACGAGTATATTTAGTCATAACATGATTCAATAATAATCTTAATATGGTGACTACAATCATAATTCTTATCATAATATGTTGCTCTTAGAATATGTTTACCACAATCATGTTTTTTCTTTGCGTGTAAAAACAATTGTGGATGCCCCGTATTTGATTTTTGCCGTCAAGAAACACAAATACTTGCATTGCTTGGTTCAGTTTGTGTATTGTTTTAAATAGCTCCGACGTGTTTTATGCAATGAAGAAATTGACTCCGATATTTCAGACTCGGAAATGGATTACATTTTTAGAAAATGGCGAAACAAGTTCTTCTGAAACAGATTCTAAACGGGAACCCGTCCTAGAGTTACATAGCGTCTTCACCTGACAATTTTTTGTCATACCAAACGTCATAGTCTATGTAAAAAAAACTCGAAAATTTTTGTCAGCGTTTTTTTAATATGAAGTTTGACGTTTGGTATAACAAAAAATTGTCAGGTGAAAACGCTATGTAACTCTCGTGTCGTGAAACTTTTCGATTGAAATGTGTTAAATTAAACAACAATGCCATATATTAAAAGAAATAGCTGCTTTTCTCACTTAACTGTGTATGTAACTTTTTTTGACAAGTGCTTTTCTCACTTAACTGTGTATGTAACTTTTTTTGACAAGTACTAGCTGTCTCACCAATTTACTGAAAAAGTGTGTCTGTTACATTTTTGTAAGAAAAGTTCTCGCTTTGAACTGTCAAATAATCGATTAAAAATGCAAAGAATAATATTTCTAATATTTTGTTCTTGGTACATTTTTCATTGTTTAATTATTTTGCATTTTAAAATTTTTATAAAATTTTATTAGTATTTTATTATTTAATTAAGCTTGATGTTTTTTGCTTGAATCAAGCATAGTTTAAGATTCATTTTATCTCACTTTTAATTAAGTCATTCCTGTTTCAATATGCATAAGCTGAGTATTTCGCACTTGAATAATCCGTACTTGAAACAAGCTTTATGTACTTGATTTAAGGGAATCTGTGCTTCCCGTACTATTGACACCGCTTTGCCTTGATTTTAATTACAGATGGATTGATTTGTTTTTTCAGCGTACAGACACACTTTTTTCTCACTTTTCGAGAAACGATGGAATATTTTGTTTCACATAATTTCGATGCGATAAGTTCGCACCAAGTTACAGAACATTGGTACTAAACTTTAGATTAAAATTGTGCAAAAATAGAAGGAGTTGACCCAGACTAATTATATTTTGCATGGAGGTTAGAGCGACTCACCAAAAAAACTGCTCGATGTACCCTCCTAAAAATGAACCTTGAACTTTTTTAAGATGACATTTTGAATATTTCGGCTCCAGCTTTGACCTCTCGTGAGCTGGACCAGTTTTAAAAAGGGTCTATTTTTGTATGTTTTGTTAATTTAAGAATCTGTTTCCTTACCAACATATACAAATTGGATATGGTAAGAAAGGTTTATATACAATTTGTCTAAGGACGATCATACATGTCCTTCTTTTAAGGATTTTCTGTAAAAAAACGGGTTTTGAATTTTTTGTTCGGGGTTGTTTGTAAAAAAAGTGACAAATTAAAACATTTTAATCTTTAGTCGATTTAATTAAATACGTGTCTCAGCTTTTTTTGAAATTCGTGCTAGTTCGCGTTTTGGCAAAAATGCAATGGGGTGGTAACCCTTCGTTTTAAATAGGGCAATATGAATAGGGCAATATGAAAAAGAAATGATCCACGACTTTTTGGCGG
This sequence comes from Pollenia angustigena, assembly GCA_930367215.1. NCBI lineage: Eukaryota > Metazoa > Arthropoda > Insecta > Diptera > Polleniidae > Pollenia > Pollenia angustigena. The sequence goes on along the minus strand of OV884058.1, from coordinate 179,300,183 downwards.
CATATTTTTTTCGCAAATTAAAAAAAAATTCAAGTCGTGGATCATTTCTTTTTTTCTTTCTTTGTTAAATAAAGTGCAGGCTCATAACAAAAAATAATGTCTTTTTTACCAAATACTGACTTTTAAATAAATTTTTTATAATTTTTTTCCAAGTACATGAATTAAGTTTAATTTTTCTTGTAAGTTTTTTTTTAATAATAAGGACAAGTTTAGCGACCTCTAGCAGAAAAACTTTCTTTCTACATACATGTAATTTATTTAGATACGAATACAGTACAGTAATTTTTTAAGCATTGGAACAACATTCACGCAGAGAAAAAATATGGTTGGGCATGGTTACGGCAACAACACTATGTTTAATGTAACAATATATTGTTGTCGTACACAAATAATTGTTATTTTTATTTAATATCAACAATATTATAGTTACTGTAAACATATCAATGTTTATAGCAATTATGAATTTGAGTATTGTTGACCGAAAAATAATTATTTTTCTAACAACTTAATTATCATAATTTTCTAAACATATTATATTTCTCACAACCATATCATGATATTTAATAGGCATAACATGATAACTTTCTATACTTTTATCATATTATGTTAAAGATTCAATCAAACTATTTTTACTCTAATCATATTATGTTAGCGCCATTTGTAAAATAATTTTGAAGAAATTGTGTCGTTTTTTTTATTTGTTAGCGGTTAAACAATTAAAAGATAAAATTCCATACAAAAAGTAAGTTTAAAGAAATTAAAAAATTAAAATATTAGCGGAGTTCATTCAAGAATTACTGATTTAATAGTGCAAATGCAAAATAACATAGTTTTTTTGTAAAATCCAACAACAAAACACACAGAGATTTCGTTATATTTTATAAAAGTGCTACGATATTTCATCAACATCTTAAAATCGAAAAATGGGACACACGCGGTTGCCCATGAAAACCACTGATATTTCATTTGCTCTTTTGCAAGCCTTATATTGAACTCCGCTATTTGATTAACATTAAGATAAATTGTAAAAAGGCACAAAATAAAAAATCGATGCAAAAATATTTTCATTTATTGTGTATTTTTATGACAGCTATGAAAGGTGCTGTATCATAATATGATTGCTTCTAAATTTATTATGATTAACATGATGATAATATAATTACTTCTTAGCTTCTTATGATTAACATGACAATAATATGATTAATTTCTTAGCTTATTATGATTAACATGACAATAATTTGATTACTTCTTAACTTAGTATGATTAACAGAATAATAATATGATTAAGGGAAAAATATTATGATGACATATTACGAATATATTTAGTCATAATATGATTCAATAATAATCTTAATATGGTGACTACAATCATAATTCTTATCATAATATGTTGCTCTTAGAATATGTTTACCACAATCATGCTTTTTCTTTGCGTGTTGTTTCACCTTATTTTTGTATATGGAAAAAAGTACTGTGCGGCGGCTCAGTCAATTCGAATTTGGTCCAATTGATCATGTCAACGTATGAGTCACTCTCGAAGTTTATAAAATTATGAACTTGCGGACTGAACATTTGACGAATGCATCCTGTTGCTTCGTTGCGGGCGGATACAATTTTACCAAAGCCATCTGAACGTACTATCGGATCTTGGTCCTGTTATCATTTATAACAAAATATTTTCAGGTTGGAAAAAGTACTTTTTTCATTATGAAAACATCTTATGTCAGAGGGCTTGTCAGATGAAAAAAGAGCGCACACTAATTGCAATTTTTTTCAGACGACCCTGCGTCTGACTTTTACAAAAGCAATGTTATAAAGATAACACATGTATGTATTTTACACTAGGAAACTTAACAAGCCAGATGTTATAAAAAAACATGTCGTGTGCGGGTACCTTAAGTAAACAATTTATTACTTTGCCCTTTTTTGTAGTCAGAAGTTAATTTAGGTAATTAAAAAAACCAAACTTTCTAAAAAAAATTTCAAAAATTTGTTATATACTGTTTTTAAAACCCTTTAAAAGTTAAAAACCACATGAGAAGCAACAAACCAATTAAGAAAGATTAAGATTATTAGTAGCATAGATACAAAGTTTTAGTAAAATTATTTCTTAAGATTTTTTCTACCGTAAAAATTCATTCAAAATGTTTATAAACATGTATGTATGTTCATATTAAAAACCATTAAACAAATTAAAAGCAAGAATTTTATATAAGTTATAAATACATACTCCAGAAACAAGCAAAAATTCCAGCAAGAAACCACAAAAACCACTAAACTAAAATAGAAATAATAAAAGCCAAGAAGAGAACAACAATTTATCTATAATAAAGATATTGCAAAAAAGGAAACTTTAACTGTTAAATAAATAAGAATTTTCCATTTTACTATTTAAAATGATTTAAGAGCAGCAAAATAACGCATCTTCGCTAGAATTAATTATAACATATTTAGCAATTTATGTGTATTTATATGTTAATACAAAAGTGTTCTAAAGTAATTTACAATTAGATTACATTATTGTATATGTTAATTGTCAAAATTTCCTCGTGTAATTTACTACATTGTTGTCTAAAGTTCATTGCAAAACAATTTAAGATGTACACTTAAAGAAAATCAATTTGTGAAAAAAACACCGTTCATTCGAACTCTTAGGTTTGATTTGTTTTTTCGTATCTCATAAGATTTTTCGAATTTCATCATTTAAAAAGTTTGTAAACTTTCTGTACGAAATGATTATCTCTCTTTTAATCTCTTTGAAATAATTATTTCTTGCCAGAAACACGTTAAAGTGCTTCAACTGTCATTTTAAAGTAATTACCACAGTGTATAAATTCCTGCATTTGAACTAGTGCAAATATACTACACTTGCACAAATACTAGTATAATTTATACATACATAGATATATATGTACTTGCATACACATATTAACGTAGATAATTAAGAAAACGCCTTTAGAAAAGCCTCAATTTAGTGAAGCATAACTCAATTAACTTTGTTGCTATTTTTGCTTTCTTTCGCACTCTTGTCACCTACTCAGCCCTCTCGAAATGTTAAACGAACAAATACACTTGTATAAGTGTGCGGTATATACCCGTTAGTTCACATGGTAATTGCAGGTAATTGACAGTTTACTGTGCCGCCAACGCTACGGTCAATCAGAATTCATGTTAATCCGCCATAAGTTTGTTTTTTTACATTAAAATTAGCTGCTTTTGGTTTCTGGTAGTCCACAATTTAGTTTACAAATTAAAGTGAGTAAGAAAGAGCTACAACATGCACGATGTTATAAATAAATCAAAAAATGTTCCGAGAATTATCTTAATATATTTTATAGAGTGCCCAGGTAGGCTAGCTGGCAGTGAGCTAGTCTATCAGCACCGGGGTTGTGGGTTCGATTCCCACCAGAGACTCTGGTTTCTTTCTCCTGCAGACAAGCGAAAAGCTTCGCGGGATTAGCTTGAGATAATAAAAAAAAAAATAAAAAATAAAAAAAAACTATGAAGGATCTATGACAATTATATGTGATACACAATACACAGGAAAAAATAATTTTTATATTTGAAAAAATGTTTGAATTTTTTGCGATGTTGATGAAAAAAGGGTGTAGGCATTAGTATGTGAGTCAATAAAAAAAGTTGTTGCCCATAAAGGCCAGTTTACACGGTAATATAATGTATTACGACATGTCGAAAGATTATGTAGAATGAGAAAAATCTTATCATGTAAAAGCAAAATGTATTGAGTAAGAGAGAATACGGATACAAAATCTGACAAGCGGTCGGTAAATGGTTTTTTTCTAAACCATTTTAGAAACTTATGTATTCTCATCACACCAGAGGTGTATTTTAACGGAGTACATTAAAGGTGATAGCATTTTTATACAATTACAAAAACAACTAAATTCAACTCAGGAAATTTTCATGTTGTTTTTGTAAATATTTAAAACTGCAACCATCTGCTTTTTTGTTATTATTTTTGATTTTACTTATACCATCCGTGTAAACATGAATTATACTTACAAAAGATTTTTATTTTTTTCTTTTAAACACGGAGAGAATTTCATAATATTTTGATTCTACAAAGTCGTAATACATTGTATTACCGTGTAAACTGGCCTTAATAATTATTTTCAACAAAATGTTTCCGTGAGTTGTTAAAATAAATTGCTGGAAATTTTGAATAAATCAAACAAAATGTTTATCGAATCTTTATTTATTTAATCCCCAGTAAAAACTACGCCTACTTTTTCAAAATGAATAGCTTCTTTCATTCATTATTTAGCAGCTTTCTTCTATAACTACTTCTATAATAACGTCTATAACTACTTTTTTTGGATGTATTAAAGTTAAAAAAATAATGACTTAAGGCCCAGTTAGCCGGGAGTAACATTAACTTAACCTTACCGTAAAAATGTAAGACCAACCTATATCTTACAGATTGAGACGTAACATCTTACTGCTAACTGTAATCATTTTACCGTGCCGCGGAATTTCCAGTCTGCTGGAAAGTTGCTAACGTAACGCCAATTCCTACAAAAGGAATGGCTAATAACCCTGAAAATTACCGCCCAATTGCAATTTGTTCGGCACTTTCCAAAGTTATGGAGAGTATGGTAAATTACCATCTTGTTAAATATTAAGAGTCAAACTACCTGCTAAGCGACCGCCAGTATGGCTTTCGTAGAGGTCGCTCTACTGGAGACTTACTAGCTCTGCTATCGGAAAAATGGTGCCGTTCCATTCACCATTTTGGCGAAAGTAAGGTAATTGCTTTAGATATTTTCAAGGCGTTTGACAGAGTCTGGCATGGCGCACTCTTGTCAAAACTTGCTGCATTTGGTGGCGGTGATAATTTCTCTCGATTTATATCTACGTTTCTCAGAGATCACACTATACGAGTTGTTATAGAAGGGGTTTCGTCAAACGAGTTCAAGATTCATTCAGCGGTACCGCAAGGCTGCGTTCTTTCTCCTACTCTATTTCTTATCTTTCTAAATGACCTCCTTTGTCAAACTTCCAACCCTATCTACTCTTTTGCAGATGACAGCAACCTTTGCCACTCGTACTCATTCGAATGCAGACCAAGCGTATCCGATGTCGGTGCTATGAGGCAGAATATGAATGTTTCGCTTGGCCGAGACCTTGTCATAATCTCGGAATGGGGTCGTGCGAATAGGGTCGATTTTAATGCCCGAAAACCCCAATGTTGTGCGAAAAATGAAGGTGCCTCATCTGTATATATGGGTTGTATAATTATTGAGGAATCAGAATCTGGCAGGTGAATCGTACAACGCATTACAGAGAGAATTCGTTTTTTTCGCGGACAGTCTTCCATCTCACTTGCAACATGATTAAGTTCAAATCGAATGTTCACAAACACTACTCCCTCTATCCTCCTTCCCACAACCTATTTTCCTAGTTCCACAATGCAATGCATAAGAAGGGGTCATCCCCTGAGTGCTGGTCCTAACAGAAAAAAATAATTTAAATTGCTTTACATACAACAAAATGAAGCAGCTGATTTTCAACGTTACTCTCGGCTAACTGAGCCTTTACTTTTGAAGGCGTTAATTTTGGGACATCCCTTGGAAAATTCATTGGTTCTTTCAGTAGAATTGTTAGTAGTGCTTTTATGTTTTGTTGATTACTCAACACATTAGTTTGTAGGAGAAGTTTTTACTGGGTCATTAATTATGATGTTTTTAATTCCCAATTTGTATTCTTTGACAAATACATTAAAATTTATTGTTGGGGGATAAGCTAGTTCCTATGCGCATTTCGCTGGTTGCTTAGGCCAGATCATCAGAAAACCTTTTTCCAAAGACTTTGGAATAACTAAAGATGTTTAACAAATAACACTGCAAAGCGAATGGGAATTACAAACACTCAAGTCTTACTTGCAATGATATCAAATCTACTAAAAAGTAGACAAGAGTTGCAAAAATACTGTCTTTACTTTGACTCCAATATTTTTTTTTTTTTGGAAATATGAAGAAATAATTTATTATTTCAATATTTAATGTTTTATTGAGCGCTATTTTGCTTAATAAATTTTTTCATCGCAATGGTTCATGTCTTCGATGACTCTGAGACATAATTGAGGTTCAATGCCGCCCTTAATTAATCTTGGCTTATTGACGTACACTTTTTCTTTTAAATATAATATAGAAAGAAGTCCAGCGGTGTCAAATCACACAATTGTGGCGGCCAATTAGCATCGCCACGACGTTAGAAAACACGACCATTTAGTTTCTTGTTGCAAAAGAGCATTTGTTTCCTTGGCTGTGTGGCAAGTGTCACCTTCCTGTTGGAACCACATATCGTCCAGGTCCATATTCTCAATTTCAGGCCACAAGAAGTCCGTTATCATCTCGCAATAGCGAACACCAATCACGGTAACTGCTTGGTCTACCTCATTTTCGAAGAAGTACTGCCCGATGACACCGCCAGCCCATAAACCACGCCAAAAAGTCACTCTTTGTGGATTCCATTTCCTGTAGACCCGCTTTACTGAAATTTGCACATAATTCTGCCAATTGTGGACACATGTAAGCGAATATTCTGACCAAAGCCACGAAATGCATTTTGATTTGAACGCCCATTTTAGTAAAAGGTTTCAAAAATCATAACGCGCTGCTTGAGTACCTCTCCATGGTTGAATTTGTCAAATGCTAAAACAAAGAAATGTCAAATTAAGTTGGAAAAAAACCCTGACGTTAAGGTGTGTCTCGCAATTAACATCGTGCATCATGGTTTGACCACCCTTAACCAAATTGATATTAAAACCTATGAAGTGTATATGTTTATTCTGGTTCCCTAGCAGTAGCGAAGCTGATTTAATGATGTCCATCTATCTATTACAAAGTGTTTTCCGAAGACCCTAGAAATGATGGGAACTAGGTTGTTATATATTTCCGTCCGTTGAAGATATGAACAAAAACTATGCTCATACAATAAATCATGATTCACTCTAATTTTTGGGCATATAATTTCCTGTTGTTGCGGTTGTAATTTTTTTTTTTTTTAATGTGTAGAGCTTTTGCCTTTTTCCCCATAAACAATTTTGCTTAAATACAAAAATGTGTTTTAAAAGAAAAAATGTTCTCAAAAAATTGTATTTTAGTTAGTCGGTTAGTGGTGTAATACGCTGCATTACATTAGATAAAGTTTATTAAAGATTCGGCTTAGTTATTCAAGTTTTATTTGGTTTTTGTGTTCATTCCATTGAATGCTTCACCTTTATAAGATATTAATTAATTTTAAGCAAGACAATGCAAGGTGACTGAAAATTATTCAAATACTGCCGGGGACAAAGCAATTATAATTTGGATACTTTCAAGGATAATTTCAACGAACTATTAATTATTGCTGTAGTTTATAATTCATTAGATTAAAGCGCAATTTAATTTAAACATTAAACTCAAGCAAATTTCAAGGGAGTTAAACATTTAATGGTTAAATATACAAAAAATTATTAATCGCTTCAAAAGAACTGTTAAAAACAGCAATTGTTTGTTTGTAGCCATTCCAAGGGGCATAGTATGGGTTTTTTTTAACATACTTTATGATTTAACTATGGCCTGAAGCATTTATTTTTGATAACTTTAAAACTTGTATTGTTACCGTTTGCGATCTACAGGGTAATTAGTGACACGCATTTCCTGCAATTGTATTTATGAAGATATAATTTCTTAAAGCAGGGATGTTAAAATTTTAAAGCAAATAGAAAATTTTGTTTGACTGAAAGTAAAAACAAAATAATTTGAAAATAATCCTGTAAATGAAACGACTCTTAACCCTTTTGCACTCCTTGGGTCAATATGACCCAATTTTGGTTTTCAAACGCAAAATTTGTCCCTTTTAATATAAGATATGGACGTGAAACTTCAATTTATCCATTACAGGGACAAAAATTATAAATTTAAATGAAAATAATAAAATTTTAGTTTTTCCTTCCCCCTCCAAAAAACACGATCTACACACATTTAATATCCTTTGGGTCAATATGACCCAACATGCGATATTGCAAGTTTAATTCCACTTTAAAATTTGGTTTCTATTGAATTGAGTTCATCTTCATTCAGAATCATCGATCAATAATTTTTTCGGTCAAATAATCAATAGAATCGCTTTTGTTTTTATTACACTTAAATATGAAATGCTGTTAACATTTTATTGTTGGGTCATATTGACCCAAAGGATCATAGGAAGGGCACATATCCAAGGGATGCAGAAGGGTTAACTATAGAAAATCTAAACTAAAAGTTTCGGAATATGACAGAATTTTGATAAATTCTAAGTTTTAAATTTAAAAATACCAATATTACATTAGTCAAATATTAATCGCCTTCCCTGTAAACAAATGCAAGATATCTCCTAAGGCCAATAGGTTAGCAATATCCCCAGATTGTCATCTCGAATAAAATAATGGAAGTAATTTTTTATTTTCATTCTTTTATAATTTTTTTAAAATATTATAAAATAAAGGCAAACAAAATTTTAATTATTTATTAATATACATCCGTATATAAAAAAGAGCGAAATCTCCGCGATAATAATTGTTCAAGATATATTAGAGAGTATTGTCATAATAATATTTTCCATACAGGCAATACATATGGAGTATTACTGTGTTTCCTGGATTAAGGTTAGTTCAAAGCCTATTTCGAATATAACAAGAGCTGTTTTCACTGTTGCTAATAAAGAACCCTTGTAGACCTTGTTAAACTTATTACCCAGCGGTAAATATTGAAAGGACCGCAAGTGGCAGGCCTTTTTGAAGGCCTCTTTTCTAAAAGATTCGCTTCGCATGATATCCTGCCTTCAGAAGTATGCCTTCTAGAAGGTATAAACTTCTTTTTAAAAGACCTTCTGAAATATTCAGTACACATTCGCTACCACCTTCTTTGAGAAGGGAGAAAGGAAGGTGTTCAGTTTTATTTAATTTTTATTTTTAGTGACCTTCCTTACTCCCTTCTTTGGGAAGGGATCGAAGTTGTTTTTTAAGGAAGAGTGGAAGGCCTTGCGCCCAATGATAACTTATGTAAAAAATAAATAAGTATGGAATGCGGCAAGAAGGGCTTCTGACTGCTTGTGACTGCTAAATAAGGCCTTCTATTAGGCCTCATTACTCATTCTAGTTACCGCTGGGTAACTTAACATTTGACTTACACACCCAAGAACGATATATATTTGTGTAGACGAACACAGCCCTTAATACTGTTCGCGACTATTTTTAAAAAAGAGCCAAACATTTTATGTGGCAGTTGCAGTTAAAAGGTACCTATGGGGGGAAATGAGATTTGGAGAAAAACGATTTTGAAGTTAACACGCTAATTTTGAAACGCCTGAACGCTTTTATAACTCGAAACCCGTTATAATGGGGTCGTTGAGTACGAATCTGGTATTGGATTTTGAAAATCCAAAATGGCGGATCCAATATGGTTGAATATTTTTTGTAATGTTATTGGATTTGTTTAAAACAAGTGGATTTTGATACGCCTGAATGTTTTTATGGCTTGAAACTCGTTACCTGGTTGTTTTTGGGGACGAAGACTACGAATCTGGTTTTAGATTTTGAAAAATCAAAATGGTGGATTCAATGTGGTGAACTTTTTTGTAAGTGTGAAGATACACCTGAACACTTTTATGGCTTTGATGTTGAAGATTACGAATCTGGTATTCGATTTTGAAAATTCAAAATGGCGGATCCAATATGACGGATTGCTTGCGGTTCATCACTCAAGGGCTCGCTGGGTCACTGATTACAAATCTGGTATTACTGGAATCGCATGCAACTCATCACTTAAGGACTTTCTGGGTCGCTGACTACGAATATTAGATTTTGAAAATTTAGAATGACGGATCCAATATGGCTGATTATTTTTTTTGTAATATTATTGAATTTGTTTGAAACTCATCACTCAGAGTTTTTCGGGGTAGCTATGAATCTTAAGTCAGACTTTCCAAATTCCAAATTTCGGAGCTTAAGGCTCTGCCAGATTCGCGATCAGCGACCTTAAAACCCCTAAATGATGAGTTCCAAATAAATCCCATAATGCTTAAAAAACACCCCGTCATTTAGAATTTTCAAAATCTAATATCAGATTCGAAATCAGCGACCCCAACAACAAGCAAATCCCATAATGTTACAGAAAATAGTCAGCCATATTGGATTGGCCATTATGAATTTTTAAAATCTAAGAACAGATTCGTAACCTACAATCAAAAAACTCCCCGGAAAACTAGTTTCAAACCATAAAAGCGATCAGATGTATCAAAATCGACTTGTTAGCTTTACAAAAAGTGTCTGCCGTGTTGGATTTTTAACTTCAAAATGTAATACCAGATTCGTAATCATCAGTCCCGTTTGCGTTTTCCACAAAAATACCGAACTAAACACTTAAGAGCTATATTAAGTGTTCATTTTCAAACACTGGCTTAATCTACCAAAACAAAAAAAAAACTGTTTCTCTCTCTTTTTTTCAAAAAGCAGATTCATTTATTTACAAAACATACGTCAGACGCTTTAAATAAAACAGGTTAAAAAAAAAATAAACACTTAAGATAAGAAAATTCAAATTTTAGTTTAATTTTTGCAAAAGAACAAAATCTACCGCTTCTTTTTTCACTAGATCTATCGATTGTACCATAGGTTATCCCATCTCTGGAATTTAAATATTTAATAAATGGTTTATCTATTAAGGCTTTTGTGCCTTGTTTCCTCATCAGTCGTATTATTCTTATAGTAATAAATATCTAATAAGAACATTATTTAGCTGTATCAGTGAGTGTCAATGGTTTATTGAAACTATATAATGGTGTGCGTGTTAAAACAAATTTTAATGTATTTGTATGAAGGCAAGTAAGAGTATTTGGTTATAAGATGTGGTGGTTCTAAGCATGCAAACGTAGCAAAGGAACATAATTTTCAAGTTAATTAATCATAAATTCCTAATTACTTTGATATCAAAAAATATGACTTGAAGGAGAGAAGTAAAAAAAAAAAACGAAAATAAAAACGGGGGTAGTAAATAAGGATATATATACATATGTATAATAACGTATATACTCAGCGAGAAAACTGAGAAGACCTTCATACCTTAGGCCTTATTAAAGGCCGGCTTAAAAATTGTTTGAATTCAATAACTTTCGTATCTAACTGCTAAAGAAGGCCTCAAAGAAGGCATCGGCTCTTTCGTTTAAAATATTAGATACTCATTCCACATTCGCATCTATGAGAAGGAAGCAAAGAAGGAGTAACATATTTTGTATTGTTATTTTGCACAAGCAAAAGCAAAATAGTAATTTTTTTTTGATCTCGTTACCATTGTTACGTATCTGCTAAATAAGCGAGCACACGCAAAGAAAAAACATGGTTGTGGTAACCATATTCTAAGAGCAACATTAGACTGGCCCACGCTTGTATGGAAAAGTAAAAGTATAGTCCAATACTTTCTCCACAAGCTTGATTTTGTTTCTTTTACTAAAATATATGTATATGCCAAAAATTGGATAAATAGGACAATATTTAGAGGTCACGATGAATGGCGACTTTTATCTTTCACATCTTATACCTATTACATGCATTTACTTTTGGCTTATCATTATTGTAATTGTTTATGTATTGGATGTACTTTTTCACACTTTTTTTGATCTTTACTAGATTTACATTTGTTAAAATTCAAATATATTCATCCCTCTACATAATTATTTTACTTGTTTTGAATGCAGAATTACAAGAAACGAGTTTAGAAGGATTATGTTGAAATTTCGGACAGTGAGTCAGATTCATCGCACGAAGAAGTTAAGTTTCGCAAAAAACAAAATACAACTAAACCACCAAAAATGAAATCTGTTTCTGAAAACGACATAATTGGATCTATTGACCGTGTAAGTCTATCTAACCCCGAAAAAATAATTTAACTATCGCAACCTCTAAATATTGACCGATTGTGCTCAAATTTGGACTGAAAATTTTTAAGCACTATTCGAATGGGAACAGCGTTGTGGAGCGTGAATATTCAATACTTTTGTATTTTGGGCCACCCTAAGCAACATATTATGATAAGAATTATGATTGTAGTCACCATATTAAGATTATTATTGAATCATATTATGACTAAATTTACTCGTACTACTACATCATAATATTTTTCCCTTAATCATATTATTATTCTGTTAATCATACTAAGTTAAGAAGTAATCAAATTATTGTCATGTTAATCATAATAAGCTAAGAAATTAATCATATTATTGTCATGTTAATCATAATAAGCTAAGAAGTAATCATATTATCATCATGTTAATCATAGAAGCAATCATATTATGATACACCACATTTCATAGCTGTCATAAAAATACAAAATAAATTAAAATATTTTTGCATCGATTTTTTATTTTGTGGCTTTTTACAATTTATCTTAATGTTAATCAAATAGCGGAGTTCAATATAAGGCTTGCAAAAGAGCAAATGAAAAATCTGGGGGTTTCATGGGCTACCGCGTGTGTCAATTTTTTCGATTTTATGATGTTGATGAAATATCGTAGCACTTCTATAAAATATAACGAAATCTCTATGTGTTTTGTTGTTGGATTTTACAAAAAACTATGATATTTTGCATTTGCACTATTACATCACTAGTACTTGAATGAACTCATATTTTAATTTTTTTAACTCTTTAAACTTATTTTTTTTATGGAATTTTATCTTTTAATTGTTTAACCGCTCACAAATAAAAAAAACGACACAACTGCTTCAAAATTATTTTACAAATGGCGCTAACATAATATCTTTAGAGTAAAAATAGTTTGATTGCATCTTTAACATAATATGATAAATGCATAGAAAGTTATCATGTTATGGCTATTAAATATCATGATATGGTTGTGAGAAATATAATATGTTCAGAAAGTTATCATAATTAAGTTGTTAGAAAAATAATTATTTTTCGGTCAACAATACTCAAATTCATAATTGCGATAAACATTGATATGTTTACAGTAACTATAATATTGTTAATATTAAATAAAAATAACAATTATTTGTGTACGACAACAATATATTGTTACATTAAACATAGTGTTGTTGCCGTAACCATGCCCAACCATATTTTTTCTCTGCGTGCAGGTACATTGACAACGTGTGTAAAATAGATATGAGTATGGAATGGAGCGAGCAGGCCTTTTATATCCAAAATAAGAATACAGAGGCCTTCTAAAAGGCCTCCGTTCTCCTTATTTTCCCCCTGGGTATCTACAAGATGTACACAAATTATAAATACATTATTATAATCTGACATACAAACATAATTAAATATAAATGAGTAGAAATACAAAAGGCGGATTAGAATAATTAAACAAATTAATATAGATTTCTAAGCAATTGAAATTTATTGGATGAGTTAGATGTCGCTGGGAATTTAAAAAGATTAAACTATTTTGTATCGAAATAATTTAAATTATTGTAAAAAGATGTTAAATGAGGGGGTGACTTTAAACGAATTTTGTGAAAAGAGGTTTTATTGACAATCGCTTAGTAAAGGAGAAGGAAGTACTCAAGATCCTAATTTAAAAACGGTAATTAATTTTCTTTGAACAGAAACAAAAGCTTACCCAGATAAAGGCAAATACAATAGTATATTGTTAAAATAGTTGAAGGTTTCCAGCTACTTAAAAATAAATTTTAGCTTTTATTTAACTACAAATATAATTTGTATGGCGAAAATGTCTATTTTTGTCAAAAATGTCTATTTTTGTCAAAAATTGGATTGAGAATGCAAAAATTACATTTTAATTTTAGAATTATAGCTCTTGCTATACAAAAGGGTGTTTTTAAAGCCCGATGTTGCTTACGAATGGGTTAGCTGCCAAATGAACTGTCACTTTTAGGCATTGATAAATTGCATGCATAAGCAAATCACTATGAGTTTAGTAGATTCAACGCTTCCAAATTATCCTTATTTACTTTAAAGAACAGCCATCGATGTTTTTGACTAATAAACAGAAATCCATTACATTCAGAAAAATAAACCGTTTGACGCGGTTAAAACTCTAGTGATATCACCTGACCCTACTCCCACAGAAATCAAGCTGGGGCTCAGTTAGCGGCCAGTGGTGTTTTGTTTGAAAATATAGATGACATTGATCAGGCTGAGACGCGGTTTCAACAGGATGGCGCTTCGTACAATACGGTGACCGTAACTGCTATTGAGATAAAAATTGGGGACTTAGTGGATTTAGAGTAACGAACCTGTCAATACGCCTACGCACTCAAAAGAAAAATCAATTCATCCGTACACAAATCAATACGAAGCGGTATTAACAGTGCGGTTAGTACGGATTTTCTTGAACCAAGTACAGATTTTCAATCACGAAATACTTAACTTATCCGAAATTCGTACTTACAATAATCCGAAAATGAGATTGATTTAAGTAAAACTAACATTGAACCATAATGCGCTTGATTCAAGTATTATAAAGTTGATTCAATCCCGAATTCGTACTTAAAATAAATTTAATTTGGACTGACTTACTAACTTACCCGTTGTACACCTTATAGAATTTCAATTATAAAACACCGGCATCATTTCCGATATGGGTTTTGCTTTTAAAAACATACCGCCGTATTCACAAACGATTATTAAATTTAACAAACGTTTATTAAGGACAATTTTAATATTAAATTTGTTCTTTAAACCTTTATTAAATTTTAAAATTTTCTATGAATACTGGCACTAATGTTTATTCATAACTGCAAATATAAACTAAATAAGAAGCAAGAGTTCTCAATTTTACTTTTTGAACATAAAGATAATGTGTTTTTGCCTTGTTCTGTTGATTTTGTTGTTTCAAAACACTACAAGCAAATCGTTTCTAGCTACTTGTGTGGTATTGTTGTGGTGTCAACAACAAACTTTGAAAATTTATATGAGATTAAAACGCTCACTTTGTAATTTTACGCTCAGAGTGGCACTACCAACGAAAAGTTTATTCCTTTTTCAGAATTTAGAATTTTTTACTTATTTTAAGATATTCCGGGATTGAAGTACAACTACAACTACATTTAGAGTTGACAAAAAATCCACCAATTCACACTTGGAAATTCCGGCCAAAAATGATTTTTTTTTTTTTTATTAAAATTTTGATGACAGATTATAGCGAACACTTCAAAACAAACAACTCCTCTCCTATTTTGGCTCTTAGATAACTATTTTACTGTTAATAGTGGAGCAAAGTAGATAATTTGTTTCTTATAAATTTAAGTTTTTAAAGTTGATTTTTGTGCTTTGAAATAAAAGTAAGCTATGATTTTTTCTTTTAAGTATTCTTTGAAAATAAGCATGTTAAGTTTAAACCGTATTAGTAATTAATCATTCCATGTGATAATTGTGATTTTGTGCGCGTTATTTTTTTGGATAAGTGAAGTGATTGTGAGTTACTTTAAAAATAAATAAAACCTAAAGTAAGCCAAATGGGGCTAGTGGAGGTTAAGTGATAATAAGATCTAGTACTGTTAAGTATCAAAAGTAAGTAATATACATTTCAGCTGCCACCAGCTGCCACCCTAGTAGCCAGATCATTTTTAGTAATTTCCTATATTTGTATAAGATAAGCGTGACTGACTGGGTGATCATCGCCCAGCCCAAACAACTTAAGCCATACACTTGAAATTTTGTATGTAGACTCCCCTCCCAATGAGTAATTAAAAAAAGTGGAGACTTTTGGAAATTCAATTCATAAGGAGTTAGATATGGGTAAGAACGGGTAAAATCAGCAACATTATATCTCGTGATCTAACAGAGGTAGACGTAAAATTCAAAAAATACCATTATTGAATCGAAAATTGAATTATCATGTGTTGGGTACTTTTTTGAAATTTGCACATTTTGGGTATAAAAACGGGCAACAATAAAATTTTGGTACTTTTTTTGGTAAACAATTTATCTTCTTAAAGCAATAAAGATAAAAATAAAGTTAAATTATGTTCTCTTCTCATAAAAAGCTCTTATACAAATTTTGGTACCTTTTAGAAATTCAAATCTATAAATACCGTTGGTACTTTTTAATGTTAAGCTATTTTTATTTTTATGCCTAAAAGTTAAATGCCAAATTTCAGCTATTTACTGAAAGAACAGATATTTGTTATATATATGTAGCTATGTAGTCGCGAGTACAGGGGAAGAAAAAAAAATTGGTACACATCCTTACCCATCTCAACCCCCACCCACCTTAAACGGAAAAATTTATACCGTTTCTATGATCTTTCCAAATGAAATTTTGTAAAATGGTATGTTTCAGTTGAAGGTTCCTAAACAATCCCCCCGTCACCCATCCCACAGGAGCTCAAGTCGGATCCACGTCTGAGTTATGTAAAGATATATATATATATATATACATATGTTTATGTATTTATATAATCACATAAGTTCACATATTATATAATAACTATATATGATCATAGTTTCTTTTATTTGCTCAAGTAGGCAAAAAGATGGGGATAGGAGATGAGCATATATACATACATATTCCACAAACTACTAATATAATCGTTACAAATGATCATATATTATTACACCTCCAAAGCCTTCTTTAATTTTGTTCGATACTTTTGGGTCGTCAATAATCTGGCCAACCCCTGTATGCACGTATCTTAAATTTTACCCAGGGATCAAACGTGCTATTCCTAAGTCAGATACCAAATTTCAGCCATTTACGTAAAGAAATAAAGAAGGTATTGATTTTTGGCCGGAATTTCCCAGTGTGCAATTGTGGTCGGGACTGTAAGAAAAGATAAACTCACTGTTTGTTGTTGTTGTTTTTGTTTAGGCTTTGATATTGTTACAAGTAAAACTGGGGCTTATAATTCTAATTCGCTTAACAGTTTTATTTGTATAATATCTTTAGTTTTTCTAAAATCTTTGGATGACGTTTCCTGACGATCTGGCCTAAGCAACCAGTGAAATGCGCTTATCCCATCGACAATAAACTTTAGTATGTCAATAGTATGAAATGGGAATTAAGCACATCATAACGAAACCTTAAAAAGTAATTCCATTAAGGATTGCTATTCGTACTTGAATTTTTGAGAACGACTCGTACTTAAAGTAAGTAAAGAAAACTTAATTTAAGCCGAGTGTTTTTCTTTATGTGCAATGGCTCGGAATTTTTTTTCCTGTGGTGTGTAAAGTGCAAAATTAGAGGGCTTGTAGGCCAACATTGTTTTTGTTGTTCATTCTATTACTCAAAAAAGTGAGCCAAAAATTAATGGCCAAAATAATTTAATAATATAAATGCCGTTTATCGATCTTTTGAATGAAAAACATTTTTTTTTAAATCAAATTTTTTCTGTTAATTTTTAAAAATTTCAAGTACTAAAGGCTTAAAGAAGCACCCTTATCTAAGCAACTGTCTATTCTCTTATTCTTATTCTTGCATATAATTCCAGCATCAAGTTAAAAGCCTTTTTTATAACATTTTTCGGTTGTAAATTATATTTAAATATTAATAATTTCTTATCGTTTGATAAATTTGAAGAGACTGGAAGCGTTACAGATATGGCATGGCCTGTGCAATATCGCAATTTGCGCAATGCCAACAATATCACTTCAATTATTAAAACTGTGGCGGATAGTTAGAATTTCTCCATTCCACTGCGTTCTCAGCAATTGAGCTTATCTTATGGCTCATTATGGCCTGCAATTGAAGATTATGAACTGGACCTGCGGTTTCAATAAGACGGTGACAAGTGTCATATGGGAAATATCCAGAACTCGTAATTTCACGTTTTACCGACGTCAGTTGGCCACTAAGATCATGTAATTTAGTATCCTTAAGTTGGAGCATTAAAAAACTTACATTTATCTAGTTATCTAGGATCAACAGCGGCAACCAATCTAAGGGCGGTCATTTATATGACATTTTATTCAGCACATAATGGCTAATGAAATAAAAGTTTTATCGAAATTATAGCTTTATGTTTGTTTTATATAAAATAAATTGAACCATCCTTTATAAGAATAAAATGTGAGCGACTAAAATCGATCTGAAAAAACTCGTTAATTTTAAGGGGGATCAAACCTTTTCTATATCCCTTTAAAAGATTGACTGTGCGAAATGTCCCTCAAACAATATTCATATTTTCTCTTGGTATCTCTTCAAAAACACGCATACGTTCAGATGCTACGTTTTTTGTTGTAATGTACCAGTTATAATTTGACGTTTAACGGCCAATTTCACCAAGGTCAGTTAAAACTAACTAATGCTTTAACTTCCAGTTAACAATATCTTTTTGACAGTTATAACAGTTGGGCTAATTAACTTGCTTAAATTGGCCATAAGTTTATAATTCAAGTTTAACTATTCAATTTTAAAAAATTTTACGAATCATATTAAAGAACGATATTGTTTTCCCCGCAAACGTCTCTACACACTTTGTCGCAACCTTTTTCATGAATATATCGCATAGTCTGAATCAGGTTGTTTATTAATTGCACTAAAATATACAATATTTCCCACTGTGCAGTAGAAGCTAAATTTCTGAAACAGTTGAAAACCCAAACAAAGTTGTGTTGAGTCAACCATTTATGTCACGTTATGGTCAGTGACTTGGGCAAGTGGAAAGCCAATCTAGTCTTTGTCGCTAGTTGGGGATAATTACAGACTTGAATAAAAATTAAACACGAATATTAGTTAGATATAAGACATTAGTAACAAAAAATTGGCTCATTATCAAAATTCACTGAAAATTAGTTAGTTTTGCAAAAAATTTTGCAACATTGATGATGAATTTTATTTGATTTATTATTTTTCCTTTAAAATTTTTTGCTCCTAGAATGTAAAATACTTCTTTTCCCATTTTTACAAAGTCTAACCAAAAACCAGTTGCAACACTTAAGAAAAAATAAATTATGATTCAAGTCATATTTCTCAATAAATATTGATTATCTATTATACGGGTATAATAGAACAACTAACAAATCAAATAATCGAATAGATGTTTGTGAGTGCATCCGTAGTAGACATCTAAAATAAGTTTCAAATACACAAAGACCTAAGAAGCCGTATATATAAAAATTGTAATAAAAATCTACTTATGTAGATGTATCAAATCTAATAGAAGAAAAACAGCTTTAATGACACACTCTATACCCTACGTATTAAGTCATTTAAAAATAAGGATTTGTTATTACCTTTTATTTTTTTAATTTTTGGGGATAAAAATGTTCTTTAAGGGATTATGAATCGAAAAACATATGGGAACTCCTAACACCACAACGAAAAAATTAATAAAAAGCAGTGTTCGAAAATAAACAGTTCATTATTAAGCGTTCGGCTCACACAGCCAAAACGATATTTATTTTTTTAGTGATTTTGTAGACGAACACAACCCTTATTAACGTTCGTTACTATTTTCAAGAAAGAGCCGAATATTTTATTGTGTTCTGTTCTTCGTTAAAAAACAGAAGAAGTGATATTGTAGGCAAACACTATATTTAAATGTACTTTAATGTTTCTATTTTTTACATGGATAAAGAAATGAAAAAACAAAAAATTTTTTGCAACGACCGCAGCACGAACAGCTTGTGTGTGTATATTCAACAAAACCGAACGAAATTAAAAGTTATCAGTTTTTGTTCAGTTGGATCAAAACAGTATAATTTTTGTGTTCGAAAGATGATAAACAGGGAAACTGTATTTTTTTTAATGATTTTCTACACAAACACTATAAGCGTTTGTGTTTTTTATAAATCTACCAAACCGAACACTAAGGAGCGATATTTAGTGCTCATTTTCAAACACTACTAAAAAGCAATTTGAGTTCAGAACTTAAGTGTATCTCACCAAGAAATTTATAAGATGCCTTTCTAAGGCTTCAATTTTCAATAAGATTTTTTAGATTTAGTATAAAAATAACCTATTTTGTATCCATTCCTGCTTAAAATTGTACTAAGTTACATTTGCTTGTTACAAAGCCTTCGTATTACCTTAAATTCCTTAAAGATGCTCCTGCATAAATCGTGTAACAATCAAACATCTTTGCACAATGATGTCTGTAAATTTGCTTTGTACTTGACTTTTGAGTATAAAAGATCCACTTCAATATTTTCTTACAAAAATTTTAGTATGTTTTTTATTGCAAGTTTTTACTAGACTATTGAGTTTTTTTTTCTTGTTTTTTTACTGTCGTCTATTATTTTCTTATTTGGCCAAACATACTTATATAACATGTGCTGGTTTAAGTGTCTTCATTACCCAGCAAATCATTTAATTGAAGTACAAAGTAGCGCAAATCGACTGGTGTGAATTGATTCGTAAGTTGTGGTAGTAATCTTTTAAAAGGTTGATATTTGACTATATATAGATCCCATATAAGCGAAGTTATATTATAACAAATATGAATTGAAGCCCCTTTTATACTTTTCTACAAGTCTTAAGCTTTTTGCTCTCACAGAATACAATGGTTTTTGTCCTAATTGACAAAAAAGTAAATAGAAAATAAAAAAAAAGAAAACAGTTTTTATATTTTATGTTTGTAGAAATAAAGTAAAACATTTAGGCCCTAAAGGCCATATCAGATACAACTTCTTTGCTTTGCGTGACGTTTCTTACTTAGACAGAAAAGCTTAAAGCAGAAGGTGTTTGTCACAATAAAAACTTTGACAACACTCACGAATAGTTTGATAAAAAATTAAAAAATTATGCTAGACTGTCAAACCGCGCAAAAAGATGAGAGTTGTCTTATTTTTCGCTTCGCTCTGAGTTAAAAGTACTTTATTTGACATGTTTCGTATAAATATTAATATTTCACCTTGGATGTCAAAAAGAATCTGTTACGCAAAGCGAAGCAAAAGTTTTATCTCACATGGCCTTAATTGTGTAAAACGCTGCGCAACGCCAAAAAAAAAACATTAAAAGCAGGGCTTAAAAAACTGCAGTCTAAACCAAAAACTGTCGAACAAAAAACGAAAGTTTGTATACAGCTTTGCGCTGATTGAAAGCAAAGTCGCAAATATTTCAATGCCACAAGATATGCAGCGTTTGAAGTTTTTAATTTCAATTTGAATTTCAGTAGAAAGCAACAACAAAATTATGAAACATTTTTGACTTTGTTTTTGAGGCCTTCAATTTCTGCTTAAGGAGCTTTTTATTGTAAGCGTGATACCAACAACATAAAATTAAATATTTGTTTAAAATTTAATAATTTTTATTCTGTTGCTTGCGGCAAATTATTCAACAACTGTTATTTTCATCAAGGGTGGGAAAGTTGATACGAATGTACAATTCCATATCCTTTTCGATTGTTTACTGTATTTAATTAGTTTTTACAATAAATATTTTGCATATTTTTTTATTGGAAAAAAATAATAGTGAAAACTGGTAAAAAAAATTTAAATTTTCCATCCCTGAGTTCCTTCATGTGCTTTTAAAAATATACAACTCTGCTCGAGCTCGATTCACCCATGCGTTCCGATATAATAGATAGAAAGTTTTTTTTATTAAGTTTGACGTCTTACTGAGCTACCTTAACACGAGCGGCAAGCGTTTTTTAAACATGAAAACTCTATTGCCAGTATATTTTCAATTAAATAAAACGATCAAGGGATCTATAAAATAAGATTTTCCAGCCGGGTGGTGTTAAATTTGCGTTCTAAAGGTTTGTTTCGTATAAACTGTGTGAAAATGAAAAGTTTTGACATAAAACAGACGCTTGCCGGTCTTATTTAGGTAGCTCAGTTACTTTTGAGAGAGAGAGAAACTATTTTGTTCGACAAGTTTTTTCTTAAAAATAGTTTTGCTGTGTGTTTTCTTTATGCAAATGTCAATAATTTCTCTAAAACAGACATTTTCTAACTGCTTGCAGCATCATGCATCCATCACATATAGATAATACCAAAGCGATTACTGGAATTTCAAACTTCAACTTTATTAAAACTCATAAAAGAGTCGCGCAGTGCAGGAGCCATTGCTCATCCGCAGATAACATTTTATTTAACCATTAATTCCTGCTTATTTTGTAGATATAAGTTTAACTATGTCCCGAACGTGACGCGATTTGTCTGGACGTGACAAAATATAAAATCGAATTTTTAATTATAAATATGTGTCTTATGTGTCCTTTGTATAATTTGCTTCTTAGACACTTTTTCTCCATGTGGAATAGTTTCCCTGGAATTTTTATTTAACTTTGACAATTTCAAATGTTGGTTGACTGGGAGTTCATGAATAACTTAAAAATTTTCTATGTAGGATTAAGGGCTAGCGTGTATTAAATAATTGAAAAGAAATTAAATATCAGCTTTACCAATTAAGATTTCTATGTTAAATATGCTCCACTAGACTTAAGAGAAAATGTGTTTTTATTTATTTACAAGGAAAACAAGTTTTTTTTTTTATTTTGGACTGAAAATTCGGACTATTGTTACAGATTCACAACAGGTATCTTCCATTGGCTTGTAAAACTCTCTACTTCTATTTACAAAACTTTAAGAACCCCTGTATAACACGATTGGCTTCATTGCATCGATTTTATTTTCTGAAAATGTGTTCGGGGAAGAGTTTAAAAATATGTTGGAGAACGTGAATGTGTAGAAAATTCTTGCACTTCAATGAACCTTCAACAATAATAAAAATAAGTTTGTATATGTAAGGACATTCTTTCGGAGATACAAAAGATTTGGTTGCAGTAATTTTATGCCTCATTGGAAGAGTTTATTTCTGTACATCTTTAATGAAGTTTTCTCTACTCTCACTGGCAATATTTTGTGGTTGAGCCACTTATGTTTACAGCAGAGTTGCCACTTTCTGTAAAACTAGTTATACAAAAAATTTTCCAATTTTCAAGCCATTTCTGTAACCTGAATAATGTAAGTCATTGTAGATATCGAATCAAAGTCAATTTTATGTTATTTTCACATCAAGTCGATGTTTACATAACTTCGTAGTTAATTTGAAAATGTCTACGAATGTTGTGGCGATGTCGAGTAGTTATGGAAAATCTGACAAAAAAAAAACTCCTATCCGCAGCTATTTTTTCTGGAGTATTGTGGAGGTTTTTTCTCAAGACAAATCGTATTGACGATATTTGTATTCTTATTAAAATTTCATTATGTCCTGTCGAGTTATACAAAGTCAATTCTTCTCGACGTCGAAGTATACTCGATTGTTAAAATATCAAGTAACTGTCAATAGTAATCGATTATTGTCAAAATTTACTAAAAATACAGTTTCTGTTCCGTTGCCGTTGACGTCGACTTACATAATAATGGTGAATATTTTACGTTCTTTGAGAATTATAAAACTATTGAAAACTATGAATAAAAGACGGATTATAGAAAGATACTTAATTAACACTAATGCCGAAGTCTTTTTAGATCTAGTATAAACGCTGGGTATAACAATGTTTCTTTAGTCAGCGACATTAAATGTGACACTCATCCAAAGATTGGCAACTTATAGAAAGCTAAAAGATAATTTTTCATATTAAGTTGTTTTTGTCGCAACATATTTTTTTCATGTGTTGCGTAACTTTTCATGATTTGAAATATATTTGTTATTTATGTTGTGTAGCCTTTCTAACAGGATATAACGAGTTTTAATTGAAACAGTACTTCACTGTGGAAGGCGGCTGATAAATGTAACGCGATGGGCGAAAATTGAGTTCATATTCGGCTTTAGCGTATTAAAAAACAGATGGGCAAAAACTGAGTTCATATTCGGCTTCAGAAGGATCAGTTGCAATGGCAAAAAAACTTTTTCAATGTCAACCTCTGTAATATTTTTGTTTCTCCATTTTAAGCAGAAGAAGTGTAAATAAGAGTTTTTCTGCTGAAAAATTGGTCTTTGTGTATTTCAATACTTTTCTTCGTTTTCTCTTTACAAAAATATTCATTTGATTTAATTTTTTTCTTTATCTTCTTAATAGTTTTTCTTTTACTTTACTTAATCTTAAGTACAATTGTATCCCTTTTTATGTTCGTTTCTTTAAATCTCTATTAAATTTATTTCCATCAATTTAAATGTGTTTGCAATAAATGGACGAACAAAAAAATAAATTTCTTTCATCTTTGTGACACTTTAGATTGAATTTTATATTTTTGTTAAATAAAAAGAAGAAAGCATAAAAGAAAAAAAAAATGCAAATAAAATGGTGGTGATCAAATATTTATTTAGTAAATTTTAAATAGTTTTACATTCTTTTTGAATTTTCTTTTTTGGAATTTATTTCTTAACTTGAACAGTGTCCATTGGGAAATTGAAAAGACATTTTTATTCTATTCAATTTGTATTTTTCGACATCATAAATTTCATTTTAACATAAAATGGTTTTTCTAGGGGACTTTAGTAAAATGGTATTTTACGATAAAGTTAAGTTTAATTTAATCCCAAGAAATTTTAAATAAACTTAAATGTACAAGTTTCGTATATATTAAATAATTGTGGTAACTCTGCTCTAATAGATAAGCCCTCGTCCATATTATGAAACAGTTGCAGCGAAACATTTGAGTTTGAGGATGAAAGGGGAAAGACTATGGGAAAAGTGTGCAAGCAATTTTTGTGTGTTTGTTATTGAACGAAGGAGAAAAGTCATACAAAATTCTTAAATGCTTTAAAACACAAATTTTATTGCATGGACACGAATGTTTCATAATATGGACGAAGGTTAAGCTAAGTTTGTAGTCGTAGATATAAGCGATGAAATAATGTGATTAAATTTGAGATTTCTTGCACGAACGTCATTTATAGCAGAACATATTATATAGAATATTGGTACAATTAAGCGCAATAAGTACATCTTAAGAAACGAGTTTGTATACTTAAATATTTATCTTTACCAAGCCGGCCGTAGAAATCAAAAATAATAGTTTTTTAATTCATCCCTCTCTTCTCTACTCTCTTTCTGTTACTCTTAACCAGGGGAAGGGACTCCAGGTGTTTTTTTTTTATTTTATCAAAAATTTAAAATTTCTATCCCTACCATCCCCAAAAAATATTTGTATACCCTCCACCACAATTAGTTGTGAAGAGGGTATACTAAGTTTGTGATTCCGTGTGAAAGTTTTTTAATATTCATCTCAGACCCCTACAAGTATATATATTTTGGCTCCTTGAGTTTTTCTTAGTCGATTTCTACTGAAAACACGCTGAATTTCGAAAGACTCAAAAGAAAGAAACAAACTTGGTGTCAAATTGCTTGTAGTTATCCTAAGCAGTTTGGGATTAAAATTCAGCAAAATCGGTTCAGTAGTATCAGAGCTAAGAATCAACCACTCTAAAAAATTGTTAATTTTGTTGAAAAAACTAAACTAAATGTAGGAATAATGTACAGAATAATATAGATTCTTGCAAAAATTCGTTTTATTCGAGTGGAAATCACACTGTTAAATTTCGTGAAGATCGGTTCATAACACTGGTCTACAAATTTGGAAACAAATTGACTGCAGAAACGAAGCATATTTTTTAACTAAGTGGGTGCGGTGCGTTGAATTCGATTCTGGCATCAAAATTGGGCTACCACCTCTTATTTATTATTTATCGCATTCTGGCATTACTTTAAAACAGTCAATACGGACACTTCAATTTCACAATTATTTATTTGACAGATGCCCACATTCATTCTAAATCTTCATAATAGAAGCGTTACTGATTCAAGCAATTGTTGATTTGTGTCTGTATGGCAGCTTCAACTGAATTTTACTTCAAGCACAAACAGATCCAGTACATGTTTTGTTGGGAAGTCATTGAGATATGAGAAAGTAGAATAATACTATCCAATATTGACGTTCCTGTGAGCCATATCTCTTACAACGACTACTTGGTTGGCAAAAAAGGATATGCAATATCAAAATCATTGAAATATGCATATTTACATTATATTAGTTTTGCACACAGAAACTTGTACAAACCGTGAACACCGACAATGTTTTGCATATTCTTCATTCGCATTTAGAACTTTTTCCAGTGGAGTGTGCTCACCAAGATTTAAAGAATATTGGAAGAACTTATCAAGGATTTTGAGACAAAAGCATGCTGGGAGACTATTGCTGGACTCTAATACGTGAAATCGAACCAACAAAATACACACGACGTTCAAATAACGCCATTCAATTTTGAAAATTCATTGATTTTTAAATAAACTAATGATTTTTTTGGGCGGTGCTTTAATAACATGTGAGATAAGGCCATGATGGCTTTATTTCTCATTCAATTGAGCAATAATGCCATCGTGGCCTTATCTACCATGGTTTTAAAGCACACCCCCCACCCCTCCCGATTTTTTATGTAAAAAACGAACACGGCCGCAGGCCGTCACGCAGAACAACTTTAGTATGCGAAGCCAGATTTCAATACTTAACTTTAGTGTCTCCGGAACTAAAATGAGAGATAAAGCCATTTTCTAATATTGCTAATGTGAGCTAAGGCCATGATGGCTTTATCTCCCATTCAAATGAAAAAAAAAAAAAAAAAGGCTTTATCTTCCTATTGAGTGAGAGATAAAGCCATCATGGCGTTATCTACCATGGTATTAAAGCACCCGCCCCCCCCGGACAATTTGAGCGAGTGATGTTAAGGCTGAAATTACAATGATGAAAAATGCCATGGGGTCAAAAACGAATACACTTGTCATAGTACTGATGGCAAATAACATCAGCGTTATGACGCCTTTTCTATAAGTGTAATTGTTATTTTTGCCTTAATAGCATTTTATCAATAAAAAAATTGCCGTATTAAACATATGATTAATCATATCTAAAATTTCTCATTAAATTATTTAATTTTTATATTAAGATTGATTTAAGTTCTTCTTTTTCGTAATCATTATATACTTGGTAGAATTTTTTTCTCTTTGAAATAATTAAATTAAATTATTGAACATTTTTAATGAAACAGATTTGCTGATTTAAATTTCAATAACAGAAAAAATTGGCATTTTTTATCTTAACGATTGTGGAACTGAAAAACAAAAAGTTTTGATTTTTTTTTGCTCTGCTTTTGAATTTGGCAACACGTTAGCATTTACAAATTGCCAGCAATTAGTTTGTTTTTGGTTTGTTAAGCTAATAAATACGATTTTTATTTATTTTTTCGTTCGTTCGTTCTCAACCAAATACCGACAATTGCTCTGATCTTTTTTCGTTTGTTTGGATTTTTCTTTATTTTCTAGGGTTTTTTTTGTAGTATGTAAAAGTGTCCTAGTTAAAAAACAAAAACAAAAAACAAACAAGGAGCACAACACAAAATGTGATTTCTTGGAATTCATTGAAATTTTGTTGTTCTCGTTGTGTAGAAAGTTTGTTTTCATTTTCAAAGAAGAAGAGTGAGTAGTGATACGATGAACACAATTTTTCATGTGCCAATTAAAATTTATTTACTTTTTTTTCTTGTTTTAATTGTTGTTGCTGTGAAGTTGCTTTTTTTTTTGTTGTAATTGTTGTCGTTGTTGTATTCCTTTTTATTCTGCTGCTATTGAATTAATATCCCTTTTTTGTAATTTAAAGTAAAATCTTGTAACATTTCCTTGAGTCTGTGTGTTTTGTTTCTTTTGATTTTTGTAATGGTTAATATCATTAAAATGTTAAACTTTTCTAGATTTTTTAATAAATAAAAATTACAAGATAATTAAGAAATCCATTAAAATTTTTTTAACTTTTTTTTATCTTGTATTTCAATTTACATTGATAAAAAAACATTGAAAAAATTCTGAAATTTTTTTGTGTTAATTGATAAAAAAAAAAAAAATGGAAATTAATTGGAATGCCAAATATACAACAAGTTCTGATTGTTTTTTTGATTTTTTATTGAGAAACTTGCATGTGTGTCAGTCAATCTGATAGCGCTTTGTTAATAACTTCGAATAATAACTGCATACAAATATATGAAATTAAGAAAAATTATTTTTTCATTGGCGTTAATCTTAATCTTTAACCAACAAAAAAAGAAACCTAAATAAAACAAGAAGAAGCCATTGCTTTTTAAAATTATGGAAAAGTTCAGCTTTACGAATAATAACATTATAAAATAAAATTTCTTCATATATGTATAATTTTTTAAATAATCTTTTTGTTTTCTTAAATCAAATTCTTAGATTATTGACTGAATTTTCTTCTTAGTCTGTCTTGTGTTTGCTTAAGAATAAAATAAACCAAACGAAGAATATCAAGCAGTGTGTTTGTATGACAGCTTCAACTGAATTGTACTCCAAGCACAAACAGATCCAGTACATGTTTTGTTGGGAAGTCATTGAGATACGAGAAAGTAGAATAATACTATCCAATATTAACGTTCCTGTGAGCAATATCTCGTACAACGACGTCTGCTTTACAAGTACTCTACTGATACTATGTCGAACTAAGACACTTAAGTAGCAAATGTTGATTTTATTGCATTCGTTAAAAATATAGAAAAAAGTGGTAACAAAAAAAAAAAAAAAAAAAAACAGCAATTTTGGGTATATAATTTGAGGTTAAATATAAAAAGCAGTAGAACACAGACTAGTGGAAAAGTAGACTTTTAACCGAGAAAGTGACCAAAAAGAATTTTTTGGTAAAAAGATAAGCTAACTGTCTTGGAACTAACCTAGAACTTAACTATAACTGAACAAAAACCGAACTAGAACTGAACTAGAGCAGAACTAGAATTGAACTAGAACTGAACTAGAACTGAACTAGAACTAGAACTGAACTAGAACTGAACTAGAACTGAACTAGAACTGAACTAGAACTGAACTAGAGCTGAACTAAAACTGAGCTAGAACTGAACTAGAACTGAACTGAACTAGAACTGAACTAGAACTGAACTAGAACTGAACTAGAACTGAACTAGAATTAAACTAGAACTGAACTAGAACTGAACTAGAACTGAACTAGAACTGAACAAGAACTGAACTAGAACTAAACTAGAACTGAACTAGAACTGAACTAGAACTGAACTAGAACTGAACTAGAACTGAACTAGAACTGAACTAGAACTGAACTAGAACTGAACTGGAACTGAACTAGAACTGAACTAAAACTGAACTACAACTGAACTAGAACTGAACTAGAACTGAACTAGAACTGAACTAGAACTGAACTAGAACTGAACTAGAACTAAACAAGAACTGAACTAGAACTGAACTAGAACTGAACTAGAACTGAACTAGAACTGAACTAGAACTGAACTAGAACTGAACTAGAACTGAACTAGAACTGAACTAGAACTGAACTAGAACTGAACTAGAACTGAACTAGAACTGAACTAGAACTGAACTAGAACTGAACTAGAACTGAAATAGAACTGAGCTAGAACAGAACTACACATTTTTAAGTTGAAATTGAGAAAATCGAAATTAAAATTCAGAAAAACGAATAAATAAAAATTGATTATAAGAAATCGAAATTGATATCGAGAAAATACAAATTGGAATTGTGAAATTACAAATTAATATTCAGTAAATATAAATTGAAGATGAGATAAAACAAATTAATATTGAGATGTTTTTATTGCTATATTTAAATAATTTCATTTAAAGTGGAAAATAAATAATTTGGATTGAAGAAACAAATTTCAATTTGCTCTGCAAAAGAGATCGTGGCTGGTCCAGGAAAGGCTCAACAGCTACAATACACGTACCATCTTCCCAAGGTCGAAATATCCACCTAATCGGGGGAATATCATCGTTCAAACGAGGAGAATGGGAGCAATTAGGAAACCTCTTAAAAGAATTAGTTGTTTTGTGTGATAATGCAGCATGTTTCTTTATTGAATTTTACATTTGTGTATAAGTTTTCTTATCCAATCCAATTGAGTTTATATGGCCCAACATAAAAACACACACAAAAACCCGAACAACGTCTTGTTTATTTACAAGGTATTATCGACGAACCTAAGTGTTTTCTACAACATTTTACCAAAGGGCAATAGAATTGGAGAATATGTTGGTGAATAACTTTGTATACATATGTTCATATACTTAATTTTCAAATATTTAACGTTATTTGTTTTTGAACTCATAATTTTCTTTGCCTAATATTAATAAAACTTTGTATTTATATCTCATTATTAATAAGGATTTAATTGGGTTTTCTCGATTCCAATTTGTATTTTCTCAATATTAATTTCGATTTATTATTATCAATTTGTATATTCTCAATATTAATTTGGATTTCTTATAATCAATTTGTATTTTCTAAACATCAATTGTTTTTTCTAGATAATAATTTGTATTTTCTATTTCAACTAAAACAGGTGTAGAACTAAACTAGAACTGAACTTGAACTGAACTAGAACTGAACTGAACTAGAACTTAATTGGAACTGAACTAGAACTCTACTTAAACAAAACAGAAATTGTTTGACAGGTGAAATTAAAGAATTAGTAAAAGGAATGCTTCAGTTTGTAGTGAAAGTACGGATTTTTGTATTATAAAATATAAATAAAGTTTTTTTTTAATGTAAATAAATAACATTTGTTGTTAAATATGTATATGCATATATTTTGAAAATTATGTAGTATGAAAATATTTTTAAAGTGAGGTGATGTGTTTCACAAAATATTCTTCTTCATGTTATTGTAAATCTCGGATTCTAACGTCTACATATAGTCCCACAATAACACCCTAGTCAATACTGCCAATGTCCGTTATGGATTTTCGATGGCAAGCACACGCTAAATGTCTAAAGTACAAACAATTGTCTGGTATACATTTGGTCAGTAGTACTGGAAACAAAATCAACAGTGAATCACTATAGTTTCACTCTTGATATTTTCTACAGGGTCTGTGCAATAATACAACTTGGCAAATCATTCGCTTTCAAGATCAAAAACAACGCTGTTTATAAAATCGTTTTTTACAGAGATAACAATAGTTAAGGGATTAAATCAATTACCAGTAACAATTTTCCACTCAAATACGAACCATTTTTGACAAGCAAGTATTCTGTCAAGTTTCAATTTATATGCCGATAGAGTTGAAAACCCAAAACAATATATTGAAAATAGAATCCTTTTATATTATTCTTCACCGTTTTTAATGCTCTTTATTGCCAATTTGCTGGAGTAAAAAAGAAAATTGATTTTCATTGTCAAAACATCTATTTAGGGAAACACGTATTGGGACACTAACAAAGTTTTAAAGTAGTATGTAAAATAATTGTATTATAGTTTTAAATTTTTTGTATTTTCTACTTTCAGCTGTTTGGCATTTTAAGGATGTTTTTTCCCTCTATGTGTCAGACAAACATGTTAATTTTTTTTTTAGATTGGGCTGATTCTGAATGAAATTTTTCTTAAATTGTTTTCGTTGATTTTAGTTGTTATTTTTTTTATTTTATTGTATTTGATATCTTACAGAACCCATCTGCTTGTAATAATGATCTACTTGAAATCAAAATACAATAACATCAAACTGAGCAGTACAAATAAACGAAATCGTAAGAAAAAACAACTTGAAATCATTGTCATTATAATAATGTTGCCTAAGGGAACGATTTTTTCCATTTAATATGTTTGCCATCAAATTGTTGTGTTTTTTTTATTGTTTTTGTATTTTTTTTTTTTTTACTGAAATCCTAAAAATGTACTTTGGTAGAAGTGGATGTATGTGTGTATAGACATAAAACCGTATAAGCTACACACTTAAAATGCTTATGTTAAGTACAGTGAGTCAAAAGTTAGTTAAATGGTTGTTGAGACTTAAAAGCTTCGTTCACAATTATAGCAGCAATTTGGTTTTTTTTCCTTTCCTTTTTCCAAAGAATTTCATATATTTTCCTTTCATTTGTTGAGAAAAAATATATTTTAAGCTTTTTGAAAAATTGAGTCCACTTTAACATCAGCAACAATTTGTACAAAATTGTAACTGAAGCTTATAATAATTTTAATTTTTAAGTTTTGAATGAAAATGTTGACATAATATTGAGCTGGGAGTAAGTTGCAGGCGGTTTCTTGATTGAAAATATGTGTGCTGGTTAAAAAATTGCTGTTTTATTGTAAACACGAAGTGAAAATGTTGCTGTCATTGTAAATATGGTCTTGATTCTGAAAGCGATATACACACATACATATTTCAATGACTTAAAAAAAGCATTCTTAAATTAACTCAAATATCGATTGTAAACTTCCTCGAATTAACTCATCTGAGTTCAAAGATTTTACAACGCACTCGAAAATTATAAACCATCACTGTTCTATCCCCCACTGTATTATACTTACATACTGTAAACACAGATATATACTAAATATAAATATTTAGTATATATATATACATATGTATGTCAGTATGCGTGAGTGCATATGTGTGTATTTTGTGTTTACATGTTTACAAAAATACTCTTATAAGCAGACAAGCTAACAAACAGACAGACATTGAAACAAAGAACTAAAATCAACTTTAACACATGTAAAAGCTTAGCAATAATTGTATACACAGCCATTATTTTGATTTCGACTTTTCTGACATTTTTGCTGTTGCTCTTGTACCGTGAACAAAAGTCAGTTTGTAAAGAGCAATCAAAAATATATAAAAAAAAAGTATGGAAAAAAAGTAATTTAATATAAAAACATCAACGTTAGAATTTCGAAACTCCAGATCTTCTTAAATTCAAAAACGAGGAATTACTGTTAGTGCGTATTGTTTGCGTTTAAAGTGCAGCGGTATTTGAAAGAATGAAATTGTAAAGCCTGTAAATTAAGCTAAGAAGGACAATAAAATCACAAATTACAGAAAAAATTATGTAAAAAGCCACTTATGAAAAATTTCCATTTGTTGATTAACGAAACTAATATTTTAAGACCCGTTTTCACAACATACCGATAACTAAAGATAGGATTTTGTCGGCTGTATAAGAGGTGTTTCATTATTACAGCTTTACTTTAACCAAAGAAAGCGACAAGTTACAGGGATATTCCGGTATGTTAAAGAAAATTTTTAATAATGGAACACTTATTATGCGAAAAAAATCCTACCTTAAGCTATCGGTTAGCTGTGACAATGGGGGTAGGCCTGTTATCAACTGAAATATTTACTTAATCAAAAAAAAAAATCAAATTTTTCGACATTTTCTTTAAAATCGTAGGTAATGAATCTCAATCAAAACTTTGTACGAATCTCCAATTACACAGTGCAACAAAATTCGGGTCATCAACGCCAGCCTCTAGAGTCTAGACTATTGGTAGCGCAAATCTGTCAAACGGTTTTGAAAAGTTAGCTCGGTTTCCCGAAATATCGGCCTCTTAAGTTTTTGAATTTTTTGAAAAGGCGTTTAGTATAAGTCAACAAAAAAAAAAGGCTCCGTGCAATAACTCCCAGGTGCAATAAGTCCCAGTGCAATACCTCCCAATGAATTAAATCCCAAAATAAATGAAATAAGTCCAAAACTGGAAAAAAGAAATAAATCCCAAAAAAAATGAAATAATTTCCAAGTCTTAAATGAAACAAACCCCAACTTTTGGGAGTTATTTCATAATGAAATAACTCATAAAGACATTCATGAAATATCTTCCAAAAACAGTCCATCGAAAAGAAATGAAATAAGACCCAAAAAAAAATGAAACAACTTCCAAAGAAATTTATTATATATGTATTCGTTTTACTTGAATATTTACATATTAGGTTACCAAAAAACTAACATTGAGTCCTCGACATTTTGACAACAAATGGGGCATTTTATTATATCCTGACCTCCTGCAATGGCAACTGCCTGCAGTTTAAGCACGCCGGGTACAAGGATTACCTCCTCTATGGTATAACAAACATCGGCTTCGCTAACTAAAGCAAACACCGGCTTCGCTAACTAAAGCTTCTCTGCATAGGCGGCCTTCGGCCGGGCGCAAGGATTTTATACTCTTTGGTATAACAAACACTGGCTTCGCTAACTTAAGCTTTTCTGCATAGCCGGCCTTTGGCCGGGCGCAAGGATTTTATACTCTATGGTATAACAAACACAGGCTTCGCTAACTAAAGCTTCTCTGCATAGCCGGCCTTCGGCCGGGCGCAAGGATTTTCTCCTCTATGGTATAACAAACACCGGCTTCGCTAACTAAAGCTTCACTGCGTAGCCGGTAACCATAAGACACTGCAATTGCAATTAGCAAAATTTTCTTCTTTGATAAACTTAAGTCATTGTATTCAAATAGTTTGAAATATCCCGTTATAAATACCGTTTAAAATTTTACAAAATTTTAAGAAATTGCAAATAATTGAAAATGAAAAAACTCTTACAAAAAATGAAAAAACTCCCACAGCAAATGAAATAACTTCCACGTTAATTTTTTTGGGGACTTATTTTATTTGGATTTTATTTCATTATGAAATAACTCCCAGGCAAAAAATGAAATAACTTCCAAAAAAATGAAATAAAACCGAGAGGGCTGGGAGCTATTTCATAATGAAATTACTCCCACATTTGTATGAAAAATTTTTGGGTCTAATTTCATTTTTTTCTTGGGACTTATTGCACCTGGGAGTTATTGCACGGAGCCAAAAAAAATATACTAAATGTACTTCTGAGCTAAAATACTTTTTCAGATATCTTCAGTAGAATTATATGGCAATTCTTTCCTTTACTTTTGCCCTTTTTTTAACTTCCTCACAAAGGTATACTAAAACGGCACTTTATAGGGTTGAAATGTTCCACGAATACATATTATCTGCATAAAATTACACTAGGGGTCTTCCAAGACCAAAAGTTCGTGCAATGTATGTAAAACGGATTTTCAAAATTTCGGGCATTGAAATTTTTGAATTTCTTGAAAAGGCGTTTTACATACATTGCACGAACTTTGGTCTTAGAAGACCCCTAGTAAAATTTGATACAGAAAATATGTATTCGTGGAACATTTTAACCCTCTAAGGTGCCGTTTAGTATACATACATTGCACGAACTTTTGGTCAAATGCTTTATTGCTTCTATTTTTCTATTACCCTAAATTATTAATATTTTGCTCTTAAATCGTTAATTACACAGTACAACAGCCAATCTGGGGGGTGAGAAATTCCAAGTCAGGGTGATGGTACTAGGTCAGTGTAGTAAAACCCTCAAAGGGTTTGGCGTTCGTATGTGTCAGTCTTTTTTTTATGACATTTTAAATTTTTTCCTTATCTTGATGTTTTTTTGTTTAACATAACTCTAGAACCACTTGTCCGATTTTGCTAAAACAAACTCAAAAAAATTTAGAATTACAATTTCTTTAATCCGTTCATATAACGGTTTTCTTTATAATCAACAGTTTTGCCGGTAAAAATAAATTTGTGGAGAATTATAATTGATAAGTGAAAAAAAATGTTCAAGCCTGGATGTATGCAGCAGATTTTATCACAAACCTGCACTGCAATTTTTGTGACTTTTTTAAGCGATCGGTGAAAATCGTCGGACTTTTGTTTGTTATTTGAAAGAATACACCCACATTCAGTGATGCCAACAGTAGGGGATTCCCCTTTTCTAGGGATTTTTCTTCGGAAAATTTCAACCGTAGGGAAAAGAGGACACAATTTTTTATTTTAGGGCATATTTATTTATTTAATCAATGGATATTATCCTTACTGACTAATAACAATATTGACTTAAAATTAATGAATAACAACATGCATTTTGAAATATACTACAAATTTACAGAATATATGTAGTACATAAAAATTTACGAATAAAGAAAAACAATAAGAAAAATCAACAAATTGTGACATAGAATTAAATTGTCTACATAACCTCGAAAAAGGATCAGCAATAGCGTAATTTTCTCTAAAAAAATTTAACAAAAAGCAGATTATAATGACGCGTATTGCGACAAGGTATATTAAATTTAGCAGACTCTACAGAAAATCACAA
Organism: Pollenia angustigena; assembly: GCA_930367215.1. Lineage (NCBI taxonomy): Eukaryota > Metazoa > Arthropoda > Insecta > Diptera > Polleniidae > Pollenia > Pollenia angustigena. The sequence goes on along the minus strand of OV884058.1, from coordinate 179,264,379 downwards.
CAAACATTACCATTAATAAGATTAACCATAAAAGAAACATTTAACATTGTACGACGACTTTTGAGCGATGGTAATTTTATTAATGCCAGTCTTCTAGCATAGGAAGGAAAGTTTGTCGAGTAACTCCAATGAAGATTGAAGATGAAGTTTTTGGACCGATTCAATACGAGAATTGTGAATGTTGTAAAATGGATCCCAAATGATTGACCCATATTCTAAGATTGGTCTAACGAGTGATACGTAAAGTTGCTTCGTTATGTATGGATCGGTGAATTTTTAACCCAGCGCTTAATAAAGCCAAGAACGCCGCGAGCTTTATTAACAGTTAATGTAATATGAGAAACAAAGTTTAATTTAGGATCCAGTAAGACTTCAATATCAAGAAACGAATCAACCAACCTCCAGTTGATGACCACCAAAAGCATAATTAACAGCAATACAGTTATTTCTATAAAAACGCATGCTTTTGCATTTCACAAGATTCAGCTCCATCATATTATGAGTACGCCATAAAAAGAAGTTATTAAGATCCGATTGAAGATAAAAATGATCCGAAAAAAATCCCTAGAAAAGGGGAAATCCCCTACTGTTGGCATCACTGAATGTGGGTGTATTCTTTCAAATAACAAACAAAAGTCCGACGATTTTCACCGATCGCTTAAAAAAAGTCACAAAAATTGCAGTGCAGGTTTGTGATAAAATCTGCTGCATACATCCAGGCTTGAACATTTTTTTGCACTTATCAATTATAATTCTCCACAAATTTATTTTTACCGGCAAAACTGTTGATTATAAAGAAAAACGTTATATGAACGGATTAAAGAAATTGTAATTCTAAATTTTTTTGAGTTTGTTTTAGCAAAATCGGACAAGTGGTTCTCGAGTTATGTTAAACAAAAAAACATCAAGATAAGGAAAAAATTTAAAATGTCATAAAAAAAAACTGACACATACGAACGCCAAACCCTTTGAGGGTTTTACTATACTGACCTAGTACCATCACCCTGACTTGGAATTTCTCACCCCCCAGACAATAATCCCAAAAATGTTCCATAGTGTTATGAATAATTTCCATGAAAATCGTAAGCAATCGCTAATTTCCTCTATAGCTATTATGGCCGATTTTACCAATTTATTTATATATCAATTTATTTTTAAACATTTCGTTTTTCATGTCAAATAAAAATAAAATTTTATGAACAACTATATTTAAATATCAATTGATATTTATGTAAATAGAATTGGTGAAAATGGCCATTTAATATATAAGTTTTTGAAAGCTATTATGTATTAATGTAAATAAAAAACCTTTTTTACATGTTTCTCCCAACGTTTCGTCAATTATTTGTTGACATCTTCAGGGGTTGTCTATTTAATATTTTTTTATTACAAAATGAGAAAACAACAAAATAAATAAACTTACAATTACTAAGTTGTTTTTCACATTAAATTTTACATTAAATGTTACACAGCGTACATAAAACACAAAACATTTAACATATAATTAAATTAAACACACAACTTAAATTAATATCACAGCTTATCTTTTCTATTTTATTGCAACTCTGTAGCTAAAACTTATGTTATTTGTGTCTTCCTTTAAATTCATTGTTCTGTCAATATTTTGTTGTATACGTAAGCTTTCTCTTGTGAAACGTTTTTTCTGTTTTGTTTCTACGTCTAACTTGAGGGTTACACGATCAAGTTTTGGCTATCAAGTTTTAATACACTCACACTTTTTTACCAATACACTCATACTTTTAAAAATTGATACGAACTTGCCTCTAAAATTCTCTTGCCAGTGAGTGTATCAATTTTCGTTCAAGAAAACAGCTTATTACAAATCTTTTGAAGTTGTTTTTGTTTTTTTTTTTCACAAATATTTTGCCGGCAAAAGCTGAAGTTCTTTTTTTTTACAAATTATTGCGGGAATTTTAAAATTTTATCTAAAAACCTAACAAAATAGTGAAATATGTTTATTAATAAAATTAATAAGCAAAATGATAAAGTCCCTTCGAACAGCCTACAGTGCAGAAAAATCAAAAGTGGAAAATAGCAAAACATTTTGAGTTGTTTTCTCGGCGACGACATCTTGAAAAAGTAAATTGCTTTCAACTTGCGTGCAGCCTACGTCACAGCTGCCAACTTTTGCATATTTTGACAATCAGTATATGTAAAAGACTATCAAGAAAATCTTGATCGTGTGGCTGCACTGTAATATTCTTATTCTGTCAAAGTCAGGTTTATCCTCTTCGCAAATCATATGTTTTGACAAAGCTGTTGATTCCTTATGTTTTTCTATGTCATTTTTGTGTTCACACATTCTTGTTTGTAAATTTCTCTTTGTTGTGCCAATATAAGTTAGACCACAGTTTTGTTCGTCATTTCCCTTACATGCTATTTCGAACACAACATGGTGGAATAAGCAGGTGGCATCGTTACGGCAACAAATACAACATTACAACAAAAATGGAACTTATATCACCGTTTAAGTCATAAAATACTTTAAACAAAAATCAAAGAGTACCGCTGAACGTGATGAAATAAATACATTTTTAGTCAATTTTTATCAATATCTTATTTATTTTAATTTAAAATTATCAAAAACTTTAATAATATACAATAATCACAGCACAAAACGTGGACTATTTGTAAACATAAACAAAACTTTGACATAAACCTAGACAAACAATGCAAGAGCAAAAAATCGTCATCTGGCGTAGTGCTGCCACCTGTTTATTCCACCATGGTACACAACGTTGTTTTGTTGTTGTTTTTCTACACGCATTTTAATTTTGGAAAAAATAGAGTTGAGTGTAGTATGTGGTTTGTAGGCGTAACATATGTTTTGTGTGTCTATCGTTGTTTTAAAAATTTATCACAAAGGGACCAATAAAGGACCCAAGTGAGCTGTCTGTCGATAGCTGCCCATGGAACCTATCGTTGTTTTAATATTTTTGTTGTCCGTTAAACCAGAAATAAACTTTACACTGTTAAAAACTTTGTCATTATTTTAATTAATTTTCTTTGTGTTTCTTCAATTAGTTGGTGTATAAGTTTAATTGGAAAACTATTATTTATTAATATTGCTGTAATTTTCTTTATGTTTTTAACATGGAATTCTTCATCGCTAATATATAGTACCCTAAAAATGAAATTTGTTTGCCGTATTTATTATTTGGTATTTTAGTTGAGTTGCATTAAACCAGTCAAATTTAATAAAACTATTATGTCGATATATGTATGTATCCAAATATGCAATTTTAAAATTCTCTTCAATTTCCGTAGTAAACTGGATTTTTGGAGGGTATGCGTTAAAAGCATTCAGGATCTCTTCTTTGTCGTCCCGTTTTATTATTTATTATTATTTATTTATTATTTTCTCTAAACAATTATTCATAATTTTCCCAAAATTCGCAAATTATCGAAATGTTATTTAAAATAATTATCTATATTGAAGATTATCGCATACTGCATGAATGCACGGTTACAAGGTTACGAACTTTTTGGGTTTACGAATGCTTAGTTTTAAGATTCTGCTAATTTCATGCAAACAAATCAAATCGTTTTTGTTTGCATATTTACATTAAGGATTATTTTTTTTTTCTTTCTTTTACACTTTCTGCCCAAAATTTATGAGTAATTTGTATGTATGTACTTTTTATTTGAAAACAATAATTACACAGGCCTGCGAAATTAAAGTTTTTGAAATAAATCTCATAAATATGACGTTGTACATTTAAACGAAGTTAATATTTCAGGCAAATTTCAGACTAATTTATTCAAATAATATGAATAGATAAGTCTAGTTTTTGTTTGCCCTTCCCTGCTTTAGTATAATCGCAATAAAACGATGCTCAAGAATTATCATTTGCCATTTGTTGCTGAGACTTAAAAGTTTAGTTGTGCAAGAAAAATTCAGATATTTTTGGTCAAATTACCAGTCACCAGTGATGAAAAATTTAAAAATTTAGATAGTACTGACCACCAAGCAAAAGAGTATTTTTTCAACATTTTGGTCCATTTTTTAAACATATTTTTTATGGAAAATAAGGCTGACTTCCAAAACAATACAATACTAAGTTTGTATACAGTTTTCCTACAGTATTTAACCATGCACATTTACAAAGTACCGAAACAATGCAACTATGTGTTCTGTTTAGTTAAACGTTTTGAAATGTAAGTGATGCAATGTATAATATTTAAATAAATCTATATTGCTTGCAAATTAAATGTCAAATATAACAAAGCATCAACTTTAAAACCGATGCTCTGATTGCTTTTTTGCTGCGTTACTCATACTCACCATTGATGTTTTGGAAGGGTTTGCATTGCATATAACTAATGTTTGAATTAATTTTAAATATAAACTGCTCGATAGATTTTTTTTGTTAAAATAACGTTGGGTCGCGAGATATGTTTTCTGTTGAAATTAAAAGCCTTTATAACTTTTCTTTTGTGATTTGGTTTGTTTTACATGCTTTGAATATTTTAACTTTTGCATCGAAAATTAGATTCAATGACCAAAATTGACGATTAAAGCAACATAATGTTTAGAGAACTGTAAAATTAAGAATATCAGGCAATGCTAGAACTTGATATCTATTAATATATTTCAGATCTCAAAACAGGTATTAAATGTTAAAAAAGTGCGCCATTATTATTATATAGAATTGATTTCAAACTAAATTTTTGTAAAAATGTGCCTACCAGCTAGTGCTGGGATACTATCGATATTTTGCACTATCGATATTTATCGATAGTTCAGATTTCACTATCGATATATCGATATTACTATCTACTGAATGTTTGTACTTGTGCAGGAAAACTTTAATTATTTTTTTATAAGGCTACAGTCCGTTGTTTTCATCAATTTATTGAATGTATGAGACGTATGTATATACGCACGTTATTTTAGATGGCAGTTTTTTAAAAATTGATAAGTACCTTTCTGAAGAAACCGATGTAACAGGGGCTATAAGATATTCCATTGCAACTTTAAAAAATTTTCTTAATTCTAAACCCAAAAAGGTAATCAATCTAGCGGACTTATCCTCTAATGGTCGTTCATTGTTTTGTCCTATGCTTGCAATTGCATTTGGATTTGCATTTTTTTTTTGCAACATTACATAAATATTTGACATTTCAGTCCCTATATAAACATGTACAAATTTCGACTTAAAGGCCTTTTATTAGCAGTAAAAAGCACTGCTAAGCAATCCATACCACTTGCCATTCTTGTTGTTTGTATTCATTGCTGTAATTCAGCGCGAATTAATAAAAACAAGTAAAAATTTGCGGCAAAAAACTGTGTGTGTATAGCTGCTGTTACATGTATTCATAGCTGTGTTTAAAATAATAATAATATCGATATTTTTCCTATCGATATTTTAAGATAATCGATAATATCGCCAGTACTATCGATAGTTTCCCAGCACTACCGCGCACCACTGTTGGGATCTGACAATCTTTAAATTGTACCGTCTCAATGACAAAATTGTACCAAATTGACATAAATTGTACCAAGACTTCGCTGTAAAATAAAATAGCAAACGTAACACTTTTATTCAATAAAATTAAAAACAAAACAAGTAAAAAACTATAATCGGTAAAAATTTGCGGCAAAAAACTGTGTGTGTATAGCTGCTGTTAGATGTCTTCATATCTGTATTTTAAATACTAAAAATATCGATATTTATATTTTTCCTATCGATATTTTCGATAATTTCAGACTATCGATAATATCGATAGCTTCCCAGCACTACTACCAGCAACCACCCGACGAAATTAAATTTATTATTTTATAAATTTAAAAACTAATTTAAGCAATTACCAAAAAAGCGCTAATAACACTACGTGACAAAATTTCAACAAAGTCGTGACCAAATGAATCTGACAGCTTATCTTTACGTAAAATTTTCCGCTGAATCCGAATATGAAGTCAGAATTGTCAAAAGTAGTTTTTTGAGTTTTTGAGATATTCCAAAATAACCGTTATTTGTGTTTTTAAAAAAGATGATGTGACTGAAATGCAAATATCTTCAAAAATTTTAGACGGATTATGTAATTCTTTCTTTTACGCGAAAGGTTATAAAATTTCTAAAATATCCATGGATTGCTTGTGAAGATTGGTCAATAAATGACAGAGTTAAAGGGGACAAAAGTTCAAGTTTCATTGAAAATTTTATGATTTTGTTCAATTTTGCTCTTTTCAAGTTATTTTTTTTTTAAACCAATGATTTAAAAATCCTAATGTTTTATTGCATGCGACATTATATTATTTTAATATAAACATTTTGCGTCCAACAAGACATAGATTGGTACAAAAATGACAAGGCTACAGAAGATTTAGTAAATTAACCCACATAGAAATTCAATACTTTTAAGCAATTTTTAATATTTATTGTAACTAAAAATTTAGCTTTGTATATTAATTTGTTGTGGGTTAGTTCCATTAATCTTCTGTAACTGTATCATTTTTGCACCGATCCTGATCCTATTGGGCACAAAATGTTCGTATTGATATAGGCTAAAATTTTATTTTTTGGATATTTGCATTTCAGTCACAGCATCTTTTTTAACAACAGAAATAACGGTTATTTTGGAATATCTCAAAAACTGTTCTACTTTGGACAATTCTGACTTCATATTCAGATTCAGCGGAAAATTTTACATAAAGATTAGATGTCAAATTCAGTTGGTAAAAAAATTGTCACGTAGTGTAATTAAATGGAAGTTCTCTCAAGCAACAGTGTGTAGAATTTCAGCCAGAGTGGTTCGCTGGGGCAATATAAAAATTAAAATGCATTCATCTCTTATAGAGGAAGAAATCCCAATGAGAGAATTTAAGACACTTAAAAATTTCCCAGACGTTATTGGTACGCACATACGTATCAAAAAAACAGGCGGAAAAATAGCCCAATATTATATAAACAGAAAGGGTTAATATACCCTGAATGTACAGGTAAATTATATTTCAGAAATACATTATAAATAAATCTTTTACCACTCATGACTGCCGTATTTTAAATGAGTCAACTCTCAAACTTGAAAGCGGAGAGTTCAAAGGTATTTTGTTGGGAGACCCAGGATATAAGCTGCAGAATTATTTATTCACCCCATTATCCAAACCACAGAATGAAAAGGAGAACAAATAAATGCTGCACAGATAGGCACTAGAAATTCTGTTAAACGTTGCTTCGGGGTTTGGAGCCAACGATTTCGCTGCTTGTTAGATGGATTGACGGTTTATCTGGCAAAAGGAAAAACATTGATTATCTCCCTAGCAGTACTTCACAACATTGCTATTGAAAAAAATGATATAGTTCTAGGTAAAAACATTTGAACCTAAAATATTTTGGCAGTTATATGAGGCTAAAAATGGAGGTTTTATTTTCAAAAAATCTGCGTAATGTATAATAAAAACTGGTTAAATTATTCATTAAACATAAAGCTGTGTAATATCTTTTGGAACCTACAGAGTTTAATATGCTGAGAAATGATTTACATATTTCGCTTCTATTTCAATAGTATGTATTTTATTAACAAAAAAAAAAGTATACAATTATTTAAAATATTGCGTTTTAAAAAACAGAAATTCATTTTAAATTGAAATTCACTTAAAATTCGTTCGTTGTATGATACTTGTATGCACTCGTATCGTTTCATCCCTAGTTGTATGCATTACTATTACAAAAATTACAATTAAAAAAACATGTTGTTGACAACATAAAAATACAAAAGTAATATAAACGTTCAATTGTTAATTAAGCGTTTATAAATTAGACTTTTTGTTAATGGTTTATAAAACAAATAGTGTTTGATAACTATTGTAAGCATTAAAGCGGCAACAAGAAATTTTTATGAATTAGACCGATATTGTACTGCGGCGTAATGAAACATTATACTTTGTACTTATACAAAGCATTTAACGTTTTGGAAGTCAGCCTAAGCTTTAATATTTTAAACTAAAATACATTTTTTTTTGCATGTGTCTCAGCTATTTATAGACCAAGCTGGCTAAATTTCAACAGTAAAATTCGGCTGTAGGAAATATCGCCCAAAGAAAAATGGCCCAAAAAAATAAATGAAAAATCGCCCAAAAAAATTCCATGTAAAATTGGGCCTGAATTCATATGAAAAGTGACCCAAAATTGTTGGGCTATTTTTCGTTACAATTGGCTGATTTTTCGTTTTTTAAATTTGGTAATTTTTCATTATGAAAAATCACCCAAAAATATTATATGAAAAATAGCCCATTTTTTCGGGCATACTATTTGTCTAAATCATTCATTATTACTATACGACGAATTCCTAAATGTTATTTATAAAAATAACGGGACATATTGCAAAAAGGTGACATGTCATAACGTCCAGTGACATAGTGTCCGTGGACAAACTCGAAAGCATAGCTTACAAACTCGAAAGAATAGCCGGCCTCTTTGATAAAAAAAAAAGTACCGGCTTCGCTAACTAAAGCTTCTAGGCAAAGACGGCCTTCGGCCAGGTGCAAGGATTTTCGCCTCTATGGTATAACAAAAACCGGCTTCGCTAACTAAAGCTTCTTTGCCCAGCCGGCTTTCGGCCAGGCGCAATGATTTTCTCCTCTATGGTATAACAAATACTGGCTTCGATAACTAAAGCTTATCTGCGAAGTCGGCCTTCGTTCGGAAACAAGGCAGATTTTAGAAGCTTTACTTAGCGAAACCGGTACTTGTTATACCATAAAGGAGAAAATCCTTGCGCCCGGCCGAAGGCCTGCTATGCAGAGAAGCTTTAGTTAGCGAAGCTGGTTTTTGTTATACCATAGAGTAGAAAATCCTTGCGCCCGGCCGAAGGCCGGCTATGCCAAATAGCTTTAGTAAGCGCTGCCGGTATTTGTTACAACATAGGGGAGATAATCCTTGCGCCCAAAAGTGTTTTCGTTATAAGTTTAATATATGCACCCAGAGAAAAAACAACAAAACCATTTTTAAAAAAATGTTGACCATATTATGTTTAATTTAACCAAATCATTGTCACCGACAACCACATTATGGTAAAATAAGTTTCTTTAAAAATAGTTTTGTTGGTTGTGACCATAATAAAACATGTTTTTCTCTTACATTTGTAAGTTACTAAATTTATATGAATAATAAACACTGTTTTGCAAAATGTGTAATTTTTAATTTCTTTTTTGGGAAAAAATTCGTTTTTTCTTTTTGGGTCATTTTTCATTTTCAATTTGGGCTCTTTTTCGTTTCTTTTGGGCAAAATTTTATATTTAACTTTTTGGGTTATTTTTCATGTTCTTTTGGGCGATTTTTCATTATTTTTTTTGGGCCATTTTTCTTTGGGCGATATTTCCTACAGCCGTAAAATTCTGATGAATTCTGTTGCCATAACCGTTTGCTAAGAATAAATTTTTTGTAGGCAATGTTATCAACAGGGTTGCGGAGTCGGAGTTGTAGAGTTAGTGGTGATGTTTTTGTACCGGAGTCGGATCGAAGTACCCACAAAAAATTCGCGACTCCGACTCCAAAATTTTTCGGCTTGAAAAATTTAAAAAAATATTCAATAAATTTCCTAAATAAAAATATGTTCTTCGATATTGGCGATGCAATAATTAAAATATTGTTTCTAAATTTTGACTGAATAACTATTTAAAAGGTACTTCATTAAAACAAAAGTGCTTAAAGTAAAGTAAGGACCAGTCTCATATATATTTAGCATTAAGGTTAGATTAGGAGTTGGAATTTCAGCGGTTGCAGTTCCATAGCCCTAGTTGTTAATGTTAAAAAAAATATCAACGCTAAATTTCTAAAAAAAGAAGCATAAGAGTACTAAAGAATAAAAGAGTACTAAAACGGACGTGGAGGAACCGTGGTATTTTTGAAAGGAAAAAGTACTGAAAGTAGTACCAAAGTACTGAATTTTCCATCACTGCCAGTCACTGAAAACAATTCAAATCGAAAGTGGAAGTAATTTTGTATTTTGCTTCTGTAAAAAATGAAAATTTAATTTAAAGTATCTCAAAAAAATTTGATGTGAATTTGCCATGCCTGTATATCTTTTTTTTTTTTTTTTTGGTATTTTTAATATACAAAAATTTAACGAGCAATTTGTGCCCAAAATGGCAAGCAAATTATAATTTACAATGAAGCCCTTCAAAAAAATACAATATCGTAATTAGCATTTAAGAAATACCTTCTATCCTCAGTGTCTTATTTTAATATAACAATTACAAATTCCAAACACGATTCACAAAACTTCTCATTGTCATGTATTTTATGGAATTTGTCTTTGTTTTTAAGACAGACATAAATCTGAAATTCTTTTTAAAGAATCTTAAATGGTTTTGCTGCACACACATCTGAGCAAATTAAATCAGATACTTTTGTTTTTTTTTTTAAATACAAAGCAAAGATTATAAAAGAAATAACAAACAAATTTTCTGTGGATAAAAGAAAATTTTTTATATTTTTTAATAAATGAACACAATTAAAATTCCTTAAAATAAATTTTGAGAAATATTTCTATTAAATTTTAAATTAATGCAATTTATAATTGAATAAAATTTGTAATTTATTTTTTTAGTATTAAAAGTATTTGTTAAAATAAAATGCATACTTTTAGGCAAGAGAAAGAAACAAAAACTAAAGCATAAGCAAAACAAATTTTGGAAACAATGAAATTATATATTAAGATTTAAAAGGTTTTTTATGATTGGGTTTGAAAATCATTTGTGAATCTTCGGGTGGCTTTAAAGATGAAGGGTGACACAAACCGAACACTTAAGAAATTTTGCTAAAAAAAATTTTAGTTTATCGAAAATATTCTGCAAAGTTAATTAATTATTGCATTAAGTGATATTCCAAAAAAATTGACTAAAGTTTGCTTTAAAATTTTAAACCATCAAAAGTTGTTTTTTTAATTGCAAATTTACACTGAAGTCGCAAATTAAAAAAAGCTATGAATTCTGGTAAAGGGGACAAAAAAAAAAAACAGTCTGAAAGATCACATAGGTATTTTATTTGATGGGGGTTAAAGTGCCACACTCATGGCCTGTTCGTGCAGCATATCGATACATGAAACTATATGTTCTTTACATCTGAAGTATACTTAAAATAAATTTGCAACAGCTTTTTAGAATATCTTACGGCATATAGTTTTGTGGAACATTTTAACCCTCTAACTACCATTAGATTTAACTACATATCGCCCTTGATCATTAAGAGGGTATTAACTCAAAATTTTTATGGTTTTACTTTTTGGTAAAAATCGATGCGTTATATTCATATCTATTCGCTGCGAAAATATCGTTCTTTATTTTTTACTTTTTTGATATAAAAGGTTGGTTTAAAAATTCTTTTTCATATGCCTTTTAAGTATTATTGAGAATTGTTTTGCTTCTATTGAAAATTTTTTAAATTTTCAGTTACATAATACCAGTGTTTAAAATAAACACTAAATATCGCTACTTAGTGTTTGGTTCAGTAGATTTGTGGAAAACAGAAACGCTAATAGTGTTTGTGCACAAAATCAATAAAAACAAGTTAGAGTACTATATTCGGCTGTGCCGAATCTTTGATACCCTCCACCGACACTTCGAATTATAATCTTTGTAAAAACAGACATCTGCATTAAAATTCGTTGCGGTTTAGACCTATATAAAATTATTGATCGACAATCAGAATCAATTTTAAAAAGTTTGAGTAGAATATCAGTTAAGGATAAACTTAAATGATTTTCAAGAGAACAAATTATATAAAAGCCATGGTAAGCTATGAACCAATCATCCCAAATTCTGCAGAACGATTTCTGGTATTAAAAAACATAAATTTCAATACAGCGGTGCAATTAGTTTAAGCGTTTGCAGTAAATTTCAAAAGGCTGCTAAAATGGAATATAAGGAAAATTATGGACCGTATATCACAAAATTGCATAACATTTTTTCTGGCCATATGAAGCTAAACTGGAAGAAAGTTTACCGCGTATTTAATTATTTTACCAGAGTGGGCTTTATATGAGGCCTATGCACCGATCTTCACCAAATTTCACAGTGTCATTTCTAGTTCTATAAAACTGTGATGTATCAAATTTTTTTATGATAGCGTTATTTTTTACGTTTTTAGGCGTACTAAGCTGTTTTCCGGGAGTAAGGTTTATATGGGGCCTAGGGTAAATTATGAACTGATCTTCACGAAATTTCACAGTCTTATTTCTAGTCCTGTAAAACTTATATGTTCCAAATTTTGTTATGATAGCATTATTTTTTACGTATTTAGGTTTACTAAGCTGTTTTCCGGGAGTAAGGTTTATATGGGGCCTATGGTAAATGATGGACCGTTCTTCACAAAATTTTAAAGTCTTATTTCTCGTTCAATAAAACTGTGATGTACCAAATTTTGTTATGATAGCATTCTTTTTTACGTTTTTAGGCGTACTAAGCTATTTTCCGGGAGTAAGGTTTATATGGGGCCTATGGTAAATTATGGACCGATCTTCACGAAATTTCACAGTCTTATTTTTAGTCCTATTTAACTGTGACGTGCCAAAATTTGTTATGATAGCATTGTTAGTTAGGGTTTTAGGCTTACTATACTGTTTTCCGGGAGTAGGTCTTATATGGGGCCTAGGATAAATCATGGACGGATCTTCAAGATATTTTACAGCGTGATTTCCAGTTAAATAAAACGAAGTGGTGCGAAATCTTATATCATTCTGTGCATTTTTCCACCATTTATGTTAGTTTTTGTAACAAAATTATCAATTTTTTTTAGGTGGTGGTTCCACATTTTGATTCATAGCTCAGGTCCTATTGAACCGATTTTGCTGGATTTCAATCCCAAACTGCTTAGGATAACTACAAGCAATTTGACAACAAGTTTGTTTATTCCTTTTGAGTTTTTCGAAAGTGAGTGTGTTTTCAACAGACGGACAGACGGACAGACAGACGGACATGGCTAAATCGACTTAAAATTACTCAAGGACCCAGAATATATTTACTTTATGGGGTCTGAGATGAATAATAAAAAAGTTTCACACGGAATGACAAACTTAATATACCCTCTTCACAACTAATTGTGGTGGAGGGTATAAAAATTATGTTTCACTGTTTGTCATCACATTCAATTATAATGTTTGTCTACAGTTTGCTCTGTTTTTTAACGAAGAACAGAACAATATATAATGTTCGGCTCTTTCTTGAAAATAGTTACGAACGGTATTAAGGGTTGTGTTCGTCTACATAGATTAGGTTAGGTTAAATGGGTAGCCGTCACGACGACGACTCACTTGGGTCCTTATAGCGGTCCCTTTGTGATACCCCTAGCCAGTGATAAGAGTCAGCCAGTATCCACCAGAATATTCCCCAGAGGTCACTGCAGTCTCGATTCCCTGCAGAACAAGGAGATCGATTTCAGTCCCGCATTGGACAAATCGTCCAGACGTGCCAATTCTGGTCTCCCAAAATGCCTAAACCTAATGCCCCCAGACCAGGGCATTGGCAGAGAAAGTGAAACACCGTCTCACTGTGCTTTGTCCCATAGAGAAAAATCAAAAAAAAATTTTTGTCTCAAATTGTTTTTAAATACAGATTTTTTGAAAGATAATAAGGTATCTCAAATAAATGTAAACAAAAAAAATTTTTCTGATTGCTTTTGCCACCACGAGAGGGCGTTAAAAGCTGATAATTTCTTGCAAAAATAACTTAACAGAAAAATGAGTTTTAGTTGTTTCACAAAAATAATTCTGAAAAATTAATTTTTTTAAAAAGTCGCTCGAAATTTGGTTTTCAAGTGCTTTGATATATTTGCAGTTAAATTAAAATTTATAATCTAGTATTTATTTACAAAATAACTTTTTTTATTGCTCTGAAAAACACATTTTTTTTTTGTTGAAATCCAAAAATTACTTTAGTTTGATGGAGTATAAAAAAAAAATTATATAAAACTAGATATTTTTTTTCTGTTTTTGTCAGTTTATACTCTTAGCTAACAGGGTATTCAATTAGTGCCTATTTTTTTACCACAACTTAAAAAAATGCGTTTTTTGAAATGCCTAATTTTATGATTTTTGCTCCAATATCAGGCATTTAAGAGTGTTTACTATCATTGCAACACACGATTTTATATTTTGAATGTTAAAAAATAAAAAAATTTAATTATATCATTAGTAGACCAAAACCACTGAAGTATTTTCAAAATTTAGCTCGAGTTCTTTTTTTATGGCCCACTGAAGTTTTTAATTTTTTTTTAAAGGCGTTTTGAGTAAGTCAAAAAAATGTATTAAATCTAATTCTGAGCTAAATAAGGTTAACAGATGATTTTACTAAAATTTGATGACGGTTCTATTCATAGAACTAATTAACCCTCAATCTGCCATTTGTAGGGGTCATTTCAGCCCCTCCTCATAGAACACCACTAACACGTACGTTTAAAGGGTTAAAATATTCTAAAACAATTTTCTGCATCGAATTTCACTAGGGGTTGTAAGTTCGTGTGATATAAGCATAATGCTTAAAACAGTAAAGTTGCAAAGTCGTATGAAATAATTCGAAAAAATTCAAGCAATAGCTAATAATAAAGCTACATCACCAATTCGATTGGACTCCTATTTTTAGGAGTCATTTAAGTCTCTTTTTTAAATATTCTTATTGAAAACCTTTAAAACGTGTGTTTAAAGGATTAAAATGTTCTTCAAACATTAAATAGTTTTTTTGCACATTCCAATCACCTTTAAAAAAATTTAAAAGTTCAGTGGGTCATAAAAAAATAACTCGAGCTAAGTTTTTAAAAGCCTTCGGTGTTTTTAATTTAATGACATATTTGTTGTTGTCAAAGAGAAACATTAAGATTAAAAATAAAATAATAGATGCTGAAATTGGGAAATATATTCTTGAAGAAAATGTTGAAATCGAAGATGAGATAATAGAAGACGAGATGAGTTCTTCGTTAAGCTAAAATTGGTTTTGGGAAGAATCAAGTAGCGATGATGCTTTGTTATAAGTTTGTCTTTATATTTTTTTTTAACGTTTTTTATTTTAGGAGTGATAAAAATAATTATTAAGTTAAGCTATTATAATTTTTAAGAAATGATGAAATTTTGCCGCCCTATGCTCCAGTGGCAGTGGCAGTGTTTCAAAATCCAAAATTTTAATTTGTTTATGGAAATATATCGCACTTAATCAACAGGAGGGTATTAACTCAAAATGTTCAGTAGAAGCAAAACAATTTTAAATAGCATGATATTTTTACAGCGGATATGAATTCTACGCGTCGATTTTTTGCGAAAAGTGGAAAAATAAAAATTTTGATGGATCAAGTGCGATTTGATTTTTTCATCATTTTTTAATGACGTTTACATTGCTAGTTTTCCTCTTTAATTTTTTCATTTATGTTATCTTTCAAATATCCGTATAGTTTTGTTTTTGCAAGAGCATTTTAACCGTTTTAGCCTTTTTTTCAATTAATGATGTTTTTGTATTTTCCACATTGATAATCCGATTCTACCCAAATTTGGCATAAATATATCTTGCAAATATCAACTAACATATCAAAATTTATTACGATCGAACAATTTTTGTAGGAGTGATAGCGTTTTTAAGAAAGAGGATATATAGCAGGACCTTGAGTCCTTAGCCCGATTTAAATAAAAATTTACACACACGTTGCAAGTTGCATTTGTATTAGCATGACCACTTTTTGTAATTTTGAGGGCATTATTGAAGCTAAAATTACATTTTTCAATTTCAGGACACATGGAAGGTAGGCGTGTCCTTGGGCCGATTTTTCCAAAAATTCTAATTTTTCTTAGCTAAGCTTTTTTATGCTAGTGTACCAAATTTCAAAAATATCTGACAACTCCTTCTATTTTTGTCCCTTCGTTATATGGAAACGAGGCATAGTGCGTCTCCTCCTCCTCATCATCATGACAACGCCTACAGTAATCATTATACGCAAGACTCATCCTCCTAGCATGAGTCCCTATCACCCAGTGACCCGTGATGACTGATATCACTGTCCTCATTCGGTCACTGCCGAGACCGAGTAGTACGCGCGTTCTCGCCGCGTCATAGCCAGGCCATAGAGTCCTGGCCATCAAGCAGGTATGCTCCCCCTGCCATCTTCACTGAGCCCTTATGTAGCACTCCCGTCTGCTGAGAGTCTTGCAGTGCGCCATTTACATAAACAAATAAAGATATCGTTCCTGGGTGTGTAAGCCAAATACTTTCTGCCTGATTAACGATTTCGAACGTCATCGTTCGCATAGACTATTATATTTAAAACAATAACAAAATTCTTAAATTTGTTTTTGTTTTAAATGTAATTAACAAATCACTTCAAATTGACATGATTACAACTAAATCACTTCATAAACCACATAGAATCCACTGAACATACCTCAAACTGAGTGTAATGTAGAATCGCCAATATGATCGTGTACAACCGGCCACGATTTCTGCACTTACAATATTATTACAGTAACGGACAGTAGTTTATTTAAGAAATATTCCGTTCAGTCATTTTTAAATAAATAAAAATTCCAAGCAAATTTATTTTTAACTGATTCTAAGAGTTATTCAAAAAACTAAGTGCATATTAATAGGAATTTTCAGTTGCAGCTAATATTGTCCGTTTATTCAGTTAAATTCTTCTTTATGTTAAATTAAATAAAAATGTAATTTAAAGCAACGAAAAGTTCATTTAATTTTTACTTTCAAAAATTCAACCGCGAATTCCGTAAAAACAAATACATATGCAGTTATTTTATAAAATTTTACTGTCAAAAATTCAACACCATATTTAGTAAAAACAATTAAATATTCAGTTATTTTATAAAATTTTACTACCAAAAATTAATTTTAACTTATCTATAAAAAATGAATTGCTTCTTTTGTGTAAGCAATTCCCATTTTCTATTTGTTAATATAATTTATTTAAATACATCAAATTTTAAAAGTAAAATAATTGCGAAGCCATATCGGTCATGCTGCTGGTGTCTTATAATTGAGAGTTCTTCTGCAAACAACGTGGTCAGTACAACAAAAGTTAAACAAACGTGTGTACCAGGGTAAGTAAATAATAATATTCTCCCTCTCTCGCTTATTAGAAAAACAAGCGGACAGGTGTCTGTCTGGTATTTTTTAGAAATTCGGTTCTTTTGTGTATGTAGTAAACGAAAATTACTGAATTTAATAAAATAACTGACTATTTAATTGTTTTTACTGAATATGGGGTCAATTTTTTGACAGTAAAATTTTAAAATATAACTGAATATTTAGTTGTTTTTACTGAATATGGTGTTGAATTTTTGACAGTAAAAATTAAATGAACTTTTTATTAAAAATAAATGAAAAATAAGTAGACCGGTTTTTAATTGAATTTTCATTTATTTTATATAACAGTTAATTTTACGTACAGAATATTGCGAGTGTGCTTAACCCTTTACGGCGTCATGTTGTATTTCTGCAACATACCCTTAAAGTAAGTGTAAAAATATTATATATGGTAGCATAGCAATTTAAGGCGACGTTGCAGTTTTGCAACATAGGATTCTTGCGGTTTAAAAACTATAAGTTTTCTAAACAGCCAAAAGTTTGTATTAATTTCATTCAAGTGGCACGTGTGTAGAATTATGTTGTGGGGTTTTTGAATTAATTTTAAAAAAATTATTTTTTTAAGTAATAGCGATATTTGGCTATTGAAATTTGTTTGAGTGAAAGGTAAGAGGATATATTTCAATTATCAATTACTAATTTTTCTCGCAAAACCAATTTCGTTTACGTTTTATACTGATTCTGGTTTGTTGTGCCTATTTATACTGATTTTAGTATGTTGTATATATGCAACATTGCCTATTGAGGTGTTTTATTTTACTATTTTTTCAACATTGTGAATGATTTTTCTGTAGTATCAAAATGAGCCTTAAATTGCATAATATAGCTCCTAGGGACCTAGGAATGATTCTATCACAATGGGAAGATAGTGAAGATGACCTTGATTTTTCTGATAACGATAAAGAAAGGGCCGGCTCAAAACGTTCCACCGAAAGATGCCAGGTTGGACCAATACGGAAACTGGCCAGTTTGGGTCAATAAACGCATGAGATGCAAATTTTCAGAATGCAAAGGCTATATGCAGACATCTTGCGAAAAATGCGGGGTAAGTCTTTGCTACAATAAGCAAAACTACTGCTTTAAAAATTTTCATATATTTAATTTCAACTTGAAACTTTGAGAGCAACTGGTGCAATGTTGCATTTCTGCAACATATAATTTTTTTCAATAAATAAGATCTTAAATATGAATAAACATTTTTTTATTAATTTTTCCATTAATAGTAGCCAATTTACCACCTATTAACCAAAAACTAACGAAATTGGTGTTCCTGCGCCGTAAAGGGTTAATGTTTTTATTTTTTTCCTTGATTAATTAATAAATTTTCACAATTTCATCATTCAAATGATTAAAATAATCTTCTGAAAACTTTATAAAAGCATTTATATTAGAGTTGTCAATTATTCGCCTTTTAGCTTTGTTCGAATAATTCAAATAATTGTTTTTGTTCGTTCGATCAAACGGTTTAATCTGAAAAATAATTCGATTACTCGATGAGAATAACGAGTAAAAAAATTATTTTTAAAAAAAATTACATATAATTAATTTACAACTAAGGAAATTTTTCCATTTTCTTCTTTATTTTTTTGCAAATCCACTATGACTTCTTTTTTTGATGAGTACAATTTTTCATCTTAGCTCCATGTCGTTGTATGTGTTACTTTAAGGAATCGTAAATTCCTTAATTCTTAAATAATCCGATACAACTTTGGATTTTCGAAAGGCGTTTGCGTTTAAGCAACTCGAGCGTGATTAAGCTCTTATCACATCAAAATCGGGATGATTAACTATACATTGAAGTTATTTGTTAATCACTTCAAATTGACATGATTACAACTAAATCACTTCATTAATCACATCGAATCCTCTGAACATACCTCAAACTGAGTATAATATAGAGTCGGTCACCATGAACGTACTCATCGCGTGTACAACCGACCACGATTTCTTCTTAATGTTTTTATTTGGCTTTAAATAATTCGGAAACTTTCACAATTCCATAATTAATATGTTTAAAACGATCTTCTGATAACTTTGTTAAAGTATTTTTATTCATTTTTTAATACTTTAAAGAAATATACATAAATTTGTTTGTTGCGTTTTTTTCTTTATCATCTGTCATCTAAATAATCTCAAATGTTATGTGACTGGCTCTGATTAACACAATCAACATTTCATGAAAAATGTTTAACGTTGGATTTAAAAAGAAAACAGCTGTTACAATTGTTTGTCAAAGATTTGTTCAATACGAACATAAAATAAATTTTTAAAATACAATGAATATTTAATACGAATTTTGCATACTAAACATTGAGATAAATTACAATGAGGGCTATAGCAACAATATTTTGTTACTTTTTCTACATTTTTTATAAAATCGCTAAAAACATATGAGAATGAATCAAATTCTAAGCTTTTATTTCTTATTAGACTTTTATTGATTTATTTTTTAATAAAAAAAAATTGTTCGATAAATCGACATAATTTAATCGATTTATTCGTTATTCGAAAATTGCCATTTTAAAATTATTCGAACAATAGTTTGTTTTTGTTTGAACGATTAATCGAATTATTCTTAATCGGTTGACAACTCTAATTTTTATCCATTTTTAATACTTTAAATAAATATAAATTTGTTTGTTGTGTTTTTTTTTTCTTAATCATCTGTCATCTTAATCATCTCAAATGTAGTGTGAACGGCTTTGATTAACTTAATCAACATTTTGCTTAAACGCGTTTAAAAACCCAAATGTGAACATAGCATTAAGCATTAATTGTTGTTTTCCTAATCGCTATTTACTAAAACGTCTATTAAAGATCTCAATTTTTTGAAAAAGGTTTCTAAAATTTAAATTCAAAACAAAATAAATTTATAATCTTAATTAAGTACAACTTCAATTGCCATTAAACAACACATTTTCTCTAAAATCGTTATACATTCCTTAAAACCACAATTTATGATTAACTTTTTTCTATAATTGCCATTTGGCGTTAAATTTTCTCTAAAATTACGATTTATCGAATAAATATTTTATGTCGTAATAAAGCAACTGAGCAAAATGTTTGTTGGTAAAATCTCTCTAAACCGAAAGTTGCTTTTATAAACTTAAGTCGCAATTTTTCGTTAAGTTTTTATGAGAAAAATTGCAATTTACACCAAAAATTTCATTATAAACGCAATTTTTTTAAAACAAGTGTCAAAAATTGCATTTGAACGAAAAACTTTGCTTAAAATCGCAATTTAGCGTTAGATTTTCTTTATTGTCGCAATTTATAATAAACATTTTTCTAGAATCATCTTTTATTATCAAAGTTATTCCTGGGAATATTCCCAATTTTTTTTCTTGATAAATACACTAAAATTTATTGTTGGAGGATTAGCTAGTTTCTATGCGATCTGACCGGTTGCCTAGGCCAGATCATCAGATAACATTCTCCAAAAAAAAACTTTTTTAGATAAGTCAAATATATTAGCAAATAAAACTGCAGTGAATGAGAATTATAAACACTCAAAAAATCTTATTTACAACGACTCCAAAGCTTAAACAAAATACCAACAATAAACAATGAGTTTATCTTTTCTTACATTCCCCACTACCAACATTAAAGGCTCAGTTAGGCGAACGTTGCTGTACCCGTAATGTACCGCACCGTACTGTAAGTACGTTGGTACACTTATAGAACGTTTAAAAACGTGTCATATGTTTTTCCATACATAAACAAAAAGCAATAGTATACATAAAACAAAACACACAGTGATGGTAATCAAAAATGTTCAAATGGTGACCGTTGTGCAGAAAAGGTACCACGTAATTTAAATGGTATTAAAACAGTATTTTTTGTATATAAAAAATGTTAATAATTTACTTTTTATATTATAGATTTACAATAAATAAATTTGTATTTTAACATACATATATATTTTTAGCATACATATATTGTAAATGTGCATACACCAAACAAGGTGTTAATACCATTTAAAGTCTTTAATATGTTTCACATTTCTATTGTATATGTATATGCATTTGTTTACTTTAAACATCTAAACATATGTATATTTGTATATTTGGAAATATGTTGTATTGTAAGTTGTTTTGTCGCAATTCTTTAGATATACTAAAAAAGTACCAAAAAAAAAGAGCAAAATTCCCCGCATTCAATGTTACATACAAGCCGCCCATCACTGTCTTACAAATGTCACGTAACAACGGCATGAAATTCTATTTTATACAGATTGGTACGTTGCAACTACGGTACACTGCATTTCGGTAAGCTTTTGTATTGGTTTTCATATAACAAATAGCGAACAGCTGATGGATACAGTACAGATACGGTACAGCAACGTTCGCCTAACTGAGCCTTAATTGTACTTGTATGTACACGCAGAAAAAAAACATGGCTGAGTATGGTTAAAAAAACCATTTTATGGTCCCTGCAATGGCAACAAACAAACTTTTGTGGTTTTTAACAAAACTTTTTTCAAGATTGTTCCTATTCAACAATAAAGTGTTTACCTCCCTTGAAACTTCAAAACTGGTTGAATTTAACAATATAATGTTTTTTTTTTTAAATAAAGCTACGAATATAAACTTAAACATATTATGTTCACCTTAACCATATTAATAAAACCATATAATGGTTGCCTCCAAAATGTTATGGTTAATTTTTATTAACAATAATATGTTCAAAAGTATAACATTTTAAAACATTGTATGTTTAATTTTAAATTAAAACAAGTAAGAAAGTATATTCGGTCAAGCCCGACCATATGATACCCTACACCACAGTATTTAAAAACACATCATCCTTATGTGTCCATATAAACTTCATGAAAATCGGTTTGAAAGTTTGTGAGAGACAGAAATTGCCCCCTACCTCCCGTTGTGGTCCTATTTTTGAAAAACTGTATAACTAATGTGTCCATATAGATATGGATCTATCTATGTTTTAAATTTCATTAAAATCGGTTTGAGAGGCAGAAATTGCCCCTATCTCCCCTCGTGGTCCTATTTTTTAAAACATGCATACATTTTGTATCCATATAGATATGGTTCTATCTATGTTTTAAATTTCATTGAAATCGGTTTGATAGTTTCTGAGAGGAAGAAATTTCCCCCTATCTTCCTTCGTGGTCCTACGATTCGGCCCATTTTCAATTGGCTTGGTCCTTGTGCCAATAAAAACCTATGACCCAAATTTCATCAAATTATCTCCAAAATTGCGACCTGTACTTTGCGCAAAATGTTACATGGACAGCCAGCCAGCCAGCCTGCCAGCCAGCCAGCCAGCCGGACGGACATCGTTAGTTCGACTCAGAAAGTGATTCTAAGAGGATCGGTATACTTTAAGGTGGGTCTAGGACCAATATTTTAAGTTGTTACACACATCAGCACAAATGCATAATACCCTCTCCACTATTGTGGTGTGGGTATAAAAATATGTTTAAAAAGCAACAACATTCTGGCCGTTTGTTTGCATTTAGCTTCGTTTGCTTAAAATTCTTATTCATTTTATTTTAATTATTGAATAAAATACATAAATTTACGTAAAATAAATTGGCAGAACCAAAGTATATTCATTACAAGTACATGCAAGTGATCAGCTGTTCAGTTGTTTTATTTTCGAAAGTGTCAAAATTTGCTTACATTTTAGTGCGCCATGATTTTGATTTTTTTTTTTGTTTTCTTTATGTTTGGCTGTTTGACAGTATCAAATGGTTTTACACAAGCAAAATGAATGTTGTATTTTTTGTTGTTGATTTGTTGTAGACTTGCATGTACTTGGTATAAAAAAACTTTGAGTAGAACCGAGAAAATGGTAATAAAGGTTGTCACAGACTGGAATATGAAATTTGGATTTTTTATTAAAACCTATCAGGAATAAAAAGTTAATTTCAATTATATTTTGACACTTAACAAACATATTGAAAATATGGATGAAATAAATAACCATAATATGATTAACATTGACCATATTATTTTTAATTCTAACCATAATATGGTTACTTTTGTTAAAAATTTTAATCATATTATAGTTAATTTTAAACATAATATGGTTAGTTTTGACCAATATTTTGGTTAATATTGATCAAAATATGGTAAATTTTGACTCCGGGAAAACATATGTTGATTTTAACCATGCTATGGTCATATTAAAATATAATATGGTAACCTGCAAACATAAACATTGTTAAAATCTAACCATAGTATGTTGCTCGTAGAATATGGTTATCTCCAACCATATTTTTCTTCTAAGAGTAGGTTAATAAAAAAAAGAAAAGCTAATTGCCTTGTTGTTTTCGCAGAAAATCAAAATAAAGCAATTTGCTTGTTCAGTTTTTATGTGAAAAATTACTAATTTTTCTAGAATCGTCATTTGGATTTACATTTTCTCAAACATAAAAATTTACTTTAAAATCGTCATTTATCGTTTTTGTTTTTTTTTTTTTTTTGGGAGTCGCTATCGAGCAAATATTTTTCCTATGATTAAAATTAGCAAAAACCAACATTTCAAAACACTAATTTTGGAATATGACGAAATTTTTTTTTCTTAACTCAAATCGCAAAATTTTTCCCTAAGAAGTGCAATTGAGCGAAAATTTACTCTTAAATCGGAATTTAGAAAAACTTTTTTTTATCCAAAATTAAACCGCAATTTGGCGTTTAATATATAAAACAAAAATTTTGAGTTTAATTTTTTCCGAATTGCAAATAAGAAAAAAATATTGTATATATAATGGCAATTTAGCAAAATCTTTATAAACCGAGACTTTCTCTCAAATTTAAACATTTTGTAGAATTTCTTTCTTATAAACGGTAATTAAACGAAAATGGTCCTTAAAACAGAAATTAAGATAACACTTTACTCTGAAATCACAATTTTTACAAAATCGTTGTGTAGCGAAATTTTCCATTGTAAATAGCAATTTAGCAAATATTGGAGTTTGTTTAAACAAAACTAAAAGATAATTTATTAAAATTTTTTGTTTTTTTGTTAATCTCTTTTTATAGTATAAATTCTTTATTAACGAGCTTTTTGGTAGTTTCAGGAAAACAATTTAACTTATTTATCAAAAAAATTTAACTATGAGAAATCACTTACCGCAATATATTGCCAACCTTTGTTGACTCTAACTAATAAAGCCTCCTCTTCTGTTATATACGCCAAAGTGCCTGGTGGATTCATGGCAGATTTCTATACAAAAAGAAAAATAATGCAGATTTATGAAAATAAAAAGAAAAACTACAGAGTTTTAGGAAACTATAAAAAGAATTTAATAAAAATTACAAAAGCTAGTGAAATAAAATTAAATTTACCTTTGTCATTTCATCAATATTGGGAAACGTGACAGCTCCCGGAACAATACGCATATTCCAAGACGAAGCAGCTGAATAGTAGGGAGTCTCTTCTTCTTCATCATGATCATGATGGCGACCATTGCCAGCAGGAGGTCCAGGTGGTCCTGGAGGACCAGGAGGTCCTGTTAATACAAATAAAGAAAAAAAGTTATAATAAATTGAATAATAAAAAAGGCGAACAAAAAAATCAAAAGAGAGGAAGATATGGAAGCAAAAAACTGTTAAAATCATAATGCAACAGCTATAACATAATTTCACAAAACATAAAAAAAAAAAAATAAAGAAAAAAGTGTAAAATAGTGGAAATATATCTATAAACTACTAAGAGAAAATTAAAGAAAAATAATGCATTAAAAAAAAATTATTATGATGTTGTTGCAACACCAATCAACACCATCAACATCCACGACATCACATACACAACACAACACAGCACAGCAAGAGCAACATTAATGCTAACTGGTTGTTGCTGAAAACAGGAAACGGAAGTATAAAACAAAAAGAGAAAACAAACAGAAAAATATGACTTGGTGTATAGTGATGAGTTGGCTACAACATTATTAATATTTTTATTGTAGTTGCAGTTGTTTTAGTGGTGCCACTGCTGCTATTTTTCCATTTTTTTCTTTTAATTTTATTTCTGTGGGTTTTTTATTGCCTGCAACATTAATGGCCTGGCATACACGACAACAATGAATTGTATAATAAACTATAACAGACTGTAATACACAAAAAGACTGGATGAAACATGGCACAGAACTAAGAAGAAAAAAATTGGGGTCCCAGAAAAATATGAAAAATAATATACAAACATTAAGTACTACAACACCATTTCCGGTCTGGTTTTTTTCTCTCCCTTTTATAACATCAATAACATGAAATGTGGTAAAATGAATATAAAAAACGAACAGGAATATAATTTTGTATTTAATTATGCATTTAAAATGTTATGGAGGAGGATAATTATTTGAAATAGATTTTAAAATT
This sequence comes from Pollenia angustigena, assembly GCA_930367215.1. NCBI lineage: Eukaryota > Metazoa > Arthropoda > Insecta > Diptera > Polleniidae > Pollenia > Pollenia angustigena. The sequence goes on along the minus strand of OV884058.1, from coordinate 179,238,936 downwards.
AAATATAAATTTTCCGTTTTGTTTTAATAGAGTTATAAAAAAATGGCAGAAATTCAAAATATTATTCTAAATATTTTTCTGTCTTTCTCATAGACTTCTGCTTTCAATACTCTTTCTTAATTCTTTTCAATTTAGTCAAATCTGGGGCCTAATTCGAAAGCAATTTTATTTCTAATTCTTTCAGTCGATACTAATTCGATACCTAATTCGAAAGCAATTTTATTTCTAATTCTTTCAGTCGATACATTTAATCAAATCTGGCGCCTAATTCGAAAGCAATTTTATTTCTAATTCTTTCAGTCGATACTGAACGAATCGAAATTTTATTTTTCAGCATTGTGAAACTGAAATTAATGCTTTACAACACTGAAAAAATAATTTCGATTCGTTCAGTATTGACTGAAATACTTAGATAGGAAATTGCTTTCGAATCGAGAAAGTACTCGATCACGACCGCCAGAATTAGGCCCCTGTTTCAAGGAAAATAATTAAAATCTTTCAGCTGTGGGTATATCGAAGACTTTTGAGAGTGTCATAGACACAATTTCGTACAGATGTTTCAACACTTCAGGAACTAAAAATTAAAGATCAATTTTTAAAAATGATAAACAGATCCACATTGCGAGAAGACTGGGAACTTTGAAAAGGAACTATCAAGTTAATGAAACCAGAAGAAGAGGAAGGTCACCTACAAGATGGTCAGAGCAACCGTCACCACTAATTGGAGACATACCTCTGGAAAATTTTTTTGAAATTTTTATATTCAATTATTGTAGATTGTATTTATTATTTTATTTTTTATTTATTATTTTTTTTTATATTATGAATAAATATGCCACTATTCTCTGACACGAGTAATCAGTGTTGAAAAATTCAGTACTTTGGTACTTTTTCTTATAAAAAATACCGCAGTACCCCCGCGTTGTTTTCAGTACTTTTTATCCAATGAGTTTTTTAACTCTTAACTTTTTAAATGTGATAATTTCGAAAGGAGGTTTTGGTCATCATGTGTTCGTTGCAAAATTTATGTTGTTGTATTTTAAAAACAATTAATGACGTTAACATTGAAATGCAAAGCGTGGACGCCAGGATTCATATTTTGCTTTACAGCATGGGATATTGGTTCTTACAAATTAAACATCCCAATAAAAAATTTTATCATTTTGCGAAGCACTAATGGTACATTTAAAAAAATAAGCGCACAATTATGCGCTACGCAATAAGACATACAGAAATGCAGTAAAGTAAGTGAAATAACTCTTAACAATTTTTATAAAAAATAAATAAAATTTCAAGTGCTACGGCATTCCCTTACTACGAAGCAGGTTTGTAAGGGAGAATACAAAAAAATAACTGTAAAAAACATTCAGTGTGTGAAGCTGTTCGTTACATCCAACAATTTTTTATGCGCTGAATAATGCGCTTTATGTGTCAAAAATGTATTGCTTCAAAGTGGAAACTCGCCATATAAAATTCATGTCTTCCGTAAGCTCAATGGTAAGCGAAACTCTTACATTTCTCCCTTACAAACCTGCTTCGCTCGAAGCTCAATTTTTTATTGGGATACAATTTTTAAAATGTTATAACTTCGAACATATTATTGTTAATAAATATTAACTATAACTTGTTTGGAGCCAGCCATAATATGGTTATAGCTTTTGGATAAATAATTTCAACCATAATATGGTTGCCGTGATAATAATATGGTTAAGGTTAACATAATATGTTTAAGTTTATAGTCGTAGCTTTATTTTATAAAAACATTATATTGTAAAATTCATCCATATTTGAAGTTTCAAGGGAGGTAAACACTTTATTGTTAAATAGAAACAAAATATTATCAATCTTGAAAAAAGTTTTGCTAAAAACAACAAAAGTTTGTTTGTTGCCATTGCAGGGACCATTATATGTTTTTTTTTTTAACCATAATTCAACCTTGGTTCTTCTCTGCGTGTAGTCATTGTATGCTTTAGATGCAATCAAAATATCTTTTCTCTTATAAATTATGTTAGCGCCATTTGTAAAATAAGCTTCCATCAGTTGTGGCGTTTGTTTTACATATTCCTCAAAAATTATTTTTATTGAGTGGTTCAACAATTAAAAACAAAAATTACATATTAAAAAAACAATTTTAAAAATCAAAAATAATAAAGAAATTGTATAAACATTAAAAAGAATTGTAAAGTGCCACAAAATAAAAAATCGATGCAAAGAAATAAATTCTTTTTTAATTGTTGTGACAGCACCACTGTATTATAGTATGATTACTTCTAATTTTGCTATGATTAACATGACAATAATATGATTACTTCTTAACTTAGATGATTAATAGGATAATAATATGATTAAGCTTAAAATATTATGAGAACAAATTTGGTCATAATATGATTCAATAATAATCGTAATATGGCGACTACAATCATAAATTTTATCATAATATGTTGCTCTTGGAATATGTTTACCACAACCATGTTTTTTCTTTGTGTGTGGTGGAAAAACAGCCGACTTTTAGCGATTTTTAGAACTTGATTCCCGAAAGTGCCTCAACCAGTGATGAGATAGGATCTCTGGTCTCCCAGTATACCCCCGAAGGGTCAAAAGGGTATAAAGAAGATTGTCATTCCGCTTGTAATTTCTACAAAATTGCCATTCGAACCTTCAAAGTACATATATTTTGGATTTTTAGGAGTAGCGAGTTTGATTTAGCGTTGCCTGTCTGTCCGTGTGTATGTTAAAATGGGTTTTCCAAAAATCCCAGACGTATTGCGCACTAAGTTGCTATATTTTTTTAATTTATATAGTCCGAAATATATTCTCGTTGAAACTTATAAAGATCGGTCCTCAAATGGCTGAGATATGAGCAGAAAACAATGACTATCTCTAATTTGTACCCATCAGTCTCGTTATCGGGCTCCTTATTATGTATCTATAAACCAGTGATAGCCACTCCATAGGCTCGCGAGTCAGTCAATAATCGTATTTTTCACACAGACACGGTCGGCAATTCACATGTATACAACAACTTTGTTCGTTTCAAAACATCAGACTATCGTCAGTCTGTGCGACCGCACACAAGTACATAATATCTTTGTGTACGTGCGTTCGAAACTTGGTTAGTTCGGGGCTTGGTTATCACTGCTATAAACTAAATTTGATTTTAGTTTTACCTAAACTAGATCGAGAAAAATACGGCCAGTGAAAATAGAATACAAATTGGGAATTAAGCACGACAAACAAAATCTTATTAATTAAAAATGTTGTATTACCAAAAATTACTTTGATAATAAATATGCAAGTGCATGGCATAAAAAAACTAAACTGGCAAATTGCTTTATTTTATTTTTCTTGAGAAAACAATAAAGCAAGTTGTTTTTGTTTTTATTTTGTTTTTTCTTTACCTACTTACAACTACAATTTATGTTGGGAGAATTCCAACTAATTGTAGTGGGGAATGTAAGAAAAGGTAAACACACTTTTTATTGTTGGTATTTTGTCTAAGCCATTCTCATTCAGTCTGAAGTTTTGTTTGCTTATATCTTTGGCTGTTCCAAAATTTTTTGGAAGAATGTTTCCTGATTATCTGGCCTAAGCAACCAGTGAAATGCGCAAAGAAACTGGTTCATCCCCCAACAATAAATTTCAGTGTTTTTATCAAGAATAAAAATTGAAAATGAAAAAAAAAATTAAAATTAAAAATTACCTCATCTCGCTATCATACAAGTGTCCTACCGAGGGTTGCGGTACGATAAATCTCAAATATTCCCCTACAATTTTAATTTGATTAAAGCGATTATTTCATGTCAGCAATTTCGTTTGGATTGCCATCAAAAATTCAGTTTAATAGGAATGATAGGCTTAACTGTGTGAGCTCCAATAATTAATTGGTGCCTTTTATTGATCCTAAATGGTCCCCAAAATGGCAATTTTATTTCAACGCTTATTCGCGGTTTTTTTGTGATTGATGACTTTAAAATGTTATGTTTCTTTGAATTTTTACAACCGAAAGAATAAAGTATTTACAGAGAATGTCTGAAATATAAAATTATCTTTAAACGCCGTTTTTTACAAAAAAAATTTTGTTTGTAAACAATTACCTCTGTTTAATTTAAAAAACTGTAGTATCCCAGTAAAAACTTCGCCTACAAAATAATGTGTTGAGTGATCAGAAAAACATAAGAGCACTACTTACAATTTTACTGAAAGAACCAATGAATTTTACAAGGGATGTCCCAAAATGAACGCATTATAAAGTAAGTCAGTATTTTTTTACCTGCATACATTCAGAAAAAAGTAGTTATGGGTTTGTTCAAAAACTTGTTCTGTGATAAATTGAATTACAAAAAACTTTTAATTTTAGTTTTGAAGAGTACTTTTCACGTAATTGTTTCATAAAAACTTATTTTCTTGTTCTCGTTTTTGTAATGAAAAAAGTGTTTCATTCCATATGTTCCTATGAAACTTTTGCAACTATGCTAAGAAAATTTTTCCCTTCGTCCCTCTCGCCTATAAAGTAGCAATCTTGTCAATAAGACATGAGCCGTATGAACACAGACATAGATGTAGATATTTAAATAATATTCTGCGCAGAGAACTCTTATATGAATTTTAACATTATAACATTTTTGTTTTTCCGGGTCCATGATTGGCCATGGATTCCATACACATAGAGTACAGTCAAGAAAATGTGTATTTTTATGCTGTGGTGTAGGGCATCAAATCGTCGGGCTTGACGGGCAATACTTTGCTACTTTTTTAAAATAATATAGGAAAAAATTTAAAGGTTTTTCGCAACTAAAATTTAAAATAAAAAAGCTTAAGAAAGATTTCAAAGTTTTGTTAAAAATATCTCAATATCAAAAAGTAATTTCAATTTTTGGGAATAAAAAATTTTTAATTTCAAAAGATTTTGTTATTTGTGCTTAATTCCCAGTTTTTATTCTTGATAAAAACACTTGAAATTTATTGTTGATGGGATAAGCTATTCCTATGCATTTCACTGGTTGCTTAGGCCAGATCATCAGGAAACTTCATCCATAAAGATTTTAGACAAACTAAAGATATTAAACCAAATAAAACTGTTAAACGTATAAGACTTATAGCAACAGTTTTACCTGTAACAATATCAAAGCTTGAACAAAATACATCAACAATAAAAAAGTGGGTTTATCTCGTCTTACACTCCCCACTACAATTAGTTGAAATTCTCTCAACATTAATTGTAGTTGTAAGTAGGTTAAGAAAAACAAAATAAAAAACAAACAACAACTTACAAAAGATGTTGTCAATTAAGTGTTTTTTTAGGCCGTGCACTTGCCTGTTTATTATCAAAAAGTAATTTCAATTTTTGGGAATAAAAAAGTTTCCTGATGATCTGGCCTAAGCAACCAGTGAAATGCATAGGAATAGCTTATCCCATCAACAATAAATTTCAAGTGTTTTTATCAAGAATAAAAACTGGGAATTAAGCACAAATAACAAAATCTTTTGAAATTAAAAATTTTTTATTCCCAAAAATTGAAATTACTTTTTGATAATAAACAGGCAAGTGCACGGCCTAAAAAAACACTTAATTGACAACATCTTTTGTAAGTTGTTGTTTGTTTTTTATTTTGTTTTTCTTAACCTACTTACAACTACAATTAATGTTGAGAGAATTTCAACTAATTGTAGTGGGGAGTGTAAGACGAGATAAACCCACTTTTTTATTGTTGATGTATTTTGTTCAAGCTTTGATATTGTTACAGGTAAAACTGTTGCTATAAGTCTTATACGTTTAACAGTTTTATTTGGTTTAATATCTTTAGTTTGTCTAAAATCTTTATGGATGAAGTTTCCTGATGATCTGGCCTAAGCAACCAGTGAAATGCATAGGAATAGCTTATCCCATCAACAATAAATTTCAAGTGTTTTTATCAAGAATAAAAACTGGGAATTAAGCACAAATAACAAAATCTTTTGAAATTAAAAATTTTTTATTCCCAAAAATTGAAATTACTTTTTGATAATAAACAGGCAAGTGCACGGCCTAAAAAAACACTTAATTGACAACATCTTTTGTAAGTTGTTGTTTGTTTTTTATTTTGTTTTTCTTAACCTACTTACAACTACAATTAATGTTGAGAGAATTTCAACTAATTGTAGTGGGGAGTGTAAGACGAGATAAACCCACTTTTTTATTGTTGATGTATTTTGTTCAAGCTTTGATATTGTTACAGGTAAAACTGTTGCTATAAGTCTTATACGTTTAACAGTTTTATTTGGTTTAATATCTTTAGTTTGTCTAAAATCTTTATGGATGAAGTTTCCTGATGATCTGGCCTAAGCAACCAGTGACATGCATAGGAATAGCTTATCCCATCAACAATAAATTTCAAGTGTTTTTATCAAGAATAAAAACTGGGAATTAAGCACAAATAACAAAATCTTTTGAAATTAAAAATTTTTTATTCCCAAAAATTGAAATTACTTTTTGATAATAAACAGGCAAGTGCACGGCCTAAAAAAACACTTAATTGACAACATCTTTTGTAAGTTGTTGTTTGTTTTTTATTTTGTTTTTCTTAACCTACTTACAACTACAATTAATGTTGAGAGAATTTCAACTAATTGTAGTGGGGAGTGTAAGACGAGATAAACCCACTTTTTTATTGTTGATGTATTTTGTTCAAGCTTTGATATTGTTACAGGTTAAACTGTTGCTATAAGTCTTATACGTTTAACAGTTTTATTTGGTTTAATATCTTTAGTTTGTCTAAAATCTTTATGGATGAAGTTTCCTGATGATCTGGCCTAAGCAACCAGTGAAATGCATAGGAATAGCTTATCCCATCAACAATAAATTTCAAGTGTTTTTATCAAGAATAAAAACTGGGAATTAAGCACAAATAACAAAATCTTTTGAAATAAAAAATTTTTTATTCCCAAAAATTGAAATTACTTTTTGATAATAAACAGGCAAGTGCACGGCCTAAAAAAACACTTAATTGACAACATCTTTTGTAAGTTGTTGTTTGTTTTTTATTTTGTTTTTCTTAACCTACTTACAACTACAATTAATGTTGAGAGAATTTCAACTAATTGTAGTGGGGAGTGTAAGACGAGATAAACCCACTTTTTTATTGTTGATGTATTTTGTTCAAGCTTTGATATTGTTACAGGTAAAACTGTTGCTATAAGTCTTATACGTTTAACAGTTTTATTTGGTTTAATATCTTTAGTTTGTCTAAAATCTTTATGGATGAAGTTTCCTGATGATCTGGCCTAAGCAACCAGTGAAATGCATAGGAATAGCTTATCCCATCAACAATAAATTTCAAGTGTTTTTATCAAGAATAAAAACTGGGAATTAAGCACAAATAACAAAATCTTTTGAAATTAAAAATTTTTTATTCCCAAAAATTGAAATTACTTTTTGATAATAAACAGGCAAGTGCACGGCCTAAAAAAACACTTAATTGACAACATCTTTTGTAAGTTGTTGTTTGTTTTTTATTTTGTTTTTCTTAACCTACTTACAACTACAATTAATGTTGAGAGAATTTCAACTAATTGTAGTGGGGAGTGTAAGACGAGATAAACCCACTTTTTTATTGTTGATGTATTTTGTTCAAGCTTTGATATTGTTACAGGTAAAACTGTTGCTATAAGTCTTATACGTTTAACAGTTTTATTTGGTTTAATATCTTTAGTTTGTCTAAAATCTTTATGGATGAAGTTTCCTGATGATCTGGCCTAAGCAACCAGTGAAATGCATAGGAATAGCTTATCCCATCAACAATAAATTTCAAGTGTTTTTATCAAGAATAAAAACTGGGAATTAAGCACAAATAACAAAATCTTTTGAAATTAAAAATTTTTTATTCCCAAAAATTGAAATTACTTTTTGATAATAAACAGGCAAGTGCACGGCCTAAAAAAACACTTAATTGACAACATCTTTTGTAAGTTGTTGTTTGTTTTTTATTTTGTTTTTCTTAACCTACTTACAACTACAATTAATGTTGAGAGAATTTCAACTAATTGTAGTGGGGAGTGTAAGACGAGATAAACCCACTTTTTTATTGTTGATGTATTTTGTTCAAGCTTTGATATTGTTACAGGTTAAACTGTTGCTATAAGTCATATACGTTTAACAGTTTTATTTGGTTTAATATCTTTAGTTTGTCTAAAATCTTTATGGATGAAGTTTCCTGATGATCTGGCCTAAGCAACCAGTGAAATGCATAGGAATAGCTTATCCCATCAACAATAAATTTCAAGTGTTTTTATCAAGAATAAAAACTGGGAATTAAGCACAAATAACAAAATCTTTTGAAATTAAAAATTTTTTATTCCCAAAAATTGAAATTACTTTTTGATAATAAACAGGCAAGTGCACGGCCTAAAAAAACACTTAATTGACAACATCTTTTGTAAGTTGTTGTTTGTTTTTTATTTTGTTTTTCTTAACCTACTTACAACTACAATTAATGTTGAGAGAATTTCAACTAATTGTAGTGGGGAGTGTAAGACGAGATAAACCCACTTTTTTATTGTTGATGTATTTTGTTCAAGCTTTGATATTGTTACAGGTAAAACTGTTGCTATAAGTCTTATACGTTTAACAGTTTTATTTGGTTTAATATCTTTAGTTTGTCTAAAATCTTTATGGATGAAGTTTCCTGATGATCTGGCCTAAGCAACCAGTGAAATGCATAGGAATAGCTTATCCCATCAACAATAAATTTCAAGTGTTTTTATCAAGAATAAAAACTGGGAATTAAGCACAAATAACAAAATCTTTTGAAATTAAAAATTTTTTATTCCCAAAAATTGAAATTACTTTTTGATAATAAACAGGCAAGTGCACGGCCTAAAAAAACACTTAATTGACAACATCTTTTGTAAGTTGTTGTTTGTTTTTTATTTTGTTTTTCTTAACCTACTTACAACTACAATTAATGTTGAGAGAATTTCAACTAATTGTAGTGGGGAGTGTAAGACGAGATAAACCCACTTTTTTATTGTTGATGTATTTTGTTCAAGCTTTGATATTGTTACAGGTAAAACTGTTGCTATAAGTCTTATACGTTTAACAGTTTTATTTGCTTTAATATCTTTAGTTTGTCTAAAATCTTTATGGATGAAGTTTCCTGATTATCTGGCCTAAGCAACCAGTGAAATGCATAGGAATAGCTTATCCCATCAACAATAAATTTCAAGTGTTTTTATCAAGAATAAAAACTGGGAATTAAGCACAAATAACAAAATCTTTCTCAATATTTTTAAGTTTGCTTTTAAGATAGAACAATAAGGTTCTACTAAATAAAGAATTCATAAGAAATGTGTTAATAATGTCATCCACATATGTTTTCTTAAAGACAATCCATCTATCAATCAGTGAAAAAAGCCCAGTAAATGGTGTTAATGAAACCTTTTTACAAAAAATTAATTTAATTTTTCCTTTGCTTACTTGCTTTTGCAACCATACGTCTGAAAACTTAATACATTAAATAGTGCAAAACATTAACCAGCAACACATACACACAAAGTATGTACTACCAGAGGAAGCCCACAACTAAAAACTTTATCTTTTAGGAAAGCGGAGAACAAAAAGAAAATCATTTTCATGAATTAATTGTTTTTATTTTCTTCGCGTTCTCCCTTTGTTACTTGTAACTTATTACTATTATACGTATGTAAGTCGTTAGCAATATTGTTGTTGTCGAATGCAATGTCTGCATCATCTTTATAAAGAGCAGTATTAAGACAATGATGATGCAGTTACATCATTATAACATTACTGAAAAACGTTTTCTGTCTGTTGCAATTCCTTGTTTTTAAGAGGTTTTATTTTGGTATCACAAATAAAAATGTCATTGGTTACTTGAATTGTTGCCTGTTTTTCAATACAGCAGTTTTTTAACGCTTGGTTAGCAGCTGCTTTAATGGTAACGTCTTCTTTATTCAATGTCTGTTGCAGTTTATAAAAAGCTTTTAAAAATATTTGCTTTGTACACGCATACATACATATGATATATATTGAGTTTCTATGAGCTTTATTTCCGTCTTCTTTGTTTCAGCTTTATTTTTTTATTATTTTTGTTTGGCGATTCTTCTTTAATTGCATTTTTTTAAAAAGGAGAGTTACTGTCTTAGCAGTAAAGGATGGATTGTAGCACGAAATCATTGAATTAAATGGGTCAAAACCTAATATCTAAATATGTAATTGGCAAGAAGATCGTTGGTTGAAAATTCTATTTTCAAAAACTTTTTTAAGCTAGGACCTAATTGTGTAAAACTCAACGCAACGCTAAAAATAACATGGAAAGCAACAACAATGTCAAAAATTTGTCGTAATTTTGTTGTTGCTTTCGACAGAAATTCATATTGCCTTAAAAAATTTCCTACGCCATATGCAGCGTTGAAATTTAAAAACTCAATATTAATTTCTGTGAAAAACTACAAAAAAATTATAAAATATTTTTGATTTTGCTTTTGCTTTTAAGTGATTTTTGACGTTGCATTTGCGTCTTTAACAATAAGGGCCTTAATCTTAGCGAAGATCCCAATAAACTGGCTTAACATTGAAACTGTGTCTGTATTATGGTGTTTCCTTTTCTGACAAAAGTGTTGAATGTATGCTACCGATCGCCGGGGGCTTATGTTCCATTCTAAAAAATATATGCACAAAAGTGAAAGGTTGGTGTTTTCCTTGCTAAATATGTTGCACAAATAAATAGTTAATATGTTCCATTAGAGGTGTTTAACGTTGTACGGCCATTTTTTAAAGTGAAAATTTTTTTTTGTAGTTTGCTCAGAAAAAATTCTTGTCAATTTTTTTTTTTCAATTAAACCCTTAATTAAAAATAAAATCAGTTTTATTTTAAAATTTAATTAAAGTGGATTAAACGTTTACTTATATCAACAACATTGCTGCAGAAAATGTTGTTAATATCAAAAAATGCTCAATTAATATCTATATTTTTCTTTTGTCTCATTATTTATTTATTGAATCTTCATATTTTAAATACGAACTAACAATAATTAATTATGAATTAATTAATTAATATCTATCAAAAAATTGTTAATTGATGTAAAAAACGGAAAAAAATTAAAAAAATTTTTTTTTTAACAAAATCGAAAAGGTTGAGATTTGCACACCAGTTTAAAACACCTTTTTGATTTTTACAGATTTCGAGAAAATGCTTTTTTTATGCACACAATTGATCAATATTAAAAAGTTTATCTATTTTTGATAAAATCCAAATAATGCTATTCAGAGTTCTATGATACAAGCTATAAGGACTACATTAGAAAAACTTTTAACCCCCGCTAAAAGTCAAATGAAAAGGTCAAAGTTAATTTTTTTTGGAAATTTTGAACATTTCATGAAATTGATATTAAAATATCGTGGGTTATATTCATATTTTGATTAAAGTTGCATAACGTATTTTTCTGTGATTGGTATTTAATATTTGAAAAGAAAAAAAAAAAATCGAAATTAACCCTTTAATGCACTTGAGGAAAAAAATTACCTGATACGTATTAACGTACGTAGATTTATTCAAATATCTGCATAAAGCTAAGTCTACACGATATGTTGAATCAGCAAATTTATGTTGAAAAATTATCTTTCAGTGTCAACATATCGTATAGACACCAAATTTTTTCAACAAACGTATGCTTACCAACATATAACAGGCATTTGTTAACGATATCAGCAAACTTTTGTTCACAATACTAGCATATCGTCTAGACACATTATTTTTTACTTTTCAACAAATTTTTTACGTATGTTGACAAATGTGTTATTTGTTGAAAGACGTATGCAAGGTTTTCAGCATACAGCAAATTTGGTAGCATATGACTGATATAAAAATTGGTATTCTTTAAATAACTTGAATAGTTATTTAACGCACAGGTTGTCTCGAAAGTAAATGTCAAGTGGTCGAATTTTGGCCACCGGGCGGTCCTAGTTATAGTTTGTTTAATATAGAGTTGTGAATATAGATGTGGTAATAGTTTGTATACTCTATGTATTATTTAATTATAGTATGCCAACTACCGGCTTTGCTAAATAAAATTATTTTTTTATGTTGGTTTTCGACTGGACATAAGGGTTCTTAATTTTATGGTATATCAAGCACCGGCTTCGCTCAGCTAAGTGAACTTTATTTATTTAAACCAGAACCTCTCCACCCTGAAAAATTTATATTTCTATTAAAGAAATTGACAAAAATTGGTGACAAACTGAACCGATTGTTATTTACAAAAGAGCTTGTTTTCTATGACTAGATTTTACACTACGATGATCGGTCTATAATTTACTAAAGGTCGCATGTAAAACCCATTCTCGGATATACTTTAGTAGCATGCCTAAGACGTACCGAATAACGCTATTATAGCAGAATTTGGTATGTCATAGTTTCATAAAGCTAGAAATCACACAACTAAATTTGGAGAAGATCAGCCCACAATTTACCATATTGGTATTTCCACAGAAATTTCTACTTTTTGTCACGTAACGTCACCAACCATTTTTAATTGTTTCTCAAAGAATAATGAAAATATTATTTCCTTTTTTGCATTTGGGTGTAGGTAGAGCGTAACTAGGTTTTCATTTAGTGAAAGAGAGGAAAAATCTGAACAACGTGGTTCTAAAATACAAGAATAATTGCTAGGTGACGTGACGTGACAAAAAGAGAGCTTTTCTGTGGAAGTGCCCATATGCTCCATTCGAGCATTTCAATTTTTATTTTTTTTCAATGACTTTAGTGGCAAAACTTGCATCATCTTTATAAAAATTATAAACATTTGATAACTGTATTGAAATTTGATCCAGTTTATGTTTTTTTTAATACTAAAATTACTCAACCGAATTTTGTAAATATCAACCCAAAAATCCTTTGAATACGGCTAAACTGATACAAATCATGATAGTTTATTAAAATTTGGTCAAATTAAGTTATATATGATTAATAAGTCGGTTAAGTCCGACCATATAATAACCTATACCACAGAATATACAGATAAATATTTGATGGTGCACCTAATTTGGGACTCATGGGCAATCATGGACCCGATAAAACAAATAAGGTTATAGTCGCCAAATTTTGTATTAATACTAAAATTTTTAAGGATGTTATGGTATTAGTAATATTTTTGTGAGTGATAATTGTATAGCAACTATAGATTTAGAATATAAAGTTTAATCTTAATACCAAGATAAAAAAAATGGTTTATTGGGACAAAGATTCTAATCTGAAAATTAGTAAGTATCTTTGAGAAATTATGTACCGTTCCTCGCCGTTTTCAAAAACAATAAATATTTAGTACCAGTGTACCAAATTGCGACCTGTACTTTGCACACTACAAAGTAAGCAGCCAGCCAGTCGGCCGGACAGATATCGTTATATCGACTTAAGATAGTGATTAAGGCGATCGGGATACTATAAAATGGTTATAGGACCAATATTTTTAAGTGTTACAGACACTATGGTGGTGTGGGTATCAAAACAAAAACATACTGCTGGCCGGCCCATAACTTACCATAACGGTAGAACTGTAACGAATTATAAAACTGTGAGGCTTTATAAATAATTTTTAGATCAATCCAGTTCATATATACATATAAACTACATATTTGACCCAGCCCAATATATCTTTCTTATTTATTCAGTATTAATATGCATACATTAAACTTTTAATTTTTGCACTAAAGGCGATAATTTATAACAAATTTTAAATAAAAAAAATTAAAATAATAAAAAAAAGAGAATTGTCAAATTTATTTGAAATTTTTAAGCAAATGTTCTCTTTACTCAAAATACATAACAACATACGAAATTCAACATATCGTGTAGACACAAAAATTGTATGCTAACTTATTTGTTGAAATATCATTTGCTAGCATATGATGAATTTGAAAAATTTTGTATTTTCAGCATATCGTCTAGACACCTGGCATATTGCATATGCCGATAGAGACATTTGTTATTATTTTTAAGCATATGAGTATAAGCATACATTTGCTGATTCAACATATCGTCTAGACTAAGCTTTATAAAAGAATTTTTTTTTTAAATCGCTTTACATTCGGTTTTAATAGTCAAGCTAATAGTTCGAAGGCGAAGGTTTTGCTAAGTCTCTCTTAATTTTGTGTTTTCCTTAAATAAAATAGAGTACGTTGTTTAATTATTATTATTATTAAAATTTTTTTTTCACAGTTCATTTGGTTTTGCTTCTTCTGTTTTGCGTGAAATATATTTGTTTTTAAGTTTTAAAAAGATCGTTAAGATTTAAAGAAATTCTACAATATTGATTTTAATGAAAATATATAAATATATTTTCTGGGCCCTTATGATTTAACGAAGTTCTCTAAAGACATCTGTCTTTTGAAAAGGGGTTTCCGAAAACTCCGGAAATGATGGGGACTAAGTTGTTATATTTTTCCAATAATGACTTAGATAGAAGCAAAAAACCACGACTGCACCTAGTTTTAACACATTTACATTAAAATGTTTATATATCAGCCTTGCTTTTAAAAGTCTTCTTTTAAACCATGAAGCATATTTTTTTACTTTACCTTAAATAATAACAAAATTGAGACATGCAGCTATTTTTCTTACTTTTTTTACAGGTACAGAAAACAAAGTGCCACGCAAAACAAACCATAAATGGGTAATATCTGTAGGTCATATATTTTATTGCCATAAACAGTCGCCCCGCCCCGGTGGACGGTTATTGGACTCTTCTTAAGTATATACCAAGAACACATCGCTACTTTACTGCAACATAGTCATATGTACATAAAGGTACATTTTGAAAACTTTAATCGCATAATGCAAAGTGAAATGTGCATAGGAATAGCTTATCCGATCAACTTTAAATTTCAGTTTATCAATAGTACGAATTGAGAATTTTAGCCCATTAAAACGTAAGCTTGATAATGGTTTTTTGACTCCAAAGAAAAACTCTCATATCAAATATGCAAGTGGCAGTGCAATAAAACTGAACTGGCAAAATAAAACAAAGTAATTGGTTTTTATTTTTGTTTTTTCCTCACCCACTGGAAAAAGTTTATTTAATAAATTCGTATAATCTAAAACAATAAGCATATGATCCATACATTTTTAATATTATTGGGTTTTTTAGCTTTTCTAATTGTGGTCTGGCCAGACCAGGAGAAGATCTTAGTGGTAAACATTTACCGAGAATTGAAGCCCTGAAGGAAACCTGGGTGCAAGTGTCTCCAAGTCACCAGTTTTGTCGACTATATTGGTTACATTGTCAACGAAGTGTCTACACTACATTACATTTGCCACTATATTTGATTTAATACGAAAAAGATTTTATCAATAAAAACTGAGAAATATTTTTCCTATAAAGTTGCAGAAATTATAAAAAAAGATTGTTATGATTTCGTATTCTTACAAAAAGTGTAGACTACTTTTATTAAAATATACTAGCGATTTTTTGGTTCCAATGTCTACATATGTTCCCAAAGGAACTACATATTCAGTACCTAGTCAGTAGTATCAACGTCAGTAGTAGATTTCCAATCACACGCACATATTAAATGTCTATTGTAAATAACATTGCCTGGGGTATAATAAGTCACTAGTACTGGTGACTGTGTCAATAGCGAATCAGTACAGATTCACTAGTGACATTTCCTGCAGGGTGTTCTACCAGCAGACGATTGCACAAATTCTATACTATAAAAAATGTACCCTAAAGGTATGCAAATAATTTGAAAATATATTTTTGCCCATAACTGCAGCCAGCCATTTTCCATAAAATTGATTTCAAAGTTTTTTTGGCTACTTCTGTTAAAATTGTTTCTCTGTCCCTATTTTCAATTCCTTTTTTAATCAATTTTTTCTCAGTAACTTAACTACAACCATATTGTTGTATTGTTAAGCTGTAAAAAAAAGAAACAATTTTCTTAAGACAATAACAATTTAATTTTATTTTTCAATCATTATTTTTTAGTTTCGGTAGGAAAAAAACTAAAGGAATTCCTTTTGAACCGTTTTTGTAGTTTTTTCTATTCCTATCGAAAAATAAATTTCAACAAAATCAAGAACATGAAAATAATCGTTATATGAAATGATTCGTCCTTTTTTTGTTTTATAGCTGGCAACTTTTTTACGTTAAGGACCAATATTATTTGTGTATGTATGATAAAGATATAATGTTGTATTCAGTTTTTTTTTTTGGTATTTTGCTGTTAATTTTTTTGCTATGCTCTGTCTCTTTTTTGGTATAGTTGCCATTTGTATGTATGTACAAATTCAGAAAATATCAAGAAGTTTCAAAACTTTATTTAAAATTGATTTCAAAGAAGACTTTGAAAAATACATCAAGATTTTCATTAATGGTGATATAAGTACAGACATATTTTAGTTAATCCTTATTTCTTTTACTTTTGTTAACTTATTGTTTTAAAACGACACATTTTCGCTCGTGGCTGAGGCAGCTCAAAGAGATCCACTGTCGCCTACATTGCTCCTCGTAGAAATAATGTATGTATGTGTTTTGCAAACACGTTAAAATTCTTTTTATTTATTGTTAAAAGCTCAATTAATCACAAGTTATTCATAAATACAAAAGGCCAGCACTAAGGTGGTTGGGATTTTCGCAGATAAAAGTAAGTTCTTGGGATATCTATTCTAATTTCTTACTGTAGGTAGAGGTTGGCACACAACAATGCCACTTCGGGTTTTCGGACAATGTTGGAGAAGGAAGAAGTAGTTAGTAAAATTTTCTCAAATAAAGAAACATTTTGCTTAAACTAAGCCACACATGTATTGAGAATAAGTAGTTTTTGGCTTGGAAGAGAATCATGCAAAACTTTTTTTTCACATATAAATATTATGTTGACATTATCGAACGAAGTCTCCACTTTTGCTGTTAAAGCCTTTCAAACTTTTCAACATCTAAGATCAAACATCAATTTGCGAAGATGTTGGTGTCATCACTACCCTTCAAATAATATTGGACCCCCTGATCGATTTTGATAAAATGGACTACTCCATGGTCTGGTCCGATGTAATGCAAGCATGGACCATGTCATTGTTAAAAAGTGTTTGAAGTAAGAGCACATGTCTTCGTTTTTTAACGACTTCCTTTCGTTTTTAGGCGACTTCAAAACTAATCCTCTTGAGTATACCATGGAGTAGTTTTAATACTAATTGTTTGTAGTCCAAAGCTGGATTATATGGTCCTGCCCTAAGACGTCGTAATGTTAAATAGACCATGGTTTTTCCATACGTTTGGGTTACTTTTGGACTAGTCCTAGTCTCTTCTGGGCTACACATTACACGCGTGTTTGGGCTGGTCCTATTATTTGCAGTGGAAATAAATTCTATTATTATTATTATTAGGGCATCACTGCCAAAATGACAACTGTTTTGCAGAGATGTGAGATATTGCAGGTGTGAGTGCATGTTTCACATATGCAACACCAACCATGTGTTCCTCCGAAATGTATGCAAGTGTGAAAATGGCTACCCCAGTTAAACGATATGGCAACCCTGGCTCTTAGTTTCTGTTTTATTTGTGTCTTTCTCTTGGTCCTTGTTTGTATGAGTCTTTGGGTGGTTTACAGTACATTTTTTAATTTTTTTTTTGTAGATTTAATTAAGTAGTTTTATTTATTTTTTGTTTGCATGAGTGTAAAAGAATGAAAGACAAAATTTTTTTTTTTTAATTAATTTGTTAAAAATGAAAGCATTTTTGCTTCAAAGGACATAAAAAAAGTTTCGTTATTCTTTAAAGTTTTAAAATGTAACTAATTTTTAATAATATAAATAAAAAATTTCAAATTAAAATTTTGTCTAAAATAACACAAGGAGTACTGCAAGAAATGTAAATAAAATTCTTGTTTAATAAAATTTCATTAATATTGGAGTTACGTTCAAATTTTATTGAGTATTATTCATTTGCTGGCGACTTGACATTTTTCATTTGAGGGTGTATATCGAGAAATAATTTTCATAAGAATTCCTGATTTTAATTCACTAAAACAATTACATTTTTTTTTTCATTTCCAACTCATAAAATCTCAAAAAGACAAATCAAAAAAAAACTCATTGAAATTCAAAACTGTGTGTTAAAGAAAATCTGTATACCGCTTCAGTCTGCACTCTACAAAGCAATAAAAATAAACTACAAAACAATACAAATTCCAAGGAAAATAACATTTTTGCTTTCTTGAGAATTGCTGTAGTTTAATTTTTCATAGATAATGACAAACAAAGTGCATTTGCAAAATATAAATGAACGTGAGTTCACTGGACTAAATAAACAATCAAAAAAATATAAAAAAAAATTCCACCAAATAACGAATCAAATGAGAAGTACAGTACAATTTGGTTTCAAAAGAAAAACGAGAAAAATAGATTCATCTACTACTTCTGTCTTGCAGTACATAAAGAATGTCTCAAACATTTTTCACAATTTTATTTCATGCTCCTAAGTAAATTGCTAGGAAAACTTATACACACAACTGTCTGCCACAAAAAATACTTTAAACAACCAGAACAACGAAAACAGGTCAGAAGGCTACAGTCGGGCATGCAGAATATTTAATACCAGTCACTTAATGCGTAAAACGGCAAGTCTGTGCTTCTTTACGCATGTGAAACGCGGAATCCATCCAATCGCGAATTACAAATAATGCAGGCGTTTGTGAATCGTTGCCTCCATAGAATTCTCCGCATATTCTGGCCTTATTTTATCACAAATAGTGATTTGTTGGTAAGAACCCGCCAGACACCGATTCATGCGGCAATAAAGCGGCGCAAATGGTCCTGGTTAGGACACACCCAACGGAAACCGCCAGATGATATCACAAGGCAAGGTATGGAATGGACACCTCAAGGAAGCCGAAAAAGGGGACGCCCATAAAAAACCTGGCGCAGATTAGTCGAGGTGGAAGCTGTGGAGGCTGGAGTGTCTTGGAATGAAATAAAATGTATTGCTACAGACAAACCCAGATAGAAAACATTCGTATAGGCCCTATATATATATACAAGCACTCTGTCAGCCATATTTCTTCTTCTTCTATTAAATATCCAAATTTACAAACATTAAAACTTAATCCCGTTTTTACCCCTTTTTCAATTTAACCATATGCAACCCGTATACCAAATTTATCAAAAAGTACCAATTTTTTCCCCATTTTTTACCTCTTTAAACGTACCCTTTACTCACTCTGGGCGATATGCTATCTGTCTACTAAATTTCAGCCAACTCTATTAGGAGTTTATGAAATAACCATTTTGGTTTAGCCAGACCAAATTTGTTTTTGTTTCTTTCAAATAGGACAAAATATCAAAAAAACTAAAACGTGAGTTCTATAAATGATAGTTCCGAATAGAATGAATCGCGTTTAAATCGAATCAAAAAGTACGACTCATTATGCGTTAAGTTAACTATTAAATTAAAAGCCACACGCAAAGAAAAAACATGGTTGTGGTAAACATATTCTAAAAGAAAAAAATTATGATAAGATTCATGATTGTAGTCAACATATAACGATTTTTATTGAATCAAATTATGACCAAATATATTTGTTATATTACACCATAATATTTCTCCCTCAATCATATTATTATCCTGTTAATCATAATAAGCTCAGAAGTAGTCAGATTACTATCACAACAATAAAAATAAAACTTAAATTTTTTCGTATTGAGTTTTTATTTTGTGGCACTTAACATTTTTTTTTAATGTGAATAAAATTTCTTTATTTTTTTAATTTCTTTTAACTTGTTGTTTTTCTTGGAATTTTTCTTTAAATTGTTTAACCACTCACTAACAAATAATTCGAGAGGCATGTTAAAAACAAACGACACCACTGATAAAAAATTATTTGACAAATGGCGCTAACAAAATATCTTTAGAGAAAAGATATTATGTTTGCATCTTAAACAAAATATGACTACACGTGTTGAATGTTATCGAGTTATGGTTGTACGGAATTTAATATGTTTTCAAAGTTATCATTATTAAGTTGTTAGAAAAATAATTATTTTTCAGTCAACAATACTCAAATTTATAATTGCGATAAACATTGATATGTTTACAGTAACTATAATATTGCTGATATCAAATAACAATAACAAATTTTTGTGTACAACAACATAAACATAGTATAGTTGCCGTAACCATGACCAACCATTTTTTTCTCTACGTGTGCATTTTCGGTTAACCAGGTTTGCATATCAAGCCAATCAGCTTTTGTATTTCTGGTCCAAAAGAGAGTTTTAAAAAGTTATCGACATTCTAAGAGTTAAGCGGTTTTGCGTGATGGCGCCACAAACATACAAACTCAACTTTCACATTTATAATATAAGCAGGATTAGCTCGTATCGGATTGTCAGTAATGCTTCAAAAGAAATTTTAAAACCAACTTGACATTCCTTACTTGTTTATGCAGAGCCTATGGCGCTTTAAATAGATGGAGGCATATATGTATATTCTAATTCGCCTAAAAATTTTGCAAGGATCCAGAATATGCACTAAATAAACTCTTGTTTCGCCTAATTACAAACGGAATAAGAAAACTAATATACCCATATTAATTTCGTTGTGAATATAAAAAGCAATTGAATCCACACAAGAATAAGACAAATTATGTGAAATCATTTACGAGTACAAAAGTATAAATGAAAATAATACTCGTCCATAATAAAACGGAGTGCACAGATGAAAATAATACAGAACAAAAAGAAAATACTATATAAAAAAATTGAACGCAGAAGAAAGTTTTCAAACTCAATCACAAAAGCCAGAAAACGCAACAATTAAAGAAGAAAAATAAACTAAATAAATAAAACTTAATGCAGTTGCATAATATTTGATAAAAAAAAACTGAAAAGAACATTTATTAAAAGAGGAAAATTTAAAACATTATAAACAGGAGAAAATAACTTTACCCGAACTGCCATCTGGCCGATCTCTTAAATCTTGAAGTTCACGCAAAGCTTTAAGTTCATCTAAGTTGATTTAAGAAGGTTTGTTTGTTTTCAACAAAAGTAAGAAGGATTGTTTTTTTTTTTTTTTTTGGTTTTTTAAGGTTGTTTGGGAAGGGAAACATAAAATTATTTTAATTAGATTTATTAGAAGTTACACAAAGAGGTTTATAGAGCAATATGGTAATTTGAAACACAAATATGTAAAATAATTTTAATACAAGGACTTTTCTAAAATACTCACCCGGTCGACCGTAATACGAAGCATCACCATAATAACCATTTCTATTTTCCATACCGGGTTCTCCCTTTGGACCACTTATTGTAAGGCCTGGCATACCGGGAGGACCAGGTGGTCCAGGTGGTCCTGGCATAGGAACATATTGTACACCTTCTCCTGCTGCTGCCGGTAAGCCTGGTGGCCCTGGCAAACCATCACGACCATCCTGACCTCTATCTCCTTTATCGCCTTTGGGCTTTAAAGAAAAAGAATTATTTTAGTAAAGATGAGCCAAAAATCAATCACATTGGCTAAACAAAAACTTTGTCAAAGTAATTTTAATAAATATTCAAAAACAAAAATTATATAAATTTTTTTTTTCAACAAATACTTTAGGGGCCTAGAGTATTCATTTTAATATAATGTCTTACTAAAGTTGTTTTCTTTGCTAAAAATGTTTTAGAATTATTTAATAATTGCTTGGATAAATCCCCAAACGACAGTAGTCGCAACCAAAGTGCTACAATTTGTTTCACAGTTTATTAGAGGGAGAAATTACGTACGAGTGTTTGTGTGTATGTGTGATGGTAAAGATATTATTGTCAATTAGTTGCTAACAAACAAAACATAACAGTGGGTCCAAGGGGAGAAAAATAAATTAAGAACAACAAAGAGTTAAAAATAATATAACATTAAGACAAGAGCCATCAAATAATGATGCTAAAAGAAAAGAAATGTTCGCGAATCTTTAATGCCCTCCTCTAAGAATTACAAAATTAGAAAGAATTAGAAATTATAATCAATTTATTTGAAATCTACGATAAACACAATTTTCAATCATATTAAAGTTAAGGGTGTCAAATTACATGATAGTACATATGTAAACAATATGTACTATCATGTACTTCTTGGTTGGCGTAGGCATATTCTGACGAAATTTGTACATGTGCGCTGTCGTGATAAAAAACTTAAAGACAGATTATGCAACTAGTATGCCAACCACAATAACCGTTTTTTCCAAGATTTGCTAACAGTGTCGGTATTTGTTGACGTCTTTGTAACTACGATGTAAATTTTTTTAAAACGCCAAACTTTCGCCATAAAAACGCCAACCACGATAAAAGATCATTTGTTACGGTTATGGTTATGGACCGATTATCTCCAAAAATTTACAATGTAATGTTATGTCATATTAAGTCTAAATCGGATCAGATTTTGCTACAATAAATATAATAGTGATTTTCGGTAGTGCTCTTAATATGGGACTTA
The DNA here is from genome assembly GCA_930367215.1 of Pollenia angustigena. Taxonomy (NCBI): domain Eukaryota; kingdom Metazoa; phylum Arthropoda; class Insecta; order Diptera; family Polleniidae; genus Pollenia; species Pollenia angustigena. The sequence continues at coordinate 179,216,484 of OV884058.1, read as the reverse complement.
TGGATACAAATGGAGCGATTGTCTTTGACGGTAGTCTTGTTACGTTTCGCACAAAACAAGGTTGTATTTATGCTAATAGCTACTTTCATACCGCCATTTTGTTGCGTAAAAACAAAAAATAAAGGGTTCTTGTGATGTACCACCTGCATAAGTGGGCGGCTAAAAGTGTTTTTTTTTTTTTTACTGGAATAACAATAAAACGTTATGATGCGTTATGCTATGTTCACACAACAGAGCATACAGTGATGAAAAAAGTGACATAAGAAAAAAGCCCAAATCATTAAGAAGAAAGAGATAGAAAAGCGTTACAACCAACACAAATTGCGTGATCAAAACAAAAATTCAAAAAAGGCAGCTTCCGAAAAAAAGACAAAAAAAAAAAAATGCTCTGTTGTTCACACTTAGGTTTTTAAACGCGTTTCAGTCAATAGTTGATTATGTTAATCAAAGCCGTTCACATTTGAGATGATTAAGATGTGACAGTTGATTAATAAATAAAACACAACAAACAAATTTATAGCGGTTTTCACTCTTGGTAATAAAGTTCTCTTGTAGATCTTGTTGATCTTATTTACGTAGTAAAAATACATTTTTACATTTACAACACTGCAACAACAAAATTTACTATACTGTGGTTAAAAAATCCCATTCAAAGCTGTAGTAAACACGTAAGTTAAATTCATCAGAATAAAACAGTTGGCGAAGATTTATCTGTCATTTTCTCTTACTCATCAGATTCATTAATTTACAATACCGACGAAAAATACACTCACGCTTTGTAGTATAAAATCGTAAAAAATAATACAGAGATGTGAAATTAACAACAAAGGTGAAAACCGCTTAAATTTCCATAAAATATGAAAAATTAATTAAGAAAATACATAAATATTAATTTCTTAGAAGATTATTTTAAACATATTGATAAAGAAATCGTAAAAATTGATGGATTACTTAGGTACGAAAAAGAGCATTAAGAAGAAATCATGTGAGAGGTACTTTTATTGTGGCCGATGCTACATCATACTCAGTTTAAGGTATGTTCAGAGGATTCTATGTGATTAATGAAATGATTTAGCCTTATGCTATGTTCACATTTGGGTTTTTAAACGCGTTTAAGCAAAATGTTGATTAAGTTAATCAAAGCCGTTCACACTACATTTGAGATGATTAAGATGACAGATGATTAAGAAAAAAAAAACACAACAAACAAATTTATATTTATTTAAAGTAATAAAAATGGATAAAAATGCTTTTATAAAGTTATCAGAAGATTATTTTAATCACTTGAATGATGAAATTGTGAAAATGTATTAATTCTTCAAAGAAAAAAAAAAAATAAAAACATTAAGCAGAAATCGTGACCGGTTGTACACGATCATGGTGGCGACTCTACATTACACTCATTTTGAGGTATGTTCAGTGGATTCTATGTGGTTTATTAAGTAATCATGTTAATTTGAAGTTATTAACAAATCACTTCAATGTATGGGTAATCATCTCGAATTTGAAGTGATTAGAGCTTAATCACGTTCGAGCTGCTTAAACGCGTTTAAGAACCCAAGTGTGAACATAGTATTACTCATGTCAATTTGAAGTGGTTAACAAATCACTTAAATGCATGGATAATCATATCGATATTGAAGTGACAAAAGCTTAAACACGTTCGAGCTGCTTAAACGCGGTTAAAGCCCAAGTGTAAACAAAGCACTAGTTTTCAAAATAAAAACTTAGTTAACGGTAGTGAAATAGCGATTTTTAAGGAGATTGAACCACAATTGGCTCCATTAAGCTTAGAATTTTAATCGGCCAAACACTAGTGATTTGCGCATATGATTTGTGCGGGCTTGTTACTTGTTAATGGGGCTGTGCGCGCACAAATCACAAGTAATTGAAAATGTTCAAGCCACGTTTGAAGACTCTACTTATAATAGTTCTTTAGTTACGCGATATTTAATATATGCCTCCTATGGGGATTATTGCTCCACCTGCACCTACCCACTCTATTTTTGTTTTCAAAGGTGAAGTTTGCTTTACGATTGACTCCTACCAAGTTAGAATATTATCAATACAACACTTCTTAAGATGTGCAATATTTAACATTGGCATCCTATGCAGGGTACCACATCCCCTGCTACTAAAGAAAAAATAAAAAATATGCGAACAAGAATAAAAACTCATGTAACACAAGCTTTATGTTATTCTTCTTATATTTGATGTACATGTGGCACAGGTTCCTCTTAAGTCGGTTAACTAAAAGTTTATGAATTTCCAGTAGAGACAAAAAAAGTGTTTTTTTTTTTGTTCCAAAATTAAAATCCAAGACTACAATGTTACGCAATATCTGTTTTAGAATCTCTTTTTTAGTAGAAAATTGTTCTCGCAGTCTCCTTCGCAAGATTCTCTAAATATAAAAATACTGCTATCACTCATACGACTACTTGTAAGTGTTTACATTTAAGTTAAAGAACACAGTGACAAGAAATTAGAAAAGAAAAGCACTAAAAAACTGACTGATTTTCATATTTATTTTTCTTTATAATCAATTGCCGGTCACCTGGAAACAGCACATAAAAGTGTAAACTGGTTTAGGAAAAACAAACAATTTTGATAAATTTTAATGTTGTATTTATTCGACCTTTAAATTTGTAATGTAAATGAAACAATTGAGCTCGAGGTCTGTTGTTTTAAATAATTTTTATTTTATTTCTCCGATATTTCGAAATTCATTGAATTTCGTCCTCAGGGACACTTGTCAAAATTACACAAACAAATAAACTTTAAGCTACAGTTGTTTTAACATCGCCGTATGTGTGAGTGCAGTACCATACGGCGAAATATCGGAGAGATAAAATAAAAATTATTTTAAACAACTCACCTCGAGCTCAATTATTTCATTTACAATTTTGATAAATTTTGAATTGTGACCGTTTTTGATAAAGTGTGTTAGATATAAAGCTTTTGGAACTTTTGCTGTTTTTTGGCTTAACACATGGTATGACAAACTTAATATGCCCCTATTCACCACTCGCGTGAAGGTGAAGGCTATGAACGTACGAAAACAGCTAAATAAATTCTTTTAATGCCTAAAGGAAAATAATCACTAAATCTAGCTTTATAATGGCTTAAATAGCAACACTTATTGCGATCTCTACCGTGCTAACAATAGGCAGACAGACGGATATGGATAAATAGTCTTTGAACTTTATAAGTCTTTATGAAGTAAATGATCTTCAACGATTTTGTTGGTGTTGTAAACCGAATTTCAAAATCAAACTTCTGCTAAGTTATTATTTCTTAACAGGGCCGTTATTTGGCATTGGATATCGATCGAAATTTGCTTTAAAATTGCATGGAATTTAATTCGAATGCCGACACTTGACCACATTAATAGTTCAGTTAGTGAAAAGTAAACGTATTTTTAAATAAATAGCCCTCTTATTTCGTTATTTTAAGCGGTCAATTTATATATATATATTAATAAAAGTTGGTTTCTTTGAAATTCTATATATATATTAATTTTAAACCGATTTCTTGTTTTAGCAAAAAGTAAAAATGGTTTCCTGAAAATTTTATGTAAACGCAGCTTAAGGAGCGTATATACGACATGTTTTTGTCATCTGACATGTCAAATTTCCCACTGCAAAACACATACATGTCGTGTGTTACCTTTTTAACTTTGCTTCTGTAAAAGTCAGACGCAAAGTCATCTGACAACATTTCTTTTAGAGCGTGCTCTATTTTCTTCTGACAAACCATCTGACATCAGAAATCTATGCCGGGAAGAAACTGGCAGCGGCGTCAACTATTGACGGAATCATTAGCCGGCTGAAGTTAATATTTTACAATACCAAGATATGTATGCTCATCTTACCATTGAATATAATTTATGTAAATATATACATAAAAACCGTTTCATTATAAAATTCTAAATTGGTATCTTTAAAATAAAAGAAAAAAATGTTAAGATGGCTAAATTATTTTACGGCGCAAATAAATATTTTCGTGGCGGCAGCAAGCTATGTTGAAACCGAGAACTACTTTGGTTTCTGCAATAACAATGCGAAAAAAAACAGAGACAATGTCAGAAGCAAATTACATGTACTTTTGTGACCGAATATTATAAACCTTATGTTAAACAGCAATTTTGACAGACATGAACAATTACATGTGACTTGAAAATTTGACATGTCAGATGACAAATACATGTCGTGTACGGGCGCCTTTAACAATTTGTCCTTCTTAACACACTTTCACCTTGTTATTACTCTACTCTGATTGCACAAATCATGGCGATAAAAACGAAAAAGTTTGCTTTAATAAAATGCAGCATTGACAGCAATACAATAATGACTAGCAGGTATAATCTATATAAGGACTGAGTCCTGTTATTGTTGTAGACCTAACGGGGCGTAATTCAGCTGCTGTAGTCCTTAGCTATACGTAATTTAAAGGACTTTTGTTTTTAAAATTTTAAGACTTGCGTATGAAGCAAACAACAAGCCAATAAATCGTCACAGTTTTCTAAAACTTAAGTCAGAATCATATTAACATACATGAACATAAACCAGTTGACCAAATTGGAGAAGATCTAAATATCGTTGATGATTTCATATCGAGTTAGACGTACCATACTATAATGTTATAGCCGTAACAATTACCTAAGAAACAGACATTTAATTGGTTTCTATGGTTATGCTGTTATGGAAAGTTGCCTCACAGCCAGTGTTGGTTATATCAGCTGTTTTGTATGATAAAGTCACGTCTAATTTAAGCTTTAAATTCAAGCTTAAAACAATTTAAAATTTATCGCAGTGTGAAAATTCGTCAGCGTTTGGTTGAATAAAAGTGGGGGGGGGGGGGGGGGAGGGGTGCTTAAAACCATGTGAGATAAGGCCATGATGGCTTTATTGCTCAATTGAATCATTGAGAGGTAAGGTCATATTTAAAATTTTGCGAAATGAAAGATATAGACATATTTTTTTCTGCAAATGAGAGATAAAGCCATATTTTTTCAGAACATTGTTATACACGGTGTAAACATTCTGTAAAAGGAAAAATCCTTAGTTATCAATGAAAAACATTTTTTATTCTTGTGACGCACGCTTTATTCAGCGAAGCCACCTGGCGCGTCCTACTGGAGGAAAATACCCCAAAGCAAGGCCGCAGACCGCCATTCAGAAAAACTTTAGTATGTGAAGCCAGATTTAAATACTTAACTTTAGTGTCTCCGGAACTGAAATGAGAGATAAAGCCATTTTCTAATATTGCTAATGTGAGCTAAGGCCATGGTGGCTTTATCTCCCATTCAAATTGTTTAAAGATTTTGAGTGTTTGTAATTCTAATTTGCTTTAAAGATTTATTTGTATAATATTTTTAGCTTTTCAACATCAACATCTAAAATCTTTAGAAACAGGTTTCCTGATGATCTGGCCTAAGCAACCAGTGAATTGCGCATAGAAACTATGAAGCTTTCCCTCAACAATAAATATCAGTGTATTTATCAAAAATAAAAATTTGAAATTTAGCACGTCATATTAACAAGTGTTTTCATGATATCGCTTTGCAATCTGTGTAAACTGTTCATTTTTACGCCCTCGCAAATGAACTATCAATAATTGTATGAGAACTCATTTACACTCGTAAACTTGCGCTGCTCAATTGTGCATTCATACAAACAGATTTTTAAGTGCTTTTAGCGTCGTTTTCAATAAAAAATCCAAGCGTTTATAAATCACAAACAATAAATTCTAGATATAAATTCTCTTTGTGCATTTTTAAAAACACATTTAACATAATAATCACAAATTTCAACTTGCAATTTTATATTTTTTAATTTTCTTCTTTAATTTATTTTTGTATAGAAGTTTCTTACAAACTGACATCAATTGTTTTAAAGTACACAAAAATTAAAAAGGTTCTTCATAAAAAGAGTCTCGCAAGTTCGCCCATTTGCACAAATGGCAATTTTGAGCGATATCATGAAAACCCTTAATATTAGATTTCTTATTCCCAAAAATAACTTTGATAAAATTAATGGAACTATGTCTGCACTCATGATTTTACGGATAATCGTATTCGTATTGCCAAATATTCGCCTATTTTACGACATTCGAACTCGTATTAAATAAGTTCAAATAAATATTTTGTGAATACATTATAAAAGAGAATACTAAAGTATAACAAATACACAAACTTAAACAAAAATATTAATTTTTGATATTTTCAGTTAGTCTTGAGTTCATCAAATTCAATTTTCATTAAATTATTTTTACTGAAGGATGGAATTTTTAGTATATGAAATGTTATTAAAATTTCCTGGATATATCGGGTGATTTTTTAGCTATTATCTTTTTGGCAATACTGGTTTAAACAGCTTACGCACGTTTCGTGTTTTGTTTCACTGTCAAACATCTTCAGTTTGGTCTATAATTTTACCATGAATCGTCTTACAAAAGAACAACGCTTGCAAATTATTGAAGTTTATTATCAAAATGCGTGCTCTGTTAAGAAAGTTCATCGCGCGCTTCTTGTGTTCAGCGACGAAGCTCATTTTTGGCTCAATGGGTACGTTAATAAGCAGAACTGTCGATTTTGGAGTGAAAATCAGCCAGAAGCATTGCAAGAGCTACCAATGCATCCAGAAAAAGTCACAGTTTGGTGCGGTCTATGGGCTGGTGGCATTATTGGACCGTACTTTTTCAAAGATGATGCGAATCGTAACGTAACTGTGAATGATGAGCGCTACCGTGAGATGATATCCAACTTTTTGTTTGCCCAAAATGCAAGAGCTTGACTTGCATGACATGTGGTTTCAACAAGACGGTGCCACATGCCACGCAGCACTCTTAACAATGGACTTAATGAGAGGCGAGTTCGGTGAACATTTTATTTCACGTTCGCCTTTAGAATATTTTTTGTGGGGCTATGTTAGAGCTCATGTCTATACACACATGCCCGCTTCAATTGACGCATTGGAAGACAACATTGAAGCATTTATTCATGAGATACGGGCCGAAGTGTTGGAAAGAGTATGCCAAAATTGGACTAAGCGGATGGACCAATTGAGGCGCAATCACGGTCAACATTTGTATGAAATAACCTTCAAAAATTAAATTATATGGACCGTACTATCGATTTCAAAAAAGAGTTCATGCATTTTTCTTAATTTTATGTGTTTTTCTAAAACTTTCTATAGCTCTTAAAAAATCACCCGATAGTATTATTAAAAGTAATTGTTTAATTATCGTAAGAAAATTATCGACAACTGGAATGAGAAAATTAAATATCAGGAAAATTCCAAACTCATTACACAAATTGTAAATGGGTTCGTTGCGATGGATTCAACAAATTGGAATATATAACTGAAAGGCATGAGATATTTAATGAAACTCGAAGATTATCGCCTTAAGTATTTTCTCCCAAGCAACACTGAATTACTTAGTAAAAGAGCAAAATTAGTAATAATAAGTGTGACCATTTAAGCAGTTTAGTTGCAAAATTTTCAAGTATTTTCGTAAATACCGTTGTTGGTTTGTTTTTACCACAACCATATTGTGATTAATGGTGTTTTCTTTTCTACAAAAAAGTGTGACATTTTATTTAAAAAAAATCAAATTTGGTGTCTGTTTCATAAAAATATTGCTTCCAAAAAAGGGTGAGTTTTTTAGAATAAAACAAGCCACCCTTTTCGGGAGCAAAACTTTTAAGAACAGGCTCCAAATTGCATTTTTTTTAAATAAAATGTCACATTTTTTGTAGAAAAGAAAACACCATAAATAAGGCTTTTTTGAGTATTCTCAAAAAAATCGCCCTCTGATTATTTAAGGTAAGCAAGTAATTTTTTATACACATGACCACTTGGGCATACCTCTGTATATGTAGATAGATACATACGTATGTTCCGTACAATAAATATGTTGTTAAGGTAGTAGCACACAAGAAGAAGAAGAAGAACAGAAATGTAAACAAATAAACAAGGAAATCAACGACTAAAAACGGCACAGTCAGACAGACAAACAATAAAACGGAAAACATGTATAGACTTATTAGTGAGTTAGTTGACAATGTTGCAAGAATTGTTTTTCAAAAAGAGGAGGCAGGTTGGTAGTTGCTGCTTGTTGTTTACAAAACACCGGAGACTAACAATTCGTTAAGAGAACGGGAAAAATGTCATAATAACAAAGGATGTTTAACGAAACATGTCCAGGACAAAATAAATGACAGAAACCGGGAAATTCTTAAATTCATACAGTTGTTTTAAATTATAAGGAGTTCTTTGTTTTAAGGAAAACAGGTATGGCAAAAATAAGTTGTACATAGTTTTTATTAGTATGTTATTTTGATTTGATTAATAAGTGAAGAATATAATAATTTTTTTAGAATGCAAATATTTTTCGTTGTTAAATTTCTTGTTCTACCAGTTAAGCTTGGGTTCCTTCCCTTATTAACAATATTATTATAAATTCCTCTTTCTAGTGAAGTCATAATCATAAAGATTAAATATTTTTATTTTCTGCTTTAACCCATTAGAGGTCACTGTACTCCAATGAGTACAGCTACCATTTTACAAGCTTCCAAGCAAAAACATAGAATTTTTAATCGTTGTACCGTTATTTATGTTTACAACAAAAATACCAACGGTAGCTAAAAAATAATTTCTAAGTAATAAGTCTGAATTGTGTCCCGAAAACAGTGTGAAGGTGTATAAACAATATTTTGATAATATTGAACACACAATATTGAATTTTTTTTTTGAAATTTTTTATTTTTATAATTAAAATCGTATCAGAATAACTCACAGACAAAAACAAATTACTATCATAAAAAAATTATAAAAGTAGAACAGTATACTATTGACTGAACTCGTTTGAGTACACTGACAACATAAATGGTAAGAAAAAAATTTGTTCTTGTTAGATTTTAACTATGAGTGGAAAACATTGTACGGCCCAAAAGTGATCAAAGGCCTTCAAATAGCTGTTGATAGCATATCATGTGAGGAAGAAGGAGATGTTTAGGAACATATAACGATTTCAAGCCCACCAAAAGACTGTACTGAAGGATGTTTTGTTTTATTTGGAAGGATTATGGGTTGCTTATTATTAAGGCGAGCACGCCACTTGGGTATGGCTAATAAGCCGCAGTTTTGTAGAGAATAAAATAAAGAATTATTTTACAGCTAACAAGCCGTTTTGATTATCCAATTTATTCTGATTTCTTTCATTCATCTTACAGCTATTTATATGAATTCTTAAATCTAAAATCTTTACATATCAATACTTATGACCTAATTATAAATTCTATTTGTTTACATTTACATTCAGCGTAGAGTGTGGTAGGTTATTCTTACTTCAGCATTTTACTAATTCGTACTTATTGCATTTTGATAATTTGTGCAATTTGATTCCTCGCGCCGTTACAATTTGCAAGTCATGAATACTTATTGTTTATATTATTTTGAAATGCATTTTTGAGCAATGCAAATGTGACCAACACACTACAATGAACAAATGTGACCAACACACTACAAGACAAACCTGGTACTATTGCAGTTTTCTTAAATCTTGAAATCATTGACAACGACATCAGTGACGATAGTGATGATGAACCGTTGGCTCCAAAGATAACTCGGCAAGACTTCTCAAAAAAAATAAATCAAGTTTAAATAGTGTACGTGAAGAAATATTTGAAAAATCTTTGATTACACTGTCTTTGACCTTATAGTCTCCACTTCTTGAAGTCGAATCGGCCAAGCTTTCTTCGAATGAAATGCTTAGGGATGGTGGCCAAAATATTTCTAAAGACGAGTCAATGGTAAAACATTTTGACTACCATCCCGTTCAGCAAGTCATTCGAGGAAATCAAGTTCGATTCGACTTTAAAAACTGGGTAACGGCTATTGCTGCCAGTTAGGTGGATCTTCTGATCAATTTGTTTCATGTCCTGTTAAAAATTTTTTGGAGTAGTTGAATCCCAGTAAAAAATGTGCTCCAAAAGGGCGGGTTTTACGTATGAATTAAAACCTTATATCGCTTCAAACCTACTGCTAGGATGCCTGATTTTTGTATGGGGTGTTCCCGGTTTGGAGGACTAGTTTCTGCCGACAATAAGCGCTTCTCTTAATATTCAAGCAAAGCACTCCTAAAGAGCTTTGTTAAGGGCTAACTATATAAACATATTCATTAATGTTTTGCTTTTACTTGTTTAAATGCAATTTTTTATAATTTTCGTAAACCATAATATGTTTTTATTTTGTGTTTTGCTTTAAAACCTTCTTCGTTTTCAGCACTAAAAAAAAGCAGCTTTGTTGTATATTTTATTCATTATCATTTACTGCTGTATTAAAGGTCTTTTATTGAAGCGCTCGATTATGTGCTTTTTCTCTTAAGTGCTTCAAAAAACTCGAATTTTTTTTATGGGGATTGTACTGCAAGAAAATATCGAGTGTGCTAAAACTTTTTTTTAGATACAATCTTTATGTTGATCGTAGAAATTTAGGGTAACGTCTGGGTCAATGTTTGCAGATTAATCTCAAGATAGAGGTGGACACTATCCTACTTAGTTACAAAACCATCTGCGGTCCATTTTTTGCCATATAAAAGCTCGTTGGTAGTATAAGAAGTGCTTAAAACACTCTGCATACATAAGAGGTCAGTGTACTTAGTTGGGTACACCCCAAAAACCCAGTTAAATAATTTTTTTTATTTTTTCGATTTTATGTTTTTTTTTTTTTTAATACTTATTTTAATCTAAAAGAAATTTGTTTAAGATTTCAATCAATAAAAAAAGTTGAGCTTAAAAATTGGAGCCAGTTATTGTTTGGCCTCTAATGGGTTAAGGGAACGTTGTATTCCTAAGTGGAGGTTTGTTTTGAAAAAGATTTTTAGACCACTTGAAATCATTTATTGTATCGTTACCTTAAACGAATAAAACCCTATCTAACATTTTGATAAATCGCCTTTAACTGTTTTAAGTTTATTTTTCTTCTGTTTTTTCTTGTAAAACCTTTTAGTTTTTTTTGAAAATAAACAATTTTGCATATAATGCAAACTGTAAAATAGGTCTTTTTCTCATATAATCTTTTGAAGATAGGGCCTTTTTTTAATCGCAATTTTGTTGTTGTAACGTTATATGAAATAACAATTTTTAAAAGCCATATACAAAATAAAAGAAGGTAATTTAACATTGAAAATGTGATAACTATTTTTCAAAGTACTCTCTTTGCCGGAATCAATTTTTGTGATACTTTTCCACTTCAATCGAGGTGCATCAACGGCTGAGAATATAAATTTTCGGGCATATATGCAAAGAAACAGGATTTGTGACATGTATAGATATATTTTGCACACAATTTAATGCACCACAGTTGCTTTTGTTGAGCATTTCTTTGCACTCAGTGACACGAGCATCTTTTTGAGGACGAACAAATTTGTTCTTAAGTTAATGGGAGACTCGTCATTCTGTTGTTGACTCGTTGTTTCCTCGATGTTTCCAAAATGTCACTTGCAGATTTTGCTTTATCAGTTTGCTTAAATGCATTCTTTGTCAACAACTGATTTCGGATGACTTTTACAAGTTTCATTATTACAGCGCTTTACAGTGACCAAGGTTGACCAATAAGTTGATCGATGCACACCAGTCTTGTTGCTAGTTAAACCAAAAAAATAAACAGCAATCTTCTAGACTAATTTGAATACAAGCCTTTATAGCTTTTGAACACTTACACACATTTCGGAGGAACGCTTGGAATATATTAAAAATGTAATGTATGCGAAATATATGTAAAATAAAACATCTAACATCTACTATCAATTAAAAATGTCACCATTTCTGAAAAAAGTGCCAACATTTTTAAAGAAAATATCAAAATGAATTTGGAATTTATTTTGTTATACAACAAAACAAAACACTTAACAAGTGGTAACGATGATTGTTGTGATGACACAGCAATAACACTCTGCTAGCTGAAAAAGCAGACAAGCCGGGCACCTGGCATTTTAACCTAATTCGGGTACGCTGAATCCAGGGGTGCTAACCGCTTTTTATAGGTTATCTCTTGTTTTCGAGATATACCGTTATTACGAAAAGGGAGGAGGTTTGCACAACATATAATCGCGTAACTCGAAACCGGTTCAGTTTACTTAAACGAAATAAAAAGCATTCTAGGTTGTATATTAAAAAAAACCCCCCATTGGACTCATATTATGACAAAATTACTTTTTAATGATTTTGAGAAACTGGTTTTTTAAAAACCCGTTTAAATTTACACCACAAAACCCGTAATCCTCAGATTTACATATTTGAAAGAATGTTTAATAATTTTGTGGTCTTTAGCTACACAAAAAAGTCTAGTTTACTTTTTTTATCTGGCTACTTAGCTATTTTTGTAAAAACTTTTACTAATTATCAATTCAAATTCTAGACATAAACACTCCACCGTAAGTTAATTTTCCTCTCTTAAGCTGACAACGTAAAAGCCATTACGAAACTAAAAAATAAACTAGAAAAAAACAAATATTCCAGAAGAAAAACAAAAGGGAGCAAAACAAATAAATACTTGTAGTATTCGTTTCGTTAAAAAAAAGTATTCCCTTTGTTGGTCGTCAGAATTTAAGGGGTATTTATGATAATAACAAACGCTTAGAAAGAATAAACAAAGAATTAGTACTTTAAGAACCACCTCAAGTAGAGGGTTTAGTGGCAAAAAAAAAAAAAACTATTAGGTCAGGGAAAAAATTGTAAATAAAAAGGAAAGTTAAGTATATAAAGGCTAGACTTTGATAGATTTCAGGATCTCTGAAAACTCTAAAAAAATTTCTTATACTTCCTACCTAATACTTAGAGTGTTTTGTCGGTAAATTTTTTTAAGTAGATACAATGACAGGAATATTGCAAGTTAAGTAACATGTTTATGTTTCTAACTCGTTTAGATTGTATTCCGTAGCGAGTTGTATTGTTGGTAATATTTCCGTTATTTAGAGAGAAATATGCTGTATAAATCTTAATGTTACTGTGCTTATACAGTTTTTCCACTACACACTGACTGCCACTCACACGCACACATAGATATACATGAACTTTCCTTTGCACATATACTTTAACGTTGCATAGCTAGTCCTTTAAGCCAAGTAGCTAAACAGCTTGTTATAACAACAATATGTATTTATGATCTTAACTTTTTCTTACCTCATTTGCTTTATGTTCACTATTCTTTATAAACATTGTAATGAGTTTCACTTTAGATTGCGTCTTTTACATTTTATTTTGTATATTTTACCTTTAAGAGTCAGATTAATACATACACACTGGCTTGAACTTATGTTTATACAAAAACAAGTACACACGCACGTGTAAAAACATGATTAGGGAATAAAGGGAAGGCACAGTGATTTGTCGGAAAAGAAACGTTTGTAAAACTTTTTTAAACTTTAATTAAAATTTGAAAAAAGAATGTGGGAATTATTTCTTTTTTATACATTATATTAGTATTGTTAAACATTTCTTTTTATGTGCTTGAAGTAGTAAAAGGCTTACGGATCATTTCTATAAGTATATAAATAATTTATTAAAACTGTATATAAAGGTACATTTGGAAAACTTTAATCACATTTTGCCAAGTTTGATATTTTTTTTGAGATATGACAATAAAGGCAATAAAGGAGCGAATTGTTTAATTTTTTGTTCATACAAGTTACTTCATAGTTTACAAAAGGACAGCCAAAGTGAGTTTCATCTAGTTCCCATCTTAATGTTCTCATGCACTGATAGAGAAATGCATCTTCATATTGATGATGCCCTAACATCAGAATTGTGACATCAATGTTACTACAAATGGCATCAATGATGCAAAAAGTGACATCAATCCAATGACTAACGTCTTCGTACAATTTTGTTATTTTTTACGTGTCATCTGTGACTATAGTGACATCCATTCGATGCCACATTTTGTATATTATTAACATTATTTTCATGATTACAATGTATTATAAGAAGCAAAAATTCCTATATTCTTTTTTTTAAATTGTTTAGTTATCCTGCAAATAATAGGACCAGTCCAAACACGCGTGTAAAGAGTAGCCCACAAGGGACCAGGACTAGTCCAAAATTAACCCAAACATATGGAAAAACATGGTATATTGAACATTACGATGTCCTAGGGCAGGACCATATAACCCACCTTGGACCACTAAGGAGTAGTTTTAAAACTACTCCATGGTATACACAAGAGGACTAGTTTTGAAGTCGTTTAAAAACGAAAGCATGTCGTTAAAAAACGAAGACATGTCGTCTCACTGCAAACACTTTTTAACAATGACATGGTCCATGCTTGCATTACATCGGACCAGTCCATGAAGTAGTCCATTTTATCAAAATGGATCTGGTGGTACAATTTTATTTGCATGGTAAATACATCAAATTTTTAAAGTATAATGATTACGAAAACCATATGGGGCTGGTGTATAATTATTGAGAGTTCTGCTGTTAAAAAAAGGTCGTAATTCAACAAACGGGAAACAAACATATGTAACGGGTAAGTTAATAATAATATTCATCCCATTGATGACAAAATTTCATTTTGACCCTGATGACACTTTGGCCAAGTGATGTTAATGTTGACATCACCATGATGAAAAGTGTCATGGGGTCAAAAACGAAGACACTTGTCATTGTACTGATGTCAAAATACATCAGCGTTATGACGCTTTCTCTATAAGTGTGGTAGAGGTGGATGATATACATCGATGTTTTAAAACCACTCAATGCAAGGTATCGATACATCGAAAAAATTCGATTTTTTTTTTTTTAACTCAGCAACATCGAATGAACATCTTTCTTTTTAATTCGATGCACCGAAACGACAATTTTACTACAATAACTTTTTAGCGTGCAATATTAAATGCCATTTTCACAAACTATTTGGATACCATCGAAGCAAAAAAGACATTTTACTTCTGTACTTTTTGTCCTAAGTTTACCTGAACTATCAGGGGTGTGCTGTGATTTGAAAACGTTAAACGTAAAAGGTTATAATATTCTGTTTAATAGAGAAATATTTGGATAATATTTGTCATAATATTCTTTTATTACAGAAATCTTATTACAACCACACTTTAAAAATTCTTGCGTTTAACGTTTTCGATTTCAATCACACCCCTGTATATGTAACTTAAAATCAATCTTGCGAGAAGTATGACTTTATATATTTTTGGCGATTATTTTATTAATATGAGTTGATGATTTTTACTCGAAGAAACACAAATTCATACATATATAACTTTTATTAGAACTAAAATTAAATATTTTTGGTTCTTAATTTCATGAAAGTCGATATTCAGTTTGCTCAGTAAATGTTGAATAAAATCAAAAGTTGTGCACCGATAACAATAACAATTTACCTCAATTCATTCGAAATAATGTTAAGATAAATGTTTTTATACCAAAACTGTGATTTTTGTCGCATTGAATTTTAAAAGAACAAAACATTTTTTAAAATGCAATGATATCTCTGAAACTACTGGGCAAATTTAAAATAATGTAAGCACGGCTTTAATTTTTTAACTGAATGTGGTCAACCATTTTCAAGTTATTCCAATATATTTAGTAAAATTGCCTTAATTTTGGACATAACGGTATATCTCGAAAAGAAGAGCTGATAGAGGATAATGGAGATTAGATTTGAAATCAGCGACCTAAAATTAGTAAACACATTGAATCCAATTCCAGTCCGCAAAGTAACTGTTCCGCAGTGTTATGTTACAAAAAACCATCGATCTATGGACACCATCGATATAATTTGCGAAATATGAATACACCATCGATGCCTTTATGCAATACATTGCATCGAGAAAAACATCAATGTTTTTTTCTTTAACGTCCATTACTACCTCATGGACATTTAGATGGGAACTAAATGAAGCCGCTGGCTAATTTTATTAAACAGGACGCTCATAATTAGCACGACCCTGTTCTATAACTGGTTGTCTCAAATTGCAATAGAAGAAATGGCTACGTCCTTAGCAACGAACTGAACTTTCTTTAATGCAAAACAACTAAGAAGATTTTAGAGTATCCAGGGAATTTTCCCGCCATTATTTGATCGAATAATCAAAATAGCGAATTTCGAATAACTCGAACAATTTATGTCAATTAATCGATGAAGTCGAATATCTTTAAAAAATCTACTTTTTTAAACAAAAATTGTTTTTAGATTTCCAACTGTTTAATATTATTTAAACTAAGTTACTACTTATTTTTATCACACAAACTTTTGAGCATACTTCAGGCCCTTTTTGGATGTTGTGGTGTGAGAGACAAATTATGAATATCATTATAAACGTCGAATTCCATACGTTAGAAATTTGGCACTTTAATTGCACAATTTTCACATATAGTTAAGGAGGTTACAAAAATTTAATAAGTTATCAGTGAAATTGAAATCAAAATAGTTTAAAAACTAAAAAGTACAAAAAAAAATAAAAAAAAATTATTGTGTAGTTTATAGAACACGAGCGCCTCACTCGTCCGTCCAACTTACATTTAAAACAAAAACAAATTTCGAAATTTTGGTTTTGTTTTAAGTGTAAGTTGAACGGACGAGTAAGGCGCTCGTGTGCTATAAACACCACATATAAAAACTTAGGTGATTTTAAAAAAATTTCACTCAATTTCTAGGAATAATAAATTGGTTTTAAAAGTTTTTAATAACTAATGGGCACCTCTTTACAAAATATGCCGTAACTAAAAAGACAAAAATATAAGAATTAAATAAAAATTTGTCTTAAAAACTATGAGCTCAAGCCTTTATTTAATAACGCATTAAGTTAAGCAGTCGGGACACAATTGCAAATTATAAAGCGAAAAAAAATTTATATAACTGTACTAAACTTTGGCTTTCAGATCATTTATAGTCTGTTAAGGGCCAAATACACATTTTAAATGCTTGCCAGCAAGCAAATTCATTCGGGTATGTACGTGTGCTGGACGTTTTCCATCCAGCATCATCGGTGTGAAACATACACAGAAAAAAATAAAAATTGATTTCAATTAAAAAATTTGTAATATTAATTAAATTTGCACCAGTAAACAAATTAATAGTATCAATTAAACCAGTTAATAGTATTAATTAAACGTTTAGTTTACTTGATTAAACGTTTAATTCACTTGATTAAATTTTTAATTAAAACTAATTTTATTTTTGATTAATGCTTTAATTGGGGAAAAATTTTGGAGAATTTTTTCTGTGTACAAACAATGTGCTACCATAGCGCTTGATAAGAAATACTTGACGTGTACAGAACCCTTCAAACCGAATTAGTGTAAATTTAATTTAGTTTTCCTTAATCTTGTTTCAGTCTTTTTAATGTATAAAAACTGTATTTTTTGCGGCCGGATTTTTTTAATTCTTAAATTATTGATTTAATTTAAAAGTTTTAAAACTATTAACATAGCATACATATATCGCTCCTTTATTGCAAAAAAGTCATACCTCAAAAAAGTCAAACTTGGAAAAATGCGATTAATGTTTTAAAAATGAACCCTTAAAAACAGGTTTAATGAAATATATTTTGCTATAACTTCGGTTCATTTTTACATATGGGTAATTCCAAAGTGTTGAACATGACAGTCATACGCATCAAAAATGCAATAACATTTAAAACAACAAATATTTTTTTCCGTTCTCTTTATCCTTAAATTATAGCACTAAGAAAGCACTGTTATCTATGCTAAAGTTTATGCACCCAGAGAAAAAATATGTTTAAACATGGTCACCTCCAACCAAACTATTTTAAAAGAACATTTTAAACAAATTTTGTTTAATATAAGCATATTATTATCAGTGATAACCATATTATGGCTAAATAAGGCCTCCATCAAGAAGCCCCAACCATATTATTGTTGACTCCAAACATGCTATGATCAATAATAACTAAAATTTGTTAAACACTTACAATACCATGGTTGGTTTTCAACCATAGTATGTTGCTCTTGGAAAAGGGGAAAATACTATTGTAAATTTCAAAACAAATTATTACTATATTTAACCATAACATTTTTAGAGACAACCATAATATGCTTGTGGGTTCTTGATGGAGGACTAAATTAACCATAATATGGTTGTCGCTGACAATTATATGGTTATATTGACCATAATATGTTTAAAATGTTCTTTTAAAATAGTTTGGTTGGAGGTGACCATATTTAAACATGTTTTTTTCTCTACGTGTGGAGGGCGCGTTTCTAGGCCAAAGATAATGGCAAAAGAAGTAGCGGTTCAAACGTAAAAAAATAGAAGTAGTTTTTGTGGCCATGTATAAAAAGGCTTAATTCAGCGAAACCTGCCACAATTTTGTAGTCAAACCACTTTCAGAATTTTACGTAGCAATGTAACATTAAAATGTCTTTGGTTTGATTCCAAAATCTTCTGTATTTATTTTTTTTAAGCCAAAATCTGGGTCGGTACGAGACATTTCGAACGTGAAATTTTTTCCATAATAATTAAACTAAATAATGATTACAACAAAATAAAAATTTACCGTTTATCCGAATAACATATTTCTCTTCGAACTCTTCCTTAGACTACAGACCATTTAAAAACATTTTTTTGGAATAATTTTTATCAAATTTCACCTCTTTTAAGGAAGATAATATTAAAGAAAATATACAATCGAACATTCTCACAAATAAGAAATTACATTTGCACAATTTTGCAGTCTGATTGTTCATCCAAGTGAACACAATTTATGGGTAAATTTATAAAATTAGAAAAATCTAAATATTTCTCTATAACAATATCGTACAATAATCAGCTTTTAATAACTTTTAAATATTCGGTCACGGTGGACCTTTTGAAGGAAATGCCCTTATCGTTAGCTAAAATGCAAAAAGACGTAACTAACAAAAAATTCAAAATCGAGTTTTTGATTGATTATTATGAATGATATAAAACTACATGTCTTGACAAAATTTTACACTTCTTCGATCAAAAATTGCGCTTTTATTAACAAAAAACCAATGGACGAAACTACGTTTTTTTTTTGTTTGATGTATGCAAAACGACGTAATTACTCATTTTTTTTTCTAAGAAAATATAATGAAATGGTTTTCTTTGAAAATTGGTTGAAGAATTCCATGGACGACTTATTAATGCATGTTTTTCCGACATGTTTATAGTTTTAACTTAACAAAGTTTTTTGCTTCTCCTTTAAAATTATATTTTTGTTAGTTACGTCTTTTTGCATTTTAGCTAACGATATAAAAAATGTATTTTTTTTGTTGCAATAAAGAAGCGATATGAATTGTTATTTTATTGTTTATTTTTAAACTACATGTTTGTATTATTGTTTTTTTTTTTTTTTTTTTGTTGTAAAGATTTATGTTTTTTCCCATTGGATAAATTTATTTGAATTATTCGAATTATTCGAGTAATTCGAACAATTTAAAAACCTTACTCGATTAATCGAGCAAATTTAAAATTCAAAAATCGATTAATTTCTTACTCGAACAAAACCAAAAGTCAAATAATGAAAGATTAGCAGCCTGGCCCGCGATCTCGACCGCTATCGTTCTTGCAATTTCAACGGCAAACAGCTAATTTGCTGCCCACCCAGCAAAAACTTTACTTACAATCCTACTTTTAATGACTTCAAGAATTCATTACTTTGTAGCTTTATTCGCCACTTTTCGGATTATTAGTTGTATATTAAATAATAACTTTATTAGTATATCTTAAATATACAGAAAAATTTAAATTTTCATTATGACAATAAAAATGTCATTATAGTCATTATAGTCATTATAGTCAAAAAACAGAGTTTTTTAATACAAAAACTACACTGCCCCGGTAGACTAGCTGGTAGCGAGCTAGTCTATCAGCACCGAGGTTGTGTGTTCGAATCCCCGCCAAAGACAGAAAAAAATAAAAAATAAAATAAAGTAAAATAAAATAAAAAAAAAGAAAATAATTAAAAAAAAACAAAAAAAAAAATAATTAAAAAAAAAAAAAAAATTAAAAAAATAAAAAAAAATTTTTTTACTTTATTGACTTTGTGTAACTATATATTTTTATAAAAATTTTAAGTATAAAAAAAACTGATTATTTTTTAGATTATAATAGGCTAAATAATAAAGAATTACTTTTGGGACATCTCAAACAAAAATAAGTACTTTTTCTAGTAGAAAAGTAAGTAGTTGGCTCGTCAAATTCTCATTATTTTTCTGCTCATTTTGTAAGCAAAGTTTTTGCTGGGCACTAAGAGTTTTCAGCACGACAAGTCGATCGAAAATGCAAGCGACCGATAACTAAACAGTTTTCATACAAATTTGCGGCCCAATTAAAAAATATAATTAAATTTATATGAAAATCATTCAGTTTTTTGAGTGCTTTTCATATAAATTTTATAACACAATCAATTGGTTGTCACCTGAAAACAGCACATAAATATTTTTTTATTATTATATACATATTTTTAAAACACCACCTTTTATAAAATTATATAAAATTCTGTTCTATATTTTTTGTTTATTGCTTTCTTTGTTTTTTGTTTACTTCTTTGGTTTCGATTCTTCTTTCTGTGTAGTCAGATTTTAATTTTTATGGCTTAATTTATATGATTTTTTCGATTTTTCTTTCCAAACGGGCGTTTTATTTGTGTAATTGCTGATGTGGCAATACAGTCAGTTGACAATAAATAAACAAGTAAGAAAGTATAGTCGGTCAAGCCCGACCATGTGATACCCTACACCACAGTATTTAAAAGCACATCATGCTTATGTGTTCATAAAGATATGGATTTATGTTTATAAACTTCATTAAAATCGGTTTGACAGTTGGTGCGAGGCAGAAACTGCCCCCTTCTTCTCCTTGTGGTCCTATTTTTGAAAAACTGTATAGCTTATGTGTTCATATAGATATGGATCTATCTATGGCTTAAATTTCATTAAAATCGGTTTGAGAGGCAAAAATTGACCCTATCTCCTCTCGTGGTCCTATTTTTTTAAAAAATGCAAACCTTTTGTGACCATATAGATATGGTTCTATCTAAGTTTAAGATTTCATTAAAATCGGTTAGGCAGTTTCTGAGAGGAACAAATTTCCCCCTATCTTCTCTCATGGTCCTACGATTTCAATAGGCTTGCTCCTTGTGCCAATAAGAACCTATGTCCCAAATTTTATCAAATCATCTCCAAAATTGCAACCTGTACTTTGCGCACAAGGTTACATGGACAGCCAGCCAGCCTGCTAGCCGGATGGACATCGTTAGTTCGATTCAGAAAGTGATTCTGAGTCGATCGCTATGTGTCTAGGACCAATATTTTAAGTTGTTACACACATCAGCACAAATGCATAATACCCTCTCCACTTTTGTGGTGTGGGTATAATTAATTACGTTAGAAACTTAAAACGAGTCGAACCACAAGTCGATATTTAGTGAACCGCGAAAGAGAACGATAATGAGTGGCTCGCTGTCGTTCGCTTAAGTTGTCGATCGAAATCGGCGGCCGGGCTGTACAAGTTAAAATTTTATTACCATTTTTTTCTAATTTTATAATGTATGATTAATATTTATACATTTAAATAAGTATACGCCAAGTGTTCAATTTGATTAAAAACAATCACTGGGTATCAGATAGATTGACCTTCGCCTTACCAAAGATTTTTATGTACTTCGTTTACCAATCTGATAATAGGTGATAAACAAGAGTTTGTCGCACAAATTTTTTTGTTTTCCATTTTCTTCCAGGACCTCGATAATTTTTTCGCTGAGATAAAGTTTCCTATTAACTGAAGCAAATTAAAACTTTTAAGGAACTAAATCGAAATACCCACCCAGGTGGATGTTTTCAATACAAAAATTGTAAATTGTAAGGAGCGTGTAAGTTGTAAGTCCGTTTGCTAAATTGCTTTTGTTAATAACTGATTAGCAAAATTTGTAAAGCCTGGATTGCTATTATGCAACTAAACACTGTTGGAGATATCGAGGCTGACAGAAAAAAACCCCTGTTTGTACAAACGAAATCAGTGGGTAACATTTTACCTCATAACCAACCAAAACTTCATCATTGAAAGACTGGACTAAAACAGAACTGGAACTGGTTCATATAAACTAGTTCCTATTCTCATAAGCACATACTTGCACATAAAGAGAAACACATATGTACATATGTGTACAAGAGTAACAATAACAAAGCAACTAAAATGAAAAAAAAACTTCATTGCAGTATACTTAAGTATGTGTACACAAGTATACAAATGAGTATATATACACACACACCAAAAAAAATGTTTCAGTGTTAGTGCTTCTATACAGTTTTTTTCTTCTGGAGAGTATTTACTATGTGTAATGAAGTTTTGCTTTCTTTTATTTGCACTTGTATATAAAAGGACCACGTGTGTATGCTTGTATCCGAAAGAACTTGTGTATTTGGCGTAATGAGTCTCTAAAGTAGTCAAGAAAAGTCATTTCAAGTACTATAAAAGTACAAGAGGCTTTATTAGTCGTTAAAGACTTATCACATACACACACAGAAACTTATACCTATAACGTCGAACACATACACACATATATACATGAGCTCGCAAAACTATCAAGACACTTCTTATACAAACAATTTATATCAAATATAAATTTTAACACACGAGTTCATATAAAAAGACTATAAAAAGTGTGTATTTGAAAAATGTTTAATTCTTGAAGGTGTCTGCGACTATTTGATTTTTTATGCGTGTGAGTACTTTTGGCACCAGTTTAGGGCTTAAAGGATGACAAAGACTTCACAACAATAATTTAGAGATTTCTTAACGACAACGACGAAGCACTTCAAGAAACATATAAGTTTTAATTGAATTTTACGTTTTTAAAGAAAACTTGGATTTTTGCTAGAAACCACAAAAGTTTGTTTAACCGTTTAGGGAATTTGGCGTTTTCTAGAAAGGCAAATACCATAAAAATCTCGTGGTTAGATTTTGTGGAATTTTTTGGGAAACATTTCTCCCAATGGACAATAAAGGGGGAAAAAAACTTCAGTTTATTGATTTCTTATGAATGATTTTACAACTAAAAAAAATCAATGTAAAAAAAAGGTTTAAAAATACAAAACTAATTATGGCATTCTGCAAAGCAATTCCTTTTGCTTGTAAAGCAGAGATGGAAGTTGCACATAACACAAATTTTATGCATTCTTTTTTCTACACGTTTCTTTGCGCAATTTAAACATCCCTTCATTTTGTTCGCCTTTTGCATATTCTACGCTGGTAAGTTAGGATTTGTGTGAACCTCAGCCTTTGCGTCTTTCCTTTAAGAAAGTCTTACTCTCTGCCTTGATGTAAAATCACTTATCAGTTTTCGTGCTACTACTTGTCAATACTCTAAACTGGTCAATAGTGAATCGTCAACCATATCTTGCCTATGAGAAAAGATGTTTACGCGATCAATAATTTCATTCATAATATTTAGGTGTAGAGCCACTTGTCCATCTGAAAACAGGTTCTTCTTCCTTATCAAGAGCTGTACTGGCATCCACAGTTATGTTTTGACTAGTTTATTGTCCTGCATTTTCGAGTTCAACCACATCTGCAGCCTCTTCAATGTCCTCTTCTTGATGAAGTTAATCTTCCCTATCACTATTATCTGCCATTAGCAGCTGTAATATCGCATTTCCGCGTTAATGGAACTCCCAACACCTTCTGCTTGTCGTTGCTAAATTTTTTAATAACTATTGTGAACATGTAAAAAAAAGCAATATCAATAAACTATAGAAAAAATGTTTCCCATATACAAAATTGGAGCACTATTGGCCACTTATTACTTTTTTGTTATTATTATTCATTTCTATAAATAAAAATGCTTTTATTTCAAGCTTGCGGCCAGTATTGAAAATAAATTTTATTTTACTAATTGCCGATATTTCGTTACACTTTGAGTATCATCATCTGGGCTTGTAAATAGATAATAATTTTTATTGACCACGGAAAAATTACTGTTAATTTTTTTCATCGTCTGTCGTTCAACTGATTTTTATTTATACGTATATGAAAAGGTCGAATAAAACAACTTGAATTAATTTATCATCTCTTTTTACTCAACACGTAATATTTATCACCTATAAAACTTAGAAACATAACTTTATCTGCGACAAAACGAGCCAAATCAAAACGACCTTACGGTGGAGAAAAATGGAATTTCCCTTCCTTGATTAAACTGAACACTTTTATTTATTACATATATATTTGTTCCTTGTACTCCTCTGGGGAGCATAGGGCCATGGCCTTGCCAACTTTATACTTTTATTAACAATAAATCATCGCTGTTGTACAACATTTAATTGTCAAAATAAATATTTAAAAATTGGAAAATAATTTGATCATTATATATCATTTAGAGGGTGAAAAAAATCACATTCGGTTGTCCAAAATATCGAGCAGAGTAGATGCGTATTGTACGATAAAAAAAGTAGAAGTGATTTTGAGCTGATTGTAAAAATATGCAAAAATCGGCGGATTGTGAGTGGTGTTTTGGTTCTTCAACTTTATATCTAGCCCTTATAGCAAAAATGATGTAAAATGTGTTTAAGTAATCAACTGCAATATTTCAAGGAGGAAATCAATCAGACTGGCTTCCGAAGGTGCAGTATTTAGACTGGCTCCCGAAGGTGCAGTAATTAGACTGGCTCCCAAAGTGCAGTAATCAGACTGGCTTCCGAAGGTGCAGTATTTAGACTGGCTCCCGAAGGTGCAGTAACCAAATTGGCTTCCGAATGCGCTGTAATCAGACTGGCTCCCGAAGATGTAGCAACTAAACTGGCTCCCGAAGATGCAGTAAACAAACTGGCTCCCGAAGATGCAGCAACCAAACTGGCTCTTGAAGGTGCAGTAATAAAACTGTCTTCCGAAGGTGCAGTAACGAAAAACAGAAGCATTAAAAGTATTTAAAATGGTAATACTTCATTTTTAGAAATAGATTCAAAATGGTATTACTTCATTTTTAGAAATAGACGTATGCAAATATTAACGAAAAATAATTTGTTGAAAGATTACAATCTTTCAAGGCCGCCAGAATGTTGAGTTTAAAATAAGATCTGGTGTACACACATCATAAACAAGATTACAATCTTGCAAGGTCGCCAGAATGTTACTTTATACTCAACATATGGTACGCACATTTGAATAATAACAAATACATACATGTGAGCGATCCTTTTTCTTTGCTGTTGTAAACAACAGAGTTTTAATCTCCTATTGTTGTAATAAACAGTAATGCGTTTATAACGATAGTTTAATCTTTTGTTTATTTAGGCTGCATGTATGTGCTATTGTAATTTATAAAATCTAGTAGGTAGGAATATTGTTATTGTTTTAGTAATAAGAATTTTAGTATTTAAGGAAAAAATATTAGTAAATAAATTGAGTTCTATTTTATATTTCAAACGAATAAGTGTGTAGAATTCAATTCCTGCGGAAATTAACAGCAATTTCAAACGAAACCCTAGACTTGAAGCAAAAATATTTAAAAAAAACCTTCTCCTGTAAAATTTTATTTTTGTTGGTTACATAATTTTTGCTATAAGGGCTCGATATGGTATGGACGCTACTGCCGAAACTATTATTTATTTTCGAAGTTATTTGTCTTTAGGTCGATCACTTATGAACCGTACTTTAAAGTGAAATATGAAAAAATAAAGTTCATTTAAAAGAAAGGATTAAGGGTTGAAAATTGGAGAAAAAAGATCACAATTGGTTATTAGAGATCTAATTATTTAATCACTTTAGTGTATACCTGGACCTGGCGAGGCATTTTTTGTAAATAAAATCATTATGAAACGTATCAAAAAGCATACGCAATACTTTATTTACAATTATTTCGAAGAATTATTATAGTTGACAACAAAATGTTTTTGCTGTGGCCATAAAACTCCATACAAATAAAAGTAAAAATTAGTGTGACTTTTTTATAGCAACAAAAAACAACAAGCTAAATACATGTGGTCCCAGCCAGGCCCAGATATCAGTTAGTGCCACATAATTGTAAGTGCCACATAATTTAGGTTTCTACTTATATCGGGTGATTTTTTAGCTATTATCTTTTTGGCAACACTGGTTTAAACAGCTGACGCACGTTTCGTGTTTTGTTTCACTGTCAAACATCTTCAGTTTGGTCTATAATTTAACCATGAATCGTCTTACAAACGAACAACGCTTGCAAATTATTGAAATTTATTATCAAAACGCGTGCTCTGTTAAGAAAGTTCATCGCGCGCTGATTGTGTTCAGCGACGAAGCAAATTTTTGGCTCAATGGGTACGTTAATAAGCAGAATTGTCGATTTTGGAGTGAAGATCAGCCAGAAGCATTGCAAGAGCTACCAATGCATCCAGAAAAAGTCAGAGTTTAGTGCGGTTTATGGGCTGGTGGCATCATTGGACCGTACTTCTTCAAAGATGATGCAAATCGTAACGTTACTATGAATGGTGAGTGCTACCGTAAGATGATATTAAACTTTTTTTTGCCCAAAATGCAAGAGCTTGACTTCCATGACATGTGGTTTCAACAAGACGGTGCCACATGCCACACAGCACGCTTAACGGTGGACTTATTGAGAGGCGAGTTCGGTGAACATTTTATTTCACGTTCGGGAACGGTCAACTGGCCGCCTAGATTGTGCGATTTAACGCCTTTAGACTATTTTTTGTGGGGCTATGTTAAGGCTCATGTCTATACACACATGCCCGCTTCAATTGACGCATTGGAAGACAACATTGAAGCATTTATTTATGAGATACCGGCCGAAATGTTGGAAAGAGTATGCCAAAATTGGACTTAGCGGATGGACCATTTGAGGCGCAGTCACGGTCAATATTTGCATGAAATAATCTTCAAACATTAAATTATAGGGAACGTACTATCGATTCAAATAAAATTTTCATGCATTTTTCTGAATTGTATGTGTTTTTTTTTTAATTTCCTATAGCTCTTAAAAAATCACCCATTATATCGACCCCTTTGCGCGAAATTATCGTATGCTACAAAAACCTACAGAGGAGCCATTTTTATACTTTTCTCTGCTATCACTTGCAATATAAATATGAAAATATACATTCAATTTTTGGAGCAACGAAGTGGAATTCGCCTACAATATTCGATATATATATTTGTATAATTTCGCATTTTTTACGAAAGCTTTGCTTAAAACACCAAAAGTGACGATACAAAAGTTTCCTTTTGTAAAATGTAACATGCTGTTTTTAATGCAGGCGTAATGCAATATACTTTTTACGGGTCCAATTCTTAACAGTGTTGTTTTAATTTCCTTTTTTAAAAACTTGAATTGTAAAAGCTTCTTTTCACTTCTTGTTTAAAAAAAATTACCAAGTCAATTTACTTTATGTGTCACACAAAATTGATTTAATTGTACATGTTCTATTTATGATTAATGTAACGTCATTTAACCTCAAATATTATATTTGAATATTTCCCACTTTTATTTTTAGCAATTTTCTAAGTGCCAATTTTCTTTTTTTCTTTATTCTTTACTTCATGTCTATTTGAATGACATTTTTCCCGCATTTACTACACTGCTGAACTTTATGGTTTAAAAGGGCATATTTAAAATAACTGAGCAGGTTTTTGGATAGAAATGGGAATTGAATGTTCAAAAAATGCAACACAAATCCCTCTAAAGACACAGAAGTTATTTCAAGTGTAGATCAGAAATTGAAAAAGTTTTTATTTGGACGAAATTACAAATTTTAAAATTTAAGAAAATAAAAACAGGGAAGCAGCACTTTTATTACTTCACATGTATTTAGAATGAGTAATCATAAGAATCATGCAAAATTTTCTTGGTACAAGCAATATTTAGCAAATAGTTTTTTCCGTGTTTTAAATATTAATTTAATAATGAACTTTTTTAAACAAGAAAAGCATTCTAACAAAATTTAAACTGTTTTTTAATTTGAAATTTTGATATTTAGTTAGGCTTGAGCTAAAAAAATTTAATTTTAATTAAATTATTTTTCTTTTTAGTGAAGGAAGGCATTTTAGAACATGAAATTAATAAAAATTTAGTGATAATATGTATTCTTGGCTTAGCTGGGGCTCGAACTCGGGTTGAATTTAAGGTTCGAGAATAACCACATTCTCATCATCAGAATTCCTTGCAGTTCTACCCTCTGCACCACAGCGGTGCCTGCCAGCCAACAGTCAAACATCAATCTGGGGCCTAATTATCGCATTCGATATCGAGTAAGCTATCGTATCGAGTAAACTATTGTATTTTTCTGCATATGATGGACACTAACGTATCGAATGAAAACTTTAGAGATGTGTAATGTCTTTGGTTACTCGATATCGAATGCTATCATCTCAAATGCTGATACATTTCAGTCGATATCGAGAGTCATAATACCAAAATAAAAATTTTGCTCGATATCGTATGCGGTAATTATACCCCTGCTTCGAAAATTGCTGTCATTAATTATCATTTTGCAATTTATTTACATGTTTCTTCCCTTTCTTCTGTTTTTTCGTACTCTTTCTGTCAAGACTTTGTCTTGAATACCTGAGTACATTTGTTTATTATGTCTTTTATCCACTTTCGTCGACATTTTGTTTGTACAACTTAAAATACAAATGCAGACATAAAGAGCTTGTGCCATAGCTATTTTAGAACAATAGTGATTTTTTAGTTGAACTGTCGATTCTAACAAAGAAGGAATTGAGTGGTGAAATTACTGAAAATTTTCTAGACTTCAATTTCCAGTTTAATAAGGCCTAAGTGTTGTTATACTTTGAAATATGTTTCAACAAAGCTACAAATATTTGTGTTATTCATTTTTATTAAAAAGATTTTTGGTAAATCTTTCTTTCTTTTTTTTTGATAATTTTGCCTGCACTTGACAAATTTAGCTGGTTGTAAGTTACAGGGTTTTGTCTATCTTCCTTTATATTTTATTTATATTTGAAAAAAATGTCTTTAACGATAAAATAAAAATTGTATTTTATTTTGAAGAGTTGTCATTCATTACGCTAGAATTAAGTTAAACAAATCTCAATTGAGCATATTTTCTGATTGAGATGAATTATTTTTTGTTTTGCTTTAAGTGTAATTTTTCGCAAATAACACAGTTAAAGTAAGAAAAACATACATATTTTGACATTAATACAACAACGGGGTTTACTTAAGGTTTTTGAACATTTAATTATTTAAAAAAAAAATTTTTATGTAACAAATATTGAGAAAACAAAACTAATACATATTCCCTAAAATTGAGTGCCAATCGTTTTTGATGAAGACCTTTTCAGCAGAATTAATTGTGATAAAAAACGATTGCGGAGATATGCTTAACCCATTCTGCTGCTTACATTTTATTTTAAGCTCGTTTTTTATGACGTACGTTTTTGCAATTCATTGATCGTAAAAAACGTACGCTCTTTTGTTTATGCCAATGAAGGCTTTTTTATTTAAACACCACAACAAATGTCACCTAGTGTCATTAGGAAAAAACGACATGCTCTAAAGTGAAATCGATGTCGTAGGAAAGCATACGCCGAACACGGCCATGGGATGCACGTAATGGGATGTATGTCATGACGTTCAAGAAAGTACGATGTGAAACTCAATTGGGGGATTCACAAAGGTTATATCGTCGTAATGCCTTAAATCATATTTTAAAATTGTTTAAAAAATATGCAGTTGAGTTTCAAGCACAACAAAAATTTTAATGCTGTGTTCATTAATTCGTCATAATTGCACATTAAACATTTAAATTATAAGCGGTTTCCCACATCTGTCATATATATTTCTTGTAATTATTTTAAAAGACATATGACTTTACAACTTTACGACTACCTTGTGAATCCCCCAAATGTGTTTAATAAAAACAATTTCGAAAGTACAGTCGGTAAAGCCGGAGCATATGATACCCTACACCAGAGAGTGTGTCGGGAGTGTCCCCTAATTGGGACCCTTGGGCAAGCATGGACCAGCTACAACAAAATCATAAAGGATTTTATAAGAGTTCAATGTGTTGAATATTACCTAGATAATTATTTCCAAATGAGATTTTTTTGCCTTTAAGTGATTTTAGGAAGGGAGTTTATATGTTTAACCTTGGACCTACTAGGACAACATTTTCCCATAAGATAGCTATGATTAAAGTTATCGATACCAAATTGTATATCGTTATTGGCCGCTATCATAACAAGCAGGAATTTTTTAAATCACTTGCAGGGAGGTGCTTTTGAGAATTCAATGAAGAATATTTTTCACAAAATTTGGTCTCCTGATTTGTAGTTGTCTTTATATGGACTGGTCGAAAAATCGAACAATGGCCGAAAACAGCAAAAAAAAATGATTTTATTTTTTTGTAATAATAATATTGCTTTTGGCCCAATTTATTTAAATTTATTACAAAATGTCTTTATTATAAATCTTAATGGTATTCTTTGTAAATAAATGTATTTTTGCCGGTAAGTATACATAGTATGTGTCATAGGTGTTCATTGTAAATTATTTTCTTCTAAATATTGGCTCAAAATGAATTATTTACAATTTGTAACTCTGTGTCTAATAATTGAATTGGTTATGGCGGATAAGGGATTATGAGTAAAAAAATTTACATAAGCACCTGCCGCGTTCGACCAATCTCATGGTGGTTCTAACCACTAGATGACAAATAGTGCGTTTACCAGCCTTTGAAGCCGACTTTTAAAGATCTCCTTTCCGTGACTTTTGGCATAAACCAATAGTCAGACCTGAGTCGTGACTCCGGGTGCTACTTACTACCGTGGCAACAAAAAGGTCTCTGGTCAGCCGCGTTCTGATGAGATATGTCAATTTAGAACTATGCCGACTACCCGATTTGACCAGAGGAAGTAACACAACAAAGTAGCATATTCTTTAAATTCACATAATCTTGGGGACTTAGGAGCATGTTAAAATCCTCAACGTAAGCCCACAGTATTGTGACTTCAGGTCGAAAGGGGGAAAGAGAGCCATTGTCGTGAAAGTTTAAACCATTTATATCATGATAATACTTGCTTTCGGCTGGGCAATAAAGTTTAACTTTACCCAATAAAACATTGAGCTTCAAACGAAGCAGGTTTGTAAGGGAGAAATGCAAGAGTGTCGCTTACCATCTGCTTACGGAAGGCATGAATTTTATTTGTTGAGTTCCCACTTCGAATCAATACATTTTTGACACAAAAAGCGCTTTATTCAACGTATAAAAAACCTGGTGATCGTTGCGTTCAGCTATACACACTGAATAATTTTTTACAGTTATTTTTTAGTATTCTCCCTTACAAACCTGCTTCGTGGTAAGGGAATGCCGAGGCATTTGAAATATTATTTTTTTTTTTTTTTATTAAACTTGCTTAGAGTTCGTTCACTTACTTTACTGTATCACTGTATGTCGACTGAGGAGTTATCGATAATTGCATTGGCTACAGCTGTTATTCCTGCGCTCATTCAGTAGACAGATAAGTTGATAGCAAAAAGTATCAAAAAAAAAACTATAGAATAAATCTCCACTTTCAAAGCATATGCAAAATGATGAGTGCCCCGGTAGTGAGCTAGTCTATCAGCTGGTAGTGAGCTGGTGGTGAGCTAGTCTATCAGCGCCGGTGTTGCGGGTTCAATTCCCGCGAGAGACTCTGGTTTTGTTCCTGCAGACAAGCGTAGAGCTTTGCGTTATTAGCTTAGGGAATTAAAAAAAATGTTTTAAGTCTAAAACGTTTTGGTTTGCTCTAAACGAACATTGTGCACGAGTGTCACTCAACATAGGAACTATTTGCATAAACTGCATACAATTTTTATTGAGAACATCAACAAGTGGGCAAACTTTGACAAAACAATATGTTGTATCTTAGAGACTTTTATCTAAAATATGTAAATACCTTTTAGATGTTCTTAACCGATTGCCAATATGTGGTAATGATAATGTAGTGCTTCCGGCCAGTGGTCGATTTTTCGACCACCAAGAATGATGGGCATTTTTAAGTCAGAAAACTGGTCAACATAAATTGATTTTTGTCGGTTCTTAGAATATACTAGCTGACCCGACAGACGTTGTCCTGTCCAAAATAGGAGATATGTTTGCGTTCGATTTTTAAAATCCGTTAAAAAGATACGAACATTTGAAAGAAAAATGAGTCAAATCGATGGAGCCGTTTTCTGATTTTAGGTAAATCGAAAAAAGTGGGCGTTAAAGTGGGCGGGGCAAAATTTTCTTTCCGTAGAAACCTAAGTTGGACCATGGCGATGATTTTAAAGAAAAAATCGTCCAAATCGGTCAAGCCGTTCTCAAGTTATGCGCTTAATAGAAAATGTAGGCGTAAAAGTAGGCGTGGTAAATTTTTCTTTCGATTCAAACTTAAAATGGATTAATACGAACATTTTTAAGAAAAATTTGTCAAAACGATTGATCCGTTTTTTGATTTTAGGTTATTCGAAAAAAGTGGGCGTAAAAGTGGGCGGGGCAAAATTTTCTTTTCGTATAAATCTAAGTTGAACCATGGCGATCATTTTAAAGAAAAAATCGTCCAAATTATATAGATGTCATTGGTGGTGCAATATGAAAATTGGGTTTTGCCACGCCTCTCCGCCCGAAGACCGAAAATCAAAAAATCAGACTTCACAGTGTCACCCGCCTAAATATTCTGAAGATTCCATGAAAATTTCATCAAAATCGGCCCAGCGGTTTTGGAGTCCATACGTTACATACATACAAACACACATCCTGTTTTATATATATAGATAGAAGAAGACTAAGACAATTTATGCTTTAAAAATAATGAAAAATGGGGTAAAGTTTTTTTCGGGGGTGGTATTGTTGTGGGAACTATGGTAAGGTGATTTGTTTTAGAATTAAATATTTTTAAACCAAATTTAATCATCATACCAACACAATAATATGGTTTATGGTCTTAAACACTAATGGGGAAATAAGTTTATATGCAAAATTATGTACAGATTACCACCATTTTCAATAGGCTTCGTCCTTATGGCAATTGAAACGTATGTGCTAAATTTTATCAAATTATTTTCAAAATTGAGACTAATACTTTTGCGTACAAGATAACATTGACAGACAACCAACAAGTCAGACGGACGGACATCGTTATATCGTTTGTGTTACATACATCAGCACAAACGCATAATACCCCCTCCACTATTGTGGCTTAGGTATACATATTAAGAGAATTGTTTTTACTTAAAGAAGCATACAACTTATTTTTATTATTAACAACTTACCCCTTCTCGCCCACCAGAGTCCCCTTTAGGACCCTTAAGACCCATATCACCTTTCGGTCCTGGCATACCTGGACGACCCTGGTTTCAAAAAAAAAAAAATTTATAAGTAAATAATTATTCAATTAAATATAAAAAAAAGCATTTGAGAACTTTATAAACTCCGGGACATTAAACTTTTGTTTTAAATATTATGAATTCAAACTGAGAGCTGGAATAACCATTCATTTTTTTATATCTAAATACTCTAGAAATCATATGTATGTATGTTCAATTTTTGTTTAAATTTTCACATAAAATATAATATAAAATATCATAAAATGAGAAGTTAAAAAAACGTTGTTCAGTAAAAAAAGAAGTTCTTTTAAAAAAATACCATAGGGGGGCCGGCCGGCTGTCATGGCCTCTAATGTTATCATTATGAAAAAAAAAATAATTTTTTTTTTATGAAATACAGAAACAAACTGAAATAAAACAAAAACTGGAACAAAAAGGTTTTAAGTTTCATAAAAAAAAAAAAAAAAAATATTTATACATATTTAACGCTTAAAGCAGTAACATTAGCTGTCAGTCTAAAAATGTCCATATTGTTTTTTACATGCTTCTTTTTTATACCCTACAGCAAAAGTTCAGTGAAAAATTTCTACCATGTCACTTTGGAATATTTGTGCCAGTAAGAGATAACAAAATTTGCAAATAAACAACAAACAAACTGCACGGTATTTAAGTTACTTAAGGATAACATAACAAGTAAGAAAGTATAGTCGGTCGAACCCTTTCACACCACAGTATGAAAAGACTGATTTTCGAGATTGTAACTTGCTCAATAATGGACGCGTCAAAACATAACGATGTTATGCCAGTAAGATTCACTTAAGAGTTCTATGCAGTATTCGAAAATAATATTTATTGTTTATTCGCTTCTTATTGTTCGGTTCGGTAGATTTGTGGAAAAAACAAGCGCTTATAGTGAATGTTTAGAAAATCATAAAAAAATAACGTTTCCCTGTTAGTCATCTTTCGAACACAAAAATAAAACTGTTTTTATCAAACTCAACAAAAGATGAGAACATTTAATTCCGTTCGATTTCAGAAAAAAAAAACACAAACTTCATTGTGTTCGGTAGGGCTCATTAATGTTCGTCATAAAAATTGTTTACAAAATCAAAATGCACAAAATAATTGTATCCAAACAAGACACAATACAAGCTGTTCGTGGTGCAGTCGTTGCTAACAATTTTTGTTTGTTCTTATCTTTATCAATGTAAAAAAAGAAGCATTAAAACATAATGTTTGTCTACATTATCACTACAATCGTTCTGTTTTTTAACGAAGAACAGAACACTAAATAATGTTCGGCTCTATCTTGAAAATAGTTACAAACAATTTTAAGGGTTGTGTTCGTCTACACAATTACTAAACAAATAGATATCGTTCTTGGGTGTGTGAGCCGAACGCTAAATAATGTACTGTATACTTTCGAACACTGGTTCGATGTGTCCATTATTTTTTAAATATGAACATCTTTATGCGATTTGTTCGTCTTAAAAAGATTTTGGAAAGAGGGTTTTAATGTGGGACCTTTGCTAATGTTTAGACCTACCAGTACAAAATTTCGACCTTTTATAAAAGTTATCGTTGCCAAATTGTGTAGCAATACCAACATTAGGAAGTAATAAACTTTAAAGCTTTTTTCGGAAGCAGCATTTGTATGTGAGCTATCTTTAAATAAAAACCAATTTAAAATAAAAATATGGTGAAACGATTTTCGTCTCAATAAAATATTTTTTCACGAAATTTAATCTTAACACCAACATTAAAAGATAGTTTATGTGCACAAGGACATTTCAGGAAAGAATTTCGTATAGGACCGATATGAAGTAATTGGTAAACGGTTCCCTTCATTTTAAGCAGGCATAGTTCTTATGAGAATTGAAACGTGTGCACCGAATTACATCAATTTATCTTCAAAATTGGGACGGGACTTGTAAGTGCTTTGCGCACAAAGTTGCATGTACGGGCAACCAGCCAGTTAAACGTACGGACATTGTGAAATCGACTCAGCAAGTGATGATGATGTCAAATCAGCACAGTCGAATAATATCCTCTCCACTATTGTGGCGGAGTGAAAAAGTGATTTGTTTTTTTAATACAATAACTTTTTAATAAAAAAAGAAGCGTACTTTATCGTGCAAAATAAATTTTTCAGTGAAAAAGGAATTTTTCAGTGAAATAAATAAAAATAAAATAAGTAACAATAATTAGTATTGTGGTTATTTTGTTGAACTATTTATGGTTTTTAATCCAAATTTTTAATATTTTTAATTAGGCTTAAGTTCATGAAATTTAATTTTTATTATTATATTTTATTTATTATATTAAGGATTGATGTTTGACTAGTGACGTCAGCAGTCGTCGATGGCTGCGAGTGTAAGACGGCAAATCCATCTGAGGAGATCGAGTGGTTGCGATCGAAACATGTCATGGTAACCTGCCGGTCAGGGTTCGAGCCCGAGCCCGAGCCACGTCAAGAATGAAAGATTATCAATGACAATTTTAATTAATTTTCATGTTGTGAAATTCCCTTCTTCACAAAAATAATTTAATAAAAATTAAATTTCATGAACTTAAGCCTAATTAAAAATATAAAATAAGTAACTTTTCAGAGCAAAGGGGTCTTTTTGGTAACAAATTTAATTCCTGAAAATAAGTGACTTAATAAGTGAAAAATGGACTTCTTAGTGAAAAGCCAGCACATATTATAGATTCATACTATGCATGTTTTCTTTTAGAAATTCTGTGTTTGTTGGTAAGAAGGCAAGAGAACGTGCTTTTTTCTCTCCTCTCTCACCAATACACGGATAATTTTTGAACACACACTTTCATAGTGTAAAATTTACAATGCAAATCCAGGCCAAGTGAAAAAGAGACTTTTAACCGCAAAGGACAATTCTATTGAAAAAGGGAGTTTTTAATGAAAAAGGTAGTATGTAAGTGAAAAAAAAAATTCTTTTAATTAAATACTTTTGGTTAAAAATTGAGGTTTTAGTAAACAAGTAGCTTTTTAGAGGACAATGTGACTTTTTAGTGAAAAATTGACTACTTTTTGAAAAACAGCCTTTTTATTTAGAAAGTTACTTCAAAATGGAAAAAGGCACATTATTAAGACAGAAACTTTTAAATGAAAACAATTCTTATGTGAGAAAAGCGACTTTTTTAAGATAAAGGTATTTTGGGTGTGTGTGAAACAATAGCAAAGTACTCATGGAAGTAAAATTTTGACAATATTGAGGTGACTAAAATTTCACTAGCCCTGGGGGTAAATTTTGACATTAGTGCAGGAATTTTTGACAACCACAAAATTATTTTTTTTTATCAAATTTGTTTAAACAAAATAAAAAAATAATATGGAAGCAGGACCAGCGGCAAAAAAAATTAAAAAGAATTGTACAAGATGTAAGTATTTACTTTTTTGCCCACACTTTTTGTAAAAATTGTTTTTATCATTCATCAAATAGTTGGGACGATCTCATTTTCAACAGAATTGAAATGACTATTGGTAAACGTATGCTTATTTTATTCATTTTCACAAAGCTACTATTAATTGTTTTTTTCTTTATGTCAAAATTTTACGTTGTCAAAAACGTTACAATTTCACACAGCCCAAATATGAATATTTTCTAACACAAACAAATTTCATTTTACCATAGACGTTTGCTACCGTTTCACACACACCCTTTGTAGTAAAAACGGGACTTTTGAGATAAACAGAAACTTTTCAGTAAAAAAGGGATTTTATAGTGAAAATTGTGACTTTAGTGGAAATTATCACTTTTTAGTAAAAAAAAAAAAATGAGTTTCAATTAGAAAAAAGGGATTTTTTGATAAAAAAAAAAGTTATTTTTGTAAAAAATTTACTTCAAAGTGAGAAAGCAACTTTTTTCGTGATAAAAGTCTTATACAAAATAATTAAATCTTATTAAAAAACTAAAAGTTTTTGTGGCATTACAACTGTCTAGGGAAGTCGAAAGATTTTAGTATATTTCTTGTAAAAGGAGATATTTTGAATTCCTATTATATAAGTTTTTAAAAAGAATAAAATTCTGGAATGATTTTTTTGAGTTTTTTTTTTTTAAAGCTTCTCTGCGTCAGCCACTATTCGTTCAGATAGTGTTCTCCACAGTCATCTTCACCAGCAAAAGTTAAATAAATACCCAACTACATTTTTAAATCTGTTTTGTGTTATTCTCCGGACTTATCCTGTTTTTAAGTTTAGTCGAAGGATTTTTTGTACGCGTATGTATGAAAACAGCAGTGACAACAACAATTACAACAAGTGCAATAAGAGTTTCTACCCCACTTTATTCAAATATGAAATAAACAAGTTTTGTTGCCGCTAAAGAAAAAGTTTTCTTTTTATTTTTTTTTTTCAAACAAAAAGTTTGAAAAGTTGTTGGTTGGGTAATGTTAGAATTTGTTGCCACCAGAAGTGTAGTAGTTGGTCGTAGTAGTTGTAGTAACTATTGTTATATTAAAAGTAGTTGTAGTGTTAGTTTTGCTATTGTTGTTGTTAATATTATTGTTGATGTTGATGTTGTTACACAGAATGTTGTTTACTCAGTTATGGGGTCAGTTGCGTTGTTGTGTTACAAAGCATTTTTTTCCATTAAATATTTTTCTATTATTTTTCTTCTCTGTTTTGTGATTTTTCCTCCAACAATTTTATCACAGTAAATAACATCAAGTTGCAGAGGCCATTGTCACAGTTAGTTATGGAGAGATTTAAATGCTAGTGAAAAATAATAATAAAAAATTGATGTATTCTGTAGCGAGGAGTATAAAAATATTTATGTGAACGGATTAAAAATGCTGATGTGTTACTTTTATGGTAAAAAAGTTTTATTTGTCTGTATTTCTTTAAAGTTTAAATATGCGTTTCGAATTTTAGACTTAAAAATGGAAAAATTAATAAAAAAAAAAGTATATTCTTTTGTTGAATAATTTATAATTCACTTAAAGAGAGTGTTCAGTGAAAAGCCGCATTAAAAAAAGACTTATATTAAAGAGTTCTGCAATGCCATAGAAACTTCCTTTTTCACTTAAGTACTGGCTTTTAAAATATTTTATTTTCTTTAGAAAACTGTTTTGTTGAAAATTTTATTTATTTAAAAAAAATGACTTCAGAAGAAATTGTGAGTTTTTAATATTTTTTAATAAAAAATTTTATTGCAAGTACAAAGTATATTTTAAAAGTTTGAAGAAAACGAGAATATTATATTTTGATTAATAATAGTAAGTTTTTAATAAAATTGTTTTAAGGCAAAAGTGGACATCAAAAATATAAATTTTTTAGATAAAAAAAGTAGCTTTTGGTGAATTCTTTATATTTTTTACATTTTTTTTTTTTTGATACAAACAATGTTACTGAGTAAGGCCAAATTCACAACAACTGCAACATTTTCACTTGGTGTTCACCAGTGATGCCAACTTAGTGCTTTTGACACTATTTATGGTGCTTTTTGATGCCTCCAAAGGCCAAAATTGTATCCATAGTGCCAAACTAAAAAAGCCACTTACTTGGTGCTTTCTCAATTTTTCGTTAGTGCCTTTAGTGCTTTTTACAATTTGTATTTTTTTCTACCATTTTTTAAAACTATGATTATATAGATGATGATTAAGATGAGCTTTGCTATTTGGGGTACAATTTTGAGAACGCCTGTAAAGATTTTAAGATTTCATATGATAAAAAAGTGATAAAAAAGAGTTGCATTCGTTTTACAAAAAACTTTATTTACGAGGTTAGAGCTAGGCTTTGCAATTTGGAAATTTCGAGAAATGTTGCACTTTTTAGCGTTGACAACATATTTAGGAATCGTAGTTAAAACGATGTATTTCGGTAAACATTTTTTATAGATGTAGAAACTATTTCAAAAATAGAAAATGGCTTGGAAAAAATAAGGAATTGCTAAAAAACATGCAGTCGGAAACCGTACAAAAAACGACAAGACTTTAAAAGCAAATAATAGCCGTAGCTTGGTATAAGCAAAGTGTTTAATATAATTAAAAACAGCTGACAGAAAATGCTTTTATAACGAGCGTTGTGTAACCTGCCATTTTTCATGGGCCTTAGTTTTCCGCGTGCTGTGCCAAAGGTTTGACTACGTATCAGAATGCAAACATACATGTTTTTTTTCTATTTTACACCGTATTTGTACAATATCATACGCCAATTGTTTTATTAAACTAAGCACTTTTTAAATTTATATTTATTTAAACGGTAAAATAAAAGGTTTTTTATTAAAATATAGGCTGTCATTAAGTTTTATGAACAATAGTCGGTCATTGCAAATTTTTGGTAATCGCAACAGGCCAGATTTTTTCGAGTTACGAAAATCGAGCTCGCACTGTATTGCTTTAAAACTATTTTATGGCCAATTCAAACTCAGCTGATGATGATCCCAATGATTTGGATGATAACTGTTTTATTGAAAATAATAATAATACTTTTTAAAAGGTTTATATACAAATGTAAATATATTTATTAATTAATTTTAAAGGAAAATGGTCCCCATCAACGTCGTATTAATATTCGGCACAGCCGAATGCAATTTGTTTTGTGTTTAAATAAATTTAAATAAATAATTCATGCTTTTTTACGCTTTTTTTTTTGCTCGAAATAATGCTTTTTTCAAATTTTAAAGTGCTTTTTGCTCTCATCACTGGTGTTCACAATAAAGAAACAATTTTTTTCACAAGAACACAATATTTTATAAAAAAAAAAAAAATTAAAATGGGGGGTACTTTAATACCATGGTAGATAAGGTCATGATGGCTTTATCTTTCATTCAAAAGGGAGATAAAGCCTTTTTTGTTTTTTTTTTTTTAATTTGAATGGGAGATAAAGCCATTATGGCCTTAGCTCACATTAGCAATATTTGAAAATGGCTTTATCTATCATTTAAGTTCCGGAGACACTAAAGTTTAGTATTGAAATCTGGCTTCGTATACTAAAGTTTTTTTGAGTGAAGGCCTGCGGCCGAGCTTAGGGGTTTTTTCCTCCAGTAGGACGCGGCAGGTGGCTTCGCTGAATAAAGTTTTCCTGCGTGTATCACAAGAATAAAAAAATGTTTTTCAGTGATAACTAAGGATTTTCCCTTTTACAGAATGTTTACACCATGCATAACATTTTTCTGAAAAATATGGCTTTATCTCTCATTTGCGAAAAAAAATATGGCTATATCTCTCATTTCGCAAATTGTAAATATGACCTTACCTCTCAATGATTGGGCAATAAGGATATTATTGCTTTATCTCGCATTCAATTGAGCAATAATGCCATCATGGCCTTATCTACCATGGTTTTAAAGTACCCGCAAATTTT
Source organism: Pollenia angustigena (assembly GCA_930367215.1). Classification (NCBI taxonomy): domain Eukaryota; kingdom Metazoa; phylum Arthropoda; class Insecta; order Diptera; family Polleniidae; genus Pollenia; species Pollenia angustigena. The sequence goes on along the minus strand of OV884058.1, from coordinate 179,175,857 downwards.
GCCCAAAACAATATTTATAATTTTTTTTTTAAACATATTGTTAAAATTTTCATTCAAAATTAAATACAAATTATTAAAAGCGTCACTTACAATTTCTTACAAATTGCTGCTGAAGTAGAAGAAGACTCAATTAAAAAAAAAAAATCAAGTTGTACTTTTGGTCTACTTCTACTTCAGCAAAAATTTGTATGATGATGTAAATGACGTTTATAACAAGGTGTCATAAAGTCATATGTCTTAAAATAATAACATGAAAAAATACGACTGTTGTGAACAACCTCTCACAATTTAGTGTGCTATTTTGAATTTAAATCAGCTGATCTAAAACAAATATAAAAAAATAAAAATATTTACCTAACATCAAAATATTTTTTAATTCTAATCCATGAATTAATAAATTTAATTGGATCTTACCTGACTATTTTCCATTTTTTAGACGCAAATCACAAATTAATTGTATTTTGTTTGTTTACCAAACATCAGAGTCCTAAGCCGATATAATTTGACACCGCAAGTGTTTTGTTGCAAAAATTGCTAGCCGTAAGTTAAATTCGGACAACAGCGATATAATATCGAGCCCTAACAGCGAAAATAACGTAAGCGACATGATTTTCAATTTTCGTTTTTTATAATAAATGACTTTATTGGCAACACTTGCATCATCTCCTAAAATATCATGGTCACATAATGTTCCGTTACGATTTTATTGCAAAAACAATTTTAGTGTAAGCGACAAATTTCATACAAAATTAATATGAAACAAAACAAAAAAGCTCTCTCCTGTAAAATTTGGTTTTTGGCGCTTACATTATTTTCTCGGTTAGGGGTCGATATGTTTTAAAAAATAATAATAAATACGGAATGTTGTTCTGGCCAAATAGTTTTTTGATTAAAAATTATTGTGTGCTTATTAAAGAATTGTTTCTTAATTGTGAACACCAAGTGAAAATGTTGCTGCCATTGTGAAATCAGCGTAAAGGTGAAATTTTGACTTTTTGGGAATATTTTTTTTTAACAAAATTAAAGGTATGATTTATTTGTATTTTTGCGAAATTACTTTTGCGTTTTGTTAACTAAGTTCTCAAATGTTTTTTTCTTAATTTAAATTCCTAAAAAATAAACGAAATTAACTTACCGCATGTCCCATTTCGCCTATTAGACCTGGTTTGCCCGGAGGTCCGATTGGTCCAGCTGTTCCCGGTTTGCCGCGACGACCACGCATACCTTTATCACCCTTGTCACCCTTGGTGCCATTCATAGCCATGCCTTCGAAACCACCAGCGAAAAAGGCCTGTCCTGGTGGACCTTCAGGTCCTCGATCACCTTTCGGTCCAGCCAAACCACGCAAACCTTTTTCGCCTTTCTCGCCTTTTGCACCAGGCAGGCCGGTCAAACCGATCGAACCAACTGGACCCGGCTCACCGTTCAAACCTGGTGCACCATCATAGCCAGGAGGGCCCCGGGGACCTATTGGACCGGCTGGTCCTGCGGGGCAAGTACACTGTGTTGTATTCTGTAAACCAAACGGTGTATCCGCATATACAATTTGTCCTGGAGGTCCGGGTGGACCCAACGGGCCTATTTCACCAGGAAGACCACGATCTCCTTTAAGGCCAGAAGCTCCAGGCACTCCTGAAATACCGGGTATACCAGGTTGGCCCGGTTCGCCTTTTACTCCAGCGGGGCCATGCGCTCCTGTGTGACCCTGCAATAAAAATAAAAAACATATTTTGTTTTAAATGTTTTAAATTGAATAACTTAATTTTGTTTATAATAATGTATAACATTTGAAGATTAAGATATTCTAATATACATACTTAACTTATTCATTACAAAAGGCTTTAAGTCAAAATTTGTTGTAACGCTTAAGTCTATTTTACATCAGGCTTGTGTTTGTTGTTCACATAATACAAAATAAATCAATTCTCTATGGGATGGGCTTTAATAAGCTCTCTTCAGAGGCAACAAAAACAGCCTAATGTAGCACATAAATATATATTTTTAAAACAGTGGGGTTAATGTAACAAAAGAGGCCATAAAAACCAAAATAAAATATGTAATAGTTGTGAAATAAGTGGAATTTAGCGAGAACTTGATTTTATGGTTAAAAAATGCCTTAGAGTGAATAAGAAAATTTTTTCTAAAAAAATGTCATATCATAAACAAATTTCTTTTTCGTAAACAAGAGGATTTTTAGTTTAAAAGTTACTTATATTTGAAGGTAATTCAAAATAAGCAAATTTTAGTTTTAAAGTTTAACCCCCGTACTCATATAAATATTTTAAATTTTATAAAGGTTTACAAAACAAAAACGTTTATTAAATTTACGAACAAGGCATGTCGTTCGGCTTTTACATTTCATTGAAAAAAACCATTAAAAAAACTCAGGCTAAAATTAAGAATTCTGGATAGTTTTTAATTTTGGAAATACCCGAGGCATCATCATATTTGAAACAAATGCCGGCCCGTCTGACATGTCTTTAGAACCCTTATCCAAAACCTAAACTCGAATACAAGTTCTTAATCGCCGCCTGAATTGTTATTCCGTTAAGAGTTCAATCAGTCAAATCAAATACTTTCCAACATGTCTACTGCCGAAGTATTTTGTTGTGTGTAACTTTTCGTTTTTTTGCTTTTGCCTTGGCTTTGACTGTTTGCATTTTAAGAATCAAGAGTTAAAGCATCAGTTTTGGTATGGCCAAGAAAAATTATAAAGTGGAAGAAATAGCAATTTTTCTACTTTGAATGCAGTTTTTTTAACACTGCATTTAAATTAAAGTGATTTTTTAGTGAAAAAGTAACAATGTAAATAAAAGTGGTGAATGAAACACGTCGGTCTATCATACTAATTTTTGCAGAGCCTACAAAACTTTTATTTGCTTAAAAATAATTTAAAAATCCCCTTTTCTTTTAGAAATGTACGTTTTTAAAAATATGCAGCTTTATCCTTTAAATCGAAATCAAATGAAAATTAAATCGACGGAGATTTGAAAATAAATTTTTTTTTTAAATGAACGTGGCTTTCCTTTGTTTCAAAACAAGTTCTGGTAAGGATAAGTGGTCCATAAAGTAGGAGGTATATATGAGTCGTTTATTTTGAAAGTGGTTTAAGTCCATTTTTTTCTTATATTGAGATATTTAAGGGTTTGTGTTTGATTTGTTTCAAAAATATTGTTAAGTGGTATTAATTTTTTTATGGCTTTGTGGCCTAAAGCATGTTAGAATATATAACGTAATACATTTTGTAAACTTTACTAGAAAAATAAGCTGTGTTTCAGAGCCTAAAAGAACTTAAACCACATTCAAAATTAATAAAATGACTTTTTTGTTTTTGAAAAGAAATAAGTCCACTTATTTTAAAGAAATTAAGCAATTGAAATTGTAAATATTTTAGGTTTGATGTAGATGAATGTAATAGCTTTAAAATAAATAGGGAAGCTTTCAATTTAGATACAGATTTTTATTTATGTAATTAAAAAAATGTTTTTAAAAATAAACATGAAGTCATTTATTAAAAAATTAAATTAACATTTATTTATTAAGGATAATATTAAAGATTTTGCCATATTATTTCTCCTCATTTAGGTTATGTGTGAGGTTTTGTTAAAATATTCATGATGCATGGGACGTACATTTTCGTATAATGGTGGTAATTTTATTTTGTTGAAGTTCCTTGGTCTTCCCCGACAGGGTTATAAGTCAAGTATTTTGAACTCTTTATCCACTTCCATAGATTCTTTATAAAACATTTTATAGGGTTCACTTTTTATAAATCGCAGCCAACTTATCCTTAGCCAATTTACAGGTTCGCCACTAGTGTTTTTTAATCTCTTATGAATTGCTTCTTCCAGAGGTTTTGTATAAAAAAATCTTTTTGTTTCAAAATAATTTTTTTTGGATTTCGTTAGCTAACTAATTTTCAAGTGCCCCAAATCATAGCGATTTTAATGATACTAGACTTAAATTGTTTATAAATAAAAAGATTATATAGGTTTGCGATTGTTGTTATCATTAACTACTTTTTTTAAAAAAATGGACTTAAACCACTTTCAAAATAAACGACTCATATGTATATGGGAATTCTTCTATAAACCTTTAAAACACGATAGTTTTAAAAATTAGTTGGACTTAAATTTTCCGCGAATTCGATTTCCATAACTTGCTGATAAACAAAAGTTTAAGAATAAATAAGTTCTTAACTTATGACTAAAAGATAAAAAACTATTAAAACAATAATTTATGTTTTTCTATTAAAAGCGTCGGTCTCGCAGACGAAATATTGCTATATGCGCACACTCGTCTTGCTTTCACGATCTTTGAAATCGCTCTCAATTGTCGTTTATGGAGAATGATGAGGCTAACAGATATAACAATACTCTTGCACTCTTCGTTTATAATAAAAACATTAACAGCCAGGCCCACGATGTCACACGTTACTCAAGCCTCATGCTTGAGTATAGAAAGGTTAAGTGGTGACTTCTTAGTACAAGACTATATGCCCAACCATAATGGGCTTAAGTTGGCTTAAGCAAATGTGCGAATACATGTAAATTATATGAGGCAAACCATATTGAATTAAAGGAAACCTTTAGCTAAGTTAAATGAAACTGTCATTTGCTTAAGCAAGGTGCGAATCTAATTGCACATTCCGTACGGAATCAAATGTTATTTTATTTTTGGCAGTAGGTTATGCAAGGCTATGCATATTATGGTTGAGCCTTTACTTTTTGTTAAACAGAGTGAGTGACTCATACTCATAAGATCTGAATCTCTTTGGCAATTCCACTGTTTCACTTGTTCTAAAGAAACTGATATAAAGTTTTGACAAAATTACTTAGCAAAAAGGTAAAAATTCTCCTAAAACATACAATGTAAATATATGTATGTCGTTACCTGAAACGCAAAAGGCCCTAACTAAGGAAAACTTAAAAATCGTTTTTTTCATTGATTCTGATGTATTAGCAAAAAACAAAAAGCCCGATCTACAAAAGATTAAATGGTGAACGCGTAAGGGCCTAACTAACAGTTTGCATAATATGCAACATTGTCAGTTGTTAAAACAACTGGTAGGTTTTATAAAAAAAATAGAAGAAAAATAAATTAAAAACTGTTTAAGGCGATTTACCAATTTATCATTTTAAATAGTTTTTGCTTCTCCTGTAAAATTTTCAAAATGTTAGATAGAGCCTTTTGCGGTGTACCTGACGATGTATATTAATGTTATTTCTTAGCTTATTTAAGTTAACAAATTTAAAAACTTCAGTATATTTTAAGCTACACACGAAATCTAACAGAAGAGGAATGGGGAAAAAATTATCATTTTAACCGCATTAACTTCATATAACCGTCTTACAATTACCTTTACCAATACACATGCAACACAACATTAAATAAATAAATACACATACACATACACACTTTTAAATTCAAATATAAATACTTTAATACCTTCACACGTATGTTAAATTTGTACTTAAGCTTGAAAAAAGGAACAGCAGTAGTGTCTGCAGAGGAAGTAGCAAGAGCAAAAGGTAAAACAGTATTCAAATGTTACGGTTACGTCTCATAAGCCATCATCATATGAAACGAGTTGTGTGCCATAAATCCTTAACTTAGTTTCGCGTTACGGGTATTTTTGTATTTTATTATTTTTCTTTTACATTTCGTTATTTGAGAATATATGCTTAAAAGGTTAACATGTGTTTGTGCACAGGAGCATGAATGTGTGTGTGTGTGTGTATATTGTACATACACAAAAAATTTGTATATTAGAAGAACATTAGTGTGAATGTTATGTAGACAACTACATAAACTTATTTTGACCCTTTAAACTTAAGCATAAGAAAAATACGTTTGGAGTTACATGTTCATACAGTAAAGATAAGGAATGAAATGATCAAAAATAACTTTTGAAGTCAAAGTTATTTTTGAGAATACAAACAAAATTTTAATAATATTTTCCTACGACGTGCTTAATTTTAGTTTTTGGACATCATTAAACAATTCTGTTTTAAGTTTGAAGATCTTTAAAATTTTTAATAGGAATTATTAGAGATGTGTGCGTGAAGTGTTTTGTAACGCGCGATCGATCACTCTTAATATAATTAAAGTGCAACTTCGATAGTTCGGACATGCGCCAGTCCGGTTATCCCAATAATTCGGACGCTTCTACATTTCGGACAATTAAAAATTTTTACCTTTACAATCCGTCTACACATTGTGCTTTAAAGACACAAATAAAAAAATTTAAAGAAAAATATACCTTTATAGTGTATTTTCTTTTGTTTTTGTAACACTTTATCATTTTTGTGATTTTAAGCTAGGCCAGTAACATATGAGCTGCATAGAGTAAATACTGTTTTGTTGAAACAAAAATTTCTTTTAGATTCCTGTAGAAGAGTGTTTGTTGCACATTTAAAAAAAGTTACAAGAAAAAATTTTTTTTTTGGCAACGTTATGTGAGTAGCAAATCGCTGTACCCAATCGAGTACAATGGCTTGATATGTATAATTTTTTTAAAATTTTTCTTGGACCAAAATTTCAAGCCATCAAACCGTCAAGTTTTTGTGTAAAAGCTTTAACAAATTCAAGCAGATAAATGTAGATGATCACAAAAATTTTGATAAAGCTATAATTCTACCAGATCCGGACCATAACGCAAATAAGGAGGAGGAGAATGCTGAGGATATGCTTTTTGATCGCATGCCAAATGATGTACCAGGTGAAGTCGAAGTATTTTTCGGCATTGAAATCAAGATTATATCCCACTTGAGCAAATGCGACAAACAATAAAGTTTTCAAAATCAAGCAAAATAGCTCCTAAGTGGACAAGAGACCTTGTGATATTCAAATGCATCATACCAATTTTTTTTGGTAGCCACTCTTCAAAATAATTCATAAGAGTTAAACCAATGAGATTTCGTTTCAATAATAAGATGCTAACGAGCAGCTCCGGTTATTTATACGAATTCGATACCTACTGTGGGGCCAAAGGTATAAGTGCAGAAAGATCAAAACTCCCTCTTCGATCCCGAGGCGTGCTTGATTCTTTGGACAACGTTCCTAACCCTTCAGATCATGTTGCAACCAGATCTCAAATGGACTTGCTTGAGTTTCGACGCAATATTGCTCGATTTTATTTGCGAATCTATACCCAGAAAGTGAATGTTTCCAAACGGTCGCTAGCTGCTGGTGTTGCAACTTGAAAACCTCTTTCCTAAATGGATAAAAATTCAGTTACGATGTCGTGAGTGTCATAAAAGAATAATATGGTTATTTGAGCAATGCGATGTTGCTCTATGTGTGGAAAAAGTATGCTTTAAAAATTTTCATACTTAAAAAAATTGCATACTCATGACGCCACTGTACCCGTCCGAGTACATCCCTAAAAACACACTTCCAGAAATTTTTTTTTTTTAATTTTTTGCTTCTTCTATATTTATTAACTGTATTTAAGTATAAACAAATAAATGAATTTAAATTAAACAATTTACATCGAAAATCTATAATGGACCCGACAACACAATTATGTGTTACACCATTTTTTGTAACGCACAGCTTTTTTTAGGAAATAGAAAAGGTATGAGTAATGCAGAAAAGTTGACAGGGTAGGACGTTTTATAGCGAGCTCAGGCTGGTAAGATAAATTAAAGATAAGGCATGGTATTTGTTATCTCCAAATTTGTGGTGGCAAAGTTTCCAAAAGAGTAAATTCATATTTCAATTCACTTGGAGAAATTAGAGAAATTGTACTATATTTTTTACTTTTTACTATCGAGAATCTAGTTGAGATGTCGTAAAAAATGTTTTTTTTTTTGGAATGTGCGTTCTATATTTTGCTATGAAATCTTCACTTGAAGTCTATTTCTCCATTTCCGCTTCGAACAAAGCATGGAATTGTAAGTTTCCTACTTGGAGTCTGTTTAATAGTTTATTTTTAAGCAATGCTAATTTTTCTAATTTAAATTCACCATAGATAGAACTTTGCTACAGTTTCACACAAACCCAATGTCGGTAAAATGTCGTTCGCGTTACAATAGGGGATTCACATTTTTACAACATTATCTACTTTAAATTCTAACAATATTTTCTTTTTGTCCGCACTTTTTGGATGTCCGGAAAAGCGGGAAATAAACATTATATTCCCGGGACTCCCGCCCAAAATTTGTTTTTTTCAGTTATTTACTTTAATATTTCTTTAATATAACGAGAACGAACAAATTTAAGATAACAATTATTTTATGACACTTAAGAGGTTGTTTTTGATGTCAATATGATGAAATAAATCAATATACGTATAAACATTAAGGGAAATCACGATGGGTAGTGCAAAGTGTGCAAACGATGCAAATGCGTGCAAAAATACACACATTTGCACAACACAACAACAAAATGTACGTATTTGCAATTTGCTCTTTTTTACTTCGTTTGCATTAAAAAACCATGAGCAAAGTTAGTAGTGCATATTTGCTCAGTTGCAAACAAATGTAAACAACAACATTTGACATATTAGCCGCCATGGCGCGCCATATTGTTTTTAAGGAAACTTATAAATTGAACATTTTCGCAGATTGTTAAATAAAATAGAGAATTAAATTTAAATTAATTAAAAAGAAAAAATTTATTTTAATTTGCTTGTGTATAATTGTAAGCAAATGCAGATTTTTACAGTGCTGCCAGAAGTTTTTAGTGTTGCCAGCATACATTTTTAGAAAAATAGCATATTTGCACAAAAATAAAAATGGTATGCTCACGATCAATCATAATATGCACTGCAAATTTACACATTGCAAATTTGCACAATGACCATCGTGATTACCCTTATTATTAAATTCAGAGCTCATTCAGCGAATAGGATCAACATTTGCATAATAAGGCTAAAAATATTGAAGTCTTGCGGGAATATAATTTCTGGAAGGACGAATAGCAACTGAAAACACAACATTACGAAGAAGAAATGCTAAAATAGTTTCACCGTTTAACAAAATGAGCATGAAGGAGACATACAATTAACCGTATTTAATAATCTAGTTTGTAAAGTTTTATACCTTTAATAAGCAGTGGTGAATGAAGATATACTTAGTTTGCCAATCCATGTGAATATTTTTTAATATTCATCTAAGAACCCATAAAGTATAGACATATACATATGTATATATTCTAGGTCCTTCTGTAACTCTTAGTCGATTAAGCCATTTGGGTGTAAAATTGATTTAGCTCTCCTAGACACTTTGGGAGTGAATTCCAGCTGAACCGACTCAGTAAGAAAAGAGTTATGCACTCAAATGTGGATCAACCTCTTTAGATAATTGACAACAACTAACATGAATTGGTGACAGAATGCACCGATTGTCATTCAATTTTAACAAATTTGTTTTATATGTCACCAAATTTCGTGAAGATCGGTCAATAATTTACCTACGGCCCCATATTAAGACCACTCTCCGAAATCATGTTAGTATGGCTATAAGCGTAACGAATAATGCTTTTGTGGTGAAATTTTTCAAAATTATTCATAATACTCAAAATCACAACACTAGATTTATGATCTTGTTGTAAAATTTAGCTCACTACAGTTTTCTAATATAAAAAATTTCGTGAAGAAAAATATCAAATATCAGCTTAACCCTGAAAGGTTACTCGTGATTTAAGTACATTAAAGTAACTATTTATCGGATCGACGAACTATTTGAAAAAAAAAAAAATTAAGTATAAAATCAACAAAAACAATTTTCAGTACCAAATATGCATTTGTATTTTTTAGATAAGTTACAAATGTTTTGTAATTTTTATTTAATTTTTATTAAAGCCGAATTTCGTAAAAGTACCCGAAAATTATTTACTTTTTTTATTTATTGCACAAAAATAAATATTAAATTAGAAAAAGTACCAGTTTATAAAAAAGTACCAGTTAGAGAACAAAAAAGTACCAAAAAATCCCTTTTACAGATTCTCTTTCACTCAGGACCTTGCATATTTATTTTATGTTTCTAGATCCAATAAATGCGGAAATTGAAATAGGTACCAGTTAAAGAACACAATAGTACCAAAACCCCTCTTACAGATTCTCATTCACTCAGGACCTTGCATGTTTAATTTTATCTTTCTGGGTCCAATACTAACGGAAAATCAAAAAGTACCTGTTAATGAAAAAATAGGACCAAAAAGTTCCCTCTTATAGATTCTCATCCATTCAGGACATAATATGTTTAGTTTTATGTTTCTAGGTCCAATATTAACGGTAATTAAAAAAATACCAGTTGTAGAACCAAAAGGCTAAAGAAACATATCAAATTTCCCGTAATTCCTTTTTTTGGTACTATTTTTTCCCCCCATTAAAGTATCAAAAATTTCAGTATTGTAGTGGGAGCCCATAATTTAGTACGAATATGTCAATGAATGGAGAAAAATGTTTTTTAAAAAAAGTACCAAAATTAGTCACGGTTTTTAAGCCCTTAAATGTTCGAGTTTCAAAAAACTACCAAATTAGTATTCGTATTTTTTTGATAAGTTTCGAGTCTGGTATAAAATTTGTTTCTATGTTTATTGGCTCAAAAGATAGATGGGGTGTCAAAAAAGGACCAAAATTCAGGTTTTACCCGTTTACTCCCTGATATGGCCGAATTTTAAAAAAGTACCAGACACCTGTCCGCTTATTTTTCTATAGAAAAACGATAAGTATTAAATTTTTTTTGTATCTCTTTTAGTTTTGGAGATATAAGGTTACCGCATTTTCCCGTTTTTACCATTTTCTACCCCCTAAATATTCGAATTTCCAAAAATCCCGTCTTAGTGGATCGGCTTGGGGAGTGACCAATCTCTGGTCCAAATTTCAAGTGTTTAGCTTCAGGCGTTTAGGCTGTGCGATGATGAATCATTGCGTCAGTGAGTCAGTCAGTAACGTTACAATTTTATATTTATAGATTTGTGGGTGTTATTAAACAAGAAAGCTTTCACTACTGTTCATGACGCAACGTTGACGCTCTTGCTTAGGTATGACATATCAGGCTTTTAAACATTCCAAGATTAAACCAGAATATATATACTTTATAGGGTGTAGGATCAATATTGTAGAAATTACAAACGGAATGACAAAGTTATATATACCCCTTTACCTTCGGTGAACGGTATAAAAACAAACGTGTTAGAAAATTCAATGTTTTATTCAGACTTTGGGGAATGAAATTTTTTATTTGTCAATATTCTTTAACCTAAAAAAGATTCCACTATTTTAAACTCTTCCAAAATTTAACTAGAATAATGTACAAAAAATTCTAATATGTTTTGATGATACAATGTATTTTCATTTGCTACCAGAAATACTATATACTAGCGTCGACCTCTAGTTGTATATATGTATTTATAAAGGTAAATATATAACACTACTTACATATGTATATAACTATACAAAAGTATATTGGTTTTTGCATACGTTAAAAGGTTTAAAAAACCAATGTAACGAAAATTTGTGTTTGTGTGTGTTAATATTCCTATGAAAATACTTACAAGCACTCGCAAACAAACATATTGCATTGTTTGGGAAAACTAAATTTTCAATAATTGTATTTATAAGGACTAAAGAGTAAAAAAGGTACTAAACTTGTATACACGAATATGAGAATATAAGAACATACATAAATATGCATATTAGTATTTGTAAGAGGGCAAATAAAAAAGTTTGCTTAAACAAAATTTATTAACTTAACAGCCTGTTCATCGATTTAACGTTAACGTTTGCGTAGAAAATAATATTTTAAACAAAAACAATTTTAAGAATTTTGTTTTAAATATAATTTTTAATGCGAACGTTGACGTTCGAAATCATTTAATAGTCAGTAATTCAAATTTGTGATAATATCTATTAAATGTTTTTTTCAAAATCTCATCATATTAAAAAAAAAAAAAATATTTTTAAGTTAATTTTAAGACTATCCCTCGTTTATAACTGTATTTCAATAATGCTATTATAACAACTGTTAGAAATTTAATGTTTATGAGTTTACGTGCTGGTGTCTGTCTGTGGGTTGTAGTATTTAGTAGTTTTGGAGTAGAGTTTAGCTACAATAACTTCTAATGAATTATTAATGAGTTTTTCGTTTACGGCACAAAGTGTCCAGTCATTCAATTCTGTTGTAATTTGCATTAACTTAGGTAAACGTATACGCACACACATAAGAATATTCTATAAGTAAATAAGGTTTTTTGTTCATCCTTTCTTTTCCATCCTCGAACAATTAAAAATTCATTTCACTTTTATTATCAGGTTATAAACAATTTTTACTCGACGCTTTTACTTCATAAGGAACTCTTAAAAGGTTGCCAATTTAACTATTTTCCGGATAGAACGAGTATTTTTAACTTCATTTATCAAAAAAAAAAGAAGAAATTTCAGTTTATTATTAGTAAGAATTGGGAATTTAGCATTTTAAAACTAAATCTTATTAATGAACTTTTTTGACTCCCAAGAAAACCTTAGAGAAAACAAATGGTTTGACTTTTACCAGCAGGGAAATTTTAGACTTTTTAGTTTTTTAAATTATAATCAATATTTGCAGCAGTCACTAATAGTTCTAAAGATTTCTCAAATTTCGCTGTAAGCCCATTTCTTTTAAAATGGTCGAACGCTGACGAAGCAAAACTTTTCAGTTAAATGGTTTTACTAAAAACAAAACAAAGAAATCGAATGTTAGTGATAAAAAACAAAATATGTCTTCAACCTCTGGCAAAATCAAATGTATAAATGATCACCCTGAGCTACTGTCATATGGCCTGTTGGATCTTAGCCACTTGGTGACAAGCAATGCGTTTACCAACCGACCCCGTATCTCCTCGGCTTACACTGCGTGTGTGTGCAGCAATTTGAATTTATAATCCGACAGAAATTAAACATAAAACAGGAGCCAGAATAGTCAGCAGCAACTGTTGAATAGCAAGAGTAACGTGGGAGAACTATAAGCCGAAACATCAACTAAAAACACAAACCTCATGATAAAAGTCAACCACCAGCGGGCACCCAGCAACCATTATTGCACTTCGATACCTCAACCTTCCATCTGCTTTGCATTTTTAGAATCTTCACTGGTCTATAACCAGCTCCTCGACCCTACTCTCTGCAAACGGACCACTAAATCTTCATTAAAACCAGCGGAAATGCACATTTTAACTGTCTGACAAAACATTCACCAAGAGTGAAAAATCAGCCATTCAGATGGAACTCTCCCTGCCCGCGGCTTTGGGTACACAGCCAAAGGCACCACGTGATCTCCCAAAAGCATCCCTTCGTGAACAATGCACTTTCGTTGAACCCCTAACCTTTGTATACAAAGCTCAACCTATTGGAATTACTTAATGTCAGAAAGGTTTAGCTTCCGAAGAGACAATAATCCCGAAAGACAGGAAGAATTTCTCTCAAGAAGCATACTAAGGGGATCCTCAACCAATAGTCCGACCAGTGCCTTGCAGTTACCAGGAAATCTGGTTAGAATACTTTAATAGCCCTGTCATTTTGGATATTTGTCCTGATTATACCACGGATGATGCAACACCGAAAGGTGAAATATTTTCCCTAAGATGCTCTTTTCACCTCTGTGGGGGGGGGGGGGGGGGGGGAACTCTGTCAAATTATCAAAGCCAGAAATTATATCGACGGCAACAACTTCAAATGCTCTCTCATTGTTGCTTTTATTTATTCTTTATTTTCTTTCCGCCAAGTCTAATCTCTATTGTTGAGGGAGTTATTATCTACATGTGAGAGTATAGCTTGGAGTCACAAAATCAAGTTTGGCTTTAAATTTTCTTTTAAACTTCAAAACACTTGCACTTTTTCACTTATATATTTTTTCTTTTAAAGTTTGATGCGAACTTGCTTTGAAATTCTTTTTACAATTGTGTGTTTCAACAGTCAAGAAAAAAGCCGATTGGTATTTTTATGAGAAAATTTTTCGTTTGTCTTTTTTAAAATTCTGCCGCCACAATTCATGATTACATCTTGAAAATAAATTGCTTTAACATTGCGTGCAGGCTACGTCACTGTTATAAATTTTAATAAGCAGTATTTTTAAAATACTTGAAAGCAAAACTTGGTCGCGTGGCTGCAGCGTAAGAAAAAAAACGCTGTCAAAATAAAGAACATAATATTTATACGCCAAATTTGTACATACTTATGTATGTACCCCATCCATTCTACAATATTATTGTATATTTTCTCGATTTTATTTCCATTTTACCCTATGTTGTTCAATAAATAGCACAATGGTTTCAATTAAAATATGGCGCAACTTACATTCAAATAAAAGAACAACCCACACATTGTACAATGTGGCCAACACATTTCATAGGATATTGAACCTTTTTTCCTTGTGCAATTGAAAACAAAAGTCGTTTCATTGTTGCCAATATATTGTGCAACCTTCGAAAATGACATAAGCATTGGCGATATAATTCCCTGCGGGAAATCTGTGTCAATTGGTCCAACAGACTGGTCCTGGGAGTTTTGAAAATAGAACAGGTACAAAGAGAAAAAACTCATGACAACTGAAAGGAGAACCAATCTTGAATTTAATTCTAGGACTTGTTTTATTGACATAAGACTACATTGTAGTTACTGTCACTAAACACGTCCATTGAAAATAGATGTGTGACTGGTCAAATGGTGTCAATTGACCCCCTCCAATGACAACCCCATGTAAAAGTGATAGGTCTTAATCATATAAAGTGTTTGAACTAGAACTGGTCTCTACCACCAAAGACCTATCACGGGACTACTTTGGTGTCAGTTTGCTTCCCTCTAGGGTTGTTTAACATGAAAAATCGAACAATCAAATTGCTTTAAAGATTAAAAATTCAAAACAAGTGTGACTATTATTAACTTCCAGTGAATCCTTAAGTCAAATAGCGACAAATTCGTTACAAAAAAAATTTACACAAGGGTAATGGCTTGTAATTAAAATATTTATAAAATTTTGAGTTGACTATAACACAGGCCTGCAAACTTTGAAAAAGTCGAACGTGAAGTTTGAAAAATCCGATTTTTGATACATTCATTTTTTTCGCCATTTTTATACTCCCTTACTAGTGGTGAATGAGAGAATACTAAGTTTGCCATTCCATGTCAACCTGTTTTATTATTCATCTTATAAAGTATATATTATATATTATATATTCTGGTTCCTTGAGTTATTCTATGTCAATTTAGCCATGCCATTCTGTCTGTCCGTCTGTTGAAAACACGCTCACTTTTAAAAATTCAAGAGAAAAGAACAATGTAAAATTGCTTCTAGTTATCCTTAACAGTTTGCGATTGAAGTCCGCAATATCGGTCAGTATGATAAGAGTTATGAATCCAAATTTGGAACCAAATTGATAAATCGATAATTTTGTTACAAAAAGTAACATTAATGGTCCTGTAATGCACGGATTGATACAAGAATTTGCACAAATTCGTTAAATATAACTAGAAGTTACACTGACGAATTTCGTTAAGATCCATACAATCCGAATAATACTTTTGTAATAAATTTTGGTCTGTTAAAGTTTCATATGCTTAGAAATCACGTTATCAAATTTCTTGAAGATCGGTCCATAATTTATCATGTACCCCATATAAAAGCCACTCCTGAAATATTCTAGCACTGGGTGGAGGGTATCAAAAATTCGGCCCAGCCGAATATAGCACTCAAACTTGTTTTAAGTTTTTTTGTGTTTTTTTTTTATTTATTTTACTTATGGGGTTTTTCCAGGTGACAAGCAATTGATTGTGTAGTAAAACTTATACGAAAAGTTTGAAAAGACTAAGTGATTTTCATATCAATTTTTCTACACATTCAATTGCCTGTCTCCTGGATACAGCACATTAATCTTTGTATTTTTAAGATTTTTTAAAATTCATTTATTATTAATTTATTTTTATTTGTCAAAATTATAAAAAAAAATTTTGAAAAAACATGATTATTGCGAAAAAAAAATCGGATTTTTAAAAACTCAGGTTATGATATCTGAGAGAATGAACAATATTCTACAAAGGTTAAACATTTAAAACTTTTAAAAGGTAATTGGTAGAACTCTCAAACGACATACTTATGTATCAGTTTATATAAAAGAAGATTAATTCGCGAAGTTATAACGTCTCGAATATGGCGAAAAACAGAAAACCTGATTTGTTGGAGAAATTCTAAGAACAGATTCGGATGAAACTTAAACCTTTATAAAAGTATATTCTAGGCCATTGGTTAAAACTTGTATGGCCTGTGTAACTATTAAATATTATTTTAGAAACAGCCAATTCACATGGAGGCTTTTACGTCGTCGCTTTGTCGACGTCTCTTTTGGTTTGTTGGTGAGCGGTGTAGAGATGAAAGAGGTGTAAACAAAACGACTCGTTTTGTGTGAGATTTTCGGCAAAAGACGGGACCGCCAGCATGCTTGATTATTTATTTTTTTTGTGTGTTTCTTATATATATATAATGTATTGTTATGTAAACATGAGGAAAAAAGAACATGCTTCCAGTACGTTGGGAAATTCTTTTTCTTCGTTTATTTTTGTTTATAATTTCGGATAACAGTGATAATGCCGAATAACAGAGGTAATTTAAATACGTGCAAAAATTTTTTTTATTCCAGTTAATTGAAGCCATACTGTAAATAAATAAAAAACATGCAACCAAAAATCATCGTATGAACGCAAAGAGATTTTGGAAGTTGCTTTAAAAGAGAATTAAGATAAAACGAATTCGTAAAAGCCCTCATGTGAATTGAGTGTAAGAATTAAAAACTTAAAATATGAAATACAAATTTTTAAACATTCAAATGTATGTTTACAGATGTATATTAAAGTTTTCTTTAGCAGAGTTCAGTATTTGGTGCAAAAAGTCTTGCCAAAGAGCAAATGGAAAATGTCGTAGCTGGGCAAATTATGGCAGTCGTGATCGATTTATTACAATCGATACTGAACGAACCAGGGGTCTAATCACCGCATTCGATACTATCGTATCTAATAAACTACCGATGTTTTTTGCATACGATAGACACTGGCGTATCGAATGAAAACTAGATAAATGTAATGCCGAGTTACTCGATATCGAATTCTATTATTTCAAACTCAATACATTTCATTCGATATCGAGTTTCATTATACTAAAATAAATAATTTCGATCAATTTTGCTCGATATCGTATGCGGCTGTAGAAAATATCGCCCAAAGAAAAATGGCCCAATAAAATAAATGAAAAATCGCCCAAAAAAATTCCATGTAAAATTGGGCCTGAATTCATATGAAAAGTGACCCAAAATTTTTGGGCTATTCTTCATTATTATTGGGTGATTTTTCGTTTTTTAAATTTTTCGTTAAAAATATTATATGAAAAATAGGCCATTTTTCATTTTTAAAATTCCGTCAAAATCTTACATACTATTTGTCTAAATCATTCATTATTACTATACGTCGAATTTCTAAATGTTATTTATAAATATAACGGGACATATTGCAAAAAGCTGGCATGTCATAACGTCCAGTGTCATAGTGTCCGTGGACAAACTCGAAAGCATAGCTTAAAAACTCGAAAGCATAGCCGGCCTTTGGCCGGGCGCAAGGATTTTCTCCTCTTTGATAAAACAAGTACCGGCTTCGCTAACTAAAGCTTCTCTGCACATACGGACTTCGGCCGGGGGCAAGGATTTTCTCCTCTATTGTATAACAAAAATCGGCTTCGCTAACTAAAGCTTCTCTGCATAGCCGGCCTTTGGCCGGGCGCAAGGATATTGTCCTCCATCGTATAACAAAAACTGGCTTCGCTAACTTAAGCTTATCTGCGAAGTCGGCATTCGTTCGGAAACAAGGCAGATTTTAGAAGCTTTACTTAGCAAAACCGGTACTTGTTATACCATAAAGCAAAAAATCCTTGCGCCCGCCCAAAGGCCGTCTGCGCAGAGAAGCTTTAGTTAGCGAAGCCGGTATTTGTTATATCATAGAGGAGAAAATCCTTGCGCCCGGCCGAAGGTCGGCAATGCAGAGAAGCTTTAGTTAGCGAAGCCGGTTTTTGTTATACCATAGAGTAGAAAATACTTGCGCCTGGCCGAAGGCCGGCTATGCCGAGACGCCTTAGTAAGCGCTGCCGGTATTTCTTACACCATATGACATAATGCCCATTTGCAAAGTGTCTTAATGCCCACGGACGTTATGACATTTTCAAAAGTGTCACAGTGTCCATGGACATTGTGACACTGGACTTAATTACATGCCCCCTTGCAAAAAGCTGTATTCTGTTTTGAGTAATTGATGATAACTATGCAGTGATTAATTAATATTTAACTATTGAATAGTACACAAAGTTTGGCGGAGGGCTCAAATAGGTATTACAGTCCATACTGTCGCGCAGCTGTTGAAAATACAATGCAATTTTTTACATAAAACTTACATTTGTATGTTACTAAATTTATATGAATAATAAACACTGTTTTGCAAATTGGGTAATTTAAAATTTTTTTTTTTTTTTTGGGAAAAAATTCTTTTTTCTTTTTGGGTCATTTTTAATTTTTTTTTTGGGCCTTTTTTTTTTGTTTCTTTTGGGCAAAATTTCATATATAACTTTTTGGGTCGTTTTTCATGTTCTTTTGGGCGATTCTTCATTTGGGCGATTTTTCATTTTTGTTTTTGCCATTTTTCTTTGGGCGATTTTTCCTACAGCCATCGTATGCGGTGATTAGACCCCAGAATTATTTTTTCAGTGTTGTGAAAACTTAAATAAATATTTTATAGCACTAAAAAAATAATTTCGATCCCTTCCGTATGGACATAAAAGATCAGAAATAAAATTGCTTTCGAATCGAAAAATTATTTGATCACGACTGCCATAATTTGCCCCCTGTTCTGTTAAATTCAACAACAAAATACACGAAATTGTCGTTAGATTTCATAAAAAGCCTACGAAGTCTTACATTTCCTCGAAATAACACTAAATTCCGCTATTGATTTAGTTATTTATTGGTTAATATTGTTTGAAATAAATTTATGTTGCAGCATTACACATTTAAAAATATTGTCGTTTAGATCTAGATATTTTATGTTGGCAATCTTTAACACTACTCAACAAGTAAAGTTTTCTTCCAAAAACCACATTTGTTATTTTCATTAATTTGTTAAAATCAACAGAATTATCTTAAAAAATTAGAGCAAAAAGGTCGTTATTTAATGTTAAATTAGCATACAAATTTGTCTTTAAATACACAAGCTTTAAAATCAAAGAAAAAACGTCTTTGTAAAATTGTAACGAAAATATCTTTGTTAGAAAGAAAATATCCTTGCATCAATGATTTGTTCTTTAAACAAGCAAATGGTGCGTCTTCAACATAAACGACTAAAATTCTTTGAAGCTTAATCAAAGAAATTATATTTTCCGTAAAGATAAAATATTTTCTACAACGATTAATTTCTTTGCTAATAAGGGATTAAAAAACGTATTTAAAATTAAAGACTTTTTTTGTTTTTTTAAAGCTGAGCATCAATGCTACAAAGACAAAGCCTGTAACTTTAAAGAATTTTGTCTTCACACATGTTTGCTTGCCGTTGCCGTAACAAGAGCGGTTAAAAAAAAAATAAAGATAAAGTCTGTATCTTTAAAGAATTTAGTCTTCAAAGTTAAATTTGTATACGAATGCATAACGAAACAAGTGTAGCCGATTGATTACAATATGTGTAAAAAATAAAAAGAATTGTTTTCGTGGATGTCATTAATTGTAAGTCAGTCGATAGGAACGCTCAATTGTGCATGTGCGCCTTTCACATTAAAAATATTGAATTATTCAGATACTCACGTCAGGAGTTAATATTAAACTCATCGTGTGAAAAAGTGGTTAGATTTTAATTAATTAAGTAAAGTTACGTTGTATATGATTTAATTTTTATTTTTATTGTATTAAACTTAAATAAAAAAATGTATTATAACTCTTTTAACATTAAAAATGTCTAGAGTCAGTATTAAAGTCAACGTCTAAAAATATTGTTAGATTTTAATTAATTAAGTAAAGTTATGCTGTATATGAACTATTTTTTATTTTTATTACATTAAACTGAAATAAAAAAATTTTATAAAAATGCTGTGTTTGGTTTCATTAAATATTTTATTTTGCAGAAAAATTTTAATTTTTAAAAACATTTCTATAGCAGATTTCAGTCTTTAGTATTTCAAAGAATTATTTCGTTGAATTTAATTGCGTTTCTTTGTAACAATGTTAAAATTACGTCTTTGTTTCAATGAAAATTGTACTTAAAAGCAAAAATTCAAGTCTTAAGACTAACGAATGTAAGTCTTTGTGCCAAAATACTTTTTCCTTAGTTTAAGGACTTTTTGCATGTTTCCAAAGACGTACATCCCTGCCACAAGATTTTAATTTAAAGTATATAAAAACGCCACTACGTTCCGCGAAGGATATGGACTGTATTCAGTGGTAGATTCGCCTTTGTTACGATAGCACCAGATACCCAAGCACTTGGTGCCTGCTTCAAAAATAGCGATCGAAATCGAAAAAAAAAGAAAATAGAGAGATGAAAAGGTGATTTTACCCCAGTTAAAAACGCTTCCTTCAAATGAAAACACTTTCCTTCTTCGACTTCACACGTTATAAACTTAAAGTTTTATTGAAGGTTAATAATGTTGAGTTTTTCACGCAAGAAAGTAACTACTTTTTGGTATGGCGGTTGTACAATGACTAAACGAAAATTCTTCTAGAACAACTTCATTTTCTCAAAATTAATATAATAACTTAACGAAAGTACATAAAAAAAATGAAATATGAACTTAAAATAAACTTCTTGCTGACGGTGGCGCCGCAAGATGTCAAAGGTCAATCTAATTAGACCCCAGGGCTGGAAACATCGTTGCCTTCAGTTTAGACGTAAACAGTATATATTTCATGGGAATCTAAAGATCTTTGCGCCTTTCCGGTAAAGATGTTTTGTCTTTGGCCACAATATGACCAATAAAAGTCTTTGCAACAAAGTGTATTTTCTTTGATTTTACAATTTAATTTTCTCAGAAAATAATTAAATAATCAATCAAATAATTAAAGATCAAAACAAAAAACGTTTCCTTTGAAATCTTAACAATCCTTCTTGTTTTGGAAAAGTAAAGAATAATTTCTAAGTTTATATTAAAAAAAAAAACGCACTAGCAAAAAGAAGTCAAGTGAGGAAAATTCCTTTCTTTATCTTTTATAGTCCTTTTGAATGAAAATTTAAAATAAATTAATATTCTAAATTGGGTTTGTATTTTAATGACTTGATAATTTTCTGTTTCCTTAACAAAAAAGTAAACAACTAAGAAAGTATAGTGGGTCAAGCTCAACCAGTTGATATCCCACACCACATAATACACAGACAAATTTTCTAGACTAAACCCTTTCCTGTACCCATCAAATTATGTTATGAGTTTTAAGATATATAGAAGAGTTCTTTGTGCTGAATATCATCTAGATATTAACATCCGTATGAGATTTGTTTGAATTATAACCTTTTACAGCTTGCGGATAAATAAAATAAATTGTAAGCAAGTTGAAACAGATGATTAAATTTTGAAGCATTATTTTATGTTTTTTATTTTATTTAATTGAACATAAACGAAATAAGAAATTTGCCATACTTGGAACGGTATACATTTAAGGGTTAACGCGATTTTAGGGAGGGGTTTTATATGGGACCTTTAGCCAGTTCGTGACCTACCAGTACAAAACTTTGCCATAATAATTTTGCTTATAACAAGAGTTATCGCTGTTAAACTTGATATCAATACCATCATTTGTATGGGAGTTATAATACTTAAAGCTACTTTTGGGAGCGGCTTCACATTGCCCTATCGACTAAGGAAATTATGTGATACCCACCTTTATATTATTATATATAGGCACACAAGCTGTTAGAAAGCTACCTAGTCGGTCGAAAGTTTATTATTAAAGAAGGTGATTATTTAAGCTCTCCTCAGCAAATTGACGCTGGAGTCCCTCAGGGAAGCATCCTGGGCCCGCTTTTATACTTAATATATACCTCGGATATGCCAACAAAAAAACTACACACAAACTTCAACATTTGCTGATGATACAGCTTTTTTGAGCGTGCACGAAAACCGTCAAGAAGCATCTCGATACCTACAGGATCATATATTTCAACTCGAACTATGGTTAAAGCAATGGAGGATAGAGGTCAATGAGCAAAAATGCGTACATATAACATTCACCTTGCGTCGGGAATCATGCCCCCCTATTAAAATCAATAATCAAATAATACCTCAAAATTCGCATGTAAAATACCTCGGTATTCATCTAGATCGCCGTTTAACGTGGAAAAGCCATATAGAGGCAAAATTAACTTAAATGAAACTAAAAGCCATCCAAATTCATTGGCTTATTGGAAGAAACTCTGTCCTTAGTCTCGACTGCAAACTTCTTCTTTACAACTCCATCTTAAAGCCAATCTGGTGCTATGGTATTCAGTTATGGGGCCTCGGCCTCTAATATCGAAAAAATTCAAAGGCGCCAAAATTAACTACTTCGAATAATCACAGCTGCCCCTTGGTATGTTAAAAACTCAAATATTCACAAGGATCTCAATGTTCCATTAGTTAAAACTATGATTACGAAATATGCAGTAAAATACTTAAAAAGGCTCGAATTGCACCCGAACCCACTAGCACGAAATATTTTAAATGATAGCGGCCACACTCGCTTAAGAAGAAGAGACACTGCAGCACTTATCCAATTAGATGAGCGATAAACACCTATAAAAGTGAACAGAACCCGCGATGAAGAAAATTTTTGTCTGGCACTGGCAGGACAAAAAATAATATTAGGTTAAGATTTGATTAATTATTGTTAGTTCATATTTAATATATGAAGATTCAATAAATAAATAATGAAGAAAAAAAAAAAAAAAAAAACATGTATTAAGAATGAGTAATCATAAGAATCATGCAAAATGTTCTTGGTTCAAGCCATATTTAGCAAATAGGGCTCCGTGCAATAACTCCCAGGTGCAATAAGTCCCAGTGCAATAACTCCCAATGAATTAAATCCCAAAATAAATTAAATAAGTCCCAAACTGGAAAAAAGAAATAAATCCCAAAAAAAATTAAATAATTTCCAAGTCTTAAATGAAACAACCCCCAACTTTTGGGAGTTATTTGATAATGAAATAACTCCTAAAGACATTAATGAAATAACTTCCAAAAACAGTCCATCGAAAAGAAATGAAATAAGACCCAAAAAAATAAAACAAGTTCCAAAGAAATTTATTATAAATGTATTCATTTTACTTGAATATTTACATATTAGGTTACCAAAAAACTAACATTGAGTCCTCGACATTTTGACAACAAATGGGGCATTTTATATCCTGACCTCCTGCAATGGCAACTGCCTGCAGTTTAAGCACGCCGGGTACAAGGATTACCTCCTCTATGGTATAACAAACACCGGCTTCGCTAACTAAAGCTTCACTGCATAGCCGGTAATCATAAGACACTACAATTGCAATTAGCAAAATTTTCTTCTTTAATAATCAAAAAATGAAATAACTCCCACAGCAAATGAAATAACACCGAAAACCAAAAAAAAAATGAAATAACTTCCACGTTAATTTTTTCGGGGACTTATTTCATTTGGATTTTATTTCATTATGAAATAACTCCCAGGCAAAAAATGAAATAACTTCCAAAAAAATGAAATAAAACCGAGAAAAGCGTTTGTTTGAAAATAATTCGGCAATAATGTACTTTAAGTACGAGTCGTACTAAAAAATTCAAGTACTAATAACACTAAAACGTACTCAAGGCAATCTTAAAGGGGATTACTTTCGAAAATTAATCCCAAAATTTCTTAAAATAAGAAAAAAATTCTTAAATCAAGTACAAAAAAGATTAAACTTTTCGTTGGTAGCGTCACTCTGAGAGTAAAATTACAAAATGAGGGTTTTAATCTCATAAAACTTATTAGTCTCATCTCTCAGCATTGCATTCTTTTATGCATGCGTACGTGTATGTTTTTCAAAATTTGTTGTACAATTAAAACAACACAAACAACAGAATAAGAAAAAAAACATATACATATATTTGTTTGTGTTATTTTCATGTTTAACCCTCCGGCTTACGCATTTTTGATTTCTATACACATTGAAAAAGGTCTGGCCAGGCTCATGTGTACCACGAAGGGTTAAAAAGTTTATTTGAAATCTTGCTTTTTATTTAGTTTATATTTTTAGTTAAATATGTACAAAAGATTTTTGAAGTAAAAACCATATCGGGCATGATGTTTTTGCTTTATCATTCTTTAAGGTGTTAAACGGGTAAGTAAATCAATCATAGTAATTATTTCTTTCTAATTTCTTTTTTGGTTTTTTTAAGCACGATTTGGGGATAAAATCAACTGTATAATTCTTGAATCAAGCGCATTTTGAGATTGATTCAATCTTAGTTATACCCTAATCAATCTCATTTTCGGATTATTTCAAGTACGAAATCGGGATTGAATATGAATAGTTTAAGTATTTTGGGATTGAAAATCCGAACTTGAATCAAAATTTCTGTACTTGATTCAAGAAAATCCGTACTATTAATACCGCTTCGGATCAATTTGGGTACGGATGGATTGATTTTTCTTTTGAGTGAACGGAATTAAATGTTCTCATCATTTGTTGAGTTGGATAAGAACAGTATTTTTTTTTGTTTTCGAAAGATGAGAAACAGGGAAACATTATTTTTGTAATGATTTTTCTAAACAAACACTATTAGCGTTTGTGTTTTCCACAAATCTTCCGAACCGAACTCTAAGGAGCGATATTTAGTGTTTATTTTCGAAAACTGGCTTCGATATTATTTTGATACTTTTACAGAATGCACCTTAATTCGATACATTTTTGTTGCTTTTGCTACTTTATTGATATTTTGTCTATACAAATAACTCTAGTTGAACTTTCGTAAACATAAAAATTTTTCTTCTTAATACAAAGAAATTTTATCACAAAAGAACTCAATTTCTGTTTATGAAACAGCATATAATTAAATTTATTCCATACAAATTTGTAATTTAAGCAAATAATTTTAAATATGTAATATAAACTTACAAGTTCCAATCACCATCTTAAATTGATGCAAGTGCACAAAATATTTATTACTTTCACTTTCTCCTTTTCCAAACATGAATATTTTATTTTTAGAACTTAAATTTCTAAGAACTAAACATTAAGTATGAAGAGAAAAATTCAATTTCAATCAAAGAACTGATGAAAATTCAAATGAGTTTTAATTATAAATTGTTTTCACTAAAATTTGCAAAAGGTATTTTTTAGTATATTGAATGAATAATAGAAAAAGAATATTCGAAAAACCACTTTAACTGCACTTTAGATGAAAACGTTTTCTATGAACATTAAAATGTTTTTAATCAAATTTGTTTTGAATCTCTTTCAACATCACCTGTCAAACAGATTACTACTGGCAGATTGTAAACGATTTCACTTGACTGCTGGAATAAAAAGAAATTAAAAGGCAGCTTTAACTAGAGAGAAGAAGAATTTATGACAAAAGTGAAACGGTTTGAAATGTAACAGACACGTGTTGAGTTTTAAACAAAATTTAAGAGAATTGGTTAAAGGTAGAAAAATTATTTTAAAAAATTAAAAATCCTTTTGTCAATTTTACTTAACATAATTTACTGTTGATAATGGTTTCGCTGTACCGTGGGTTTTATAAGACGTTTTATTTTGTACACTGAAAGAATTATGCTTCATAAATTTTTTTCATTAATCCAATGAAAGATTTCATTACGGAAATGAAATATATCATATATTCCATGATCAATGTCACTAAATCAATGAAAACAAGATAAAATTCTTTAACTTCAAAATTCTTATAACTAAAAAATGTTCTTCCTATAACTGTTTATGAAAAAAATTGTAAATTTTAATGTTTCATAACATTGATGAAAAAAATTCATTATGATAAGGAAATAGTGATTTAAGCAAAATGTAAGAAATATTTAGGTTCAAAATATAACAACGCGAAAGAAAAAACAAGAGCAACAAATTCTCACATTGTTTTTTTTTTAAATTGTTAATTTAAATACACAAAATTTACGCAGTAGTACAAGCCAGAAAAAAGGAAAGAAGGCAGACTAAGATCGTCGCGGATAAGCGTATGAAAAGGAAAATATTTAAAATAAAGGCTTGAGTAAACGTAGTGTGGAAATCCACATGCACATGTGGTTCTGACGTAATCACACAACACACAATGATCGTTTGGCCTTGTTATAACGTCAAAATTACATCCGAACCACATGCACATGTGACATTTCACATTCCTTGTACTCTAGGCTTAAGTAAGTCCAACATTAACGCACAGACATTCGTGCCTCTGGGGTTCATAAGTCGTCTTATTATTTATTTTCAGGGAAACCGTTAATATGGAAATATATGTTTCTCCGTGTGCGACAAATGGTGGCAAAAACAATATATTTATTCGTTTTATAGCTTTTATGAATTTCGGCATCGACTTGTCAGAGCAAATTTTTTCAGTCTTACCCTTTCGGCGTTTTTGTTTGCATATATTGGTCAAAAAAGCATTTTTTTAGTTCATAGTTGAGAAGCATATTTTGATATTTGTTAATTTGTTTAAATGCACAAACAACTCTTTAATGAATCTTTACCTCACAACATGGTATTTTTCTCGTTCATGGGCCCCTAAGAGGAACACTCGAAAATTTTAAATACACAGAAAAAAATTTTGCACCAGTTAACGCATTTGGAGTGGGCTTAATAAAATCAGTTTTAATTAAAAATTTAATCAAGTGAATTAAACGTTTAATCAAGTGAATTAAACGTTTAATCAAGTGTATTAAAACTTTAGTTGACCATAAATAAGCACCAGTAAACAAATTAATAATATCAATTTAACGTTGAATTCGCTTCGTTATACGTTTAATTCACTTGATTAAATTTTTAATTAAAACTGATTTTATTTTTGATTAATGCGTTCACTGGTGCAACGTTTTTTTCTGTGTACTGGCGTAGGCTAAACTGGCTTTATTTTTTACCTGTTTATTATATGCAAATATTATAAAATAGTTGTTTAGAGTATTTTCCCGATTTCCTGTTTACTATTATTGCACTCAAATTTAGTTTTTAGTATGAGTGTAATACGAGTAGGGTTTGTAGTTTCTCCGACTTTTTTTTTCAATCCCATACAAGCATACCCGCATCTGGTAATTTTTTGTTTATATACAATTAATGCCCCTTTTTTGCTAAAGAACGTGCCTAATCAGAAAGAGCGTTATATTCGGTTGTAGCGAATTTTTAATGCGCTCCACCAAGAGTTTGAATATTTTTTTGGAGTGAGCTTTATTAAGAAATTATTTGCCAAATAATATAATATATATTAAAAAAGCATGTTTTTTAAACACTAACATACGGAGAGATAGACAGACGGACGTGTCTAGATCGACTTGCAAGGAAATTCCTTAAACTTTATATGGGATATTGAACTTTTTTTGTTCTTGAATCTCTTTTCCGAAAACAAAACCCTACTTATGTAGATACGAGTAACAAAAGTTTCTGCGTTAAGTCTTTATTTAAGTTTTCTACGGTTTTTGTGGCATATCGAATACATTTTTTGGGTAGGTGTGGTTGTTTTACTTTGTTTCTTCATTAAAGTAGATAGAATAGAAGAACAGTAGGTAGAAAAATCGACAAAATTCATAAAACTTTGATAAGATAATAAAAAGTTGCGATAAAAGAATCTGTGGTCCGAAAAATTTTGTAAAGCAGTTGCAAGTTCAAAAGCAGGAAAGTCACTAAAAAAAATAAAGTTGATAAAACACTGTAAAATTTTAAAGACGCTAAAAGCATTGCATAAGAAATTCTTCCACAGTATTTTTCAATAAGTTGCAACGCAAATCGAAAATACTATTTTAAATATAAACATTTTTTTATTTAAAAATCGCTTACTTGCAAAATTAACAAAACGACTTGCAATAGTTATAAAGAAAAAGAAAAGTTTTCTTTAAATTATAAAGTTTGTAATGAAAATGTAAAAAAACCCTTTAACAAAAAAGTTATTTTAAACTTTTAATATAAAACTCTTTCACAAGCGAAAATATAGCAACAAAAATTTTTTGAAAATAAAATCGAATATATCTTACATTTCTAAAAAAAACCCGTAGAAACTTATTTAAAACCAGATTGCTCCATCTGAAAGTGATCGGAAATTCTTGAAGTTGAGCCTAAAAGAAATTAAAAATCAAGTAATTATTAAGTATTTTTTGAAAAGAGGCTTATGGCTTATTTCGGGTCTACCACCCTAAAGATTTGCGCTGGTAAAGTTTTTTTTTTGCAGACTATAATTTCGATTTTAAAAATTTTGTGAGGGTTTCTACAGTAAAAATACCGAAAACTACACTCAAAATATTATGTTGCTAAATTCAAAACTTCATTTTAAACAACTAGAAATTTATTTAAAAAACATTTCATTTACATTTCATTTCAAATAAATGCATTTTACATAAATTTTTAAATTTTTTATTTGTTAAACAGCATATTTCGTAAAATTTAATCGTTTTAACTTTAAAAAAATATATTCTAACTGACAAAAAATCAAACTACTTAATATTTTAAGTACGGAAAAACATTATTTTTTGGTAGTTTGTTTTATTGAACAACAAAAATAAATTTAAAAAAATAAAGATATTCGTAAAATAACTACATTTTTATTCAATAAAAAAACGAATTTTCTAACCCACATTCAGTTAATGTAATAATTTTTGAGTGTATGGTTCCAGATTTTGTGGAAAGACTAATGGCCATTTTCTCATTAGGCAATTATCTTTTTTCCCAACGAAAAACTGCACATTAAAGAAATTTGGTTTTCTCAATGTCTCATTTGCATCGATTTTATTGCAAAGCTAACCGGCACTCATCTGCCAATTATTTATTTTCCTTTTATTTGCCGTACAGATAAATTCAATCAGCTGACTCCCAACTTTTACATGTATTTTGAGTGGCATTGCCAGCTTAAAACAATGTTTTTTTTCGGTATATTGAGAAACCCAAAATCGTTAACGGACGGTTTATCGGTCCAATAAATTTATGTTGACATTAAGTAACAGGCAGTTTGTCGATACATTGAGAAAATGGCCATAAGTATGTTACAATATCTCCGTATCTTTAGAAGTATTTGTATAAGTTCTGTTATTGGGCCAGTTTTAAACTAGGCCCTTGTGTGTTAAGAAATTTCACCCGGTTTTTATAGACACACATACATCAGGCCCTTTTATTTTGACCCAACCAGAGTGGTACAGACGAACTTCCCTATAATGAATAGCTTGGTAGCATAAAATCAATTCATGTTATAGAAACTTCATCATACAAATTTTATATTATTGACCACGAGATGGCTTTCCATTTCACCTTTCCATTTGTTTGGCAATTTTACTTTGGATTTAACAGCTGATAACATATTTTTCTATATAAATTGTTTTTTTGATGATGTCAGGAAAGTAAATTGCTAACAAATTGAATGCAGCCTACGTCACAGCTTTAAATTTATGTAAGTTTTAACAAGCAGTATATGTAAAAGACTATCAAGAACAACTTGACCGTGTGGCCGCAGGGTTAGCCAGCATTTTTTTAAAATTGCAAAACAACTAAAATCAACTTAGGAAAGTTTCATGATGTTTTGTAATAATTAAGAACTGTAACCGTTAGCTGCTTATCTTTAATTTTATTTATACCATACTTACAACAGACCTTTATTTTACAAGGTTTCGTATAAATGTGCTAAATTCCCATTTCATACTATTGATAAACTGAAATTTTTATTGTTGAAGGGATAAGCTATTCCTATGCGCATCTCACTGGTTGCTTAGGCCAGATCGTCAGAAAACTTTATCCAAAACTTTTGGAAAAACGAAAGATATTATACAAATAAAACCCCAGTTTGACTTGGAACAATATCAAAGCTTAAACAAAAACAACAACAATAAGCAGTGAGTTTATCTTTTCTTACAGTTCCGACTGCAATTGGTTGATTTTTTGTCAACTCTAAATGTAGTTGTAAGTGGGTAAAAAAAAGCAAAAAGAAAAACAAATTTCTTTATTTTATTTTGCCAGTGCAGTTTTATTTACACTGCCACATGCATATTAGTTATCAAAGTTTTTCTTGGAATTCAAAAAATTAATTTACAAAGTTTCGTTTAAATGTGCTAAATTCCCATTTCATACTATTGATAAACTGAATTTTCTTTATAATTATTATTTTATTTTATTTTCTTTTTCTTTAAAGACGGAACAAATTGCATAATATTTTGATTCTACAAAGTCATAATAGTTTGTATTACCATGTAAAAATATTACCTTAAATCAGTCAGTCGAAGTTGTTCCACCATGTAGTTTTCTATTTCTATTAAATAATTAAATTTTTGCAATAAAAAGAGTACGGCGCAGGCTTATTTCGCTAAAAAGAAAATGAAAAAATTAGGTCGAAGTTAGAAAAAAAGGTTTCCTGATGATCTGGCCTAAGCAACCAGTGAAAGGCGCATAGAAACTAGCTTTCCCTCAACAATAAATTTCAGTGTATTTATCAAAAAAAAATTTGGAATTAACACGACAAAAAATCTTATTAATAATGAATTTTGTATTCCCAAAAAATAAGTTTGAGAAAAATTAAAACTCGTTCTTTCCTAACTTTAACGGTATAACATTGCAATAACCACATCTACGAGTGTAAAGAAATTTGCATAACTTTTAAACCAATAGATGTCACACAATAAAACTTTTACGATATAATAAGGACACTATAGTCTAACTTCGGTTTAAAAAAAAATTAGGAATTAGTTCGAACAAATTTGATTTAAATTGGCTATTTCCGGTTTTGCAGACCAAAAAAAAAAAATTTTTTTTTTCAAATGATTCTTTTTTTATTTAAAGATTAATTGATTTTCTATATGAATCACTTAAAATTTTTTTTGTTTGATTAATTTTTGGTTCGAAAAATAATTTAAAAACACATTTTTACCTCGATAAATAAACTTCATAGATAGAAAAAAAAGCATTTCGCACACTTATTCATATCTAATAGAAGTTATGCCAAATATAAAGGAATTCTAACATAATTTTTTTATTGGGTTGTCCGCTTCACAAATAATGCCCCTTGTGTTAAATTTTTATTAAAATTATGTATGTTAGTAAATAGGTATATGTAAATATTTAATATTATGTAAATTTTATGTAATTATTTAATTATTTACATAGCGCTCATTTGCTGCAAGACCGGCATAACTCAAAAAATGAAATTTTGGAGATAGAGATGCAGAATTGTTCGTTTTGTTTTTCTTTATATTGTGTATTAAATTCATTATTATATCTTTTATACTTTCCCAGTTTGAAGAGAATGTGTCTTCTTTTTTTCTTAGTAGTTAGAACAAATTAAAAACTTTAAATGCGATTATCTCGAAATGGATTTTTTTGAGTTATGCCGGTCTTGCAGCAAATGAGCGATATGTTTACACTGTAAAATAAATATTTAATGTTTAATAAAATACTAATAAAAACCTTACAGCTTATTAAATTTTAAAATTACACTACCTAAAACAAGGGAAGATTCTTTTACAAAATAAGGCAAATACTTGCGCAAAAGAAAAATAAAGGATTAACTATAATAGTTCAATTAAAAATAATTGTATTATTCTTAAAATGCATGAGAAATCAACCATTATGATTTTTTAAGAGCTATAGGAAAGTTAAAAAAAACACATACAATTCAGAAAAATTCATGAAAACTTTATTTGAATCGATAGTACGTTCCCTATAATTTAATGTTTGAAGATTATTTAATGCAAGTGTTGACCGTGACTGCGCCTCAAATGGTCCATCCGCTAAGTCCAATTTTGGCATACTCTTTCCAATATTTCGGCCGGTATCTCATGAATAAATGCTTCAATGTTGTCTTCCAATGCGTCAATTGAAGCGGGCATGTGTGTATAGACATGAGCCTTAACATAGCCCCACAAAAAATAGACTAAAGGGGTTAAGTCGCACGATCTAGGCGGCCAATTGACCGGTCCCGAACGTGAAATAAAACATTCACCGAGCTCGCCTCTCAATAAGTCCATTGTTAAGCGTGCTGTGTGGCATGTGGCACCGTCTTGTTGAAACCACATGTCATGAAAGTCAAGCTCTTGCATTTTGGGAAAAAAAAGATGGATATCATCTCACGGTAGCGCTGACCATTCCCAGTTACGTTACGATTCGCATCATCTTTGAAGAAGTACGGTCCAATGATGCCACCAGCCCATAAACCGCACCAAACTGTGACTTTTTCTAGATGCACTGGTAGCTCTTGCAATGCTTCTGGCCGATCTTCACTCCAAAATCGACAATTCTGCTTATTAACGTACCGAATAGCCGCTTCAGTGGGTCGACTAAACTGACCATAAAATGGAAGAAGCGCGCAATGAATTTTCTTAACAGAGCACGCATTTTGATAATAAAATTCAATAATTTGCAAGCGTAGACCAAACTTAAGATGTTTGACAGTGAAACAAAACACGAAACGTGCGTCAGCTGTTTAAACCAGTGTTGCCAAAAAGATAATAGCTAAAAAATCACCACATAGTTTCCAAAAAAGGTAAACTTCGGTAGCGAATATGGTTTAAAAATATGATGCAACTACAACTTTATTAAAAATTTAATTTAAACTTGTTGATTTTAGGGTTATGCCCGATGTATTACAAATATAATCGTTATTATCAATAACATTTTCATTAAGTATCCTTCCTTACTAATATTATTTATGATTTATTCACATGAAACTTAATATTTACATTGCAGTTTATTTCAGCGTACCTAATATTCTTGTTGTTTTTAATAAAAATTTTTATTAAATTGTATTGCTATTTTTTGTTTGTTTTTTTTTGTATTTTTATAATGCAAATAATGAAATGAAATTGGTTTATTTAAAGTTTGTTTTCAATTAAACTGTTTAGTTAAGTTAGGTCGTATGTAGGACTTAACTCAACCCAATGCCTCTTTTTACCTTTCGCCTATAAAAATTAAAATCAATGCCTGTTCTTCTTAACAAAAATGTTATAGCAAAAAGACAGTCAAACTCTGTTTTCCTAACGAAAGAAGTCATATTGGAAATTTCTTCAATATGACCTAATTCGTAAAACTAGAAAGGTAATCGTTACTTTTACTTAAAGTTTCGAAAGGGTTTTTCATTAAGCGCTTTCTATTTTAAAATTTATAAAAAAAAAAAAAAAATCCCGTTTTCGGACTGTTTTAAGTACGGCGCAATTGAATAATATGTGCCTTAAACTACGGTCACACTTGTCAAATATTTGACGAAAAAGACTTGACCAACATACAACCTAATATATAATTTTCTTTAATTCCAATATTTATTTTGATCTTAATATCACATATTACAAAAAACGATTTTTTGCTATGTTTAGCAGTATAGAAAGCTTTATTTTATGATATTTATATTCAACTATTAACAAGAGTAGTGGTTATGCTAATTATGTCAAATGTTTAATAAATGTGACCGTAGCTTAAGTCAAGCATAATGTACTAAATTAAAGAAAATCAGTACTTGCCGTACTATTGACACCGCTTTGGCTTAATTTAAGTGCGGATGGATTGATTTTACTTTTCAATGTACCATAGAAGCAGAAATTAAAATAATAAGTTGAAGAATATTATTAAATTAAATACATTTTCTAGAACGAACATTTTATTTTACTGTTTACATTTAAAATTACAGTAGAATCCCGATAATTCGTAATCGCAAAGGACCGGCCATTTCTTACGAATTACAGGTGTTTTCGATTTAGCGGGGTTTCGAATTAACGGGATTAAAATAAAATAAATACGAATCAATGGGGTTTTTCAATTTGTTTACTAAAACGGTAAAAAAAAACATAAAAAAACAATTGTTAAAAATAAAATATATAAAAATTAGAACAATTTTGATTTGTTGTTGAACTGTTATTTTGTAATTATAACAAATGTATTCAGGTTTTCAAGACAAAGTCTTGACAGAAAGAATACGAAAAAACAGAGGAAAAGGAGGCAACTTGTAATTTTAAAATCATAATAACAGCAAATTTCGAACCACCAGTACTACTGGTTAAAATATTGATGTTTTACTGTTGGCTGGCGGTGCAGTGGTAAGAACTCAAAGATTTTCTAAAGATAGAATGTAGTGAGTGATTCTTGAAACATGTTAAAATCAACCAGGTCTCAAATCCCAGCTCAGCCAGACTGTTGGCTGGCGGTGCAGTGGTAAGAACTCAAAGATTTTCTAAAGATAGAATGTAGTGAGTGATTCTTGAAACATGTTAAAATCAACCAGGTCTCAAATCCCAGCTCAGCCAAAGAAAAATTATCAATAAATTTTAATAAAAAATTCCAAATTGTAAAATTCCTTCCTCAGTGAAAATAAGGGTTGGGGGGGAGGGGGTGCTTTAAAACCATGGTAGATAAGGCCATGATGGCATTATTGCTCAATTGAATGGGAGATAAAGCCATAATGGCCTTATTGCCCAATCATTGAGAGGCAAAGTCCTATTTAAAATTTTGCGAAATGAGAGATATAGCCATATTTTTTTTTCGCAAATGAGAGATAAATCCATGCGCACGGTGTAAACATTCTGTAAAAGGGAAAATCCTAGTTATCATTAAAAAACCTTTTTTTAAACTTGTGACGCACGCAGGAAAACTTTATTCAGCGAAGCCACCTGCCGCGTCCTACTGGAGGAAAAACCCCTAAGCACGGTCGCAGGCCGTCACGCAGAAAAACTTTAGTATGCGAAGCCAGATTTCAATACTTAACTTTAGTGTCTCCGGAACTAAAATGAGAGATAAAGCCATTTTCTAATATTGTTAATGTGAGCTAAGGCCATGATGGCTTTATCTCCCATTCAAATGAAAAAATAACAAAAAAGGCTTTATCTCCCTATTGAATGCGAGATAAAGCCATCATGGCCTTATCTACCATGGTATTAAAGCCTCCGAAAATAATTTAATGAAAACTAAATTTGATGAAATCAAGCCTAATTAAGGAATTTCAAAAAATATAAAAATTACTTATGTAACAAGCTAATGCAAGAATCTTAAAAATAAACACACACACAAGCAAAAGCAAAAACCCACGCAAAAAAAAATGTTGGTAATTAAAAAATCATTCTTTCATGTTTCTGTTGTTTC
This sequence comes from Pollenia angustigena, assembly GCA_930367215.1. Classification (NCBI taxonomy): domain Eukaryota; kingdom Metazoa; phylum Arthropoda; class Insecta; order Diptera; family Polleniidae; genus Pollenia; species Pollenia angustigena. The sequence continues at coordinate 179,140,624 of OV884058.1, read as the reverse complement.
TATTACTAATCAGTGATGAAAAATGTAGTTGGTACTGACCACCAAGCAAAAGAGTACTTTTTTCAAACAAATTTTTTTGGAAAATATATTTAAAAATAAAAAAATTAAATACATACTTTTTTTTTTTTTTTCAATTTAAATATACCAAAAAGCATATTTTAGATAAGAATACATTTTGTTAAGGCAATTTTGTCAAAAAGGCTATGGACTCGGTGTTTTAGAGTCGGAGTAGACGTTTTTGTACCGGAGTCGGAGTCGAAGTACCCACAAAAAATTCGTGAATCCGACTCCAACATTTTTCGGCATAAAAAATTTAGAAAAATATTCTAATAATTTCCAAAATGAAAATACTTCGAAATTTGATATATTGGTTCGAAATTTTAACTGAATCCTTTTCTTTCTATATTTAAACATTAAAAAGGAACTGCATTAAAAAAAAGAGTTTAAAGTCAAATAAGGACCAGTCTCATATACATTTAGCATTAAGGTTAGATTTTTAGTCGGAGTTGGAATTTCAGCGGTTGGAGTCGGAGTTAGTATTTTTTGCATTACGACTCCACAGCCCTGGTTGACAAAGTTAAAAAAAATATCAACGGCAAATTTCTAAGCAAAGAAGCATAACCAGAAAAGGATACTAAAACAGACGTGTGGATACCGTGATATTTTTGAAAAGAAAAAGTACTGAAAATAGTACCATAGTACTGAATTTTCCATCACTGTTACGAATCATAAGTGGTAGATAGCAAACACTTACAATTTATAACAGGCGTATCTAAATAACAGCGGAAGGCGGAACGTTTTCTTCCGCTTAGCTTTTACGCTGATATGCCATACCTAAACAAGAGCGTCAACATTGTGCCAAAAACAGTAGTGTTAACTTTCTTGTTTAATAAAACCCAAATAATAGAAATAAATAGAAGAGAAAAATCCGCTAGATTGACAAAAAAACAGCTAAATTGCCATTTTTTATTAACGATAGCGGCCAACTTCACTATTAAACGCGCTGTCTAAATCGGGTTTTCCAATTGTAAAGCGTTGACGCCGCGCTATTTAGGGATGCTTTATACAAATTGTATGGCCATGAGAATTTTTGACAGCTAGAAAACGCTTTCCGCTCTTGTTTAGGTATGGCTGTGAAAGGTAAAGAAGATTTTATTTGAAAACAAAAATTACGAATTAGCGAGGGGACCAAAATGTATGGAAATTTTAAGAATTAACGAGATCTTTTCAAGAGACCGACAGTTTATTACGAATCATTGGGATTTATCGGGGCACGAATTATGGGGATTTGGCTGTTATTTAAAAAATACTTTGTAGAATAATTACTTATCTAATTTTATATCATTTTACAACATTAACCAACATAACTGTAGCAAATTTAAAATATTTAAATTATTTTATAAAATTAAAGTTTCAACCATTTCAATTCTTCTTATTCGTTAACCGTTTAATTATTAAACAAATAAAATTATGTTTATTTAACATTCAAATGAACCTTAATCAGCTCGATAAGTCATTCAAATAAAACAGGAAATAAAGGAGATTAAATTTCTTTAAAAGCTTTTGGAACACTTCATAAATTATTCAGTTGATTAACTGGCACTTAATGTTTGAATACTCCGTTATGGACAATTGTTACACTTCAAACTATAATTAGTATTTTGTACGTGAATGTGTGTGTGTGTGCGTGTATTTGAAGCGATTAAATAAATAAACGTACAAATGTTTGCTTGGATAACCATAAGTTTTATTTATGTATTTGAAGTGCTTATTTGTAATTATTTAAATATTCAGTGCCATTAAATTTGTGGGGTTTATGCCTGATTTAACAATTTTTGGAGCTCAACCGAAAACAACAGGCATTAAATGTCATTTAATGCCTGTTGTGAAACAACAACAATAAAATAGAAATAAATTAAGGAGGAAATATGTTTTCCAACTCATTAATAATCCCTAAATGTTTGAAAACCGAAAGGTGTAAAAAGTTGAAACTTGTTTGTATAAAGCCTTTTTATTTGAAAAATGTTAAAAAGGGTAAACAACTTTAAAACACGTTTTAATGATTTTTTGGAAACGAAAATATTTAACATCGCCCGGAGGGACATTTGCTCAAAAAAAAATGAGTCTGAAGTTCCTAAATGAATGGTTTGAAGTTGATAACATTTTGCATACTAATAGTAGAGATTTACCCCCGTATTCATAAGCGATTATTAAATTTAAAAACGTTTATTTAGTGAAATTTACATAAAAATTTTGTTCAGTAAAACTTTATTAAATAAAAAATATTTTTATGAATACGACAGTTATTCTATTTTAACTCTGAAATTAGGAACTTTAAGAGGCTTTGTAAAGTCATTGTTTAAAATTGATTTTTATAAGCAACCTAACACTATATTAACATTAGACCGAAATCTTGTAGATTTGATTTAAAATCTTCTTCGAAATCTAGTGCGATTACATTATACTTTTTCGACATTGTTTTTGTAACAAAACAACTGACTAAAAGTTTTTTCGTTACACATACAAACACAAAAAGAAATATACATTTAAATTTGCATTACCTTTTATTAATAATCAACGATATTTAATTTATCAATGTTATTTGTCTTTTTTTAATTTTTACAATTTTTATAAATCTTTCTAATTTTTTTTTAACAATTTTTGTTTTGTTTTTTTTTAATGTCATTTTTCCTTGTGCAGGGAAGTATTTTTTAGTGCTATATTGAAAAAACCATAGTTGCATCATTAAGTACTACCAGATTTTGAGTAGATTTCATCGAAATCTAGTCACGAAACAGATTTTGTTTTGTATGGGAAATCTAGTCAAAAACAACAAGAATTGGCTCGAAATCTCGTAAGTACTAGATTTTGCGTAGGTGTAAATGTAGTGTAATCACGAACACAAATTCCGCATGAAAATTCTCAAATTCTGCCGAAGAAAATTTCGTTTCAAAACATGGGGGAATGCTGAAAATGAGCTTAACTTCATTGCGCTACCAAATAATCATGTTACCGAGTGGAAAAACGTCTGCTGTTGCTATTATTAAAAGTAATTGAGATACATAATTAATTAAAGCGGTGGTGTAGTTAATAAAAAGAATGCAAGTTTTATGTTCTTAGTTTCTAGATTGATGAACTGACTTAAATTTTAAGTTGTCTAAGATGACGCTTTTTACACTGGTTTCTTAGCAATACTCAAATAAGTACTTAATGATTCAATTGTGCAATCAAAAAAAAAAAAATAATAAAAAAGGAAATAGGACAAAAGGCTGCAGCACAAAAACAAAAGGAGGATTAAATCTTAGGTCGAAGTTGTGCCGGAAAAGCCCGCTACAAAACAAGCAAAACAATTGTTCCTGCGGAATTCATTGTTTCAGGATTTTTTCTCGAGAAAAGTATTGCCAGTTAGAAAAAAAATCCTTTGAAATATTCGTTATCTGGTTGTTTGTCTTTGTTTTTGTGCTTGTAAAGTTTAAAAGGACGACAAAAGATTTATCTTTCTTTCCTGATTTTTTTGTAAACCCATTCAATACAAAAAAGTCGAAGTAGTAAAATATTTACCAAATATTTATATTTGTAATTAACTGTTGTAATAATATTTGTGAAAATGCATTCGAATTGAGACATTTTTTGTAGAAGCATTGGGTTCAATTGCTCTTAAAACGTTAAATGCGCTTTTTTTTTATCAAATCAAAGTATTCCCAACTTTTTAATAAAAAAAAAAATCGATAGGTGCGGTCGCGGTATGGCACGTATCGCTTTCCTATTAACCCATTAGAGGTCACTGTACTCAAATGAGTACAGCTACCATTTTACAAGCTTCCAAGCAAAAACAAAGATTTTTTAATCATTGTAGCGTTATTTATGTTCACAACAAAGAATTTTTGTTTCTTTTTTATTTTTGGGTACAAAAGTATAAGTCTGATTTGTGTCACGAAAACAGTGTGAAGGTATGAACACTATTTTGATAATAATTAAAACAATATTTAATTTTTATAATTAAAATCGTATCAGAAAAACTTACAGACAAAAAAATTACTTACACGAAAAAAGAATAAAAGAAGAACAGTATAAAATTGACTGTACTCGTTTATGTACACTGACAACATGCATTGGAAAAAAAAAAGTTTTTTTTGTTAGATTTCAACTATGACTGGAGAACAGTTAGCGGCCCAAAAGTGATTTAAAAGCCTTCAAGAGTGTGGCCGCTATCATTCAAAATATCTCGAGCCAGTGGGTTCGGATGCAATTCGAGCCTTTTTAAGTATTTCGCAGCATATTTCGACATCTTAGTTTTAACAAATGGAACATTGAGATCCTTGTGAATATTTGAGTTTTTAACATACCAAGGGGCAGCTGTAATTATTCGAAGTAGTTTATTTTGGCGCCTTTGAATTGTTTCGATAATAGAGGCCGAGGCAGTGACCCATAACTGAATAGCATAGCACCACATTGGCTTTAAGATGGAGTTGTAAAATAGAAGTTTGCCGTCGAGACTAAGGACAGAGTTTCTTCCAATAAGCCAATGAATTTGGATAGTTTTTAGTTTAATTTGAGATAATTTTGCCTTTATATGGCATTTCCAAGTTAAACGGCGATCTAGATGAAAACCGAGGTATTTTACATGCGAATTTTGATGTATTATTTGATTATTGATTTTAAAAGGGGGGCATGATTCCCGACGCAAGGTGAATGTTACATGTACGCATTTTTGCTCATTGACCTTTATCCTCCATTGCTTTAACCGCATTTGAGTTGAAATATATGATCCTGTAGGTTTCGAGATGCTTCTTGACTGTTTTCGTGCACGCTTAGAAAAGCTGTATCATCAGCAAAGGTTAAAGTTTGGGTGTAGTTGTTTGTTGGAATATACGAGGCATATATTAAGTATAAAAGTGGGCCCAGGATGCTTCCCTTAGGGACTCCAGCGTCAACAGGTTTAGGAGAGCTTAAATAATTACCTTCTTTAATAATAAACTTTCGACTGACTAAGAAGCTTTCTAACAGCTTATGTGTGTTTACTGAAACCTTCCACTTTTGAGGATAGAATTCAAGGCGTAAAATTTTCTTTGCTATGCTGGGTAGCTCCAAAAGCATTTTGTTGCTGATCTTATCAAAACCAGGAGCCTTCTTGGGGCTTAAATCGCAAATAGCTTTTTCGATTTCTCTCATCTCAAATCTAAGGGGAACAGTTGCTCTAGCAGCAACAGGTGGTAGCTCGACCGCAATATCGTGAGATATGTTGGAGGTTAACAGATTTCCTTTTTCAACATCATTTCTTGCCCAACTTCCACTCAAGTTTCTTAAATGAGTAGTTTGATTGTTGAGTTGCATCAAAGATATTTTTCCAGAGAAGCCGTTTTCTGAGTCTGGAATAACTTTCTTAGTCTTTTTGTAATTTCTTAAGTTGAGGGGATCTGTGCAATTGCCACTCACTTCGAGCCCTCCTTTTTTCAGACAAGAGACGCTCGACATCTGTGGAATATATTTTAATATTTTTTGTTCTTTTGGGGGCAATACTGGAATGTTGAACAGCTAGTTTCAGAAAACTGTCAAAATTGACAATAGAGCGATCTACATACTCCGGTGTACTAAGCGGAATATTTTCTGTGCAATGGGTACTGAGGTATTTTCTATATTTTAACCAATTAATTTGCGTAGCTGTCGTAGCTAAGTGACCAGTCGGAGATACAATTCTATTGGGATTCATTATAGTTACAATTGTAGGTGTGTGGCCGGAAGATAATTCTATGGAAGCTTCAACATGAATCGTTTCTATGGGGATGTTTTTAACCACGACAAAGTCGATTACATCTGGAATTTTTTGGTGATCAGTATGCCAATAAGTTGGTTGTCCGCTCGCTACTACATTTAAATCCACGACCCTTTGGTGTTATAAGTCGTGAGCCCCAGAAGGTATGTTTAGCGTTATAATCGCCAGCGGCCAGGAAACAAGGTCCTAATGATTTAAAATATTTATAATATTGGCTTTCTGATATTGAAAATCTAGGTGGGGAGTATAACGATGAAATTACTAGGTTTATATCTAATTCCTCAACGAAAATGTTCGTTGCTTGGAGATAGTCTTCACGATGATCACACATTAGGTAGTGTTTGACACGGGTTTTTATCAAAATGGCAGAACCTCCACAAGCTCTATCTTGAGGGTCCTTGGTATCATACAATATATAACCATTGATTTTAAACGTATTTCTTAAGGTCAAATGAGTTTCAGAAACTATCATGACATCAATTTGTTTATTTTTAAGAAAGTATTCTAATTCATTTTTATGTTGGCGGATGCCGTTTGCGTTCCAAAATCAAAATTTTTAGACAGTTCAAGTCAAATCGACCTGCCTTTCTTCGAATGAAATGCTTAGCGCGATGGTGGCCAAAATATTCCTAAAGACGAGTCAATGGTAGCGGCTGTTGTTGCCAGTTAGATTTGTACTTCAAAAAATTGCATGTGGAATATTCTGATCCATTTGTTTCAAGTGTTGTTACAAATTTGTTGGAGTAGTTGAACTGTACTGCACGAATTTATCGTGTGTCTTAAAACTTTCTTAAGATGCAATCTTTATGTTGATCGTAGAAATTTAGGGTAACGTCTGGGTCAATGTTTGCAGATTGATCTCAAGATGGGGCTGTACACTATCCTACTAAAATACAAAACCATCTGCGGTTCATTTTTTGCCATAATGGAGCTCGTTGGCAGTATAAAAAGTGCTTAAAACACTTTGCATTGAAAAACAATGTTCTGAAAATTTTCATACATCAGAGGTCAGTGTACACAGTTGAATACACCCCAAAAACTCCGTTAAAAAAATTTCAATTTTTCGTTTTTTTGTTTTTTTTTTAAACCTTGTGTTAATACCCAACTTTATCCACGTTGTTAAGCACCCGGGTACCCATTAGACTGGTCGCATCTTGTATGGGATTTTTTTTTTTTTTGAATTTAAATGTTTGCGCTGCTTTAAATATGAGGTTTGGTGTAAGAAATCAAGTCCTAATTTTTCAGCCCAATCCGATGGTGCCTAGTCGTGCCAAGTGGGGCCCAAAGTTCCCCATATGATAAAAAAAACATATTTTCTATCAGATCTTTATAGTAATACTAGTTGAAAAGCCGAAAATCAAAAATATGACTACGCTACGATCTTCGGCAGAGAAAGTACTTCAAGTGTGCCAAATTTCAGCTTCTTATGTCATCAGATGGCTTCAGAAAGTTGCGGAAAGAATAGGACATACTAAGAAATTATATATTGTATAGATAGATTAAAGTATTTGCAGTTTAATATTTTAGTATGATACGAACGAAAGATTTTTAACTAATTTTAACTAATTCGGGGTCGCTGAATCCAGTGGTGCTAGCCGTTTTTTTAGGTTAGCTTTAGTTTTCGAGATATACCGTTATTTCGAAAATTAAGGATGTTGCATAACATATGTTCGGGCAACTCAAAAACGCTTTAGCTTATTGAAAAACTAAAAAAAACCGAAATTCGGCAATAAAATTTACTTTAAGAAAGGTAAAACGTTTTTCTTATATGTGCAGTCGTTTTAGAAACATAATTTTTTTTTCTGGAAAAAAAAAATAATTTTTTTATTAAAATTTCGGAATTTTTGTTTTTAAAAATTTATAAAAAATTGAAAAATGCAGCTATGCTTCTAATTTTATGCAGACATATAAAAAAACAACATTGCAAACAAAACAAGCTATAAATGATTAAAATCTGTTAACAACTTTCCAGAAAAAAAAATTATGTTTCTAAAACGACTGCGCATATAAGAAAAACGTTTTACCTTTCTTAAAGTAAATTTGATTGCGGAATTTCGGTTTTTTTTAGTTTTTCAATAAGCTAAAGCGTTTTTGAGTTACGCGAACATATGTTGTGCAACCTCCCTTATTTTCGAAATAACGGTATATCTCGAAAACCAAAGCCAATATGAAGAAAAAATTTTTAACTTTCTTAAAGTAAATTTTATTGCCGAATTTGGGTTTTTTTTAGTTTTTCAATAAGCTAAAGCGTTTTTGAGTTGCGCGAACATATGTTGTGCAACATCCTTAATTTTCGAAATAACGGTATATCTCGAAAACTAAAGCTAACCTAAAAAATCGGCTAGCACCACTGGATTCAGCGACCCCGAATTAGTTAAAATTAGTTAAAAATCTTTCGTTCGTATCATACTAAAATATTAAACAGCAAATACTTTAATCTATCTATACAATATATAATTTCTAAGTATGTCAGGATGTTTGCATGTATGTCCTATTCTTTCCGCAAATTTCTGAAGCCATCTGATGACATAGGAAGCTGAAATTTGGCACACTTGAAGTACTTTCTCTGCCGAAGATGGTAGCGTAGTCATATTTTTGATTTTCGGCTTTTCAACTAGTATTACTATAAAGATCTGATAGAAAAGATGTTTTTTTTTTTATCATATGGGGAACTTTGGGCCCCACTTGGCACGACTAGGCACCGTCGGATTGAGCTGAAAAATTAGGACTTGATTTCTTACACCAAACCTCATAAGCAGCGCAAACATGTAAATTTAAAAAAAAAAATTGCGACCAGTCTAGTACCCATATACTATAATGTATAAATAATCAATATTTTTAAAGGCTTATTAAATTATATTTATGTTAAAATATGATTTTTTAACTTTGTATTGCACAATGGCTTAAATCATAAACTTTTTATACAGGACAGTATTTTTTAGTATAACAGTTGAACATTTTTGGTCATACATGATGTGTAAATGAGACATCCCCGTATTATAATACTAACGCGTTGGAAACTAAATTTATGTAATTGTATGATACAGAATTTTGAGCAGTTCAAACGTGTTTTGTTATCCCATTACGTGTATTGTAGTGTATTGCGGGTGCGCATGGTGCGATGGTTAAAGTTTATGCAATTTTTTTTGAGTATTAAAGGAGCAAAAAAATAAATCTATAATCTGAATTCGCTTTATTTTAAGTTTAATAACGACGATCCAGAAGCTTGTTTAAAAATTCAAATTCTTAATAAATTTTTTTCATGTAAATATACCTAGGTGGGTACCCCGGTACCCGGGTATTAATCATTAAATAAAGTTGAATCTAAAAAATTGTTGGCAGTTTTTGTTGGACCTCTAATTGGTTAAAACCACATTTCCTCTGGCTCCACTTTTGCAAAGAAAAAATAATTGATCATGTTGCGGTAACGATCTTCAGTTATAGCAACGAGTGCTTTGGCTTCAGATTTAAATAAATAAGATCTGATAATAACAAATGGTTAATTTTTCTGAATATAATTGAGTCTGTAGGGTCTGTGTTAATTCGTCTTAAGCCATATGTAATACTTTTGTTTAAATACAAGCTCGTTAAGCCAAACATGACCGCTGGACACAATTGCGGGAAAATATCGATGACAAGTTTTTAAATTAAATTTGCAAATTTGGTAGCGTTGTTAAAGCGTGCATCTATCAGTGTGGATTTACCGAAGTAAACTGAGAATAAGTATCAAAAAGTGAGCGCAGTGTGACAGTTCGTTTGACAGCTTACCCTTTCGTTAGTTTTATTAAGCTTAAAAAAACATCCTTTAAATGCATATTAAAATTGGCTTCCATTTTCAAATTCTAAAATTTCGCAAAATAAATTTACTCCATTAATATTAAATTTGTTCGCTTGTGTAGGCATAAAAAAGAGTCTAACCAACAAATTATGATTTCAGCCACAATAAAAATTCATCAATCGATAAATAAAGAAACGAAAACATAAAAATTTTCCATTTACACTTTATTTTAGACATTGATATGCCAGGGGCTTGTCATACCCTTCTATTTTTGTTGCCATTTTTATTGCCATCAATATATTGAGGTTATACAATAATAATTGTTAGAGGGCACAATTGTCAGGTAATAAAAGTTGAAATTGAACAAGGAAACAGAAATATTTTTTTAATGAAAAAAACGGCTTTGCAAGAGCCATAAGACTTTAAATATTAATAAGCCTGAAATAATGTTAGCTAAATTTATTCAAATAAAGGGTTGTTAAATTTTAAGGAACCTCATTGGTATGGTTCAATTATGTATGGAATAAAATATATGCTAAATGTCCCACCTTCATCCCATGTTTCAAATTTTCAATGACGCTGAGGCATAATTGAGGTTCTATGCCGCTAATGTGCCAAGTTATCTCATCCTTAAGCTCTTGAATAGTTGCTGGCTTATCGACGTAAACTTTTTTTTCAAATAACCCCAAAGCAAGAAGTCCAACGGTATCAAATCACATGATCTTGGCGGCGAGATAACATGAATTTTTCGTGCAAAACAGCCATTGTTTCGTTAGCTGTGTGACAAGTGGCACCGTTTTGCTTTTTCATTCGTTGTTTAAACATGTCGTGAACATGACATGAACCATTTGAATGCCAATTCATGTTCAAAGAAGAAAAAGGAAGAATCTTGTCAATAAGATATGAGCCGTATGAACTCAGACTAACAGCCTGACCGGCCTTGTTTTGGAAAAAATACCGACCGATGACGCCGCCAGCCCATAAGCCGCTCCAAACAGTGACTCTTTGTGGGTGCATTGGTTTTTTGACAATCACTCTTGGATTATCATTCGTCCAAATGCGGCAATTCTGCTTATTGACGAAGAAACTGAGGTAAGAATGTACCTCATCACTGAAGATGATTTTCTTCGAAAATTGATCATCAACTGTTGCCATTTCTTGCCACCATTCTGAGCATTGACGTAGGTTGGAATGGTCAAGAGCACACAGTTCTTGAGGCAATAACACCTTGATAGCGTGTTAATACAAGTCTTTATGCAAAATGTTCATCAACGACGAGCGTGAGAGGTGCAATTGTTGGGCACGACTACGAGTTGAGGTGGACAGCTCTTCAGCCACACTATCGCGAACAGCAGCAATATTTTCTGCAGTACGAGCTGTGCAAGCATGCACTGGTGTATTCACATTTCCTACAGACCTGGTTTGATCAAATTATTACACAATTTTTCCGATTGTACGCACATTTGGACAATTAAATTGACCGAAAAAATCACGAAGTTCACCATATACATTTTGATTTGAACGCCCATTTTCATAATAAGCCTGAATAACTTTACCTCGTTGCTCGATTGTGTATCTTTCCATGGTTCAAAGTGAGTAAGTCTGAAATTGAGAAATGTCAAATGAAATTCCGAAAAAAACTTGATGTTTAGGTGTGGTTTTCATCCAGCATCGGCCCTTAAACCCTTTATTTTAAGTTGTATAACCACGACATTTTGATACACAAAATAAATGGCATTTAAGGGAATATTCTTACTTATTCATTAATCGAAGTAGTCTAAACAACAATGCCATCTTTTGCTTCGAAAGTTTCAGTGCCAACAGAGTATGATATCCAGGATGTTTTGCTTAAGTGCTTCAGTTAACCTAAAGTTATTCTGAATATGTTCCAACGACGGTCAAGAGAAGGTTTGAAAGGCAAAGACCGCCTTTGTCGGGAAGAAATAAATGGTGAACAACGCGGAATAAAGATTGTTGTCAAAGTCGTCGGAGAATGTTAAAGCAGTCATTACAATTTGATTAAAAACAAGGAAATTAGGTATTGCACAAGTCGTAGCCCAGTTACGTTGAAAACCATTCAAAATGCTGACTAACCATCATAAGAGGGAGTCGGTTTTCCATTGATATTTATTTCGACTTCTGAAACTTAAAGAACTCCAACATTAGGCTCAGCTAACCGGCCGAACCAACGCCAAAACTGAACATTAATGATGCTAGGTATTTTTTTTTTTTTTTGTTGGTGGGGTCCGAACAGTATCGATTTCTTTCAAACTAGGTCTTGCTAAAACACGACCGAAATATGCAACAATTAATGAAGCAGTAATATTTCATCAAAACAGCGCTCGACTACATGTTGCAAGACCTATTAAAAACGTATGGGAAATAGTGCTTGGCAAGTTTCGTCCCTTATAGACCAGACTACGTCTCGTCAGACTACCATTTGCTTCGATATATATAATCCAGCAAAAAATTATTAAAAAGGTAGATAAATGAAATTGGAACTTTCTTAGCTTTTTTAATTTTAAAAGAAGTTAGTAGTGAATATTTTGTATAATACAACAAATTCGTACACTTTCCCTTTAATAACACTACGTGACAATTTATTGACCAAATGAATTTGACACTTAAGGTAGAAGTACATAACACGCGTTAGTTCGTCGACAAGTATCGTGCGTTTATAAACTTTAGCGCGTCAAAAACTGCAAGTTACACAACACGCGTTACAAAAGCCGTTCCTGTCAGCTGTTTTTTATTTTTTTACTTATTTGTGCATTAAAAACGGGTTCGAAAGTATATCAAGATTTTGTTATTTTATTAAATTTATTCTTTTTATATAAATATTGTATGTTTTTTAAGCTCTTCTCTAAGTTTTTCTTTCATGATTCACAAATTTGTTAAATTACTATTTTTATTGTCAGCTGATTACTTGTCAAAAACACACAACGCGTTAAAAAGTTCAAAGTTAACCAACTTTCTGGCGCAAACGCGTCAAAATATTTTGCATGTAGCTTGTTCTATGAAAACACACTAGCTTAACTTTTTTTGACAGAAGACGACAGAGCGCGCGCGCACTAACGCGTGTTGTGTACTTCTACCTTTAGTCTTTGTGTACAATTTTCCGCTGAATCCGAATATGGAGTCAGAATTGTCAAATGTAGAACAGTTTTTGAGATATTCCAAAATAACCGTTATTTGTGTTTTTAAAAATGATGCTGTGACTGAAATGCAAATATCCAAAAAAAAAGATTTTAGCCTATTTCAATACGAACATTTTGTGCCCAATAGGATCCAGATCGGTGCAAAAATGACAAAGTTACAGAAGATTAATTGAATTAACCCACAACAAATAAATATAAAAAGCTAAATTTTTATTAACAAAAATTGCTTGAAATCAGGGACCGTAACAGTTATGCCTTTTTTCATAAAAGTCAGATGAAAACAGTTATTTTTTGATTTTTATTTTTTTGAGCAAAAATAACAGTTATTTTTTGATTTTTATTTTTTTGAACAAAAATAACAGTTATTTTTTGATTTTTATTTTTTCGATCAACACTAACAGTTATTTTTTGATTTTTATTTTTTTGAACAAATTTAACAGTTATTTTTAGATTTTTATTTTTTCGAGCAAAAATAAAAGTTATTCTTTTAATAAATTTACGTGTTTTAATAATTTAGATGACTTTAATAATTATTTTAATGTGCATAAGGAATTCCAATGATAATTAAACACTAAAATAAAAATTTCAAGGCAACTAAATTATTAAATCACGTACATTTATTTAGAGAATAACTTTTATTTTTGCTCGAAAAAATAAAAATCAAAAAATAACTGTTATTTTTGATCGAAAAAATAAAAATCAAAAAATAATAGTTATTTTTGTTCAAAAAAATAAAAATCAAAAAATAACTGTTTTTTTTTGATTTTTATATAAAAATCAAATTATAAAAATCAATATATTTTATCATTGACAAGTGCATAAGGAACAATATGGTATACTTGAATACGTTTTTCGACATTTACTTCTATGTGCTTTTTTTGTTTTAAAATTCCAATATAACTGTTATTTGCGGTCCCTGCTTGAAATGATTGAATTTCTATGTGTGTTAATTTACTAAATCTTTTGTAGCTTTGTCAGTTTTTTACCAATCTATGTCTTGTTGGTCTCAAAATGTTCATATTAAAATAATCTAATGTCGCATGCCATAAAACATTAGTGTTTTTTAGTCATTGGTTTAAAAAAAATTACTTGAAAAGAGCAAAATTTAACAAAATCATAAAATTTTCAATGAAGCTTAAACTTTTGTCCCCTGTAACTCTGTCATTTCTTGACTAATCTTCACAAGCAATCCATGGTTATTTTAGAAATTTTATTACATTTCACTTAAAATAAAGAAATACATAATCCGTTAAAAATTTTTGAAGATATTTGCATTTCAGTCACATCATTTTTTTTAAAAACACAAATAACGGTCATTTTGGAATATCTTAAAAACTGTTTTACTTTTGACAATCCTGACTTTATATTCGGATTCAGCGGACAATTTTACATAAAGATAAGCTGTCAGATTCATTTGGTCACGATTTTGTTGAAATTTTGTCACGTAGTGTAATTACTTGTATAGTAAATATTTTCAGTCATTCTTATACTTATTTGTTAAAGTATTAGTTCTTTTACTTGACAACCAAAGCTGTACTTTTGGTAATATGTAAATTTTTTGTTTTTTGGCGCAAAATCCATGTTTTAAATAAAAAGATGAGATAAAGTAATAGAAATCTAACGAAGACCAATACTTTGCTAAAATTTATATTTTATACGCAGAAAAAAAAGAAATTGTTGGCAAGAAAACTAAACTTAGAGCTACATGCTATGGTTGGATTATAAAAAAGCTTTGTTTATAGGTGAACATAGCATAGATAATCTCAACATATTATGGTTAATTTAAACATAGCTAATTTTGACCATATTACGCTTAATTCTTCACTGTTATGGTTAGTTTTTCTAAATGCCCATGGGCAATTCCACGCATTCATGGAAAAAATTAATATCTGATTTTGGTAGTAAAAATACTTAAGTATGGTGGCAATATTATGTAACTTTTAAGTTTTTATAGTGGCAAAAATTTTTTGGTATTTTTTTTATTATTATTATTTTTTTAAAAAATTTGAATTAAAAAAAAAGTTGTTTAAGTTTTTGAAACATTTATATTTCTTTTTTCTAAAAAGGGTTTGTTTTGAATTATTTTAACTAATTATTAGGGATTTCGTTTAGGTGTTGTTTATATTCAAAAATAGCATTTCAACGAGTTGATTACCAATTTTGTATCTTTCAAATAATTTAAGAGTTCCTATTTTATGCGCTGAGATTTCCATTCTAGCGTTTCATGTAAAAATACTGACTTTTATACTATACAAAGTGAGTGTAGTGTCATTCACGTTTTGGGCTGAAATTTTTGTCACAATCTATTTTACTAAAAAATATATTTTTAAATAACTCACCGCTTTTATTTCAGCATGTTATAATAGTTTGCTTTTTGAACTTTCAATAAAAACACAAATTAAAGTTATTACGAAAGTGCAGAGCAAGTTTATATTTAACTTAATATATGATATTTTAAAATAACATTGGTTGCCTTTTTTTCTCTATCGGATAAATGTTGAAACTGCTACATAGCCATGTTGAAATTGATAATAAAAAACAAGTAAGAAAGTGTAGTCGGTCAAGCCCGACCATATGATACCCTACGCCACAGTATTTAAAAACACATCATGCTTATGTGTCCATATAAATTTGGATTTATCTATGTTTATAAACTTTATGAAAATCGGCTTGAAAGTTTGTGAGAGGCAGAAATTGCCCCCTGCCTCCCCTTGTGGTC
Organism: Pollenia angustigena; assembly: GCA_930367215.1. Taxonomy (NCBI): domain Eukaryota; kingdom Metazoa; phylum Arthropoda; class Insecta; order Diptera; family Polleniidae; genus Pollenia; species Pollenia angustigena. Next base: position 179,125,196 of record OV884058.1, on the reverse strand, counting down.
CTATTTTTTAAAAACTGTATAGCTAATGTGTCCCTATAGATATGGATCTATCTATGTTTTAAATTTCATTTAAATCGGTTTGAGAGGCAGAAATTGCCCCTATCTCCCCTCGTGGTCCGATTTTTTTTTAAATTTATACATTTTGTGTCCATATGGACATGGTTCTATCTATGTTTTAAATTTTACTAAAATCGGTTTGATAGTTTCTGAGAGGAAGAAATTTCCCCCTATCTTCCCTCATTTTCTCATTTTCAATAGGCTTGGTCCTAGTGCCAATAAGAACCTATGACCCAAATTTCATTAAATTACAAGGTTACATGGACAGCCAGCCAGCCAGCCTGCCAGCCAGCCAGCCTGCCAGCCAGCCGGACGGACATCGTTAGTTCGACTAGGAAAGTGATTCTGAGTAGATCGGTATACTTAAAGGTGGGTCTAGGAACACTATTTTAAGGCGTTACACACATCAGCACAAATGCATAATACCCTCTCCACTATTGTGGTGTGGGTATAAATATTACTAATCGTAATATAAGACAAAACAAACAGCATTGTCAACGCATTGTTTTGATACTGGACACTATATTGATATTGAAGGAGTTAAAATATTAAACAGAGAGAAAAACACAAACAAACGATACACTCTTGAAAGTCTTCGTATACAGGAAAAATCAAACAACGCAATAATTAGAAAGGAGGATAAAGACGGCACAAATGCAAATTACACAATCGCAATAATTTAGTTTTAGTTCAACTGAGATACATTAGCAATAACAAACTGTGATATTTAATTACTTTTTAATTTTTATTTTTCAATTAATTTTAAACAAATTCGTGTTTTATGTTGTAGAACTTGTGTGTTTTTTATTACAAAATGTAAATTTAACAAAAATTGAATGTAAGTTTGGTTATTGTAATGTGGAACTTTATTATAGTTGTTTCTAAATATTATTTTATTTTTGTTTTGTGTCGTTGCCAGATTTAATAAACTGAAAGTCCCAGATGAAGTTGGAAAATACCAACGAAACGTTGGATGAAAATATAAATAAATAATCTCTTATTGTTAACAGTATGTATTGTTGACCTTTTTTGTTGTTGTGGTTTTTATTTAGTTTGGCTTGAGGTCATTTATTATAAATTAAAAAACGATTTAATTTAATTTTCAATATTGAAATATTGAAAATTAAATTAAATCGTTTTTTAATTTATAATAAATGACCTCAAGCCAAACTAAATAAAAACCACATAATCTCTTATTTAAATACAAATGACCTTGAAAGCCTTTTTGGATAAATTCTAAGAAAATAATAGCAAATTGTGTCAAATGTAGAGTCAGTAACATATGGAATTGCTCCCATGATTTTATTTTTCAAGTAAAATGTTTGATAAACTTGTTCTGTTGATCTCAAAAATAAACTCAGCTCTTATTGTATTGTATAGTACTAAAACACTAATAATAACGTTTATAAATGCTTCTTTCTATTCTTTTATCATACATACCGATGCAAGTAAGTATCGATACTTTTTTTCGATACTGATTAGGTATCGATACTTTACGAGCGATACCACATCGAGTAAAAGTATCGATACCTTAGAGGAATCGTTTCATCCCTACTTGTTTTAACTGAAATAACATTTTTACGAGTAAATAAATGGAACCACAAAAAAAAAAAAAAAAAAAAAAAAAAAAAAAACTTCGTTATTAAAGTTGACTCTGGTTCTCAAAACTTCGCAAAATTTTATATAAAATTATTATGCATTTGCTTTAACAAAATCAATATTGATATTATTTGTAGAAATACATAAATCCTATTCTGTTTTGCATTGCTGTCACATTGTTAAATGGAACTAAGCGCTCTATACACCATAATACTAGTCGCATAATTTAGCGCCCATTACATTAACGATTTGATGTACAACATAAATGCAATGGAAAGGACTCAATAATTTGTTTGCTACACTACAAATTCTAAAAGGGGAAACTATAACAAATTTTTAAATTGTACCAAATAAGTTGCTGTAGTACCAAGGTACCTTAGAAGGTCAAAATGTACCAAAAAAAAGTACAATTGTACCAGCTTTAACATTGAGATGTCATTTGCTACATCAGTTGAGAAGCAAAAAAGTAGAAATTAAAATAAAATAAAAAATTAAAAGCAAAAAGCTACAAGCGGCTTTTAGACTTTTGCACTTGTCTTAAAATTTACTTTGAGAAGTTCTGGATAGAAATTATCGTTTGCTGGGCTTTTGTTGTTCTTGAGCGTCTTGATTGCGCATACAAGATCGGATAACGTAGGGGTGGTGATGAAATTTTGTGACTTATCGTGAGTGGTGCAGTGGCCAAAGGGTTGTTCATAGTTTAAATCCGGGGAGAGCATAGAAGAAGAATAAGTGGTCCATAGATATAGCTGTTCGTCCTTTGATGTTATAAGTGTACCATCTTCATTTCCGAATGGCTTTCCAGATACGTTGGGTTTGGTTGTGAGCTATTTGCTGAGCTTGAAGAGATATCCGCTGCGGTTCGTGTCGGCTTCCGCTTGGGCTATATTGTTCGCCCAAGTGCGCTTTCTCTGCGGGCACTGTGTTTTACCAGAGATTACATAAAGATGTTCTTTTATAAGGAATTTATTAAAAAATTTATAAAGTCGGAAAATTAAGCTTGAAACTATTTGATGACAGTATATTTTTTACTTTTTTTAAATTACCTTCTCTTTAAGGCTTGCTGATGTACTTTGTTTTCAAGTTTTTCTTTAAAAACAATTTTATTTTGTATAAAAAGTTAACTGCTTTAATCAGTGTTCAATTCAAGTAAAATTCTCGCACCATTTTCTTGGAAAAACCAGAGAGGAAAAAACATTGGATTTCCCAGGTTTTGTATTGTATTTTTTAAATAAAAAAAATTTATATGTGCATATAAATTTGAAAATATCTGCTGTGAGCATTCTATTGTGTTACTTTTAAAAGTAAAATACTAAAATAAAAACCCTTAACATGTAAACTTGCGGTATAACGTGTATCTGAAGTAAAAATATATAAATATGTATATGTATATAAAAAAACTACTACCAAATTATCCCTAACGACAGCTTAACAAAAAAAAAAAAAAATATGTATGAAACTCCTACAGCAGAACTTTAATACAAAAAAGAAAAGGAACATCTACAAAATTTCTACTTAAGAAAAATATTTTACCCAAAACAAAAATAAAGAAAAAAAAAAAAAGTAAATAAATAAAAGAAACAGAAAAATCTTTTAAAAGTAAAATGTGTTACAAGCCAACAAAATTCAAATCCCAAAAGGCAAAACCATACAACAAGGCAACAACTTAAAATCATCAGCAACTACTAAAGCACTAAATATCTAGATAAAAAGAGAGTTTGAAGCAGAAAATAGTAAAACCGAAAACACAACGACAAACAGACTGACTGCCAGAGCGACGGACAGATAGATGCTTTCATAAATACACAATCTGTAGAAAATACAAAAGAAATAAAGTTCTGCTTAGTTTCCTTTAAGTTTGGCACTTTTTTTGCCACTCAACCATGATTGGTTTTATGGCCTCTTTTTTTTGCCCGAACTGGAACTTAAGGAGTTAGTCAGTCAGTCAAGCATCAAGGTTGTTAGCAGCAACAATAAAAAAAAGACACACACATGTGTTGTCTCTTAAATCTTTTTAAATGGCATGAAAAATGTTATAAAATACCCAAGTTTTTATACGCTTATTAGACAATTAGGAAATATTCTTCGATTTTTTTTTTGGGGGTGGTTGATGTTTTGGTGCCTTTCTGTTTCTTTTTTTTTTTTTTGTCAGCAGGCATGTAAATGTGTATATCTAATCAGTCTGGTCATAATAAGCCGTAAAGGATCAAAAGATGTGTTGCCAATTAAGCCGCTTTTCATCTTGCATAATAATAAAGAAATAAATTTAGCTTAATTTTATTAAGCCAGATTTTCTTCTCTTCTGTGAAAAATATGTAACAATATGTACATGTAACACTTTCTAATGTAACCTATAATAACTCGAAGTGTGGGATTAGTTTTCGGTCCAGATGACTGCTGGACGACAGTATATACAGGCCATGCTCAATAATTGGCAGTGCGCAAAGGACTGTACCATGTAATTAAAATTTTGCAAAAAATGTTGACAAAATAAGTTCGGCGGACTCTTTGCTATATTTTTGCCATATATTGTTAAGCAACATCAATAAATCTGAATTAGCTGTTAGCCAAAAATTAAAGAATCCTTTTTTGAGGGCTTACCGATTTGCCGAATACTTTAAGGCCCATACAAATTGGGTCACCAAAGTTGCCAAGCTGAGTAGAGTGTTTAACTACCGGTTGGCAATTAAATCAAATCTATGCTGTCCAATCCGTGTGATTTTTGCTCTCTTACACTGTGCAAGTAAGAAAAATCGGTATAATTTATATACCGAATAAAACCTAAAGCCACTAATTTCAGAGAATACGTTGTTTAATACAACGTACTTTAACAAATTAAACTTTTTTTACCACTATATTAATAAAATAAACATTAAAACGCACATTTATTTTTTTATCTTTTTTTTCTTTTTAACTTGACAACGGTTTGACCCGCATTAAAAAACAGTTTCAAGGATTCGAACACACAAATTTATATGGATGTGTGTGTTAAAGCACACGTTCAAGTATTGGATACATACATACATATGTAGGATAAGCATATAAACCTAGATTTTTAATGTCCATAATACTTGGGTTAATATTATAAATACATACAAAATATTTGCCTCTCTTTAAGTGAAATTAGCAAAACGGTTTTAAATTTTTGCAATTTAAAAAAGTTTATAGAAAATATTTCAATGGGAATTTTGCAATATTGATTAAAACATATTTAATTTTTAGGAATTTTTGAAAAATGTAATAATAATAAAATATTTTTTATTCTTTTAGCTATAAAATAACCGTTGAAGAATTTGTTATTTACATATTTCGATATTTTAAGAGGCAACTTCATAGAGAACAATTCAAATGAAAGGCCAGTAAGAGTGTTATATTCGGCTTCAAGTAGAATAGAAAGTTATATAAATAACGTTCCTTAGATACACAAAAATCAACCGTGTGCTACGCCCACTTGTCCAATCCCGCCCTTCTTTTGTCAGATGTTCTGTTTTGATAACCACGATGCTTGGAACTGATTTGGAAGCTGGTTTGGAAGCTGGTTTTTGCCGTTCTCCAGATATACAGAAATGTCTATAATGTCTTTGTATGGGAAGTGGCACGCCCACTTGTTTAATCTCACCCAAATTTTGTCGGATGTTGTGTATTGATAACCAAGATAACTGTATCTAATTTGGAAACTCTGACTCTTGCCATTCCCGAGACATATTGAAATCTATAATGGGTTTGTATGGAAAGTGCAACGCCCACTGTTCCAATCCCGTCCCTATTTTGTCGCACGTTGTGTTTTGATAACCAAGATGCTTGTGCCTAATTTGGTATTTTGGCTTCTCATTCCTTCTCCGGATAAATGTACATACAAATAAAATAAAAAAATCAACATTTTTTTCGGAACGTTGGAGTCGTTCTATTCAACAATTTGGAGAAAGCAAAGTGGTTGTTCTGGATATTTCCAAAGCGTTTGCGTTTGGAGTCGGTAGTGATTTCTCTTGATTTATATCGAGCTTTCTCAAGGACCGGTCTATTCGTGTTATTATAGATATGTTCTCATCGGAGGAGTTTCATTTAAATTCAGGCGTACCGCAAAGCTCTGTTCTTTCTCCTACACTTTTTCTTATTTTTCTAACTTCCAATCCTATTCATTGTTTCGCAGATGACAGCAGCATTCATAGCATCATAGACCAAGCCTTACTGAGGTTGAAGTTATGAGACGGAATATGAATGACAAACTCAATCTTGACCTTACGACAATCTCCGAGTGGGGTCTTGCGAATAGGGTCGATTTTAATGCTCGTTAGACTCAATGTTGCATGTTGACGCACAGACATCTTGTGGAGTCAGCGTCATCTGTATCCATGGGATGTACAGCTTTTGAGGAATCAGACACTCTTGATGTTTTGGGCATGAAAATTCAATGTGATTTTCGTTGGAACCAACATGTCTTTCAAGTGTCGAAAGAAGTATTCAAGTGTCTTGGTTCCTTAAAACGGTGCAAGAACTACTTCACTCCGTTTGATCTCTTCACTATTTATACCGCCTTTATCCGACCGAAAATGGAATACAACTCCCATATCTGGGCAGGTGCTTCAAGGTCTATCTTGAAGCTTCTGGGTCCAAAGGAGTGCGTTGAAGCTCATCAATGACAGTAGGGTATCCAGGTCTATTGACTCTTTGGAGTATCTTCGGAATGTGGGTTGTGCGGCATTGTTCTATCGATATTACCACGGAAGATGTTCAGCAGAGATGGGCGAACTCATCCCTGAGACGCGGGTGTATGCCCGTAGTACTCGCATTTCCAGCAGATCACATCCGTTTGTTGTCGTTTGTATGTCCAATGTATCGCACAGCGCATTACAGAGAAAATTCGTTTCTTGGTCGAACTGGCCGTATGTGGAATAGACTCCCGGCAGAAGTCTTCCCAGTCGGCTACAATTTGGAAAAATTCAAATTAAATGTCCACAAACACTACTCCCTCTTTCGTTCTCCCCATAACCTATTTTCCTCATTCCAACAAGTAGGGGGCATCCCCTGCGTGTTGGCTCAAAGTCAAAAAAAAATACATTAAGTGATTTATGGGTAAAATTTAGGGCAGTCGTGTTTTTTGCTAATTTCTCACTTATTTGAAGACCGATCAGAATGAATTTCACTAGCAAAAAATTAACCGACTATATGTGATATAAATATATAACAACCTAGTCCACATCAAATCTTGGGTCTTGGAAAAACCTACTTCAACAGACTTCGATTCTCAAAAGGACCCAGAATATAACGTATGCGGAATAAAATATAGACTGACACATTAGCAGTAATAACAAATTTACAACAGGTATTAACAAATCAAAGTTTAAACGCTATTGTTAAAATACACAACTTAAACTTATTTTACAAAAAGGTATCTAGCCACATCGATTGGCTTTTTTCATATTTTGAGGCACCCTACGAATAGCCTCTTGAATCACCTCTGTGTGCATTTTCTATAACATCCATTTAATTTGAGTGATAAATTCCCATATTTCATTCCGCATACGTTATATACTTTGTAGGGTCTAATATCAATATTGTAGAAATTACAAACGGAATGTCAAACTTATATATACCCTTTTTTTTCTTCGCTGAAGGGTATAATAATGTTAAAAGCGTTTGCTGTTGTAAAAGCCGGATCCTTCTGAAGAAACTTATTTTTTAAATTTAAGGAATTTTCGTCGCCATTGCAACTTAAAATTGAAAAAAATTTGTCATAAAATTCTTCGCTAATGACTCTAAATTACACTTAAATATTATAAGGAGCCCACTCTTGAATATCTTATCGCTACGATTATACTCGTACAAGTTGTAAGGTTTACATAGTCGGGCTAACAAAAAGATTTAAAAAGCATTCATGTTATAAATCTCTAACGAACTACGTATTTAATAACTTGAAAGTTGGTGTGAACTATACAAATAATATCTTAATAATTTATTAGGAAAAAGTCTTAATTATTGTTAGTTACTCGACAAAATTTTAACTATTTAACCATAAAAACATAAATACGTATTTATTCTCACTCATTAAGCAGTCGTTTCTTTGTTTTAATATACAATAAACTATAAATGACATAAGTACAAACATCTGCATGAAACAAAAACATTTCTAAATTATACATACGGTTTTATTAACACACAACGAGGATCTTTTAAGAATCATGCTACTTAACTTTAATCCAACACACTTTCTTCTACTTTCTACAATAAGCAAAAAAGGAAAAAAAAATTATGACTTGAAGAAGAACAACAAACAAATGCAATAGATGGAGACTAAAAGAAAGAAACTAAATGAAATGAAACCAATCTAAAGAAATACATATGTACATAATGAAGGGATTTTAGATTTCATCAAGTCATAGAAATTGGCTAATCATGACTTTCAACAAAAGTATGAAAACAAACAAGAAAGATGTGAAAATCAACCACATTCAAGCAGAAATATACCCAGCGGTAAATATTGAAAGGACCGCAAGTGGCAGGCCTTTTTGAAGGCCTCTATACTCCTTTTTTAAAAGATTCGCTTCGCATGATATCCTGCCTTCAGAAGTATGCATTCTAGAAGACATAAACTTCTTTTTAAAATACCTTCTGAAATATTCAGTACACATTCGCTACTCCCTTCTTTGAGAAGGGAGAAAGGAAGGTGTTCAGTTTTATTTCATTTTGTATTTTTAGTGACGTTCCTTACTCCCTTTTTTGGAAAGGGATCGAAGTTGTTTTTAAAGGAAGTGTGGTAGGCCTTGCGCCCAATGACAACCTGTGTTAAAAATAAATAAGTATGGAATGCGGCGAGAAGGGCTTCTGACTGCTTGTGACTGCTAAATAAGGCCTTCTATTAGGCCTCTTTACTCATTCTAGTTACCGCTGGGTATTTGTGTATAAAAGAATTGCTGTAAGTTTTAATTTTGTATCAAGGATACTTTTGTTTTCTGCCAAATCAATAACTATTATTATGTGTAGCAAATGAGCAAAAAACAAAAATAACGAATTCACATACTTATTTTGTTTTCCCTTTTGCATCTACTTAACATATTTGTAAAAGTATTTGTATATCTTTATTTGTTAGTGAAGCGAAAAACGGAAAGAATTTTATTTATTAAATCCAAAACCTATTATTGCAAATCAATTAAGTAATCAACAGAGCAGAAATTATTTTCACACATACTCTTATATCTGAAGAGCCATAAACACGTGCAAGGACACAGAATACCAGTCTCTCTAAGCAATTGGAAGAGTACTTTTTGAAAGCCCACCAAAATATCACTACCTCGTCACATTCGGTAGTTACACAGAAGGTTTTCCAGAATTTTGTAACACAAACGAAATATGTAAGAATCAATTTATGTTTTCTGATATGGAGGGCTCAGAGCTAAACCGAACCAAGTCATGAAATATAATATATTTCAAAACTGATGCGAAATTCTCCGCAAAGTTTAACTCTATGCAGTTCTTAAAATGACTAAATCAAAAATTGTTTCGTTATGTTCAACATGTTATGGTCAAAAATAACTAGAACATGTTTAACACTTTTAATAGCATGGTTGGTTTTCAACCATAGCTTGTTGCTCTTAGAAAAGAGGATAATACTATTGTTAATTTTAAAACAAATTATTGTCATATTTTACTATAACATGTTTAGAAGCAACCATAATATGGTTGTGGTTTTTTTGATGGGGGACTAATTCAACCATAATATGGTCGTAGGTGACAATAATATGTTTGTATTAACCATTATATGTTAAAAAATTTCTTTAAAGTAGTTTTGTTGGAGATGACCATATTTAAACATGTTTTTTCTCTGCGTGTAGGACGTCAAATATTAAATAGGTGTGAACATAGACTTTAGTTTTCTTACAAAATTATTTGCTTTTGCAAAACGTTTGGCTAGATCAAATATCATTTAACACTTACAATGTAGGAATTATTTAGTTTTCATTTATTATTTTTAATTATAGCAACCATTTTGTTCAAATGTGCTTCTATTAGTCATATTTCAATTTATAAAGCTTTTTTACAATAGTCTTATTCGCTCAATATTTCACATACTTTTTGCTTAAGCCAATCTGTGTTTATCATTGAAGCTATGGTTACACAGAAAGAAAAACACTCGCGGAAAACTAAGTTTTCTATACATACTAATTTTAAGTACGTGTCGTACTCAAATAAGCGTATAACACTAAAACGTAACACTAAAACAATCCTAAATGGGATAAATTGCGAAAATCAATCCCGGAATTTCTTAAAATAAGTACAAAATTCTTAAAACAAGTAAAAAAAAGATTAAACCTTTCGTCGGTAGTGCCACACTGAGAGTAAAATTACGAAGTGAGCGTTTTAATCTCATTTAACTTAATAAAGTTTGTTGCAGACAACAAACAACAACACCACACAAACATTAAAAAAACATTTGCTTGTTGTGTGTAGTAACAAAAAAAAAAAAAAAAAACAACAGAACAAGACGAAAACACATTTTTTCATGTTTAAAAAGTAAAATTGAGAACACTTGCTTCTAATTTAGTTAATATTTTCAGTTATATATCGTACCCTCAATAAAACAATAGTGTAAACGCATGTACACCATTAATTTTTTATTGCATAATAGGAATCAACATAACTGATTCTAAATGTGGTCAAAATTCGGTGAATTTCTACATCCACAGAGTGGGTCAAAAGATCAATTGAAATGTTAGCGTATAATTGCGTGTTTGAATTTTTACATTAATAATCGTGTAAGTGCAGGTATGGTGTTTTAATTAGTTGTTACTCAGAATATAATTTCAAAGAAAAATAGTGAATAAAATCTATACACTATTTTTATTATACACTATTTTGATTATTTCATAACAAAATAAAATTGAAAAATTACGTATATTGGATATACACAATTTTTTAATAATATAAATGGTGTAAAAGATCCAAATAAAATAGTGTTAACCATACAAAATAAAATAGCTTATAATGATTTTCATACATTTTATAAAACAAATAAATAGCCTAGGTGACATCATGGTACTTTGAATCACATTTATTTGCAATTAAAGCACTAATTAATGATATATCAACGAATAGTAACCTCATTATTCCACCACATATTTAAATGACCACAACTTAGAACCATCGATTATTTTCTGAAATATAACAGTTTCCCCAGATGTCTAATAACACAAAAATTATAAACTCCATTATCTCGAAATGACAAAAAAATTATACACTATTGTTTTATTAAGGGGACGATATGTGCATTAAGTTTTTAAAGTGAAAACCATATCGGGAAAGATGCTGGTGTTTTATAATTAAAATTCTGTAATGTGTAAAACGGGTAAGTAAGACAGTCATAATAAAATTCTTCCTCTTATATCACTTTTGGTTTATTTCAACTACGAATTCGGGATTGAATCAATTTTATAATACTTGAACCAAGCGCATTTTGAGATTGGTTCAATCTTTGTTGTACCTAAATCATTCTCATTTTCGAATAATTTTTAGTACGAATTCGGTATAAGTTAAGTATTTCGCGATTTAAAATTCGTACTTGAATCAATCTTTCTGTATTTGATTCAAGAAAATGCGTACTCACCACACTGTTAATACCGCTTCGGATTGCTTTGAGTGCGGATGGATTGATTTTTCTTTAGAGTGTTTGTACTTATACTTAGGAATGATTCTATACACTACCAGAATATCTTGTATCTTCATGTTACATGTTTTTATCCCCGCTTAGTTGTCATTTCTTTAACTCATTATTACACAAAAAACCACAAACCATGGAAATACATAAAAATGGACAATACTTTTTGAAGATTAACTATTGAACTATAAAGGGTAACTGCTTGGGGCAAAAGACAATACTACTTAAGTTTATTGATTTTAAATACCAAACCGCTATAATTTGTTACAAAATGTAGACACTTAGCAGTTTCTCATAACTACACATTTTTCCATTCGATAAAGTAAAGAATTCGATATAAGCGATTGACTTTTCCTAAATGAGGTAACAACTAAAATTATTGTTCGATTGAAAATGTTTGCAGGGAACACAATCATATCATAGTGATTATAGTGGATACATACGCTTGAGTATTTTAGTACTTAAGTTTGTTGACACTACAGTTGTTTGCAGGGGTTCAGAGTTTTTGTGAGTTTAATAAAAAAAGATACAAATAGAAACCGTGATGAAAAAAATTAAATTGATAAATAAACATGCTGATGTATTTTTTAAAACTTAATTTTTTCTTATCCATTTTCAGTTGAATTTCTAATTGATATTTTCCACAAAGTTTTTTTTTACTAGATCCAAACTTCCTTACCAGACAATGTGCTGAGCTAATTCATCGAACACGTGTTTCTATTCGTGTAAAGTGTGGCCGATCTACAATCTATAAATCGATACAGCGAAACAAGGGGTTTTGTGAATACAGCAAATGTATAAATAATATTTTAAGCATATTTCAATCTCTAAAATATTCTCATGTAGTGTATATAATTTCGGAAGCCTCTTTCCAAAATGATATTTGAATGAAGAATTGGTAAAAATTTGGAAAAAATTGGCCCATACTTAAAATCTTATGTAAACCCAAACACAGACGTTAAGATACAATTGATACAAAAGATACAGAGTCACTTACGACTAAGCTATTTTAAAAGGAAAAACTGCTAAACATGTTATGCTTAGTGCAACCATACTCTTAGTTCAGGCAACTTAATTATAATTAATACGAGGAAAATTCTCTACATATCTATACCATAAAATTGATTATAACGTCTAGAATGTACATGCACCCAGAAAATTATTTTTAAAGAAAATTGCTTAACATATTATGTTTATTTTAACCCTATTATTGTCATCGATAACCATTTTATGGGTTTATTAAGTCTCCATCATGATATGGTTAATATGTAGAAACTAAAATTTGCTCAGCACTTAAAATAGCATGGTTGGTTTTCAACCATAGCATGTTGCTCATGGAAAAGAGGAAAATACTTCTGTTAATTTAAAAACAAATTATTGTCATATTAAACCATAACATATTTAGAGACAACCATAATATGGTTATGTCTTCCTTATGGAGGATTAATTTGACCATAATATGGTTGTTGCTGACAATAATATGGTTAAATTAAACATAATATGTTATTATTTCTTTAAAACCAGTTTCTTTTTGGAGGTGACCATATTTAAACATTTTTTTCTCTGTGCCTGTGATTAATTTATCGATTTAAAGGTAGATCACGAAATATGTTAAAAGTAATTTAAAGATTTCAATTCGTTTAGCGCATTTTGAAAGAGTATTTTGTACAATTGTTAAACGTGACTTTGAGCTGTTATTTCTTTGGCCGTTTTGGAAGTCGCAATTTGAAGTATAGTTCACTTTTGAACTGATAACGTTAATACAAATCTTCGTAATAAATATGTTCTGAATTTATTCTTCTGGGTGGGGAGCTATTGTCCGGTAGATAAGTTATATATACATTGTAGCTCATTCCAAGTAACATATAATTTCGGTGGGATTTTCATGTATCAGCCAAAAGAAATGTATAAAATCGATACGAGTTATTTTACTCGTAAAAATAATCATTGTGATTCAAATATTTTTTCAGTTTCCAAGCTTTTTTAGATTTTTCGTGCCAAATATGCAGATTCAATCATTTAAAAATGAATCGATAAGTTGACTTTAAATCTATTGGGGGATTCACAAAACCCCTTGCATCATTCTAGCTATTGTATGTTGTTTAAAAAACCAATAGTGAACTATGTATTTTAATGCAAGATACAATTGATACAACGATACAAGGGGTGTTGTGAATCCGGTATATATTTTATGTTGATTACAGCGAAGCCGAATTTTCGTTTGACCGCTTACTTACAAATCCCAAAGCGAGTCATGAGTTTTGAGGTTAAGATAAAACTGAGTTTACAAAAATGAATTTAGAACAACAGACTCCATAAAAAGAATGAGCTACTGGCAATAAGCTAAACTTGAGCAAAAAAACCAGTGATAACATTTTTTATCTTACTGTATTTTGTGCAGGTGTTTAATTTTTAGCAAGAATTCATATATACATGTATGTGTTTTTCCTTTGTGTGTTGGTTGTAGAAATCTTTAATTTATATTCATTCTTAAATACACAAAATATGTTATTCACAGAAAATTTATGTATTTGTATTTACAACAAATCTAAAGAAAACAAATATGTGTGTATACACACATACAATGCTTATATTAATAGTACTTACCCTATCGCCTTTTTCACCCGTCATGCCTGGATCACCCCGTTCACCCTTTTGTCCTGGTTGACCTCTTTCACCAGTACGGCCCAATTCACCTTTAATACCTGGCTCTCCTTTAGGTCCTGGTGAACTGCTACGCAATGTTCCCATTGAGTTGCCCATTAAAGATTCCTATTTATTTTCGCATCACCATCATCATTTAACATTGGTTTATGCGTGCGTTTGTGGATGTGGGTGAATAGAATTGAAGAAAAAGAGAGAGAACAAGAAAAATTGAAACTGTTAGCAATTTGTTTCCAAAAATTTATTTCATTTCCTATTTAAGGATTATTAGAGAGTAGTAATCTTAAGAAAAATGTTAGCAGCACAACAAAATACTGTTTGGAAATAAAATTATTTATTATTTTGTTGTTTATTTGTTTTTTATCTTGAAAATCATTTACTTTTATATTTATTTTTTGATGGTTATTGTATTCTATCCTTTAGGGAAGGTGGACGTTTTAAATTAAAAAAAAAAAGAATTTAGAAAAATTATTTGGTCTTAAGTGTTACAGCAGCTAAGTGATATGTACCATTTATTTCGTATTTTGATTAATGTTCAATTTGTCCTCAAAAAGGGGCTTGTAAAAAAAAATTTGTGAAGCAAAATAAAAGGTTGAAAATTAAATAAAAAAGTTTGATTTGTTGATTCATGTTGTGGTACTTTTTTCAATAAGGCTTCTCCTAGACATGACAGGTCAGTCCTGTAAAACTTCCAAAATATTTTAGTTCATATCGATTAGAATTCATGCCATATACATACAAAAACTGTCCAACATTGCCGCACCATGTTTTTCCGAACAATGTACAAAAATGCACGAAATAAATGAACAAAATAAGCAAAGTTATTGGTTCTTTGTACTTGTTATAAAAAATCAAAAATTTAATTGCTCCCCAATATTCTTTTTCCAAGAATCGCTGTGAAAACGATGATTTCAATTCCATTAATAGTTTATTCTTGTGTATTTAAAAAAAACGTTGCATACCTGTAGGCGCTTACTACTAATGAAAAAATCTAGCATACCAATAGAGAACTTTTAACGGGGTAAAATTAAACAATTTCTTTGAGAGGTTTTTGTATCTGTTAATATTTACTATTATTTTTTTGATTAAGATATAGTAAAAAATTCACAAAAGAATTTTTTCCAAAATAAGGTTGAAGTCAGTGTTGCCAGTGGAATTTCGGAAAAGATACATTTTAGTTTCCAAAAAGATACACTTTTTCCTAAAAATATACATTTAAAAAAAATTTTAGTCCAATTTCAACGTTTAAAGCTACGTTCACAATCAAAAAAAACAATTTCGTTTTTTCTTCCCAAAGTATTTCATATATTTTCCTTTAAATTTTAGAACAAAAATTTAACTAAAATATTTTTAAAAATGTAACTAAAGTTGAGTCAACTTGAACTTCAGCAACAACTTGTATGAAATTTTTTCTGACGTTTAAAAGAATTTTTTTTAAGTTTTGAATGAAAATTTTAACAAAATGTTTACAAAAATAAAAATAAATGCATAATTTGTTGTGGCTAAAATTTGCAAACGGTTTTTTGATGCAAAATGTGTGTAGTTACAAAAGAAATTGTTGCTGTATTATCAACACCAAGTGAAAATGTTTTTTTGATTGTGAACGAAGCTTAACATTTATTAACATTACATTTTTATTTTATACTCCAGGGCAGAGAACCTCAAATCTCACTATTTTTGTGCATTTATTCATACGCTAAAATTTACAATAACTCTATACATGCAAAACAAAGTTCAACGTTGGTAATTTTTTTTTCCTTTCGTACACATTTGATATTTTCATTTATTCGTTTTTTATTGAAAGTGCTTTATTTGCATTTTTGTTGCTCACGCAATATAACACAACTGAGTAAATTCAAAAGAGCACATTCTCTATTCTTTTGTTTACATTAACAACAACAACAATAAACAACGATGAGACGCTTTTTCAAAATTAACAACAATAACAAAAATACATTGTACCTACTACTACTACTACTGTACTTTTTGTTTCTATGGAAATTGTGTGTACCTACATAAGTATGTGTGTTTAGTTTCATTTAAATTTTTTTTTTCTTGTACTACATAGTTAATGCTGCATAAATACATGAGTAATGATTGTTTGATTTCTGGCTCTTTCGTTTGTATTTTTTGTTTCTTTACCAAACAATCATTTGCGCTCAGAACACTTAGAATCTTTATAAAAAAAAAACGAAGGCAACGATTGTATAGATAACAAAGCACGATGTGCGTTATTTGAATGACTGCAAACCAGCAGCGAATATTTGCGGTTGCGCGAGTTTGACTGTATGACCGTAAGCGTGTGTATTTGTTGTCGTTAATTAAATGCGATTTTTTTTCAATTGCAAAAAGCTATTCTCTGCTCCAGGGCTGCCGGATTTGACGATTTATCGTCATATTGACGATTTTTGTTCCGAAATTAGCAAATTGCCGATTTTTTTTTTTTTTTTTTTTTTTTTTTTTTGTCATTATTTTTTTATTGAATCTTCATATATTAAATATGAACTAACAATAATTAATCAAATCTTAACCTAATACGTTATTTTATCTCCTGCCAGTGCCAGACAAAAATTTCTTCATCACGGGTTATGTTCACTTTTATAGGTGTTTATCGCTCATCTAATTGGGTAAGTGCTGCAGTGTCTCTTCTTCTTAAGCGAGTGTGGCCGCCATGATTTAAAATATTTCGAGCTAGTGAATTTGGGTTTTGTTCAAGCCTTTTTAAATATTTTATTGCATATTTTGTAATCATAGATTTCACTAATGGCACATTGAGATCCTTATGAATGTTTGAGTTTTTAACATACCAGGGAGCGGCTGTGATTATTCGAAGAAGTTTATTTTGGCGCCTTTGAATTTTGTCGATATTAGATACCGAGGCAGTGCCCCATAGTTGAATACCGTAGCACCAGATAGGCTTTAAGATAGAGTTGTAAAGTAGAAGCTTGCAATCGAGACTAAGGACAGAATTTCTCCCAATAAGCCAATGAATTTGAATGGCTTTTAGTTTCATTTGAGTTAATTTTGCCTCTATATGGCATTTCCACGTTAATCGCCGATCCAGATGTATACCGAGATATTTTACATGCGAATGTGGAGGAATTATTTGATTATTGATTGTAATAGGGGGGCAAGATTCCCGGCGCAAAGTGAATGTTATATGTACGCATTTTTGCTCATTGACCATTATCCTCCATTGTCTTAACCATATTTCTAGTTGAAATATATGATGCTGTAAGTAACGCGATGCTTCATAACTATTTTCGTGGACGCTTAGAAAAGCTGTATAGTCTGCAAATGTTGAAGTTTGTGTGTAGTTGCTTGTTGGCATGTCCGAAGTATAAATTAAGTATAATAGGGGGCCCAGGATGCTGCCTTGTGGGACTCCAGCGGCAATGGGCTGAGGTGAACTTAAGAAATTTCCTTCTTTAATAATAAATTGACGACCGACTAAGTAGCTTTCTAGCAGCTTGTGTGTGCTTGCTGGTAAATTTTGCTTCAATTTGTGTAATAAGCCTTCATGCCAGACTTTGTCAAAAGCTTGCGAAACATCGATGAAGAGTGCTGAGCAATATTTCTTTACTTCAAATGTTTTTCTTATGACATTTACTATTCGATGAGTCTGCTCGATTGTGCTGTGTTTTCTTCTAAATCCGAACTGATAGTTTGGAATACATCTATTTTCACTTAAAATTGGTGTTAATTTTGAAACTAATAATTTCTCAAACAGCTTTGACATATTTGATAATAAGCTAATAGGTCTATAAGACTCAACATTTGTATGATCTTTACCTGGCTTTGGTATCATGGTAACTAAGGAAACCTTCCATTTTTCAGGATAGTATTCCAGGCGTAAAATAGCATTAAAAATAAAAAGAATAATTTTCTTTGCTATGCGAGGTAGCTCCAAAAGCATTTTATTACTGATTTTATCAATACCAGGTGCCTTCTTAGTGTTTAAGTCACAAATAGCCTTTTCAATTTCTCTTATCTCAAATCTGAGGGGAATAGCTGCTCTAGCATCAACAGGTGGTAACTCGACCGCAATATTGTGAGATATATTTGGTGTAAATACGTTTTTCAAATGACTAACAAAAAGATTTCCTTTTTCAATATCGTTTCTTGCCCAACTACCATTCAAGTTTCTTAATGGTGGCTTAGATATAACTGGCCTTTTTAGATTTCTAGCTGCACGCCATAATAGTAGTCAGATTGTGGAGTTGCATCAAGTTCCTTAAGATATTTTTCTAGAGAAGCCGTTTTCTGATTCTGTAGTAACTTTCTTAGCCTTGTTGTGCATTCTTTTAATAAAATCTTAAGTTGCGGGGATCTGTAAAGTTGCCACTCTCTTCGAACTCTCCTTTTTTCAGTCAAGAGCCGCTCGACATCTGAAGAACATATTTTATTATTTTTAATTTTTTTGGGGGTAACGCTGGAGTGTTGAACAGCTAGTTTAAGATAACTGTCAAAGTTAACAAGAGAGAGATCCACATTCTCCGGTGTACTAAGCGGAATATTTTCTGTGCAATGGGCACTGAGAAATTTTTTATATTTTAACCAATTTATTTGTGTGGCTGGCGTCGCTAAGTAACCTGACGGAAATACAATTCTATTTGGGTTCGATATAGTAACAATTGTAGGTGTGTGGTCGGATGATAATTCTAAGGAAGCTTCAACATGAATCGTTTCTGTGGGGATGTTTTTAACCACGCCAAAGTCGATAACATCTGGAATTTTTTGCTGATCAGTAGGCCAGGTTAGGTTGGTTGCCCGCTCGCGACCACATTTAAACCCATTTTAGAGATTGTGTTAAACAAAACACGACCTTTTGGTGTTATAAGTCGTGACCCCCAGAAGGTATGTTTAGCGTTATAATCGCCAGCGGCCAGAAAACAGGGTCCTAATGATTAATAATATTTATAATATTGGCCTTCTGATATGGAAAACCTAGGTGGAGAGTATAAAGAAGAAATTACTATGTTTCGATTTAGCTCCTCAACACAAATAGTCGTTGCTTGCAGATAGTCTTCACGGTGATCACACATAATGTAGTGTTTGACTCGAGTTTTTATTAAGATGGCAGAACCTCCACAAGCTCTATCTCGAGGGTCCTTGGTATCATATAGTATATAACCATTGATTTTAAACGTATTTCTTGAGGTCAAATGAGTTTCAGAAATCATCATGACATCAATTTGTTTATTTTTAAGAAAGTATTCCAATTCATTTTTATGTTGGCGGATGCCGTTTGCGTTCCAAAAACAAATTTTTAAACAGTTCATGGTTTGTTAAGTACAGCTTGCAATAACATCGATTGCATTCTAAGCATTTCCTGCATCATATTACCCATTCGTAAAATTATTTACTGTTTGCACTAATGTTTCCATGGTTTTTTCTAAACGACTTAAATTAGAAACCGGAGTTTCATCATTACTTGGCGAGGCACCTTGCATTGGCTGTTGGTTTGATTTTAGGACGTTAGCGTAAGAGGTTCTGTTATTACTAGGCTGGGGGGCTTGAATTGCATTTGTGTTTACCTGATTTGCAACCTGCATTTGAGGGGTATTTGTTTTCGGCCCAACCGTCTGCTTGACAATATTATATACAGGGCATCCTCTATAATTGGCAGTGTGATTACCGCCACAGTTGCTACATTTTTTTACGTTGGGGTCGGTTTTAGACTTATCACAAGAAACTGTACCGTGTAGTTCACCACATACTACGCAGACAGGGGGTAAGTAGCAGTATGCCTTGGTATGGCCAAAATCTTGGCAGTTTAAGCACTGAACAGGTCCGTTTTTTTGTGCGGCTCCTCAATTGTGATTTTTCTGTATAGAATATATTTCACACTATAAATGGGATGCGTTTCGTTTTTTTTTAACTTAATGTCGCCGGGCTCTAATTCTACTCGAAAAAGTGGTTGTGGAATTTTGTCCCTATTTCTAATATTTACCACATGTTTTATCTTGAAGCCTTTTTCTTCCAAGAAAGTTTTAATTTCCTCTGGGTCTACGCATGAATCAATTCCCTTAATCACCACCTGGAGACCTTTACTGCTCTTGAGTTGGTATGTGTAAAAACTTTTTTTGAGTGCCTCAAATTTGCTAATTACTTTCCGAAAGTCATTTTCATGATTAACTTGAATTTTAGTTTCATTTATACTACCTCGCTTTATTGCGGCAACATAAAAGGAATTTTCACCAATCAACGAAATTAAACTCTTTATTAGAGCATTTGAGTTATGCTCCCTAAGATATATTGGGGGAGGCTTGGACGATTTTATGACGTTTGGGGCTTCAGAGGATTCATCCTCCAGAATTGCAAAGCGATTTTGGGAATTTATTTTATCAAAAGATGGCACTTTGGATGCCGAAGCAACAGCTGCAGAGGTAGGGCTGCGTCCCCGTTTAAGCACTGTTATGTACCTGTCCATACCAACTTGTACTGTAGGCTTTTGACAATTTTTTACATGGGGGTTTTCCATTTCATTTGTGTTTAAGTTGGTATCATTTCCCACTAAATTTGTTTTTGACGTCACGGCAATACTTGCTGGCCTGGCAACACTTGTCACCAAATCAAGTTGTAGTTTTTTTAATGAGTCACTATCCACTGTTTTTGTAAACACCGAGGGTGATAGGGAACGTGTTCGAATAATTGGCTTAGCCGTTAAATAGTTTATATTGTTTTGTTTTATTTATTTCTACATTATTTTCGTTTGCCTGAACTAAAACGTAAACGTTTCTTTCATTTTGTCTTAGTGTTGTTTCACTGTTCGTTTTTCACCGTTTTGCTTTGCTTTAATATTTTTATTATTTATTGTATTTTAAACAACAAAAAAAAACAAGAAGTTTAAATTTAAATGTTTTTGTTCAGAATATGTATACACATGTATGAACATTCATACGTACATACATATATATTTTTACTGTTTTATTTTATTTAATTTTATCGTTTTAAATTGTTCACTATTATGTTAAATAATTTAAATAACAAAATATATTATTTTTTTTTTAAGCGTCCATTCGCTGCTTATATTTATGTTTTACAAAATCAAATGTGATTAATTAATAGTTCAAATCGTATGCGGGGCTAAAAATACACGTCTGTATCACAACAAAGCACAAACCGAATTGCCGATTTGCTGATTTTTTTCTAAAAAGTGACGATTTTTTCCGTCTCCAAAGTCTGAATAAAACATTACATTTTCGGACAATTCCGTTTTTTAATCTTGGAATATTTAACTGTCATACCTTAACAGGAACGGAGGGCGGAACATTTCTTCCGCTTAGCTTTTACGCTGATATGCCATAACAAAGTAAGAGCGTCAACGTCGTGTCACGAACAGTAGTGATACCTTTTTTGTTTAATAAAAACCACAAATTATAACTTAAAAAAAGCGATAAATTAATTAGCAATAGCGGCAAACTTAACTGTTAAATGAGCTGTCAAAATCGGGTTTTACAATTCCAAAGCGTGCCACTTTTGTTCAGGTACGGCTGTAATATGCAAGTCATAAGAAAATCTTTGATTATTTTCTTTCGTCAAACCATCATCGAATGAACCTTTTACGACTCTCATATTTTCAACAATTATACGGCGAGCATTTCACGATTTGTAAGAGAATATGTACATGAGTCTCAAACGATTCTTGACACGAAAATCTCGTTAGATTATCTTTACTCCTTAAACATTCGAACTGTCGGTGGAGGGAATCAAAGATTCGGCACAGCCGAATATAGCACTCTAACTTGTTTTTATAATAATTTTCTATTTAAAAACAATGGCCCATATTCATAGTCAAAAATAAAGTCGACTTTTTCTAAAGTATACTTTAGAACAATGGTGTTGACATCCATTTAAAGCCGGGTTTAACTTAAAGTCGAATTAATTTTGACTATGAATATGGGCCTATATTTTTTAAAAGAAATATAATAAATAAATGATTTCAACAATAAACTTCATCAATATTATTTTCTGTGATATCCTTTAAAGGATATAAACAAGCATACGTCTTTCAGACGTATCGTTATCTTTTCAGTACAAAAAAATAACGTTATCTTTCTAGAAAAAAGTAGTTGTAGAAGTTGTTATAGATGTAGTTATAAAAGAAAGCTACTAAATAATGATTTAAAGAAGCAATTCTTTTTACTGCCCAGTAAAAACTTCGCCTACAAAATAATGTGTTAAATAATCAGGAAAGGGTAAAAACTACTTACAATTCTACTGAAAGAACCAATGAATTTTACAAAGGATGTCCCAAAATGAACGCATTTAAATGTAAGTCATTATTTTTTATCTACATACACTTGAAAAATAAGTAGTTACAGAAGTAGTTATAGTAGTTGTATAGAAGAAAGCTACTAAATAATGAGTGAAAGAACCTATTAATTTTAAGAAAAGTAGGCGAAGTTTTTACTGGGTAATATCCCAAACTTTGTTTAAGAAATAAAAACCAAATATTTCTACAGAAAAGCTAAAAAAAAAACAATTAAAAACTATGTAAAAATCTAAGTTTTAACAAAAAGAACATCAAAGATCACTTTATCGAAATTTTCCTATAAAACCATTAGATATGTAAGTATGTACTTATGAATGACGCATGACTTTTCAGTAAATTCTTAGTTTATTTTCTAAACACAACAAAAGTTTAACACATTCCATATTTGTCTATTAGTGAATTGCGTTCGATCTATGTTTAGTTGTCAACATTTCATATCATTTGTACTGCATTCATCACAAAGTGTATGTCATTCTTAAATGTCAGAAAATATACAAACATACGTATTCGCTTGTTAGAAAATGGCAGCAATTTTAAGTCACACTGCTGCCAACATGTTAATGTAAAACTAAGAGTGATACATTCGGCTGTGGCGAATCTCTGATAGCCTCCACCTACAGTTAAAATATTTCCGCAGTGGGCTTTATATAGAACCTATGATAAATTATGGGGCGATCCTCAAGGTATATGGCAAAGTGATTTATAGTACAATAAAATCATGACTGTTCAAATGTTATTTACCCTTACCTACCCAGTATGCTTTTGTAACGTAACTGACCAGTAGTGTCCAACGGACTCATTCAAGAAATTAATGATACTCAAAGAAAAACAAAGACAGTATAAATTAAAAAAAATGTTTAATTGATATTATTTGCTTAGGTATTTTGTTTATTTGACTTTAATTAGTTATTTTTTTTAAACAAATACCTTAAAATATCTTCATTGTCCCTGTGCTATGTTTGTAAAACTAAAGGCCTAACCAGAATGTGAATAACGTGGCTTAAGCAACCGAGCGAATACATGTAAATCATATGTGTAAAACCATGTTGAACTTAAGGGAACTTTTTGTTAAATTTAATGAAACTGTAATTTGCTTAAGCAAAGTGCGAAACTAATCGCACATTCCGTACGGAATCAAAAGTTTTTTATTTTGTTTTTGTTTTTTTTAATGTATTTGAGAGGCTTTTTTGTTTATTTTTGACAGTAGCTTAAGTTTGTTTATGCACATTCTGGTTGGGCCTTAATATTGTGACAAAATGTGCTCTCCGATTGATTGATTTATTATAAAAGTAAAAAAAAACAACCTGTTTAGAGAATCAAGGAGAAGCAATGATTTCAACGCCGACTAGACAGTTTCAGAACGGCGTCACACAAGTGAACTTGGGCGACTCGATTCAAATGATGCGCTATTATTTTCATTTATTGATAATAAATAATAAACTATTTATGCTACAAATATTATTATTGCGTATTTCTATTCTTAAGACCATCGGGGTGGAATAGGTAAAAAGGGGTTTCTCAAAAATAAATAATTTAGCTTTTATGAGCAATGGATTTCAAAAATGTGTATTGTTTTAAGCTTAATTATAATATTATAGCTTTATTTCTTATGGTTTTACGCGTACGTAAGTTTTTCCGAGAGTAGGCTTTATATGGAAACTATGGTAAATTATCGAACGACCTTCACGTCATTTGACCTCTAGTCGTATAAAACTGTTACAGATCAAAATATATTACAGAAGCAATATTTGTTACGGTGTTGGGCGTACTAAAGTTTTATTCGAGAATGGGCTTTATATGGGGCCTATGGTAAATTATGGATCGATCTTCACGAAATTTTGGAATGATTTGTAGTGCATTCTAGTACTATTTATTTTGGTTTTTGTAGCAAAAAACCAATTTTAAGGGAAGTTGTTCCCCATTTTGATTCTTAACTCTTATCGTACTAGAGTAATTTTGCTGGATTTCAATCCAAAGCTGCGTAAGAGTACTACAAACAATCTGACACCAAAAACAATATTCTGTTATTTTCAGTCGTTCAAAAGTGAGCGTAATTTCAACAGACGGACAGACTGATGGAGAGACAGTCGGACTGACGGACTGACAGACGGCCAATTCGACTTAGAATTACTCAAGGAATCAGAATATATATAGACTTTTTGGGGTCTTAGATGAATAATAAAACAGTTGCACACGGAATGAAAAACTTAGTAAACTTTCTGTAGAACTAGTTTGGTGGAGGGTCAAAGAAGAGCAACATAGAGTGGGAATGAGTACAACATTGTCTTCGTGTTTATGTTACAATTTTTTTTCTAACAGAAAAAGCTCTTCTTATATGCTCTAAATGTGTTAAATCTATTTTTGTATTTAAGTAAGAATAATGTCCTTGCTGTGTCATGTTTGCTTTAAAAACAATTTTTGCTTTTCAAATTAATAAAGAGAAAAATCTTTGAAGTTTTTTGTGTTGTTTTGTTAGCAAAAACTCTAACTACAGCGTTTTTTATACATTAATGGAATAAATTATGTAGTTCTGTCTGTCAGTATATTAACACGTGTGTTTTTTTTTCTATAGACTCCACCACCACGTGTATTGAATAAAAGTTTATTGGTTTGCGTAGGTTCTGTATAAAATAGAAAAAAACAATAATAATAAGTTACGCCTGTCCTTACTGAATACTGCCTCATTGTTCATTTTATGAATTCGAACACCTTTACGTTGAAAAGTCTAATCGTGTTTTCTTTTCTACAAAAAAATGTGACATTTTATTTTAAAAAATACAATTTGGTGTCTGTTTCTTAAAAATTTTGCCCCCAAAAAGGGTGGCTTATTTTATTCTAAAAACCTCGCCCTTTTTGGGAGAAAAGATTTTAAGAAACAGACACCAAATTGCATATTTTTAAATAAAATGTCACATTTTTTTGTAGAAAAGAAAACACCATTATTTATATTATTTAAAAACGCTATGAATGTATTTTGATTTGAAAATAACATTTACAAATTTATTAAATTTTTGTTTTAATTTACTATTTTTGTATACTCTTTGAATGCAAAATTTTTTACTAAATAATAATCGTGGTTATTCCAAAATACGCGTCGAAGAAGTGAACATTTGCATCAAAACAAAAACAAAACCAAACCAAAGTGACAAAAATTGTTTTTGTTATCTATACAATTTTAAAATAAAATTAACGCGAGAGTTATAACGCGTTTCTTTCTCTTTTAAAAGCTGTAAATTTTGTATGATTAACAAAAACAATTTTTGTCAATTTGGTTTTGTTTTTGTTATCATGTAAATGTTCACTTCTTTGACGCATATTTTGGAATAACCACGAATATTTAATTTAATTTTTTCCCAGAATAATCAAAATAATATTCTAACGTCCTGTACAACCGATTTGCAAACGAAGACTTCGACCGCTTATTGTTGTATTCGTTCGAAATCGATGAACATGCTGAAGAATACTAGATTTACGAAAACACAAAAACTTTGATGCATTTTTCAAAAATATTTCGTAAAAATATACAAATATTTTTTCGTAAATTATAAAAACAATAATAAAAATAAAAAGCATCCTCAGGGAGTATAATGAACTTCAAATAAACAAAAAAAAAAAAAAAAAAAAAAAAAAAAAACTCAACTATTTTATTTTTATTATTAAATTGGAAAGGTCAAATAAAAAACAACTTTAATAAATTATAAAAACGTTATTTTGTATTTTACTAAAGCACTTCGTAGTTTCGTACATTGTTTGTAAGAATTTCTTGATGCGAAATTACAAACGATTTCGTACATTGTATGACAGTTTTCGTACATATATGGCATGTATTTTTTTAAGTCTAGTTATTTATCTGTAACTCAGTGTTCTGCTTAGTTTACCTTAGTTGAAGTGTAAGAAGATTTAAACAAGTAAAGGTGTTTTTGTAAACATAAGATTTAGTCGTATTCTTTTGCTGATATCTCAAACATTTGTGAACCGATCTGGCTAAATTTCAATAGGAAACTATTCCGGACTAAATGTGATATAAATGTTTTATAATAAGTACATAGAATATATATACTTCATATGGTCATAGATCAATATTGTAGAAATTACAAACGGAATGACAAACTCATATAAATTAAAAATATGAGTAGTCCACTTGCAAACATCGTTAACAATAGTGTTCGAAAATAAACAGTTAATATTGCTAATCAGTGTTCGGTTCGGTAGATTTGTGGAAAACACAAATGTTAATAGTGTTTGTATAGAAAATCATTTAAAAAAAGAACGTTGCCCTGTTTGTCATCTTTCAAGCACAAAAATAATTACGTTCGGTCTTTTTTTTAAAATCCACACACTTCATTGTGTTTGAATCCAACACATTAATGTTCGTATCTTTCGGCTGGTGAAAAAACCAAATTCTTTTTACGAAAACAAAATACACATACAAAAAAAAAAACAAAAATCCAGCAAAATAATTTTAGACAAACAAAACATATACACAATACATACACAAGCTGTTCGTGCTGCGGTCGTTGCTAAAATTTTCTGTTTTCTAACGAAGAACAGAACACTATATAATGTTCGGCTCTTTCTTGAAAATAGTAACGAACAATATTAAGGGCTGTTTTCGAGTACACAATAACTAAACAAATAGATATCGTTCTGGGGTGTCTGAGCCGACCCTGCGGGAAATTGGTGTCAATTGGTCCAACAGACTGGTCCTGTGATTTGTGAAAATGGAACAAGTACAAAAAGAAAGGACTCATGACCAGCGAAAGAAGAACCAATCTCTAACTGGTTTATGAAGAACAAAAGAGTAGAAAAAGAAATGAATTACAGTACAGTCTTCACCGGTGCTGCGAGACATTTTTTGGTACTTTCTAAAATTTGGTTCTTGAATTTAATACTACAACTTGTTTAACTGAAATAGTACAACATTGTATTGAAGTTCTACTACATTTTAGTAACGGACACTAACCACGTGCATTGAGAATAGATCTGTGATTGGTCATATGGTGTCAATTGACCCCCTCCAATGACAACCCCATGTAAAAGTGATAGGTCTTATTCATATAAAGTGTTAAAACTAGAACCGGTCTCTACCACCAAAGACCTATCACGGGACTACTTTGGTGTCAGTTCGCTTTCCTCTAGGGAAACGCTAAATAATGTACTGTTTATTTTTGAACACTGGCTAAAAAAACTGTTTTTTTAGAATTAAAATGCCAAATCATATAGAGAGAGTTTTGCAGGAGAATAACTTCCCGAGCTTTGAACGAAATTGATAATGGCTTAGGGAGACATTTAAAAAAATATATATAAAATGGCGGCTTTTACCGATTTTTTTTTTTTTTTTTAACTAAGCGGTGTTTGCAAGTGCACTTAAAGGGTATACAAATTAAAGAGCAACCACAAATATTTTGATTGGCTGGTTTTATTCACTGACAGACTGACTGTCTGTCTGATTGAATTAGTGATTGATTGATTGATTGACTGGTGAAAAAATAAATGGTAAAAATTTACGTTAAAATGTGCTTCGTAAGCATGTTTGCATAAATTTACTAGAAGAATATTCAAAAAATAAAATACATAAAAAATTTATTACTGTCTTAAATATTTCAGAATTTTATGCAAAAAAAAAAAAAAAAGAAAAAAGGGCCCATAAGAAACAAAAAGGCAATAACAAAGCACTATAGTAGGGCTAAGCCCATTTTGTTTTAATAAATGTCTGTCTCAGCTTTAACAAAAAAATTATGACTGTTGGTCTACTAAAAAAAAAAATTGCTGTAATAGAATTTTTTTTTATTCTTCATTACTTTTGTAGCATTTTGTTTTATATTTTGCTGTTTTTTTTTTTGGACTTTTACGTAGTAAAACAAATGTCACTCATCCTTCTATTCATGCATTCGTTGTATTCAACCATTCATGTTAACTGTTATCTTTTTTTACATGATTTTATTTCGTTATTTACAGTCATTTTACCATTGTGGTTTATCAAAAATACTCGTAATAATCATAAAAAAATAATGAATAATAAAAAAAAAAAAATACAGAATGCATGTCTGGCGAATAAGTAACAAATAAATAAAATATTGCTTATTCCCATGTAGTTCTAAAAAATGAATATTTCTGCCAAATGATGGATATAAAACATTCAAACACATGATGATTATAAAATTTGTTTGCTTTGCTTGACTGTCTGAAGATTTTGATTTTGCTTAAAAATATTATATGCAATTTAATATTTTATCCTTTTTTTCACTTTTTTTTTATCATGACATTTTATGTTATTTTTATAACATTATGGAAGGGATGCAATAAAGTTATTTTATTAATTAACTCGATTTGAAAGAAATTTTTTGTCAAATTTAATAACTGATTGTTAAATCTAACAAAAATATACACTTACATATGTACATAAAAATATAATTGAAATAATAAAAAACCAGAAAGTCTTTTATATGGCTGTCATTTTCTCAAATACATTTCATTGTGCATAAATGTATTTTTAGGTTTACTATTGAAATTTATACAAGGCTATAATGTGGCCCTAATTTATTATTATACCAAAATATTTTATAGATTCTTACCATTTTTACTTATTAATTTTTTTATTATTAAAAGAAATACTTGTATTTATACCTTGAAGGTCCTTGTAGGATTCCAATTGATCTGTTTTGTTTAGTAAGATTTTTATGGGTTTTCGATTTCAAAGATTTGTTTTGTTTTTTTTTTTTTTTTTTTTGTGTAATATTTATAAAGTTTAAAGGAATAAATATATGATTAATATCTTAATAATAAGGTTTAAAAATTAATTGTAAAATAACTTTTTAAAACACAAATCAAAATTATAATTTAAAAAATGCATAATTTTCTTTGATGAATTATTTATTTTTAACATTTCCAACATAAACAGGTAAGAAAGTATAGTCGGTTAAGCCTGACCATATGATACCCTACACCACAGTATTAAAAAACACATCATGCTTATATGTCCATATAAATTTGGATTTATCTATGTTTATAAACTTCATTAAAATGGGTTTGAAAGTTTGTGAGATACAGAATTTGCCCCCTACCTACCCTTGTAGTCCAATTTTTGAAAAACTGTATAGCTTGTGTTTCCATATAGATATGGATCTATCTATGTTTTTAATTTCATTAAAATCGGTTTGATAGTTTCTGAGAGGATGAAATTTCCCCCATCTTCCCTCGTGGTTCTACGATTACGCCCATTTTTAATAGACTTGGTCCCTATGCCAATAAGAACCTATGTCCCAAATCTTATAAAACTATCTCCAAAATTGCGACCTGTACTTTGCGCACAAGGTTACATGGACAGCCAGCCAGATAGCCAGCCAGCCAGCCGGACAGACATCCTAAGTTCGACTCAGAAAGGGATTCTGAGTCGATCGGTATACTTTAAGGTCCAATATTTGAGCGTTACACACATCAGCACAAATGCATAATACCCTCTCCACTATTGTGGTGTGGGTATAAAAATTAAGAATTAAAATTCCAACAAGATACGGACTATGGTTAAGGGCTCTTGATTTTTTCTTCGTAGCTACCTAAAGAGTAACATGTACATTAATTTGCTTAAAATGTTTATGAAGCTTAAGGACAATATCCTAAAGGAATTAGCGCTCTCACTTGCAATTCTAAAAGAGTTATGGAAAAGCTCTGGAAAAAGCACGTCAACTCGAAGCAAACTTTGCAACAGGGGAAAGGTAACAAGCACCAAACTGGTAACGTGACAGTTCCAATGTTGTAGGACCGGTTGTAGTAGTAGGTAGGCTAGCTGGTAGCGAGCTAGTCTATCAGCACCGGGGTTGTAGGTTCGATTCCCGCCAGAGACTCTGATTCTTTCCTGCAGACAAGCATAGAGCTTCGCGGGATTAGCTTAGGAAATAAAAAAAAAGTTGTTTAAAATAAACTAGTAAGTTTAACATGGCGATATCCTAGGGGGGCTTATTGGCACCTTTCTGACACTATGTAACAGGTCACATTCACATTCAAAAGATCGGTGTCGCAGATATTGTTCCGAGTGATCCATATTAATAAGATAAGCATCAGCCCGCACAAAATTCAGTCCCTTGACTTGTACAGCGATATGTCTTGCTTTCAACTATCACAATTCGGTTCATTTGATTGGAATATTCTGTTCACTTGTCAAGGGATTAGTGTTTTACGAACAATTGACACAAATTTGCCGCAGGGTGGGCTTCCGAAAATTTGCAACAATGTATTAAAAACAACCGAAACCGTTGAAATACAGGGTGGGTCATTAGTCACTGAACATTTTATTTTTGATATGATTTTTTTATTTTGTTTATTTTTTTCAGTATTAGAAACTTAACCAAGGCGAATTCATGTAAACGCTGGTGTCGATACTACAACAAGTAACAACACCAAAAACACAACAATGTATTTTGTTGCTGCTTTCGTTGGCCGATATGTCAAAAACACAAGTAACTTTTGACATTCCTCTCTCTAATTTAAAAAAAAAAGTAGCACAGCTGTGCTTTCAACGCCACCTGAAAAATGAATTCGCCTTGAACATAACGATCAAAAATTTCTGATTTTTATTTTCTAGTCATAATTCAATAATTCAAAGCCAAAGAAAGTTTCGAATTTTTTTTTTCAACACCAGAAACACACCATCGCAAAATCCAGTCAATTTAATCGCTCGTTTTCAGTGCTCGGGTTCTTTAAGTGACTTATGTATATCGAAATGAAAGTCAGAAACCAGAAATATACACTCGTCAACGTTCTACTCTTCTTTAAGTGTCCAAAAGTGCACTGCGGAAAATAATGGGGGAAAAATATATATATTGCTGTTTCCGTACGGGTTACAAATGGTATACGAAATTTTCCCGCAAGACAATGCAACCCGCTTAAGATTATGTGAAAAATTTGTGCAAGCCTTTTTTCTAAATACGAAGTACAATTTTTTCGCAACTATTTTTAACCAACAAATAGTTTAAACATATTATGGTTAATTTTATTGCCACTGGTTAAATAAGTCCTTAATCTAGAAGATATAACTATATTATGGTTTCTCCGAAAATGTTATGGTTAATAGAAACCATAATGTGTTTACCAATAACAATTGAATTGAAAAGAGGAAAAAAATAAAGAAAATTTTTGTTATTATTATCTACACCATCTTCAGAGGCAACCATAATATAGCTATGCCTTCTCACGAAAGACTAATTTAACCATAATTTGTTTGTCGGCGACAATAATATGGCTAAAATAACCACAATTTGTCCAAAATTATTCTTGGAAGAAACCAAATCGAATTACATACGTATGTGTTTTTTGAAAAGTTCATTTAAAAGATATTTACGTACAAAAAATAAAACCCAAAATGAATAAAATAGAAATTTAAAGTAATTTCTTGAGGTATGTTTAAATGAATACCGAAATTTTGTTACTGAAAGTATACGAAGGGCACCATTTAAATGTATTTTTTTTTAACATTATGTTAACATAAAAGTTATTTAATAAAAAAACATCGCGTTACTTATGCGTTACCCTGTACAAATACAATTAAAAAATAAATTTCTTTTGATTTTAATGCTTAAAAGCGAAAAAACAAGAAAGGCCAAAATCGTATCGCATATAAAAACTTGCGAAGCATAAAAATAGCAAAAAGGAAAAAAAATTTAATGGTGTTTAAATACGCCATGTTGTACCAGCCACAGTTTTCCATTTTTTGTTTTTCAACTTCACTTCATTTCTTTTAACGCTTTGCCCATTAAAATGTATAAAAAAAACAGTGGGCGAAAAAAGCAAGACAACCATATGACATCGTTGAGTTCACAGATACAATAAATACATTTTAAGCAATTTTCAAAAAGAAAATAGCGAAAAAGAAATAATATAATATTGTAAAACCTGCACTTTGTTTTACTGGTTATACTTTAGTTTTTTGCTGGAATGATTTTTTTTACAGATTTCTCAAGTTGTTTTTAATTTTTGTACAATTTCATTCAGTTTTGCTTTTTGTATATTCTGTACGCTTAAATGAATTTGTTGCCATCTGCTCAAGAGATTTTATGCTGTGAGCCCTGTTTTTATTTTGCTTATTTTTTTCGTCTGATGTTTAATGCTAATTTACTTTTAGATGTTTTTTTTTTTGTATTAATTTTTCTCTTTCTTAAGGGTTGGGGTCAGTCAAACGAAAAACAAATGGAAAATATTTTATGTGAAGAAAAATGGTAAACAAAGGCTCTTAGATAAATCTATTTAGCATAAAGCAACGGTTTACATGAACGGTCGCTTAAAACAGATCGTAGAGATCAACGATATAGAATGCCAAAATTAAGTCCACAACTACCACCAAATTGTGATTTTGGTCCTAGGAAAGTTATGAAATTTTTTAGAAATCCTTGAAGCAAAATAACATATTTTACTAGTCTTTCCCCTTATTTGGCTGCTGAAGTTTTTGTTCTATGTACTAAATTCCATAGCAGATGTACTGCAGTTATTGCTGCTGTTTTTAAATTATTTTTTTTCTCCTGGATCTTCACTCGCCATGTTTTTAAAAAAATTTGTTATCTTTTCATCACTTGGTGGAAGAAAACCCCAAATCCTACCTCCCTTTTTCTATCCTCTACTACCACTTTATTAATGAGGGTATACTAAGTTTGTCATTCCGTGAGAAACTTTTTTGTTATTCATCTCAGACTCCATTCAGTATATTCTGACTTTTTTTTAGTAATTCTAAGTCTAATAGCCATGTCCGTCTGTCTGTCGATCTTTTAAAAACACGCTTACTGTCGAACAACTCGAAAGAAGAGAACAATCTAGTTATCCTAAAGAGCTTGGCGTGGAAATACGGCTAAATCGGTTCAGTAGGATAAGAGTTATAATTACAAACGGGGAAACACAACCCTAAAACATTGAAAATAGTGTTACAAAACTTAATATAAACGGTGGTATAATGCACGGATTGATAGTTAATTTTGCACGTATTTGTTTATAATGGGTGATTTTTTAAGAGCTATAGGAAAGTTAAAAAAACACATTAAATTTAGAAAAATGCATGAAATCTTTATTTGAATCGTTAGTACGGTCCATATAATTTAATCTTTGAAGATTATTTCATGCAAAGGTTAACCGTAACTGCGCTTGAAATGATCCATCCGCTTAGTCCAATTTTGGCATACTCTTTCCAACATTTCGGCCGGTATCTCATGAATAACTGCTTCAATGTTGTCTTCCAATGCGTCAATTGAAGCGGCCATGTGTGTATAGACATGAGCTTTAACATAGCCCCACAAAAAATAGTCTAAAGGCGTTAAATCACACGATCTAGGGGGCCAATTGACCGGTCCCGAACGTGAAATAAAATGTTCACCGATCTTGCCTCTCAATAAGATCATTTTTAAACGTTCTATGTGGCATGTGGCACCGTCTTGTTGAATCCACATGTCATGCAAGTCAAGCTCTTGCATTTTGTGCAAAAAAAAGTTGGATATCATCTCACGGTAGCGCTCACCATTCACAGTTACGTTACGATTCGCATCATCTTTGAAGAACTACGGTCCAATGATGCCTCCAGCCCATAAGCCGCACCAAACTGTGACTTTTTCTGGATGCATTGGTAGCTCTTGCAATGCTTCTGGCTGATCTTCACTCCAAAATCGACAATTCTGCTTATTAACGTACCCATTGATCCAAAAATGAGCTTCGTCGCTTAACACAAGAAGCGCGCGATGAACTTTCTTAACAGAGCACGCATTTTGATAATAAAATTTAATAATTTGCAAGCGTTGTTCGTTTTAAGATGATTCATGGTTAAATTATAGACCAAACTGAAGATGTTTGACAGTGAAACAAAAACGAAACTAGTGTTGCCAAAAAGATAATACCTAAAAAATCACC
Organism: Pollenia angustigena; assembly: GCA_930367215.1. NCBI lineage: Eukaryota > Metazoa > Arthropoda > Insecta > Diptera > Polleniidae > Pollenia > Pollenia angustigena. The sequence goes on along the minus strand of OV884058.1, from coordinate 179,091,069 downwards.
CGATATAACTATATATCATACTGTTAAGTTTAGTAAAGATCGACCCAAAATTGACAATGAGCCCCATATAAAGCCTACTCTTAGAAAACCATTTAGTACTCCTAAAAACGTAACAAATAATGCTTGTGTTGTTAAACTTGGTCTATCGTAGGGCTTTAAATAACAATAAAAAATTTATCACAGCCCCAAATAATGCCCACTATGGGAAATGATTTAAATACGCCTAAGACCGTAGCATATGGCCAGAAATAATACCTTAGGTCTCATGTTAAGCAGCGTTCTAAACAACCACTTCAAAACTTCTAAACACTATAACAAATTAAACTTTTATACCAGAAATAAATTTTTAGAATTTTGTGATGATTGGCCCATAATTTATGATGGGTCCAATATAAATTTCCCTCTCGAAAATAATTTTAGTTCGGCAAAAACTGTTACGAATCATCACATTTTACTCAAATTTGCTAAAATTCAGCTTTATATGACTGTAAATATTAAAAAGCCTAAAGCTTTTTGATTGTCGGTCAATAATGAAACATATGTATGCATGTCTAAGCCGCAAACAATTTATTTACTGACGGCCGTTTTTATAAAGAGTTGGTTATAATTTATAGATCCCATATAGGGCCCACGCCTTAAATATTTTAACTGTATGTGGAGGGTAATAAATAGTTGGTACAGCCGAATATAGCACTCTTACTGTTTTATACCCACATCATGCGTATTATGCGTTTGAGCTGATGTGTGTTACACATACAAATATTGCCTCAAGAGCCACCTGTTGATTCAGAATCACTTTCTCAGTCGATTGACAGAATTTGACACAAACGTTTCAATTATAATAAGGACGAAGCGTATTGAAAATGTTGTCCATCCATCTATAATTTTCCTTTTAATCATCTTGGAGGGTATCAATAGGTCGGGCATGACCGACAATACTTTCTTACTTGTTTTATTTGCAGTTCAGTTAAATAAGATTGCAAAAATGGAGAAAATATTTCTCATCATTTTTAAACAAAAATTACTTTTTGTGCACATCTCTTTCAGATGAAGATTATAATAAAAAAAAGTATTAAAAACACACATATATATATATATATATATAATGTAATGTAAAATTTAAAAACAAAAAAATAATTATTTAAGATTTCCCAAAAACATGTATAAAAAGGGACAAAGTTAAATAAAAACAAGTAAGAGTGCTATATTCGTTTGCGCCGAATCTTTGATACCCTACACCGATAGCTCGATTATTTCAGGAGTGATATCTATATGATATCTATTGAGTATTAATTTATCTTTATAAAAACTGGCATCTGCATTAAAATTGGTTCCGGTTAAGACCTTTATTAAATTATTGACCGACAATTTGAAAGTTTTATCTTTTTTTTTTAGCAATTTTAGCTAGCTTGAGTAAAATATCATGATTCGTAACAGTTTTAGTCGAACTTAAATTATTTTGCAGGAGGGGAATTTATAGTGGAGCCATGGAAAGTTATGGACCAATTATCCCAAAATTCTGCAGAGTGATTTCTGGTATTAAAAACACAAAACTGAATACAGTGGTTAAATTAGTTTTAGTAAATTATGAGCGGTATGTATATCACAAAATTCCATGACATATAAAGTTCAGTTGGAATAACTTTTGCCACAATAAATATATCTGCTACAGTTTTAGGCGTATTTAATTATTTTACCAGAATGGGCTTAATATTAGGCCTACAGTAAAATATGGATCAATCATCACGAAATTTCTTAGCGTGATTTCTAGTCATATAATGGGTGATTTTTTTAGCTATTATCTTTTTGGCAACACTGGCTTAAACAGCTGGCGCACGTTTCGTGTTTTGTTTCACTGTCAAACATCTTCAGTTCGGTCTATAATTTAACCATGAATCGTATTAAAACGAACAACGCTTGCAAATTATTAAATTTTATTATCAAAATGCGTGCTCTGTTAAGAAAGTTCATCGCGCGCTTCTTTCATTTTATGGTCAGTGTAATCGACCCACTGAAGCGGCTATTCGGAACGTTAATAAGCAGAATGGTCGATTTTGTAGTGAAGATCAGCCAGAAGCATTGCAAGAGCTACCAATGCATCCAGAAAAAGTCACAGTATGGTGCGGTTTATGGCCTGGTGGCATCATTTGACCGTACTTCTTCAAAGATGATGCGAATCGTAACGTAATTGTGAATGGTGAGCGCTACCGTGAGATGATATGATATACAGCAAGCTAAACAATGGACATATTGTGAGGTGAGTTCGGTGAACATTTTATTTCACGTTCGGTGGCCGCCTAGATCGTGCGATTAAACGCCTTTAGACTATTTTTTGTGGGGCTATGTTAAAGCTCTTGTCTATACACACATGCCCGCTTCAATTGACGCATTGGAAGACAACATTGAAGCATTTATTCATTAGATACCGGCCGAAATGTGAATGAAATAATCTTCAAACATTAAATTATATGGACCGTACTATCGATTCAAATAAAGATTTCAGGCATTTTTCTGAATTTTATGTGTTTTTTTTTAACTTTCCTATAGCTCTTAAAAAATCGCCCATTTTATATTCACTTAATTATTTATTACGGTTTTAGGCGTAACAAACTGTTCTTCGGGAGCCTAGGGAAAATTATGGTCCAATCTTCAGGAAATTTCACAGTGTCATTTATAGTCCTAGAAAACTGTGACGTTACAAATTTTGTGATGATAGCATCTTTAATTATGTTTTTTTTTTGCATACTAAACTGTTTCCAGGAGTGGGGTTTATATGGGTAAATAATGGACCGATCTTCACGAACTTTTTTTGCAAAATTTTCTATTATTCCGAGCAATTGTTCCACCATTTATGTTAGTTTTTGTTACATTTTGATTCATAGCTCTAATCCTACTGAACCGATTTTGCTGAATTTCAATCCCAAACTGTTTAGGATAACTAGAAGCAATTTGGCACCAAGTTTGTTCACAGACAGATGGACATGGCTAAATCGACTTAGAAGAACTCAAGGAGCCAGAATATTTATATTTCATGAGGTCTGAGATTAATAATAAAAAAGTTTCATACGGAATGACAAACTTAGTATACCCTCTTCACAAATAATTGTCGTGGAGGGTATAATTAGGGTCTTTAAATAATTTATTAATTAGCCTTTTCATTGATTTTGGTTCTTTTTTTTATTTTTTTTGTTTTGCTGTATATTTTTCTTTTGCCGGAATTTTTAACGGTATTTAATTGTCGGTTGTTGATCAGTCACTAGTAGAAAATATTAGGTTAATACTTATGTAGAAGTTCTTTGTAGCGTATTTTTTTAAATATATACTATATGAGATTTTTTTTTTGCAAATTTAGTTTCAATGCCAACATTAATAAGCATTTTATGGCCTTAAAAGCTATTTTCTGGGGTAGTATTTGTATGGAAGCTAGGGTCAATCATGTCCCGATTTCCATAAAACTGGGCCATATGATCTGGTTGCCACCAACATTTACCAAAGCAAAATCGCCCAAAGTATTATGTGAAAAATCACTAATACTAAAAATGGCGCAAGTAAATGAAAACTGGCCAAAAAAATCAAAATGGAAATTTATCAAAAAATAGAAGTTGAGTGTTCCCATATGGATACAATATAGCGAAAGGGTTAAATATTTCGACATCGTTTTCAGAATTTCCTCAGTTTAAGAGGTGCGCAGTCTTGTCAACCACCTTATGATTTTCGGCATATTTTCTGGCCAACCTTAACTGAAATTCGGCAACACATTTGTTGCTAGCTGCTTACACATTCAATCATTTTATGATAAAACAATTGAAACATCCATATATCGTTTCCATTACTGATGTTTATTGTGGAAAGATCGATGATTTTAGTATTGATTTTGTATACCTTATTCTGAGTCGATAGGCAAACAAAAAGTTGGATCACGTTAGGGCGAGTATTTTAAGGTGTTGGCTTAATTCGGGAATGTCAGCCCAATGCATTTTTTCAATATCCTGCCAACTGATGAGGTAACTTTTTTTTTAATGAAAAATAATATTCCCAACATTCAAAAGGTACTGTTGTTGCAGTTGCAAAATTTCACAATTTGGTACGTTTATAAGCAAATGAGGCGGTAAGAACGCTACAGTAAATTTCGAACGGTAAAAGCACTATTATTAGTCGTTGAATCCTGACTGGATAAACGTTTACTGAAGGCAACAACACGTGTTGCCATCCAGCGCGTCAAACAATCAACTTACCAACAGCTATAGAGCGTTAGATTTGGGTGAAAGTTATTGAATTGCAAAAATACATATACATATTATGAGAAATTCTGCATATTTGCTGTGGAGCGCAATTAATAAATATTTAGCAATTTCAAAGCAATTTTACTATTGTTAAACCGTTTAAAAATCTGTTTTTCCAGCGAATTTGAAGCAGTAAATATACATAATTAATTTCCTTCTACTTGTTATTTGATTATTCGCATTTGAAATATTTTAAAATTAGCAAACTCAAACAATAAATTGGCATTCTTTACAAAACGCCAATACATTTTCATTAAAAAAGGCTTCCAACAAATAAACAATACAATATTTCATAATTAAAAATCATTATGAACAGCTATTTATCCTAATTATACACTTCAATGCAGTATGTGTTTATGCTTGTATGTATTAGTGTTCAGTATACTGAATACAATCAACACTTTTCAATAAAGGCCTCCTTCTAATGGGGTACAATAAACTAGAATATTAATTGAAGAAGACGCTGAACATAAAAATCTAAAGAATAAACTAAATTAAATGTTAAAAGCAATTAAGACTAAGCAGAAAGGGTGTGTGAGAGTGAGAGAGAGAGAGAGAGAGTTATAAACAAAGCTACGAAACAATAAACAAAAATTATAAATTGACTATGGACGGTTGGTGGTGCTCTACATATATTTTTAGCATAATTCCTTTTTGCTGCTATTTGCACTAGCTGCCATTATTGCAGGGATCTAAAGTATTTAGTTCAATCTCAAAATTAGGTTAATGAACTTCATAAAGAAATTATTGAAAGGAACCCTTTGCGAGTTTGGTGTTTTTGTTTTTCTAAGGAATTTGTTTTTATTATCTTTAAGTTCTCTTTTGTTTAAAAGTCTTTGGGTAATGAAAATTAACGAACTAAGAAATACAACAAGAGAAAGAGGCATTTGTGCCGGTAAAGGTTTATATTCCAGTATATAGTCGAACATACCTGTGTGTTATTAGATATACAGCTAAAACAATTTGCTAAGAAAACTAATTTCCTTCCTGTGTTCAAGAACATCACAAGAGTGCTAATAATAACCGCTACATTAGATAAAGAAGATTAAAAGGTGGCCAGAGAACAAGTTAAAGTACTAATAAATTCTATTGGAAGACTAGGAGATACAATTTCATGCATTTGCTCTTGGAAAATATGCGCATAGTACGTGCTTAAAAAATATGCCCTTAAAAAAAATATGCATGAAATACGCCGGTTGGCTTATTGTGATTGTCTATCAATGTGAGGGTTTCGGGTTTGATTCCCGCTAGAGAGTATGGTCGTTTTTACCATAACAGTCTTAAGGTGTACGTTACTATTACTTGGTCAATTCTCTGTTTTGAAATAGAAAACAACATTTCGTGTGATACATTATATTGAAAACAATAATTAAAAACGAAAATTTGTTTTTGTTTTCAATACAATTTCTCACACGAAATTTTGTTTTATTTTTTATTTATAAGATAGAATATAATTTCAAACATTGCGTGTTTTTTTTAACTGAAGTTAAAGTAAAAAATAAAATATAAGGCTTTTAAAAAAGTATCGGGTTAAATGCTGGTATAGTATAAACCAGTGTTCGAAAATAAACACTAAATATCGTTTTTTAATGTTCGGTTCGGTAGATTTGTGGAAAACACAAACGCTAATAGTGTTTGTGTAGCAAATCATTAAAAAAATAACGTTTCCATGTTAGTCATCTTTCGAACACAAAAATATTACTGTTTTTATCAAACTCAACAAAAGATGTGAACATTTAATTCCGTTCGGTTTTTTTTTTGAAAATCCACAAACTTCAATGTGTTCGGTTCGGCTAATTAATGTTCGTCCCTTTTGGCTGTTAAAAAAACATTTTTACAAAAACAAAATACACACATGAAAAAAACTTTATAGAACATTAAAATATAATGTTTGCCTACAGTATCACTACAATTGTTCTGTTTTTTAACGAAGAACCGAACATTATGTAATGTTCAATTCTTTCTTGAAAATAGTTACGAACGGTATTAAGGGTTGTGTATGTCTACACAATCACTAAATAAATAGATATCGTTCCAGGGTGTGTTAGCCAAACGTTAAATAATGTACTGTTTATTTTCGAACACTGGTGTAAACTTAGAAATTTTTTTAATGGTTTTGTTTTTGAAATTTGATGCTACGTTAGGCTTGAGCTCATCGAATTTGTTTTTCACTAAATTATTTTTATTGAAGAGAGGAATTTTATAACATGAAATTAATAAAAATGTATTGATAATTTTTTTTTATTGGCTGAGCTGAGGTTCGAACTCGGGCTGAATTTACGTTTCGTTCTACACTCTGCACCACTGCGGTGCCTGCCAGCCAACTATCAAACATCAATCTTTAACCAATGGTACTGGTGGTTCGAAATTTGCTGTAATTAATTATCATTTTTCTATTTTATTTACATGTTTCTTCCTTTTCTTCTGTTTTTTCTCTCGCAAGACTTTGTCTTGAATACCTGAGTACATTTGTTTATTATGTTTTAGTTCACTTTTGTCGACATTTTATTTGTACAACTTGAAGTACAAATGTAAACATATAAAGATGGTGAATAGTTTTTTTTTTAACGATTGTGATTTTTTAGTTGAACGGTCGATTTTTAATTTGAAATTTTGATATTTAATTAGGCTTGAGTTCATCAAATTTAATTTTTATTAAATTATTTTTATTGTATTTAATAAAAATATATGGAACATTAAGATTTTAAGGCGCTAAACTCAAATCCGTTTTCAGTCTTTTTCTATCACGTCGAGTTTTTTATGGGCTGGCATAATATTTCGCCCGAATTTGAGCGGTGTTGCTCATACTTTTCATCATAACTTGAGAACGATTTGTCCAATTTTGAACATAAAACTTAAAAATTATTAGGAATGAATGTTGAAATTTATAAATAGAACCGCCTTATTTCGGGCCAAGTATTAGTCCTGCCCATAAACAAATGAATGTAATAGAAAAAGTCAAGTAAAATCACATAACACAGATCTTGCTCCCGACTTTTTTTTCGTTTTTTGGCGATCAGTATATTAAACAAACACAATAAATTGATTTCATTTATATCAGAAAGAGTTATAACTTAATAATATTGTAGTTTTACATTCATGTATAATGCATTCCGCCTCCTACATATTCCCTGCAAAAGGTGCAATAGCCTTAAAATTTTTAAAATTACTTTTAACTGATTAATAGAATATCAGATAGAATAGCTCTCAAATTAGGGTACATTTAGAAATTGGCCTATATTATTTGAAGTTTCTTTTGGGGTTTGTAAAACACATGGCCACTCAGCCAAAAAATTCTAGTACAAAAACCTCCAACAGGGCTTCAAGGAAAAAAAAAAGAAAATATGTTGAAAGTAAGAAAAACAGCCGCAACATAATCTCACAAGACCACAAAGTAGGAAAATGAAAACTGCCACTTGCTAAATGCTGAAATACCTCATGGAACGACAATGGGTTTATATATTTAATATAGGAATCCTATAACACATACATAGACACACTCACACACACATAGAAGTAAATGTACAAGCACATACACATACATAAAACTAAATGTTAAACCGCAAAAACCGTCGTTTGGTAGTAGACAAAGTAGTGATACAAGTTTTAACCTTTACTAACCTGGAGTAACAAACTACATACACACATACACATTTCTTATATCCATCCCAGCAAACACAGAAATACACCCTATGTATTGCGAAACGTATTGCCTGGATGAAAAATATTCTTGCGGCAAATACATCGTGCAACAAAAAAAAAAAAAAAAAAAAAATACAGCAAGCCTCAACACTTGCAAAGCGAAATGAAAGAAGATTACCAGTAGAACAAATTTGCCAAAGGGTTTTGAAAATTTAGCTCGGGTTCCCGAAATATGGGCCCCTAAAATTTTTGAATTTTTTGAAAAGGCGCTTGGTATAAGTCAAAAAAAAATATACTAAACTAGCTTAACCCGATGCGCTTCGCAACACTGCTTTAACCACTTCTTCAGTTGAAAGATATTTAATATATGCATGGGAGGTATTTTCCCCCTGCGCCTTCCCGCTTTATTTTTATTTTCAAAAGTGAAGTATACCATAAGAATGACTTCTACAAAGTTTGAACATTCTCACTATAACAGGTCATAAGATATGCGACATTAAACATTGGCGTCCTATGTTGGGTACCACTTCCCCCGCTGCTATTTTATTTTAATTTTGGGGCTCAGATGATCCTACTACCAAAAGTTCAACAAAATGCGTGCAGCGGCTCTTAATTATATTCCTATCTATGAGGGGTACTGCTTCTCCTCTGTCTACCCCGCCCATTTCTATTGAAATTTAAGGTTTGCCATAATAGTAGTTTTAAGCACGTTTGAAGACTATCTCTTTTATAGTTCTTCATTTGAGCTATATTTAATATATGCATCCTATGGGAGGTATTTTCCCCCTGCGCTTACCCTCTTTATTTTTGTTTTCAATAGTGTAGTATACCATAAGAGTGACTTCTACAAAGTTTGAATACTCTCACTATAACAGTTCTTAAGATATGCGATATTAAACATTGGCGTCCTTTTGTGGGTACCAATTCGCCCACTGCTATTTTATTTCAATTTTGGGGCTCTGAAGATCCTACTACCAAAAGTTCACAACGGGTATTGCTCCTCCTCTGTCAACCCCACCAATTTTTATATTGAAATTTATAGTTTACCATAATAGTAGCTTTAACCACGATTGAAGACTCTCCCTTAAATAGTTATTCAGTTGCGCGATGTGTAATATATTCATACTATGGGAGGCATTTCCCCCTGCGTCTCCCTCTTTATATTTGTTTTCAATAGTGTAGTATACCATAAGAGTGACTTCTACAAAGTTTGAACATTCTCACTACAACAGTTCTTCAGATATGCGATATTAAACATTGGCGTCCTTTGAGGGGAAGCACTTCCCCCGCTGCTATTTTATTTAAATTTTGGGGCTTAGAAGATCCTACTACCAAAAGTTCAACAAATGCCTGCAGCCGCTCTTAAGATACGCGATATTTAATATTGGCATCAAATGGGGGCTACCAATTCCCCTGCCCTTATCGAAAAAATAAGAAGCCTATTTTATTTTAGGTGTCACGTGATGTTATTGTAAAAATTTCAGGAAAATCGGTACAGTAGTTTAGGAGTCTATAATTATAAGCCAACAAACAAACAAACATTTTTCGTTTTTATATATATAGAGTGAGCTAAAAAATAATTTCAGACAACTTCAGTTGAATCGTATGGCGATTCTTTTCTAACTCTCATTATAAGGGGCAATTTTTGTCCTTCTTCCAAACTCTTACACGAAAGTATACTAAAACGGCACTTTTAAGGGTTAAAATGTTCTACGAATATATTCTGCATTAAATTTCACTAGGGGTCTTCTAATAAATACCCTAGAGGGAAGCGAACTGACACCAAAGTAGTCCCGTGATAGGTCTTTGGTGGTTGCGACCGGTTCTAGTTTTAACACTTTGTATGAATAAGACCTATCACTTTTACATGGGGTGGGTATTGGAGGGGGTCAACTGACACCATTTGACCAGTCACAAATCTATTCTCAATGGTCTTGTTTAGTGACAGTTACTAAAATGTAGCATTATTTTAATACGAAGTAGTATTATTTCAATAAAACAAGTCCTAGAATTAAATTCAAGAGCCAAATTTTAAAAAGTCCCAAAAAAATTTATCACACCACCGGTGAAGATTGTACTGTAATTCATTATTTTTTCTTCCTTTTTGTTCTTCATAGACCAGTTACATGATTGGTTCTCCTTTCACTGGTCATGAGTTCTTTCTTTTTGTAGCTGTTCTATTTACACAACTCCCAGGACCAGTCTGTGGGACCGATTGACACTAATTTCCCGCAGGGTAATGAGTGAAAGAACCTTGCGGGAAATTTGTGTCAATTCGTCCTACAGACTGGTCCTTGGATTTGTGAAAATAGAACAAGTACAAAAAGAAAGTACTCATGACCATTTTTTCATGGATATGAAGAGCAAAAAGTGTTGCACATTTTTTGGGACTTTCTTAAATTTGGTTCTTGAATTTAATTCTAGGACTTGTGTTATTGAAATTGTACTACATTGTATTGAAATAAAACTACATTTTTGTAACTAACACTAAACATGTTCATTGACAATATATGTGTGACTGGTCAAATGGTGTCAATTGACCCCCTCCAATGACAAACCCATAAAAAGTGGTGGGTCTTACTCATATAAAGTGTTAGAACTAGAACCGGCGGCTCTACCACCAAAGACCTATCACGGGACTACTTTAGTGTCAGTTCGTTACCCTCTTGGGAAGCTACTCATTTTGAAAAAGTAAGCGAAGTTTTTACTTTGGTATACATTTTGTAATTTTTTTAAAAAACTATAAAAGATAGAAAATAAAAAATTACCTTAATTAATTTCTTCTAGATGACAATTTGAGGATATTGCTAAACTATTGCCTTAGGGGATATCTTCCATTTGATTGCAGGGATACATAAAGAGTTAGTTACGTATGTATATAGTATACTCACAGGCATACGATACTACTACGAATAACGATTATTGGGCATTTAAGCGTATACCACCGTTTGGGGAAGATACGTGTATGCACATTTGAAAGTTTGTTTGTGATTGAGTTAGTGAATCAGTGCGAATTTTAGTTTTTGTGTATGTGTGTGTGTGTTTCATGTGTTAGTGTATGCAGTAGGTATTGCAAATGTACCATGCCAATTTAAAGTCATGTTCTTCTAACAACTAGGTGGTAATGGAGTTTGCAACTACTACATGTATGACTATTAAGTCTTATACGAACAGAAAAAGGTATTGAAAATACATTTGTGTAAGTTCAGAACGAGAAAGGACTGAAAAGGCTGTTTTCTTATAAAGAAATATTAGGCTTTAATGTAGCTTAATAGTTTTCCGACTTTTGACTTTCTAAGAATTCTAAAGGTCTTCTTACTCTTACGTTAGCCTTTACGTTGCGGATCAGCCGTTACTTTTTTCTACCAAATCTATATATAATTAGGTATTCCTACATTGGGGGGCTGGGGTTTTTCACAGAAGGGCACTTCGGTGTGGAACGCTATCCGCCTGCTATTCACTTGGGAATAGCAGGAGGCAATTCCTCTGCTGGATTTCTCAAGCAGCTCACTACTTCCAGTCCTTTGGCCAAGTATCCCCTGGTAATGACGTTCAGGCACCCGTCTGATGTCAGCTAGAGTGAGAAGGCGTACAGCTATGAGTAACCTGAATGGCATGCTAACACCGGTGCGTCTCAGGTAATTATGTATTATGTATTTTTTTTTTTTTTGCCTGCCTAGAGGTAGTTGGCAGCCCCAACACTAGGATCGGAGTGCAGTGGTCCAATCAGCCCTCACTCTTAAACTACTACGATTACAGAAACGTCAATAAATTTAAATAATGATCCCCCCTCGATGACGACTTATGGCTTTAGAAAACGGTTTATGAAAAAAAAATGACGCCCTATGTTCACACTGAACTTTATTTAAGTATTTATGGTGTTCAGAAATGTAATTCTATTTATATTTAGATAAATAAAGGACGTATATATATCGAGTCATAACCGCAAAAAAAGCTTAAGTGACAAAAAAAAAAAAATTTTACAGGAGAAGGTTTTTTTTTATTTTATTTCATAAAAATTTTGTATGAATATTGTCGCTTGAGATAAAATTGTTTTTGCTTTAAAATCGTAACGGTTCCTAATGTGACCATGACATTTTAGGAGATGATGCAAGTGTTGCCAATAAAGTCGTTTATTAAAAAAAACGAAAATGGAAAATGGTGTTACTTAAGCTTTTTTTGCGGTTATGACTCGATATATATATTCCTACATACCCTTGACGTTGTATTGCGGATAAACCAATAAGACTTTGTATTTCTTTATTTTTATAGATTGGCCGAAAATTCCATCGATTAACCCGATTTTTTTATTTTATTATACAAAACGCACATTTAACAGTAGCTTACATTTATAATAAAAAAATATTTTTCTGAAACCACCGTAATAAATTTCGACAGATTTTCAGTTTTCTTTTTCAACACACTTTAACACTATACACCGCACCGCGTTTACGTATTTTTGGTAACTGCCATATATTGAAGTCAACTGCAACGTTTACGTGTCCGCACCAGTTGCGTATAAGTAACGAGACTTTTAGACATCGCTTATTAGAAATATTGTAAGTTTTTAACTTTTCGAAGTCTTTAACTTGCTTTTGCGCTGTTTTAGTATTTTTTTTTTAGTTTTTTTTTCGATTTTGACACCTGTTAACGATTAGTGTTCTTATATTAATGGGTATACAGTATTGAGATTGCCAAAGCGTTCTCAGCATAGAAAATGTACGCCCACAGGCATAATTTATATGGTCAGACCATGTGAGGGAAATGTTAAAATATACTCCAAGATTTTTTACAGAGTTAACAATTTCTATTTGTTGATTATTGATGGCTTTAATTGGTGTAATTTGTTTTTTCGATATTCGCTTTTGAATGATGATACATTTGAATTTTTTTGGATTTATACCCAGCCCGTTAGCTGTAGCCCACAAGTAAACATGATGCAATTCTTGATTTAGGGTGATGACACATTGATCAACATCGCAACTAATATAAAGCTGGAGAATGTATGCATTCTAACCAAACATTGTTCAACAGTAAGCGGTAGATCGTTAGTGTACAATGAAAACAAAAAGGGGCCTATAATTGATCCCTGAGGAACGCCTCTAATCAGTGGTACTCACCGATATATTTCTTCTTAAATGGTTTTCACATAAATTACGACGACTGCTTTTTCAAGGCTATAATAAGTGATATTTTTTTCTTGGTATACATTGGTAACACTTTGGCTTCTTTTTGGTTTCAAGTAATTTGATTTAATTTAGCTTTTTACGAACAATAACACTTTAATCCTTCTTCGCGATTTGGGAGCTAGATATTTAATTTTAGAGACTTACTTTTTGTTTCTTAGATTATGGGCTGCCTTTTCTAATCATTAAAATACCCGAACGATTACCTATTTTTAAATTTTTTTTTTTTAGCAACTTGTTCGACTTGTTGTAGATTTGTTCACGCTTATTTGATTAAAATATTTTTTTAATAAAGTTAGTTTAATTTAATCATATTATTTACGTTTAAAATTCTTGAATAACTAGTTTGTCATTACTCCAAGAAAAGGTCAGTTTTAAAAAAGCTTCATTAACGACTTCACGAATGTATCTCGTAAGAGTTAAACACAGTTTGCGCTTGTTAAAGGTGGTCTTAAATATTTTTTTTTCTATTAATTTTTTCTTTCGTTGTGGTGCTGCCTGTCGTTAGTAGATACATTTTCTGTCTGTGCGTTTCGTGGCCATTCTTATTATCAGTTTGGTAACATGTTAACCAATAGGTACTGCACATTTGTTTGTTCCTGCTTCTGACAGTGTTGTGATATTCTCCATTTATTTAATTTTTTTACCATTTACCAAGTCACATCAAACTGTCGTCTTATTATTAAGCTTGAGGCCTTTCACTCAACTTAATACTTGTACTTGTAAAAGGCGAAGAAGAGCAACACACAAGTGGAAGAAGAAGTCTACAAGAACACCATAATACCTTGTCTTTTAAACATTTCTTACTTTTTTGCTGGCTTTTACGTAACACTGTTACAATATTGTTACTTTTTCTACTTTTAAGGAGCAACGAGAAAATAGGGGGAAAAAATAGAAAGTACAAGAAAAACAAGAATGGTTTCCGTTTTTGGTTATTTTTTTCTTTTTCTAGTTCTTCATGTTTGTTGGCATTATCGTATTGTTATCGTGCAAATGCTCGCTTATGTAAGTGTCATGCACGTTTAATGTCAGAAAAGGGTTGAGTATCAAGTCAAATATTATTCTTTTTAAACACTATCAGCCTAGCCTGGTAGTACCTTTAAGATAACGAATACAAAGAGTTTTATTTTAGATATACATGAAGTGTGAGTCTGAGTTGCTGTAGTTGGTTATATAGTCAGAATTTAAGGAAGTACAATAATATTAAAGTGTTTTTTATTTTCCATAACAGTTTTTTAAATCAAGGGCTTTGGTGAACATGTAAAGCGGACAGATTCAAAAAGATTTCTAAATATTTTGGACATATTTAAAATTTTATGAATATGACTAATACCGTGTTCAGATAAACCATTTTTATTGAGTCAATATTCGGTTTATTGACATACAGTGCGCTCGCGGTAACGTGAACTAATTAAAACCTAGGGAGTTCATGTTAGCGAAATTGTTCACGTTAGCGATTGTCGAATTTCATAAAAAATGTCTGTTTTACACCCTTGAACGTGAAATTTTTTCTGGTTATTTCCATTATTAAAATATAAATGTATATATTTATGTGTTTTATTATTATTTCCATTACTATAATAATATCTTATATATAAATACGGGAACAATTTTTTTGTGGTTGATTTCTAATATATTTTTTTTCTATATTTTTTGAATAAAAGTGTTTGAAAAGCGTTTTAATTTATCTTACAGACATACGTACAAAGTTGGGTCAATAGTCAATTTTTGTCATTTTCTTAAAATGTGTACGTTTTGTTTTTGTTCGAAAGTAAATGTCGAGTGGTCGAATTTCGAACACCGGGCGATCCTAGTAAAAATAAAATTATAAATTAGAATTCATTACAAACCAAAATGAGATCACGAGAATATATCTATTGAATTAAAATTACATTGCAAATAAAATTACTCATAGCATTTAGGCATTAAAAAATCGTTTATCTTTTTCTGCTGATTTTTCTTTTCTAATAAGTAGTTGAAATACTAAAGGGTGGTTAAATTTCAAGGGCCGATGTTGATTTTGAATAAAACACAAACTATTTAGGAAATTATTGTAATTTTATTTTATTATGATATATTGGTATTACTCAATTATGTATGGAACAAAATATCGGCCAAATGGGCGCCGCGACCACGGCGGCACACCTCCATCCGATGGTCCAAATTTTCGATGACCCTGAGGCATAATGGAGGTTCTATGCCGTTAATGTGCCGAATTATCTCATCCTTTAGCTCTTGAATTGTTGCTGGCTTATCGACGTACACCTTTTCTTTCAAATAACCCCAAAGAAAAAAGTCCAACGGTGTCAAATCACATGATCTTGGCGGCCAATTGACATCGCCATTACGTGAGATAACACGGCCATTGAATTTGTTGCGTAAAAGAGCCATTGTTTCGTTAGCTGTGTGGCAAGTGGCACCGTCCTGCTGAAACCACATATCGTCCACATCCATATCTTCCAATTCGGGCCATAAAAAGTTCGTTATCATCTCACGATAGCGAACACCATTCACAGTAACTGCCTGACCGGCCTCATTTTGGAAAAAATACGGCCCGCTGATGCCGCCAGCCCATAAACCGCACCAAACAGTCACTCTTTGTGGGTGCATTGGTTTTTCGACAATCACTCTTGGATTCTCATTTGCCCAAATGCGGCAATTCTGTTTATTGACGAATCCACTGAGGTGAAAATGTGCCTCATCACTGAAGATGATTTTCTTCGAAAATTGATCATCCACTGTTGCCATTTCTTGCCACCATTCTGCCCATTCACGACGTTTGGAATGGTCAAGAGGCTTTAGTTCTTGAGCCAATTGCACCTTGTAAGCGTGTAAATGCAAGTCTTTATGCATAATGTTCATCAACGACGAGCGTGAGAGGTGCAATTGTTGGGCACGACGATGAGTTGAGGTGGACGGCTCTTCAGCCACACTATCGCGAACAGCAGCAATATTTTCTGCAGTACGAGCTGTACGAGCATGCACTGGTGTTCTCACATCTTCTACAGACCCGGTTTGCTCGAATTTTTCCACGATTTTTGCGATTGTACGCACATTTGGACGATCAAATTGACCAAAAAAATCACGAAGTGCACGATATGCATTTTGATTTGAACGCCCATTTTCATAATAAGTCTGGATAACTTTAACACGTTGTTGGATTGTGTATCTCTCCATGGTTCAAATTGAGTAAGTCTGAAATAGAGAAATGTCAAATAAAATTCGGAAAAAAACTTGGCGTTTAGGTGTGGTTCACATTCAACATCGGCCCTTACAATTTAACCACCCTTTAGTTTCTCCCTTAAGCGTCTAACTACACTCATGTTTTTTTTTTTTTTTTTATTTTTTTTTTTTTAATTCCCTATGCTAATCCTTTTACCTTTGGTAAAAGGTATAAAAAATTGTTCACGTTATAGAGCTTTTTGAGTTTGTTCACGTTACAGAGTAGTCAATGTAAAAAAATCTTGTTCAAGTTAGGCGGCGTTCACGTTAGACGGTGTTCAAGTTACCGCGAGTGTGTAATTATCTTTCTGTTCACATACAAAATTTAGCTAACTCAATTATCAATTAGCAATTAACTTAAGCAAAACGTTAACAACTTTTGACATCGTTGAAGAAAAAAAAATCTCGCTTTTGCGCAGACTTAATGGATGGACCTTCGTTTTTGTTGTCAAAAATGTCAAAACACTTTGTTAAGTGAGTTGGGTTTTACTCACTAAACACACTTGTGACAGTGTTGCATTTTAATTTTACTCAATATTTATTACAATTTTTTATTAGCTGAGCAATAACTAAATTGCAATTTGGTATGGATAATTGAGGTCAATAATGGCATTTATTGCGTAAAGCTCAATTAAGGTGCATATCTGAACCAGGGTTTAAAAAGCTGCAGTCAAAATCAAAAAATTGCTTTTTCTTCCACTTTCTGATTTTTCATTAGACAAAAATAAACCGTTGCTTTTACTTCTGATTCATTAAATGAAAACAGTCGCAGTGAAGGCAAAAGCAAAAAACGAAAAGTTGCACACAAGAAAGAACATCGGCAGCCGACATGTTCGAAAGTGTTTGGTTTGACAGACTGAAACTTTTGATAAATCCCGAAGTTAACGAAGATGGGACGTTGCGTTCATTGTATGTAAGCGATAATGTTATTTAAAGTTTTATTTAATTTCAAAAAATTAAAAAGATTTGTAAAGCTTAAAAATAAATAAATATGTATGTACATATTGATGTATTTATGTACGCATGTATTATTTAAAAAAAATATGGAAAACAAAAACACAAACGCAACGTCCCATCTTCGTTAACTACGGGATTTCTTAAAAGTTTAAACAAGTTGACTGCCGATGTTCTTTGTTGTGTACAACATTTCGTTTTTTGCTTTTGCCTTCACTGCGGCAGTTTTCATTTAATGAATCAGAAGTAAAGGCAACAGTTTATTTTATCCAATGACAAATGAAGATGTCGAAGTTACAGAACAATCTTATGACTTTTACTATCTCAACTGCAGCTTTTTAAACGCTGATCTGAACACGGTATAATAGTCAATATAATCTGAGATACTCGTGATCTAAGCGTGGTTAATAACACTGTGCTCGAAATTGACACTTTTTTTAGACAAGGCGAGCACATGGCGTTTTAGCATAATTCGGGTACGCTGAATCCAATGATGCCCACCGTTTTTTAGGTTAGATCTTGTTTTCTAGATAAACCGTTATTTCGAAAATGGAGGTGGTTGCACAACATATATTCGCGTAACTGAAAACGGTTTAGTTTATTGAAATTACTAAAAAAAACGAAATTCCGCAATAAAATTTCCTTTAAGAAAATATGAACAGTTGTTTTAGAAACATATTTTTTTTTTTTGAAAAAAAAAATTATTTTTTTATCAAAATATCGAAATTTTTGTTTTTTAAAAATTCATAAAACATTAAAAAATGCAGCTAAGGCTTCTAATTGTTTGCAGACATATAAAAAACGAAACTATAAATCATTAAAATCTGTTTACAACTTTTGATTTTATTCACAAAAGTCGAAAAATTTTAATTAATTTAAGAATTTTATAAAATATTTGTATGGGAGCCCCCCTAAGAAGTGGTGATAAGGGGAAACTATGTCTCGAGCAAATGTTAAAGACAATGTTACAGCACAGTGTAATTAAACAGCATAAATGTTGCTTCTTCCTTATTTGCATATGCATTACTTGCATATAATTAATTTCAACAAAATGTTATTTAATATATTCTTAAATATTTCGCGGCATCAAGCAATGAGAATAGGGTTTCCAATGAAACTTAACCCTGTCCAATGTTTTATATTTCTAAGCCAGGATAGCTTCTAGTTTGTAGCAGCTCATACTTTTTACTTTCATAAAACGTGTACGTTATACGTATTATGAATTGATTTTTCCTCTTTTGGATTATATTCATCCAAATCGAGCCCGCACCATGCGTACAGAAGAAGCCATCGCCATTGTAAACTATTTTGAGGAACATTTTAAGGAAAGATTTTATCCTGCATTCATATAAGATCCAACTGGTGCAAATATAAAAGCTAGCGGACCATCAATTGCTTCGTTTATTTGGGGAATGGATTAAGAATCAACTGGAAGTTGAACCAGATTATTATTGTCAATTCTTCTTCAGGGATAAGGCTCAATTATTGTTTAACGGGTATGTAAACAAGCAGAATTGACATTTTTGGAGAGAGCACAATCCTAATGAGACTCCATTGCATCCCGAAAAATTTACTGCGGTTAACATGCCGAAGGTTATTGCTCATGCCATTGTAAATTATTTGTACCTTAAATTTAGAAGTCTACATGGGATGAATGGATAGTAATCGGCACAAAGACCCTATTCCGGAAAGAAGCTTGTATGGGGACTATGTAAAATTTTAGACCAATTGGGCCCATTTTCGATATTCTTGGTCCTTGTTCTAATCAGAGCCTATGCGCCAAATTATTGAGGTAAATTAATTTTTTTTTTGTTTTATAAAAAGAAACTTATAAAAATAAATATTTCTCAGACTATATTTATTGATAGTTTAATAACTCGGTACATTTTTAACGAATACTATAAAACAAGGTAGGATTTTACTAATAAATAAACATTCTTTTATAATAAATTCAATAATAATTTAAAAATGTGTTAAAACATCTCCAAATTTAAAAAATACAGAATTGTTTTTTTTTTAATTGAGTTTGCTGGAGCAAAACGAACAGTTGCCTCAATATAACTTAAATATTATGTTCACATCTTCGAAAGGTCTCAGCTTGTATTTTCCAAATCCGCTGAGAAATTTAAAACCGATTGACATTCAACACAGTGACTGTCATATAAGTGCAAAAGGTACGAAAACCACGTTTTTTACCCTTAGCTACTTTCAAGGACAGAGTCTTGTTGTGCTCAACAAGACTTACTAAAAAAATGGTATCACAACCCAGTAATTTTTTCCTGTCTCACTGTGTTCTTGACCAAATAAGATCGGGTATATACTCGAAAAATTGGTGCAAAATTAGACCAACAGGATGACGTTCATTAGGCGCAGTCGCGGTGGCCATATACTAGAAATTATTTTTAAACATTAAATAACATGAAACTACTCGAGCCAACATTTTGGCCATTCCATTTAATTTGTTGTGTTTTATATAAAAAAAGGTCTATGCCTCTGATGATTATTTTTTTGGTGTAATAAAATAGTTGACAAATTCTGTGGCCTTTTGTTTTTGGAGCTGCCCAATAAAAAAAATTGAGCTTCGAGCGAAGCAGGTTTGTAAGGGAGAAATGTAAGAGTTTCGCTTACCATTGCGCTTACGGAAGACATGAATTTTATATGGCGAGTTCCCACTTTGAAGCAATACATTTTTGACACATAAAGCGCATTATTCAGCGCATAAAAAAATTGTTGGATGTAACGAACAGCTTCACACACTGAATGTTTTTTACAGTTATTTTTTAGTATTCTCCCTTACAAACCTGCTTCGTAGTAAGGGAATGCCGTAGCACTTGAAATTTTATTTATTTATTATAAAAATTGTTAAGAGTTATTTCACTTACTTTACTGCATTTCTGTATGTCTTATTGCGTAGCGCATAATTGTGCGCTTATTTTTTTAAATGTGCCATTAGTGCTTCGCAAAATGATAAAATTTTTTAATGGGTGATTACTGAAAACGAAATGATCTTCAAATTATTCGAGCATGAACAATTTCAGCTATGTAAAAAACTTTTAATGGCAGGATCCTAGGAAAATATTTAATAACTTTCAAACGTAGCTTAGAAAGTTTCACACGTGTTAGATTTTAGGGCATACAACTATTTTAACTAAAAGTACCCAATAAAAAATGGAGCTTCCAACGAAGCAGGTTTGTAAGGGAGAAACATAAGGGTTTCGCTTACCATTGCGCTTACGGAAGACATGAATTTTATATGGCGAGTTCCCACTTTGAAGCAATACATTTTTGACACATAAAGCGCATTATTCAGCGCACATAAACATTGTTGGATGTAACGATCATATTTACACACTGAATGTTTTGATACAGTTATTTTTAAGTATTCTCCCTTACAAACCTGCTTCGTAGTAAGGGAATGCCGTAGCAATTGAAATGTTTTTTTTTTTTTATAAAAGTTGTTGAGAGTTCTTTCACTTACTTTACTGCATTTCTGTATGTCTTATTGCGTAGCGCATAATTGTGCGCTTATTTTTTAAATGTACCTTTAGTGCTTCGCAAAATGATAAAATTTTTTATTGGGTAGAGCAAACAAATTAGGCACAACAAAATGTAAATGCAACCATTTTTTATAAACTTTTTAATTTTTTGTTATATTAGTTTTCTGCGCTGTTTATTGTCCAATAACAAGTACTTTTCAACTTTTTTGTTCCAACTTTTTCACTCTGCTTTTTTTATAAACCTCTTTAAATTTTTTATGATTTTTTTATTGTCTCCCAGTAAGAAAAACAAAATTTATTTGGGTTAAACTTTGTTTTCAGCTTAAGTTTTTCTGAAGTTTTCTTCTTGTTTTTCTTTATTTTAATAATCAACCTTTTAGGTTAATTGTGTGGCCTATAATACACACACACACACAGACACACACTAATAAAACTGAAAGAAAGAAAAGCAA
Source organism: Pollenia angustigena (assembly GCA_930367215.1). Classification (NCBI taxonomy): domain Eukaryota; kingdom Metazoa; phylum Arthropoda; class Insecta; order Diptera; family Polleniidae; genus Pollenia; species Pollenia angustigena. Next base: position 179,069,833 of record OV884058.1, on the reverse strand, counting down.
AGGATGGAAAAGTAAAAAAAAGAAAAAAAATCGGGCATGAAAAGGCAAAACCAACCAGAACAGAAAACAAATACTAGATGGAACATTATAGATGCCGAGTAGGCATTTGCAGAGCTAATTTTATTGTTTATTTTAGCCATCATGAGGTTTTTAATGGACTTCTTGCTTTCAGTGATTCATTCAGTCAGCCAGTCTTTATGATTGTGCAAGTGTGTTTGAGTTTGTTTGCATGTAGAATTTTTTAGCTGTTGTGCGTTAACTTTTCTATTTTAGTCACGTTTTCTAATTTTTTTCCCATTCGCTACGCTTGTAATAGTGTTGCTCGATGGCCGTATGTTTTAACGATCTTAATTATTTTTTTCGTGCTTCTTTTTTTATTGTTTACACCCATTAGAAATAAAAAAAAAAAACAAAAAAATGGGGGATAACGTATAAAACAGATTTTTTCCTTTATTTTATTTTTGGTCAGTCATAAAATCAAGGCAAGAAGATAAGTGAATTTGTTTGGTTAATTTTTAATATCTTCTCACACTCCCTACCAGTGATAATGAGGGTGTATAAAAGTTTGTCATTACATTTGTAACACGATAAGAAAATACAGACTGAGAGGCGAAAAGAAATTTCATGTTTAAGGCTAGACATGTAGGATAATAAAATTTTTTTTAGGTAGTTTCGTCAGATTTGGAAAATAATTTTAAAATGAGTTAAATAAAAATAAGCTTTATAAAATGGAAGTATTTGATTTTTATGGGAATGGAATTTTGAATAAAATTAATGGGAAGGAGTTTAATAAATATTTACGGTTTGAGCCATATTTAAGTGTATTAGGGGAGTACTCGGCATTCGGGACCTAGTCTAATTTATGGGCCGCTCCTCACAAAATCTTATTATTTTATTTCTCATCAGATCAAAATTTATTGGATTTTTTTTCACCAAACTATATTTGTTTAAAGCAAAACAGGGCTGTATTAACGTATCCAGCTCTGGGTTAAACTATTGTGACTTATTTCCTATTTATTAATATTCGCCGTGTTTGAGCAAATTTAATTCGTTTTTTTTTGTATTCTGATCAGTTCCTATTGAGCTACCAAACCAACCAGGCATCCTTCGGCTCCCATCATCAACATCATCAGCAAATTCTTTTTTCTCCACCATTGTAAAAACCCAAAATAAGAATAAGTATACTTAAATAAATGTAAGTAAAATGAAGTAAAGTTAATGGTCTTGGTTTTTTGTTATTTAAAAAATCCCCAGAGCACAGGAACCCCCTCCTGCCCTCAATCTCCCACCCAATCAGGAATCCCTCCTGCCCATCTTCTTAGAAACCAGAATAGTACCGGTTCGTCCATACCTAATGGTGCAAGGTACCATTAGCCCAAACAATTAATTCTTAAGTCTTAATTGTACACCTTTTAATTTAATTAAATCAACGTTAATCATCTTCCCCTGTTGGTTTTAATTGTGGCCAATATAAGCCAGAAATTAAACATGGTCCTTTCTTGCCATTAAAATTGAAAATAATAAATAAGTGGTAACCCTAAAAAATATATACAGTCCAAGCTCGCTCAATAAAAGCTCGAAAAGCTTTTACATACAGACTCCACAAGTTGAAACACAAGAATCTTTTTTTTTTAATAACATTTTTGAGTTGTGTTTTCATAGCTACGAAGCAGCAGTAATTTACGGAAAAAAATAAACAATTTGAAAAATTAAAAAAAAATATTAAACAAAATAAAGTTTAAATTTACCTACAAAAAAAAAAAAGTGAAAAATTAGCCTAAACCTAAAACTAATGGGAAATTTCTAAAATTCTGATTAGATTTTACATATGTACTTATCTACTTAAAACTAATAAAAAGTGGTTATTTATCTACTTAAAACTAATAAAAGGTGGTTATGTAAGTTGTTAAAATACCTATGTACCTAAATTGGAAAAAATTTGCCTAAAACTAATTCGATAAATTCTAAAATTCTAATTATAGTTATCTACTTAAAACTAATGGAAAGTGGTTATTTATCTACTTAAAACTAAAGGAAAGTGGCTAAGTTGTGGAAATATCTAACGGAGAGAAATAGAATTTGCTAAAGGTCAATTTTTTGGTATTATACGGTACATATGTATATAAGTACATATGAACATAAAAAGGCGCTTAATCTAAATTGAACTAACTAACCCTAAATAAAAGTTGCTGAACGGATTATAAGATATAAGTTTGGAAAAAAGGAAAAACCGTGAGTACATTGAAATTTGCTTAAAATTATGTACAGACCCATCCATCCATATACATACATACATACATATAATACACGAAACCCAGTGTGAGAAAAAATAAAGTTGCTTATAAGCAGAAGTTGCGGGAAAATAATAGCAACTAAAGACAAGCAAAAAATTTACCGCAATCGTAGTGTAATTTGTTGTTGTTTGAAAACCACCACCTTTTGTTACAAGAAAGTCGTATCTCATCAATATTTTCTCTTTAATACTTGTTGCTCTTTAAAACTTGAATTGGTTTTTGTTCTTTAGTATTTTACTCTTAAAATAAAAGAAAGAAGAGAAGGGAAAAAGATCTTTTGTGAAAGCTTTTACAAAAGGCTAAATACAAAGTGAAGAAGTATAGAATCAGTGCTGCCAGTTGTTTTTGTCAAAACCCGGTAAAATTTGGATATGGGAAAACATTTAATACAAGAATTTGATAAAAGTATTTAAATCTAATTTCGCAGATCCCAGCGAACAAGAGATTTAAAGAAGCACTCAACATTAACATTTAATACGTTCATAAAATTTAACAAAAGTATTTAAATCTAATTTCGCAGATCCCAGCGAACAAGAGATTTAAAGACGCACTCAACATTAACATTTAATACGTTCATAAAATTTAACAAAAGTATTTAAATCTAATTTCGCAGATCCCAGCGAACAAGAGATTTAAAGAAGCACTCAACATTAACATTTAATACGTTCATAAAATTTAATAAAAGTATTTAAATCTAATTTCGCAGATCCCAGCGAACAAGAGATTTAAAGAAGCACTCAACATGAACATTAAATACGTTCATAAAATTTAATAAAAGAATTTGATAAAAGGATTTAAATCTAATTTCGCAGATCCCAGCGAACAAGAGAGTAAAATAAGCACGTGAATATTTTATTTAAATTACTATATTTTTTATTAAAATTACTAATAAAATTGTCTCCAGTAAAATATTTTAATTCTTATTTCGCAAATCCCAGCGACTAAAAGAGTTGGAAAAAATCCAGTGAATATTTTAGTGAAATTAATAGTAACATATTGTCTCCAATAAAATAGTTAAATCTAATCGAAAAAGATTTAAGTCACAAATCACAAATCCCGTGATTATTTTATTAAAGTAAAAGTTGTGCAATTAGAAAATATTGTAAAGCTAATTTCGCAAACCCAGCGAATGAAAGAGTTGAAATAAATCCAGTGAATATATATATTTAAATTATGTTCTAGTGAAAATTTTCTCGCATTAAAATATTTTAAATCTGGTTTCGCAAATCCCAGCGAAGAAAAGATTTAAATAAACATTCACAAAGCCCGTGAAAATAGTTTATAAAAATTACTAGTAAAAGTTGTATAAAATATAAATCTTAAATTTGATTTCGGAAAAAAACCAAACATACTCGTGATTTTATTTACTAGTGAAATACAAATGGTTTAAATCTGATTTCGCAAATCCCAGCGAACAAAAGATTAAAATAAACATTCACAAATCCCGTTAAAATAATTAATTAAAATTACTAAATTACTAGTAAAAGTTTTATAAAATAAAAATATTTTAAATGTGATTTCGCAAAAGTTTTAGGAAAAAGCCACAAATACCCACGATTATTATTTATATGGCCTCAATAAGAATAGTTGAATCTAATTTCGCAAATCCCAGCGAACAATATTTTTAAATATTTTATTAAGGGTACTAGTGAAGTTTGATAAAATAAAAGTATACAAATCTAATTTCGCTAATCCAAGCGAACAAAAGATTTTGAAAAACACTCACAAATCCCGTGGATATTTTGGAGAAATTATAGTAAAAGTTATTAAATAGAAATATTTAAATCTAATTTAAAAAATTAAATATTTTTTTTTTTTAAATCTCGTGAATATTTTGTGCAATTTGATAGTCAAAAATTTCTACAAATACAAATATTTTAATTCACTAGTTAAAGTTTTCGTTGAGTCCAATTTCGCAGATCCCAGCGAACGAAAGATTTAAGAAAACATTCAAGAATCCCGTGTATATTTAATTAAATTAATATTAAAGGTTTATAAAATTAGCATAGTTTAAATCTGATTTCGCAGATCTTAATTTTTTTTATTGGCTTAGTAAATATTGAGAATTTTATTTACGAATAAAATAATAAATTTGAGTTTGCAAATCCCAGCGAACAAAATATTTAATAAACGCAAAATTATTTAAAATTATCATTTAATAATTTAAACAATTAAAAAGAATCTCTGCTTTTTCCCTTAATTTGAATAAAAAATTATTTAAATCTAATTTCGCGAATCCCAGCGAACAAACAGCCCGTGAATATTTTATTTAATTTACTGATAAAAAATTTGGCTCTAATAAAATATTTTTAATGCTAATTTCGCGAATCCCAGCGAACAAAAGTTAAACAGACACTCACAAAGCCCGTGAGTATTTAATAAAATTAAAGTAAAAGGTTTATAAAATAAACATATATAAATCTTATGTCGCGAATCCCAGCGAACAAGATTTAAATAAAACACTTACACATCCCGTGAATATTTTATTTAATTTACTAGTGAAGGTTAAAATAAAAATATTTAAGTCTAATTTCGCGAATCCCAGCGAACAAAGATTTTTAAATAAACACACACAAATCCTATGAAAATATTGAATGTAATTTACTTGTTAATTTATTGAAATAAAGAGTAAAAGGTCTTGAATGAAATTTTTTTAGATTGATAAATAATAATCGGAAAATCTTTATTTAATAAGAAATTATGTTAAATCTGCGTTCGCGAATCCCAGCGAACAACGAGGTTAGATAAACACATAAAAGAAATCTCTGCTCTTTCCCATTATTCTATAAAATTATTTAAATCTGATTTCGCGAATCCCAGCGAACAAAGAGGTTTAAATAAACACATAAAAGAAATCTCTGCTCTTTCCATTAGTTGATAAAATTGTTTAAATCTGATTTCGCGAATCCCAGCGAACAAAATGGTTTAAATAAACACTTAATAAAAATCTCTGTTTTTTACCATTATGTGAAAAATATTTAAATCTAATTTCGCGAATTCCAGCGAACAAGAAGGTTTAAATAAACACTTAATAAAATCTCTGTTTTTTTCCATTATTTGGAAAATATTTAAATCTAATTTCGCGAATCCCAGCGAACAAAAAAGTTTAACTATACACTTAATAAAATCTCTGCTTTTCCATTATTTGATACAATTTTTAAATCTGATTTCGCGAATCCCAGCGAACAAAAAGGTTTAAATAAACACTTAATAAAATCTCGGCTTTGACCGTTATTTGATAAATTTTTTTTAAATCTGATTTCGCGAATCCCAGCGAACAAAAAGGTTTTGAATAAACACTTAAAAGGAAAAATCTCTGCGAACACTTTATAAAATCTCTGTCTTTTCCCTTTATTTAATAAAATTGTTTTAACCAAATTTCGCGGATCCCAGCAAACATCTGTGAAAAATCAACTGCTCGGAAGTGTCTCATTTAACCCATATTTGTTTTCGTTAAAATTTATATAGAGATTAGCACAATAACCTTTGGGACAATTGTTTTTTAGCGTATTTAGCGATAGTTTACCGATCACTCGTGCCCCGTAAGCGATTTATTACTAAGATTCAAAATTGTGAAAACTAGAGCTCAGAGAATTTCGAAGATGGCGGAAGAGTTTATTTTTGATTCAGATGATTTGATCACTTTTTGCTCGGAGTTCGACGATATTCCATTGGGGGATATGACTGATTCGTTTCTAGAGGTTAACCTCCAAGATCTTAACGATCGGTGGACTAACTTACAAAGATCGTATAGAGCGCTCTGCACGGATAAGGAGGCAGAGGTACAAAAAGAATTTTTCGAGTCCGTTCGGGCAAAGCACTCCGCCTGTACACGAGCATTTCACAAGTGTAAAGCGAAGATCCTTGATATACGGAAATCGTTCGTGATAAATATGCCCAACAATAATTTTCAGCCCTTTGTAAACGAAGATAGCTTTGCACACGTTAAAGTTCCTCCCTGTGATACGGACATCTTCTATGGAGGCTATGAGGAGTGGCCGTCCTTCCGCGACATGTTCACTGCCGTGTATGTAGATAATCCCAAAATCCCTCCGGTACAGAAACTGTACCACCTTAGATTGAAAGTTCAAGGGCAGGCAGGAAGTTTAATAAGAAAATATAAGTTGTGTGCGGAAAATTTTTCCCTGGCGTGGGAAACATTAAGAGACAGGTACGAGAATCAGAGGATTCTAGTAGAAAATCAGATTAAGATTCTCCTTAATCTGCCCTCTATAACGGGTGAAAGTAGTAAATCTCTGCAAATTCTTCAAATGACCATCAATGACTGTCTGTCCGCGATAAAGGCCCAGGACGTTGCGATTGAGGAATGGGACCCGTTTATAATCGTTTTATGCTCTAGCAAGCTTCCCGTGGAAACTCTTTCCTTATGGGAGCAATCGCTTGAGTCACATAGAAAGTTGGTCAAATGGGAAAAAATGGATAGGTTCCTTTCTCATAGATGTGAAGTTGTTGAACGTTTAGAGTCCCGTAAACAAGAGTCCCACAGTATCGCTCAAAAGAAACAGACAAACAATTTACCGAACCCTACGAGATCTGAGCCTTCCCAATTCCCATGCAAGGTCTGTGGGGCTGGTCATCCCCTGAAAAATTGCTCCCAGTTCTTAAGTTTTGATCCCAAGGCCAGAAATCAGGTCGTTTCGAATAACAAGATATGCATCAACTGTTTAGCATACAGTCACCTGCGAAAAGACTGCCCGAGCAAGTACTCATGCTCTCAATGTCAAAAGAATCATCACTCTCTTTTACACTTTCCTAAGCCTTTGGTGAACAACCAAAACTCTATACCCCTCGACACTAATCCGAGTACCTCGGCACAAACCAGAGCGAACACTTCTCGATCGGCGGCCGCTCACGTCGTGCAGACCCCTGACAGGTCATGTGGGGAAAATGTCTTGCTTCCCACTGCAATGGTCCAAATAAGGCACCAAGGGGAAAATTTTAAAGCTCGTGCTTTTCTGGATCAAGGATCAGAACGGACATTTATTTCAAAACGGCTTCAACAGCAATTAATGCTGCCGACAGAGAAAAAATGCTTCCAAATACATGGAATAGGCGGCGAGGTGGTGGGGAATTCCAACTCTTTGTGCAGATTAATCCTATATTCGGTTAAGCACACCCGTTTAGTTTCTGTAGAGGCAATTGTTGTTCCAAAAATAACACGCATGTTGCCTAAGCATTCTATATCGAAGTCTGATATACCCTTGTCAGAGCTAGAGAATCTTGATCTCGCTGACCCAGATTTTTGTGTGCCCAGTCACGTCGACTTGCTCATTGGAAGTAATTTTCTTCCTCGAATTCTTCTCGGAGGACTCAAAACTGTTGCCCAGTCTCTAATGGCACAGGAGACAATCTTTGGGTGGATTGTTAGTGGTCCGGTTGGCATAGAAACATGCCGTTCGTTCTCAATTGAGGTGAGTGAAATTTCAAGGGACCCAATTAGTGAGCAACTTAGGAAATTTTGGGAGGAGGAAGAAGTCCCGTGTCAACGTCCTCTTTCAAAAGAAGAAGAATTTTGTGAGGCCGTGTATAAGCAAACCACGTTCCGTAATAGCGAGGGTCGGTATGTAGTGAAGCTGCCATTTAAGTCGGAGTTTTCCCAAGGGCTACGTCTAGGCTCTTCCCGACCTGCAGCAATGGCTCAATACCGCAATTTAGAACAATCCCTGGGGAAAAAGGGTGAACTCGGAGACGTTTACTGCAATGTTTTAAAAGAGTACATAGCCCTGAACCACATGGAACCGACGGTCTCGTTCGAAAACATATCTCTAGGCGGCTATAATTCTTTTTATTTGCCGCATCACGCAGTTCTGAAGCCCGATAGCCGTAGCACTAAGGTCAGAGTGGTGTTCAATGCTTCCAAAAGAACAAGTTCAGGATTGTCTCTCAATGATGTACTTCACGTAGGTCCTACCTTACAAGCTGACTTAATGACCTTAGTCCTGAACTGGCGACTATACAAATATGTCTTCAACGGTGATATTGAGAAAATGTATCGTCAAATTCTCGTTCATGAGGATGACATACAGTTTCAGCGAATTCTCTTTCGCCAAAACTCAAAATCTCCCATACAAGATTTCGCCTTGAAAACCGTTACGTTCGGAGTCAATTGCGCTCCATATTTGGCTATTAGAACCCTAATTCAGTTAGCTCACGACTCTGAAAATATTTTCCCAAAGGCAAGCTATATTCTCAAACATGAAGCGTATGTGGATGATATCTTATCTGGGGCACATGATGTAGATTCAGCGGTTGCTGCTTTGTCACAGGTTATTAACTCTTTAAAATCTGCAGGGTTTGCATTGAAAAAGATCACGTCTAATAGCCCAAAGGTTCTGGCGTCAGTCCCAAACGATGATATTTTAGATTCAGAGTTTCTCAAGCTCAGAGAGGCAAGCACCACAAAAACTCTTGGCATTCAATGGAATGCTTTGACTGATAAATTTTCTTACACTATTGATCCCATTAGTCCGAGTGACTCAATTACGAAAAGACAAATGCTTTCTAACGTGGCCAGACTTTTCGACCCCGCTGGCTGGATATCGCCAATTATCATACAAGCCAAAATCCTTCTGCAACAGCTCTGGCTAGAGGGTGCGGGTTGGGATGACAATGTGAAACCCAGCACATTAGCGAAATGGAACGGTTTTGTTCAAAACATTCCCTTGATCTCTAATCTGAACATTCCGCGGTGGATTGATTTTTCCCCTACCCTACCAACGCAAATTCACGGCTTTTGCGATGCATCAGAGAAGGCTTTTTGTGCAGTCGTATATTTTCGGGTACAGTCAGCGGCGGGAATAAGATCTCATCTGTTCGCCGCAAAAACAAAAGTGGCTCCTATTAGTCCGGTTAGTCTCCCACGGCTGGAGCTTTGTGGAGCTCTTTTATTGTCAAAGTTAGTAAGGCACCTTGTGAACTCACTGCCTTGTAGGAATAATGAGGTCTTTCTCTGGTCAGATTCGTCGATTGTTCTCAGTTGGTTGGGAAAACCGCCGAATACTTGGAGAACTTACGTTGCCAACCGCACGGCACAAATTATCCGAAATGTATGGAACTCCTCTTGGCGTCATGTTAGGTCAGCTGATAATCCCGCCGATTTGGGCTCCCGTGGTTGCGACACTGAACAACTACTAAACAGCTCCTTATGGTGGAGTGGGCCACCTTGGCTACAGAGACCCCCCGAAGAATGGCCAAAGCCCATAACAGTTAACGAAAGTTTTCTTGAATTGAAACAGAGGGTAAACGTGCTTCATCTGGTCACTGACGATGAAGACATACTTAACCGCTTCTCAGAGTGGGATAAGGCTGTAAGGGTCATGACTTATGCGCTCCGCTTTATTCGGGCAATCAGAAAACGGTTACAGACCGATAAGAAGTCTCGACTTAAGCTCGCTTCCCAGACCCAAGAGTTATCTTCTGTCAAGGCAGTATCCGGCATGATTAAGCGCAGTTCGTACATTACTCACGAAGAGTTTTTGAGAACCAAAAATAAGCTTATTTCTGCTGCTCAACTCAAGCATTACCCTCGAGAGTTCGAATCCCTACGTAGACAGCAGGGCGTGGGTAGCAAAAGTTCTCTCCACCCCTTGAACCCGTTTTTAGATCCAGATAATATAGTCCGAGCCAATGGTAGAATTTCTAACTCTACCTTACCCTATAATGAGAGCCACCCAATTATTCTCCCTGTCAACTCAGTCTTCTGTAGACTGCTCGTCGAATTCGTGCATAGGCTCCTTATGCACGCAGAAACTAACTTAATGTTGCGAGCAGTGAGAGGAGAATATTTCGTCCCACGTTTAAGATCAGCGATTCGGCTCTGCATACGAAAATGTGTAACCTGCATCCGTTACAAACAAAAGGTAAAGTCTCAGCTCATGGGTGCCCTACCCCGGGAACGAAGTTCGTTTTCTTTACCTTTCACTCATACAGGGTTGGATTTTGCCGGCCCTTTCTCGATAAAGACCTCTATGTTAAGAAACGCCCCTTACCGGAAGGGATATGTCTGCGTGTTTGTGTGCTTCTGCACGAGAGCTGCCCACTTAGAGTTGTGCTCCGATCTCACTACTAGCGCTTTTCGAGCCGCCTTCACTAGATTTGTAAGCCGACGGGGTCTGCCTAAAAAAGTTATGTCTGATAATGGCACTAACTTTGTCGGGGCAGAGCGGGCTCTTCGTCGAGAGTACGAAGAGTTTGTCATCACAGCGTCGAAAGAACTAGTCGAGAAGTACTCCTCCCACGGGTTTCAGTGGCACTTTATTCCCCCGAATGCCCCTCACATGGGAGGGTTATGGGAAGCCGGTGTGAAATCGTTTAAAATGCACTTCAAGAAGGTCGCCCAAGGCAATAAATACACCTTTGAAGAGTTCACCACACTCTTAACTCGTATAGAGTCGGTTCTCAACTCACGGCCCTTATCTCCCATGTCAGACGACCCTAATGAGCTGCTAGCGCTTACTCCCGGTCACTTCCTCCGGGGGGCTCCCCTCGTGGCCTCGCCGGAAACCTTAACGGAAACGCTTACGTTGAGGGACCGGTGGGAAAGATTGAAAGTGTTGCACCACCAGTTCGCTCAGAGATGGAAAGACGAGTATCTAAAAGAGATGCAGAAAAGATATAAGTGGCAAAACTCCGAAGAGAACGTAACAGTAGGGCAGCTCGCCGTAATCAAGGATAATTTGCTCCCTCCAAATGAGTGGCGGTTGGGGCGAGTTACCAGACTCTATACTGGCAATGACGGCTATGTGCGCGTTGCGGATTTAAAAACGCAAGGAGGGGTCGTCACGAGGCCAGTCGTCAAACTTTGCGTTTTGCCCGTCCATACCTTAGACGATGAGTGAAAAGGGAAAAACCCTGTTGCCCAAAATCCTCCCTTCCTCACCCCTTTTACTTTCTTACCCCTCACATTAACACTTCCAAGCAGGATTCCTCTTGCAAGATCCTTGTATTAACCCTATTTTTTCTCCCGCAGGGCTTCAAGAAATCCAGACGTCCATCAGTGCCTAATCTGCTCCCAATTCCACCCGCTGCGGTTTTGCAGAAGGTTTTTGGGTATGACTGGGAAGGACCGTAGGCACCAAGTTCGTATTCATGGTTATTGTAAGAACTGCCTGGCCAGGTCTCTTACCACCGACGACTGTACATCTGCCGATGTGTGCCAGAAGTGCGTTTGGGCACACCACACGCTGCTTCATCTGTTTCCCGGGGCATCAACCATCAACCAGGAGGGAGTAGGCCGTAATGCTCGCCCAGCCTCGCAGTCAAGTGCAACCGTGCCAGCAGCCCGATCGGGGAGAGCGCGCCGTAGGGAGCGTACAGCGTCGGTCCCACGAGCATCAGTACCCGCAGTCCGCCAGGAGAGCGCAAGCCGTAACTCGCGTACCTCATCGCGCCTACGTCAACCCCGAGTCCGGGATCGCCTCGGCCCTTACCGACGTCCACCACAACCAACACGTAACCACAGCCAGTCTACCCATCGTTCATTGAGAGGAGCAAATACCAACCCGAAACGTATTTTAATGGGGGCAGTACGAGCCCTTGAACGTTTGGCAGCAAGCCTGTAACTAATTTTTGTATCGCTGCAGCTAATTATGTTGATCTTGTTGATCAAGGGGCCGCAGGATGTTTAAAGCAAAACAGGGCTGTATTAACGTATCCAGCTCTGGGTTAAACTATTGTGACTTATTTCCTATTTATTAATATTCGCCGTGTTTGAGCAAATTTAATTCGTTTTTTTTGTATTCTGATCAGTTCCTATTGAGCTACCAAACCAACCAGGCATCCTTCGGCTCCCATCATCAACATCATCAGCAAATTCTTTTTTCTCCACCATTGTAAAAACCCAAAATAAGAATAAGTATACTTAAATAAATGTAAGTAAAATGAAGTAAAGTTAATGGTCTTGGTTTTTTGTTATTTAAAAAATCCCCAGAGCACAGGAACCCCCTCCTGCCCTCAATCTCCCACCCAATCAGGAATCCCTCCTGCCCATCTTCTTAGAAACCAGAATAGTACCGGTTCGTCCATACCTAATGGTGCAAGGTACCATTAGCCCAAACAATTAATTCTTAAGTCTTAATTGTACACCTTTTAATTTAATTAAATCAACGTTAATCATCTTCCCTTGTTGGTTTTAATTGTGGCCAATATAAGCCAGAAATTAAACAATATTTTTTAGTTTCGATTGAAGAATTAAAGTGATTTTCTGCCGAGGAGTGGAGTGTGGGCTTACCTATGGTAAATTATAGACCGATCTTCTTAAAACTTGCTTGTGTTATGTTAAAATTTATAAAACGAATTTGTGCCAAATTAAATAACAATCAGTACATTAAATTTTATTTGAATTTTTGGTATTTTGTTGCATTAATAAATTAAATCAGGGTTTTTATAATAAAACGCTCACTTAGTTCGCGCATATAAAATTTTATTTTTTTAAACAACAATTTAAGTATTCACACTGTTCAATTGTAATGCAACATACAACCAGTGTTCGAAAATAAACAGAATATGTCTATTTTTTTAAGTGTTTCTGTAAACGAACACAACCCTTAACAGCCTTCGTAACTATTTTCAATAAAGTAGCGAACATTATATAGTGTTCTGTTTATCGTTTTAAAATAGAAAAATTGAAGTGAAGCTGTTAACATACATTTGGGGGATTCACAAGGTAGTCATAAAGTTGTAAATTCATATGTCTTAAAATAATTCACAGAAAAAAAGTAACAAGATTTAGTATGTAGTAAATAAATTGTTTTAAACTATTCTAAAATTTTCAACAATTTTCTTAATTAAATTGTTTGTAAATTGTCATATTAACAATTTGTTTTAGTTGAAAAAATAAAAAAAAAAATTCTGTCAAAAATTTTCAATACAAAATTAAAAAAATTTATTTTTTTTTTGTTTTAATCTCATAAAAAATTAATGCTGGGACTGTGGTGTGTGCTTTGATTACAAACAAAGTTTATCTTAGGGGTAAGTGGAGCCGTTATTTGAAATTTTTACCGAAATTTTAACACGGTTTAATTTATGCTAGTTTTCAAATTATATTTGATGATTGTCAAGAATCCGTTTTGAGCACGTGTTATGACCTTATTCTGCATCCCCTCCTAAGTCCGTTTATGTTAAAGATATGACTTTGTGATGAGATTTTTATTATATTTAAATAAAAAATTAATTAGATCAGCATTTTTAATGCATCTCTTTCTTTTAAAATTGCCATACATTTTTTTTACTAATAAGCAACAAAACATTTTGTTAAAATGACAAATTTGTAATTAATTTTTTTATTTGATTGCTAACTAATATTTGATTTAATGTAACAAACTCATTGTTAAAAATATTTGTTGAATGTGAACAATTTTAATAAACAAAAGTATTTTCTATATATATAAAAATTCGGTTGTTGGTGCCTTTTAATTATAAAATTAATTGTATGAACGAATAAGTTATTCAATATGACAATTAATTTGTCGTAATTTTTTGTGTGTTACAGGAAATATATATATATAACTGCTATGGGCAATCGCTTATAATTAAGATTTCTACTGTACAGTTATGACGATTCAATGAACACAGCAATAACATTTTTTTGTTTGAAGTACAACAGTATTTTTTTTAAACAAGTGTAAAATATTGTTTAGGACATTATGGCGATTTGGCTTAATAGGACAACTTGTGAATCCCCCAATTATATTTTAATGTTCTAAATTGTTTCCTTTTTACATTGATAAAGGAATGAGAAAAAAAATGTAAGCAACAACCACAGTACGAATAGCTTGTGCTTGTATTGTGCACATGTTTTGTGTGTGTAAAATTTTTTCGCGTGCTTTTTGTCTTTTTTGTATGTGTAAGTTGTTTTTGTAAAAAATGATTGGTTTTTTCCCCAGCCAAAAAAATGCTATGTACAACTGAATCGAACAAACATTAATGAGCTCAATCAAACACAACGAAGTTTGTGGTTACAAAAACCGTTCTCAATTAAATTTTGTCATCTTTTTGTTGAGTTGGAAAAGTACAGTATTATTTTTGTGTTAGAATCATTGTTTGAAAATAAACAGAACATTATTTAGCGATCGGCTCACACACCCAAGAACGATATCTATTTTTTAGGGTTTGTGTAGACGAACACAACCCTTAATAGCATTCGTAACTATTTTCAAGAATGTAGCAAACATTTTATATTGTTCTATTCTTCTTTATAAAGCAGAACAATTGAAGTGATTTTGTAGACATACATTACACAGCCCGACAAAATTAAAAAAGATTTTTGCTTCTTTGAATTTATCAACTGATTCTAGTTAATTTGGGTGCGCTGAATTCAAAACTGTAATCAGTTTGTCTCTACGAGCTCTAGTTTTCATGATATAACTTTTTATACCCTCCACTTATGACCTCCAATTACACCAATTACCCAAATTTTTTTTCCAAAATTTTTTTTATCAAAATTTTTTATTTACTGTTATAGTTATTGCCAAAAAAAAAAAAACTCCCAAATTTTTTTAAGTTTTTTTTTTTTTATTTTAATAAATTTGTATGAAACAGTTTTACTGCTTTTTATTTTTTTAAATTCCTATGGAAAAGTTTTACTTTCTAAATACTTAAAAAAATTTGTGAGCTTTTTTTTTTTTTGGCAATAACTATAACAGTACATAAAAAATTTTGATAAAAAAAAAAAAATTTTGGAAAAAAAATTTGGGTAATTGGTGTAATTGGAGGTCATAAGTGGAGGGTATAAAAAGTTATATCATGAAAACTAGAGCTTATAGAGACAAACTGATTACAGTTTTGAATTCAGCGCACCCCAATTAACTAGAATCAGTTGATAAATTCAAAGAAGCAAATTGAGTGTTGGCCTGTGTTATATTTAAAAGTTATATTTATAAAAGAAGTTAGCAAACTATTTTCATGAAAGAGCAGAACATTATAAAGTGTTTTGTTCTTCGTTAAAAAACGGAAAAATTGTAGTGATACTGTAGACGAACACTATATTTTGATGTTCTATAATGTTTTTTTTTATATTGATTAAAAAATGAATAAAATAAGCAACGACCGCAGCACGACCAGAATGTGTGTGTATTGTGTATATGTTTTGTTTGTGTAAAATTATTTTGCTGGCTTTTTGCTTTTTTTCGTATATGTATTTTTTTTTTTTAATGTTTTGGTTGTTTTTACCAGCCAAAAGGGCGCTACGAACACCAGAAACGAACGAACGCTAATGAGCTGAACCGAACACAATGAAGTTTGTGTTAAAAAAAAACGAACGGAATTAAATGTTCTCTTCTTTTGTTGAGTTAGATAAAAACAGTATTTTTTTTGGGTTCGAAAGATGATAAACAGGGAAACGTTATTTTTTTAATGTTTTACTACACACACACTATTAGCGTTTGTGTTTACCACAAATCTACCGAACCAAACACTGAGGAGCGATATTAAGTGTTTATTTTCGAAGATTTGTTCGAATACCACAAACAAAGAAACGTTATTATTTTTTAATGATTTACTACACTTTTATCGTTTGTGTTTTCCACCGAACCGAACACTATTGTATGTTGCATACAACCGCTACAATGGCATAAAGGATCTTGTAATGGGTGATTTTTTAGCTATTATCTTTTTGGCAACACTGGTTTAAACAGCTGACGCACGTTTCGTGTTTTGTTTCACTGTCAAACATCTTCAGTTCGGTCTATAATTTAACCATGAATCGTCTTAAAACGAACAACGCTTGCAAATTATTGAATTTAATTATCAAAATGCGTGCTCTGTTAAGAAAGTTCAGCGCGCGCTTCTTGTGTTCAGCGACGAAGCTCATTTTTGGCTCAATGGGTACGTTAATAAGCAGAATTGTCGATTTTGGAGTGAAGATAAACCAGAAGCATTGCAGGAGCTACCAATGCAACCAGAAAAGGTCACAGTTTGGTGCGGTTTATGGGCTGGTGGCATCATTGGACCGTACTTCTTCAAGGATGATGCGAATCGTAACGTAACTGTGAATGGTGAGCGCCACCGTGAGATGATATTCAATTTTTTTTTGCCCAAAATGCAAGAGCTTGACTTGCATGACATGTGGTTTCAACAAGACGGTGCCACATGCCACACAGCACGTTTAACAATGGACTTATTGAGAGGCGAGTTCAGTGAACATTTTATTTCACGGTCGGGACCGGTCAATTGGCCGCCTATATCGTCCGATTTAATGCCTTAAGACTATTTTTTGTGGGGTAATGTTAAAGCTCATGTCTATACACACATGCCCGCTTCAATTGACGCATTGGAAAACAACATTGAAGCATTAATTCATGAGATACCGGCCGAAGTGTTGGAAAGAGTATGCCAAAATTTGACTAAGCGGATGGACCATTTGAGGCGCAGTCACGGTCAACATTTGCATGAAATAATCTTCAAACATTAAATTATATGGACCGTACTATCGATTCAAATAAATATATCATGAATTTTTCTGAATTTTATGTGTTCCTATAGCTCTTAAAATATCACCCATTATATACCCCAAATTTATTGCTTTGATATGAGTAGGTGAGTTGCAAAACTCGTTCGTTTCAAAATTTAAAAAAAAAAATTGAGATGACAAATGACTCCCACAGTTTTTCTTGGCCTTAGGAGAAGAAATATACTGATTGTATGAATACATGTCCTTGGAGAAAACATGGAAGAGGACATGCATTGATACAATTAGTATATTTCTTCTGATAAAGCGCCACAAGAAATATTAGAATACATTTTCATACCATATTTTTAATCTCGTAACGGACGAGTTTTGCAACTCACCTACTCATATATTGTAAAAAAAAACAATAAGTTAAGTTGTTAGAAATATGAATTGTGAACCTTCGCACTACTGAATCACATCAGGTTCTTCAGTTTTTGAATTATTAATTGCTGACAGGATTTTTTCAGAAACAAGAAACAATTTTGACTCAGTTACTAATAATAACCAGAATTTTTCTTCTAAAAGTTGTTTAAG
The DNA here is from genome assembly GCA_930367215.1 of Pollenia angustigena. Lineage (NCBI taxonomy): Eukaryota > Metazoa > Arthropoda > Insecta > Diptera > Polleniidae > Pollenia > Pollenia angustigena. The sequence goes on along the minus strand of OV884058.1, from coordinate 179,052,538 downwards.
CTTTTTTATTATTTGTACGTCGAACCCTGAAAATCCACCCACATAAGTTGTTGTGGACAAATTTTTTTGTAGTGTGTCCTTTTCTACAATATATTTTCTTTTAATATTCGTTTATATTTGATCATTATTCTTATTTTTTGTATTGAGCACATATTAAACAAATAAATTATGTTATTTCACCTACAAAAACAAAAAAATTAAAGGGATTCACCTGGGTGTGCTTCGGGTGTTTAAGTATATAATTTTTTTTTGGCGATCGCGAAGGATAAGGAAGTTTGGACCTCATTTGGATATATAAATTTTTTCCAACGAAATTGGCTGTTTTGAATATTTATCCCAAGCTAGAATTTGGCACTAACATTTTTTTTTTTTTCGTTGAGCCGTTTGAAAGTGAGAACGAGATAAAAAACTGGTGGATGGAAAAATAACAGCAGATTTAAATATTGCATTCAATTTGGTACAACCTTTATATAGATATTTTCTAACCTTCCAGTACTCTAAGCTTCGTGGATACAATCCGCTTATTTTTACCATCGAAAATGGACATTAAGTTACAGATAAAATCTAAAATCAATTAAAAATTACACTGAAAGCAATGTTTGTTTAACAGCCATAGCACAAAGGGACGTTCGCCAGCAAGTGTAACTTAAACCTTAGTTATAGGACCTTCACCCAGCATTTAAAAAGTGTTCCCTGTCGCGATTAAGATGGGCTTGAACCTAATACGTGCCAGTCAAAAGTGGCCTGAACCATAACCACTTTAGAGACCATCTTACTTCTGGGGATACTTTGGTTGTCCCTATTTCGATTTGGGTTTAAACTCAGAAGGGACCCTTACAATGACTACTTCAGTGTCCATCTTATTTCTTGGGACATTCTGGTCAGCCAAGATCTTATATATATTTGCCAATTGAATGGCCCATTGCTCCTGTCTTACCACACATTTGCACAACCATAAGAGTATGTGCTTCTCAAGCCTCTCGGTAGTATCCCAACTTATAAGAAAAAATTCCCATAAGGGTCGATTTGAAGCCCGCCAACAAATCTCTTTTTGTTTCTATTTCTTGACTGGAAACTTTTCAATGTAATTATTCACGTTTAAATAATCTCACTTATGTACCCTTAAGCATTTTTAATTAATTAGCTCTCGAAGAAGTAGGCAATAGTTACAAAAGTCAATTCAGTTTAAATCTTTTGCTAAAGAAAATTATGCACTTTTAATAAAAATTAATGTTAAAAAATAAAAGCGGATCTCAGTATTAGTTTTGCAAATGTGCAAATGCAAAATATTGTTGGTCTTTTCTTAAATCCAACAACAAAATACACAGACTTTCCGTTAGATTTCTTTAAAATGCTACGATATTTTGCATTTGCTCTTTTGCAAGCCTTATATTGAACTCCGCTTATAAGAAAAAAAATTAGAACTTGTATTAAAATAAAACTTCAATTTAATACTTACATCGTAATTCTCTGGCAAACCAGGTGGACCTGGTGGTCCAGAAGGACCAATAACGCCAGGCATACCGTCGACACCTGGCTCACCTTTGTTGCCTTGTAGACCTTCGGGACCACGAGGACCAGGATCGCCCCTTTCGCCGCGGTCACCTTTAGGACCGGGGGCACCGCGTTCACCTGGCACCCCAGTAGCACCCTAAATGAAAGAAACAGGAAAGAAATAAACAGACAGCAAAATTAATAAAATATAAAGACAATAAAATACAAATACTTATAAGCAATAATATAAAAAAGCCGTAAAGAGTATGCAAAGATACATAATAATACATAGGAATAAGACTAAAGCTAGGAACACAATTGGGTCGTACGTCGTTAGAGCATTTGTATGATGTAACGCCGTAAATTTCTAAAAACACGATGTGAGCTAATTCCGACGTAAATGTTTTCTATTGAAAATGATATTCGAAAATCAAATAATTTTTTCTCCGTTTGATTTTGTTTTTAAATATACAATTTAAAGCAGTGTTCGAAAACAAGACGATCATTATTTAGTGTTTGTATATCAGTACACAATCCTTAATACCGTTCACAACTTTTTCCCCGAAAGCAGCAAACATTATGAAGTATTATTTTTTCATTTTTAAACAGAACAATTGTGTGGTTCTGTTGACATACACTATATTTTAATGTTTCTTAGAGTTTTTTTTTACATTCTCACTAGTATTGTTGTTGTTGCTTTGCATTTTGCACGACCACAGCAAGAACAGCCTGTGTTTTTTTGTTCGCTTTCTGTTTTTTTTGCTCGTTAAAGCGAATTTGTATTTTGTTTTTGCAAAAAAAATTTGTTGTTCTCTTTACCAACCAAGAGGGCGCTGAGCGCAACTGAAACGAAGTTTGTGGTTTTTTACGAAAAACCGAGCGCAATTAAATGTTCTCATCTTTATGTACCGTACCGAACACTAAAGAACAGTAATGTTTATTTTTGAACTCTAATTTAAAGACGCGCAAAAATTTCTTTAAATATTTTGAATTTTTCTTTTTTTATGACAATACGGGTGCAACCGGTGTCCGAAATAAAATTGGATCTAAGTCGACGTTCGACGAAGACAACCTTAAAGTATGCCCCACCTATTGTGTGCATTTGTATAAATTCTATACGTTTAAAATTGATAACGTATCTACATCGTACGCCTCCATGTTCATACGTTGCAATTGTGTTCCTACTGTAAAGGCATAAGATGGCAGTTAAATAGTAAGGAGCAAAAATAATTTGGGAATATTGAATAAAGTGGTGATGGTATTTAGTAGCAGCTATAGCTTTGTTGTAACTTAAACTAAGGTGTGTTTATGGTTTAAAGGACAAAGACAAATTATGGGTAATTTTTATGTGGTTGTGAATTTCTTTTTTATACTTATTTTTATTTCATTTTATTTGACGCCCCTTTTTTCCTCTCTTAACTTAACTTAAATGTTGAAGATAAAGGCTACTTAATTTTTGGTAGAAACCAAGCAATAACTTAGGAAAATATAAAAAAATAAAAGCTTTTTAGGGCCATAAAATTTACACTACATTGACACTCCTTGTCAAATACTATTATGACTTCAACTGCTGTCATATGCATACATACAAACAATAGGAGGGTAAAAATGTTTCTTTAAGACAAGCAAATTTATAAAAAAAAATTATTTAAAGAAACACGTTTTTGTTGTGTTTTTCTGCTTTAAATTTATCACAATAAAACATAAGCAATCAACAAAAAAAGGAGAAAAACTACAAGAAATAATCATGTTTTCTTGATGATTGCGTGTTACCATATTGTTTTTGTTTTATTTTAGTATTTATTACACCATCTTTAACCATGAGTAGCGAATGAGGGTGTATTAAGTTTGGTATTCCTGGTGTAACAGCAGAAGCTTTTTATCGTATAAAGTCCAGCTGAGTGCTTAAGTAATTCTTACTCGATTTAGTCAAGAAATTATTTAAGTTTCAATTTATTAGTTATTCTTCCAAGCAGTTTGGCATTACGATCAATCACAATGGGCTCATTAGGTAAAGAACTATGGGCCGAAATGTATCCAACCTTCCAAAAAGTTTTAAAATTTTACCAGAGTTATTTCACAATTTTTCACAGATCGCATACAAAGTCTACTGCTCGAAAATTAGTCACAGGCTTTAAATATGGCGGCGTGGTGTAGTGGTTTAGTGCTTGCCTATAAAATAAAGCAACCCAGGTTTGATTCCCGGCAGAGCACGAAAAATTTTAATCGTGGTGTTCGAGTCCTAAAAATTAAGTGGCTTCAACCACCCTCCAAACAACACAATCCATCCGAAAGCCTCACTGACCTCCCCACCCCCTGGGAAAGTTAAGGCAGCCACCACCCTTAAAAGTTAAAAGGTAGGAATCAAAGATAAGCGAGGTTCCTCACCACTAAACACACAAAAATAGACGGAGGGTGTCGTTTCTATCTATCAAAGATAGGAATCAAAGATAAGCGAGGTTTCTCACCACTAAACACACAAAAATAGATGGAGGGTGTCGTTTTTAGGAAACAACAGATGGCAGTCGCAGTTCACTAGAACCTGCTACAGCAGATGAATCATATTATTTGCTTGAACGACAACCTATTAACGAAACTGGTACAAGGCGAAACTACCATAGACTGATGATTACAATCCTACCTGCTACAGCTGGCCACTCAAATACTCAGCTGGAAAAAACCCGATTAGTGATTCTATCCGAAGGCAAAAATAACAATTATAAATGGATCGCCACCCCGAGAACAAGAACAGCTAAAGATTACATGGGAAGACGCGAAAACAACTTCAACAAATCGTGAAAGAAGGGGATGCTTTGTGGAAGCCATATGCTTCCGAAGGCAACAAGGGAGAAAAAAATAAGAGATTCGGCATTGCTGCATATAGTATTTTTATAAAATTTTTTTTTTTTGCTTTTATTGTTATGTTTTTGTTGTTAAAGTGGTGGTGTTAAGCTTGAAAGTTTTTTTAGCTTATATGTTTATTCTTTTGCTTGAACATGGATAAAAGGGGGTGTTCTTACTTAAATGGTCAATCAACAAATCATTATGTAATTGCTTTTAAACGGTTAAAAGTTGGAAATGAAATATGTTAAAGACAAAAACCTAAGCCCTAAAATACTGATGGTGTACAAAAACCAAACCTGATGCCAAAAAAAACCTCAGTTTTGCTTCTGTTATTACTGACAAAAAATAACAACATCTGGCACCGATAAATACAGTACTCCACTACTAATTTTCATCACAACAAACTAGTTTATGCTCGTATTGTAGATTGATTTTTGATTTAAAAAAAAAAAATTTGTTTTTTATTAGAAATTTCATTTCAATAATGTCCATCACTGGTTTTTTATGTCATCGTTAGCATGGTCGCTTTCGATATGGGGATCGCTTTCGATTGCCATTTTGATGTTAAAGACAAAAATCGTTTGGAAAAGGGAAGATAAAGTCTTATGTTAACCACAAAAAATTCAATTAATCAAAAGAAGAAAAAAATATCTGTTTAAAGCCATAACAAAGCATATTAACTAGATGCCATGTGAATAGAAGGAAATAAGTGTGGAACGGTGGTTATCCAAATCGAAAATGTTGCTTCACGATAAAACATACAAGAGTACACTACAAGTTAATGTGACTTAGATAAAGAATACATCTCTTACAGCAAATCAAAACGCAAGTCGGCATATTTAACCTACAAAGCTAACGCAAAATATTCAATGCCCTGAGTTGGTGCTGTATGACAAGCTGCTTATATCATATAATGAGCTCCACAAACTACATCTTATCTTTTGCAGAGAGTATAGCGGATAAATATGCATCTGTTTTTTTTTTTTTTGTATAACAATATACTTGCCCGCTAAGTACCCAAGATATTGATTTGTCTGACATTTATCTGGGTGGACATTGGCTTACAAATGTTGATATAGCTTTAAATGAGTAGTTGCCATTTGGCCTAATCTCATGGTGGATCTTAACACTGTTTCACAAACTATGCGATTAATGTTGAGTGTACAATTAGGCTGCAGCTATCTTATCCCCGCTGCTTTTGGGAAAATTCCAGCAGCATACATATTTTAAGAGGAATCCACAGAGCTGAAAAATCAGCCTTGTACGATGGATACTGCCTCCCAGCGATTTTCGACTTACAGTGGATCGATCCAAGCAATATCGCTGCTAACTAAATCGAAATTTATAAATACACTTTGGCTTATAATGCTTATTGTTTTTTGCAATATTATCCATCTTCTAAATATGAGAAAATCTTTGTAATTTTCCCATTTTATCATAAGTAATAAAATTTCAGCTCCTAACCTTTCAAATTCAATCGTCTCAAATATGAAACTCCCCATATACAAATTCGCTTATAAGTGTTCGTTTGCTAGTTTAGATTTGTGTGCGTTCTTTAGTGTACAAAAGTTTTAATAAAACTCCATAATAAAAATGTATGTTTTCCTTTTACTTATCGGATTTAATTAATTGCTATAAGTAAAACGGGATTAGAAGTGATGGTGGCCATACCGGAAATTCCGACATTTCGCCATATTTCATTAGTCTGTATAATGAAAACTAAGTGTGTGATTATAAACGAACATTAGGGTCGTACCTAGATAAAAAGTATTTTGCTATAAAAGCAAATATAATTGCTATTAAATTGGTGGTGGCCCTAATAAATATAAAGACACAAAGTAACTTAAAGTAAAAGGAAATTTATGTATCTAATTTAAGTCAATGTATTTAAAGTTATAGGAAATAGTTTATTCAAGTTTAAATTTTATGGCATAAATTTGTATCAATTATTTATTTTGTTATATATTTTACTTTATTAATAATCTTCAACTTAGCATTTAAAATTCATCGTTTTATATAAGTAAATATCTACTTAGTAAAGCAATAACAACGCCTTGTGATTATTTTAATGTCTTGGGATTATGAACACAAACCATATTTTATTTCAAATATTTATAATTTTTTTTCTATGCTCTTGTTTTTTCCTTCTTCTTTTATGCTTTATGGCATCACAGTGTTTCCACACTTATCATTTTCTAGTGGCTTTTTAAGCATTATCTTGTTCTTGTTGTTTTCTTTGCGTTTATCTTTACAATGGTTGCGAATGTATTTAGCGGAATACTTATGGTTCGCCTCAAATATTTTACTTTCAAGCAGATGAACAAGAAGACTAAGATGAAGTGTTTTTCGGTTTTTTTTTCTTAATTTTAAGTTTGATTTATAGAGGGGAATTTGTAAAGATTATGGTTTAATGTTGACCAATGAAAACGCAAGAAAATAAATAAAACTGAAAATATTAATAAATAATACCCAGAAATTTAGTTACCAACCGTTTTACGCTTAATATATTGCATGAGACTTCTTTCCACTAGCGGCTGGTTTAAAACAAAAAATAAATGACATAAATGAAAAAAAAAAATTAAAATAAATAAATACAAAATTTATATTAATAAACATAAACATAAAACTTAAATAAACATCTGTAAACAGTTGACGGAAAAAACATTAGAACAGAAACAAGTTAGAGTGCTATATTCGGCTGTGCCGAATCTTTGATACCCTCCACCGACAGTTCAAATGTTTAAGGAGTAATATCTGTATGATGTTATTATTATCCTAAACTGTGACGATTTGTTATTAATTATGGATTTAGTCGACTAAACTGTTTTCCGGTAGTAGGGTTTATATGGCGCCTAGGGTAAATTATGGACCGATCATCACGAAATTTCACATGCGTCATTTCTAGTTCTTTAATACTGTGACGCACCAATTTCTGTTATGATAGCATTATTAATTATGGTTTCAGGTGTACTAAACTGTTTTGCGGGAGTAGGGTTTTTATGGGACCTAGGGTAAATTTTGTACCGATCTTCACGAAATTTCACAGTATCATAAAACTGTGACGAGCCAAAATTTGTTACGATTGCATTATTTTTTACGGTTTTATGCGTACTAAACTGTTTTCCGGTAGTAGGGTTTATATGGGGCCTAAGGTAAATTATGTACCGATGGTCACGAAATTTCACAGCGTTATTTCTAGTCCTCAGAAACTGTGACGTACCAAATTTTGTTACGCTAGCGATATTTTTTACGGTTTTAGGCGTACTAAACTGTTTTCCGGGAGTAGTGTTTATATGGGGCTTAGGGTTAATTATGGACGGATCTTTACGAAATTCAACAGCGTGATTTCCAGTCAAACAAAACAAATTTTTGCAAAATCTTATCTGATTCCGTGCCTTGTTCCAGCATTTATGTTATTTTTTGTGACAAAATTATCAATTTTTTAAGGTGGTGGTTCCACATTTTGATTCATAGCTCTGGTCCTACTAAACCGATTTTGCTGGATTTCAATCCTAAACTGCTTAGGATAACTACAAGCAATTTGGCACCAAGTTTGTTCATTTCTTTTGAGTTGTTCGAAAGTGAGCGTGTTTTCAACAGACAGACAGACGGACAGACAGACAGACGGACATGGCTTAATCGACTTAGAATTACTCAAGGACCCAGAATATATATACTTTATGGGGTCTGAGATGAATAATAAAAAAGTTTCACACGGAATGACAAACTTAATATACCCTCTTCACAACTAATTGTGGTGAAGGGTATAAAAAGAACAGACTTAATGCAGATTATGGGCCTATTTAAGATCCACAAATTATTTTTACTTTAATGTCGATAGAACTCTTCAAATTGGTTACAAAAACCAACTTTTCGCTATTTCGAATATTTAGTTATTAAGGCTTCGTTAATAAGGGAAATAAAAAAATGGCGGAGTACAGTGTTCGATGCAAATGGTAAATTTTTAAATCCAACAACAAAATGCACTGACGTTGTATTTGATTTTATAAAAAAAAACTTTGTTAACACAGAACTCCGCTAATGGGTTAGTATGTCATTAATGCATATTTCATTGGATGATTCTCCAAAAAGTCAAAGTTTTGTTTTTAAGGATTGACAGTCTATAGAACTGACTCAAAACTAGTTACCATAATAGATTCAATCTTCGCTTTAAGCTAAAGGGTAGTCCAACCATAATGCAAAAAATGTTAATTGTGGGCAATGTTGCCAATTAACATTTTTAAAGGCCATTAGGCATTAACAACACTGATTTAGCATGTTACATAGGTGGGGCTGTTGTCATGATATTCAAGTTTCTTTTTTTATGGTACGATTTGGCTGAAATTCACAAAATACATTTATTTAACAAAAATAAGTTTCTTATCAAAAAGTAATTTCAATGTTTGGGAATACAAAATTTTAATTTCAAAAGATTTTGTTATTCGTGCTTAATTCCCAGTTTTTATTCTTGACAAAAAACACTTGAAAACACTTGAAATTCATAAGTTTCCTGATAAAATGTTGACCCGTTAGATAGCGCTAGGGCTTAGTTATTAACAAAATTCTCCAGTACAGTGGTATATATATGGGCGATTCTATTCTAGACAACTTTTAACGTCAATTTTCAAATCACACTATTTGATACTTTTTTGATGCCAATTTAAAGTAAAATATCTATATTTTATAATAATATAATTTTTTTTAGACGTTAGCTTAAATATATATTTGTTGTTCAGTTTGAAGCATTAAGATTCGTAGGGCGCCGTGCAATAAAGCCATATGGCTTTATTACCACCGCCCAAGTGCAATAACACCATAATCGTTAAGCAACCAAAGTGGAAATAACGCCATAACAGTGTAATTGTTATGGTTACAAATTGGCAAAAGAATTAGTTGCCATTGTCAAGTGTTGAAAAAAATATGGTACGGTAGGCGGGCGATCGTTGCGCATGCGGCGCGTACGGCAGGCCCGGGACATACGCTTCTAAAATCTGCCTTGTTTTCGAATGAAGGCCGAATAGGCAGAGAAGCTTTAGTTAGCGAAGCCGGTTTTTGTTATACCATACAGTAGAAAATACTTGCGCCCGGCCGAAGGCCGGCTATGCAGAGAAGCTTTAGTTAGCGAAGCCGGTCTTTGTTATAGAGGAGAAAATCCTTGCGTCCAAAAGGGTTTTCCTTATACTTTTTATATAAACACCGAGAGAAAACCCAACAAAACAATTTTTAAATAAATTGCAATTACATGAAAAGAAAAAAATTTTAATGGGAAATAATGCCATGTATGGCTTTATTTCCTATGGCTTTATTGCACGGCGTCGATTCATAGATTTGGCGCGAACAGAAAATTCATGGCATGTTGCACCCGTCATGGCTTAAAGAGCAAATTTCTTATTATTGGATTATATTTCTCTACGATGTTTGATTTGATAATCATCGTCTGATATCTCATCTTTCACAATAAAAAAGAATAATACAATAAAAATTTAAAAATGAACAGAGTTTTGTGTTTTTGTGGTATGATCTTATGAAAGTTGGCCAATTTGGTTGCACCCGTCATGCACTTTAAAGCTTTCTCGTGGCTATTTGATCGTTTCATATAAATTCTTGTAAAAAGATAACAATAGTATATAAAAAATGTTACCCCTTCTAGAAATAACTTAATTGCAAATGTGTTTCTTTCTATTAGTAAAAGACGTTTAAAGCGTTTAAATGTTGCTTCCGTCGGAATAGAATCGCCGATATTGTCAGGCCTTTTCGTTATATCGAAAAATTCTTTAAATCTCGAAGTTGTTTTTAAAACATTTTTATTTATAAAACAGTAATATTTTAATAAAACAAAGTAAATTTGTTTATTTTCATTCATAACACAAAAAAAAAAAAAAAAATAAATACTTCATATAATTTTCAATTAAATGAATACATAGATCATTTTATAATTGTGCATATTGGCAACATTGGCAGCTGATATTTATTAGATAAAGCAATTAGTCGCAGGACCTTTTCAAAGCCGTCAATAATGTTTAATTTTTCTTTAAGAATTAAACGTTTTCTTTTGGGCATTTTGATTTTTTTTTTTGTATTTTGTATTTATTAATTAGATTTTCTAACACAACAAGACACAATATCTTATAAATTATAGTATTAGAATCAGACACGTTAAGTTAAACAAATTTAGTTGAATATTTAAAAATAAAACTGCAAAAACAGTGCATATAAGTTTTAGCTACAGAATTAAAAGATAAAAAATAATCAAATAAAATAATATCATAAATAAAAAAAAAAAAATAATAATAACATAAATAAAATAATTTTGCGTTAGAATTTAAGCAAACAAGTATTACGAAAAATATTCTAATAGTAATTTGCTAAACCTTATTGCGTTGCTAGTGGTTTGCAAATTATCTGGAAGTTGATTCCAGCGACGTATGGTTAATATGTAGCATTGACATTCAGAAGCATGATCCCGGTGACGAAATTGAAGTATACCTTTTCCTCTGCACGATCTTGTAAACCGTAAACGTTTGTAAAGGTGATCTGGCTCCTTTGTCATAATAATTTTGTAAAGAAAAATAAGGTTTTTCAACTGTAAATAGTTTGGAAAAGATATACCGAAAATACGACAGGAATATTGCGATACATTATCGAACCTTTTTAACGAGAATATATAGCGGATGAAGTTGTTTTACGTTACGGTAAGTTTTCTCATGTCCTTTGTGTTACAACCAGTAAAAATTTCAGACGAATATAAAAGTGTAGGCAAGAGATAAGTTTTTGCTAGTAATATCCTTATTTTCAAAGGCGTACAGTGCTGAGTGGTATATAAATTACGCAACATACCGTATATTCTACCATACGCTTGAGTAATGTGATTTGACCAAGTTAGATGTTTATTAAACGTTACTCCCAAGTTTCTTGCCGAATCCACAATATCAATTTTTAAATCCCCAAGCAATATGTCTATATCAAAATCTATTCGAACTGCCTTTTTGCATACTATTAGACACTTTGATTTGCTTGGATTAAGACGTAAACTATTAGCTAAAGCCCATGTATATATTTTGTCAAGATCACGATTTAATTCTTGTCGTAATTGAATCTCTGTTGCTACTAAGATACAGCTGAACGTCGTCAGCATACATTTGTATTTAGGAATATTTGATTTGTTGTGGAAGATCGTTAGCATGTCAACTTAACAAAAATTACGTAAAATTTAAAACAGAAAACAAACATTTGTTTGGTAAACACAAGTAAAAAATTACTTTGATACATAAAAAATTTTTATTTTGAAGAGCAAGTATTTTCTTTGCTTTCTTTGTAAGAAAAGGGAATACGTATCTTTACTCGTTGTTTTCAGTAGAATCGTTCTTAAAATATGTTAAAAATGTATACAAAAAAACAAAAGAGAATTGATGTTTTTTCAAATTTTTTTGTAAAAATTCGTTATATTGAGTACAAAAATTTGCTGTTTCTTCGTTATATAAGGTACTCAATGGAAAAAATATGACCGTACGTTAAATCGCGAATTCGTTAAATTGAGTATACGTTGGTTTTACAAAATCCCGCGCAGCGCCGAGACCAAACAGTTTGTACAAATATAAAAGAAAAACGGAAGATTCTTACATTGAATTAGATATAAAAAATGCAACAATGTAAATACCCATTAATGTTTCAATGAAATAAAAATCAAAAAAGCAGAAAATTTTAGTAAAACCTGATTCTCACAAGTTTCGCAAAGATTGGGACAAGCACATAAAGTTAAAAGAATGGTAAAAAAAAACAGATGTCTTTACAAAATAAAGATTTTTTTTAACGAAATTTAGCATTTTACCTCAATAAGTTTTGGCAACACTGATTGTGAGTCACACCTTAACGTTTTTTGCCCAACTTTATTTGACATTTCTTTGGTTTAGTGTTTGACAAATCCAACCATGAAGAGGTACACATTTGAGCAGCGCGTTAAGATTGTTGAAGCCTTTTACGAAAATGGGCGTTCAAATCAAAATGCATTTCGTGCACTTCGTGATTTTTTTGGTCAGCGTAATCGACCAAATGTATCCACAATCGGGAGAACTGTAAGCAAGTTTTAGCAAACCTGGTCTGTAGAAATGTAGGTCTGTAAGATGCATCCACAAAGAGTGACTGTTTGGTGCTCTCTTTTGGCAAGAAATTTAGGAAATGAACAGGATGTTGCCACTTGACAAAGCCAATGGCTCTTTTGCGCGCAAAATGACCGTGTTAACTCACGTCGTGACGCTGTTAATTGGCGGCAACGATCATGTGTTTTGACACCGTTTTAATTCTGTCTCTGGGGATATAAGTCAATAAGCCAAGAATAATTCAAAAGCCAAAGGATATTGAAAATACGGAACATCGGATAGAGGTATGCCACCGAAGCCGTGGCGAGCATTTGACCGATATTTTGTTTCACACTTTATCTATATATAAATCGGCTAAGGCAAAACGGTTAAGAGCACTTTCCTCATCTGTATTTAAACCGATTTGAACAAAACATACACCATTTGAAAGGTATTTACTCACCGAAGTGCACAATATATATTAAAATCTGTTCAATCATTTCAGAGTTATAAGCGTTTAAATTTGATACTAACACATATGCAGAACACATAATAAAGATTTGGTTTTTTTTCAATTATCAAATAATAAAAAATAGGTCGATTATTCAAAATTTTTCGGTTTTCGAATATTTCGACTATATGAATCTTATGTATAAATCGGAACAATAAAGAACGCTCTCCTTTGTTTGTCAACCGAACCTCTATAGAGAGCAAAAAGTATCAAAAAGAGGAAATACGGGAAATTAAATTTCTTTCTTTTACATTTCCGTGCAGCACGTGATAATTTTAAATGTTCTATAAAATTGAAATTATAAACATAATATTATAGGTGCAGGGTCCTGAGTGAATGAAAACCTATAAGATGAAAAATTATGGTAAGTTTTGTTTTTTATCTTGAAATTTTTGAATTTACGTTAATATTCGACATATAAAGATAAAATTATACGTTAAACTGGGTGAATAAGTACATGTAAGAGGAGCTTTTTGGTACTTTTTCGTTCAACATCTTGTACTTTGATTAATTTTCGCTAACATTAGACATAGAAACATAAAATGAATCATGCAATGTTCTGAGTAGATGACAGTCTATAAAGGATACTTTTTGATACTTTTTTGTTTTTCAATTGATATTTTTTAAATTAAACTTAAAAAATTACATTTACTCACGTAGAAGATAAAATATGAACCAGGAGGTTACTCCCTCGTCAAATCGATTCACTAAGACGGAAAAAATAAATGCTCGAAACATGTAAATTCATATAAACTTAGATGTGCTATGTTTTTTCCATATGTACATAAAAATTAATGGTCGAATTTTGACCATTAGGCGAACACTAGTTTTCATAAATGCTTCTATAATAATACTGAAGTGGGGAATGTAAGAAAAGAAAACTTTACTGTTTCTTGTTGATATTTTGTTTAACCCTAGGATTCTTGGTAACTTTTTTCCACTAAGTATCCTCTTGGTCTGGCCAGACCACAATTAAAACAGCTAAAAGACGCAATTAAATAAAAAGTAAATAAATAAATTTTTTGCTGAACTTATGCTTTTAACTTTAGATTATACGAATTTATTATATAATTTTATTTTTTCATTATTTTATGCCAAATGCAAGTCATCGAAAATGTAGTCATTAATTTCGTACATTGCTTCTTTACAGCTACCACAGCTGAAACGAGATTTGCATTTGGTTTTTGCAGTTGAATTAAACTAAGCGCATAGTGGGCTGTAGTTTTCTGATTTGTTTTAAACTTGATTCATTCGATTCTTAACATATCATTCATAGAATTCACGTTTTTGTTTTTTTTAATATTTTGTTTTGCTTGAATGATATTGCAAGACGGTAATTTCATAGACTCTTACATAAAGCTGTAATTTCACCCCACTTATTTCGTCCAACCGAACCCAAATTAGTTACATTCGATTCAGCACATATCATTTATAGAATTCACGTCCCTGGTTTTTTTGATTTTTTGTTATATTCGAAAAATATTGCAAGCAAAACACAAATTTAGTCTGGCCGGACCAATACAGTAATCCTAGGGTTAAGCTGTGATATCGCTGCAAATAGGACTTTTTGAGTGTTTGCAATTCTCATTTACTCTGCAGTTTTATTTGCAAATATCTTTAGCTTTTCTAAAACTTAGCTTATACTCCAACAATATATTTCAGTGTTTTTGTCAATAATAAAAATTGGGAATTAAGCACTACAAACAAAATCTTATTAATTAAAAATTTTTTATTCCCAAAAATTACTTTGATAACATTAAAAAATATTAAGATAACACTATGGAACATTTTTGGGATTATTGTCTGGGGGTGAGAAGTCATGGTGATGGTACTAGGTCAGTATAGTAAAACCCTCAAAGGGTTTGGCGTTTGTATGTGTCAGTTTTTTTTTATGACATTTCAAATTTTTTCCTTATCTTGATGTTTTTTTGTTTAACAAAACTCGAGAACCACTTGTCCAATTTGGCTAAACCAAACTCAAAAAAATTTAGAATTACAATTTCTTTAATCCATTCATATAACGTTTTTTTTTATAATCAACAGTTTTGCCGGTAAAAATAAATTTGTGGAGAATTATAATTGATAAGTGCAAAAAAATGTTCAAGCCTGGATGTATGCAGCAAATTTTATCACAAACCTGCACTGCAATTTTTGTGACTTTTTAAGCGATTGGTGAAAATCGTCGGACTTTTGTTTGTTATTTGAAAGAATACACCCACATTCAGTGATGCCAACAGTAGGGGATTTCCCCTTTTCTAGGGATTTTTTTTCGGATCATTTTTATCTTCAATCGGATCTTAATAATTTATTTTTATGGTGTAATCATAATATGATGGAGCTGAATCTTGTGAAATGCAAAAGCATGCGTTTTTATAGAAATAACTGTATTGCTGTTAATTATGATTTTGGTGGTCATCAACTGGAGTTGGTTGATTCGTTTCTTGATATTGGAGTCTTACTGGATCCTAAATTAAACTTTGTTTCTCATATTACATTAACTGTTAATAAAGCTCGAGGCGTTCTTGGCTTTATGAAGCGCTGGGTTAAAAATTCACCGATCCATACATAACGAAGCAACTTTACGTATCACACTCGTAAGACCAATCTTAGAATATGGGTCAATCATTTGGGATCCATTTTACAACATTCACAATTCTCGTATTGAATCGGTCCAAAAACAATTTTTATTATTCTGTTTACGTGATCTTCATTGGAGTTACTCGACAAACTTTCCTTCCTATGCTAGAAGACTGGCATTAATAAAATTACCATCGCTCAAAAGTCGCCGTACAATGTTAAATGTTTCTTTTATGGTTAATCTTATTAATGGTAATGTTTGTTGTGATTTTCTGTAGAGTCTGCTAAATTTAATATACCTTGTCGCAATACGCGTCATTATAATCTGCTTTTTGTTAAATTTTTTTAGAGAAAATTACGCTATTGCTGATCCTTTTTCGAGGTTATGTAGACAATTGAATTCTATGTCACAATTTGTTGATTTTTCTTATTGTTTTTCTTTATTCGTAAATTTTAATGTACTACATATATTCTGTAAATTTGTAGTATATTTTAAAATGCATATTGTTATTCATTAATTTTAAGTCAATATTGTTATTAGTCAGTAAGGATAATATCCATTGATTAAATAAATAAATAAATAAATAAATATGCCCTAAAATAAAAAATTGTGTCCTCTTTTCCCTACGGTTGAAATTTTCCAAAAAAAAAAATCCCTAGAAAAGGGGAAATCCCAAACTGTTGGCATCACTGAATGTGGGTGTATTCTTTCAAATAACAAACAAAAGTCCGACGATTTTCACCGATCGCTTAAAAAAAGTCACAAAAATTGCAGTGCAGGTTTGTGATAAAATCTGCTGCATACATCCAGGCTTGAACATTTTTTTGCACTTATCAATTATAATTCTCCACAAATTTATTTTTACCGGCAAAACGGTTGATTATAAAGAAAAACGTTATATGAACGGATTAAACAAATTGTAATTCTTAATTTTTTTGAGTTTGTTTTAGCAAAATCGGACAAGTGGTTCTCGAGTTATGTTAAACAAAAAAACATCAAGATAAGGAAAAAATTTAAAATGTCATAAAAAAAAACTGACACATACGAACGCCAAACCCTTTGAGGGTTTTACTATACTGACCTAGTACCATCACCCTGACTTGGAATTTCTCACCCCCCAGATTGGCTGTTGTACTGTGTAATTATATGAAAACGTTTTGTTTTTTTTTTTAATTAACATCTTGCATTTTGGTTGAACCACTCTTTATGTGAGTATGTAGTTTGTTTAATAAATATCTTCTAATTAGTTTAAAACTTTTTACTCCTTAAATTTCTTATGTTTCATTTGTTTTCTCTCAGATTTAAAAATATCGTAAAAGAACAACTCTCCCAGTTTTTATATTTATTTAAGTAAATGTGCACTTCACTTCTAAACTTAACAATTTCATAGTAGATATAGCTTATTTATCATGTAACTGTTGCAAAAACTGGTCCCCCGCTTTTACAGCTGCACTAAAGTATGCATGTATTGCAGTTGAAAAATCTGTATGCAAAAGAATTTACCAACAACCACAACAACTATGCTTTTATTTATTCACAATTCCTTCCCCTCTAAGGTATAGAAAAATTTCCCTTTTAACATTTTTTTTACTTATTTATAAAAAAAAGAGAAAAACTTCTTTTTTACGATAAGTATTTTTTTGTATAAATTCTCCTGCTTGACATTTCGGCATGTAGATAGATAAAAAAAACAAGCACACGCACATACATATTAATGCGAGTATATACAACACAATGGGCTAAAATCTAGTTATTTTAGAAAAATGGAAAACATTTTTTATTTGGAAAAACATAATATTGAAGGAAAAATCAGTAACAGAAAGCATTCAAAACTTGAACATGGTGTAATTTTGGACTCTATAGATCTTCTGCTTAGATCTATTTACAATTATATATTAGATTTACTCCTGCTTCGTCTAATTTTACTAGTTTTGTTTTCATATCAGTCTACTGGAAAAAAACATTTCTTATTCAAATTTAAGTTTGTCCTGTTCCATGGTGTTTTGGTAACAGAAGAAAAAAACGTAACCGTAACACGTTGATATTCATATGCCTGAATTTATGTTTGTCAGTGCATTTTTCCCATGTACGATTATAAAAGCTCTTGTGGTGGTGTGTTCGCTTCTTAAAAATTGAGATAAAATGAAAAGTATGCATTTGAAAAATTTCAACATATTTTTTTTTTTAAATACGCAAAGGAAAAAGGACACTGTCTTCTTAACAAAATTTTAACATAAAGATTAACAAAAAAAAAAAATTCGTTTATGTTATAAAAATGTGAAAATTTAGGGAATTTATATTAAAATGAAGATAAAGAAGATGTTTATACACCAAGAGAAAAAATATGGTTGTCGAAAGTTCAAAGATGTTGTGTACTCTATTATTACACTATATTTAGGCTGACAACCATTTACGTTTAAATGTTTTGACAATCTATATTCTTTTGTTCGTTATTTAAATTTAAATGGGAGTAGAAGTAAACATTGAAAAAAATAAGGTTCTGCCTATATTACCACATAAAGGTCATCATATCAATTATTTGATCATTGAAGTTGTCAAATAATTAACACCCAGTAGAAAATGTGCTCCAAAAGGAGCAGGTTTTGTGTAATACAGTGAAATAAAATTTAACTTAATATCTAATCGACCTGTTTTTGGATTTGTATCATACATAAGTTTTTTTTATAAAAATTTATAATTTAAATTTTGAATTTTTCCTGTTTTTTGGGTACTTTTGGAAAAAGTTAAAAAAAATAAAGTAATATATAATATACCTATCTGAAACTTCTGAAGGAGGTAGCTAACATACGAACATTATTATTTCTACTGAAAAATCCAATCATCGTAGACATTTGAGACTTTTTTTATGATTGTATATATCCGTGATGCGAAAACGCAACACTGGGCCTAAACGATATACCAATTACATACAATTTGTAAATAGAAACATATTTAGACAATCACTTGCTATTTAAAACAGCATAATAAAAACATGTATGTATGTTAATTATAAGTTGTTGTTACTTATGTGTTTTGAAATTTTCGATAATTTTTTCACTTTTTTCAAACTAATTTCCAATTTTTAAAATGCAGGATATTTCGCAGAAGGTAAATTCTCTATGACAATTCCTTTTTTTTTCTTATGGCCAAAGTGTGTTATTTTCCTAAAGGAAAGCGAACTTACACCAAAGTAGTCCCGTGATAGGTCTTTGGTGATAAGATAAGAAACATCACTTTAACATGGGGTTGTCATTGGTCAATTGACACTATTTGACCAGTTTAACATCTATTCTCAATGAACGTGTTTAGTGTTAGTTATAACAATGTTAGATTATTTCGATACAATGTAGTATTATGTCAGTAAAACAAGTCCCCAGAACTAGATTTAAGAATCAAATTTGAGAAAGTCCCAAAAAAAAAGTGTCACACCATCGGTGAAGAATGTACTGTAATTCATTAGTTTTTAACCTTTTTGTTCTTAATATACCAGTTAGATGATCAGTTCTCCTTGTTCTATTTTCACAAACCCCAGGACCAGGCTGTTGGAACAATTGACACAAATTTCCCCCAGGGTTCTTCAATAGGTACAATAAGAGAAAATCGAACAAGTAATGTGAAATTATCCATCCCAGGATGTTATCTTTTCGAACTTGTTCTATTTTCACAAAACCCAGGACCAGTCTGTTGGAACAATTTCCCCCAGGGTTCTTCAATAGGTACAATAAGAGAAAATCGAACAATTAATGTGAAATTATCCTCTCCCAGGATATTAAAGAAAAACCAGTAAGAGTGCTATGCCAAATATTTGATACCATCCACTGACAGCTAGGATATTTCAGAAGTGGGCATTATATTGGACCTGTGGTAAATTATGAACCGATCTTTTCGAAAGTTGACAGTGTGATTTCTAGTCATTATAAAACTGTGACAGAACAAAATTTATTACAATAGAATTATTTGTTATGGTTTTATACTACTAAAGTGTTTTTCGAGAATGGGCTTTATATGGGGCCTATGGTAAATAATGGACCAATCAATTACAAACGTGAGAAATTCACCCAAAGTGCTTTGGAACATATCATAATTGAATTAAAAATTAAATGTATATGAATATCTTTTTTAATTTTTTTTTCCTAAAGCCTGGTACTCTGTTCAGTATTTCGTACGAAATGTTTTCAAACTCAATATAAAAAAAAATTCTGTGAAATACAAACGAAAAAATGTTGATAGAGTTGTACTCTGTTTGTATACGAAAAACATGCGAAATGTTTCTAGCAACATTTTTATTTTTCGTGCGAAACAAGTGCAGCTCCTTTTATTTCGCACGGAATTTTAAGCAATAACTAATACATAATTTTTTGTAATTTTTTATTTTGTTTTTGTAAAGTGTAGTTATAACAAGCGTTTCAGAAATAAAAATGTAGAAAAGTGCAAAAATTAACAATCAAATGAAATATTTTTGGTTTTTACTATAGAAAATAATTAAAATAAAATTGTTTTACTTTTTTTAATGACATTTTTCAAAACACATGATTTTGTCATAGATGGGGGTAGTGCACTTGTTTAAAATTATTGTAATAATTTTGTTAATGTTAAGTGATGAACTAAAAATTTTCAATCTTACTACACATAAGTGACTATAATGTTAAAACATTTTGTGATAAAAAAATAGTTTGATTTAAAATCAAGCAATCATCAGTTTATTGCAATTTTTTTTTCTTCACTTATTTGACTAAAAATTTTGCACACAATTTAAAATACAAAACTTGTGTTTGCATGATTCAATCCAAGAATTATTCCGTTATTGACAGAATTTCATTTAGTTTAATTTTCTATGATTAGGCATATCATCGGAAAAATCAAAAATGCAAGTACAAAACTAAATTTTTTTAAATTTTAGTGATATTATGTTTTCGTACAGCTTTTTGATTGCAAGGTACAAATTTGTAAAAAATAATTTATTACCGTTTTATTTAGTGAGAGTGCAATGTTGATTTAAGTCAACCTTTATTGTACTAACCCCATCTATGGTTTTTGCTTACATTCAAAAATAATGTTGCATACTTGCAGGATAGATAACATTGATATATGACAAAATTTTCGTGTGAAATAATCAATGTTGCTCTACATTTTTCGCAGGTTCGAACAGAGTACTAGGCTTAAAGACGTAAATAAAAAATTTTAATTTAAAATGTTTGCAAATGCGCTTAATTTTTATATCGTTAAGGCCCAACGATGCGTTTTCGCAACGGGGGTTATCTGGGCTCCCACGTATCCGATTTGCCCAAAATTTGTTTTCTTTCTTATTTAGGTATAAACATTAAAATTTTTTTAATGGGCTTGCTTTAGATCAATAATTAACTCTAATCAGAACACATCGCACTGGTTCCTCCAACAGTTTAAATTTTTGCAAGAAATCGGTGCAGAGTAATCATTAAGAATGCGATTTCCATGCAAATGCTTGTTTTTTGTCGATAGTATAAGATCGATGTCGACCAATTATCTTTCCGAATCATTAAATTTGCGTTAAAATGGCATCGATTTGATTTTGCATATTTTTGCATATTTTGGTTTTAAATGCATATTTTTGCATAATTTGGTTTTAAATGCATACTTTTGCACATTTTAAAATTTTGAGTGATACATTTTTTAATTTACATATTATAAAAAAAAGTTCTTCAAAAACATTCCATGCAAACAAAAAAAAAAAAAAAATGTTAAATCAATATAAGAATTTTTTTAGAGCTCTGCTTAAAATACAATATTTTCAAGATTTTGACAAAAGATCCTTTTATTTTTAATAAATTTAGGCCTTTACATGGCTAAGGATTCCAATGGGCTTAAAATATTTTATTCAAAACTGTTACATGTTACTTGTTTGGCACATGAATTACACAGAGTTAGCGTTTGTGTTTTCCAACTACGGATATATTAGTGAAACAATAACTAAAATGAAGGGAATAAGTTCTCTTAAAAATCAGCGTAATTGATATTGCAGAAAGTTATATTAACAATGTCGAAGGAATAATAGCTCAGCAAAAAAATAAAGGTTTTCAAAAAAACTAATTTCAACCATTTTAGATCTGATATGCAATGTTGGATCTGAATAAGAAAATATATATTCTCGAAATTAATTGTCATCCTTCAAGTATGCTCCTATAACTTAGATGGACGTTGAGAGATTATTTGCCATGTACAAAAGTTTTTTGTGTTCGAAAAAGTAACTTTTGATAATATCAAAAAGTTGTTATATGTTTATGCAAACTCGTTTAAATAAGTTATTTAATTTAAAAAAAATTTTGTACATTTGAATAACAATTGACTGTATTTTTAATTTTTTGGTTTTAAATAAAATTAAAAAAACCGCTTTTTTATTGAAAATGTTCAAGTAGTGCATATTTTATGCGCATATTTTCGATTTTTGAGTGCATGAAAATCGCATCCCTAGTAATCATATTTACCCACTGTAAAATTCTTTTCGCAAGTCTTTCGTCAAAAAAATACAATTTTTCCCCAGTTTTTTTTAATATAAAAGTAGCTTCTCCAGAGTCAACCAAAGAAAAATATTTTGAGTTATCCCCAAATGTAAGCTGAATTCATATCAATTTTGTTGCAACTAAAGAGAAATGTTTTAAGTTATGCTGGTGTTTAAGTCACATCGGTTTGCTTTAATCATGTTCTATTTCGTGTTGTCTCTTTTAAGTTTTTTAGGTAAATTTATTGTAATATAATATAACACCGTTGTATGCTTTTTACTCGTATTTCTTTACAATGTCATAATTGTTTGCAACCTTCATTGTTAATATTAAGAAAAACGGTTTTTTGCCTCTACTGAATATTTGTAAATTTTGAGTTCACTCTTAGTTGACTTAGAGGAACCATTGCGATATGTAGATGAAGAGATAAATCGGTGACATCTTGCAGCACCACAGATATATTCAGGAATGTATCACAATTTAAAAGCAGATTACCAAGAAAATCTAAGCAAAACCCTACATAATTTGGTATAAGAGATGATGGTTGGCGTATTCGATATAATGATAAAAAATACACACTTTACGGACAAGCTGAAATAGTAACCGAGATAAAAAGCAGGCCTTTTAAAACGGGCAGGACATTTAATAAGAAGAAAAGATGAAAAAATCTGATGAGAATACTGACTACCGGACATATAGGAAAAAAAACGAAGGGGCGTCTTCAAACAAAGTGGTTATTTATTTATTTAGCGTATGGATTTAAAATACAGAGAAAATATAAGAGTGCTTATTTATCTATTTTTTTTTTTTTATAGATAATAAATTTATTTTACAAGTTTAAAGAATTTAGCCAGGATATGACTTCGGGTGTAAGGTCCTTGATTTCTTCAGTGTTTTCTGGAAATGACAGGAGTGGGCAATTTCGAATTATGTGGTCGACTGTTCGTAAAGGATGGCCGCATGTACAGCTGGCGTCATTAGCAAGTCCCCACTTGGCTACGGAATCCATAGTTCTAGCAGTATATGTGCGTAAGCGGTTTTAATTACACCAGGTTTTGCGTGGAAGATCAAAATCGGTGGTCCTATCGTCTGGGTTGAATAAGGGACTGCTTTTAAAACGAAATGTTATGGTTGCGTAAGCAACCATAATAACTCTAACATAATTTTAGGCAACCATTATACTGTTGTCTTATGGAGGGCCACCATAACATGGTTGGAGTCATAATACCTGGAGAGTTCCCCTTATGCTGCTAGATAGTACTTCGGTATGTTCAGATATGAGGCAGGGTAATCTACATTCAAATTAGACGTCAAATGGCCATACAATTCCTGGATAATGTGTTTAGTACACTAATAATTGTTTTTGAATGCCGAATGTCTGTGAAAAAGATAGCAAGACTTTAAATGGTTTGCCTTATATGGGTTGCTGGGCAAAGGGTATACCTGGAAAATATATATGTGACAAATTGGTGCTTGCAGGCATCATAAAAGTTTAATAAGTGATACATCGCACATTAATTTCATCTCATCGATATTGTTAGACGGCTCGATGAAACCACTTGTCGGGAAACCAGAAAACTTTAGCACATATCAGATAGGAGGAGGACTCAACGAGCGTTAAAACTGTGCACGCTTTACCTTAAGAACCTGATTTCGGTTACAGCCGGTCATTGGCCTACTGGGAAACACGCTCAGAGGCTAGGGCTCCCTTCCCATGATCCTTTTAGAAGTTGCAATGACGGAAAATAAAGCGAATCAACAAGACATTTTCGCTGTTATTTTCCGGTATTCGTGGACTTAAGACAAACCGTTGGAAACAAAACTAGTCTTTCTGATACAGAAAGTACTCCCTCCGTTATTTAAACTACCGGGTGGGTGAGAAATAATGCTAGCGGAAATGAAACATAGGACTTTTGTGAGGCAGTTACACATGAGCTTTGCTCAATTGCGGCTGAAAATGAAACCTAGCCATAATATGTTTGGAAATTTTCCGTTTAATATACGCAAACTTTTTTCTCTGCGTGTAGACTTCTCCACACCAGATTTCTAGAACTTGGTTTCTTAAAGTTTACAGTTTTATTTTAATTCCTGATTCCCTTTCTTAAATTACCTTTTAGACAAACTTTTTTTTATTTAATTTGCTGTGCTACATCTTTTATTTACAACTCTCTCAAGTAATGTCCCACATTTAACATTTAAAGAATTTACTTCCGTATACACAATATATTTATATGTTAAAGCAGATTTCATGTATGTATATAAAAAAATATCTTACATAATACAACACATGCATCTACATTATAAATAGTAACTTACGCATTTACCATTATTATTATCCTTTGCTTTATATATCCTTTTCCTACTACAACTATGTTTTGACATAAATTACATTTTATAAGAGTATTTTGCATGACTATATTTATGCTGTCTTCAGCTTGACAAAATACACAACTAGAGAATTGGACATAAATATTCTTATACGAATACAAATGCAGAAAAATACAAATCCATATAAAAT
Organism: Pollenia angustigena; assembly: GCA_930367215.1. Lineage (NCBI taxonomy): Eukaryota > Metazoa > Arthropoda > Insecta > Diptera > Polleniidae > Pollenia > Pollenia angustigena. Next base: position 179,028,042 of record OV884058.1, on the reverse strand, counting down.
AGAGTTGAGAAAATTTACAGCAAGAGAATGAATTTTTGATAAACAAAAAATTGCAATTTAAAAAGAACATGAAGAAGGAATTTCTATGAATTTATAAAACTAATATGGATGTACGACAGTTTTTGCAAACCTTTTTTTTAGTCACTGCTGATCTTGCTTAGCGGTATTTACCGACAGGTACATTTATAAATTTCCTAGCCCAAGTGTTTAAGGAGCTTAATTTAACGTCGACACCCAATAAAAACTTTTATAATAAAAAATAACATTGCAAGTGCTACGGCATTCCCTTACTAGGAAGCAGGTTTGTAAGAGAGAATAGTAAAAAATGACTGTATCAAAACATTCAGTGTGTAAAGATGATCGTTACACGCAACAATTTTTATGTGCGCTGAATAATGCGCTTTATGTGTCAAAAATGTATTGCTTCAAAGTGGGAACTCGCCATATAAAATTCATGTCTTCCTCAAGCGCAATGGTAAGCGAAAGTTTTATGTTTCTTCCTTACAAACCTGCTTCGTTGGAAGCTCCATTTTTTATTGGGCACCTATTACTTTATACACCACTTTACCACGACAGTCGGTTCTACGCACCGCAACGACTCAGAGTTCAACGAACAACGTCCAAGGATTGTAAACTTAGCAACAACTTTTATTCAGGTCTCGCTGTTAAAACAACAACAACAACAACATTATACGTCAGGCTAACAAATACCCAAATTTCATATTTCCCGTATAATTTAAGCTTTTGATCGCAAAATGTTAGTTTCCTTACGGTATTACACTCCGTTGCTTGCGATGGTTTAACCTTAATACATTTTTAAAATGCATTTACAATAAAAGAAAGATTTTAAAAAAGCATATTAAAAGAAAAATTTCATCAAATGTATGTTTTAGTCATACTTCTGTTACATTTTACTCTGTTACGGTTAACCGAATGAATACACTGTTTAAGGCTTTGTCTTGAATCAATGCTCTCGTTATTGATTGGCTAAATGTCTGGAGTTTTAGATCGAGGATAGCTAATGTTTTTTTTTAGAAATTTTTATAAATATTACGGTTTCTGCAACCGTATTATTGCTACGTAAGCCGTATATTGATTAAAGCTGGAAGTCCACACTACGCGTTACTCGCTTTTTCGCAGCATACGCAGATGTCCAAAAAGTAGGATCTGTGTAGTTGTACGTAGTAAGTTACATACACAAAAGCGTAGACGCCTTGAGGCGAAAAGTAGGTTTACGTACTTTCTAATTTTATAAGCGTCACAAGCAGCGTTCATAAAAATCAGCTAATTTTGACAAATTAAATTTTATTTTTACTTGTGTTGCTGCTGCGTAAAAAGCGTTGCATGTAACTTCAAACGTACGTAGAACGCAAGTAAGGTTAGAAAAGCATGCACTGCTTGGAGGCGAAAACGCGTGGTATAGACCTCCAGCTTAACTGAGTTCTTAATGGGTCTAACATAACCATATTGCTCCTTTATTGCAGAAGAGTTCCTTCATACCTTCTTTATATGTAAAAAAAATCAGAATAATATCTTAAGCTGAACCGAAGTTATAGCAAAATAAATTTCATTAATCCTGTATATAAAGGTTAATTTGGAAAACTTTAATCGCATTTTGCCAAGTTCAATTTTTTTTTGAGATGTGACTTTGTTGCAATAAAGGTCTGTCCATAGATTTTTTAAGATTACCACTAACATTTAAGCGAACCACATATACAAATTACTGGCATAAATCCATGCAGTGAATAAATTATGGTTAAATATATAAAATACAAAAAACAAAATGCTGTAAAGGTACTTTACACTGTCCGCAAAGTCTTACGTATTTTGACGAAACTGCATCTCTGAGCTAATTATTGTTTGAAAATTACAAAAAAACGATAACAACTTATCATGACAGGGTTGTAATTTTCTCAAAAAACGTAAGATTTGTGGATAGTGTAAAGTACCCTTAAGAAAATGTGGTAAAAAAAAAACAAAAAGTTTTTACTTAAATTCAAAAATTAAATGGCCGTGGCAAAAATGTATGTATGTAATATAACGTTAATGGCCAGAAGCAATATGAATGTGGTTGACACGTAAAGAACCAAATCAATCATAATGCGGTTACTGATTCATTATTTGAAATAAAAAATCTTTAAAAGGTTTTTTGTCTGTAAAATTAAGGAAGACTTTTTAGAAAATCTAATTATATATATAAATTTTAGTTCCATTAGTTCATTCAGTTTTTAGTTATAAATTTTTTAAACTCTTGATTGAAATTTAGTTGTATTCAAGGACCGGATTTTACGAACGGAAAACACAAAATTAAATTTTATTTTTTAAATAAAAAATTTTTGTGTGTGAAAAAAAGAATATTGCTTTTCTGTGTTTAAAATTTAAACGAAAAAGAAAAAAAACATTTTCTTTGAAAACAAAATTTATAGTTTCAAAAAATAGCAAAAACTTTTTTTGTAAAAAAAAACAAATACAAATTTTCAAAAAACTTTTTTTTTTTGTTGAAAAATATTTTTTAAAACGTTTTTTTTTAGAATTTTTTTTCTATGTATGTATTTTTCAAAAATTAAATATGTATGTATGTATTCTCAGAAACCTCTTCATAAATTTTATTGAAATTTGTTTTGAAGAATGAAATTTTTATGACAATGCTTAAATATAATTATTTTGTTTTTGTTTTTTTATGTTTTTAAGAAAACGTTTTATTTTAAAAACTTTATTTAATGTTTTTAAGAAAACGTTTTATTTCAAAAACTTTATTTTATTTATTTTTTTCGACGGCTTTTTTTTCAAAACTATTTTAGAAATTTTTTGTTTTCTGTAAAATGTAGAATTTTTTAAACTTGCACAATAAATATTTTTTTAGAAACAAAATAAAAAAACATTTTCCGATCCTTGGTTGTATTATTTAAAAAAATTTTTTTAAAATTATTATTATTATTGTGACTCTTGCAATCATTAAATTTTTTAATATTATCAAAAAAAAAAAAAAAAATATTAATATTAATAGTACCAAAATTGATACTTGCTTTATTTTTACAATTTAAGGTATAAAAAATGTATTTTATTATTTTTCCCTTTATCTAGTGAATAAAATAAACACATTGATACTTCTTTAAATTAAATTTGAAAAATCAGGCATTTAAGGGTTAACAAGGTTTCATTTAAATGTGTATTATTATTGTATTGTTTTATTAAAGAATAGTGGAAACAATTTAGACATTTTTAGTTACAACAGTTAGTTGTTAGTTGCGTTAGAGACAAGGCCAATTAAAACTCATTTAAAATGTTTACCTTTATTATTGAATTCGTCTGAAACAGTAAATATCGGAGGGGGGGTTTTTTTTAAGTTTCATGGAAATATATAAAATGCAAGTTATAATCTTATACAAGAATTCTTAGTAAAAACAAGTTAGAGTGCTATATTCGGCTGCACCGAATCTTTGATACCCTCCACCGACAGTTCGAATGTTTAAGGTGTAATATCTGAATGATGTTATTGTTATCTTAAACTGTGACGATTTGTTATTAATTATGGTTTTAGGCGACTAAACTGTTTTCCGGTAGTAGGGTTTATATGGGGCCTAGGGTAAATTATGGACCGATCATCACAAAATTTCACAGCGACATTTCTAGTCCTTTAAAACTGTGATGTACCAATTTCTGTTATGATAGCATTATTAATTATGGTTTTAGGTGTACTAAGCTGTTTTCCGGGAGTACACAGAAAAAATTATTGCCGAATTATTTTCAAACAAACGCTTGTCTGAAAATCATTTTAATTTCTATAAATTTTTTTACTGACTCAAACAATATTTTTGTTTGATTTTTATTTAACCAACAAAAATGGGGACAACTCTTCAAAATTATAATAAACGCGTTATTGGTGTCAAGTTTTCATAATTTTGTATGAAATATTTAACGCTCTTCAATGTTGTCGTCTTTTTGCATTTTTTTATTTGATCGTAAGCAACTCTTCTTTAGTGAAATATAAGAACAACAACAAAAAACACACACAGTCTATTTTTGGACGCTTTAAAAAAGTGCAACTATAAGAAAAACAATAGCAGAAACAACATTATAAGAAACAAAATCCCGTATTAAATTTTTTAAAACTGTTTGGTTAAATACATCAAATACAAAAATAGAATGATGACGAAAAATATATCGAGTCGGTCTGCTGTCAAAAATTATTCCAACAAAAAAAATGTGTCTCAAAGCCAGCCGGCGGCTCTGCTCTGTCGTCATCTTCTCATACAGTGCTTACTTGTGTGCGCTTCATTGCTTGTGCAAAAACTTTTTTTTTTATTTTGAAATTTAGTATATGAATTTCAGTAAACTTTTTGTTTGATTCAGTTAAATTATTTGTTTGAAAAAATCAGTGTTTTTTTTCAATAAACAAAACGCAAATAAATTGTTTCAATATGCGAATTTGTTTATAGGACCGATTTCAGACAAAAAAATTTTCGATTCTACAAATTTTTGAGTTTGAATTGGAAAAATAATTTTTTCTGTGTAGGGTTTCTTTGGGGCCTAGGGTTAATTAAGTACCGATCTTCACGAAATTTCACATGATCATTTATAGTCCTATTAAACTGTGACGAGCCAAAATTTGTTATGATTCCATAATTTTTTACGGTTTTAGGCGTACTAAACTGTTTTCCGGGAGTAGTGTTTATATGGGGCTTAGGGTAAATTATAGACGGATCTTCACGAAATTTAACAGCGTGATTTCCAGTCAAATAAAACAAATTTTTGCAAAATCTTATCTCATTCCGTGCCTTGATCCAGCATTTGTGTTATTTTTTGCAACAAAATTATCAATTTTTTTAGGTGGTGGTTCCACATTTTGATTCATAGCTCTGGTTCTACTGAACCGATTTTGCTGGATTTCAATCCCAATTTGCTTAGGATAACTGCAAGCAATTTGGCACCAAGTTTGTTCAATTCTTTTGGGTTGTTCGAAAGTGAGCGTGTTTTCAACAGACGGACAGACAGGCGGACATGGCTAAATCGACTTAGAATTACTCAAGGACCCAGAATATATATGCTTTATGGGGTCTGACATGAATAATAAAAAAGTTTCACACAGAATGACAAACTTAATATACCCTCTTCACAACTAATTGTGGTGGAGGGTATAAAAATATAAAATATATAAAAAAAGTAGTTTGTTTAATATGTGTTTTGAATGTTTAATATACATGAAACTTCATAGAAAATCATTTTATTTTTTTTTATATGTTGCACTTACCGTACGTCCCGGAGCTCCTGTTTTTCCTTCTTTACCCGATAGTCCTGGTGGACCTCTTAATGTTTCTCGTAAAATTTCGTTGTCTTTAATGGCTTCTAGGATATCAGACGCATTGCATGTACATTTGCCAGTGTATTTCTGTAATTGAAATATTAAACAAAGAATATCAATTAAATTAAAGTTTGCAATCGTAAAAGGCTTAAATTGATTAATCATTTGTGGTATTTTAACTAAATTTATTGTCAAATTTAAAAGTGCAATTAATAGCAATTTGAAAATATAACCACAAAAAAAAATATAAAAAACCAATAGAGACCGCCCAGTAAAAAATTGGAGCTTACTGCTTATCAGTTTTGTAAGCGAAAGAAACAAAATACCCCCATACAATGACAACAATGACAATAAAATAACATGTTGTTGTCAACATAAAAATACAAAAGTAATAACAACGTTTAATTGCTAGTCCACTCCTATTAAGCGTTTATAAATCAGACTTTTTATTAATGGTTTATAAAACAGAAAGTGTTTGATAACTATTGTAAACATTAAAGCTGAAATAAGAAATTTTTTCAATTTTACCGTTATTCAATAAGTCTAAAAAACAGTGTTGCCAATTTAACCATTCTTCTTTTACTTTAGCATTTCAAAAATAAATTTAGCACAAATACTTGTTTAATGAACAAAAGCGAAACATTTCGCCATTTGGCAAAATAGAAAAATTCGGCCCACTATTAAATTAACCTTCAATACAAACAACGTCTTAAAACAAAACTTTTTGCTTAATATGGGACACACAAAATTAACGCAAATAACAAAATACATATAACTCATAACTTAATCTTGCGACCATACAAATAGCTGCCATACGAGATAATTTTAAGCGGCATAATATTTATTTTCATTTATTTCAGCTATATGGAAAGCTCACAGCTGAACCGAACCAAGTCCTAAAATATAAGAAATTTCAAAACTAGTGCGAAATTGTCCGCAAAGTGTAACTTTCTGTAATGGACTAAGTCAAAAAGTGTGTCACTGCTTTTTAACGCTTAACTTTCAATCTCTCCAACGCCAACAATAAGCGAACGAATCTTTTCTAAATAAAATTTCATCCAAAAAAAGGGAAGAAATCGTTTGAAATACAAACATTTAAACTGTATACTCTTTTTGCCAGATTATTTTTGAAGATTAACTTAATGTTGATGATATTTTTAATTTAAAAAGATTTTCTTTTTAATAACATGAAATACCTTTTGTTGTTTTTTTTTTTTGTTACTTTTTTAATCAAAATTTTATCTTAAAAAATTTAAATTCTTTCTAATTTTGAAACTTCTAAACAATACTAGATTGTTCGATTATTATTCGATTAAATATTTACCTCGAATATTCTTTTTTGCCCGATTAATCGACTAATACATACCTACATATTAATTTATTCATAAACAACTTACCGATAGCTTAACCTTAAGCGAACACCAGGTCCTGGCCAGGCATTTTTGACTTTTTCAAGAGCTAAAGGATGAGATAATTCGGCACATTAACGGCATAGAACCTCCATTATGCCTCAGGGTCATCGAAAATTTGGACCATCGGATGGAGGTGTGCCGCCGTGGTCGCGGCGCCCATTTGGCCGATATTTTGTTCCATACATAATTGAGTAATACCAATATATCATAATACAATAATTTCCTAAATAGTTTGTGTTTTATTCAAAATCAACATCGGCCCTTGAAATTTAACCACCCTTTATATGTACTACAGTAAATAAAATCAAAATGAAACGTTTCAAAAAGCATTCACAACATAAGAATTCTTTCTTTTCTGTTTTTTCGAAAAATTATTTTATTTCCCAACAAAAGTTCCTGCTATACCCATAAAACTCCATACATAGTAGCCCCAGCCATGCCCAGGGGTTCGTTAGTGTGAGTTTTTTCTATAGCCACAAGAAACTCCTTACAAAATTCAAGTGGCCCAGGTGCCTCGCAAATAAGGCATGTACTTAAGAGTTATAAAGATAACAATTGTTCTTCTTAGTACTTATTTTGAATTTTAAGAATTTTGAAATACCTTGTCATTGTTGAAGGCTGTTTTGTAGTTTTTGTATCTGAAGTACGAGTATGATGTTTAATTTGCAATTTCTTTAAGCATAAATACATTGTTAAAGTAAAAGCAAAACCGGGGTTTTTTTGTCGGTTTTCGGTTTCGGTTTTTAGGCATTTAAAACCGCGGTTTCGGTTTCGGTTAAAACCGAACAGCAATCCCTAATTTAAAGTAGTATATTTCAGTATACTAAAATTGAAAAAAAAAAATCTGCAGAGACTTAAGTTTTTTTTTTTGTGTATTTTTATGAACATATAACAAAAATTCCATTTTTCTCCAAACATTTGGACCTGCAATTTTATCTTTACTTTTCTTTAGTTTGAAATCACTTCTAATACATTGTCTTATATCTGTTTTAACATTATTAATCAATTTCAAGTGCCACCAGGTGCCACCTCTCAATTTGTTGCATTATACAGTACAACATTTTTCAGCTGATTGATTCGGGACTCAATTCTGTTAAGGCTCTTTTGTTTAACATAACTCGAGAACCACTAGTCGGATTTTGCTGAAAAAAATGTAGAAAAACAAGAATTACAATTACTTTCATCTGTTTATATAACATTTTGCTACAGAAGCAACCGTTTCGCAGTTATAAATAAACAAAAAAATATTTTTTGCCCAAAAAATTTAAATTTTTTATTTTTAATTCATAAAAAATCCAAAACAGTAAAAAAAAGTTTCAAGTCTTATTACTTTCACGTAAAGTCGCATAATTTATGAAAAAAATAAGACATAAATAATGAAATTCGATGAACGCGTTTCGCTTTTATTCACAATTAAGTGAAGGTATGCATTTCAAAAATTTGCTCGAGATATGCACAAAATTCTTTGCAAAAACATTTATGACTTTTTTTACGATTCTCAGAATTAAAAAAAAAAAGTAATAAACAAAAGGTTATTTGATTTTTATGATTGCGGTAGCAAAGTAATAAGCGGTAATAAATGTGCGTGGACAATTGAAAGGAAAAAAAGAAAGTGCACTTTTTTAATTATTTGGGGTTTTCCGTTGGCTACCTGTATGATTTTTTTACAGAAATTCCACCCACATCTAATAGTGCTTATATTTGGAACGTACCTGTCAGTAAAATATTGATCGATTTATGTCATTCAACAAGTGCTGACGAACGCGAAAAGTACTACCAATTTTTCTCCGGTTTTTTAATTATAACTGAAACTAAGGCCAAAGAGTTTTACGGCAATGGAAAGTTTTTCTATTTCTCATGGGGTTTTATGCTCGAAGCTTCTGAAGGTTGACAAAGACAGAACAAAATTAAAACAGTTTTTGCAACAATTGCACGTTGGCTTAACCGATACTAGAGCATGTGAAATTTTGGATACAATATATAAAAGCTTTTACTATAACTTCAAACAAAGATGGCAGGATTCTAACCGTACGAAGTCGCGATTTGAAAAAAAAAAGAATGCAAATTGGCTTGAAGGCAGATTTACAATTAAGTTTACTGAGGCTGAATGTTCTAGCAGTTCTGCAATTGGTCGGCCACGCAAATCGTTTGAGGAGTGCTGTGATTGCGCCAAACGATACAAAAGGGATGAAGTTCGTTCTATGTTCCCTCAAGAAGTTATTGATTTTTCTTCTAGTATTTCAAAAACCAACCACAAAATTTGTACATTAAAATTATGGGGATGTTTACAAAGCTTGAACTTACAAAAGAAAAATACGAGGAACTAATGTATTGGTTACAAAATGAAGGATAAAACATACTCGTACCATACAAACAACTCAACACTCCACAAAATTCTGATTCATGGAAAATATATAATTGAAAACTGTATTTTTCCTGTAGGCTTATTATCCGAAGAGGCTCAGGAAAGTCGTAACAAAGACTTTAAAAAATATTGCCTTAGACACTCCAGAAAATGCAGTCGAATTGCCACGAACGAAGATATTATGCACCGAATGATGGTAACATCAGATCCCATGATCTCACACTTGACTCCTTCATTTAGCCAGAAAAAGCATAGTGATATAAGCGACGAAGTTAAGGCTCTTTTAGAATAATAAATTAAAAAGTAGATTTAAAATAAATAATAAATTAAAAATTAAAAAAATCATTAAAAATTTTTTTAGTTACGGCTTTTTACTTTGTAGGTAACGATATACATTTTTCTAGCTTTCTTTATTTTGATTACTTTTGTGTATAACTATATAAATAAAACTCAGTTTGTGATGAAATAAAAAATAGATTTATAATAAATAATGAATTAAAAATTAAAAAAATCCTTTAAATTTTTTTGTTAGTTAGGGCTTTTTACATTGTAGGTTACGATATGCATTTCTCTAATTTTCTTTATTTTGATTACTTTTGTGTATTACTATATAAATAAAACTAAATTTGTGATGAAATCATTATATTTTTTGACAAATATATTTTTTTCCTCACCTCCATACAAAAATCCCCAGTGTGCGCCGTGGGCGTGGCAATTGGCCAAATAAAAATTTTGTGCATATTGTATCCACCAGGGCTTGGCCAGGCCCTGGCATATTATATATGAACTGCAGTAAATAAAATCAAAATGAAACGTTTCAAAAAGCATATGCAACACATAAGAGTTCTTTCTTTACTTTTTTTTTCGAAGAATTATTCTATTTCCCAACAAAATATTCCTGCTATAGCCATAAAACTCCATACATATAAAAGTAGTCCCAGCTAGTGCTGGAAAAGTCTTAAACTATCGAAAATATCGATGGGAGAAATATCAATATCGATATTATTATTATTATTTAAAATACAGCTATGAAGACTAGAGTGGACAATCAATGCAGGGAGAATTTTAAAAGTTATCTGTTTCATAAAGGAGACCAGTTCATATGCTCCCAATACGAAAAATTTAATTTTCTCGCAAGCCCACTCTATAACAGACGGACGGACAGCCAGACGGACATGAAGTCTAATATTAAAAAAACGGAATTGTATTGGATTACATCCTAATTGGTTCCGTTTTTTAATCTGTCTGTTATAGAGTGGGCTTGCGAGAAAATTAAATTTTTCGTATGGGGACCATATGAAGGGTTGGAGATAGAGGATAAGTTTGTTGTAGAGAAATATTGGGAATGCAAAAATAATTGGGGTTCCTTATAGATTTTACATCTCTAGGGGTGACTCCTCAGTAGTTACGGGCGTTTTTCTCTCCATTTAGACCAAATTTCATTCTCACAGATTTCAATGTGCGTGCGGCACGGCAATTTTCAACCGATCGAGCTCATATTTTTACCAAAGTTTTTTTACCCTTACCTAACACAAAAACTGGTCTACTTTTTTGGAAAATCGAAAAAAAATAATTTTGGACCACTCTAATGAAGACATGTTACAGCAGCTATACACACACAGTTTTTTGACTCAAGTTTTTACTTGCTGTTATTAATTCGCGCAGAATTACAGCAATGAATACAAACAAAAAGAAAGGTATGTGGTATGGATTGCTTAGCTGTGCTTTTTTACTACTAACTTAAGTCCTTTATGCCGAAATTTGTATATGTTTACATAGGGACTAAAATGTCAAGTAGTTTTATGATGTTGTAAAAAAAAATGCAGTTGCAATTGCGAGCATAGGATAAAACAATGAATGACCATTAGAAGAAAATTCCGCTAGACTGATTACCTTTTGGGTTGAGAATCAAATCCAATTTAGAACATTATCTAAAGTTACAATGAAATATCTTATAGTCCTTATTACTTTGGTTTCTTCAGAAAGCTGCTTATCAGCATCACAATTTTTAAAAACAGTCATCTATAATAAAGTGGAAACATACATACGTCTCATACGTTCAATAAAGTGATAAAAACAAAAAACTAGTTAAAGATTTCCTACTTAAGGACAAACATTCAGTCGATTTTAATATCAATATGTCAATAGTGAAATCTGAACTATCGATAGTAGAAAATATAGATAGTATCCCAGCACTAGTCCGAGCCAGACCCAGGGGTTCTTTAGTGTGAGTTTTTCTATAGCCACAAAAAGCTGCATATAAATTACAATGAGTCCCAGCCAGGCCCTGGGGTTCGTTTGCGTAAAATCATTTTGGTGTTTGCTCAAGGGTTAAGGTAGGATTTTATCGGCCGTATATTATTACAACTTATGAAGCTTAATTTACTTTATCGCTCACTTAAGGTGTAAGTAAAGTTTTAATAAAGGAACACTTTTTATAAGACCAGTTAAAGTCTACTTTAAGCTATCGGTAAGTTGTGAAAACGAGCCTTGATCGGTTAACTTATTTACCGAGAGCACATATAAGAGACCCCCCAAATTACGACTTTCGGCGCGATAGTCGCTATTTCATATAGCAACATTATATCTGAAACAACATAAGACTAACTATTTCAGATAGCATCCATATAAATGGCCCCCTGGAATAAAACTTTAGGCCCGACAGTAGTCATACAGAACAAGCTAGAGCAACATACTTTCTTCATGCAAAAACTATTTGTTGCCGGAAATATCTCAAAACGATGCACTTTTTCACTTAGCCTATTATTTCGAAGACATGTAGGAAACATACAAATCTTATACAAGTAACGTTATAAGGACTTAAAACTTTATTAATTCATCACTTTTTTTGCTAAACATTCGCTAAAAAAATTTAGCAAATAGATCAGTTTTAAAAACTTTTTATTTTCTATTTGGCCGTAATTGTCTCTGTAAATAAAAACCAAAACATTAGCAAAAAAAAAAAAAAAAAAATTTACAAAACAACAATGTCAATTTGAAGTTTTTTGAAAAAAAAGAACAGACAAATTAAAACATCGTAAACCACTTAATGTTTTTTAACTTCAATTAGTATGCCACACTACTCTTAACTGTTTTACTCTAGTTGTTTAGCTTTTTGGAAAAAAAAACAAAACAAAAACCAAAAAGGTTTGACAAAGCAAGTTTAGACATGATACATTATTTTTTTTAATTTTATTAAAAATAAAAAAAAGAGAAAAATGTCACATTTTGCTAGACACAGGCAAACCATGTATCGAATTTCATACCATGGAAACGGAAGTTCTATTTCCACCATTAATGGAAAATGTAATTAAGCTTAACATTAAAAAAATAAATAACAATTAAAAATAAATTATTGAAAACTCATTTAAAATTTTGCTTGAAAAACGCAATTAATTTTCTAAAAGTAATTAAGAATTTTGACCAAAACCAAATAATTTAATTTTTTTTTTCAAATTAATTTTGGTGCTATAAAGTTAAACTGAAACAAAATTTTAAATTAAGTTCTAAATTTATACACATACTAATTAATATAACTAGCTACGCTATTTATTATCTTTTTCCCCCTCCCTGTAAATAAGAAAAAAAAAAAAACCATTTTCATTTATTCATGTCATGCTTGTTGTACAACTGCATGATGTGGCATCTATTATAATTATCGGCGAAAAAAGACAAACTGAAATCGTTTCTAAACATCAATTCATTAATAATTATACATAAATACGTTGTCGTGTTTTTTGTTGTTGTTGCTGTAGCTGTTGTTGCCAGCAAGCGTAATCCCAACAAACAACGTTAGTATAAATTTATGTGGGATTTTGGTTTTAAGTTGTAAATACCTGCCCTTCTTACCGCTCGATACTTTGCACTAGTTACAAATATATCCCTATTAAGCAGCAGTAATTTGCTTTTATAAATCCTCTATAAATTGGGTGTCATCTACAATGTATTTGCTGCTAATGTACATGTGATAATGTTAAAAAAAAAAATAATAAACAAAAAACTACAAAATAAGTTTTGTGTTCGAAATAAAACAGAAGGATATGCTACGAATGGCTTTAACGAATTTTTGATAAAAAATTTTAAGAAACTTCTAAAGAAAATGTCAAATAAACATGTTTAAAGGGATTCTTGTTATGACTCTTTTGCTAGGGTGAACAGACATGACATTAAGCTTTGTAAACTTATCTTCAGCGAATGTTGTTTACAACCTTCGCCTACAAAAATTTAATGTTATGTCTGTTCCCCCATGCAAGAAAGTTCAGGGTGGCGCAGAATCAGTTTTATGATTTAAATTCTACATGCATATCGCACTGGTTCCTCTAAAGAGAGTCTACTCAAAATTTACAAATTGTCTGTAAAGGCAAAAAACTGTTTTTTTTTTTTTTATTAATATTTCCAATAAAAGTTGAAAACAGTTATGGTATTGCAAAGAAATTCGAGTAAGAAGTATACATCATGGTGGTAGCATTTGTAATTTTTTCTGGAATTATTGAAAAATAACAAGTTGTTTGAGTTGTTCCTATTTATGTGAAATTTCTTCATTTATGGTGTTTAGTGGTATCGTTTCATTAATATAGAAACAAAACGAAATATAACATGACAATAAAATTACCTATAACAACCAATATATAGAATATCATCAAAGTAAACCGTTGTGACATAAACAGTAGCACAACTTAAAATATTTCTCTTCAGTTGAAACAAAACTGATATGAATTCAGCTTACAATTGGGGACAACTCAAAATATTTCTCTTTAGTTGACTCTGGAGAAGCTACTTTTCTATGAAGTAGAAAGAACCAGCTGTATTTTTTTTGGCGAAAGCGTAGAACAAATTATATGATTTTTAAAGTGGGTAGACTGTGACTGCTGTACATCGATTTCTGCAAAAAGTGAAAATTTAAAAATTTTGGGTTGACTCTCTTTATTATTTTTTTCTTTTTTTGGTTCTTATTATTTCGGCATTGTCAAAAAGACTTGGAGAATTCCATATGAATCATACACTCTACCCAAGCAATTGATATTTATTTTTCAAACCAACAACCCATTACGTTGACACCGCGTACATTCCATCATCATTTTAAAGTGCAGATTGAACCGACAGCGTCACCAATAAATAAAGAAAGAAAAATAATTTGGGAAAAGAAAAATCCAAGAGCAGTTCATCAGCGACATTTGCACCTTCACGCAAAGAAAAAGCATGGTTGTTGGAAACATATTCTAAGAGCAACATATTATGATAAGATTCATGATTGTAGTGACCATATTATAGTTATTATTGAATCATATCTCTTAACCATACTCTTACAGAAGTAAAGAAGTAATCATATAACATATTTTCACAATTAAAAAAAATAAAATTTTTTTGCATAGATTTTTTATTTTGTGGCACTTAAATTTTTTTTAATGTAAATACTAGGGTATGCATTTAATCGACCGTTTGCTTTAATCGGTTAATCGCTCGATTAATTAACCGAGTTTTTTTTATAAATTAAGTAATTTCAATATATAAAAATGCATTAATTGTTTATTATTTGGAGTTTTTTAGTAAAAAAAAAAAACAATAGCATACCAAACATAACAATTCCTGAACTAAAACGAGCAAACAAAAAAACAATTCATAAATATGTAATATGAATTTTTAATTAATACACAAGGTGTGCTTTCAAGTCATATCGTCATTATATCCTAAATAATATTTTACAATTGTTTAAAATAAATAAAATTAAAAATTTTAATGCTGTGTTCATTGATTCATAAATGTACAGTAGAAATCTAAATTATAAGCGCTAGCCCACAACAGTCATATCGTCTGCTTATTATGCAAACCTACTAACTCACTTTCAGCGCATTTTACAGAAGAGACAAAAACTTTTTATTTTCCCTATTTGCATCTTGGTAAAATATTAAAAATACATAGAGTTTTACACACTTCAAGACTAAACCCTAGAACACACACCCAGGTATAAATGTATCCACTTGCAACTTTGCAGTGCTCTAACTCAGGAACGGCTTTACTTAAGGAATAGATTTCGGATCTAGGAAACATAAGTAATTTATAATTGTCTTAAGTTTATTTGATGAAATTCGGATCAGTTATTCAGGAGCTATGAGCTTACAAAGTCGACGCCTACGTAAACACACCCGGGATACGTTTGTGCCACACAAGTTTATATCAAAATAAAAGGCAGCAAACCATTTTATAGTGTGTTTAAATTATATTATTTTATTTGAAAAATTAAAATTATGAATTATTTTTACATATTGTGCACTCGGTATTGGTGATCAGCTGAATAATGGCGAATGCACAACAACATCAAAAAGCAACCGTTAGAATATCCAAATACTACAAACACTTGTTTATCACTTGAATAATAGTTGCCTGCATGCACTCTTTTGCTTATATCTTTGGAACAAAGTAGAATATTTGCATGAAACAACACTAAAACATTTTTAAAATATGTATTTACGCTTAAAAAAAATAAAAATTAAATTGGACCATTTAAACATAAGAAAAAGCCAAAATAAGCTAGTAGGTACAAACGTATCCCGGGTGTCTGTTCTCGTAGAAGAAGTTGGGTATGCATCGTACGGTTAAATAGAAGAAAAACTACATGCTGGTTGACGAGGCGTATCTTTCTGTACCATACGTCATTAATATATCAACTTACATAAAAAGTGGATTAAGCCGCTTTGCATATTAAGCTGACGATATGTATTTCTTGTCATTATTTTAGGACATAAGATTTTATGACTACCTTGTGAATCCCCCAAATATGTTTTTATAAAAAAATATACTAAGATAATTTTATTATTTATTTATTTATTTATTTATTGATGATCTAGCACAACAAGATAAATCCTATAAATGATAGTGCTAGTGAGTAGAACAAACTAAAAAAGGTATGATTAATAATTATCAAACTAAAAAAGGATTATTATTTAGTGAATTAAAATCAAACAAAAATTAAAGCTAAGTAGTATAATAACAATTACAAAAAAAAGCACAGAAAAAAAAATGAATTAGTTAACATATTCAAACTTAAAACAAAACAATTTTAATTAGCATATTTAGTTAACATATTAAAGTTTAACAAAAGTGATTTAATAGCTCTTTTTTAAACAAGTTTGCGTTGCCTATTAGCTGCATATTATCTGGAATTTTGTTCCAAAGACAAGTGGAATAAATAAAAAAGTGACTTTACCACGACGCGATCTTGCAAATTGAATTCTTCTGAATAGATATATTGGTTGTTTTTGAGTTATTTCTTTATGTAGCAGTAAAAGGCATATAAATTTAAGAAAATTTACAAAACTCATCCCATATATTCGGTATGAAAACAATGATATGTGTTCGCGTCGTCCTTTAGCGTAGATGTATCTTGCAATATTATTGTAGGCAACATTTAGTTTTTTGAGGTCGGCACTATTACTATTAACACAAATTTCGCATCCGTATAAAAGCACTGGATTAAGGTAGGTTTTTGCTAACAACATTCGAATATTTAACCCATTAAGGACGGATGGGTATTTAAATACCCAAAAACAGAGCCTTCGTAGAAAAATTCTGGCTAACTTCAGGTAAGAGGTATCGGAAATTGGTTTTTACAGATTGATAAAGAAGGGATAAGACTACTTAAACAAATTTTTGAAATTAAATGTTGCCCCCTTTAATTGGGTAAGTTAGCGGCTTACAAGTTAGCAATTTTTAATATTTGGAAAAAGTGAACGACAACGGCTCTGGAAAATTGGGAGAGTGGAAAATCGGAAAACCCTCTTGGTGACTTATAGCCTTAGGTGTGCTCTGCTTTAGAAAAAAATATTAGCCAAATTGGGCCAATAACGTTGACCACAGGTTTGATTCAATGACATGGGTATTTAAATACCCTATTCGCTGTCAGAGGGTTCAAAACACATAGTTTTTTTTTAATTTTTGGCAAGTAAAAATGCGATGTTTTATGTAAAATGAACTATTTATTAGTAAAAAATAAAGAAAGAAATATCACAACTGTGGTCGATTATTGAGATAATTTTATATTTTTAATGTTTTTTGGGACAACAGCATGAAAATGTGCAAAACAAGCCTTTGGGTGTAACTAAAATTTGCATTTTGTACAACCAAACTCAGTTTTGCTTCACATTGTCCGAAACGGTCAAGCTGAATAATATGGCTTATCATATGGTCAAAGCTCTCGATGCGCTTTGCCATTTCTTGTGCATTTGTGACAACTTTTTCTCTTACACCAAAGCTTCAACAACGCTCACATGAAATAAAATTGACTCATGATTGGAGATCCTTCAGGTTTTCTTAGCATGCAGTGTAAATTCCTGGCATACAGCATAGCAGCTCCAAAGCATTAGTAAGAAGGCCTCGGCTCTTTCGTATAAAATATAAAACATTTCACATTCCCTTCTATGACAACAGAGAAGAGAAGGAGTAACATTTTTTGTTATGTTTTTTCGCCACAAGCAAAAGCAAAAGAATTTTTTTTGATCCCGTTACTATTCTTATGTAACTGCAAAAGAAGCGTGAGCAATGACAACGTGTGTAAAAAGATATGAGAGTGGAATAAAGCGAGCAAACCTTGTAAAGGGCCAATGTTGAATGTGAACCTCACCTTATTATGGCTTATTATTAATATGGGCGTTCAAATCAAAATGCACTTCGTGATTCAGTGATGAGGCACATTTTCACCTCAGTGGATTCGGCAATAAGCAGAGTTGCCGCATTTGGGCGAATGATAATCCAAGAGTGATTTATGAAAAACCAATGCGCTCACAAGAGTGACTGTTTGGTGTGGCTTATGGGCTGGCGGCATCATCGGGCCGTATTTTTTCCAAAATGAGGCCGGTCCGGCAGTTACTGTGAATGGTGTTCGCTATCGTGAGATGATAACGAGCTTTTTATGGCCCGAATTGGAAGATATGGATGTGGACGATATGTGCTTTCAACGGGACGGTGCCACACAGCTAACGAAACAATGGCTCTTTTGCGCAACGAATTCAATGGCCGTTTTATCTCACGTGGTGGCGATGTCAATTGGCCGCCAAGATCATTTGATTTGACACCGTTGGTCTTCTTTCTTTGGGGTTATTTGATAGAAAGATGTACGTCGATAAGCAAGCAACAATTCAAGAGCTATATGATGAGATAATTCGGCCCATTAACGGCTTAGAACCTCAATTATGCCTCAGCCATTTGGCCGATATTTTGTTCCATACATGATTGAACCATACCAATATTTTCATAATAAAAATAAATGACAATAACTTTTTAAATAATTGGTGTTTTATTCAAAACCAACATCGGCCCTTAAAATTTAACCATCCTTTTCATCCAAAAGAAGGAATACGAAGGCCCTCTAGAAGGCATCCGTACTTCTTCCTTTTCCCGCTGGGACAGATTCAACGTACATAGTGAAATAAGCACACAACACACACATCAATGCATGCAATAAATGAATTTTTAAATTTTTGGTTTTCAAAAAATCTTGTATTTTAGAACTCTTTAAGAGCGAAGTGGGTACAAAAATACCCATGGTCTAGGGGCCAAGGTTTGACAGGCAAAAATAAAAAAAAAACGCAATGGCAATATAAATGCCCATAATATCAAATGTGTGAAATTTCATCAAAATCGTACCACGAAATCGGGGTTCAGTCTTTAATGGGTTAAAGGTGTTGAAAATTTAACTGCCCATAGATTACGTAGCATACCATAAACTCTCCCTACAACAGTGTTGATATGGGTTGACCAAGTAAGTTCATTATTAAATATAACTTCCAGATTTTTTGAAGAATTTACGAAATGAATTATGTTGTTGTTTATTTTAATTTGAAATTGATTATCTAATGTTGTTTTACTTTTTGAAAGAAAAATACATTTGGATTTTGAAGTATAAATGAGTAAACCATTATCATTAGCCCAGTTGTTGATGTGATTTAAATCCGTGTTAATGTTATTTACACATGACTGAATGTCAGCGACATTGGTGCTAGTATAAAGTTGTACGTCATCTGCATACATGTGTACTTTGGTGTTAATCGTAACTTCTGGTAAATCGTTTATGTATAGACAAAATAGGAGGGGCCCAAGAATTGATCCTTCTGGAACGCCTCTGTTGACATCAAGCGGGTTGTACAGTTTTCCATTTAATTGTACGACTTGGGATCTCTTAGTAAGGTATGAAGATAGTAAGCTCCGCATGCAAGCTTTAAAAATAGAACAGTTTTTCGAGTTTCTTTATTAAGATTGGATGGAGAACTGTGTCAAATGCTTTGCTATGGTCTAGAAGAATAAGTAAGGATATTATATTTTGATCGAGACTCGACCTGAGATCCTCCACAACGTCTGCAAGTGCTGTAATACAACTTCTTGTTTTTACAAAGCCGGATTGTCAATCACATAGTAGGTTTTTTGGCTCAAGTATTGATTCATTTGTCTGCAGATTATATTTTCCATCACTTTTGATAAATAAGGAAGAATTACTATCGGTCGGTAATCATTGTTAGGCTTAGGAATTGGTATAAATTTAGATTCCTTCCATCTATCTGGAAATACTGATTTTGTTAAAATATTGTTGAATTATCGCTTTAAGAAAAATGGGATTCATACCGTCCATGCCAACTGCATTTGATTTGATGGATAGAAGACTCTCAAGTACATCACACTGATCAACACAACGAAAGCTGAAACAATCTTCAAAAGATACACTGCAGATGTCATCATAAATGTTTTGGGTCGGTGGTGGGATATTAACATTTACAAACTTGGTGTTAAGCGCATTTACATCAACGATCTGATTACTAGTGAAAGTGCGTTTCTGCCCTATACCAATGTTCCGAATTTTTCTTCCATTTAGTTTTGCTTTCAATAGCTGAGGAGAACTTTCTTTGATAAAACGATGATTTTGCCTGCTGAATATGTTTGATGGCATCTCTTCTAGCAGATTTAAAAACAGTTTGTAGCTCATCAGTTTTAAAAATTTTCCACCTGCCATAAGCAGCATCTCTCTTTTTTATTAGTTGTTTGATTTGCGAGTTAAACCAAGGCTGCTGATTAGCTTTTATTAATTAAGTTTTTATGGGAACACAGAACTCAAATACGTTGTTGACATTGTTCTCAATAAAAGTCAATTGATCATTCACATTGTCCAGTGTATATTTTCAATCAGTTGATTTGTCAAAGGGTAATCAATATTACGGAAATCACAATAGTTAATAAGAGTGTCCTGACTATTCATACAAAAATCATATGTCAAGAATATAATGTCGTGTTTGGAAAAAACATGTGCTGACAGCTGATCATAGAGAAGAGCCTTTGATTTGTGGTTGACAAACACTAGATCTATTAAACTATTTGATGTACTATGAAAGTGTGTTTGAGATATAGTATTAACAGGAAACAGGTTCAATATACGCATTGGTTCAATAAGAGGATTGTGATCAAATAAATTGTTCTTAAAGTCGCCAATAATGATAATGACATCATATGCTACAGTGATACTGCAAACCAAAATTTTCTTCTTATCTTGACTGATAACTTCGAGCAATAAATATTCAACTTCACTATTAACTTTTGATCTTAATTTCTCAACACAATTTATACCATTTCGCACATAAATTGCTACTCCACCGCCTTTTGCTTTTTTCTCAACCCCATCAACTAATTTTCACATCGAAAAAGGGTGAAGCCAGTAAGATTTTTTTATTCAGACTCTGTGCATTAAGACGACTTTAAGGCCTGTCTTTTGTCGAGAAAGAATTCTATGCATGTTATATACATTGTCTTTGCAACAGTTATTACTATTGATTAACATAAGTTACAAAACTATAAGCGTACAAATACAAATATATAAAATTTTTTAACATTCTTGGATTTAAGGAAATTGTTAAAATTATGTTTAACATAAACAATAAAAAATTTGATAAAGCTAATAAAAATTTAATTAAAATGTCGCAATTCAAAAATATATATAAATAAAGTTCTAAATTTGTAGTTTTAATTAGATGAAACATCACCACGCATTTCCTCCACGGCAACATCCGGTTCCTCGGACCCAGGAAATAACTCATACAAACGCCCTATCTCATCAATTAGAATTATGTTATCATTAGCTGACTTTTTTATAACCACGCATAGTAAAAGCACTGTGTATACGCTGTTTTATCTTGAGACTAACTGCAGTGTAGTAAGTCTTTCTTAGATTTTCGTTTACATAGAATTTGTTGTCAGAATTAAAACCAAGTTGTCTTAAGCAAAAGAAAAAACCTTTATTACTTTTCCTAAAATTCGCATAGGATTTAAAAAAAAAAAAAAAATGTATCATAAGCAGACCACATATTTACGATAATAACCGCATCTTTCGAATCAGTTTTATTTTTATTACTTGGATTTGAGCCCAGCTTCAGTCAAGAATGAAAAATTATCAATAAATTTTTAATCCAAATTTTTAATATTTTTAATTAGGCTTAAGTTCATGAAATTTAATTTTTATTAAATTATTTTTGTGAAGAAAGGAATTTTACAACATGAAAATTAATTAAAATTGTTATTGATAATCTTTCATTCTTGACGTGGCTCGGGCTCGAACCCTGGCCGGCAGGTTACCATGACATGTTTCGATCGCAACCACTCGATCTCCTCAGATGGATTTGCAGTCTTACACTCGCAGCCATCGACGACTGCTGACGTCACTAGTCAAACATCAATCTTTAAACCAAATTGTATTTTAACATTTGGTAGATCGAAATTTGCTTTCCTGAATGATTATCCATCTTAATTGATTTTACATGTTTTTTCCTTTACTTCAGGAAAGCAAATTTCGATCTACCAAATGTTAAAATACAATTTGGTTTAAATCCATCTGAGGAGATCGAGTGGTTGCGATCGAAACATGTCATGGTAACCTGCCGGCCAGGGTTCGAGCCCGAGCCACGTCAAGAATGAAAGATTATCAATAACAATTTTAATTAATTTTCATGTTGTAAAATTCCTTTCTTCACAAAAATAATTTAATAAAAATTAAATTTCATGAACTTAAGCCTAATTAAAAATATTAAAAATTTGGATTAAAAACCATAAATAGTTCAACAAAATAACCACAATACTAATTATTATCAATAAATTTTAATTAATTTTATGTTGTAAAATTCCTTTCTTCATAAAAATAATTTAATGAAAATTAAATTTGATGAACTTTAGCCTAATCAATAAATATTAAAAATTTGTAATATTAATTAAAAAATTTTATAAAATTTGCGCTAGATAATTTATAGTATCAAATAAACGTTTTATTCACTTGATTAAGTTTTTAATTAAAACTGATTTTATTTTTGAATAATGCTTTAATTAGTGAAACATTTTGGAGAATTTTTTCTGCATATCATTAATATGTGCGTATGAGTAATATGTATTTATTCACTATTACCCATACGTTCGAAAACAAAACATATAAAATAATAAATACACTAGTGGTATTCACAGCGAACTTGTTAATTTGTTACTCGGTAGTTTGTTAATTTGTTAAAGTTGTTAAACTGAGAATGACTCCCTTTTTAAAACTTTGTTAGTCTGGTAACTTTAAAATAAAAAAATCATTTAATTAACATACTTACTCTCAATGTACACGGAAATTGCCAAAACACAGATATTTTTTTAGAAATGAATCACAAATGACTTTTTTATTATATTTATTTAGAAACTGCAACATCTGATTGTGAGTTACCAACTAACAACTATTTCATCAGGGGTGCCGTGTCGTTTTGTTAAATGTTAATCCGGTAGCGCATTAAATATACAAAAACAAAATGCGTGTAACGATTAACGACTAACAAACTAACAAGCTCGGTGTTAATACTACTGCTGTTTATCAATCCGTTTTGTATAAATATTCAGTGCATTTACAGGAATAGGATTAAGGGCTCATTGTACTCGTAACAACCACTTGCATAAATATTAACTACTAACTTAACTAAATAACAGATTTGTATTGTTTTTAATACCAAACAAAACTAAATTAAAATAAGTAAAATCTTGAGCAGATTTCGGAGATATTTCAAAGCTCGTATTCTTCGAGGAACGCGCACAAATGTACGGGATATGTTTGTTCAAGACTATCATGTATATCTGATATTTATTTTATTTTATTTTTTATTTTTATTTTTATTTTATTTGCTTTCCAAAACAACAAGATTAAAAATCTTATAATTAAAGTAATCGATTTTTGTAACGTAAAATATAACAAAGTTTTAATAATCTGTTTGGTACAAATTACAAAAAATAAAAATTATTATACAATTATTGAATTAGTTCAAACATTATTGTCTAACACAAGTTTTGCTAGTATAAAACAATATATAAATAATTTTAATATGAAACATAAAATATTACGGCCTCGTTCCCTTGTATTATGAACCAATCTTTTTACAAGCAGCATAATAATGCTTTACGCTTCTAGGCACATTAAAATTCATTCTAAGGACGCTCTATATGGGGGCCTATAGAAAATTATAAACCAATCTTCACAATATTTAGTAGTATGATAACCAGTCATATAAAACGAATTTGTGCAAAATTAAATGAGCAGCGGTGCATTCTGTCATCAATTTATGTAAGTTTTTGTAACAAAAATATAAATGTTTTAAAAAGGTTGTTCTACATTGTGGTTACTTAACCGATTATTTAACCACTGAATTTCTTAATTTCAAACCCAAATCCAAACCCAAGAAACAATTTGCCACCAAAATTTTTATTTTCTTTTGAGTCGTTCGAAATTTACACGAACTAAAAATTCCTAAATGAATATACAGAAGTGGTCAAAGCGTTTGCAACAACCCTTATTTTTATGACAATATTTTAATAAAAATTAGATTTAAAATTTTTTGATATTTTGTTAGGCTTGAGTTCATCATTTTAAATTTTCATTAAATTATTTTTACTGAAGAAAGGAATTTTACAACATGAAATTAATTAAAATTTATTGATAATAAAAATTAAAAGTTTTTTCGAGCTCGAGGCCAATTATTTGAAAACAATAAATATTATTTATTAATTAATTTGTTCCAATATTTCGATATCCATCGGATATCATTATCAAGGAATGAGTTACAAGTATATGTGTAAGAGACGTATTACTATCTCCACATTTAATATTGAACAGTTCAATATTAAACAGTTCAATATTGAACAGTTCAATATTAAATGTGGAGATAGTAATACGTCTCTTACATATATACTTATAACTCATTCCTTGATAATGATATCCGATGGATATCAAAATATTGGAACAAATTAATTAATAAATAATATTTATTGTTTACAAATAATTGCCCTCGAGCTCGAAAAAACTTTTTATTTTTATTAAAAAAAAGGTCGAAGAAATAAAAAATTTAATTTAATATTTATTGATAATTTTAATTCTTGTCTGAGCTGATAATTTTTTTACTTTAATTTTCTTAATTATCTTATTTTTAAGGATTGCAAAACAATTATTATTTATCGACAATGATTCGCCGATGCACACAACACTTGCAGCTTTTACTACATGACTTAAACATTAAACAAATTTTTAATTTTTTGAAATAATTTATAGCGTAATCTTTTCATTTAATGACTTCTGCACATTGTCTTGGCTTGAACTGAATTAAATTGCCATTTATATTTATTATTATTTCAGTGCTCTTTTAGGTCCAAATAGAGATCCTTGGGTTTTTTAAAAATTTTGTTTCCAATTTAACTTTTAACTTTTTCACAAAAATTTTCTGTACGATTAAGGTCAGGTGACTGGGCAGGCCAATCAAGCAAACATAATTTTTTATTTGCTATCTATTGTTGAACTACATTTTGGGGTCGTTATTGTGATGATAGACCCAAGCTTGTGGCATTTCCTTAAGGTGTTATGATACTTGCTATATTTTGTATTGGATTTTTTCAGGATTGACTGAAAGAAACAACAAATGCGAGAAAGAACAAGAAATACAATTTGATAAAATGTTAACAAAACAAACAATACTGCCCACGTTTTTTCCCCACAAAAAACCGTCATAAAAGCTAAAAATCGCAAAAAAAAGTTAAAAACCGTTTCTTTCGATCAAAAACTAAAAAAATTGGCAACGGTGCTAACAATTAATCTGGAAATATAAATTTTAAGTTAAAAAATTTTATATTTTTTTTTTTGACATTCTTAGATTATTTATCGATAACACATGTATATTTGTTTGACATTTCAAGATTTTTTATGATATAATCATACTCTTTACACTTAGTCAGTTTACCTATGCAAATATATTTGCACTGTTCTCCAATATAGAAAAAATACAAAAAATAGCAAGTATCATAACAGCTTAAGAAGCGTATTTCAATATTACGTCCAACAAACTTTTTTTTAGTCCTCTCTTCTCATATTTCTATAGATTTTATAAATGGGCCCAACTACTTGCCCGGATAAAATATCCATAATCTTGCCATCATCATGTTTAACAGAACATTTTGTTTATCTAGGATGAGGACTTTCACCTTTTGATCTGCACACCTGCTTTTCGAACAGTGTAAATAAAAATGTTTATTCATCGACATTAACATATTTCTACTTCTCTCTACTTCAAGTTATGTTTTTGCAAATTTTCTACAAAAGAAATTTTAAGCACTAAATGTCTTTTAGTTTTTCAATAAGCTAAAGCGTTTTTGAGTTGCGCGAACATATGTTAATCTATCTATACAATATATAATTTCTTAGTATGTCAGGATGTTTGCATGTATGTCCTATTCTTTCCGCAACTTTCTGAAGCCATCTGATGGCATAGGAAGCTGAAATTTGGCACACTTGAAGTACTTTCTCTGCGGAAGATCGTAACGAAGCCATATTTTTGATTTTCGGCTTTTCAACTAGTATAACTATAAAGATCTGATAGAACAGATGTTTTTTTCATAATATGGGGAACTTTGGGCCCCACCCGGCACGGCTAGGCACCGTCGGATTGACCTGAAAAATTAGATCATGATTTCTTACACCAAACCTCATATTTTGAGCAGCGTAAACAATTAAATTTAAAAAAAAAAAAAAATTGCGACCAGTCTAATGCATATAAAGAATGCATATAATTTTCTTTATATTATCGGGAGTTGCAATTTTTAGGTTCAACATTTTGACCCGAAGAGCTTGTGACCAGAATTTGGTCTATTTCGCTCTTTCTCTCTTAGTTTTCGAAACAACGTCGTTTTTAACTTTTTTTTTCTTAGTTTTTTAAGAAATGATGGAGTTAAATTGTTTTTTCAAAAATGCATGGAGTTCTCTAGTTTTTTCAAAAAATTTGGTATTTTTCTAATTTTTGTTTTTCATATAACTTTTAATTCAGAAACTATATCGAAATTTCGGTGTGACTGAGTGATAGTAAATGAAACTTGCTTTCTATTTTAACTCAATTTTTGAAAAGAGTGGAGCTAACTAGTTTTTCAATACGGCCACAGAATATACAAAGCAAACTTTTTTGTAACAATAAATATTAAAAATAGCTTAAAACTATTGAATTTCTATGTGGGTTAATTTACTAAATCTTTTGTAGCTTTGTCTTTTTTGTACCAAACAATTTCTTGTTGGGCGCAAAATGTTCATATTAGAATAATCTTATGCTGCATGCAATAGAACATGAGGATTTTTTAATCATTGATTTAAAAAAATAACTTGAAAAGAGCAAAATTGAAAAAAATCATAAAATTTTCAATGAAGCTTTAACTTTTGTCCCCTGTCACTCTGTCATTTATTGACCAATTTTCACTAGCAATCCACGGTTGTTTAAGAAATGTTATAACCTTTCACTAAAAAGAAAGAACTACATAATCCGTTGAAAATATTTAAAGATATTTGCATAATCTGTCACATCATCTTTTTTTAAAACACAAATTATATTGGAATATCTCAAAAACTGTTCTACTTTTGACAATTCAGACTTTGGATTCAGCGTACAATTTTACATAAGGATTAGGTGTCAGATTTATTTGGTCAAGATTTAGTTGTAATTTTGCCACGTAGTGTAATTTAAGCATTTTGCGATTGAAAATCCGTACTTGAATCAATCTTTCTGTACTTGATTTAAGAAAATCCGTACTCACCGTACTATTAATACCGCTTCGGATTGATTTGAGTACAGATGGATTTATTTTTCTTTTGGGCGGCCTTTTTTTAATGCATAAGCATTGGAAGCAACAAATTCGTTATTAAAAGCCTTAAATTGCTCAAAGTTTTTCGAATAGTATTCTAGAGCTTCTAGCATGTTCCCCATCTTGTTAACCCTTAAATGCCTGATTTTTAAAATTTAATTAAAAAAAATATATATCAATGTGTTTTTTACTATTCACCAGATAAAAGGAAAAACCACAAAATAATAAAATAAATTTTTTATATATTAAATTGCAAAAATATGGTTTTGTCACTTTAGATACTTCTAATATTTTTTTTATTTTGATAATATTAAAAATTTAATGATTGCAAGTGCACAATTCGTTTTAAAGTCCATTATCAAATTTGAATCTTAACGCATTAAAGGGTTGTAACTACCCAGGCAGGAATTACGACTCTTCTAAATATTCTGTTCCGCCACAACCCTGTTAATGCAAAATTGTGACTCTACCAAAAATATGGTACCATCACAACACTGTAGATACAGAATTACAACCTTAGTTTTCTAATACCGTTTTTAAATAAGATTCAACACCGTTACAACACCCTAAATACAAACATACGACTTTAGCTTTTTAAAGTCGTATTTACCATAAAACTATGCCGCTACAACACTCTATATACAAGAATTAAACCGTGTTTATTCCGATATAACACTATATGTACAAAAATTCAGTCTTATTAATTTAATAGTGTCGTATTAAAATGAAAACACAAAAACTATTTAAGGTTAAAAAATAAACAAATTTCTGCTTGTTTATTTAGCGAATTTATATTTGTTACAATATTGAAAATAAGAATCGGAAGACGGTGGTGACTACATTGTAAATTTACATTTACAGTACTGTGACAACACTAAAAAGAAGAGTCGGAAGACGCAAATTTGGCGTTATCATTTTAATATTGTGACAACATTGTAAATTTGATAAATAGTAGGTTGTATTGATGTTGATAGTAACCCCTGCAACGTCGGCACAGCGTCATGGTGATTGTCTTTTTCTGCCTGGGTAGCTGCAGTGGTAGGGATACTAAGGGATACATTTCATTACCCTTATGTGAGTGACTGGGAACCCTGGTAAGTTTTTAATCTTTAATTGCATTTTTTGTTTGTTTGAAGTTTCTTAAGGGAGTGGAACCTCTTGAGAACTCTTATTATTGTGTCTTAAATATATTTAAATAAACATTAGCTTAACTTCTTAATTTGAAAGGGTTCTGTGGGTCAATTTATATTTTGCACCCTTAACGGAGTGACAGGGTACCCGGGTACCTTAACGAAAATATTTAAAATAACATTTATTTTTTAGTATAATTTAATTTATTGTAATGAATATCAGCTTAAAAGCATGTTGAATTGAATAAACTGTAATATTTTTTTTACTTTTCACATGAATGAAAATTTAAAAGTTAAAAATAAAAAGACAGTGTTAGTTATTTTGTACATACACATATTTCGTTTATATTGTTTATTCAAACAAAAGGCGTGAAGAAAGCACAAAAAATAGAAATTATATACACTTCACTATAGAACAAATCAGAAAAAAAAAAATTGTGTACTGAGATCCTTGGAAGAAAGATTCACACAGAGGACGGTGAATTTAATGTTCGATGCAACTTGCGCAAGCCCTCCTTTTTTTGGCACAGAGCAACTGCCGACAACTCAGAAATTACTATTACTTTCACGCAAAATTATATCGCACATCTCACTGGATAATTAAGTTTTAAATACGTCCTTAGGTGCTCCTATATTTAAGCCAGGATCAGGACCTCTGCGTTGCCGTAATTTCTGTTGATGTATTGGTATTCCGGATAGCGATCAAGACGCCAATGACAACCATTATTTCCATGTTCTTCAGTTGTTTCTTCACTCCCGTCAGAATCATATGAATCCTCGTTGTCCTCTATTTATCCCATATGTTTTGCATCGGATGTTTCTGATATTATGTCGCATATTTTCAGAATATGTTCACATTCGTTTTATATATCATTTGTATCTATGGAATCTAAGCGTGCTTGTTTAGAACAAGAAGCCAATGTTGTTATTGCACTTTACCTTCTTCTTGCGCTCACCGAACTTATTCATGTATGAACATTAGGGATATGACTTTTTGACTTTTTTTCAAATAAAATGTTTCCTGTATCATAAAGTGATGAACTTTTACCTAAAATAATTAAAAAAGTCCAAAATACCTTTCTGGAAGCAAAAAAGGTCACCCCCAAAATAAAAATTTGATTTAAAAATCAAATGATCATTTACGCGGCCTTAAGATCATTAATCTCTGTTGTTTGTTTTGATGGCCCGTAAATGACAATTTGATTTCCTATTTCTCTTTCTCTTACTATTTGTTTACAACTTACAACCTTACCCCCTCACACACACCACTTGACAGTACCACGTACTGAGAACAAAAACAATTAGAAAAAAAACTGTTACACTTTCATGCAAGCAGAGTTTAGGCAGTTTTGATGGTTGTTTTTTGCAATCAGTTTGCTGGGAATAAAGATTGCGGTAAGAAGTGAAATAATTAAGTGATATTTTTAAGTTCACTAATTTTATTTTTTTGCCTAAGAAATAAATAAACTACACTACCATATTATATACCACATTACATTCTATCATCAGTGCCAGTGTTTTGTGCTTGTGCAAATTTATTTCTATTATTTTATCATATTATACGATGTCTCACAAAAGAAGTCATACCACCGTAACAAACAACAAGGAGACTTGGACTAAAAATTTGGTGAGATTTCAGGATTCACACAGAAAAAGAGGAAACGTGGCTGTAGAAGAACATTCACTCGATACAAAATCTAGAATACCACTTCAATTGCAGATCGTAGGCAGATACCAGTTTGTTGGAGCATGTGTTAAAGGAAGAAAAGAAAGAATAGTTCAAATTTCTACGGAAATTATAAAATTGTGGGAAAATAAACTGAATTTTCCACATGTGTCTGATCAAGTGATAAGAGCAAAGCTTATGAAGGTGCTAAAGGTCAAGCGTAGAAACCATGATGTTCTCAATGAATTATTTCACATTACGAAAGTGAATGGCCAGTGGTTATCCTCGGAAGATAAACGTCTATACCACCTACAAAAAGAAAGTAAAGGACAGGTGGGGTACTCAACTGGACAAGTGGCAAGTAAAGACACCATTCACCCTTCCAAGAGAAGAAAATTCCAGTCTGGAACAGCAATACCCTCAACATCACAAGTCATGTCTCCCACAGACAGTGGTACTGAATCTGAAAACAGCAAAAGTAAGAGTGAAGATAATGAAGAAGACGACAGTGATAAAGACGATGATTTGGACACTCAGATACAAACTAGAAAGGATTCTCCGTCTGGTGATGGACGAAGAACTTGGGGGTGATACCAAATCTCCAAACATTGAATACCCATTTGTGTCTGAACTGTTGAATAAGTATGATGAACTGAAAGATAAGTTTGTGAATGGAACTGAAGAAATTCTTGATAAATCAGGGTGAAGAGACGATATGAAGTTTTTGTACCATTTAACAAGAGTGTTCAGATTCTATGAAGAACAAAGGAACTTCCCTCTGATTCACTTTCAGAACATTCCTAACATGAGCAATGCTAGATGGAATTCAAGAGCCATTCTCGCCATTCTGGCATTCATTCTTATACCTGAAGCGAGAAGGAATTGGAAATGGAGAAGGTTTGCAGGTTCATTTCATATGAGTGGGCAGAACATTGGTTTTGTAGTCAGAAGTACAATAAAAATGACTTCAAGAATTTATCAGATGTATTGAAGCCTTACAAAAAGGCATTGCAGTCATTCAAAAATCACTGGAAGAAAGAGCCATCCGTCATGGACATACCACGAAGTAATCAGATAGCTGAACGTGCAATCAAGGTGATGCAAGACCTGTATGCTTCTTGTAGAAAGAAAGACAAACTGCAACTTCGATTCATTCTAAGTAATAAGCGCTAGACTCTTTATCAGAAGAGAGCATAATGTGACCCCTGGAGGCTTTGTGTTAATTTTGTAATAAATTTATAATTATTTATCACATAATATTTTTTGTTATATCACATCACATGTTTCATAAATAAATAAAATAACAATAGGAGTACAACTATTTTACGACATCTTCGGCCCTTAATATTGAGAAACATTTACTGCACATATTGAAAATTCGCTTTTTTGGTTTGGGGGTGACCTTTTTTCAAAATATGTTCAAATGAAACATCAATCCATTCTTTTCACATAAAAGTTCATCCAATTACGATACAGGCATACTAGGTTGCAAAAAAGTCATATCCCTAATGAACATAGTAATGTATGAAAGCAGTAGCAAGTAGATGTATTTGTCGATCAATCATAAAGCCAAAGGGAAATCCCCCAATTCATGTTTATGCTAGACATTGCAAAAACTTATATTTTACATTTTGTTAAATTAATTTTCTTATATATATTGTAATATAATGTAAAATTTTCGTATTTATTGTATGTGGTACCAGGGTACCCTGTCACTCTGTTAAAGGTGTTTTTTTTGTCACTCACATAAGGGTTAAATATTGCAACTCGTGTAGAAGCCTTTCAAATTATTTTTCTCCCATATGAAACCAATAAATCAATATTATCGAATTGGCTTCTAATTTCCTCTGCAATTCGGTGGTACCCATGTGCCAAGCAAGTAACATGTAACAGTTTTGGATAAAATATTTTGAGCCCATGGGCAGCCTAAACCATGTAAGGTGCTGTATGGGTTAAAAAAAGAAGGATCTTTTGTCGAAATAATGAAAAACTTTATTTTAAGCAGAGCTCCAAAAAAATGATTTTATTGATATTGATAATATGGAGATTAAAAAAATTTATCACTTAAAAATGTTAAAATATGCCAAAATATGCATTTAAAACCAAAATTTGCCTTAATATGCATTTTCACCAAATATGCATAAATATGCATATTCACCAAAGTATGCATTAATATGTAAAAACCAATCGAGGCAATTTGAACGCAAATTTAATATTTCGGAAAAATAATTGGTCAACATCAAACATAAAGTATCGACAAAAAACATGTATTTGCATGAAAATCGAAGTCCTATTAATGACAATATGTTGGCTGAACTATGAATAACAAAGCCAATATTGTTTTGTATCGGGAAATTTTATTTTATGGTAGTGGTAGTGGCAAATTTTTTGGTAGTAGTCAAAGTGTATATACCCTGTAGTAAATAAAATAGTCAGTTGCAAAAAACACTAACTATAAATTAACTTTTTTTTAAATGACTACAAATTGGTTTAAATCTCATGCAGATATCAATCAAAAAGGCACACGTAAAACACAAATAAAATCAAAATAAGTAAAACAAGCATGCCATGAAGTCAAATGAAAAAAATATATACAAACATTTTAAAATAATTAAAAAATGAATCAATACAAATCTGTTTATGTACTAGCAATTATGTGGCGTATTTATTTCAGGACTATTATACATCATCATTAAGGGCAGTTTAATGCAAAATTTTCATAAATAATTATTTCTATAACAAAATATATAAATATAAACATACATATGTATGCATGTTCATATGTACATACATATATTTTTTTGACAAAAATTATTTAAAATTTAAATAATTTATTATAAACTGACAATACTTTTAATTAATTACAAATAGGTTGAAAAATAAGTAGTTAGTAGTCAGTTAAAAAGTCATGCAAAGATGGCCAATTGACTATTGCCTATGACATGCCTATGTTAAAATAATGAGTCGTCGACAAGGAAAAAAGTCACTTAATCAACTAGATGTGGTTATAAAAAAACCAGTTTGAAGTTAGTTATAAATGTGTTTGACTTCCTACAGGGTATGCTTTTTACGGTCTAAAATGAATACTAAAAAACACATTCACATTAAATGTCAAACTTAGTATAGAGTTAAAACACGTCAAACCATTACGAAAAAATGGCATTTTCGGCATCAGCACCTCCGATTTGAATGAAATTCAACACAAATGTTATATGTAACTGGACTTAAACAAAACATAAATTTCAGACCCCACATTCTTTCGGCATCCGAAATATGACGTCATAAAAATGTGAAAAATGTTTAAAAAAACACAAAAGTCTCCTTACAAAAGGGGATAGAACTCTTGATCTACGCAAGATAATTTAGTTACAATATGCTCTTTCTAATGCGGCAAACCGCAGTTTCCTACTTGCACTACTTTTGGCATAAGTAAGTTTTAAAATAAACCTTTGAAAAGAAAAAAATAAACTTGCTGACTTAAAAATAGGTTTTCTTCAAAACTCATTTTTTCCCCATTTTTAACTGAAACTGTCACATGTGTTTTTTAGATTTCTTTACTTCTTTAGAGCAGAAATTTTTTTTTATATATTTGACAGTCCCTTTTTAATATAATTAAAAAAAAATTATTTTCCGTCACTAGTTGTGAAGAGGATATAGAGTGAATCCATGTCAAACCGTTAAGTCGTTCGGCATCATCAACTCCGATTTGAATGAAATTTAACACAAATGTTGAATGTTATTGGACTTTAACAAAACATAAATTTTCAGACCCCAGATTCTTTCGGCTTCCGAAATATGACGTCATAAAAGATGAGAAAAATGTGAAAAAACCTCAAAAGTCTCCTTACAAAAGGGGATAGAACTCTTGAACTACGCAAGATAATTTAGTTTTATTGGTATCGTTTTAAAGGTGAATGTGCACCCTTTAAAATGATATGCATATTGTGTTTTTCTAAGAAAAGGTCAAAGGTAAATTTTTGGGGTCTTGAGTTCAAAGGTCCATATCTAGAAAAGTATATTTTTTAAAATTCTTAAAAAAATATATGTTAAGTATTATACCCTCTTCAACATTTGCAGAAAATTTAATGGTGGAGACTCGATTGGTGTCAGAGTTATATACCAGAACGTGATTCTAAGTATGTTTTGTGTTCATAAATCCCTTGTTGTTGTTGTATTTTAATTATTTTTTTCAGTATATCTGGAGAACGGCAAGAGCCAAAGTTTCCAAATTTAGTACACAAATTTTAGTTATCAATACACACCATCCCACAAAATGTGGGCGGGACTGGAGAAGTGGGCGTGGTACCTCCCGTACAAAAAATATCAAAAATTTTTTGTATCTGAACCGATTTTTCCGAGTTTTTCAGAGAATATTTCCTACTAAAGATTTCCGATCTTTTGATATATACGGCGTAACCATAGATCATATGACAGTCCAAAGATTCAGGTTTTTATACAATTTTTGATATTTCTTGTACGGGAGGTACCACGCCCACTTCTCCAATCCCGACCACATTTCGTGGGATGGTGTGTATTGATAACTAAAATTTGTGTACAAAATTTGGAAACTTTGGCTCTTGCCGTTCTCTAGATATACTGAAAAAAATAATTAAAATACAACAACAACAAGGGATTTTTGAACACAAAACATACTTAGAATCACGTTCTGGTATATAACTCTGACACCAATCGAGTCTCCACCTTTAAATTTTCTGCAAATGTTGAAGAGGGTATAATACTTAACATATATTTTTTTAAGAATTTTAAAAAATATACTTTTCTAGATATGGAGCTTTGAACTCAAGACCCCAATAATTGAGCTTTGACCTTTTCTTAGAAAAACACAATATGCATATCATTTTAAAGGGTGCACTTTCACCTTTAAAACGATACCAATAAAACTAAATTATCTTGCGTAGTTCAAGAGTTCTATCCCCTTTTGTAAGGAGACTTTTGAGGTTTTTTCACATTTTTCTCATCTTTTATGACGTCATATTTCGGAAGCCGAAAGAATCTGGGGTCTGAAAATTTATGTTTTGTTAAAGTCCAATAACATTCAACATTTGTGTTGAATTTCATTCAAATCGGAGGTGATGATGCCAACCGACTTAACGGTTTGACATGGATTCACTCTATATCCTCTTTACAACTAGTGACGGAAAATAAATTTTTTTTTAATTATATTAAAAAGGGACTGTCAAATATATAAAAAAAAATTTCTGCTCTAAAGAAGTAAAGAAATCTAAAAAACACATGTGACAGTTTCAGTTAAAAATGGGGAAAAAATGAGTTTTGAAGAAAACCTATTTTTAAGTTAGCAAGTTTATTTTTTTCTTTTCAAAGGTTTATTTTAAAACTTACTTATGACAAAAGTAGTGCAAGTAGGAAACTGCGGTTTGCCGCATTAGAAAGAGCATATTGTCATTTTATGAATCACCAAAAAAATAAAAATCTCTTTTAACTGAAACTGTCACATATATGTAAATCGACAAAGACGAACAAGACGAGAGATAAACTCAGCCTTCGAAAAGCCCAACTCTATGGCTGGGTAAGTAAATGCCTCATAAGTTTTTACTTTCGGTTGCCGTTCTTTTCTGAAGAAAACATTTTGTAATAACTTTTTTTGGAAATTATTAAGCTGCTTTAACAAAGAAAAACAGTTTTACTTTTCGTAAAAATAAAAAAATAAATGACAACAACAAACTCATCCCTACGCACTTTGGCCGTAACTTAACTTTGAATTCTATTTTCAACAGATTTGTCCGCCGCAGAGTAGAACGAAAAAGGGAAAACAAACCACATATACAGACTTTCAACTGAACAGAAGCAAGTATGATGCAAGTAATATAAATTTGAAACAAAAACAAAAATTGTAAATTTTTTGCTTTTTTTAACGTATTTTACTTGTAGAATTGTCGCTTGTAGGTTAAAGAAACAGGGCCCAGAACGCACAAACTAATTCTGCCTTAAGATATGTGTTTCCTTGGTTTTTGTAACTTCATAGGTACTGAATTTGAGAGTAATGTTACTATTGTCGTTACCCTATAAAAAAAATAACTTATGAAAAGTATATTTTAAATTACAGTTTTATTTTTAGGCCCTAATTTTGTAAAACAAAACGCAATACCAAAAATAACATTGAAAGCAAAAACAATGTCAAAATTTTTTTGTTGCTTTCTACAGAAATACATACCGCGTTTTAAAATTATCAACGCTACATTAAAATTTAAAAATTCAATAAACATTTCTATAGGAAACAACAACAAAATTATAAAATATTTTCGATTTTGTTTTTCCTTTCAATATAATTTTACAAAATGAGGGCCTTAGTACATTTTTAAAAAAGTACTTTTTTATCCTAAAGTACGAGTTATTATCAATTTCGTTTCCAAATTACGCAAATCTGCTCACAAAGCAAACAGCAAATAAAACAAAAAATTAAATAAACAAATGCTGACCTAAACACTGTTATAAAACTCACACGTGCACAAACAAACATATAAATATGTAGTAGCACTTGTAATGGTATAAGTAGCAACATATCGTACGAGTACTAACTACACTTGAATCATTTATGGTGTGTGTGTTTGTGTGTGTGTGTGTGTGTGTGTCCCTAAGCCCACTTAAATAAATTGCTCTATAATCCTAACATATTACATATTACAGTGAATATAAACACATACAAGTACAAAAACATATGTATAAATCTATTTCATGCAAGTGTATTTGTAATATTAACAATTCATCTACTAAAAAATAATAAGTTTGTGTGTGTGTGTCTTGCTAGTTAAGCATTATTTGTACGTATTTATAGAACACAACAGTAGTAAAAACAACAGCCAGCAACAACTTACTACTCGTACAACAAAACAAATAAAAAAAGAATAAAAAATTGTTTGTTGAAGTATTTTTCTATTTATTTTTAAAGCAAACATTCGCTGCTCTTCAACTGTAGACTTCAACAATGTTTAGTATGTTGCATTTGTTTGTATATGTTGCACATAGCATACACAACAACTTTAACAAATACACACTCATCTATAAATAAATAACAAACAATAATTTTAAAGTGATGTGTGAGTGTTTGTTGTAACGGTTGATGTTGTTTTTGGCTGTTGCAAATACCGCTATTTTAGCATCGCAGTTGGCGACAGAAAATAGCATTGAAAAAAACTATAGCATATGTATTCGTGCATATGTATGTGTATGAATAAATACTAAATTTCGCATATACTACATACATAAATGTATAAATAACGTTAGTGCAAATCCGTTAGTTCTTACACATAGTTATCTGGGGAAATCAGGTATTTGCTTCCGGCCATACGTCTGTCTAAACGCGTCAACAATACATGTGTTTATAAATTTACAAACACAAAAATACATAAATACATAAATCTCATATAATGTAATATATTGTTTTATACTGGAGCACTATGAGTGTGTTAGATGAATATATTAATAGTTCGGTGGAAATTACAATTTTGAATTTAACGTTCAACGTTTTCGGATACAGTTGAAGAAATTCAATCTACACGCGAAGAAAAAACATGGTTGTTGTAAACATATTCTAAGACCAATATATTATGATAAGATTAATGATTGTAGTCACCATATTAAGATTATTATTGAATCATATTATGACTAAATATACTCGTAATATGACATCATAATATTTTTCCCTTAATCATATTATTTTTCTGTTAATTATACTAAGTTAAGAAGTAATCAAATTATTGTCATGTTAATCATAATAAGTTAAGAGGCAATCATGTTTTTATCATGTTAATCATAATAAGCTAAGAAATTAATGATAATATTGTCATAGTAATCATAATAAGCTAGGAAGTAATCATATTATTATCAGGTTAATCATAATAAAGCAATCAAACTGTCAAAAAAATATAAAATAAATAAAAAAATTTTTGATCGATTTTTTATTTTGTGGCTTTTTATAATTTTTCTTTATGTAAATTAAATAGCGGAGTTCAATATAAGGCTTGCAAAGGCTTCCGATTTTGAGATATTGCATAATTTTAAACGCTCTTTACATGTTTCTAAAAATGTTTGAAGTTTAATCTAGAATGGTTTTTCGGCTCTCCTGAAAAATTTGTTTTAAGACATACGTGGTTGCCCATGAAAACCACAGAAATATCGTATCACTTTTATAAAATATAATTAAATCTCTGTGTGTTTTGTTGTTGGATTTTACAAATAACGACGACATTTTGCATTTGCACTATTAAATCACTAATACTGAATGAACTCCGCTAATATTTTATTTTTTTTAGTTTCTTTAAACTAATTTTTTTATAATTATTTTAAATGGCGCTTACATAATATTATTAGAGTAAAAATAGTTGGATTGCATCTTAAACATAATATGATTAATGTATAGAAAGTTATCATGTTATGGCTATTAAATATCATGATATGGTTGTGAGTAATATAATATGTTTTGAAAGTTATCATAATTTAGTTGTTAGAAAAACAATTATTTTTCGATCAACAATACTCAAATTTATAACTGCGATCAACATATATATGTTTACAGTAACTATAATATTGTTGATATTTAATAAAAAAATATCATTTATTTGTGTACGACAACAATATATTGTTACATTAAACATAGTGTTGTTGCCGTAACCATGCCCAACCATATTTTTTCTCTGCGTGTATAAAAGTTGAAGCACATAATGCAAATTTTTCTATTATTTCGCCAAATAATGAAATTTTAATTTGAACTTAACCACCAAACAGATTTGATCTCAGCTCTAGAATTATCGGATATATAAAATACTAAAAAATGTTTTTTCGATTTTTAAAATCCGTTAAAAAGATACGAACATTTTAAAGAAAAATTTGTCAAATCGAATTTTAGGTAGTTCAAAAAAAGTGGGCGTAAAAGTGGGCGGGGCAACATTTTCTTTTCGTATAAATCTAAGTTGGACCATGGCGATCATTTTAAAGAAAAAATCGTCCAAATTATATAGATGTCATTGGTGGTGCAATATGAAAATTGGAGTTTGCTACGCCCCTCCGCCCGCAGACCGAAAATCAAAAAACAGACTTCACACTGTCATCCGCCTGAATATTCTGAAGATTCCCTGAAAATTTCATCAAAATCGGCCCAGCCGTTTTGGAGTCCATACGTTACATTCATACACACATCCTATTTTATATATATAAATTTTTAAATTTTTTAGGAGAAAAAATGACACAAAGGAATATACTTTTTTAGTTCTCCAGAATTAAAAGTTGTTTTTAAGATTTAAGATTAAGATGCTGAAACAAAAGTCAAAACCTCTAATTCTGAACCCAACAATCCTTTAATTTCTAATATATGCTTCTTTAATTTTTACCTAAAATTCTTAACTTTTTCCCATAGTGCACAAAGTGCAGGTATAGAGTAAACGAAAAATCATATAAGCTCTATAAATTACCAACACTTTTCTCTAACTAGAACTAACAATACACCCGCTGGAATACCTGGCCATACAATTATCCCCATAAACAAATGAATGAACGAGCAAACAACAATCTAAGCACATACATACACTGGCTTTAGTAAGCATGTGTTTTAGAGAGTGCATGAATGTAGTTGTGTGTAAATAGCTGTACATTTAATAAAGTATGTTTAAATTATACGGTTGTGGTTTTGGTTTTATTATATTTGTTTTTATTTCGTTAAATTTTCAATAATAGTTTTTTTTTAATTTTTTTTTCCTTTCAGCTTAAAAATGAAATTTGTTTAGACAGATATATTGTAGTTGTAGTTTCTCTTAATGTTGTTGCATTTAATAACATCATCACTAATACAATAAAACAAATTTAATAGAAATTTAGTTTCACCAAGCGGAAAAAACACAAATACGCACACACTTAAGATCAAATAAAGGCAGAATGAGGGAATGTAAAAAAAGAGAAAAAGTGGATGTGGAAAATATATTGATTGCATTAATAAATCGAATAAATAATTATATAAAAATGTTTTGCCTCTATACTTTTCTACTGTTTAAATACAAAACAAACACATTTATGAAAAAACACATACATATAAATACACACATACATAATTGTTTGCTAGTATGTGTGCATGTGGTTATGTGTTCTCTTTATGATAATGTTATGTATTTTCATTTATAATTGAAAATTAACTTTTTCTATTTGTTTTGTAAATTATAAAATAAATCAATTTTTTAGATTAAAATTTTTGTTTCATTTGCCTGGGTATGTGTGTAAGTGTGTGTGTTATACAAAAAGATATTAAGTTAAGCATTTTGTAATTCATTTATGATTTACAAATAGTAAACTAAATGTATAAAAATATTTGTGTAAATCTCATTTTATTTGATTTACAAATAGTGTATAATTATAATTGTTATTTTAGTTGTATTGTGTTCAACAGTTGTATTGAAAAAACTTAAATTATATCATATTTCGTTGGGTGTTTTTATTAAAGAAAAAGTGCAATCCAGAAAGTAACTGCCTCTTCAATAATTTCGAACGTTAACGTTCACTTAAAAATAACCTTAAAAAGTATTTTTCATATAAAATTCTGAACGAATCTATACGTTCGAAATATTTGAATAGGCAGTAATTCCAACAAAAATTTAACTTTAAGTGATTAAAACGTCAATTAAAAGATTTTGCAAGCTTTCACGAAATGATTGCCTATTTGATTTTTTTTTGCAGGCACAATCATTACCGATTTGCATTAAAATACAATTAAATTGACTTTTTATTTTAATTTGAATTAACATTCAGGAAATTCATGAACGAATGACTAATTAAAATCATTAAAACGTTGCGTATACGTAGAAAGAGTGCACACCATATTAATAGACTTCTAATCAGTGTTCGAAAATAAACACTAAATATCGTTCCTTAGTGTTCGGTTCGGTCGATTTGTGGAAAACACAAACACTAAAAGAGTTAACGTAGAAAATAATTGAAAAAATAACATTTGTCATTTGATTGTCATTTTTCGAACCCAAAAATAATGCTGTTTTTATCCAACTCAACAAAAGATGATAACATTTAATTCCGTTCGGTTTTTTTTTTAAACCACAAACTTCATTGTGTTCGGTTCGGCTCATTAATGTTCGTTACTTTTGGCTGGTAAAATAAAACCAAAAAAAAACAGAAAGCCAGCAAATAATTTTACACAATATACACACAAGCTGCCCGTGCTGCGGTCGTTGCTAAAATTGTATGATTGTTCATTTCTTTATCAATGTAAAAAAAGAAACATTATATAACATTAAAATATAATGTTTGTCTACAGTATCACAACAATTGTTCTGTTTTTTAACGAAGAACCGAACATTATATAATATTCGGTTCTTTCTGGAAAATAGTTACGAACGGTATTAAGGGTTGTGAGCATCTACACAATCACTTAAAAAAATAGATATCGTTCTTGGGTGTGTTAGCTAAATAATGTTTTCGAACACTGCTTCTAATAAAACTCTAATATAAATAATAGAAAAGCACTAAACTATAAAAATCTTGTTATATTTTTCCCCAACGAAAAACTGCACAATAAAGAAATTTGGTTTCCTTAATGTCTCATTTGCTTCTATCCTGTCGCAAAGCTAACCAGCACTGAAGAGAAAATTTAAAAGTTATCTGTTTCAAAAAAGGAGACCAGTTTTGTGTTAGATTATTGGTAAAAATATGAGCTCGCTCGGTTGAAAATTGCCGTGAGGCACGCGCATTGAAATCTTTGAGAATGAAATTCGGGCTAAATGGAGAGAAAAATGCCCGTAACTACTGAGGAGTCACCCCTAGAGATGTTAAATGTATGAGCAACCCCCATTATTTTTACATTACCAATATTTCTTTAAAACAAACTTATCCTCCATC
Organism: Pollenia angustigena; assembly: GCA_930367215.1. NCBI lineage: Eukaryota > Metazoa > Arthropoda > Insecta > Diptera > Polleniidae > Pollenia > Pollenia angustigena. The sequence continues at coordinate 178,986,143 of OV884058.1, read as the reverse complement.
TCCAACCCTTCATATCCCCATACGAAACCAATTAGGATGTACTCCAATCCAATTACGTTTTTTAAATCTTGGACTTAATGTCCGTCTGGCTGTCCGTCCGTCCGTCTGTTCTAGAGTCGGATTTCGAGAAAATTAAATTTTTCGTATGGGGACCATATGAAGGGTTGCAGATGGAGGATAAGTTTGTTCTAGAGAAATTTTAGAGATGTAAAAATAATGGATCGCCCATACATTTCACATCTCTAGGGGTGACTCATCAGTAGTTACGAGCGCTTTTCTCTCCATTTAGCCCGAATTTAATTCTCACGATTTCAATGCGAGTGTGGCACGGCAATTTTCAACCGATCGAGCTCATATTTTTACCAAATTTTTTTTACCCTAACCCAATACAAAACTGGTCTACTTTTTTAGAAAATCGAAAAAAAAATGTTGGACCACCTTAATGTTGGTATGTATTAACATACAAATTGACGATAATGACTTTTACGATAGCTAGTATGTCATGACAAAATGTTGCCCTGGTAGGTCCAAACGTAACCATAGGTCCCATATCCCAGCAAAAACTATACTTACAGTCCTAATTTTAATGACTTCAAGAATTCATTACTTTTTTAGCTTTATTCGCCACTTTTTGGATTATTAAGCTAGATTTACACGATTGAAGGTATTTTGAAGTCTTATCAAAATTTTGAAAATTTATTTTGATGTTCTATTTACACGTTTCAAAAATTTGATCAAAATATTCTTTCAACATATTTCAAAATCTTTTGACAAAAATTTGATCAAAATTTGTTGAAGCTAATTTACACTATTGGTAAACTTTGTATATTGAAAATATTGACTTTGATCAGCTGTTTTGCTTCTTTTGTGAAATAATTTATTATTATAAAAAAAACAATTAATAAGTATGGACGACGACACAATTATCATAGCATCAACATTTTTAATATTGGAGGAAGAAGTAGCTGATTATAATGCAAAAAAAAGAAAAAAACAAAAGGAACATTGGGTTCGACCTTTTCTTTTGGAAGGTAATGGTATCTATGTCTCTTTTCGGGAGCGATTGAAAAGGAATGATCCCGACCTTTACAAAAACTTTGTACGAATGTCACCAGACGATTTTGATTATTTGCTTAATCTAGTCACCCCATCAATAGAAAAGGCCAATACTAATATGCGGGAATCTATATGCCCCGGAGAACGCCTGGCAATTACTTTAAGATTTTTTGCGACTGGGGACAGTTACGCAAGTCTGATGTTCTTGTTTAAAAGATCAGGATCATCGATATGCAATATTGTGCCTGAAGTCTGCGCTGCATTATATAAAGTTTTAAAAGATGAATTTTTAAAGGTAAAACCGAATTTATTAAAAAAAAAAACATATCAAAAATAATATCTATTTGTACAGATGCCCGCAACAGAGGAGGAATGGGAGAGTATTTCCCAAAATATTAATAAAACGTGGAATTTTCCCAATTCAATTGGGGCATTAGATGGAAAACACATCGATATTATAGCACCAGCACACTGTGGAAGCGCATATTTTAATTATAAAAAGAAAAACAGCATTGTTTTGATGGCGCTTGTGGACGCGAACTACAATTTTATTTACATTGACGTTGGTGCAAAGGGTAGAGAGTCCGATGGCGGAGTATTCAGCAGATGTTCGCTATCGAATGGATTATATAATAACACGTTGAATTTGCCGCAACCGAAACCACTGCCCTGTAGACAAAAACCTATTCCATATGTGATTGTTGCAGATGATGCGTTTCCCTTAAATTCCAATATTATGAAACCATATAGTTTTCGGAATCAAAACACGAAGGAAAGAATTTTCAATTACAGGTTGTCCAGATTTAGGCGTGTTTCGGAAAACGTGTTTGGATTAATATCAGCCCGATTTCGCGTTGTCAGAAAAACAATGGAACTTTCCCCACCAAATGTTGTCAAAGTTGTTCTCGCAGTATGTGCATTACACAATTTTTTGAACAAACGCAATTCTGGTGCCTATGCACAAACAAGAGACTACGACCAAGTGAATGCGGATGGATCTATAACGGATGGACGATGGCGTGAAGAAGTGCGGATAGAGAATATTTTATCTACGATAGAACCATTGTGCAATCAAGGTCGTCAAAGCGAAACGTCCAAGCTCATTCGACAAGAATTCACGGAATATTTTTTAAATGAAGGGGAAGTTCCATGGCAATACAAGCACATTTATTAAAAATTAATTAAAACCCAATAAATCAAAATAAAAAGTTCAATTCATTTATTTAAAAAGAAATCACATTCTGTTCACATATAAAATATTAAAATAAAAAAATATATAAAAAATAAAATTATAATATTAAAAAGAAATCACATTCTGTTCACATATAAAATAATAAAATAAAAAAATTTAAAACAAAGTTAATTGTTTTGCTGTGCTTCAAATGAGTCGATGACATTATTAATTTGAGTTCTCAGTCTGAAAATATAAGTTCGTATCAAATATTGTTTGAGTACTATGCATTTCAAACTCACCTGCGAGCATTTGACTCTGAATATGCAGAAAGCTGCTGTCCAACATACTCTCCATAGCCCTTCTGCCAACTTACGTTTTCTTTTCCTTCTGACACTTTCTGAGAAAGGAATTGGCCAAGTTTTTCGTAAACTTCTGAACGCTTACTGTCGATTTCATTTACTTCTTGCACTTTTCTACGCTTTGCAGGAGTACTATTTTCGAGAGCAGCGTTTGCAAGTGAACATTGAGCTTCCGAATTCTGAAACTGCTCTTCAACATCATAACAATCCTCAAAAGCACAATTAGTTAAGGTCTCTAAGTTTGATTCTGTACCGCCTGATCCACGATTTCTCACAGTATCTAAAAAGTGTAGAGCTGCAAAATATTCATATTTTGATACATAAGTAGCGCCACCTTGTCCACTTTTGGAGGTATTTATTTTTTTGTGCTCCGCCTGCAATATAAAATACTTTTAAATGTGATCAAAACATACAACAAAAAAACAATTTACATTATAGCGTGATCGCACAGCGTTAAATTGCGCTTTGCAGTCGGCTATGCAATGATTCGTTGCGGCAGCAATTTCTGACCAGCACTTCTCCTTTTCATTTCGGTTTCTGTACCCATCAATATTAAAATTCCAAATCGGTTCGCGTAATTCAACCATTTCGATGAACAGTCTCAATTCATCTCCTGTCCACTTTTTCTGCTGCTTGCGATTGTTGCGCAAATTATCATTTATGTTATCACTTTTAAAAATATTGATATATTATTCCACAAATATATACATAGTTATTAAATATGTAATGCTTACCAACTCATATTAATTTACTAATTTTGATTTTATTATTAAAGAAATTTATTTACATTGCCAATTGCCGCAACAAACATATGTAATTAAAAACAGCTGATATGTATTGAATCAAAAGAATGAAGATGCTGTCAAATTATTTAAAGTTATCAATATTGCCAGATGCGATTTTGATGCTATTTACACGGCAACAATAAAATCTTCAAAAGTTTTGTTCAATAAATTTTGATCAATAAATTATGAAGAAATTTGCCTGTTTACACAAGTTTGAAGCATTTTGAAGAGTAATTTTGAAGAAAATTTCAATCGTGTAAATTTAGCTTTAGTTATATATTAAATAATAACTTTATTATTATATCTTAAATATACATTACAAAAAAAATTTATATTATTATACGATTTTAAATAAATATTTAACTCAATTTGCAGTATATTCCGTTAATATTTGTTAGACATTTGGTAATACTATATAGTAATTTTAACAATAATTTTGATGTTAAATCCATGGAAAATCTAAAAACCAATCAAATGTATGTAACTATCTATATATAAATCGGCTAAGGCAAAACAGTTAAGAACACTTTCCTCCTCTGTATGTCAACCGATTTGAACAAAATATACACCATTAAAGAGGTATTTACGCAAAGAAGTGTACAATGTATATTTTATTAAAATTTGTCCAATAATTTCAGAGTTATAAGCGTTCAAAATTGTTACTAACACAAATGCAAAATAAATAAATACAAATTTATTTTCAGTTATCAAATAATAAAAAATTAGGGTGATCAATTATTCGACATTTTTCAGAAACCGGTTTTCGAATATTTCGACTATATAAATCAGACCAGGCAAAACAGTTAAGAACGCTTTCTTCCTTTGTTTGTCAACCGAACCTCTATGAGGAGAAAAAAGGGGAAATATGGGAAACTAAATTTCTTTTTTTTTACTTTTCTGTGCTTCATGAGATAATTTTTAAATTTTCTATAGAACTTAGAAACATAATATTATAGGTGTAGGATCCTGAGTGTGTGATAACCTGAGTGAGTATTAACCTATTTTGAATTTTCGTTAATATTCGACCTATAAAGATAAAATTATACATTAAACTGGGTGAATAAGAACATGTAAGGGGAGCTTTTTGGTACTTTTTCGTTCTACATCTGGTACTTTGATTAATTTTCGTTAATATTAGACATAGAAACATAAAATTAAACGTGCAACGTCCTGAGTAAATGACAATAAATAAAGAAGACTTTTTGATACTTTTTTGTTTTTCAATTGGTATTTTTTATACTGAACTTACAAAATTAAATTAACTCACGTAGAAGATAAAATATAAACGGGAGATTGGTCCCTCGCCAAATCGATCCACTTTGAAGGAAAAAATAAATGCTAGAAACAAATAAATTCATATATAATTTTGCTTACTTCATATTTAGAAAAAAAAAATATGGTCGAATTTTGACCATAAGACGAGCACTAGTAAACACAAATGTGTTCCAAAATTAACCTCACAGTATATTTTTGTTATTAGAACACTAGTACCTATATCGATCTAATGTAAACGATGTATTTTGAACAACATAACATTTACATTGCACGCATTTGTATTACAGTGTTAAAGCTATCAATGATTTTGTGCAGCAAAACACTCCTTATTAAATGTTTTCTTACATTTCGAAAAATTTATTATTGTGTACACTTTCATGCATATTAGAACAATTTTAATAGGTGTGTTTAACATTTTTGAATTAATTTGCAATAACTTATTTTTGGCCTTTTTTTGCAACTATATATTTTTATACAAATTTTAAGTATACAAAAACACATTATTTTTTAGGTTATAATAGGCCAAATTATAAAGGATTACTTTCGGGACATCCCGAACAAAAATAAGTACTCGTCAAATTCGCATTATTTTTCTGCTTATTTTGTAAGCAAAGTGTTTGCTGGGATAAACCCCCATCCTAAAATCTTAAATGTTTAGATGAAGATATCTTAATAACATTTGGCACAAAAAACTTTTACCTCATAACATAATTTTGTTAAGGCGGGTGTCCATGATTCTCCATGGGTCACAAATAGGGTAAACTATCAAAATTTATTTTATTTTTCTTTGGTGTAGGGTATCATATGGACGGGCCATATACCAATCGAAAAAAGGCGAACAATTCCAAATTTCTTGAATTTGGCAAGTAATAAAATCTGAATTAAAATCTTTAGGTTTTTCCTTAGTTTTCATTGTCTTCAATCTTCAGTAAAACTTGCATATATTTATTAAATATTTAGTAAAAATTTCGTTTTATTTTCTTTTGATTAAAAAATGTTTATAAAACCAATTTCACCAATTTTCCTTAAAGTTTTGCTGGAATATGGATTTGAAATTTCTTACAATTTTAAAATTTCTAAAGTTAATATGTTCAAACAAAAAAAAAATATACTTATTAAAAAGAACTTACCGCCTCTGGATTACTCGCGAAATCAATAAAGGGAGGAAATGAACCTGATTCACCTTTGGGACCAGGAGGACCCGGTGGTCCAGGAGGACCACGTATACTATCACCAGCAGGACCTTTAGGGCCACGTTCACCTTTCTCGCCTTTAATAGTACGATATGCTTAAAAGAGAACAAAAATTAGGAAATTAAAAAAAAGTGTTAGGAATTTTAAAAAAAAATTTTTAGAACCAAAAACAAATAAAAGTGCGGCATTCGGCTAGCCGAATCTTATATAACATTCACCTTGGGGCGATAAGAACAGAAAGTTGTTTAATGATAGTTCTGCCTATCGCTTGTTACACAGAAGTCTATTATTGCCACGCCCACTTCCCACCTATATTTTTAAAGTGATTGGTTATTGATATACAGCTATTTTTTCAAATTTGGACAATCTTTCTCTTAACTTTTTTTAGATATAAATAAATGAATTTTGTGCGCCGCCTTTTTCTTCGATCCCGCCCGCATTTTGTCGGATGTTGCAAGTTGATAACCAAGATGCTTGTACCTAGTTCGGAAACTTTGCTCTTTCAGTTCTCAAATATCCAGACGGACATTGTTATATTAACTTCGCTGCATATGTTTATATCGCTCCTTTATTGCAGCATAGTCATTTCTCAAAAAATTCAAACTTGGCAAAATAAGATTAAAGTTTTCAAAATGTACCTTTATACAGATGAAGTAAAATATATTTTGCTATAACTTTGCTTCAGTTTGAAATATAATACTGATGTTTTTTACATAAAAGAAGGTAATAACAAAGTAAAAAATGTGCTTCAAAAGGAGCAGCTTTTTGTATGAATTCATACCTCAAATCGCTTTAAATCTGCTGATGGGATGCCTGATTTTTGTATGGGGTGTTCCCGGTTTGGAGGGTTATTTTCTGCTGACAGTAAGCGCTTCTTTAAACATGCATACAAAGCACTCCTAAAGTGCTTTTTTAAGGGCTCACTAAATAAACATATTCATTAATGTTTTGCTTCTACTTGCTTTAATGCCTTTTTTCAATAATTTTCGTAGACCATAATATATTTAAATTTTTTTCGCTTTAAAACGTTCTTCGTGGTCAGCACTAAAAAATCAGCTTTTTTGTATATTTTATTTTTTATCATTTACTGCTGTATAAGAGCTCTCTAATTGAAGCGCTTGACTATGCGCTTTTTTTCTATAGTGCTTCAAAAAACACAAATTTTTTTTACTGGGAACTAACACTTTTGCTTAAGTAAGTTATACTGCCTGTTTAACGATATCGAACGTCATCGTTCGCATAGAAAATTACATTTAAAACAAAAACAAAAATCGAACATTGTTCGAAGTTTGTTTTTGTTTTTAATGTTATTTTCTATGCGAACGATGACGTTCGAAATCCATGAACAGGCTGATCATTTTTGATTTTCGAGACATGACTATGTTGCAATAAAGGAGCGATATGTATTTCTTATGTGAAAAGCCGCAAAAAACATCATTAAAATAACAAAAAAAAAAAAAACAACTTATACCTTGTTACTTTTGGTAATGGATAAAAAAAAAAAAACAACAACAACATGGGATATTATGAAAAAGTAGAGGTAGTCGTGTTTTACTGCTCTTATCTCAGTTATTTATTGTCCGAACTTGATGAATTTTAATAGCAAAATTAGGAGGAGCAGATGTGACAGAAATATAAAGCAACCATGTCATCATCATGTAATTGCGACAGACAGGCTGCCAACTTAAAACAATAAAAAAATTCTCTCTCAAAATTATACAAACACAATTATAAAGTTAGATTTTCGGCAGTTGGACTTGGTTTTTTTCTCTCTCTGCTTTTATCGTTGTCATAGAAGAATGACTAGAATCGAAATAAGGGAAAAAACCCCTAGACATCTGTCAAAAAATGTATCTCTATGTTTGTATTATTAAGATTGAAATTGCTTACTTTTTTGTTCCGTATTTACATACATGTATATTGTTGCAGGAATTAAAGAACGCTGTAACTAACAAAAAATCGAAAAAACGTTTTTTTTGCATAATTTTTATCAGAAAAAAATACTGCGTCGATTGGTCCCGGTCCCATATTTCTATGATGAAAAAAATACACTCACGCAAGAAAAAAATCGTTTGCTGAAAGCCGCAGAATCACCGGGAATAATAGACTTGAGAGAAAATGTTTAGAGCCAATATATAAAGCGAGAAAAAATAAAAATACATTTTAAAAATCATGTTGTATAGTTTTTGTGATATGAACTTTTTTCTACTTTCCTTCATACAGGTTTTTTGGCTCTGGTCAATATTTTATGTTTTGTCAGTTACAGCGTTCTTTAATTTCTGCGACGATATATGGGTTAATCCAAAATGTTGAACGTGATAGCCGTACGCATCAAAAATGCAATAACATTTTAAACAACAAATATTTTTACTTTCTCTTAACCCTTAAATTATAGTACCAAGAAAGCACTGCTATCTATGCTAAGTTTATGGAGGGCGCGATTCTGGGTCAAAGATAATGGCAAAAGAACTGGCGGTTCGAACGTTAAAAAAATAGAAGTAGTTTTTGTGGCAATATGTAAAAAGGCGTAATTCAGCGAAAACTGGCACAATTTTTTAGGCAAACTACCCTGCAAATAAAATTGGACCACCTGATCCATTTTTATAAAATGGACTACTCCATTGACTGGTCCGATGTAATGCAAGCATGGACCATGTCATTGTTAAAAACTTTTTGTACTGAAACGACATGTCTGCGTTTTTTTACGACATGCTTTCGTTTTTAAAAGAATTCAAAGCTAATCCTATTGAGTATACCATGGAGTAGTTTTCAAACTACTCCTTAGTGGTCCAAAGGTGGGTTATATGTTCCTTTCCTACGACATCGTAATGTAAAATAGACCAGGTTTTGTCCCTACGTTTGGGTTACCTGTGGACTACTCTTTACACGCGTGTTTGGACTGGTCCTATTATTTGCAGGCTACATTCAGAATTTTACGTAGCAATGGAACATTAAACTGTCTTTGGTTTGATTCCAAAATCTTCTGTATTTTTTTTTAAGCCAAAATCTGGGTCGATACGTGACATTTCAAAAATGAAATTTTTTCCATAATAATTGAACTGAATAATGATTAAAATAAAATAAAAATTTACCGTTAATCCGAATAACAGATTTCTCTTTGAACTCTTCCTTATATTACAGGCCATGTAAGAAATTTTTTTTGGAATAATTTTTATCAAATATCACCTCTTTTAGGGATGATAATATTAAAGAAAATATACAATAAAACAGAAATAAATAAGAAATTACGTTTGCACAACTTTGCAGTCTGATTGTTCATCTAAGTGAACAAATTTATGGGTAAATTTATAAAATTAGTAAAATCTAACTATTTTTCTATAACAATATCGTAAAATAATCAGGTTTTAATAACTTGTAAATTTTCGGTCACGGTGGACCTTTTGACGGAAATGCCAATATGTAGTTTTAAAAGACAATTTTTTGTTTTGAACGGATTTATGTTTTTTTTTTTTTTTTTTGCTTGGTAGAAGAGGCATGATTTTTATGAACACCAAAAAAATTTAAAGTAATTTTTGGTACGGAAAACAAACAATGAAAACCCATTCTAGCAGTTATTTACTGTCAACAAATTCTGCATTTTAGTTTTAAACTATTACTTTGTTTTTTCAATATTTTTTCAATTATTTAATGAACTACTTTAGCATGACTTGACAATAACAATTAAAGTCTATTATTCTTTCCATTATCTCTCTCCATAACAATTTCAAAGTGTTCAATTAATGCTTGTTTTTTAAAAACCTCTCGAAAGAAAGGTGTTACCAATATGTTTTGTTATTGTCAAGGTTATTATCTAACAAAATTACTGACAATAACACAAAATTCATACAATTATATTTGGAAATGTGGCAGAAAGGGTCTCTTATGACTTAAAGCTTTTAATGCAGGACCTTTTCCAAACAATCAGTTGTATTAATTCTATGTCATACTATTTAATTGTCATTTAGTATTGCAACAATTTTAATAATATGTAGTTTATTGTGGAAAAAAATTGTTATATTTGAATTTTTCCATAACCGTTGGGCTTAGCTTATATGCACTGAAAGAAAAACTCCTACAAAATTTAAGTTTTTTCTACACTTTAGTCCGAATCGTACTAAAAAATTTAAGTACGAATAACACTTAAAGTACTTAAAATAATACTTAATGCGATAACTTTCGAAAACCAATATGCGAGCATACTCGTGTGCTTGTAATAGTTTGTTGTAGAAACAATAACAACACTACAAGAGTGCCCCGGTAGGCTAGCTAGTAGTGAGCTAGTCTATCAACCCCGGGGTTGCGGGTTAGATTCCCGCCAGAGACTCTGGTTTCTTTCCTGCAGACAAGCGTCAAGCTTCGCGGGAATTAGCATAGGGAATTAAAAAAAAAAAAACAAATAGATAATTTTCATGTTTAAAAAGTAAGAAGAAGTAATTCCCATATTCTATTTGTGAAAATTATTTAGTATTAGTAGACATCAAGTTTTTAAAGCAGAATGATTAAGAAAACCATTTGGGCATACTGCTGGTGTCTTATAATTGAGAATTAATCTGTAAACAGAGGGCGGAATACAACAAAAGTAAAATAAACAGAGGTAACGAGTAGGTAAAATAATAATATTCTCTCAGGTTTCGAATTTTTTTGCGCACGGATCGAGATTTAACCGTCTTATAAATTCTCAAATCAAGCACAGCTTGATCACTTTTAATTAAGTCAATCCTGTTTTCGGATTATTTAAAGTAAGGAGCACTTGAATAATCCGTTCTTGAATCAATCATTCTGTACTTGATTCAAAGAAATTCGTACTGGCCGTACTATGACACCGCTTCGGCTTGATTTAAATGACGTATGGATGAATTTGTTTTGTCAGTGTGGAAAATTTGAAATTTTTTTAGTTGGCCCATGAAAAACTTTAATAACAACTCGTGATCTATACTTTTATTGATTGTTTTTTTTTTTTTTTTTTTTTTTTTTTTTTTTTGTGACAAATAAATGAATGTGTACAACAAAATTAGGCAAATTACAAAGTGTTATGTTGTGTCATATTGGTTATAATTGCTTTATTTGTTTGTGAATGACACACTTATAAAATTATAGCATATACATTCAATATGACACAATCAGCCATGTCACAGAGTACAATTCCGTTCGGAAACGGAATTCAATCCGTATTTTGGTTCTTCAGAAAATGACGAAAAAAAAATTCGGAATGAAACCATTTTCGTTTTCATGCACGGAATGGGAGTTTTCTGTATCTGAAAGGCCAAAAAACTATCAAAATCAATTCCGAACGGAATTGTACTCTGTGACATGGCTGAATATAACACTTTTTGAATTACATAAATATTATTTTATTTTTTTAAACCAAAAAATAATTACATATTTTTCAAACAGAATCGATAATAATATTTTAATGAATTCCCTTTTTAAACTCCCCAAAGACTATTCTAAGCAAATTTTATTGGAAAATATTTTTCAAAGGGTTTAGTTTGCAACTTCAAAAAGGGTCCTCCCTAATTACAATTTCATGTACAAAAATACACACTCACACCTTTATTTAACCATTGCAATTTGCATGTTTGGTTGTAAGTGTATGCAAATGCACACAATTTGTTTGTGCAATTTGTAATGTCCTATGTGCGGGTTTTAAAGAAATTAGTTTAGCCGTTCACAGTGAAAATATTACCATTTTTTTATATTTTTATAGTGGTTGGTATATATCAGTGGTGGGAAACAAACATACTACGATATTTAGGATTTTTCCGGTACTTTTTCATTTCCCGCGAAAGCGCGATTAATTTTTCAATTTAACAGGAATTCCCGCTAGTTCTCGCTTAAAGCCTAGTACTCTGTTCCAAATTCTGACATCTATCAATGTTACCTATATTGCGATTTTGCACAATATGACGTTTTCTGTTGTCTTATTTAATTTTTTAATTTCTTATTTTATATTAAGTTTATACTTTTTTTCTTTTGCTTGAACTAAGTGCAACTAACATTATTTCGCAGTTGTAAAAAAATTTGGCCAGAAACATTTTGTATTTTTTTCACAAAATGAACAGAGTACAACTCTATCAACATTCTTTCATAGATATTCCGCACAAGTTTTTTCATATAAGTTTTGACAGCAGTTTACGTGAAATGTTGAACAGAGTACCCGGATTAATATCAGACTGTGCAATGTACCTTTAGAAGGCGAACTCAACACCGCCCGCCTGGAAAATCTTATTTGGCAAATCTTTTTATGTGTTGGAATAGAAAAGAAAGTTAGAAAATGTCCGAAGTAGGCTTCTAGTGGGGCCTGTGGTAAATTGTGGATCGATCTTAACGAAAGTTGACAGTGTGATTTCTAGTCATACAAAATAAAAGCATTATTTGTAACAATTTTAGGAGTACTGAAGTGTTTCTTGAGAGTGGGCTTAATATATCATTATTCATTACGGTGTAACGCGTGCTCAGCGTCTTTTCGGGAAGAGGGCTTATGAGCCCTATGGTAAATTATAGATATTTACAAAATTGTATATGCATTCCGCCACTATTAATGCTAGTTTTTGTAGCAAAATTATAAATTTTTTTAAGATAGCTTTTCCATATTTTGATTCGTAACTTTTATCCTAACAAACCGATTTTGTTGGCTTGCAATCCCAAACTGCTTATGGCTAGTTTACGCTATTGTACATCGTATTATCTGATTGTGTGAATGTAATGCAGGGATGTCAGATGTGACGATTTTACGTCGTTTTGACGATTTTTTTCGCTGAATTTACCAAAATGACGATTGACGATTTTGAATGTAGAGTCACTTAGGTGTTGACGATTTAATCCCGACAATAAATTTAGTTTAAACTTTAATCTTTCATCAAATTTTTAACACTTTAATCTGTCAAGTAAAGTTTTTTTCTAACCGAACGTTTCCACATGCAAGTAATTACTTGCAAGTAGTGTATACGTATTATCAACAAAAAATCGAGGAAACAGCCGATTGGCTGAATGAACAAAAATTGTGTGAATGTTAGTGAAAAAGTGTCAGTGTATTGAGTTTTTCGAACTTGCACTTGAATGTGGAAACGGGGGGTAAGTTAATATATGTATGTATATTAGGGTGGTCGTTAACTGTATGGATCAAATTTTTTTTCTATTTTTCCATGCTCTAACCCCCCAATTCGGTGGGTATTGATAAAAAAAACAACTCCAAAAAATTTTTAGGACGATCGGCGAAGGCTAAGCCGTCCCTCAAGCCCGCCAAAGTTTGAGAAAAATCGTAAAGTCCGACTTGTATGACTTATATTTAGGAAAATATTAATTTTACATAAAAATCGTTTTCTAAGAAGTTGTTGTTAGTAAAGTTTTCAACAACTTTTGTCTTAACAAGTTTTCTCTAAAACTCATATTGAACAAAACCTAATTAAAATAAAAAGTAAACAGCAGCATTGATGCGAATTGTTTCTTTAGAACTGTTTTTTCTTACACACGTCAATTCAGCTTTAATATTTGTGTTTGTGTGCGTTTGCTTAAAAAAAAAATAGTCAAACGCATATCATTTGTTTCTAACGTACCACGGTTGATAAAGTTGGTGCAATTGTACTTTTTTGATACAATTCAAAGCTAAAAAGTACGGTGGTACCCTAGGGTGGCCGTTAAAATCAAAAGTTGGATTTATTTAGGTCTCACTAGCCAATTTGGTGGGTATTGATAAAAAACCACTCAAACATTTTTAGGACGATCGGCGAAGGCTAAGCCGTCCCTCAAGCCCACCAAAGTGTGAGAAAATTATAATTTTACATGAAATCTGACTTTTATGTTTAATAACTTAGAAAATATTAATTTTGTAGAAAATTTGTTCACAAGTTTTTCTTTGTCTCTTATTAAACAAAATAAACTTAAAATATCGAATAAGCCACTAAAAAATCTAATTTTTAATTCATTAAAGAAACGCATTTTCTATGAATTAGTTTTGCTGAAAAACATTTTTATTATTTATTTAAAAAAAAACCGACCAGCCGGGCACCTGGCGTTTTACCCTAATTCGGGTACGCTGAATTCAGTGGTGCTAACCGTTTTTTAGGTTAGCTCTTGTTTTCAAAATTTCGAAAACGGAGGAGGTTGCACAGCGTAACTCAAAAACGGTTAAGTTTATAAAATAAACTAAAAAAACGAAATTCCACAATAATATTACCTTTAACCATTGTTATAGGTTTTTCTAACATGCGTAGTCGTTTTAGAAACCAAATTTTATTTGGCAATGGGGATAAAACAAATTATGTGAGGTTGGTCATACTTTTGACCCAACTGAGGGCAATCTTGACGCTGTAGTGGCCAAATTTAAGAATTATATTAAACCGGCATATTTGTATGGAGCCCCCCTAAAGGGTGGAGATGCAAGGCAATTATGTTTTAAGAAAATGTTAAGCACAAAAAACTAATGAAGGTCCGTCATATATTTAATCCCCCTTGGTGCGATTCCTTGGCAGTTCTGGGGCTTTTTCTTCAATATATTTCTAGTCTGTGTTGACAATTTTATTTGAGAGCCCCCTTAAAGAATAAAGAAAGCATGCAGGTATGTTACAGGGATGATAAATGAGAAAACCAATATCGTACTTACGAACTTCTACAATCGTACTTTTTCGACCCCAATAGTAATAAATATTTTTTTTTTATAAAAGAAAAAGACTTTTGTTTCGGTTACACTTGAAACCATTGGTACATACGGTCTATTTCGTTCCTTTGTTTTTATAATATTTTGGCATGAAGGCTTATATGCTGCCGTTGATACCTGATTTAGAATGTGGCATATGCAATCGTCCAATGATTAAGTGCAAAAATCTATTCACAATAGCGAAGTTTAGTGTTTGGTACAAATGGTCTTGCAAAGAGCAAATGCAAAATATCATAGCTGTTTTGTTAAATCCAACAACAACATACACAGAGTTAATTTCAGATTTCATAAAAACGCTACGAAATTCTGCATTTGCACTTTGGCAAAACCATTTGTACCAAAGACTGAAATCAGTTTATATTCATTGGACAGTAAATACGAGTTGCCATTTTATACCAATTATAAATATTTAGGTTTGAAAAATTTGGAAATAGTACCAAATGAGTCACGGTGGTACCACCGTACTTTTTGGCTTTGAATTGTATCAAAAAAGTACAATTGCACCAACTTTATCAACCGTGGTACGTTAGAAACAAATTATATGTGTTTGACTATTTTTTTAACGCACACAAACAAATATTAAAGCTGAATTGACGTGTGTAAGAAAAAACAGTTCTAAAGAAAAAATTGGCATCAATGCTGCTGTTTACTTTTTATTTTAATTAGGTTTTGTTCAATATGAGTTTTAGAGCAAACTTGTTCAGGCAAAAGTTGTTGGAAACTTTACTAACAACAACTTCTTAGAAAACGATATTTATGTAAAATTAATATTTTCCTAAATATAAGTCATACAAGTCGGACTTTACGATTTTTCTCAAACTTTGGTGGGCTTGAGGGACGGCTTAGCCTTCGCAGATCGTCCTAAAAATTTTTTGGAGTTGTTTTTTTTATCAATACCCACCAAATTGGCGAGTGAGACCTAAATAAATCCAACTTTTTATTTTAACGGTCACCCTAATGTATATAGAGGCGAATATATATTTATATCTACTAGCGGACTCGACGAACTTCGCATCGTCCCAATTTTAAGCCTTCAGACAAACTTAAGAGTAATAATACAACACAAATATTAAAATTTTTAATATGATTTATTTGAATGGAATCAGTAGAGAGCGATTTGATGTACAAAAATCTTTAAATCACTAAATATATAAACCATCTTTAAACGTATAAAATTCGGCGTTTAAACTACCAACACAGACCATATGAATTTGATAAGATTTATCGTAGTGCTGTCACATGTTATTTTTTTACCACATATAACACATGGGAGAATGATTTATAGTTGCTGAGTTTAAACTACATATAAATTCAAGTTTAGTTCAACTTAACCAGCGTTTAAACCATCATTGGTTTATTTGCCATTATTGTACAAGTTTTTTTTTAGAAAAACAACTAGTTAATATTAGTCAGGGCCATTTTTTGATGTTTTTTTTTATATTGGCAGGACGATTTTTCGAAAAAAAAAAAATAATCTGACAGCACTATTTCACTTGTTTGTTTTATTTGAGTACAATAACTGCCTGCTTTTAAAACACGAGTGCAAAACTCCTTCAAATTACTGCCTGCTTTTAGATCGCGAGCACAAAAGTGACTCGTTTAACTAATATTTAAAACAAAATTTAAAATTATCACCACTTCTTAAGGGGGCTCCCATACAAATATTGCGATTTATGAAATTTTTAAATTAATTTAAATTTTTTGACTTTTGTGAATAAAATCAAAAGTTGTTAACAGATTTTAATCATTTATAGCTGTAATTTTTAATAGATTTTTAACAAACAAAAATTTCGAAATGTTGATTAAAAATTATTTTTGTTGCCAAAAAAAAAAAAAAAAAAATATGTTTCTAAAACGACAGCGCATGTTAGAAAAAAATTTAACGTTTAAAGGAAATTTTATTGCGGATTTTCGTTTTTTTTAGTATGTAATTTCAATAAACTGAACCGTTTTTGAACCGGTATTGGATTCAGCGTACCCGAAAAAGGTTTAAGCGCCAGTTGCCAAATTCTAGCACAGTGTAATTGTTTGACAAAACTTGCGAAAAGAAATAAAAAACATTTTTAAATATAACAATAAAAAGAAATTAATTGGACTTTATATTTATACTGTGTACTTTTTTTCTTAGCCTTTAATAATCAATGTACTTTAATTGCAACAAAAAAAGTTGGGAACCCTATATGTAGTTGTCCTGCGATTTAACTTTGAATAATTAAGTTTAAGTTATCGACGTCCTTATTCTTCGCTGCTATTTTTGCCCGTTCACCAATCCAATCGAGATTTTTGTAGTTTTGTGCAATGTCGGGGAACACTTTGCTGATGAGTTCCTCCTTGGACGATGTGAATTCACAAAAATTTTCAGGGAACGATATCAATCCATTCGAAACATCAATAGGAATTTGGCCGTTGCCAAGCTCCAGCAGTTGTCTCGAGAATTCAGCAGCCGATGGGTCGTTCTGCAACACGACTCTAATGTTTGCGGTCAATTGCAACTTCTGGACATGCCTCCACAAAGACGACGATTTCAGGCAGGCATTAAGTTCATCTGCAGCAGAAGATTTGGGGATGACGGGAACTGTTTGACGAAAATCTCCGGAGAGCAATATCAAAGCCGCACCAAATCGTCTTTTTGGTTTTGTATGATTTTATAGTTAATATTTTTTTATGTTTTAATAGAGTGATATATCCGTGTTTATAAAAAAACGATTTTTTATATGACGATTTTTTGACGGTTTTTTTCAAAACTACTGACGATTTTGACGATTTTTTTTTTAAATTTTGACGATATTTCGAAAAAAACATCTAACATCACTGATGCAATGTTTCATGAAAAAACAAGTATTTATTGCAAAACAATTTGACATCCCATACGACTTGTTAAATTGTTAAAATGGATTTTTGGACAATCATTAGAAATTTCTTTCTCACAAAGTATTATGGAATACGTTAGATAGTATTAGCTATCCTTTAGGATGACTTGAAACAATTCGACACGGATTTGAATTTACATATTTTTCTTGATATTACTTTTTGACTATCATCTGCCGTATTCGCTTAGCTAAAGCTAAATCTCGATCGCTAAAATTCCTTAGAGAAAACAAAATTAAAAATTTTTAGCGATGACACTAAAAGCTGAAATTGCGGCAAATTATATTTGTATTGCATTGCCAAATTTAGCAATGCACGTTACTGAATTACATTTGTAGCCAAAAATTGCTAAATCAACTTTATAGATTTTTAGCGATAAAGATTACGCTTTAGCGAATTACGGAATACGGCTGATATAAGCAGTAAAGTTGCCAATAAAAAACTCCCGGAAATTGCCGCACAAATTTCTCGGGGTTTTTTTCCAAAAAAAGTGAGGGATCTACGGATTTTTGTACCGGAAAATCCCGTATGAACAACACTTCTTCTATATGCAAAGCATCAGTAGATTGGCTATAAAATATAAAATAAAAGTAAATTATAATTTAACGTCTAAGCACACGTGCTAAAAAAAAATGATAGTGTGGTCATGACAAGCATAACCTTATGCATTTACTTTAAAATGTGTGAGTTCAATATCATATAATTTGTATTCCTTGTATGTGTTTACAAATTCAAATCATAGCAAAAACCCATAATCGTTATAAATGCTGTCCTAGTTTATAAATAAATTTCACTAATGCATTATAGATCTAGCTACATATATATCGCACTGGTTCCTCTAAAGGGGGTTAACTCAAAATTTATAAATTTTCCGTAGAGACAAAAACTGTTTTCTTGTTATGTGTACTCTTTACTACAAAGGGGGAAACAATTGTATTTTTTTTTTCTTTGAGGCTAATGTTGTTGACTAAAAGAGCTAAAATATTGCCAAATGTCATATTCTTGTAAAATGTTTTTTTTTTTTTTTTTTTTAAAGATAGTCATATGCAAACAAATAACATTTGAATAAACACAAATTATCGTTTTGAAATGTTTTTTACATAAAAGTGAACCGATTTGGGGGGAGAGAATATAAGAAATCAAAAAAAAAAAAAAAAAAACAACTACACTTTTAAAGCTGGATAGAGTAAAGGCTCAGTTAGGCGAACGTTGCTGTACCGTATCTGTACTGTATCCATCAGCTGTTCGCTTTTTGTTATATGAAAACCAATACAAAAGCTTACCGAAATGGAATGTACCGTAGTTGCAACGTACCAATCTGTATAAAATAGAATTTCATGCCGTTGTTACGTGACATTTGTAAGACAGTGATGGGCGGCTTGTATGTTACATTGAATGCGGGTTATTTTGCTTTTTTTTGTTGGTACTTTTTTCAGTATATCTATGGAATTGCGACAAAACAACTTACAATACAACATATTTCCAAATATACATATCGCACCTGTTCATCAAAAGTAACACAACTCAAAATTTACAAGTTTTCAGTAGAAGCAAAAAACTAATTCCGCCAATATGATGGAATTATTGTTATAAACAAATATAATGTTATAAAGGAAACTCACTAATATTTCAATAAAATCACAAAATTTATTTCTCTTCTTCCTTCTTCCTTTTTCCGAAATTATTACGGATTTTTGATTTAATACAGTTTTCATGAAATTTTTTGATCTACATGTCAATATTATTTCAAGTTATGCTTATCACAACCCAAAATCAACAGCTATTGATAAACAGATTTTTAACATGAAAACAATCACAACTCGAATTAATACAGTTTCGCTGATTCATTTGAGCACCATAACCCTTGAACACTTCAACGCAACTAAAATTACAACTCTTTAATTGAATCAAAACAAACAATATGAGTACGCAAAGAAAGACATAAAGGCATTTCTCTCATGAAATATTACAAATAGAATACCAAAAATTTTACAGTCGTTAGATATGGTAATCATACACTGTTTCCTTCAAAAAAGTGGAAAATAGAATTTTTTGAGTTGTGTTACTTTTGATGAACAGGTGCGATATGTTTAGATGTTTAAAATAAACAAATGCATACACACAAACAATGGAAATGTGAAACATATAAAAGACTTTAAATGGTATCAAAACCTTGTTTGGTGCATGCACATTTACAATATATGTATGCTAAAAATAAATATGTATGCTAAAATACAAATGTATTTATTGTAAATCTATAATATAAATATTAAATTATTAAAATTTTTTACATACACAAAATACTGTTTTAATAGCAATTAAATCACGTGGTACCTTTTCTGCACAACGGTCACCATTTGAACATTTTTGATTCCCATCACTGTGTATTTTGTTTTATGTATACTATTGCTTTTTGTTTAAGTATGGGAAAACATATGACACGTTTTTAAACGTTTTATAAGTGCACCAACGTGCTTACAGTACGGTGCGGTACATTACGGGTACAGCAACGTTCGCCTAACTGAGCCTTAACATGCGTATGTGCTGATGTACTGATGGTGCAGCTATTTGTTCTGAAGCATTGGTGTCCAGCCCATACCAAAATTGTGGAAATTAATTCACACACATTCTTCACACGTACTCTTACGCTCTTTCATTTAGTCCACGAGATTACACATTTCAGTCGTCGATTATTAAGCGACGAGTGCACATGCTGCGGATGCTTACATATTTTTTGTATTCTTATAAGAATATTTGTCTCTTTGTTCGCTAATACTTATATAAAGCAATACAATCACAATTTACATTTTGGACATCAGTACTTATAATTTTTTTAATTATAATTTCTTCTTTGTTTTTATACCCTCCACTACAAGTGGTGAATGAGGAAATACTAAATTTGTCATTCCGTGTAAAACTTATTTTGCCATTGATTTCGCCATATGTTTTCTATCAATCATAATGTCAGGTATTTACCCGTTAAACTGGAAACATGCAAAATTTTGCCATTACCTTAGTCGAATTGAGAATACAGACCAACAGCCAACTTGTGTTTTCTATCGAAAGTCTTGGAAAAACTTTTGTATAAACAATTGATTACAGTTATTTCCGCTTAATTGACTTTCTTAAAATGCGCGACTATTGATGCAATTAAACGGGAACGCAATTAAGCAGGAATCGGATAATTGAATCGCCAACGCAATTAAAACTAAAATCGCTTAATTGAGCAAGATGTGCAATATAGCGAAACACCCATGTGTAGATAGAAAATAAAACTCATTTCTTTATTTATTAAGTTAAAAAATGGATAAGGTTTTTTAAAACAAAATAAAAGTCAGTTACGTTCATCGTATAATCTTTCTTGCCGCAAAATAACTTTTTTACGTTTGTGGAGCAACGGAAACAATAAACCGAACCATTTGCTCTTGTTTTTCGCAGTGCGGTCTTATTTTGCGTAATATTTAAGCGGGTGACGCAATTAAACGGAACTCAACTGAACGGGTATTTTTACATAGACAGTTATACTGAATGATTTCGTTCCATGGCTTTAAGTGCAATAAGACGGGAAACTTAATTAAGCGGGGCTCAATTAAGTGAAAACAACGTACATATATTAATACTCATAATTTGCTATCCAACATACAATCTGGTTTTCGTCAGAGTCATAGCTGCGTAACGGCTGTTGTGGAAGTAAGTGATAGTTGCAAGGATTGGAAAATGGATATATAAATTTCTTGATGCTTCTTGACCAATCTAAGGCTTTCGATACGGTAGATCATGACATACTCATCCGAAAACTTAAACACTTTTTTAGATTTACGAACATATGAACAATGAATGGTCGGATAGCTTATTCCTGACTAGGGAAGTGCCTCAGGGTTCTATTCTAGGTCCACTTTTATTTTTTATTTATTTATTTATTTGTCTATGGAATATAATCCTTACAGACTTCTTAAATCAATACAAATTAATTTTACAAAATATATACAAATGTGAAATAAAGATTACAAAAATTATGTGTTTAAAAAGATTAATAATTTAGTTTTAATTTCAGTGGGACTAGAAGAATAGTCAATAAATTTATAAAACTTGTTGAACTCAATACACATCCTTCTTAACGGATCACTATTAGCATAATTAGCTCTTAAAAATTTAACTGATAACGGAACCAAATGACGTGATGGGCGTTGAGGAACATAAAATGTTATATTGTTGATTAGGCATCCAGAGCATACGTCGCCAACAATTATGTTAAAAATAAACGAGATGTTAATCACAGTTCTACGGCTCTTTAGAGTTGGCAGCTTGATGAGGGCTAGTCTTGCAGAATAAGACGGAATATTCAATTGGTTAAAGTTCAACCTACGCAGATGAAAAATTCAGAAACTGTTTTTGAACTGATTCAATTTGGTCGGAATATTTATTATATATAGGGTCCCATATTACAGATCGATACTACAATACAGGTCTTACAAGGGAAGTATACAGACTTTTCGTAACATATGGATCCTTGAACTCTTTAGCCCAACGTTTTACAAAACCGATCATGTCTCTGCCTTTATTAGCTGTCATTGTTATATGTGCGATGAAATTTAGTTTCGAGTCAATCAGAATTCCAAGATCTAAGAAATTATCCACCGACTCCAACTGATACCTTTCAAACAGTAGCATGCAGGTATTGGACTCTTTCCAACAAAACGCATGTATTTACATTGTTTTAGATTAAGTTGCATAAGATTTACATTGCACCATGTGTTAAAAGAATTCAAGTCATTTTGAAGAAGTTGTTGTTCAGATATTTGACGATAGCTAAGAAAAACTTTCACGTCGTCCGCATACATCAGAATATTGGATGAATTAATCACCTCAGGTAGGTCATTAATAAACAATGTAAAAAGAAGTGGCCCAAGGTGGCTTCCCTGAGGTTCACCAGACAGAACTTCTATGCTTCTAGAAATTGTATTATTAAAGCAAATCGTTTTTGTTCTGTTGCTTAGGTATGAACATATCCATTTTATACTTATATCAGTAAAACCGAATAAATTAAGTTTAACTTTCAAAAGTCTATGGTTAACTTTATCAAAAGCCTTGGAAAAATCGGTGTTTATCACATCAGTTTGCAGTTGTTGTATAAATCCTCGATATATGACAGTTGTAAGATGAAGGAGATTAGTTGTAGTAGAACATCTTTTCTGAAACCCATGCTGGTAAGGTGAAATCAAATTATATACTTGGTAACAAAGGATTTCGGTGCTAATTTTTTCGAATAGTTTCGGTATAATACTTAATTTTGCAATACCACGGTAATTTTCAACATCAGATTTATTTCCCGATTTAAGCAAATAATAAACGAGTTCTTCCATAGGTACGGAAAGTGACCTTGCTTGATGGATACATTATGTAAATGATTTGCCAAAACAACTCACTAAATGTAGCATCAATTTATACGCCGATGACGTGCAGCTCACTTTAAGAAGCCCAGTTCAAAATATTGAGTCGGGAATTTTGTGCGGAAATGACGACTTAAATAGAATTTACCTTGGGGCTTGTGCAAACGGTCTCTGTTTGAATCCTCACAAATCTATATGCACTGTAATATGTAAAAAAAGCTTAATTCCCTTCATATCTGAGAAGATAGTTGTAAATGGCAAGAAAATTGATATTGTAAACAAAGCGAAAGATCTTGGTATCATTTTCAATGGCAATTTGACCTGGGCTCATAATGCTAATTTGCAGGTTGGTCAAACTTATGTAAAGTTGCGAGCTCTCTGATTCACACAATATTTCACACCCTTAAGAATAAGAACCATACTTGCTAAATCATACTTCATTCCTTCCCTGATCTACGGGTGTGAATTATTTGAAAGCTGTGACTCAGTTAGTAAAAGAAAATTGAATGTATTGTTCAATAACATAATAAGAAATGTGTATGGATTAAGACGGTCTGGTCTGAACATGTTTTCTCTGTTGCCAGTAATCTTTATGGAGTATCCTTTGAAAGTCTGCTTACATTCGAACATCTATGTGGGATTGGGTATTGACGGACGAACAACTAGGAGTGGTAACACTTACTGAGGCATGCAACTCTGTATGGGACTGAGTGGCGAGTAGGCTGGACAACGAGTAGACGGGCGTCTGGGAGTTAGTTGCGTAGAGTTGAGCTTAGATGCACGAACAGAGCGGACAATAATAATAATAAATACTATTTTATAACAATAATAATAATTATAATAAATTCTATTTTTAACAATAATGATAATCATAAGTTCTTTTAAAAAATAACCAAATAAATGAATTTAATAATACATTAAAACATAAAAAGACAAGGTTTTTCATTAAAGAGACCTACAATTTTGGGGGCTCAACCGGGATCGAGCATGTTGTGAGCGTTGGAGTCTGTGTGCTGAGTGCTACAGAAAAGTGATAATTTCTAGAGATTAGAGATATTGAAAACTTGTACAAAACATTGTGTTGTTTTAAACGCGGACTGGATATTAAAAAAAAAAGAAAACTGAGTGTTTTATGTGTTTTATTGTGTAGTGTGAAAATAACAGAAATAAACTGAGTATTTTGCAGAAAAGAGAGAAAAAAAAATTATATATTATATAATTTAAATAAAATATTGCGTCATAGTAAAAGAGACGCATCGAGAAAAAACCCTTGAGCAAATAAAACAAAGTCATTAATTCAAAAGCTCAAAAACAAAAAGATCAAAACGGCAGATAGATCTAACGTGTAGAAAAGTTTTGTGTTGAAATAAAATATTTCGTCGTAGTAAAAGAGACGCTTCGATGAAAAAAAACTTGCGCAATTCAACAGACGTTAATTTGAAAAATAACGAACTGAATAAAAACGAAAAAAAGCAAGAGAGAAACCAATGTGTTAAATATTTTTGTGTATGTTTGCTCTCATTATAGGCAAAAAAAAAAAAAAAAAAATAAAAATAAAAAAAATTTACAATACTTGTGTGTGTTCGTTACTTTAAACTAAAAAGTAAAATCTCTAATGAAATTAATCAAAACGAGAAAGAGCAAAAGAGAAACTATCGTGTAAAATATTTTTGTATATGTTTGTTCTTATTATAGGCAGACAAAAAATATGTACAATACTTGTGTGTGTTCGTTACTTTAAACTAAAAAGTAAAATATCTAATGAAATGAATCAAAACGAGAAAGAGCAAAAGGGAAACTATCTTGTAAAATATTTTTGTATATGTTTGTTCTCATTATAGGCAGACAAAAGATATGTACGAAACTTGTGTGTGTTCGTTACTTTAAACTAAAAAGTAAAATCTCTAATGAAATTAATCAAAACGAGAAAGAGCAAAAGAGAAACTATCGTGTAAAATATTTTTGTATATGCTTGTTCTCATTATAGGCAGACAAAAAATATGTACAATACTTGTGTGTGTTCGTTACTTTAAACTAAAAAGTAAAATATCTAATGAAATGAATCAAAACGAGAAAGAGCAAAAGAGAAACTATCTTGTAGACAACATAAATATTCAATACTCGTGTTCGTAACCATAAGGTTCTAAATAACTGAATGAAAGTGAGAAAGAGAAAACTGAACTTTACAAGCCGCAAAAGGAGTAAACGCTCAACATAAAAAATAACGAGCTAAATATAAGTGAGAAAGAGAAAATAAATTGAAAAAGACGTTTATTTTAAAATTAAAAAGTTTTAATACGAGTGAGCGATTAATGTAAGGAGATGAAAAACAATAATAGTGAACTGAATAAGAGAAAAAGAGACATTAAAGCATATTGAGTAATTTACTTTGATCGAGAGATTATAAGAAGGAGAAATAAAAACTAAACAAGAATAAAATACCAAACAATTTACAACAACAACGTGGTTGAAGATTGATTGATGTGCCGCAGCGATAAGTAATCAAATTTATTGTTAAATAACATTAGCTTGGAGAAAATTTGCCTAGAACTTTGAGAAGTGAAGTCTATTGAGTGAGTGAGGCTAATGAAGGAGAAAAATTCGGCAGCCAGAGTTGGAGTTCTGTAGAGCTAAGTTTTATAATATATATGTATGTGTAAATTATATGTAAGAGTTCACATTTGTTGTTGTTTGGTAAATTAATTTTGAGAGTTGTATTTAAATACTCATGTTTGTGCTTAAATTGATTAAACTAAATCAAATTTGAACTAATACATTTTGTAAACGTTTATGTGAAATTTAATGAGAATATGTGTAACGATAATTAAAATTTTTAAATTTGAATAGTAACGTAACTCGATACATTTATTTTTGAAATTGCGAATTAGTGTTTGAATTTCAGAGAATTAAAATTGTAACGTAAATTTGGATCTGTATTTCGCTTTAAATTTTTTTTGAATTCGGTAAAATCTAAATATATTTTTAACGTAACTTTGAGTGTATATGGGAAAGAATTTTAAAATTGATAAGTCATTCTGTGAAATTTTATATAAGATATTTTATGATTAATTGAAAATTAATTTACTTTGTTTGGATATTGTGTATTGGTGTATTGAATTTTTTACTTTTGTATTTTGTAAACGGACGGAATGGATTTACAGGCTATCTTGGATTTGGGCGTGGAGGGTTTAAGGGCGAAGTTGGTTGAGTTAGGTTTGCCTACGGGGGGGCTTAAGGCGACGTTGCGCGATAGACTTAGGGAACACTTCGGCCTGAATGATGATGAATCGGGTTCCGTATATGATGATGTTGCATCGCAACGGGGGGCAGTTGCCGATATGCTGCCTAGGAGTATGTTTACTCTTCGCGATATAGAAGATTCCCTCACAATGTTCAGTGGGACGGACAATATTGAAATACGCCACTGGATTGAAGAGTTTGAGGACAACGCAGATGCGGTTGGCTGGAATGAACTTCAAAGATTTATTTATGCCAAACAGCTTTTGAAGGGAGCAGCTCGTATGTTCGTACGTAGTCTAAGTGGTGTTAATTCCTGGAGTTTACTTAAAATTGAATTAATCGGTGAGTTTGGAGCTAGGCTAGCTACTGTCGATGTTCACAGAATGCAGAAAAATCGTAAGAAGAAAACTAACGAAAGTTTTAGAGAGTATCTTTATGCAATGATGGAGATAGGAAAGCCAATTAAATTAGATAATGAGAGTTTAATCCAGTATTTTGTCGACGGAATTCCAGATTCCAAATTCGGTAAAAGCCTTTTGTACCAGGCTACTGATATTCAAGATTTAAAAGAAAAGTTGAAAATTTATGAGAAAATCCGAGGAACCGTTCAGCAGCCGTCAACATCTAAGCCTTCTGGGGAAATAACTAAAAAGGATGTCGGTTCAAAGCAGAGGAAATGTTATAAATGTGGTGAAGAAAATCATATAGCCAAGGATTGTAAGGCTGCTACTATTAAATGTTTTAAGTGTGGAAAACCAGGACACAAATCCT
This sequence comes from Pollenia angustigena, assembly GCA_930367215.1. Taxonomy (NCBI): domain Eukaryota; kingdom Metazoa; phylum Arthropoda; class Insecta; order Diptera; family Polleniidae; genus Pollenia; species Pollenia angustigena. The sequence goes on along the minus strand of OV884058.1, from coordinate 178,959,376 downwards.
TTGAGTGCAAAACACAGCCACAGGTGGTAAAGAAGGAGCCTAATAATTCGTGCATGGTAAAACATTTTGGTGATTTAAAACAGGAAGTTAAAGCTGTGGCGTATCGGAATTTTAAGGAAATTAAGGTTAATGGTGTGAGATTTTCGGCGATTGTAGATTCGGGAAGCGATGTTTCTATAATTCGGTATGATGTGTATCAGAGCTTGGGAGATCTACCATTTATAAGAAAGGAGCAAGATTTTATTACTGCGGGAGACTACCGGTTGGTGACGATGGGCTATTTCGAGACGCTAATAAATATCGATGGTATTAATTTCAAGGTTAAGTTTTATATCGTTAAGAATTTTGTTTACATGGCGGCAATCGGTAACGATATTTTGGAACAGGCTGATATAATAATGACCGCGACTGGCGCAACGTTTGTAAAAAAGGGAGACCGTGAGGAATCAAAAAAGGATAGTGGCTTAAACTTGCAAAATTGCGAAAGTGAATTTGAAAAATTTTGCGCTACGGTCGTAATTGAGGAGAATGTCAAATATGATTTGTCATACTTACCAAAGGAGAACGAAGTTGAGGTAAAGCGTTTAATTGATGAGTATACTCCCGAGAGGCGAAAAACATCACCAATAAGTATGAAGTTAATTTTAACAGATGAGATACCAGTTTATCAAAGACCACGACGGTTATCTTATGCAGATCAAATCGTAGTTGAACAGCAAATTAAAGAGTGGATACGTGACGGTATTGTACAACCGAGTACATCTGAATATTCATCGCCTATTGTGCTAGTGGACAAGAAAGACGGCAGTAAAAGGCTATGCTGTGATTTTCGTAAGTTGAATGAAAAGGTTTTAAGAGATAATTTCCCGATGGTTTTAATGGACGACGTTCTACATAAGTTACAATCCGCTAAGGAGTACACGACATTGGACTTGAGAAATGGGTTTTTTCATGTGCCCGTGGAGCAAGGATCAAAGAAATATACATCTTTTGTAACGCACAACGGCCAGTATGAGTTTAATTATGTGCCTTTTGGAATTTCAAATTCCCCTGCTGTATTCTCCAGGTTTATTTCTTCGGTATATAGGGAACTCATTCAGGATGGAACTATTGTTGTGTATATTGATGACATAATTATTCCATCAGCGAGCGTAGAGGAAGGTATGGAGAGTTTAAGGAGGGTACTTAAAGTGGCTGAGGATCACGATTTAAAAATTAAGTGGGAGAAGTGCCAGTTTTTAAGGACAAGAGTTAACTTTTTGGGTTACATAGTGGAAAATTCGACGATTAAACCTTCATCTGAGAAAACGTCGGCAGTATCAAATTTTTCGGTTCCTAGGGACAAAAAAGCGCTTCAACGTTTTTTGGGCCTAGTTTCGTATTTTAGGAGATTTGTTGGTAATTTTGCAATGATTGCACGACCGTTATCTGATATGCTGAAGAAGAATATGGTGTTTGAAATGGGTGACACGCAGATGATTGCATTTAATCAGCTGAAGTCGAATTTAATCAATGCGCCGGTGCTAAATTTGTACAATCCTGCGGCCATAACAGAGGTGCATACAGATGCGTGTATGTATGGTTATGGAGGTGTTTTATTGCAGAAGAACTCAGATGATCAACAATTACATCCAATAGAGTATATGAGCCGGAAGACATCATGCGCTCAACAAAAATACCACTCGTATGAACTGGAGGTACTGGCCATCATCGAGGCACTTAAGAAGTGGCGAGTTTATCTAATGGGTATTAAGATCAAAATAGTAACGGATTGTAACGCGTTTACGATGACCATCAAAAAGAATGATATACCCTTGAGAGTCTCCAGATGGGCAATGTTCTTGCAGGAATTCGATTACACAATAGAACATAGATCTGGAAGTAGAATGCGTCATGTAGATGCTCTGAGCAGGGTGTCTTGTTTATTGGTTGAAGATTCCATCAAACACCGACTTAAAGAGGCACAATTGACTGATGAATGGGTTAAAGCTATTCGAAATATAATTCAGAAGGAAACGTATGAAGATTTTTATATGAAGCATGATTTACTTCACAAAGATCCAAATCGGGAAATGATAGTAATTCCCGCTAGTTTGGAAGAGGAGGTAATCAAAATTGCTCACCGTGAGGGTCATTTTGGAACCAAGAAAACTAAGGAACTCGTGGAAAGGGAGTTTTTTATACCTAATATAATGCCAAAGGTAAATAAGATCGTACGAAGCTGTATTGAATGTATTATGAGCGAAAGAAAAGCTGGTAAAGCTGAAGGATTACTGGAACCAATTGATAAGTCGGATAGGCCATTAAGAACCTATCATATTGATCACGTCGGTCCTATGGAGGATACACGTAAGCGATACAACCACATAATGGTAGTAGTGGACGCGTTTTCCAAATTTGTGTGGTTATATCCAACTAAAAGTACTGGCACAGAAGAGGTAATAGATAGATTGGAGCGTCAATCAACAATTTTTGGTAATCCGGAAAGAATAATATCGGATAGGGGAACGGCATTTACGTCTAATTCGTTTAAGGATTATTGCGAAAGGCGGAATATTCAGCATTTATTAATCGCGACTGGTGTCCCTAGGGGAAATGGTCAAGTTGAGAGGCTTAATAGGACTGTGGTTTCGTTATTGTCTAAACTATGTGTGGATAATCCTCAACAGTGGTACAAGAATGTTAATAGAGTTCAACAATGTATCAATAACACTCCACCACGAAGCACTAAAATTTCGCCATTCAAGATAATTACTGGTTTGGATATGCGTGTTGAGGGGCATGGCGATATTCGAAAGTTAATAGAAGAATCGGCCATTGAGGAACTAGATCAGGAAAGACATGAAATACGTGATGTAGCAAGGGAGAACATATCTAAAATACAATTGGAAAATAGGCGTACATTCAACAAAAAGAGAAGGGATGCACAGATATATAGGGAAAATGAGTTGGTGGCCATTAAACGGACCCAATACGGAACAGGGCTGAAATTGAAGGCAAAATATCTTGGTCCATACAAGATAGTAAGGGCACTAAAGCATGATAGGTATGAGGTCGAGAAGATTGGTGGCGGCGAAGGTCCTAGGCAAACGAATACTGTTGCGGAATTTATGAAGAAATGGAACCCGTCATTCGGGTCGAATGACCGCGCAGGACGGCCGAATGTGGGATTGGGTATTGACGGACGAACAACTAGGAGTGGTAACACTTACTGAGGCATGCAACTCTGTATGGGACTGAGTGGCGAGTAGGCTGGACAACGAGTAGACGGGCGTCTGGGAGTTAGTTGCGTAGAGTTGAGCTTAGATGCACGAACAGAGCGGACAATAATAATAATAAATACTATTTTATAACAATAATAATAATTACAATAAATTCTATTTTTAACAATAATGATAATCATAAGTTCTTTTAAAAAATAACCAAATAAATGAATTTAATAATACATTAAAACATAAAAAGACAAGGTTTTTCATTAAAGAGACCTACATCTAAATATATTCGATGAAATACGTTTTTTTCAATCGCCACGAAATCGAAATGTTGTAATACCTCGACATCATTTACTAGTATCTGAATTGCAGTTTTGTGTACATGACGCTCGTCTATGGAAAAATCTTCCACAAAGTCAACAACTAAACAGCAATGCTACGACTGCTCATATTAAAAAAAAATTTTACTTTTTGCGGAATTTCGGTTTTTTTAGTAACTTCAATAAACTAAACCGTTTTTAAGTTACGCGAATATATGTTGTGCAACCTCCTCCATTTCCGAAATTACGCTATATCTCGAAAACCAGAGCCAATCTAAAAAAACCGAGAGCACCACTGGATTCAGCGTACACGAATTGTGTTAAATCGCCATGTAATATGTATGTAATATGTACGGCTTGTCTCAAAAAAAAAAGTGTAAATTTCTTGCACAGTGTTATTATTTTGTTACAAAAATTAACATAAGAAGTGGCAAAATAAAATTTTATTATTATAGTAATTTTATTATTATATTAAAGTAAATATGTATATATATTTCTTACTAAACTTATGCTTTTAACTTTAGATTATACGAATTTATTATTTAATTTTATTATTTCATTATTTTATGCCACACGCAAGTCATCGAAAATGTAGTCTTTAATTTCGCACATTGCTTCTTCACATCTACTCAGTGCCGGATTTAGGCCTGCTGCCGCCCTACGCACTCTTTAATATGCCGCAATTTTTGTGTATATAGGAATGATTATCCAAAAATAAATTTAAATACTAAAATTATTGTGTATTCATTTTTATAAATTTATATACATACATATTACGGTGCTTCAAAATCGTCTGAAGAAGTCCGATATGAACTGAAAATTTTCAATCTTACTACACATAAGTGACTATAATGTTAAAACATTTTGTGCTAAAAAAAATAGTTTGATTTAAAATCAAGCAATCATCAGTTTATTGCAATTTTTTTTCTTCACTTATTTGACTTAAAATTTTGCACACAATTTAAAATACAAAACTTGTGTTTGCAGGATTCAATCCAAGAATTATTCCGTTATTGACAGAATTTCATTTAGTTTAATTTTCTATGATTAGGCATATCATCGGAATAATCAAAAACGATGCAAGTACAAAATTAAATTTTTTTAAATTTTATTGATATTATGTTTTCGTACAGCTTTTTGATTGCAAGTTCAAATTTTGAACTACAAATTTGGATTGAGTGCAGATTTTATGCAGACAATCACAGTTAGTGCTTTTTTTAGTGCTAGTGAAAAAAATACCAATCATCACTAAAGCTGGTACAAATTTGTAAAAAATAATTTACTGCAGTTTTGTTTAGTGAGAGTGCAATTAAGTTAACCTTTATTGTACTACCCCCATCTATGGTTTTTGCTAACATTCAAAAATAATGTTGCATACTTGCAGGATAGATAATATTGATACATGACAAAATTTTCGTGTGAAATAATCAATGCTGAGCAACATTTTTCGCAGGTTCGAACAGAGTACTATGCTTAATAAGATGGCAGAGACGCAGGATGGCCCATACATGAATCAAAATTAAACTAGTTTTTTATGTGGACTTATAGGGTGACACAATAATTAATGGTATTAATTAAAAAACTATATTTGTTTTCAAGCCATAGTGATAGACAGTTCAAAAATACATCGTCAAACGGACGAACATTCGTTGTAATGTACGTTGCGAATAAAAAAACTATTAACCATTAATTTGCGATCTTATGCTTGCTTATAAGCATATTGGGGTTTTCACGTTTGTAAAATAATTTTCTTAAAAAAACTTTCAAATGTTAAAGGCATTGCCATCATTAGATATTTACTTTAAATATTCGAATAGATTTCAGCAAACGCGTGTACGAAAATAAATAGAAAAAAAGGTGAATAGTTAGTTGCCTAATGCAAATGCAAAACCGAACATTCGCCTTTCCCCTAATATATTTCTAAGAGCACCAACAATTTTAAAATTTCTCCGAAACAAAATTCAACTTTTAAGCAAAAAACCTATTTTTAATTAAAAGTTCTATCAACTGTATACTTAAATATAGCATGAAACTTATTTGCTTTGTTTGAAATTTATGCCAGCAAAAAACCGTATTGATTTCTTTTTTAAACTGATTTTTTTTATTTTTTCATAATACTTACATCTTTCATGTGGGTATTGTGACTGCGTTGGCGGCATACCACTGCCATCGTAAATGCTTGTGGCCTGTAAAAAAGGCGAAATTGAAAATAGTTTTAAAATTATTATAAAATTGTAAAAGTGTTCTAGTTAAATATAAAGTGAACATTTTAATATAAAATTTTCCAATTAATTTTGATTTTTTTTAAAGGAGAACAATATTAAATATTTTTCCCAATAAGTGTGTAATTCTAAATCAACTAATTTTAATGACTTATACATGTGTGACTAAATTGATGTCACAATCACTTAAAATTTTATATTTCCTGTTTTAAACTTTAACCTTTTAAAATAACGTGAAAGTTGAAAACTTTTATTTTTATTTGTTGCCCAAATGGTCAACTAAACACTGAATAAAGTATTTCAGGTTTCACAATTTAAATTACAACAACCAGGGGTCAATAACTTGGCATAAATATAAATAAAACTAAATATTTTATTTGAATATTTATTAGACAAAAACAGCAATAACAATATGCATATATTATATACATGTATGCTATATACGTATGTATCAATGCTCATAAAAAGTTTTGTTTTTCAAAGTACTAGAAATATCCATTATAAAACTTGGACAAGTTAAAGTACTCACAGTGTAACCACCAATCAATAATATGTATAAATAAAATAAAAAACAACAACAAAAAAGCATATAAATAAATAAATATAAAAACTAAAATGCAAAATAGCAGTAAAACATTAAACAATAACGAAACTATTTTCATTGAAAACATTCACAAATACTTGTCTGTGTATAAGTGAATGCAGGGGAGAGTGTTTGTGTGTATGGCAATAAACTCAAAATGCCAATAAAATCACTTATGCAAAAAGTCGGTAAATCCTCAAATGACAGCAACAATGGTTTTACTACAGCAATATTTCACATAATACAAAATGCCACAAAACTATCATTAGAGAGTATAGCACACTAGTTTAAAGCAAAGTGCAGAGAGTGAAAATAAAGGAGAAAGAGGCTCCAGTGATTGGATATATAAAATCAATGAAAATAGTTAAATTAACACTATAAAACTTAGCCATAATTTTTTTTTTTTTTTTTTTTGACATATTACGAGAAATTATGTTCTTCACAACGATTTATAATTGAAATTTCCACAAAAATGCCAAGAAAACAGGGAAATAAAACAACATACTTTCAAAAATAATTAAAAATACCACAACTTTAACTAAAAAAAACTCAGTACACTGATAGAAAAATGCATCTTCATATTGATGAATGATGTCAGAATTGTGACATCAATGTTACTACAAATGGCATTAATAATGCAAAAATAACATCAATCCAATGACTAAAGTTGTTGTACAATTTTGTCATATTTTACGTGTCATCTATTTTAAGACTATAGTGACATCAATTCGATGCCACATTTTGTATATTATTTTCATGATTACAATGTATTATAAGAAGTAAAAATTCCTATATTCTATTTTTTTAAATTATTTAATTAAATACATCAAATTTTTAAAGTAGAATGATTACGAAAACCATATGGGGCATGGTGCTGGTGTCTTATTATTGAGAGTTCTGCTGAAAACAAAGGTCGTAATTCAACAAACGTGAAACAAAAATAAGTAACGGGTAAGTAAATAATAATATTATCTAACTTTGACTTCAGTCAATTCCAATGACTTCGACTTAATGACAAATTTTCATTAAATTGATGCTAATGTGTCCCTTCTCCGATGTTACTGCGTCATCGCACTAAGGAAATGTTCGTCATTTCTATGATGCCGATTTGTCATCCCATTGATGACATAATTTCATTTTGACCCTGACGACACTTTAGCCAAGTGATGTTAAGGTTGACATCACCATGACGAAAAGTGTCATGGGGTCAAAAACGAAGGCACTTGTCATAGTACTGATGTCAAAATACATCAGCGTTATGACGTCTTTTCTATCAGTGTATACATTAATGAAAACGCTAAAAATTAATAATTCGCCAAAAATAGTTACAACATACCTTATAAGCGATCAATCGCGACAATATGATGCCCTACAACACAGTATTTGCAGAAAACATTTCGAGAGTGTACACTATTTGGATACCATGGACCCAGCATATCAAAACAGTGTTATAAATTTTAAGATTCAAACATGATCAACTGATCAGTTCAGGAGCTGCCTTCATACTGCCATAAGTCACCACATTAACTGCCAATTTCACGATGTTGAATGATCGCTTTCTTTCGCACAAATACATTTAAAACAAAAACAAATTTTTGAGTTTTTAGTTGTGCTTTTTTATCTTTCATTTTTTAAGTATTATTTTTTTATAAATTGTCATATTAAATCGAATGTGTATTCTAAGTCAATAGACACAATCCAGTTATGAGATACAAAGAATGCTGATGAAGGCCGTAGCGGACCAGAAAACGCATTTCACTCTGCTGATATCTAATAGTTGTATACATTTTCTGTACAATTTACTTCATTGCTAACCAAACGATAGCTAAATTAAGTCTCGTAACAGAAAAATACAAACCAAAATACTGATAGTGCATAGAAAATATCCCTGGAAACTATTGAAGGAACAAGACTTTTAAAGTATAAAAGCTTTTAAAACTGTAATTTGACTTAGAATACACATTCGATTTTATATTAAAATTTATATAATAAATGTTACTCATGATTAGAAATAAACTCTCAGATTCTATTATTTTTTTTAATATAGTCACACTATTTCTCTCTCTTTTCACAAATAGCAAACACCTCTTCCAATTAAAAAAGATGTTTGTTATTCGCACCTATTGTGCTTCAACTGACGAATTTACTCGGCGAACTTTTGCTAAAAATTCGCTGTGTTGGGCGAAATTCGCCGTTCGGCCCAGTTGTATTTCTAGCATAAAGTAAAGGGTGTTTTTTTTTAGCTGCATTAGAACTTAGAATGATAACACTGTGCAACAAAATTCGGGTCATCACCTCCAGCCTCAACACTTGCAAAGCGAAATGAAAGTAGACTACTAGTAGAACTTTTGTGTAAGATTTGGGAAAAAGGACAAAAATGACCCCTAAGGATGAGAGTTAGAGGGTCTAAGAAAAAAATCCCCATCACAGCCGAGAATAGCACACTTACTTATTTTTTCAATCTGATTTTCGGCATATATCCGCCACGGCTACGATATACATTCCATAATAATTTTTAACTTCTTTTTCCAATAAATATGAGTTGCTGGTTGGTCGGCTTAAACCAATGACTGAACCATCGTGACATAAAAAAGTAATCCAGAGGCGTTAAATCGCATGAACGTGAACAGGACCACTTCACGAAATAATTTTGCAGTAAAACTATTGCTAAGCGCGCTGTATGGCAAGTTGCACGGTCTTGTTGGAACCAATTGTCGTTTATGTTTAGCTGATTAAGTTTTGGAAACAAAAATTCAGTCAACATGGCTCGATAGCAATCGCCATTCGCCGTTATGGTTCTTTGCTCATTTCAAAGAACTACACGATAAACAGGAACGCACCAAACAGTCAAATATGTTAATTTTTTGTCATAACCATTTAACCAGAAATTAGCTTTGTAAAATGAATAAAGTGGTCTATGAACTTCGCGAAAATTTCCACAATTTGGTAGAGTTGTTCTAGCGTTAAACGATTCAGGATTACTTCCCAAAATTTACGCAGCATAAATTTCAACACAGTATGACTTTCTCAGCTGTCTAGCTATAGTTATCGATATCGAAAGTTCTTATGCTGCTTAAAAAAAACGCGTTATATTTTTTGTCTATCTTCTCATTTTGTTATTTACATATGGTAAGTCGGAACCAAACACTTTGGAACAAAAAAAGGAAATTTGTATAAAACAGCGACTGTTTAAATTTAATAAATGAGCAGTAAAAGTTTTCTTTTAACAGTTTTTTATTGGTCAATGACAAATGATGAAGTGGAAGAAATGGCAGTTTTTCTACTTTGACTGCAGTTTTTTAAAGGCTGATTGATAACGCTGATGGTACCAGTTTATGGTTTGTGTATGGTGAAATTAGCTCGAAAGAGAAAGGTTTTCAAAGAGTAAACATCAGGGTTCAATGCATTAAAAAAAAACATTATTTGTTAAAAAAAAAACATTTTGTTTTAATAACGTATTATTAGGACATTTTTAGGCACTATGCGCCCACGACTTGGCGTAAAAGCAACAGATAATTATTAGGAAATTTTACTTGACACTTTTTAATACAACATGTGCCATTCTTCAATAAAAAACACGAATGTTCTTTAATTTTTATTTTCAAAATAATGAAAAAAACAAATGCGTACGAATAAGTTGTTGAAACTAGCAAGACCCCTTTCAGACTCGGCAAGTTAGTTGCGCAAGTTACTTGCCGAGTACAACATGGTCTGTACTATTTTTTTTCCTTATCCCGACCTTACCGCTGACGTCTACAAACCAAGAGTTGCGCAAGAGACATGCGCAAGTAACTTTCCGAGTATGAAAGGGGTCTAAGCAAGTTTCGTACAAAAAATTTGTTTAAGCAATGAAAGCATATTACAGTAGTATGCTTGTACGGTATGTATTTCGAGTATTGTATGCCCTGCTTCATAGTTTGGCATCTGTTTTTGTAATTGAATAAACAATTATTATCTTGAGCATGTAATTTTAACTTTTACACAGTGGCAAAATCATAATAATGGTCCTTTAGACCCCAACGCAAACGCAAAACGTTTGCCTTTTTACAATTGGATGTGGCAAAAAAAACAAAAGTGTTCTTTCGAAATGGGTTAATTGAAACTTTTAAAACTGCTGGCGTTTATAGATATTGTATAAAAACTTTATTTAAATGTGTTTGTGTTAAAAAAAAGACTGTGATTACTACAATACAATTGAGTAATTCTGCTATAAAAAGAATTTTAAATTTTTATTTAAATTACAGCCATTTTGATAAATGGTATTGGCAATATTAAAAAAAAAACAGATTTATGAATGTTGTTAGAAAATACTATTTTAGTTTAGTTTTATTTTGGAGTTTTTTAAAATCTAAATGGCACTTAAAAAAATGTTGTAGACCATATAAAAAAGATTTAGCAGAGAGAAAAATAAGCAAATAATTTATTAATTAAAACTTGTTCTAGTTCTGAAGCAAAATAAACGGAATTTTCTATCGTCCTTAAATTGATAACTGTTTTCATTGAAAAATAATAAAAAAAAAAAAATCATAAAGTAAAATAACAAATCATGTTTAAAAAACCGGAAGTATATTTATTTTTAACATCCGTTTAATAAAATGGTGTTTGACACTGCTATAACATATTTAACAATCGCTCTCTATCTCTCTCTCACTCTCTTTCCCTTTTGTTATGTATTTAAAATTAAACACCCACATAAACAGTTGTGTCATTTTCTTAATTGTTTTCGACTGCCAAGAACACATAGGAGAGAATAACAAGAGGAAACCTGCTGGTTTTATTAAACTAAATGTTTTAATCTATATTTCGTAAAGTACTTTCCTTAAATGTCTTTTAGTTTATTTTGTCAAAATCCAAAAAAAAAAAAATATTTAATCACTTTTATTTACAAGTATTTACAATAAAAAACAAACTAACAAAGAATTACAACATAAAAGAAAGTTTATGGAAAAAACATATAAAAAAGAGCTTAAGAAAATCAAACATATTTTACTTGTTTCTTTAACAAGTTGGTTCGAATGAAAAGAAACATGTCAAAAAAACATGTCACCACTTACAGGGTTGTTTGTTTTCTTTTTTTTCCAATATTTTTTTTCTTTTAATAAAAAAAAAAACAATACATGTGTACATGTAGAGTAGACGTTGGCATAAAGTATGTACCGAAAAAAGTTGGTATTTAGAAAATAATTGTTCCTACGATTTAAACAGAAAATTATTTCTCATCTGTAGTTTCTTTAATCCACCAAGGGTTTGTAGGCATCATCTTTATGATGTTTCGCAATTTGCTGTTACATCCTCACGAAAAATTCAAAATTGACAGATCTCAAAATATCTTTACTATATGTTGCGATCGCGGCTGATCAGAGATTATATCTGGTACCACGGTACTGAGTAGTCCCTGGTGACTATTGGTTGAGGCCTTCGTTAGTGGGCTTCTTGCGGGAAAATTTGCAAGAAGGAAGATCCTGGTGTCCTACTCAGGGCTGAAACTAAACTGAACTTCCAATTTAGAATCAACACGAAATTCTAGCGAAGTTTAAAATATCAATACCAGCCGTATAGTACAATCCCTGGAAAGTAGCCGATTCCACTTAGGGCAGCCGCCTTCTCGCCATTGCAGGATAGTTCAAAAGATGGTGTTCCACGTCTTCCTCCTTATTTTAGTCATCGCAGCTGCGGCAGTAATCATAACGTTCCAAGCGCTGTGCATGCCTACCTTTAATAAAATGTCGCGTGATAACGGATATCAAAAGTGACTCATCCCATTCCCCCCCCCCCCCCCCCTTGGGCTTTAAAGGGATCATCTAATTGATTTTTCATGTTGGAGTGTTACATCCCCCGGAGAAATCAGATGCATTCAATACCTAGAATTCGGCGAAAACTAAAATTTGACACATTTCATGAGATGTGTACGATCTCTACAAATCCTTGCTGATTGGAGATCTTATCTGGTGCCACAGAAGTCTGTAGCTTCCACTGAGTTGGCACCGGAATGACTATTAGTTGAGGCATCCATTAGAAGGCTTCTTGCTTGAAATACTTTCTGTATTTCAGAACGCTTGTCTTTCCGGGGGTTTCGCTTTTCCGTTGAAAAGGTACTATCGGAGATCGCAGGGTGATTGTTGTTTACTACTCAAAGTCGCAGGAAGAGAGATCCTGAAAATTTCACTTAAAAGCTGGATTAATACCACTTATGGGAGAGTTTGTCCTTTTGGCTAAGCATCCCTAGAAGCTGTTAGTACTCAACAGAAGCTGGTAGAAAATTTCCAAAAGCAGTTAAGTTAAGATAGGTCCTGCTCATAAGCAAGAGGCAAGTATATGATTTTATAGGCGTTTTCACGCAAATTGCTACTTGAGCGTGTTGGTTTCTCTTACCCTCGAGAGCGGTTGGTAAACGCATTGTCACCCAATGGCTAAGATCCACCATTGATTATACAAAACTTTTTTCATATCTGTCGTTTCTTTAATATGCTAAATTTCTTCATCATCTTATTGTCATGAAAAGATGCATTGTTTTGTGACTACAGTATCATGTACAGCCTTTTAGCCTCAAGGACTTACGATTATTAAATGAAAATAATTCTATTAGAGACCAGCTTATCATTTGTTCCCAAATATCTAAATTGCGATCGGTATAGATTTAACGTAAACACTACTTTTTATAAAAATTTTAAAAATTTAAAAGGTTTTCTTATTCGCGCTTAATTCCAGATCGATCTGGCCTAAGCAACCAGTGAAATGCGCATAGGAATAACTTATCCCATCAACAATAGATTTCAGTGTTTTTATCAAGATTAAAAATTGAGAATTAAGCACGAATAACAAAACCTTTTAAATTAATGTTTAAAAAACAAAATTCAATAATGAAACTCCTGTGAAAAGTGTTGAGGAAAATTTTGTAAAGTTCAATAGAAAACACAGTGCAACACATAAAATTAAAACGGTTTCTATATGTATGAAAAATGATATTGATTTATGGCCGATTTCACCAATTCTGTCTAAATGTCAATTCATATTTAAATAAAGTTTTTCATATTATTATCAAAAAGTAATTTCAATTTTTGGGAATACAAAATTTTAATTTCAAAAGATTTTGTTATTCGTGCTTAATTCCCAGTTTTTATTCTTGATAAAAACACTTGAAATTTATTGTTGATGGGATAAGCTATTCCTATGCGCATTTCACTGGTTGCTTAGGCCAGATCATCAGGAAACTTCATCCATAAATATTTTAGAAAAACTAAAGATATTAAATTAAATAAAACTTTTAAACGTATAAGACTTATAGCAACAGTTCTTCTTGTAATAATATCAAAGTTTAAACAAAACACATCAACAATAAACAGTGGGTTTATCTCATCTTACATTCCCCACTACAATTAGTTGAAATTCTCTCAACATTAATTGTAGTTGTAAGTAGGTCAAGAAAAACAAAATAAAAACAACAACAACTTACAAAAGATGCTGTCAATTAATTGTTTTTTTTTAGGCCGTGCACTTGGCTGTTTATTATCAAAAAGTAATTTAAATTTTTGGGAATACAAAATTTTAATTTCAAAAGATTTTGTTATTCGTGCTTAATTCCCAATTTTTATTCTTGATTAAAACACTTGAAATTTATTGTTGATGGGATAAGCTTTATGGATGAAGTTTCCTGATGATCTGGCCTAAGCAACCAGTGAAATGCGCATAGGAATAGCTTATCCCATCAACAATAAATTTCAAGTGTTTTTATCAAGAATAAAAACTGGGAATTAAGCACGAATAACAAAAGTTTTTCATATTATTTTATATGACATGAAAAACGAATTTTAAACACAAGTATATATATATTTATATTTAAATAAATTGGTGAAATCGTCCATTAGTTCCATTCGGAATTTTCGATTTTTCGAAGAAAAATACAGCTGGAAAATACGAAAAAAAGCATTTTTTCGTTATTATAACGTTCTAAAGAATTGTGATCTATTTTTCAAGGAATAATTTTTCTTAAGATAACATTACTGAATTTCCGACTGCTTGGAACCTTTGGACCAAAATCCGTGAAAAAAGATATTATATATTAAAGTTTTGCAAAGTCTTGTTAGCTTCGATAAGTAATTCGAGAAATTCCACAAGAAAAGGAAATGTTGCACTGAGAAATTGTTTTAAAAAAATATTTAACACAAAACTATTTATTAAAAGACACGTTATTGTGCACCCAAAGCATTTTATAGAAAATCCAGTAAATATTTGGGAAAAAGAGCTTAAAAAAACAAAGTTTAAAGCCAATACATATCATTAAAAAAAACACGAGATTGTGAACGGGTAAGAAACACCAAAACGGCAATAATTTTATCCGAGCATAATATATGTGTGTACATATGTACTCATGATTTTGATTTACCCTAATGTCTTCATGCCATACAAATTCTTAGTGTGTAAAAAGTTTTAAAGTTTTTTTTCAAAATTCACATTTACTCATATTTGAAAAGAGCACACAAAAGGCAACCACACTGAAAATGTCAGTATGAAATAAAAAATTATTTAATAAATTTGCAGTACACAAAAGAAAAAAAAAAATTATTTACCAAAAAACAAACTTCGTTATTGAAAAGGCCAAAACGAATTTAAAAAGCATTTACTTTGAAATTTCTGAAGAAAAGTAAAAGTGCTATACTTGGATGCGCAGAATCTTATATGGGTTAATCCAAAGTGTTGAACGTGACAGTCTTACGCATCAAAAATGCAATAACAATTATTTTTTTACGTTCTCTTAATCCTTTAATTATAGCACTAAGAAAGCGCTGTTATCTATGCTTAAGTTTATGTAGGCCGCGATTCTATGTCAAAAATAATGGCAAAAGAAGTAGCGGTTCGAAAGTGAACAAATAGAACTAGTTTTTGTGGCCATGTATAAAAAGGCGTAATTCTGCGAAACTTGGCACAATTTTTTAGTCAAACCACTTTCAGAATTTTACGTAGCAATGTTATATTTGAAACAGTGTTCGAAAATAAACACTAAATAACCTTTCCCTGTTAGTCATCTTTCGAACACAAAAATATTACTGGGGGGTTACCGCGTATTTCGATTCGAAAGAAATCATTTACGGATTCGAACATTTTGTACTGTGTATTACGATTTCCGTAATATTTGTTTCGAATAAACGGACGTTTTTCATACTTTATTGAAAACAAAAAATCACTTTCTTAAAAGCCACTCTCTATTACGAACAAAAATTGTTCATCAAATTTCCCATTTACTAAAAAATACAACCTCTGTCATCGGTTCGAACGATTACGAAAATCGTAATACACAGTACAAATTGTTCGAATCCGTAAATGATTTCTTTCGAATCGAAATACGCGGTAACCCCCCTGTTTTTATCAAACTCAACAAAAGATGTGAACATTTAATTCCGTTCGGTTTTTTTTTTTTTTTGAAAATCCACAAACTTCAATGTGTTCGGTTCGGCTCGTTAATGTTCGTCCCTTTTGGCTGGTAAAAAAAAACATTTTTACAAAAACAAAATACACACACAAAAAACATTATAAAACATTAAAATATAATGTTTGTCTACAGTATCACTACAATTGTTCTGTTTTTTAACGAAGAACAGAACATTATATAATGTTCGGTTCATTCTTGAAAATAGTTACGAACGGTATTAAGGGTTGTGTATGTCTACACAATCACTAAAAAAATCGATATCGTTCCTGGGTGTGTGAGCCGAACGTTAAATAATGAACTGTTTATTTTCGAACACTGATTTGAAAATACCAAAAAATCCGCTATCCAGATTAACTCAACGCTCAAAAAGTACCGACTGAAATAAAGAAAGCAAGCTCCATTTGTTTGTTTTTCCCTTAACATATGTATTTTCGTTACCTGAAACGTAAAAGGCCCTAGCTAACCACAAATCAAAAATTTACTTTTTCATTGATTCTAATCATTATTATCATGTCTCTATATCTATAATAAGCACTCTCAATTTAACTTAAAACAGAGGTCAGAAGGCAGGCAGCATTTGGTGTGTTGAAAAGTGTTTTGAATAACTATAAAATCGAACAGAAATTTTGCGAAAAATTATGGAAAATTGTTTAAAAAAGGAACGTATGTGTGAAGCAGAAAATGGGCATCACTTAGGCCGAGGCCATGCAATGAGTGGCTAAGCGTCAAGCGGCTGTGCGGTGAGCGGCAAAGTGTCTTATTACTGAGCGTCACTTCTGAGCGTTTAATTGTTAAAATGCCATTGTAATGAGTGGCTTGTTTAATATTATTACGCGAAAATCGTATTCATAAATATTTAATGCGTTTTTAAAGAAAAAAAAAAAAAAAAATTGTGGCCTGTTTGTCGATTTTGAGCGAAGACTTCGTTCGCTTAGCTTACATTTAAAACAAAATCAAATTATAAAATATATATATACATCGAAATCGACGAACAGGCCTTGGTGTTCAATGAAAAACAAAATTTTTCGAACCACTCTAGTGTTCATCCTATAAATCAAGCAAGGCGAATTTAACCATTTATATACAAATCTACCCAATACAATACTGCCGTATGTCTGTGAAATCCTTTGATTTGCTGTTGCAAAAAGCTAACACCAGACAGACAACACAAAAGAATAATTTCTCGGTCATATTTTTATTTTTGAAATTTGGTAATCTGTCTTGCCATAATTCGGTCGACTTTGTACGGATGAAATTATAAGTTCAATATTCACTTTTGCCATGTTTATTGTTTTTCGCTCAGAAAACAACTAAAAATTAGAACAAGTTTTATTCCTGAGCGACGCCGCTTAGCCGCTCAAAAATTTCGCTCACATGCCGCTCATTGCGTGGCCACTTTAGTTGTATTTCATATTTTTTTACGCTCATCGCTTAGCCGCTTATTGAAAATAAATATACCATATAAAAAAAAAATTTTAATAAAAGTGGCATAGAAAAAAAAATAAACACTTAAAAAAATATAGCTCATTCTGGGCCACCCTGTATTATTCGAAACCATGAAATTTTATGGTTTTAATTTTAATTTTAATGGTTTGAATTTCAGTGAAATGGTAATTAATATTAATTAATAAGTACTTTTAATTAAAATTGTTTAACACATAAATTGAAATGAATTAAACATATCGCACTAAATCAACAAAAGGGTTTTAACTCAAAAATTAAAAATTTTAAGAAGAAGCAAACCCATTTTAAATTTTGCATTAAAGGCATAGGAAAAAAAATTTCATTACCAAAGTAGACAAAATATCATGATATTTTAACAATGGGTAGATATGAATTGTAAGTGTCGATTTCTTCCAAAAATTGACTAATGAAAAGTTTGAGTTAATACACTCATGTTGATCAAGTGCGATATATAAATCATTAAGAATTAAATTTGCGTTTTTAGTTATTACATTTTTAAAATATTTTTACAAATTCACCAAACAAATCAAAATTTTCAGTTCGGGTAAAATACATCATCAAAACATAACACACTTTTAAATGAAAATTACCAGCAACAAAAAAATTATGTTATAATCTTTTTATTTTCATATTCGCAAGACCTTAATAAGCCCGTTTAGAGTTTTCTAAAAAACATTACTACAAAACAATATAATTAGGCGATTATATAACGAATACGACATTAATGTGAGCTTGTGAATTGGCAGCTATAGTAAGAGTGTTATTGAACTGAACTTGGTGAAAATGGCCCTTAACGTAAACAATTTTTAAGGCCCAGGCCCACGATGTCGACAAGAACATTTCTTTCGTGTATTTGTATTGAAAACAAAAATTTTAGTTTTTTATTATTGTTTTCAATATAAATATGCGAAAGAAATGTTCTTGTCGACATCGTGTGCCTGGTAGTGCTATACTATCGATATTTATCGAAAGTTCAGACTTCACTATCGATATATCGATATTACTATCGACTAAATGTTTGTACTTGTGAAGGAAAACTTTAATTATTTTTTTATGAGGCTACAGTTCGTTGTTTTTATCACTTTATTGCATGTATGAGACGTATGTATATAGGGATGAAACGATACGAGTAAATACAAGTACATATTCGATACTTTTATATAAGTACCAAGTATTTTTGTAATCGATACTTAGCAACCGAGTACCAAGTAGTATCGGTAAAAAAAATACTCGGTATCGGTTAAAAGTAATCGTTTCACTTTGGTATTGAAATTAATCTTAAATTTTTGATTATATTCCAAAGCTGGAGCAGCAGTAACGGTATCAAGAACCCGTTTGAGCAGTAAACACCTATAAACCACATATTGTCCAGGTCCATTTCCTCAATTTCTGGCTATAGGAAGTTCGTTACCATCTCGCGATATCGAACACCATTCACCGTAATTGGATCTCATTTTCGAAGAAGTACGACCCGATAACGCCGCCAGCCGCAGAACTAACTGGGCGAGCATGCACATATGTTTTCCCATTTCCTACAGACCCGGTTTGCTGAAATTACGCACAATTCTCCCGATTGTGGAAACATGTGTGCCCCGGTAGTCTAGCTGGTAGCGAGCTAGTCTATCAGCGCCGGGGTTGCGGATTCGATTCAAGCCGGAGGCTCTGGTTTCTTTCCTGCAGACACGCATAGAGCTTCGCGGGATAAGCTTAGGAAAAATAAAAAAATTTGGTTGATTATGCTGACCAAAAAAATCAAGATGTGCACGAAATGCATTTCGATTGAACGCCCATTTTCGTTAAAGGCTTTAACAATCTTAACGCGCTGCTTAATTGTGTACCTCTCAATGGTAGAATTTGTCAAATACTAAAACAAAGAAAGGTCAAATTAAGTGGCGCAAAAACCTTGACGTGGATTATCGTTTTACCACCCTTTATTTATTTATCAACTTAAAAATAAAATACATATTTACATTTAAAATAAATACATAGTGACATTGTTGATTTCTGGAATAAAAGGTGAATGAAGGTTGTTATCCTGAACGTTCTATAACATTTTGTTTCCAAGATAAAAGATTTTTTGATGGAAAGGTGGTAACTCAAAGTGGTCTTAATTTTTCCCCTTTTGTTTTGCAAAAAAATTCTTATGGTCCGTAGTTCTTATTGTATTGTATAGTACTAAAACAATTATAAGAGAGTTTAAGTGATTATTTCTATTATTTTATCATATAAACCGATATAAGTACCGATACAAGTAAGTATCGATACTTTTTTTCGATACTGAGTAGGTATCGATACTTTGCGAGCGATACCATATCAAGTAAAAGTATCGATACCTTAGAGGTATCGTTTCATCCCTATATGTATATACGCACGTTATTTTAGATGGCAGTTTTTTAAAAATTGATAAGTACCTTTCTGAAGGAACCTAACTAACAGGGACTATAAGATACTCCATTGCAACTTGTAAAAATTTTCTAAATTATAAACCCAAAAATGTAATCAAACTAGCGGACTTATCCTCTGATGATCGTTCATTGTTTTGTCTTATGCTTGCAATTGCATTTTTACACCATTAGAAATATATTTGACATTTCAGTCCCTATATAAACATGTAACAATTTCGACTTAAAGGCCTTTAATTAGCAGTAAAAAGCACTGCTAAGCAATCCATACCACTTGCAATTCTTGTGTTTGTATTCATTGCTGTAATTCAGCACGAATTAACAATAGCAACTAAAAATTTACGGCAAAAAACTGTGTGTGTATAGCTGCTGTTAGATGTCTTTATAGCTGTATTTTAAATAATAAAAATATCGATATTTATATTTTTCCTATCGATATTTTTGTTATCTGTAGACAATCGATAATATCGATAGTGTATCGATTATTACCCAGCACTAGTGCCTGGAAGTAAATATATTTAGTAAAAAAAATGTTTTTTGAGGTAACGACAATTTGTATTATTTTGTATAGGGGTGACTATGTCGTTGTATACCTAAAACCAGAAAGTAGTTAGCAATTTATATTTTTGTTAAAAACTTTTTTAACGAGAAAACTGGCAATAAAGCATACAACATATTTATTTAAAGTACAAGTTAACATTTAATCAATATTGTAAAAGATACAGTAAAACATCAACCGATTTATATTAAATAAAAAAAACTTTAAGAAATTATTTAGAGATAATTGGAAATATGTACATTAAATTACAGAATTTCAATTATATTTAATATTTTAAAGAATATTCAAGAAGCTTAAGAATTTTGATTTAAGTTCAGTTGTTTCAAAGCGCAAATGATGTCCAGTTGAGCCCATAACAGGTTTTGTGAAAATGTTTGTCATATAATCAAGTCTGTGATGTTTTAATAAAACATATCGCATTATCCTTCTAAAGGGGGTCAATTCAAACTTTAAAATTTTTTAACTTTAGGTAAGAAATTCAATGGTTACATCTACCTACTGTGAATATCTTGCATAATTTTGAGTACTCTTTCACCAAAAAAAAAAAAAACAGTTGTATCCTTCTTTGTTATAAGCTCTTTTATCTTTTATATGTTAAAATAAACAGTTTTTTGCCTCTACTGAAATTTATAATTTTCGGGTTTACCCTCTTAAGAGAACCGGTGCGATAAGTCTTCTTTCATAGTACTCCAATTCATAAATACATATTCACATACACAAACAAGTATTTGTTGGTATTAAGAATGTTCAAAAATTTCTTTTAAATTTTATTTTTCAGACAAATTCAGTACATGACAGATAAATTAAAAATATTCTTTTTTCTTATAACTAAAAAATTAAAAGAGGAAAACAGAAAATTTTTAAAGTGAAATGTGTTATAAGCAAGCGTGTTTTCAAAGGGGCTGTTATATTTGGCATGACCTCCCCTGGGCTATTCAAGTACATTTATACTAAAAAAAAACAAATTGAGTTTGGAGGCAGTCCCTCCTTAACTGAGGACTGGACCTGTCCTTAAATATAAGGACAATTGCAGCCGCAATCCTTTTTAAACAGTGTCGACCAAAGGCTTTGTTTATTAAATAGAATTTTATAGATAAAATAGAAAAATTCTTAAAAAAAAAAATACGAATTACTTCGGAGTACAGAGACCTTCTATAATACCGCCGTACTCCTTTTTCTCGCTGGGCAGTTTTTGTATTTAAAACTTTTTTTCAGAAAAATAATTCTTCTTGTAAGAATATCCAGTACCCATGTTCTGTAACTTTATTGAGAACTTCTTGTATCGAAAATATGTGAAACAAAATATTCCGTCGTTTCTCGAAAAATTAGAAAAAAGAGTGTCTGTAACTCATGTCGAAAACTATCAAAAGACATAACATAGATGTCATAACATTGCACTCGAAGCCGATGTTACATTGCAAACGTTGACAACGCCAGTAACACATATCGTTTACGGCGACCAACATTTATTAAAAAAAAAATTTCAACGACGGCGGCGAAAATACAACAGTCGAGTATACCAAATAATGTAAAGTGCGACTTTAATGTTTGTTGTTTGCCAACGAGCTTTGAATTTATAAAAATATATTGAAAGCAAAATAATTAAACAATGAAAAAATGTGCCAAGATCAATATATATTATTATTACAGTCAAATCCCGATAATTCGTACCCCGATTAATCGTAATTCCCGATAATTCGTAATAAACTGTCGGTCCCTTGAAAAAATCTCGTTAATTCGTAAAATTTCCATACATTTTGGTCCCCTCGATAATTCGTAATTTTTTTTTCAAATAAAATCTTCTTTACCTCTTATAAATCGTAATTGTTTGCTAACTACCACTTATAATTCGTAATAAAAACAACAAAAACATGGAAAGAATGCTTTTTTTGCTTACCATTTTTTTTATTTTTGCGTGGGTTTTTGCTTGTGTGTGGATTTATTTTCTTAAGATCAGTTTGTTACATGCATAATTTTTATGTATAATTTTTATATATTTTATTTTTAACAATTGTTTTTTATGTTTTTTCATCGCTTTAGTAAATAAATTGAAAAACCCCGTTTATTCGTATTTATTTTATTTTAACCCCGTTAAATCGAAACCCCGCTAAATCGAAAACCCCTATAATTCGTAAGAAATGGCCGGTCCCTTGCGATTACGAATTATCGGGATTCTACTGTATTATTCTTTGCATTTTTAATTGTTTTTTAATGTTATAATTTTTTCTCGCGCCCCATTTTTATTAGTGAGTTTATTTGACAGTTTAAAGCGGGAACTTTCTCACAGAAATTTTACAGACACACTTTTTCTCTAAATTGGCAAATAATATCCTTACGTGACAGCTAGAACTCGCCAAAAAAGTTACAGCCACAGTTTAGTGAGAAAAACAGCTGTTTGTTTTAATATATGGCATTTTTGTTTCATTTTACATATTTCAATCGAACGCGAGAGTTACACTGGCACTGGTATAGATACAACATTTTCCAAAATTATATGAAAATAAATCATTTAACTATACCACACTTTTGTAAGAAAAAAAAAAAACAACAACAACCACCAAATTAAAACATTGTATAATAATACGATTATACAACATATACGTCGATAATGCGAACTTGTGAATTGGACAAATATTGCTTCATTACATAAATATTATAGGCTGAAACCTTTTTGAAGCAAAATATGAGTTATGAGTTAAACATGCTATTAGTCATATTGGATATATTGCAGTTAAGTTTAACTTGAGACAAAATCTGCAAATCTTTGAAAAGCTAGATCTAGACTTAACAAAACTAAACAAAGAATAGAATATGATGGTACACGTAGAGAAAAAACATGTTTAAATATGGTCACCTACAACAAAAATATTTTTAAAGACAATTTTAAACATATTATGGTTAAAACAACCGTATAATTGTTGTCAACAACCATATTATGGTTAAACTAGTCCTCCATGAAGAACCCACAACCAAATTATGGTTGCCTCTTAAAATGTTATGGTTAAATATGACAATAATGTGTTTTTAAATTTACAATAGTATTTTCCTCTTTCCCAAGAGCAACATATTATGGTTAAAAACAACCATGCTATTGTAAGTGTTTATCAAAGTTTAGTTATTATTGATCATATCATGCTTAGAGGCAACAAAAATATAATTAGGGCTGCTTGATGGAGACCTACAATATGGTTAATACAAACATAATATGTTTAAAATTTTCCTTCAAAATAGTTTGGTTGGAGGTGACCATATTTAAACATGTTTTTTCTCTGGGTGAATTTTAAAAATTATGCCGGACTGTAAAGTTTTTAAGGAAAGCTTAAAATATTAATTTTTTTAAAATATTGAAATATGTCTTGAATAGGCATTCCATTTTAACTTTTCTATTTTCTTAATCTAATTTCCCAAACTGTAATAAAAGGTTGTCCAACCATAATATTTTAAGCCCAACTTAATTTGAAATGTCTTTGTTTCAGTGTTTGACAAACTCAATCATGTAGAGAAACAAATTGAGGAGCGTGTTGAGATTGTTGAAGCCTTATACGAAAATGGGCGCTCAAAATGCATTTCGTGCACTTCGTGATCTTTTTGATCAGCATAATCGACCAAATGTGTCCACAATTGTGCGCAAATTTCAGCAAACTGGGTCTGTAGAAAATGTGAAAACACCCGCATCCTCAAAGAGTTACTGTTTGGTGCGGCAGTAACCGTGAATGGTGTTTGCTTTTGTGAGATGATAACGCACTTCTTGTGGCCAGAAATTGAGGTTATTTATCTGGACGATTTGTGGTTTCAACAGGATGGTGCCACTTGCCGCACAAAAAATATTAAGATAATTTTCTAAAAACAATTAACATCGTGCGTTTTGGTTGCACCACCCTTTATTATAATATGTATAGTTAGCTGTACTAATTATGTGCCTACTCGTCTTACAAGACCGTTTCAGGCGCAAAACAAATTTTGCCTTATGAAAACGTTTATAAAATTAATAATAAAAAATATTAATAAACAAAAAAAAACTAAAACAAAAAAATAAAAAATTTTCTACTTACACCATCCCAGTCAAAAATGTCACCGGAAGCATCATCAGTAGGAAACTAATTTATTAAAGATTTCCACGAAAAAAAATTAAATTATAAAATTAATAAAACAAAAAAAAAAGGCAAAAATTAAAATGAAATAATAAAACATACCAGGCCAGAGCCACCAACATCAACATCAATGTCATTATAATCAAAAGGAACTTCCTAAAAATTAAAAAAAGGAAAAATATAAGAAAATAAAATGTCTAATAAAAAATAAACGTAAAGTAAAAATTAATATAAATTAACTAAAAAAAAAAACATTTAAATAAAATAAATTTTAATGTGAAATATGAAAATTGCAAATGAATGTGAGAGTGAGAGTGTGTAAGTAATATGAAACACCATTATGAGAACGTAAAGGAAAACCCCATTTGACGTTTTATGTGTGCTACATGATCATAGTTAATTTTCATCACCAACATTCTTAACACACAGCAGCATGGTCTGCGTTGTCGTTATGGTCACTACTATTTCATTTTTTATTATTTTTTTATGATGTTACAAAAAAAAAACGCCAAACACATTTTTAACACTTAGAAGTTACATAAAAACATAAGTAGAGAGAAATGAAAATGAAATGTGTGTGCATGAGTTTATTAAGTAATATATTGTTAGTGCTTTCGTAATATGTTTAATATATGCCAGCCTAATGTTATTTTTAGTTAAAAAAAAAAATTTTTAAATGTTTGTCTATTTTTTTAAGTCTTTTAAATGTATTAAATTTTAAACATAAGTAAATTATTTTTTCCCTAAGCAAAACTGTCCTAATGTATTACACTTAAAGAAATTGCTTTTACAAGACACTTTTATTTCAATTCTAGTTTCTTTTTTGCGTTAATGTTTACGTAAATACTTAAGCTTCAACAACCAACATCCCTTTTCATGTCTGTAGCAATAAATTAGAACAAATACAATCATTTACACACACACATTCACCAATACTTACAAAGCAATACATAAACATGGACACAAACACATCCTTCAGACAGCTACAAAAGTAAATCGTTTTAATACACCTACGTTTGTTTTAACTGTAAAAACGAACGGTGGTTTAAGAGCAACAAATGGAAGTAAAAGTTTGAAAAAGTGGGGCCATCGGCTAAATTAGGGGTCGTTTGTTAATGTCTTGCTAAAAAACTTTAAAAATATTAATATTTGTGACAGCGCATAGAGAATGGGACCACTAAGGTAAAGGGAACAGTAAAAACCAACTATACAACACAAGAGGTAGGGACGACCTACGCGCGTTTTCAAGGTTGACCAACAAGGTTGAGATGTGTCGTTTTCAAATGAGACCAATACCAACACGCTCAGTGATGGTACACAAAAGATACAAGGATAAAATGGCTATCCTGAGCAAAACCCTTAGGTCCCTTTCTATTTTGCGCGTCACATTTACTATTGTTAAACAATTTAAAATAATTCATTAGCTTTTTCTTTATTAAAAATACCGGGTATTCTTAGGAGCCACTGTTTCTGAATACAACTATACATTGAACTTACATTACTTTTCCATAGTGACTTACTTATTTGGAGGTACCCAAATTTGAACTTTAATTTTTTTCGTAGCCAAAAATATTTAAAAAAAATTTTATTTTTTGACTAGAACTAAATGGTTGACGGGGGTGGTAATTGTATAGAAAATGGATAAGTAAATATTTTGGATTAAGTAAAAGGCAAGTTACGCATTTGGAGTGCGATATTATGGTTAAGTTAGTCCTCCATAAAGAAGCCACAACTATAATATGATTACCTTCTCTTAGATAAGAGAATAATATTAATGTTCATTTCAAGTCGTACAATTATCATTGGTTACGAAATTATTGTTTTTATCTACCATACAATTATACTACTATACAATTATAATACGGTTGCCGCTTTATGATGAATGAATAATTTAACCATACTAAATTCATAATTGTAAAGTCAACAAGTTAAAACTAAAATCTATATATTCACGTACAAACGTCTGTATAGACGATTTCCAGATATAACAGCATTGTCAGATCTCGCGACAGACCGGCAATAAAATTGCTAACGCAAGGTAGAATGTCAGTTCACAATGTTGTATTAAAATTGTCTGAAAAACTTATAATTTCAGTGCCAGACGATTGTATGACCATAAATTTATCTAACTCTATTGTCATCCAAAAAATTTTCAGTTCACATGACTGTCAGATAATAGTCAGATCTGTTGTTAGACATCAAGTGAAAAAACATCAAGTGAATAGCGGTCATAAGCTTTTTTATGGGCACAACACCCAACTTAATTTTTGTTGCTTTCTAATCTTTGGTTTTTTTTTTATTAAATTGAAAAAAGTGTAAAGAAAGACTTCCGCAGGAAGGTCATTCCACAAAGAAGCAGACAGGCCAAAGAACAAATTTTCTTAGCAATGCACCGGACAATCGACCACAAAAGGATTGACCCTTGAGGGAAAACGCGTATAAGGAACGAGTTTCGGGAACCAGATCCCCAATTTCATCAGAACTCATCCCATTGTAATAACGATAAACAGCGAAATATAGCCCACATTGCGATGATGCTCAATGGAATGAATATAATTGGATATCTTTCTGTCACCAATCAGAACCTTCGTTTTCTTCTGTACGCTGTCGAATTGCTTAGAAAAGGCTCTGAAGCACCGGCCCACACATGAGAGTCGTATTTCATTTTCGGTCGGATATAGGTGGTATATATAATAAGAAGATTAGATTGAGCGTGGTATCTCGTACACCATTTCAATAGACCGAGGAACTTGAATGCTTCTTTCGACACCTTGGTGTTGTCCATCAACCATCACACTGTTTTCTCATGCCCAGAACATCAAAAGATTCTGATTCCTCAATAATTACTCCACCCATATATACAGATGAGTCCTTGATCCGTCATCATCTTGCGTTATCGCGCAACACTGGCTATTTCGCAGGACCACCTTTAGAGATTGCATCAAGGGCTCAACCAATAGTATCATTTATATTCTGCCACATAACACCAACATATACGATCGTATACGATCGCTTTGTCTGTTATCAAATGAATATGAATGGCAAAAGTTGCTGTCATCTGCAAAAGAGAAGCTCGTCTTGAAAGTTTGACATAGGAGGACATTTAGATTATAAAATAAGAAATAGAGTAGAAGAAAGAACAGAGCCTTACGGCACCTCTGAATGTATCTTGACCTCAATTGACGAAACCCCATCTCTGAGAGACCTCGATATAAATCTAGAGAAATTATCGCCGACCCCAAATGCAACAAGTTTTGCTTAAAGAACAGCCTGCCACCCTCTGTCAAACTTCTAGGAAATATCTGAAGCAATTACCTCTTTTTCGACAACTTATTGGAAATTTGGTGGCCAAACGTCATAAATAATGACGAGCTATAAAGGAAATGTCAAATTGACGCTCTCCTTCTTATTAACTGAGAAAGCGGAAATGGATTGGACACACTCTTAGAAAGAATACAGATGAAATAAGCCAGCAATCTAAAGAGTGGAATCTACAAGGCAGTAGAAGAAGAAGTCGGCCAAAAGCCTCTTGAAAAAAAGCTTGCCCAAAGACACAAGGAGTTCAGAGGAGTAGAAGAAGAAAACCCGCAAGAAGAGGTTGTGCAGACTATAAGCAAGATACGGCACAAATGCGTAAACAAAATATTAAAATTGAGACTAAAATAATATTCTATAGAAGGGTCATTCGCGGATCAAAAAATTTTGAAATGATATTTAATCATAAAAGTCCCCGAATCAGGGACCTAGAATATTTTTTTTTTTTTTTGTACTTTTTTTTAACTTCAGAACGATCTCGCTTTTAAAAAATGTGATGAATATTTTAAACTCTATTTCTGTATTTAATTCTTAATTTTTGGTTTAAAACACAGTTTAATATAAAATAGAGAATTTTAAACAATGTAAAAATAAAATTAGTGAAGTCAATTTCGGGAATAAAAAATGTTTAATTAATAAGATTTTGTTTGTCCTGCTTAATTCCCAATTTTTATTCTTGATAAAAACATGATCTGACCTAAGCAACCAGTGAAATGAGCATGGAAACTAGCTTATCCTCCAACAATATATTTCATTACTTTTATCAAGATTTAAAATTGGGAATTAAGCACGACAAATAAAATCTTATTAATTTAAGATAAGAGAAAATATATAAGAAATCTATGGTGAAATTTATTGAATACGAAATTATCGGTTTGAAATTGTTTCCTTTTTCATTTTTCAACAATTTCCATGACAAACCTGAAAGTTTCAAAGTGAACGAACACCTCACAAACTTTAATAATACTGTATGAAATTCGATAACCAGCAATTCGATAACAAGCTCCCTGAGTGTCTCAGGTATTAATATAGCCGATTTGTTATGCATACACATTTTTCAAATATGCATGCAATTATATCGGAAAAAACTTTAAAATATGCATAAAAAATGTAAATAGTTTTATTTGAAAAAATGTGTTTTACATAGTACAGTAGAATCCAGATAATTCGTAAACGCAAGGGACCGGCCATTTCTTACGAATTATATGGGTTTTCGATTTAGCGGGGTTTCGGTTTAACGGGGTTAAAAAAAATAAATACGAATTAACGGGGTTTTTCAATTTATTTACTAAAACGATAAAAAAAATCATAAAAAACAATTGTTAAAAATAAAATATATAAAAATAATTCATGTAACAAACAGATCTTAAGAAAAAAGCACACTCACAAGCAAAAACCCACGGAAAAAAAAACAGCGGTAAGCAAAAATCATTCTTTCCATGTTTCTGTTGTTTTTATTACGAATCATAAGTGGTAGTTAGCAAACAATTACGATTTATAAGAGGTAAAGAAGATTTTATTCGAAAAAAAATTACGAATTAGCGACGGGGCCAAAATGTATGGAAATTTTACGAATTAACGAGATTATTTCAAGGGACCGATGGTTTATTACGAATTATCGGGAATTGCGATTTATCGGGAATTACGATTTATCGGGGTACGAATTATCGGGATTTGACTGTATATCATGTTCTTTTTCCAAGGAACTTGTCGGTTATCTACGTAGTTAAATTCTTATATCATGAAAACAATTGAGAAGAGGTATGAAATTCATGTGAAACCTTTTTTAAACGCTTGCTAACACTTCAAATATAAAGTGATGGTATCTTAAAAAAAATCCCCAAGCCGTGCTAAAATTTAAAGCGAAAAAGGTCATCGAAGGGTAACCTGTTTCTTGTTTGTTACCAGTAACTACCTTACAGACGGCAATAATAAATCACTTTATTTCAGATCTTCCTAAAAAAGGCCCATAATTGCCAAGAACCCGCACTAAGAATCCATTCCATATCTCTTGGAG
The DNA here is from genome assembly GCA_930367215.1 of Pollenia angustigena. Taxonomy (NCBI): domain Eukaryota; kingdom Metazoa; phylum Arthropoda; class Insecta; order Diptera; family Polleniidae; genus Pollenia; species Pollenia angustigena. The sequence continues at coordinate 178,929,764 of OV884058.1, read as the reverse complement.
ACTTAAAGCATTAATATTTTTTTTAAGTAGATCCATAACTGACAGCAACCCCTATATAGCAACGATTGCCCATTTTTACCCGTATATGAATTGGACACAATTCATGCTTTATTTGCAACAGTAAAACCTTCTAATAAATCACCCAAATAATAGTGATACCTGAATGTTTGTTTTTTTCACTTATTTTTTGTTTTTTGCTTGTTAAAATGCCAGGAAAAACAGGACATTATTATATATATTTCATTCTCTTCCCTAACTTATAACAACTACTAATGATTATTGTTATTTGCTTTGAAATATAAGAGGATGTTAAGAAAAAACTAGCAAAAAATATGAAAACAAATAAAAATAAGTGGCAAAGTTAAAAGGATATAAATTGTTTATAACAGCATCAACATCCTCATCTGTAAACGTCCTCATTTTGTTGCTCTTATTGTTGTTTCTTTCTCCATGTTCCTTTGTTTTTTTTTCCTCCACTACCTTCTTTCAGTTCATCCATCCATATACATAATAGGCGTTTTATATAATTATTACTATAAATTGTAAGTATTGTAGAAGAGGATGATACTTTTACAACAGAGAGATATACAAACAAAGGTACACTTACTAAATATAAACAGGGAAAGTGTAGCGTAAGTGCATTTGTATTTGTATGGGGACAATACTGCTAACACTCATGTGTACAGTAGTTGATCTGATTGTTATGTTCTTATTTGTAAAAAAATAAAATAAATATACTAATATGACAGTAGACGTGTCAATTGAATTTAATGTTGCCTTCAAAATTGTTTTGCTAAAAACTATCTAATGAGATACAATAAAATAGACCGAATTGGCTTAATTGTAAAGCTATCTAGTAACTAAATGGATGTGCAGAAGTTGATGGTCAAGGTTTTCATATTTTTATGATATATTTAAGGGATTTTGTCTATAAAGAAGAGAAATACAGGGTATTACAGAAAACATACATAAACACAAATAATTTAAAGCTACTACAATATTATTGCGCAAAAGTGTTTACATTAGAACATTGATTTCTAGCCCATACGACAATTGCTAAAATTAATTCAAACACATTCCTTACACACATTCTTACACTCTTACATTGTCCACGAGAGTACACAATTCAAGCGACGAGTGCACATGCGGCGGATGGTAATATATTTTTTATATTTTTCTTAAAAATACTTGTCCACTAAGCTTTCTCTATTCATTAATAATAATATGCAGCAATACAACCACAGTTTACATTTTGGACATCACTACCCTGTAGTTCATGTGGCTGTCTCCGAGCTGGTTATAATACCAGCACCTTTATGACACAACCAGTCCGAATGCTAGCCATATGACTGGCCACTTTAACAAGGGGATGTCCTACGAGGGGGTAAATTGTCACCAAGAGGCCACAAAAAGACAGTTCATAAGTCGGTTTTTCTTGGCTTAACCTTATCTGTCTCCTTATACCAACCATAAATCTGCTTTTCTGATTGTGTTGTCATACGTTCTGTTTCTCTCTCTCTCATAAAATTAACGAAATGCTTAATAACATACATTTTTTACTATCCACCATCTACGCCACAAAAAGACAGCTAAGTGCCAGCACAAAGTGATAGTAAAATTTTCCACAGTTTGAGAACCAGTCTTCCGAGTATAGGAGCAATTTGGATAGTTTAATTACCAGTCTACTGTGTATAGTACTGCCACTTTTTGGGTAAATTGTCATGAAAAAAACTACAGGGTAACTTAGAATACCAATACAAATTAAAAATACAAGGTCATAATCGCCCCAGTCACTGTAAGGTTAAGCAGATTAAAATTTGTCATATGAGCAGAGTTTTTCTGCACATGGCAACGCATGAACGCGAGAAATATTTGCGAAATTTTACACTTAAGTTATTTACAACAAATCAAGTTTATTTAAAAATACCCTGTTATGAAGTAAAATGTATTCCAGTGAAAGTATTCTGCATTGACAAAAACACTTGGTTGTGGGACTGGTCTGTAAGGCGGGGCGACAAAACTTTCCAACAACAATTTTTTTTAATAGTTAAAATTCTATAAAACCTCTACTCGTCTTTTTTCTTATTACAATGCCGAAAATTTGGCATCTAGAGCGGCAATACTTCTTTTTACAATTTACGAAAGCGATTTGCCAAAACTTCTTGTGCACTTAAAAAATTCATATTTTCACAAATTATGTGCTGTTGTATTAAAGTAGTATCGTGCAATCTATCCCTGAAAACATTGTGAGACTCAACGTTGAATTGTATAAAGTTTCTCATAAGTCAAAGTGAATAATTAATCGTAGACGTACACTTAACTCCCATATCGGTCGTGATATTTTAATAAACGAAATAATCAATACTCTCAGTGCTGCCAAAACCTTGGGCGGATTTTTAATAATAGCTTCGCTTGGAAAAATCATATTAACACACTCATTAACCACTCCCTTGAATACACTGTGTTATAAATTTCCACAAAGTTGTGACCAAATTAATCTGACAGCTAATCTTTATGTAAAATTATCCGCTTAGTCCGAATTTAGATTCGAAATTGTCAAAAGTAGAACATCTTTCGTTTTTGAAAAAGATAATGTCAAATTAATAAAAGTATTTTCGAAAATATTTAGTATTTTCGAAAATATAATAACATTTCTAAAAAGCCCCAAGTTGTTTGGAAAAATTTTTCAAAAAATTACTGAGTTACAGGGGACAAAATTCCAATTTCACAAAAATATTTATGATTTTTTGCTCTTTTCAACTTATTTTTTTAAAAGAAATTTAAGTGCAGAAGATATATTTTTAAAGACATACAAACTTCTTTGTAAAAAATCGTGTTGAAAACTGTACCAATTTTCTCATGATAAATATTTTCACAAATCATGAATGATGTCTTTATGATTTAGGCTCCTGACATTCTCCAGTTAGCTTGATACAACCAAACCAAATGACTTCCATGACTTTGACTCATCTCTTTTGAGTAAAGCCTTGACAAAATGTTTGATATGCAACGGTGGAAAAATTATATTTTCCTTTCTTTACATGCCATTATCTTGGACAAGCGTAAAATTTAATCTATCCTGCCAATCTTTTCCGGCATAGTGTTCATGTCGCGCTCGGCTGTCCCATTTACACAAAAAACAAAAATATTCTGTGCAGCCTTGTTGCAAAGCAGTCGCCATGACAACAAATTTAAGATGGGCATAGGTTTTCAAGTTATGCTGTTCGTACTTTATCAGACCCAGTAGTTTAACCTTAACTGCGTGCGTTACTGCGTTGAGCTTTTTTAGTGTTTTTTTTTACAAAATTCAATGATTCAATGATTCTAATATTGACAGCGTTCGTTTTTCAAATGCTGCTTATTTATTTCCTTTGGGTTTTTGATTTGATAAGAAGTGAAAAGTGGGTTAATGCGGGAAATCTCCTGTAGCTTTGTCATATTTGCACCAATCTGGATCTTGTTGGGCGAAAAATTATCATATTATAATACACCAATGTCCTATTAAATAAACATTGAAATTCTTTATGGTTGGGCTTACAAAAAAAAACTTGAAATGGAAAAAATTGCAATAAATAATAAATAAAATTTTATCAAAAAATTGTAACGTAGTGTTATTAAACAAATAGTTGCAAAATCTTATATTCTTCTGGCATAATGTACAGTTGTTAACTCTTCCAGAATTGCGCTTCTTTTAGCAAAAGGAATCAAAGTATATCACATGTTTCCGGCATATCATTTAACAAACTTTAAATACTCGTGTACTCTTACATAAAATTAAATATTCAGAAACTTTATAAACTTGGAATGAAGACGTTGCACACATAAATTGACATTGTTGGTAATTCAAGACTATTAGAGTCAGCTTTATTTCTAGAAGAAGTAGTTTCATTTAAGAGAACGAAGAAGATCAAATTTGATTGCAATTAATTGATAAATGAACTGATTTAAAAAAATTTAAACAATTTTTTTATCGTATTTATTTCATGACTTCAAATCGAAATCACACAATCAATTTTTATACTTTCCGCCTTTAAATGCAATAAAAAAAAAGGTAATTATTAACGAGAAAAAACAGATCTGTCATTCAATAAAGTAGCTGAGGACTTATCTCTGCGCGAAATTTGTGTCAATTGGTTTTAAGGCACGTTTCCTGCGGGCAGTGAATATAGTGTTATAGTAAAAAGGAACGGAACATACCACTTCACTGGCGATGTGTTTAAAGAGTAGTTTATCCAGAAGAAAGGTAATTGACAAAGAACTAGTCACTTAGCTATATTTGCTGAGGGTAGTGCTGATTCTATTTAATTCTATTACTTTATATGAAGGTGGTCTATCATATTTACATGGTTCACTCGGGACAATATATTTGCTACATGCATATTATTCTAGCCCTAAATTTAATGTGTCTATTTCGGTAATTTCACTGTTACAAAATGTCAAAAAGGTGCCAATTTATCCCCTCCTAGGACACGCCTTGTTAAAGTGACAAGCCCCCTTCATATAAGGTGTTTGAACTAGAACCGGTCCTTAACACTTTAGAACCTTTCCCCTAGGAATGCTTTTTAGTACAGACTTAAGTTTTCGATATTGGATTGTGGCACTCATAACTGTGTGTTTTTTGCGGGGAATATGTAAACCCGTTCAATTAATGATATGCAGTCAAAACGTGAACTTGGAAAAAAAAAATTATATTTACTTGGGTAATTTTTTTAAATACAACTTAACAGAAACTTAAACATTTTCCCCCGTATGAATAAACGATTATTAAATTTAACAAACGTTTATGAAGGAGAATTTTAATACGAAATTTGTTTTGTAAACCATTTTTAAATTGAAAAATTTTTTATAAATACAGGCGTTTAATTTTAAACTTAAAAATATTTATCTAAAGAAAGAACAAAACAGGTAAAAAGGAAAATAAAAAAATTGGCATAAAAATGATTTTGTAAATTGACCTTATTCCAATTAAGACTAGTTTGGCATATTTGCATGAATTAAAAGCAAAACTAAAAAAAAATGTTTTCATTGCAATTTCATGCTCATTTTTAGTATTACTTTTTAATTAATATTAAAAAAAATATTCAACATTTTTTCATTTTTCGAATGTTAAAATTACAAAAAAGAAAATACGACACAAAAAATCTCTGCATGAAAAGTATGTTGTGGCCATGATAATGGTTTTAATGTCTGTTAATAATGATATGTATGGGATATTTCATAGTGAGAAGATAAGCAACTTGTTAGTACTTAGTAGTAGAATATTTTACTTATATTTATTGGAAATGTTTATGGTTATTTTGAAAAGCAAATTTTTTAGTTTCTTAAATTCTTTTGAAAAGTTATTTCCTTATGAAACAACCCTTTTTCCTTTCAATGTCTTCCCAAAATATAAATTCCTGTACTGGTTGCTCTAGTTTATTTTTTTATTTTTTTTATTTTTTTTTGTTTTTTAATTACAACATTTCTTTTGTTAATTACCAAAGTATGGCATCTCTGGTTGTTTGGCTGCGTAAGTATATAAGTACGGATATACATAACGTTGTATGCATTGTCTTTTGAATTATTAATATTGTGGTTAGTTTTCACATACATGAGCTCCATTACACATATTCACACAAACATACATATATAAACTTAAATACAGCAACACTTTCGCAAATATTAAAACCACAATCATTGATATTTCTTCGCTCTCCTTTTCCACTTTTCCCATCATAAGCAATTTTTTTAATTGAAAATTAAAAAAAAAATATTTACAATTTTTTTTTTAATAATAATAAAAATAATTTAATGGTACAAGTTCAGTGTTGCAATAGTTAAAATATTTTAAATTAAAGTTTGTTATTATTTTGCAAATTTTTAAGGTTTTTAAAAAATCGATATGTTATAATTATCCTTAAAACTTACCGTATTCTTGGGTGGTGGTATACAAGTTATGGATAAAGCTTCTGGATTGCCATAAACATTTAGTCTTTGTAAATAACCCTGTTATGTTTAAGGAAAATAAAAATATTTAATACCAAAACTTAAGAAATTTAATGAAAAACCAAACCAACTGACAAAGGCTCTTTTATGAATCTTTATACTTTCTGATTGTTTTCAACTTTGAATTAGGTAAATATCTTAAAAGGTAAATTGATGTTACAAATTTATGCATTGAACTGGAACCGAATTGTGTTTTACAAATTCTGCAAACTTTATAAGACTTAAGAGTATGGTGAATACATTAGTGGTATTCACACCGAACTTGTTAATTTGTTACGCGGTAGTTTGTTCATTTGTTAAAGTTACCAGCTGTGAACGACACTCTTTTTAAAACTTTGTTAGTCTGATAACTTTAAAATAAAAAAATCATTTAATTAACATACTTACTCTCAATGTACACGACAATTGCCAAAACACAAATATTTTTTTTAGAAATGTATCACAAATGACTTTTTTATTATATTTATTTAGAAACTGCAACAGCTGATTGTGAGCTACCAACTAACAACTGTTTTATCAGGGGTGCCGTGTAGTTAATTTGTTAAATATTAATCCGGTAGCGTGTTAAATATATAAAAACAAAATTCGTGTAAAAAAGTAACAATTAACGATTAACAAATTAACAAGCTCGGTGTGAATACCACTATTGATTCTTTCTAATATAACGTAAAATCAAAGTCAAAATTAACTTTGTAAGTTAATTTCGATACTCTTAATTAAATGAAAAACGTATTCTAAATTGATAACAAATTTTAAAATTTTTGATAAGCATTAAACTATAAATCTTTCACCATACAAGCGATTGAACGTGTAGTAAAATTAATATGAAAAGCACTCAAAAAACTTTTGATACAAATTTTACAAATTTTACTTGTATTGTGAAAACCGCTCATATATTCGCAAATTTCTATGTTACAGTCTCTTAAGCAATAATTTCATTCAAAAGCTTAAAGATCGCCCTGCAAAGGCTTAATAAAGCATTTTCATAAAAGACTAGTCGTTTAAAATGTACAAAATTCATTTTACATTGTACGTCCCTGCGGGAAAATTTGTAGCAATTGTTCATAAAGCACATATCCCGTGACTAGTGAAAACAATATTATAATTAAAAGGAACGAACTGTGGTAGGTGAAAATAAGACAAATCACTTAGCTGGCGATAAAGTGTTTAAAGTGTAGTTACTCCAGAGGAAAGGTAATTGACAAAAAATAAGTCATTTGCAGTATTTTGTGCGAGTAGTGAGTGATTCCTTATGCTTTTATTACTTTATTTGAAGGGTATCTATCATATTAATATGGTTCACTCGGGACAATATCGGCGACTGATATTATTTTAAACGAAATTGAATGTGTATACTTAGGTTATTTTCGTGACTTGTTATAAAGTGTCAAAACGATGCCAATTAACCTCCTCCTAGGAAATAACCATGTTAAAGTGACAAGTCTCCGTCATATGAAGTGTTAGGCCTATAACCAGTCCCTACCACTTTAGAACTGTCACCTGACAAGTTTGGTGTAAGTTCCCTTTCCCCTATGGATTCCAATATGTCTGTAAATGTCCTTCGTTGTAAATTACAAAGCAAAACCAATTGGCTCTCCTTAAATCCTTCACAATATGCCGCTCGATTGTATCTTTCGTTATGTCGCTAGACTTTTTTATACGGCTTCATACAATTTCCTAGATGTTATTAAAGTTATCATGTTCTAAAATTTGAAAGAACAATTTCGCCATACAAAAAAACAATCTGAGAACAATTTTATCCAAATACAAACACTTTGAAGCGATTTATGTAACTTATTAAAATCTTTGAGTATTAAGTCTTATATGGAAGTTAAATATAACCAAATATGAACTAATTCAAACAAAGCTTAAAGTAAGTTAATTTTTTCTTCATTCCCTAAGCTAATCCCGCGAAGCTCTAAGCTTCCCTGCAGGAGACCAGAGTCTCTGGCGGGAATCGAACCCGCAACCTCCGTACTGATAGACGAGCTCACTACCAGCTAGCCTACCGGTGCACTCAAGGAAGAAAGTATAGTCTTACAAGCCCGACTATATGATAACCTACACCACAGCATTTGAAAAAAAAATTCAGGAGTTTACTCTATTTATGAGGTAAAGATTCATTTAAAAGTTCTTTTTTTTATTATAATTTCCTTTATTTAGTTGAAATTTTTAAAGTTTAAAATTAAGCCTGTCATAGTTCCAGAAGAAAATTTCGTGAAGATCGGTCTGCAATAGGCCCCACATAAAGTACATTCTCGGAAACACTTTAGTACACCTTAAATCGTAAAATACATTTAAAAAAACGATTAAACTCGACTAAAACCGTAAAGAAAATTGATATTCGGGCATGTTCTATAAATCGAAATGAAATGGAATTGAAATTGAAATTGAACGAGATTTTAATTTCAACTACTTACAAAATGACTTTAGTTTTTCCTGTTTTTAAGAGTTGTTCTTGTAAATATAATTGTAACTCAAACTATGAAGTATAGAAAATGGAATATTTTTATGAACTTTCTTTACAGGCAAGTTTTCAAAATTTATTCGATTTTAAATCCACTTCATTTCGATTTACAGAACATAACCGATTGTAGTGAAATTTTGTTCTTTTTAATAGTAAAGATCACTACACCGAATTCGGTTCAGAATTTTCCGTATAAAACCTCCTCCTGCAGATGACTTTTAGTACGCTTAAGGACGAAACGAATCATAATCATAATAATACATTGTTATTAGATTTAATTATAAGATTCAATATGACTATAAATAAAATCATGAATCTATGTGCTGATCGGCCCGTAATTCAATATATAAACCCCACTCCTAAAATATTCTTACTCATTACACATTCGGCACAACTGAATATCACACTTCTACTTGTTAAACTAACAATTTGTTTGCAAAAGTTTGTCAAATTTCGTATGTAATTATATTTCAATGAAATATAAAGCGTGTTTTTTTAGAGTGTTACAATTTTGAGTTGGCATCACTGCTTTATTTGTCCACCCATTTAACAGCTGATTAATGCTTTTTGTTTAGTTTGCTTTGACATTTCATTATGGGTCGACTTACCCCAGAGCAACGCGTGCAAATTGTGGAAATTTTTAACCAAAATAATGGTTCTGTTCGTCAAACTTATCGTGCACTTCGTCCATTTTATGACGTACATAATCGTCCTACAGAGCTGCTAGTTCGAAGAACGATAGATCGTTTTCGGACTACATTTACTCTTATTGATAATGTGCATCCTGTAAGACCCCGGACAGTGCGCACTGAAAAATATATAGCCGCTGTACAAGAAAGCATTGAAGATGATCCTAATCAATCAATTCGTCGCCGTTCTCAGCAACTGGGGTTGTATGCCCGCCACATGGCCGAAGTCATATTTAAACATTAATGTCATAAAATTTTCTATCCAATAAAGACCGTTTCATTGATATCAAAAATATATTACTATTGGGGTATTCACAAGGTGCGCTATCATGTTATATTGTCATAATGTTCTAAAATTTTACAATGTTTTAAAAATATTGTTGTTGCTTTGTAAACAAAAAGTATCTTAAGTTAATAGAACTTTGCTTGCTATGTTTATTGTGCTGTCGTAATTAATCAGAAGAGACCTGCGCTAAGCGGCTGAGTCGAACCGCTTTAGTTTTTGTAGCCGTCACCGTTGATGGTATAGTTTTATCCGGCTAATATCCGAATTTAACCTGCGGCTAGCAGTTTCTGCAACAAAACACTTGCGGCGTCAAATTATATCGGCTTAGGACTCTGATGTTTGGTAAACAAACAAAATACAATTAATTTGTGATTTGCGTCTAAAAAATGGAAAATAGTCAGGTAAGATCTAATTTAATTTATTTATTCATGGACTAGAATTAAAAAATATTATGATGTTACGTAAATATTTATTATTTTATATTTGTTTTAAATCAGCTGATTTAAATTCAAACTAGCACACTAAATTATGAGGGGTTGTTCACAAGAATCGTATTTTTTCATGTTATTATTTTAAGACTTATGACTTTATGACACGTTGTGATTCCCCCATATGTTTTTTCATAATTTAAACTTGTATCACTCTATAAAAAAACACCTTTTACTATGAACAAAAAAGTTAACTGCATTAAGTAAATAATAAATAAATTATATTTACTTCTTAGAAGCATAAGAGAAACAAGAGAAGTTTTTGGAAAACTATTTCTTTTTTTCAGACTCAAATACATAAAACCATATTAATTTAAGTTTAATTTATCTCCGAATATTAATAAACATGAAAATACAAATATTTAAGACAAAGTTAAATAATTTCAAAAGGGAGAAAAGTTTTAATTGTACCAAGTTTGAAATTACCTTTTAAAAATAACTTTAGAAAAACTAAAGCAAAATTTACAACTATCATTTAAAAGATTCTTTGAAAAAGTAAATCTAACAGAAATTTGTAAATAAACAAATTATCTCAAAATTACATTTCTCTTTTGCAATTATCTGGAAACTAGAGTTAGTAATATTTAGAAAATATTTTATTATATTTACTATGAAAAACTATTTTTCCTTTTTCATCAATATAAAACGAGAATTCAAAATGATAAGTAATATTTAGAATTCTCATTTTACAGGATTCCTGATACAAATTTCACAAAATTTATAAAACTTTGCAACAAATTACATTTAACTATGTGAATAAAACACAAAATAGTTTTGATTTTGTTTTATTATTTTTTTAATGATTAGAATTTTTCATTTTTTACCTCATTCAACAGCACAACAAAACTGTCAACAAAAATTAAATAAATGACACTGTTTTCTCACTAAACTGACAAGACAGGAATGGGGGAGTGGGTGGTGTTGTTTGTATACAAATGCTGCTGGTGACGGTCTCAAAATATTGCCAGTAACATAAAAGTAAAAAATGTCGACTTTAATTTACCCCCTACAGCTTTCAAGATTTTCAAACAAACTTTTGTTTTTGGATAAAAGATGTTCCTTAATATCAACACTCAGTTCGTTTAAATGAAAAAGTTTAATTGTCTTACTGAGAGATAATCACAGCCATAATTATAGAACTCAGTACAAAATACATCCGACTTTTAAACATATTCCGACATATTCAATAATCTGTACAAGCAAACCCTATCGATTTTTAAGAAACTCAAAATCATTTGTTACATACATTTTCTGAAACTTATATTATCTAACTGATATGCACTACAGTTTTTGGAGTGCGCACCCTGGAAAGAAACTCATCAACTACCTTGTCATTTACACTGTACTGTTGTTTTTCATCATGTTTATCAAAATTTAAACCAAACGTGGAACAATTAATAAGTCGGCAAAAATATTAAAAAATTACAAATGAAAATATCCATAAACAGCTGAAGATCTTCACAATTCTTAAACTATTTATTTTCTTTAAAAGCAAAATATATTATACAAAAATCTCTAGAAAAAGGAAAATGTTTATATATAAATAGCAAATTTTGTGAAAATATTCCATAAATAGCAAATTTTGTGAAAATTTCCTATAAAAAGAAAATTTTGTGAAAATTTCCTATAAATAGCAAATTTTGCGAACATTTTCTGTAGAAAATTTATATATAAATAGCAAATCCATCTGAGGAGATTGAGTGGTTGCAATCGAAACATGTCATGGTAACCTGCCGGCCGGGGTTCGAGCCCCAGCCACGTCAAGAATAAAAGATTATCAATAACAATTTTAATTAATTTTCACGTTGTAAAATTCCTTTCTTCATTAAAATAATTTAATGAAAAATAAAATTTCATGAACTTAAGCCTAATTAAAAATATTAAAAATTTGGATTAAAAACCATAAATAGTTCAACAAAATAACCACAATACTAATTATTGTTAAAGCTAAGGCACGAGCCCTATGTGTACATTTGTCCTTCAAGTTGTGCTGAAAAAGGTCAACAGAAAAGAGAAAGACAAAGTGAAAAAACAAAAAATGTACTTGGACTTCAAGAAAAATTCTTGACGAAAGTACGAAAAACAGAAGTAAGGAAAAAACATGTGAAATCAATTAAAATGGATAATCATTCAGGAAAGCAAATTTCGATCTACCAAATGTTAGAATACAATTTGTTTTAAGGATTGATGTTTGACTAGTGACGTCAGCTGTCGTCGATGGCTGCGAGTGTAAGACGGCAAATCCATCTGAGGAGATCGAGTGGTTGCGATCGAAACATGTCGTGGTAACCTGCCGGCCAGGGTTCGAGCCCGAGCCACGTCAAGAATGAAAGATTATCAATAACAATTTTAATTGATTTTCAAATTGTAAAATTCCTTTCTTCATAAAAATAATTTAATAAAAATTAAATTTCATGAACTTAAGCCTAATTAAAAATATTAAAAATTTGGATTAAAAACCATAAATAGTTCAACAAAATAACCACAATACTAATTATTGTTAAAGCTAAGGCACGAGCTCTATGTGTACATTTGTCCTTCAAGTTGTGCTGTAAAAGGTCAACAGAAAAGAGAAAGACAAAGTGAAAAAACAAAAAAATGTACTTGGACTTCAAGAAAAAGTCTTGACGAAAGTACGAAAAACAGAAGTAAGGAAAAAACATGTAAAATCAATTGAAATGGATAATCATTCAGGAAAGCAAATTTCGATCTACCAAATGTTAGAATACAATTTGGTTTAAGGATTGATGTTTGACTAGTGGTTGCAATCGAAACATGTCATGGTAACCTGCCGGCCGGGGTTCGAGCCCCAGCCACGTCAAGAATGATAGATTATCAATAACAATTTTAATTAATTTTCATGTTGCAAAATTCCTTTCTTCATAAAAATAATTTAATGAAAAATTAAAGTTTACTATAAACAACAAATTTTGTGAAAGTTTACTATAAATAGAAAATTTTGTGAAAGTTTACTATAAAAAGCAAATTTTGTGAATATTTACTAAATTAAGCAAGTTTTGTGAAAATGTACTATAAATAGCCAAATTTACTATAAATAGCAAATTTTGTGAAAATTTCATATAAAAAGAAAATTTTGTGAAAATTTCCTATAAAAAGAAAATTTTGTGAAAATTTCCTATAAATAGCGAATTTTGTGAAAATTTCCTTTAAATGGCGAATTTTGTGAAAATTTCCTATAAAAAGCAAACTTTGTGAAAATTTCCTATAAATAGCAAATTTTGTGAAAATAAGCTATAAATAGCAAATTTTGTGAAAATAAACTATAAATAGCAAATTTTGTTAAAGTTTACTATAAACAACAAATTTTGTGAAAGTTCACTTACTTAAATAGCTAATTTTGTGAAAGTTAACTATAAATAGCAAATTTTGTGAAAGTTTACTATAAAAAGAAAATTTTGTGAAAGTTTACTATAAAAAGCAAATTTTGTGAATATTTACTATAATAAGCAAGTTTTGTGAAAACGTACTATAAATAGCAAATTTTGTGAAAACGTACTATAAATAGCAAATTTTGCGAAAATTTACTATAAATAGCAAATTTTGTGAAAATTTCCTATAAAAAGCAAACTTTGTGAAAATTCCTTATAAATAGCAAATTTTCTGAAAATTTCCTATAAATAGCAAATTTTCTGAAAATTTCCTATAAATAGCAACTTTTGTAAAAATTTCCTATAAAAAGCTAATTTTGTAAAAATTTCCTATAAAAAGCTAATTTTGTAAAAATTTCCTATAAGTAGCAAATTTTGTAAAAATTTACTATAAATAGCAAACTTTGCGTAAATATACTATAAATAGCAAATTTTGTGAAAGTTAACCACAAATAGCAAATTTTGTGAAAGTTTACTACAAAAAAAATTTTGTGAAAGTTTACTATAAAAAGCTAATTTTGTGAAAATTTTAAATAGCAAATTTTGTGAAAATTTCCTTAAAATTGCAAATTATGTAAAAATTTACTATAAATAGCAAATTTTGCGAAATTTACTATAACTAGCAAAATTTTTTAAAAATTTCCTATAATAGCAAATTTTATCCATTTGTCCTATAAATAGCAAATTATGTAAAAATTTTCTATAAGTAGCAAATTTTGTCAAAATGTCCTCAAATATTTGTGTTCATATACATATTGTGCTTACTGTTCATCTCTCCTACTTTTATATGAATACATAAAAATAAAACATTAACTAGTTATATGTCATCAAAATGTTTTCAAGCTCAACACAAAAAAAATAATATTAAAAAAAAAAACAACATTACACTACAGTTTTGAAAACAGTGTTATTTTTAAGGGAAGTTTTGCAATATTAATTCACTTTTTTGCTGATGTTTTTAGTTACATTCTTGTTGCATTTTACAGAGTAGTTATACATTTATTTAACAAAAAACAAAATCATGCTACTCATCATCATTCAGTTTGATAAATGTTCCTAATGAAATTCTAGGCAACACCAACAAAAACGAGTGGAAGTGGTATAATGGGCTGTGCCGAATCTAATATACACTTCACCAATGTATTATCCGAACTTAAATGGTATGGAAGTTATTCTGTCAAAATCCTTATTCCGGGAGCATAATTTTATGGGCGAAAGGTAAAGTAATAGGTCCCTTATGCAATATCAAATAAATCTTATATAGAGAGAAGTAACTCTATCATTTATAAGTCAGATTTGATAATTTTCACAACAAGTATTCCAATAATCTTACTTAATGTGAAAGTAAAGGCTCAGTTAGTCTTTACTTTCTGTTTCTGTTCTGTTCCGTGCCGTTCTGTTATGAAATTGTTATAGTTACTTTTTCCGTAGTAACTTATCAGCCATTTATGATAAATTTATTAGTTTTGCACCGTCCATTGCTTTATTTTAATAACTTTTATTCACATAAATATGAAAAAATTAAATTTTATGAATTCTTAAAATCAAAAAACAGTTTATTTCAATGTAAATATGTATTTTTTATTATTTATTTTGCTGTCACTTACAAATACTTAACATGTTTTTGATTTTAACAAACTGAACCGCAACAGAACAGAAAAACTAATCAATTTCATAGGTTTTTTAATAACAAAAACAAGACAGCTGATTCGTAACAGAACAGAAAGTAAAGACTAATTCTGCCTTAAATCTATTCCAGACTTTAGTGATATAAATTAAATCTAACCTGGTTCGGAAAACCTATTTCAACACACACACGGATAGACGTCCAGACAAACATCCTTATATACATCCCAGAATATATATCGCTCATTTGCTAAAACAACGTGATAACTCATAAGATTAAATTCTGGGGCTAACGATGCAGAATTGTACGGTTTGTTTTTCTTTATGGATATTGTGTGTACAATTCATCTTTATATATTTTATATTTTCCCCGTTTTAAGAGAATTTATCGTTATTTTTTCCAAGTGGTTAAAGCAAATTAAAAACTTCAACTGGGATTATCTCGAAATGGAATTTTTTGAGTTATGACCTTCTTTTAGTTAATGATTGGCATGTTTACTTTATAAAGTCTCAAATAAATATTGTAGAAATTGCAAAAGGTTAACAAACTTATATATGTATATGGGTAATTCCAAAGTGTTGAACGTGACAGTCGCACGCATCAAAAATGCAATAACATCTTAAGCAAAAATTATTTTTACGTTTTCTTAACCCCTAAATTATAGCATTAAGAAAGCACTGTTATCTATGCTAAGGTTTATGGAGGGCGCGATTCTAGGCCAAAGATAATGGCAAAAGAAGTAGCGGTTCGAACGTGAAAAAAAAACAGAAGTAGTTTTCTTGGCCATGTATAAAAAGGCGTAATTCAGCGAAACCTGACACAATTTGTTAGTCAAACTACTTTCAGAATTTAACGTAGCAATGTAACATTAAAATGTCTTTGGTTTGATTCCAAAGTCTTCTGTATTTTCTTATTTTTAAACCAAAATATGGGTCGATACGTGACATTTCGAACGTGAAATTTTGTCCGTAATAATTTAACTGAATATAAAATAAAAATTGACCGTTAATCCGAATGCCATCTTTCTCTTTGAACTCTTCTTTAGATTTCAGACCATGTAAGAAAATTTTTTTGGAATAATTTTTATCAAATATCACCTCTTTTAAGAAAGATAAATATTAAAGAAAACGTACAATAAAACATTCTCACATATAAGAAATTACGTTTGCACAACTTTGCAGTCTGATTGTTTATCTAAGTGAACAAAGTAAATTTATAAAATAAGTAAAATCTAAATATTTCTCTATAAAAATATCGTAAAATAATCAGATTTTAATAACTTTTTAAATTTCGGTCACGGTGGACCTTTTGACGGAAATGCCCATATGTAGTAGACTGGTCGCAATTTTGTTTTTTTTAATTTAATTGGTTGCGCTGCTTAAAACATGAGGTTTGGTGTAAGAAATCATGATCTAATTTTTCAGGTCAATCCGACGGTGCCTAGCCGTGCCGGGTGGGGCCCAAAGTTCCCCATATTATAAAAAAAACATCTTTTCTATCAGATCTTTATAGTTATACTAGTTGAATAGGGATTGACCTGAAAAATTAGATCATGATTTCTTTCACCAAACCTCATATTTTAAGCAGCGCAAACAATTAAATTTAAAAAAAAGTCCCATACAAGATGCGATCAGTCTAATATGTAGTCTTTCCAATTTTAGTGAAGGGTATAAAAATACAAAATGTATTCGAAGAATTTTTAAATGTTTGTTCCTGGATGGTGTTCAGCACCATGTACTCATTTAATGGAATGACAGTATATAATTTTTTTGTCTTATGTTTATATTTTAGTTTATATTTTTATATGTTAGTAGTTACAAAAACAAATAAATACAGGAGTTTTACCAACAATTTTAAATAATATTTTTTGGAAAAAAAATTTAAATTTTTTTTATGGCGTTAAAAAATAATCGTTTTCTTTGTCATCAATTATATATAACATAATCATCACACACTATGTGACAGGGAAAATTATTTGTAACTATTTTTTATATTTTTTTGTTGCTATTTTAGTTACTAAGTGTTTTTTTTTATTGAAATATGCAGAAAAATGTTTGTAATTGTGAAAATAGAAAAAAATGTTCTTTTTACATTAAAATGTGGTGAATTGTATAAACATAATTTTTTTTCTAAACTCTTCATTAATTTATATCAGACACACTCGATTAAGAGATATTGGCAGGAATAATCCGGTTAGAAGAGCGCTAAGCTCCTTCATATGTGAATAGAAACCCTGTAAGAAAGCAAGAAATTTATTTAAAAAAAAAAAAATCATAATAATGTACTGACGATAAAGAGCTAAAAAAAATTAAGCTTTTTCAGAGAAAAATCAACCAAATTGCAAAGTATAAACTCCTATTAAAAGGAATCCTGAAAGTCTTGTTTTCAAACTCAAATAACTTTTAAAAGTTTAAAAAATTTTAATAACTCTGTTGAAAACTCTAAGTGGCACTAAGCATTAATGGGTTTAAATTGTTTTACATTTAAAAAAGTTGTAAAACCTTAACAAATAATTCTACTCGAGCTTGCTTCTATTGACTGCCTCGTTTACTTTTCATTGCAGTACTACTGTTTCTTCATTTAAACAATTTTTTATCACTTTAAATTTGTTTAACTTTATTATTCCACAGTTTATTCTGTGTTTCCCTTCACCACCGACTAAAAGGTTAAAAAGTTTAAGAGACCAAAAAAAAACATTTCCTTTTCTTTTTTAAAATTCTATTTTTCAAAATTCCAGAAAAGCTTCTTGGCCATATGACAGCTTATAGTTTTAAGTCTCGAATAAAATTAAATCCAAGCGAACGCAGTAAATGAAAATTGTTTTCGAAAGAAACTTTAATCTTTAAAGCAGAACATGGAAAACTTTGTTGCCCAACAAGGCAAGATCTCTTTAAAGAATAAACACCAGCGAAAAAGAAATAAGAAGGTTTTGAATACTTTAAAATACAACAAACAATAGAATACAGTTTTTGGCCATAACACCTTAACAAGCTTGTTTTAGTTTTTTTTTTCTTTTTTTGTCATTTTGTCGTACGAAATTGTTACTTGTTTTTTGCTACTTTTTATCTCTATTGTTAACAAAAAGTTTTCACAAAACAAGGCCAAGACAAGGAGCATGAAAAAAACAATGCAAATAATGAAATGAAAAGTAAATAATGGAAAAAATCTTTAAGACACTGAGGGAAAGGAATAAATAATTTGACACAAATTTTTAAATTTTGAGTACATTTAACAAAAATAAGATACTTAGCAAAATTTTTGGTTTTTGTAGCCAAAATTTGCAAAAGTTTGCCATGATTCTTTTTAAATTTTAAGCAGAAAATGTCTGTTTAAAACATTCATGAAAAAAAATATTAATTTTATCTCATTTAGAAAAAAAAAACAAATTGCTATTTGTGGGAAATAGAGCAAAAAATGTCTATTTAAAGCTGATTTTTCAAAAAATTTGCAATTCGCAACAAACTTTGCTTAGAGTTTATTAACTGTAACAATTAATGCGAAAAATATTTTTATTTATGCGACATATTGCAAAATTTTTATATTTTAACGGAAATTTACAAAAATTGGCTATTTATAGGAAATATTATACAAAAGTACCAAATTTCAGTTTTTTGCCTTGGCAGTTCTATTGTACGAATTAGATAATTTTTTGCTATTCGATAATAGGAACAACTGTTTTTTTTTAAGTTTTTAAGTTTTACTTTAAAGATTATTATTTGTTTATTTTTTAGCTAGTGCTAGAAATTCGTAGCAATTATGGATAACTTAAACCAACCATTTTAGCTGGAACAGGTGCACTATAGCAGCTGGAGAGTTAAACAAAATTTAAGAATCTCTGTGTGAGTGGTTTTTATGCCCAAAAAAAGTTAACATTCCAGTAGGCAGTAGTTTAAATGTTAGGCTCTGGAGTTTCTAAAAAAAGATTTATGAAGGCGACGTTTTTGGCCAGTGATGGATAGTTGGCTCTCCAAATGAGAAAACAACGCTAAGGTATAGATTACCAAAAGAATCTGGCGAAAGAAGTCTTCTAAGGAAGACGAAATGATAATGATGGCGATGATGACTAAAGCTTAGTTCTTGTAAACACACTGCCAAGGTTTAAACATTAAGATGCAATTAATTGCAATCAATGAGCTGTTGAGAACAATATTAAAAACACTTATATTTGTGTTTAACCTTTAACTGTGGAGGTGGTGGTAAATTTTACCCTTTCTTTATATTTTTTTTTAAATACTCTCTTCCGTTGCGCTCTATTAATTTAATTCTCTAAGTATCTTCTAATATCGTGATCGTTGTTATTCACTTGTATTTTGGCTAAGCTCGACTTAGCACGAGCGGAGCTGCACACATGCTGGTGTAAAAATTACCACTCGTCATCATTTACTAAATTTTTTCTTTGTAAATATTATACCACCACGTCAGCGTTAGCGTAAGTATTTAGTACACAAAAATTTACCCCACAGCAAAATTATTTTTACCACTTGTCCGTTTTCTAGTTGGTAAAAAATTATTTATTTCAAAAACGTTATTTTATATACATAATTCATCATTAACTAAGTGTCTCATTAAAATAAGTACATTTTATTAAATCTAGTGCATTGTTTAGGAAGCTGTTTGTACCAAGTTTTAATACTGTCACTGTTGCCATACTGCAGTTATACAGAAATCTATGGGGTCTTTGTATTGAAGGTCTACCTTTTGAGAGATGTTCTCCTCCAATTCTGACCATTTTTGACAGATGATGGGTATTGTTAACCATTCTATTTGTACCAAATTTGGAAAATTTTACACTTATTGGTATTAAGGTGTATATTGTGCCATGCCCACTTATCTAATCCTGCCTCCTTTTTGACTAATGTTGCATATTGGTAGCCAAGTTATTTGTTCCCAATTTGCAAACTTAAGCTGTTACCGCTTGGGCAATTTTATAACTTTTACCGTTCTTTAGATATAAATTAATCTGTTTTATGCCACGCCCACTTTTCCAATCCCGGCTTTTTTTGTAGAGAGGTTGTGTATTGATAACCCAGCTGTGTGTAGCAAATTTAAACAATAGTTGTTTAGGAGGACGCCCACTTCTCCAGTCCCGCCCATATGTTGTTTATTGTTAACCAAGATATTTCGTATTAAGTTGAAAACTCGTTCTTGCCGATTTGTCTGCAATGCGATGCAAATTTTGATGAGTAAAACACATCTAAAAAGGTTGACCTGTAGTTTCTACACCTTAATATTTTTTTTCATGATCTATTTTATATCTTCAAAATATATACCTTTTGCAGTGAAAACATGCCCTTTAATTTGTTGTCTTTTTTTAATTCATATTTTATTTGCAACGGTAGTAAAGCTTAAACAAAATACAAACAATAAACAATGAGTTTTTCCCAACTACAATTGTTTTGTTTTCTTTAGAAAATCACAAAATAAAGCCACTTGCCAGTTCAGTTTTGAACGGGCACATGCAAATTTTTTGGGAATAAGACCCCATTCAGACTCGGCAAGATAGTTGCGCAAGTTACTTGCTTAACCCTTAAATGCATACTGTTGCCAATTGGCTACATACCAGTTCAAGCTAATTTTCTTTATGTTCCAATGTGAGTGCATTTATAAAAGTTCGTTTCTAAGCACACACAAGCAGTATGAATAAAAATAAATCGTTACTTTGTTTTTAGTTGCTTTGATTTGTATTTATTTGGCATTTCATTGAGGTGGCTGATAAAGATCAGTTTCTTAGTTAAAATCAAATTTTGTATTTTTTTGTTTTCTAAGGACCGTGTATTATCACATCGGAAAAAAATAAATTTTAAATAAAATGTTTAATTTAACAATATTACTGAATAAATGCAATATTTTTGAAAAAAAATGTATGTTGCCAAATGTCTACAACATGCGTTTGTGACATAAATATTACTTGACGGTTACAATTTGGTTTGGGTAGACTGTGGTTAGACTGTGCCGTTAAATTTCCCGTTAAACGAACCACATAATTTATTTCGACAATTATTATACGTCAATTCCATTAAAGTATTACCTATGGACTCAGGAAATATACTTGTTGGGCACAATTCACATAAATCGGATTGGAAAGAACTGCAAATTACCTGCCGCAAAAAATTTATGAAACTGTCTGTTGCACGGGGTTTCTATGAGAAATTTGTTACAAATTATTAAAGTATAGCTATCTCTGTGACATGCTGAAAGGAGAATAAGCTTGTTACGTAAGCTTCAAATGACGTAGGCGCGGAACCGGTTGAAGATGCCAATAGATATGAAAAATCGCAAAAAACACAAACTTTAATAGCTTGTCCAAAAACGGTCGAAAATTATAACGCCAATATGGGAGGAGTTGACCTTATGATAGCTTTTTAGGCAGGTATTAAAGAGCATGAAAAGTCGTAAGTGGTACTTAAGATTAATTTACCATATCACGTAATAATTTCATGAATACTCTAAAAAACAAACCACCCAAACATTAAATTGCCAGATTCTAAATCAGATCTGGCGGAAACATTGTGCTCCTATATATCATATGAAAACAAACGAGGAAGACCTTCAACCAGAGAGGCAGATGTGGGTAAAGGCCCCGAGGACCTCCAAAACCTATACCGACACCAGATAAGAACCGATGGTATATGACATACTGAAAAGAGATGTTCCACTAAAAACAGGTGCAAACTTCCAGAGTGCAATGGATTTTCACGGACTGAGTGTACTAAATGTATAGTTGCTTTGTGCCAGATCAAAAATGGCATTTGTTTTGTATTGTTTCATAAATAGAAACAAATTTCTGAATACCTGTATGTTATATAAATATATATGTGACTATTGTTCATGTCTTAAAAATTCAAGTACCAAACGCATATTGTTGCCAAAAGTCTACATACCGTTTTTATCGAAAATAACACTCAAAACTAATTTCTAAAATTTTTTTATTATTTTTTACGAAATCTACGCCTAAGTTTCTATTAAAAAACATTTTTTTCAATCCAAAAGAAAAAATCATGCATTTAAGGGTTAATGCTTAAATTATTTATGCATGCTTTTTCTGTATGAGGTGGGCGTAAAAGTGGGCGGATCAGGTATATATTTTCAGGAGCCCATTCTACAATTATAATATTTATTTTTTGTGAAAATTGAGTTGATGCACATAAATCAAGGGAGTTATGCCTCTTTTTCAATACAAGTTGTAGGGGAAGTAAGCGGATATTTTTTATATTTAATTTTCAATTTGTATGGTAGGTGGTCGTAAAAGTGGTTGGATAATTTTGATTTTTCCATTTTTTTTTTTCTTGATTCAAACAAAAACTGCCTATGTGGCAAATTTAATTGTCCTTCGACAACTTCTTCTAATTTAGCCGCTCGTTCTATGAACCTCAACCTTTATGCGTCGTGTGGTAATCATATTAATAGTTTATTTTTTTAATTTACTGCTCTTATCTTTTTTTTTAGATTATCTATTAAGCACCTTTTTTTAATATTTTCTCTTGTATAAATTGACTGTTTAGCCAAAAATTGCCATTTCAAGAAATTGCTTTTTATATCAATAAAGGTTAAGGTATTTCTTTTTATGTTTTTCATTTTAATTCCCTCATTTTCCCTCAGTGTATTAATTCCAACAAAAAACGACTATATTCTCAGTTTTTATTACAATCAAAAAAAAACTAAGAAATATTTTCTTGTTTTGGTAGTCATTTTAGCCTTTAGGCACTTTTTTGTTTTAAGTGGACTAAAATTGTTTGGCAATAGTTATAAAATGTCTGCAGGGGCAAACGATAAACTAACAATGTACAAGTACAAGTACTTCTTCATCTATCTAACTACTATGTGTATGAATAACGTAAAGTAAAAGGGCTAAATTAGAATTTTGTAGTGTGAATATAGTTTTTATTTTTATTATTATTTGCTTTGCCTTCTACTTTTGTTTAATAACAACAAATACTTTCTTTAACACTTTGTTGTTGTTTGTGATTTCCTTAAATTTGTGTTGCTGCTATTGTTTAAAACCAAGTTTTTGGGCATTGTTATTATTTTTATACACTTTGTTTTTTTTTTCTTTTTGTTTGGTTTGGTAGTTTTTGTTAAGAAGTCAACAAGTAGAAATATTTTTGGTCATAAACTATGGGATTAGAGGAAAATCGATTTTTGTAAAGTATCTCCTGTAAGCTCTGCAGAGAATGAAGGGAATACATTTTTAGTTATAAGTAAACTTGATTGTGTTAGGAACTACACAAACAAGGATGAATTGAAAAGTGAGACATTTTGGAGCTGGAAGAATAAAGTGTTACAAGGGCGATACTAACGAAAGGAATGTGAAAAAAAAAATTAAACTTCTTAAAGGATCTAAAATCCAATTTTAAGAATAGTATTTAAATCTATATTTTGTTAATTTTCATATAATGCACTCAAAATATTATGTAGTTAATTTAAACGAAAATTCATTTTAAACAACTTAAAATTCCTTTAAAAAACGAATAATTTACATGTCATGTTAAATAAAGTAATTTTACATTAATTTTTATATTTGTTATTTATTACACAGCATATTCCGTACAATTTAATAGTTTTTACTTTTAAAAAATATATTTTATCCGACAAAAAAAATAAAAGAGCGGAAGTTTGTTTTTGAATAACAACGAATTTAAAAACCCACAATCAGTTTCTTTAATAATTTTATGGGTGTTATATTTAAATACAGTTTTATTTTTTCAGTGTTATTTAAAAAAGTCCTATTTAATTAAAATCACCGTATGGTAGCGCCACTAAGTACAAAACAATAAAGATATTCAGTCTTATTCCGGTTGTCGTTGTCGTAATCGCTCAAGTCGTTTTTTGTAAGATATTAAAGAAACACACAACCAGTGCTCTTTAATCGCTTACACTTGACTTGAGCGATTACGACAACGACAACCGGAATAAGGCTGATTATAAAAATGTGTATTTATTTACAAGGTGGTCTCAAAAAACCGAGGAATGTTGTTGCTTTGGCTGTTGTTGTTTTGTTGTTATGATATTGAACCCACCTTGCTCGGTTATACACAATGGATAATTAAATTGAATTTAAATATACCAGATTGGTGAATTAAGTTAAATCTAAATGTTAAGTTAAAATCAGAATCTTGTATTTAAAACGGGTTTTAATATAAATGTGAATCAAAATTAAACCTTAAAATTGGCTGTAAGAAACCAAAATCAATGGAAATATCTCGCTTAAGTGCTCCACATTTTGTTTTATATTTAAAATTAAATTGTACTTGCTTTTCAAAAAAAGAGTTTAAAAACTTTTTATTTTTCATTTCCCTTCTAAACATCAACTGTTTTGTTTCCACACCTTTCAGGAATGAAATGATTCAACAATAAAGCTAAACACAAGCAACCATTAACGTTTAGTTGTTTTAATAAATAACAAAACCTAACAAAAAGATAAAACGAACGATTAAACCATTTGCAAATCCTTAACAATTTTAAACAAATGTCAAAGAATCAAAAAACAAATTGAAACACAGACAAAGAAACCAAACAAACAACGACAGTTTCAGAGAGACAGTCAGTCAACCAGCCAACCAACCATCTCTTTTTATTAGACACACACACACACACAAACACTCATCATGCCAGACGCAAAAACATTTATTCATGCACAATAGCCACAAACAAACAAACAAACGTTTTTCCATTAACTCAGGCATTTGTATGTGTTAATAGAATTGTTATCGCTGTCTTTTTATAAATACGAAAATATATGTATGAATATGTGTTCATTTGTTTGAAAGTCTTTTTTGTTCGACTACGACTTTATTGTTCAGAAACTTTCTAGTATATAAACTGAAAAACTCTATTGATAATGACAGTTGTCATGTCATTTTTGTGGTTGAATTTAGTTTTATTTCATTTCAATTTTCTGTGCAATTTTAGGTTTTTGTTCTCTAGATTTTCATTTTTTGCACATTTTTGGTCAATGGTCACTTTAGACATATTGTTTGAATAAAAATCAGTTTTTTTATTATTAAATATTTTAAAAATTTTAACGTTACGTTTTTTAATACACCATGAATATACACATGTGTTATTTGTTATACATATTTGTTTTGTAAATGCTTGAAATATTTGAAGTTTTTTTTTTAACGGATACATGTTTAGAATTTTTCAATTACCTCAGTGATGCCTTGATAAGGATATTTTAACCACATAATTAATATATAAAGAATTTAAATGAAAATATTTTGTGTTTTTTCTAACATCTTTTATTGATTTAAAAGGCTTTTTTTACAGCTATATCATATATACATTTTAATAAATTTAATAAACTTTGAAGAATTTTACATTCGTATAGATAAAAAAAGTGTTGATATGAATTACCCAGTAAAAACTTCGCCTGCAAAATAATGTGTTGAGGAATCAGAAAAACATAAAAGCACTACTTACAATTCTACTGAAAGAACCAATGAATTTTACAAGGGATGTCCCAAAATGAACGCATTATAAAGTAAGTAATTATTTTTTTTACTTAAATACATCCAGAAAAAAGTAGTTTTAGAAGTTGTTATAGATGTAGTTATAGAAGGAAGCTACTATATAATGAGTGAAAGAAGCTTTTCGTTTTGAAAAAGTAAGCGAAGTTTTTACTGGGTAAGTTTTAAAAACCACAATGAGAAATTTTTTAAATTATCTTTTTTCAATTACATGTACAAGTATTTATAATCATCAAAACTACTGGCGCCTAAAAGGCCGCCTTGAAAATTTAGACTATGCAGACGATAACTGTTTGCTGTCAAATATTTTTGAGATCATGCAGTCAAAACTAAACAACATGAAACACGAAGCAACAATTTGTGGTCACAGAACTAAAAATCTAAAAACAAAATCCATAAGAATCAAGACAAAAAATACGCGAAAGTTCACACTACAAAAACAACAGTAAGAACACGTTTAATCCTTCCGCTACCTGGCCAGCATAATAACAACAAGTTGAGGCTCGAGAGGTCGTTGTTATCCGCATAAACAAGGAAAGGCAAGCCTGCGGTTAACTTAACCATGTGAGGAAGTCTCTAAGCGTACCAAAATTAACAACTTTAATTTCTGCCCAAATCAATGCGATATCAATTTCTTACACAAATTCATTAACCGTAGCCTCTGCCGCATCCCAGTTGGCCAGATTGCCGTTTACTACATCGTCGTCAATGATGTATGCACGACTTGTTCCCTAGCATTAAGGCTTTCTAGAAGACACTTTAGAGGGAACGGTCGTGTAGGACAGTATGAGCGAAATTTTCTTTTAAATTGACTTGTATTAAACTGTTTGTGGAAGAGTATGAGCGTCATTATTTAATAAGTTGTGATCTATTAAACTCTATGTGGGACAGTATTAGCACTGTTTCTAAAACTTATTGAGGAAAAATGCTAGATTTTGGTTAAAAATATGCTTAATAAATTCTCTAAGTAATTATATATGTAAAAATATAGAAAAATCTTCATTATAGTAAGGGCCAAGCACATTTGACGAGGTGTCAGATTGCCATTTACAAAGGTTTGTCACATGATCGGCAGGTGCAAAGGAACTGTACATAAACTTAATACCGTCTATTCTGAACATTGTAAAAAATTCTTTTAAAAGCGATAGGACGGTTTATAGCTACATCAGTTGCAATTTTGAGCTTTCTAGTTTCTGCATGTTGCTCCAGGCCAATAAATTTAGAAACAATATCATATTTACAGTAATTTCAAAAGTTTTTTTTTCATCTTTTTATTTCACCCATTGTTTTCACTTTAGGTGCTTTGTTCAATCTTTGTGAAACTTTTGTAAAAAGATTTTACTAAATTTTGAATTTTTTTCCCCTTTTTTGATTTTTACTTCAGTCTATATTTAACTACATTAATAAGCATTTACTTTGTTGTATTTTTTTTAGATCTAATTCAATGTTAGAATCTTTAATTTTTTCACAACTATTTGTATTACATTAAGGGAAAATATTAAAAATACCACAAGAACTAAAAAATGCTAGAAAATATGCTACATGCTAAATCAGTTTTTTTTCATGCCAAATGACTTTAAAAAATGCTAGATGCAGTATGAAAAATGCTAAATTGGCAACACTGAGTATAAGTGACATTGTCTTATAAGTTGACTGAAAAATTGCAACCATACTGAAAAAACACATGGAAAAATCGTCTGAAATAAATAAACATGAAATAATTTTCGTTATGGACATAAAAATTTACGACATTGTCATGCTTTGTGTCGTTGACAACATAGAAGAAGATGTTTTCTTGTATATAGTAGTCGACGAAAGTATTAAAGACATTGTCACTTATCATTTGTATAAAAATTTCGTCAACAATAAGCTGTCGTCAGGGGGGGGTGGGGGTGCTTTAAAACCATGTGAGATAAGGCCATGATAGCTTTTTTGCTCAACTGAGATAAAGCCATAATTGGCCTTATTGCCCAGCCATCGAGAGGTTAGGTCATATTTAAAATTTTGCGAAATGAGAGATAAAGCCATATTTTTTTTTCGCAAATGAGAGATAAAGCCATATTTTTGCAGAATATTGTTATGCATGGTGTAAACATTTTGTAAAAGGGAAATTCTTAGTTATCATTGAAAAACATTTTTTTATTCTTGCGACGCACGCAGAAAAACTTTTATAGCTACATTGGCTAATCGGTCGAAACTCAAACTTATCCTTAGACAACAAAGTTCTCTTATACAAGTCTATCATAAAACTAATATGGACATATGACATCCAATTATGGAATACTGCATGCGCATCAAACATTCAGAACCTACAGAGAAGGCAGTCTAGGATATTACAGCAAATTGTCTGCGCCCCATGGTATATATGTACGTAATTACATTATCCACAGAGAACTTAGCATCGCTACCATCCAGGAAGAAATTAAAAAGTATTCAGTCAAATACATAGATAAACTAATGGTCCATCCCAACTACCTCGCTCGGGATCTAATAAAGTTCGAAGATCACCGGAGGCTGAAAGGATCCGGCACTTTGAGCCTAGCAGGCTTTTTTGACACTTGAGTGCAATTAATTAGCGATTACATTGGTAACGACACACAAATACAAATAAGAATTAGGATTAAGCTTTGAATACATATTGTAATTTTCGACAAGAAAGATTCAATAAAAAAAAATGATCATATCTTCGCCTAAAATTTCAGATCCCTGCGATCAAAAATGGCGAACTTATTAAAGTAATTCAAACGCCAAGTACACCTTGTTGTTATTGATTTTGTAATGTTTTTTGCTTCTCCTGTAAAAAAATAAAAAGTTTTGTTACGCCCTTTTGCATTTTAGGTGACAATATGAACATATATTTTTCCTTACGTGCAGCTTGTAAAATTTCCCACATTTTATGTTTATGGACAAAACTTTTTTTAACTCATGCATATTGTAATATTTTATTACCATGATGAAAATGTTACACACCTTTTTATACTCATCTTTTTTATGACAATCATAAAAAATTATAAGCCATTTCTGAAAAACAAGCTGATGTGGGAATATTAATAGTGGGCCGTGTATCAAGTAGCAATAATTCATGATTTATGACTTATTACTCATAAAACTATGAAATCAAATAAAATGACACAAGTTTTTATAACCCCATTGTGAATAAATCAAAGTAGTAAAAATAAGGTAACTATAAAATTGTCAACATTGTTATCCAGTTGATTATAGTCTTTTTCGTGTTAAATAAGGCAGAAAAAATAATATTCATTGCAGTGGAGAGTCTTCTCTGAACTTTTTTGTATTAAATAAAACATTATCATGATAATCATCATCATAACTTTTCATATTTTTATTATTAACATCATAAATATCATAATTTTATTAGAAGTTATTTGTCAATATTCAATACAGATAAATTTTCTTTCTCTTACGTTCAATCTAAATCAATAGAGAGTCATGGTTTGATAGATTTCAGGCAATTTACGGAAAATTTGATTTTGTGTTCATTTTTGCCCTTTTGCCGAGAAAATTTTTATGCTTGTGACTAAACGAAAAAAAAACCAAAAAAATTGGGAAGAAAAATTGGGGTAAGAAATAAAAGCAGCAAAGCAGACTTTGAAGTGGTGCTTCTACAGCGACGGAATAAAATTTGGTTTGCTTAAGGTGCTATCAGACGGGATGTATTTTACATATGTACTGTCACTTTTCTTTCCCATATGTAATTCCGTATGTATGTCAAAATTTCCATTTTACATACGATTCATAATTTTTGCTATCACACCTGCTTATGTTTTTCCTTATGACATAACCTATAAATGTAAACAAAAGCTGACTTTTGTTTACGTTTCAAAACAAACCAGCTGTTTTGTTTATGTTTACCACAGGAAAATAGAGCGTGTTCTAATCGAAAAATTTACATATGTATTTCCACATGTTTTTTACACATGCAAAGTTTCATATGTATCACACGATGTGTACAACTTTTACAGATGGAAAATTTGACAGTACATATGTAAAATACATCCCGTCTGATAGCACCTTTAAAAATAACATTTGGCAGAAGTATTACACAGAAAATCTTAAGGTGCATGTAGACGACATGTTTTTTACATCTGACTTGTCAACTTTTCAAGTCATATGTAATTGTGCATGTCTGTCAAAATTGCTGTTTTACAGAAGGTTTATAATATTTGGTCACAAACGTACATGTAATTTGCTTCTGACATTGTCTCTGTTTTTTTCCCATAGTTGTTGCAAAAACCAAAATAAAAATGCCGCCACGAAAATTTTTATTTACGCCGTAAAATAGTTTAGCCATCTTAACATATTTTTCTTTTAATTCAAAGATACCAATTTACGATATTATAATGAAACGGGTTTTATATAATTATATATTTACATAAATTCTATTCAATGGTGCGCTGATCATACATATCTCGGTATTGTAAGACATTAACTGCAGCCGGCTAATGATTCCGTCAATAGTGGACGCCGCTGCCAGTTTCTTTTCGGCATAGATTTTTGATGTCAGATGGTTTGTCAGAAGAAAATAGAGCACGCTCTAATTGAAATTTTGTGAGATTACTGTGCATCTGACTTTTACAGAAGCAAAGTTAAAAAGGTAACACACGACATGTATGTATTTTGCAGTGAGAAATTTGACATGTCAGATGACAAAAACATGTCGTGTACGGTCGCCTTTATTAGAAAAATCATTTAAAAAAACCTTATAAATATTTTTAAGTTTTAATTACTTTCATCATTTACAGTATTTTAATGAGCTTAAAATAGTTACTTTAAAGAAATTGTTGTTCCCTCATAAGTGATGCCATCACAGATTCAACATTTTTCAATTTATTTTCAAAAAAAAAAAAAAATTATCGATACAACTATTCCTTAACAGGCCGTTTATCAAATTAATTATATTAATCTTAAAGAAAACATTTTAAAGCACAATATTTTTTCAACGATACCAAATCCCTTGACCTTCCAAAAATACCACCTGCTAAAGAGCAGTAATAACCTCTCCCCACCAAGAAACAAAAAATCATCGTAATGAAAAATGAAATGAAAAATTGTTTAAATAAAAAAAAAAATCTTTTATGGTCTCACGTACGTTTATGATGCGTTTAAAGAGGATTGGGCCCCAAGTGATACTCTATTGAGGCGAAAAAATGGAAACAAATGCAAACAAATTAAAAAAAAAACAAGTCCAAAAGATACAAGAAAAATTGCTGCTCATAAAACTTATGAATGATTTTTCCATAGACCAATCCCAAAATGGTTAAGCAAACATGGACTCCAAAATACAATACAAAAAAAAAAGGAATGAAAACAAATGACAATTTATGCCGAACCCGTTTTGTTCATTCTTTTTGTTAGTTTTTGGTATTTTCTGAACTTAAGGCCAGCAAATAAAAGCGTTCAAGGGAAAATAACAAAAAGGACAAAATAATAATAAATCATACTATTTTTTACACAAATATAAGAGTTAAGAGTAATATTTTATTTAAAACTAACTAGAAAACATTAAATTTGAATGGATTTTAAAAAGAAATCAATTTATAAATTGAAAACCTTTGAAATTAAATGCATAAAAAGGATATTATTTATAAAAGGGACATTTTTAAAACTTACGATTCGAGATTGCTTAAAGATAAAATATATTTTAAGAAGGGATCTAAATTACTTAAAATATACTTGCAATTAAGATTAATTAAAAATTTATAGATAAGAACATACTTGGGCGTAAAAAAATAATGCATTAAAAATTTAAAATTTAATGCTTACTGCAAAAATGTTCAGTAACTAGTTCTCTAACTTTAGTGAGAACTTCTCGCATCGAAAAGATTTGAAACAAAATATTTCATCGTTTTTCGAAAAGTAAGAAAAATGTGTGTCTGTAACTTATGTCGAAAACAATCAAAAGAGACTACATCGTTACGTTTATAAATGGCATAACATTGCATTTGAGTCAAACATATCGTTGACGGCAACCAAAATTTGCAAAAATTTAACATTTTCAATGACAGCGGCGAAAATATTACCGTCGGCTATAGAAAATAATGTAAAGTACTACTTCAGTATTTGCTGTTTGCAAACGAGCTTTGAAAACATTTGTACTATTTTATAAAATGTTAAAAGCAAAATAATTAAACAATAAAAAATGTGCCAAGAACAAAATATTATTGTTATTATTATAAGTTTAATTTTGCATTTTTAATTGTATTTTAGTGTTAAAATGTTTTCTCGCCCAATTTTTATTCGAGAGTTTATTTGACAGTTCAAAGCAAGAAAGTTCCCTTCTCACAGAAATTTTACACACACATTTCTCTGTAAATTGGCGAGTAATTTCCTTGCTAGAACTCGCCAAAAATGTTACAGACACAGTTTAGTGTGAAAAACAGCTGTTTGTTTATGGCATTTTTGTTTTATTTCACACATTTGAATCGAAAAGTTTCTCGACCAGGGAGTTACAGAACATGGACACAATAAAATATTACTGTTTACTGCAAAAATTTTTAATAATCAGTAAAGTAAACTTGTAAAGTTTATCTTAAAAATAGATATTACATAAAGAAACATATAAGAAACCCGATTATTATAGAATGATAAATTTGTTTAAATACAAGTTAATTTTCTTCCTTTAGGGCTTTGCTTGATTTCCACTCACAGAAACGAGTTAATGCTTCAAAAGTCAGGTCATTAATGCGTATTCGATTCGAAAGAAATTATTTACGACTTCGACAATTTGATTGCTCGTTTGAAAGAGTTGTTTTTACAAACAAAAATGAAATTTGTTATTAGCAGCGAGTTGCTATTTTTGAATTGAGTTTTTGTTTTCGATAAAGTATAAAAAACTTCCGTTTGTTTCGAAACAACTAGTACCGAAATAGTCGTAAGCCCCCCTGTAACCAATATAAAGCCGCTGTAAAGAATTATTAACTTTACAAGTTTAATTTAGAACAATAAATTACTTAAAAAATCTTTATTTTAGTAAAACTTTATATTACTTTATATATAGAAGTGGCCAGGTCGGTTCAACTAGGAGTTTCTCAATCATATAAGACAGTGAAGAAGCTGATTCATAGTTGCGTCGCTGACTTTGCTTAACAGCAATAGCGCTCTCAAATGACATTTAGAAGAAGTGACATCCAATTTTGTCAGATTTGATTTGAAATCTTCCTTAAAATCTAGTTCGTTTACAATGAACTTTTTTGACAATAAGAGGGAGTTTACACGGAGTCTTTTCAGACATGTCTGTTTTTGACATTCTCTTTTGAACATGCTTCCAAAAACCTATTGTATTTTCAATATGTCTTTCCAAACATGTCTGTTATCATGTATAATAGACTAATATACATATACATACAAATTAAAAACATGGAAATTCATTTCATGTCTGTTTGTCTCATGTCTCTTTCTTCTCTGCCCCGATCGCCTACAAACAAAACAAACGTGTTTGTTAGACATGTCTGAATAGACACCGTGTAAACTCCCTCTAACAAAATTTTATTTTCATAACGAAAGAGCTGACTAAAAGTTTTCCGTGAAACACATAAAGAGTATGGAAAAACTAATACTTGTACTAAGTAAAATAAAACTTAAACCGTTCCATATAAAAATTGTCAAAAATACATAAATTTAACATTAAAATATTTAAAAGAAAAACCACCCATTTAAGATTTTATAGTTGCTTCGGTTACCTTGTTGGACGAATAGACCCACATGCGCTTAAAATCAGACAACTACGGGGATATCTTTCCTGGGTTCTTTAATTCATTTTTATAAAAGCATAATAAATTTCCACAAGTCGAAGATCTGGAGAGTTGGGTGGATTTGCCTGCCGTAGTACAAATTTGACATTATTGTTGGAAAACTACTCAATTGCTTTTTTGCCATAGTGGCATGATGACAAATCGGGACAGAAATATAATGGAGCATTGTGCTGTTTTAATAAACATAAAAGCTGTTTTTGTAGACACTCCGTAATATATATTTCTGTGTTAATCGTGGCTGAAATTGAAGAAACAACATGTGAACAGATGAAAAAGTGCACGGTGGGCATTAAAGCTGTTCAGACTTCACCTCAGGGACCAAATTGCGCTTATAACTAGCAAATGGCCTATTAGAGAAGACGCCTAAAAGGCTAGAGCTCATTTAAAACGGCCTATATAGAAGTTGCTGGGACGAGGAAGAGTCAATGGAACATCTTCCCTGTCTGTGCCCTGCATTCGGGGATTTAAGACTCAAAATGTTTGGTCGAAGGACCCTCAGGGGCAAAACTTGTCTCTCTGACATTGATTTGAACAGAATTCATTCATTCATTGAATCAACCGGAAAGCTGAGTAAAAATATCCGCAGGCAGGTAACTTTGGAGACGGTGAAACATGGTAAGACAACCTAACCTTTAATACCTTTGTAGACGTGATCATGTCTAGTCTGATTTCCATTGATTCAAAACAACATGTAAGGAATGCGCATCAATACAGTAAGGGATTTGCCAAATTCTTTAAAAATATCATTTGATTTGTTTTACTTAACTTTTAAACATAGAAAAACATAAAATTTTAACTAAATAAGAACATATTTATAAGAAATAAAAAACAATGGAAATTTAAAAAAAAAAACACAGTTTTGAATTCATTTATTTTTCTTCTGAAGTTTCTTAAATGAAAATAATCATTATAGGATGCTCTAAAATATCATGATATACTTTTATTTTATAACAATTCAAAAAATTAGAAAAAGAGAAAAACTTCACGAAAAATCATTAAAAATGTTTACACGAACAGTTCGTGCTCAGGCTGCAAGACACAAGCAAAAACAAAAATATTTTTGCGTTGTCAAGATGGGTGACGTGTTGTATTCATGTCACTGTTGATTTCCGTTTGGACTGCAAATCCCAATGGTTTTTATACTCCCACTCTTTACCTTAAGATTCTTGTCTTGATACTTTTTACACATTTCCATTAATGCATGTGTATATGTATATACCCTAAAGGAAATGTCGTAAGTGATACTGTACTGACACGCTTTTTACTTTGTCACTAGAACTACTTTCTTATTACACCCCATACAATACTTTGTGCTGTTGACATTTAGCATGTGCTTGTCATTCATTATCCCATAGTAACATTGAAACAATAGCTACACCCAGAGCAAAAACATGTTTGAATATGGTCACCCCTAAAAAAAATTTAAGCATTTTATGTTTTCCATAATCATGTTATTGTTACCGACAAACATGTTATGGTTAAATTAGAAGTCGTAGCCATGCCTCAAAACATGTTGTGGCTACAAATAACTTAAATATGTTTAAAACTTATAATAGCATGGTTGTTGAGAAAAATACTATTTTTACCGTAAAAACAAATTATTGTCATATTTAAGCATAACATGTTAAGAGGCTGTGACTTCTTGATGGATGACTAATTTCACCATAATATGGTTGTCGGTAAGAAAAATATGGTTAAATGAAACATAAAATATCTAAATATTCTTTAAAAATAGTTTTGTTGGAGGTGACCATATTAAAACATGATTTTGTCTTTCACTAATTTTTAGTTCCTTAGATGTATTTTTTTTTTTCATATTGGTTAATTTATTTTTTAGCATATCGCACTGGTTCTTCTAAAGAGAGTCAACTCAAAATTTTTAAATTTTCACTTTTGCAAGAAGTCGATGTACAGTGGTCATATTTACGCACTGTAAAAATCTTAGATCAATTTCTCTAGTATTTTGCAATAAAAAATACAGTTGCATATAAAAAGAAAACAGTTTTTTGTCTCAACTAAAAATTTATAAATTTTCAGTTTACCTCTTTGGGAGGAACCAATGCGATATGAATATCTGTATATATGTATGTATATCTAAACATCTTAAGCCAAATTAAAAAAATCGAAAAAAAATGTTGCTTATCATACGAATTTTCATTCAAATAACATTTTTGTTTTCGTTTTTAATATTTTGGTTTAATTAATATTCTATAAATATAAAAAAAGTTGCATTGTGTTAGTAATTGATGTTCTCTGTAATGCGTGAAGGTGGAAGGTTACGTCAATACCAAGGTTTTTATGTACCAACGGTCCTCAAATGTGTATTGGTTCACGAGTTTTGACATTTTAGTGAACACTGCATAGAAAAACCAGTATTATTTTGCATGGAAATTTTTCGAATTTGACTTAATATTTTTAAAAACTGAAATTCAATTAGTTTTTAAATGCATTACAATTCAATTTTAGTCAAACCATTACTTTAATTTAGCTACTTAGGCATTGTAAATCACATCTTCATAAGTTATAGCCATTTAAGTGAACACTGCTTTCCTTTCGAAACATGTATTTTTTCGTGCATGAACATTTTGCAAATTTAAGTTAATATTTTGAGAAACTGAAAGGCGTCTTTTGGCATTGCAGCCACTTAGTAAGATGGTGGTCGCAGAGCACATTTGGCTTTGAAATTGACATTGAATTACCAAGTTAATGAAACTCCCGCATGTAACGTTTCAAAAACATCTGGAACGGCAAAATTATTGAAACGTTGCGGTATCATTATTTGGGATGAATGCATTATGGCGAATAAAAAATCTGTTGAAGCATTGGAAAGAACAATGAAAGACCTTCGAGGTAATTCAGAGTTGTTTGGTAGTGCCTTGTTTTTATAGATCTGCAGATGCCGTTGAAATTAACGCTTGCTTAAAGTCTTCATGCTTATGGAGATTTGTTAAAAACATTGAAACTCACTACTAACGTTCGTGTTCAGTTCCAGAATGATCCATCTGCTGATAAGTTCTCTGAGTAATTGCTGAAAATTGTGAATGGTGCAATGCCTGTTAAGGACACTGTATTGATAACATTGCTACAAGATTTTTGCCATTTCGTACCGTCAAAAGAGGAATTGATTGTTCGTGTGTTCCCTAACAGAGCACAAAAATATACATGCCGTACATGGTTGAGTTACAGAGCAATTTTAGCGGCAAAGAACAAAGATGTTAGTGAATTAAATATGGCTATACAATCAAAGATTCCTGGCGATTTAGTTTCGTACAAGTCTGTGGCTACTGTTACCAATGTAGAAGATGCTGTAATTTATCCAACAGAATTTTTGAACTCGTTGGATTTACCAGGATTGCCTTCTCATAATCTCCAATTGAAAGTTGGAGTCACTATTATTTTGCTTCGCAATATCAATCAATCCCGTTTGTGTAATGGCACAAGACTTGCTATTACAAGATTGATGGCTTATGTAGTTGAAGCTACTATTTTAACTGGAAAATTCAAAGGCGAAGATGTATTCATTCCACGCATCCCAATGACTCCGACTGATATGTCATTTGAATTCAAACGACTTCAGTTCCCTGTTCGGCTTGGGTTTGCGGTTTCTATTTATAAAGTGCAAGGCCAATCATTAGGAATTCGTGGAGTGAATTTAGAGTATCCAGTTTTCTCACATGGGCAGTTGTTTGTAGCCTGTTCGCGCGTTGGCAAACCATCGGTTTTGTATATTTACATGGAAAATGGAAAAACAAAAAATGTTGTGTACCACGGAGCATTACAATAAAATCAATTTATCACTGATTTAAAAGAATTCGAATTGATTTCTTACTTTTTTTTTGCACTACGAATTGTGCAGGGGTTCGTAGTTATTTAATAAAAAGGATTTTTTTCACCTCGTTTTCTTAAAAAACTTTGCTGCTTTCATATCTCGACTTAGGATGTTTTGAAAAATGCCACAGATATAATTAATCAACTCTTTAATATTATATGTAACAGTTTCAGTTAAAAAGACCTATGGATGAAAAAATCGATTTTTACTTTTTGGGTGATTCTTATAATAGACAATACGCTCTTTCTTATGCAGCAACCCGCTGTTTTCTTACTTCATTACTTTTGTCATAAGTAAGCTTTAAAATACACATTTGATAACCGAAACTGTCACATATATTACAACATTTTATTTTCCTTGCAAACTTATTACATATTTTAAATAAAACAATCAAATAATAAAAAATATAAAAGCAAAAATGTAAATTTTTTCCTCAAAGGTAGACAAAAGTGCAGACTCTTCGTTGACAATGTCGGTAAATTTGGAGACACTTGATCTGAGACTTCCTACAGGGTACATGTTTGTATATTTAAAAAATAGTTATATTTTATATTTATTTTATTTATTTAGAAATCTAACTAACTGTAAACAGAAAACTGCTCATGCTTCTACTCTAGGCCACATTGAGCCCTGTATCTATACTTTTAAAGCGTAAAATATAAAAATAGGAAAGATTTCCTGCAAAAAAGTAAGTTTTTTATTAAAGCAATACTTGAGTATGCTATAGAGGTATATGTCCTAATTGAAAAAAAGATATAAAGACAAATGGTTGGATTTCCGTAAAATGGGATAGCAAAAATACCCACCCCCAGTTTACAGCCTTATTTAAGTTGAAAACTAAACAGGAAGCTTTAGTGTAGGAGGTAGAAAAAAAATCTAATGTAGCATATCCATCAAAATGTCGTAAAAATGAAATCATGTACAATCAACACACGTTTCCCTAGCTAAATACCTGAACCCCCTCCCCCACACACACGTTCTCTAGTAGTACCGAATACATTTCTTTGTTTATGTTGGGTTGTAAGGTGTATATGGATTTTACTCTTAAACTCATGTTTTAGACTTAAACATGAATTGAAAATGTGGTAAAACAACAACCGGAAGTAAGTCATTGAAAGATAACCTGACATGTCACTCCATAGTTATACATACGTCGGTTAGTTGGTTGGTATTTGTTAGATGATTCAAAGTGCTGAGGTAAACAGAAAAAAAATGTATAAAAATTGGTTGTTAGAAGAAATAACAATGGAAGAGACTAGAGAAAATACCAACAATATTGAACAACATGATTAAGTAAACAAACAAGAGAAACAACTGGCAACAAGACAAATGTGCTGAAAAATATGGCTGCGTGGCCTTGCAGGTGGGCAAAAAAATGTCAGTTTAGCATAAAAGGTTCTAGGGCAAAAACGCTAATATGATTCTTTACTTTTTTAAAATGTTCTATAAAAAGCTAATTCTATCAATATTTACTTCTAAAAGCAGGTGCAAATAGCATTCCTTTTTTTCGCAATTCCTTTATGTAAACAATTAATAAGAGAAAATAATTAGTAATTTTTTTTTTAAATAAGCACCCAGAGAAAAAAATTTGTTCAATATCAGCACCAACAATTGGTAATATATCATAATATTTTTCCCTTAATCATATTAATCAAAGTAAGTTTAGAGGTGGTCATATTATTACAGGGACCGTAAATAACAGTTATCCAGATACAAATTTAAACTTAAAAACTCTTCATATTAGCGTCAACGGAGTCCTACATATACTGTCATATACCAATAGAATCGTCTTGACGAGCTCCTTCAGAATATGATCTCAACTCCACAGTAAAGAGTTATTTTTCAATTTAAAAATAAATGATCGTATATAACTTTTAAGCGAGAGTTTAAGTTTTTCCGTATAAAATAAAACTCTGTGACATTTTGGCAAAACATCTTAAGTCGAGATAAGATAGCAAAAACAGTTCTAAAAAATACTCGGTGAAAAAATAATTTTTATCAAATAATAAAATAAATCGAAATTAAAGAAAAATTTTGTTTATTATACAAATTTTTAAAATCGTAAACAAAAATGTTTTTTTTATGGAAAATTATTATGATAAACAACATTTTTTTCAACTTTTTAAATTTGACTTAAGATGTTTTGTCAAAAGGCCACAGAACTTATTTGAGGTCTTTAATTTTTTTATATTTAGCTTCGGATGGAAAAAATAAAAACCAAATGAGTTTTATTTTATGACGGCAAAATAAAACTCCATTGAAAAATAACTGTTTTAGGTGGAATTTTATTTTTAAATTAACAAAATAACTGTTATAAAATAACTTTTTTGATATCAATTATAATGTTATGGTCCTTGTATTATTATCATGTTAACCATAATAAGTTAGGAAGTAATCATATTATGATACAGCACCATTTTGACAACGCTAAAAAAAAATTAAAATTTTTTGGAATCGATTTTTTATTTGCAGCACTTTTCCATTTTTTTTTTAAATGTAAATACAATTTATTTATTTTTTTTTTTTACTTTTTATACCCTCCACCACAATTACTTGTGAAGAGGGTATATTAAGTTTGTCATTCTGTGTGAAACTTTTTTATTATTCATCTCAGACCCCATAAAGTATATATATTCTGTGTCCTTGAGTAATTCTAAGTCGATTTAGCCATATCCGTCTGTCTGTCCGTCTGTTGAAAACACGCTCACTTTCTTACAACTCAAAAGAAATGAACAAACTTGGTGCCAAATTGCTTGTAGTTATCCTAAGCAGTTTGAGATTCAAATCCAGCAAAATCGGTTCAGTAGGACCAGAGCTATGAATCAAAATGTGGAACCACCACCTAAAAAAATTGATAATTTTGTTACAAAAAATAACATAAATGCTGGAACAAGGCACGGAATGAGATAAGATTTTGCAAAAATTTGTTTTTTTTTTTGACTGGAAATCACGCTGTTAAATTTCGTGAAGATCCGTCCTTAATTCACCCAAAGCCCCATATAAACACTACTACCGGAAAACAGTTTAGTATGCCTAAAACCGTAAAAAATAACGCTAGCGTAACAAAATTTGGTACGTCACAGTTCTTTAGGACTAGAAATAACGCTGTGAAATTTCGTGACCATCGGTCCATTATTTACCTTAGGCCCCATATAAACCCTACTACCGGAAAACAGTTTAGTACGCATAAAACCGTAAAAAATAATGCAATCATAACAAATTTTGGCTCGTCACAGTTTTATAGGACTATCAATGATACTGTGAAATTTCTTGAAGATCGCTACATAATTTACCCTAGGTCCCATAGAAACC
Source organism: Pollenia angustigena (assembly GCA_930367215.1). NCBI lineage: Eukaryota > Metazoa > Arthropoda > Insecta > Diptera > Polleniidae > Pollenia > Pollenia angustigena. Next base: position 178,889,454 of record OV884058.1, on the reverse strand, counting down.
CTACTCCCGCAAAACAGTTTAGTACACCTAAAACCATAATTAATAATGCTTTCATAACAGAAATTGGTACGTCACAGTATTAAAGGACTAGAAATTTCGCTGTGAAATTTCGTGATGATCGGTCCATAATTTAACCTAGGCGCCATATAAACCCTACTACCGGAAAACAGTTTAGTCGCCTAAAACCATAATTAATAACAAATCGGCACAGTTTAAGATAATAATAACATCATACAGATATTACTCCTTAAACATTTGAACTGTCGGTGGAGGGTATCAAAGATTCGGCACAGCCGAATATAGCACTCTAACTTGTTTAAACTTGTTTTTTTTTTAAATGTTACCAATGGCGATAACAAAATATTATGAGACTAGAGACATTTTGATTGCACATTAAACGAATTATGAGTACACGAATAGAAAGTTATCATGTTATGGCTATTTAATATCATGAAATGGTTGTGAGTAATATAATAAGTTTTCCAACTTATCATTATTTAGTTGTAATAAAAATGATTATTTTTCAAACAACATTACTCAAATTTATAATTGCGTTAAACATTTAAATGTTTATAGTAACAATAATATTGCAGATATTAAATAAAAATAAAACTTTTTTGTTTACGACAATAATATATTGTTTCAAAAAACATAGTATTTTAACATGTTATTGTTAGCGGCAAATTATAGTTAAATTAGTCCTCCATATAGAAGCCACAACCATATTGTTGTTGCCTCCGGACAATTTATGGTTAGTATTAAAAAAGTTAGATAGTATAGTCGGTCAAGCCCGACCATATAATACCCTACAGCGCAGTATTTAAAAAAAAATTTTCGGGAGTATACCCTATCTGGAACCCAATTTTAAAATAATGTTCTGAGATAAGGATTCATATAAAAGTACTTTGTGCCGAGTATTATTCAGATTTTTTCATCTATATAAGATTAACTAAACTTAGAGTGTTTAGAGGGTGGGAGTTTAAACGGGAACTATGGTAAAATGTCGCCAATTATTTAGTGAACGGCAATATTTATAAGGAAATTATGGCATTCAAAGCCATTTACGGAAGTAGTATTTGTATGGGAATTATGGTGAAATATGCACCGATCTCTAATTAAATTGCAATCAAATAAGTTTGAGCCCAATTGAATCTAAATACCATCATAAAAAGGTCGTTCTATTCCGAAAGAGTCTTGTATTGGGGCTATGTGAAATTATGGCCCGATTCTATCAATTTTTAGTATTTTTAGTTTGGTGTATTTTTAGTTTGGTACTTTAAGTTTGGTACTTTCGACAATAAGAACCTATGAACCAAATGTCATCAAATTATCTCTAAAATTGCTACCTACACATTGCGCATTAATAAATTTCGCAAGCCGGACGGGGGGACCGACATAGTAAGATCGACTCAGAAAGTGATTCTGATCGGTATAGTAAAAGGTAGGATAGGATCAGCGTTTTAGAAACTGCAGTCAAAGTAGAAAAACTACCATTTCTTCCACTTCTTCATTTGTCATTGGCCAAAAAAAAAATTGTTGCTTTTACTTCTAATTCATTAAATGTAAACGTCGCGGTGAAACCAACTAGAAAAACAAAAATTTGTACACGGTTTGTCGTTTTTGTTCGACAGGTTTTGGTTTCGACTGCAGGTTTTTAAACCCTGGGTAGGACCAATATTTTAAGGTGTTATAAACATCCACACAAACGCATAATACCCTCGCCACTATGTTGGTTGACTATTCTCTCTGCGAATCAACACGCCTACACGAAGGGTAAATCAACTGAGACGGCACTCCACTCAGTCGTCTCACTGATTAAGAAGACCCTCAACTATATGGACTTCACTATGGGTGCATTCCTGGACATCGCGGAAGCATTCAATAATGTGTCCACGGAGGCAATTTTGGCCAGCTTGTCTCGCACGGGGGCACACACACATGCTAAAAACTGGATCGGTAACCTGTTACGGTGCAGAACTATATCTGCGACGTCGGGCAATTCCAGAATAATGAGGAGGGCACACCGTGGAACCCCCCAAGGAGGGGTGCTCTCACCAATGCTTTGGACGCTTGTCGTCAACGAACTTCTCAATGGACTTCAGGACGGGGCGGCAAAGGTAACCGCATACGCAGATGACGTGGCGGTGTTAGTTGCTGGCAAGGATCTGAACACTATTAGTTCTGTAATGGAGGCTACGCTGGCGATTATCAACCAGTGGGCAGCCGGAGTAGGACTGGGAGTTAATCCAGAGAAGACGGACCTAGTACTATTTACGAAAAGGTACAAAGTTGGTCCATAGAGGTGACCTTAACTAGGGGGTACTAGACTGGAACTTAAATACCACACAAAGTACCTGGGAGTAATACTGGATAGCAAACTGTCTTGGAGATTGAATGCGGAGGAGAGGGTGAAAAAGGCAACGAATATGCTCTACGCATGTAAGGGAATGCTGGGCAAGACGTGGGGTCTAACCCCTGCTCTAACACATTGGGTCTACACATCGGTGGCGAGACCAATCTTACTCTACGGGATACTTGTATGGTGGACGGCATTGAATAAGAAATCGTACCGGAATATGCTAACGGGCGTACAGAGACTCGCCGAACTTAGTATCACCGGCGCCTTGCGTAGTAAACCGACTGCGGCACTGGATGTGATCCTGGACTTGCAACCGATTCATCTAGTGGTAGAAGGAACGGCGAGGAAGTCTGCGATCCGCTTAAGGGCGACGGGACAGTTTGCATACGGGTCATGATAGTATTAAAAGGGGAATAGATTGTAGCAGTGACTACACCATTCCGAGGCTGACATTTGGAAGGAAACCACGAGTTACCTTGGAGGATCTGACCATGGGACCTTCAGTTTCTACACAGACGGTTCCAAAATGGAGGACGGAGTTGGAGTTGCAGTCTTCTGCCGGGAACTGGGCATTCGGGAATCTTATAAGCTTCCCGATTACTGCAGCATATTCCAGGCGGAGATATTTGCGGCCAAAATGGCTGCTGGTTTGGCGCGTTATTTCATTACTGGGAACTCGCACGTAAATTTTTTCATCGATAGTCAGGCGGCGATCAGGGCGATAACCGCTGATTATTCATACTCTTCGATCGTCCAGGAGTGTAGGGACTCGATGGATGGACTCTGTGCGAATAATAGAGTTCACATCTATTAGGTTCGTGGCCACCAGGGCATTGAAGGCAATGAGGAGGCGGACGAATTGGCGCAACGCGGGGTCCATTTACCATACGATAGGGTGATGGCCATTTCGGCTCCGATTCAGAACATAAGGAGGGATACGGGCTTTGCTATACGGAGGAGATCAGAGGCGATTTGGGAAAACACCAGAACGTGCAGGGTCTCCAGGGTAATGTGGGGATCCTATGATCCAAAGTCGACGAAAATTATTCTGTCGCTGCCGAGAGGGGACTGTAGACTTCTGGTAGGCTATTTTACGGGTCATTGTTGGACTGCGGTACACGCCTGGAGGGCGGGGCGGTTGAATAGTGACAACTGTAGATTCTGTGGGGTACCAGGGGAAAAGAAGACAGTGGAGCAGTAAACCGACTGCGGCACTGGATGTGATCCTGGACTTGCAACCGATTCATCTAGTGGTAGAAGGAACGGCGAGGAAGTCTGCGATCCGCTTAAGGGCGACGGGACAGTTTGCATACGGGTCATGATAGTATTAAAAGGGGAATAGATTGTAGCAGTGACTACACCATTCCGAGGCTGACATTTGGAAGGAAACCACGAGTTACCTTGGAGGATCTGACCATGGGACCTTCAGTTTCTACACAGACGGTTCCAAAATGGAGGACGGAGTTGGAGTTGCAGTCTTCTGCCGGGAACTGGGCATTCGGGAATCTTATAAGCTTCCCGATTACTGCAGCATATTCCAGGCGGAGATATTTGCGGCCAAAATGGCTGCTGGTTTGGCGCGTTATTTCATTACTGGGAACTCGCACGTAAATTTTTTCATCGATAGTCAGGCGGCGATCAGGGCGATAACCGCTGATTATTCATACTCTTCGATCGTCCAGGAGTGTAGGGACTCGATGGATGGACTCTGTGCGAATAATAGAGTTCACATCTATTAGGTTCGTGGCCACCAGGGCATTGAAGGCAATGAGGAGGCGGACGAATTGGCGCAACGCGGGGTCCATTTACCATACGATAGGGTGATGGCCATTCCGGCTCCGATTCAGAACATAAGGAGGGATACGGGCTTTGCTATACGGAGGAGATCAGAGGCGATTTGGGAAAACACCAGAACGTGCAGGGTCTCCAGGGTAATGTGGGGATCCTATGATCCAAAGTCGACGAAAATTATTCTGTCGCTGCCGAGAGGGGACTGTAGACTTCTGGTAGGCTATTTTACGGGTCATTGTTGGACTGCGGTACACGCCTGGAGGGCGGGGCGGTTGAATAGTGACAACTGTAGATTCTGTGGGGTACCAGGGGAAAAGAAGACAGTGGAGCATTTGGTCTGCTACTGTCCGGCACTCGTGCGCTCCAGGGCGAACTGTCTGGGAGATCATTTCCTCCAAGGTCTTGGGGAGGTCTCTGGAATTGGGTTAATGAGACTCCTGGCATTCGTCAAGAGAGTGTGGGGTACTCTGGGTACCATAACATCGGAATGACCTTTTTCTGATATTCTTCTGTGGACTATCGTACAGCGTGGTAACGCTAGGGACCTATTTGGTCTATGCGGGGTCTTTGTGACCGGCCACTTTAACCTAACCTAACCTAACCTATGTTGGTTGTGGCGTGGGTATAAAAATTTGTTAAAACATTTTACTAGCATGTTTTTTAACCATAACATGTTTCTCTCGGAAAGGATGAAAATACTATTGTTAGTTTAAAACAAAAATGTTTAAGTGATAACAAATTATTGCCATTTTAGCTTCGAAGGCAAACATAATTTGGTTGTGGCTTCTTGATGGAGTACTAATTTCACCGATGACAACCGTATGGGTAAATTAACCATAATATGTTCAAAAAATGTTGTTGAAAAAAGGTTACCATAATGAAAAATGCTTTATCTCTGCGTGCACATTTTTTTTAAATAAGCTATAAAATTTTTTCCAAAAAAAAAAGCAAATTTTATATAAAAAGCACAGTTCTAAAAACTATCGAAACATTTCCCTTAGTACAGTCAATACACAGCAAGTTAAACTCGTTTCTAATTTAAGTTTTTTCCATTTAATTTGAGTAGGCGGTCGTTCTTAATAATTTAAGTAAGAATAATACCAAAAAGTACTTAAAACAATCCAATCCATTCTATATACGCGTGTGGTTGTAAAAGTTTGTTGTAGAAACAAAAACAACAATACAAAAGAGGGCAAGAACGATTGTCTTTTTTTATGTAGAAACAACAACAACACTTCAAGAAGAAACACATACATTATTTCCATGTTTTAAAAGAAAAATAAGAAACAAAAATTCCCGAATTCGATTTGTTAAAATTATTTATTTAAATACATTAATTATTTTTAAATAAATTGATTACGAGTACCATAGCGGGCGTGCGTCTGGTGTCTTATAATTGTGAGTTCTTTTGTAAACAAAGGAGGAAATACTACAACCAAGGTGTAAAACGTGCAAGTAAACAATGATATTCTCTCTCTGGGTTCACTGGGTTTAAGTGTTTATGTTTGAGTTAATCTCATTTTCGGATTATTTCAGGGACAACTTACAAATTCTTAAATCAAGCTCAGTTTTAGATTAATTTTTATCTTACTTTTAATAATACTAATAACCTATTACTTGGCAGCATTTAAAGTATTTCAAATATCTATCGACTTTCTTCTTTTTCCACTCAAAAACAAACTCCGAAAACTGCTGTTATACTCAAAAGTTTTCGCCACAAACAATATAAAAAGAAACTTATGGAATATGTTCCCTATGAGTTGCAAAATATCAAATTAACGTAAATTTTTTATAAATAACAAATTTAAGCAACATTTTCTTTAAATAGCAAATATTTGTACAATAATCGTTAATCTGCTCCAAAAATTTCATTTAGGATAGAAATCTGCACAAAATTCCTGCAAAAATTTCATATTTATGTCAAATTTGCTAAGCAAAACCAAATTTTCGCAATTTTTTCCCTTAAAAAATAAACATTTAAATGCTAATTAACAAAAAGTAATTTCAATTTTTGGGATTACAAAATTTTAATTTCAAAAGATTTTGCAATTCGTGCGTAATTCCCAGTTTTTATTCTTGACAAAACACTTGGAATTTATTGTTGATGGGATAGGCTATTCCTATGCATTTCACTGGTTGCTTAGGCCAGATCATCAGGAAATTTCATCCATAAAGATTTTAGACAAACTAAAGATATTAAACCAAATAAAACTGTTAAACGTATAAGAATTATAGCAACAGTTCTACTTGTAACAATATCAAAGCTTGAACAAAACACATCAACAATAAACAACAGTGGGTTTATCTCATCTTACATTCCCCACTACAATTAGTTGAAATTCTCTCAACATTAATTGTATAAATTTCAAGTATTTTTGTCAAGAATAAAAACTGGGAATTAAGCACGAATAGCAAAATCTTTTGAAATTAAATGCTAATTTGAGCCAGTTTAAGGGAAAATAGCAAACTTGTGAAAAATTTTGCTTGGATCGCAATTTATAGCAAAAATATTTTTTAAGAGCAAATGCTATAATTAGTCAGTAAGTTTCTGAAACATACAAATTTCGAAAATTTTGCTTTAAGTAGCAAATTTGCGCAAAATTTCCTCAAAATAGCAAATTCGCACAAGTTTTTATAAACAGCATATTTTTGGCAAAAATGTTTATTCAACCGCAATTTATTGCAAGATGTTTGTTAATTTGACCAAAATATTTTTAAACAGCAAATTTTGGCAAAATTTTTATATAAAAAGCAATTTTCGCAAAATTTTCTATCTATGGAAAGTTTGCTGAAAATAGCCAATTTGCCCTGAATTAAATAAAAAAATAGCAATTTTGTGCAAAATTTCCTTTTGTTTGAATATATTCGGCATAGTCTTTTTAATAGCAGTTTTACCCTAAACAATAAGTTTTTAATGATTGAAACTCATATCAAACTTTTTATACACTCAGACGCTATAGAGCCATTGGCAATATTCTTGACTATATATAAGTATTTTTGTATTTCCTGTAAAGTTTGTCTTGTGTCGAAACAAATACTTGTTAGAAAAGGTAAAAAAAAACTTTCAGCTTGCTTGTGCTACATGTTTCCTGAGAAAAATTAAATTTAAGTTAAGCTTTCAACATCACGTGCTATGAATGATATGTGATAGAAATAAGTTTAAAAAAATGTGTAAAAAGCCATTTAAATTAAACTAGTTTTAGCTTAAATAACATATTTTTGAATATATATTATTTCAACAACTTTTAGGACTAAGAAATTTATTTATTTTTTCTTACTTTTTAAAGACTTTTTATTTTACTCTTTAAAGACTAGGTAAAAAATTATTTTTTAATCTTTTAAAAAAACGCTTTATAAAAGTAAATCTATATGAATTTTATTTTATAAGAGTAAAATTTTGAATAATAAGATTTTTACTTTGTAGATTGTACCATTGAGTTTCATTTTTATTTCATATAATTGTCAAACTGATTGCACTTAAAAGATTTTGATTTTAAAGTATAAAATAAAATCCCTACATGAGCTATTTATATGCCATTAGATATTTTCCGAACTAATCACAAGCATGCGCTCACATACAAACATTCGTGAATGCACACATACGCAGACACACAAGGTTTTCGAAAACAAAAGAATAAAAACAGTGTCATTACATTTTTATTTATTTTTGTTAGTTAAAATCTAGTAAAAAATAAAGAATTAAACGTTGTGTTTGATGTTCATGTTTGTTAGAGATGTTATCTTATTGCCTTTTTATATAAAAGTTTATGTATGCATGTATTTTTGCATTTGGAAATAAGTGTAAGTGTAAAAAGGTGACAATGTCCTGGAGTTTCAAAAATGGCAATTACACAGAAAGAACAAACTCGTACTTAATGAAAGTTTTTTCTACTTACTTTAGTACGAGTCGGTCTCAAAAATTCAAGTAAGAATAACACTTAAAGGAACTTAAAAACAGTGTTCGAAAATAAACACTAAATATCGCTCCTTAGTGTTCGTTTCGGTAGATTTGTAGAAAACACAAACGCTAATAGTGTTTGTGTAATAAATCATTTAGAAAATAACGTTTTCCAGTTATTCATCTTTTGAGCACAAACATAATACTGTTCTTATTCAACACAACAAAAGATAAGAACATTTAATTCCGTTTGGTTTTCTAAACCACAAACTTTGTTGTGTTCTGTTCAGCTTAATAATGTTCGTTCGCTACGCACCTTTTGGCTAGTAAAAAAAAACCAATCAGTTTTTACAAAAACAAAATACACATACGAAAAAACTAAAAGCCAGCAAAATAATTTTACACAAACAAAATATATACACAATAAATATATTTCTATATCAATTTAAAAAAAAGAAACATTATACAACATTAAAATATAATTTTTGTCTACAGTATCACTACAATTGTTTTGTTTTTTAACGAAGATCAGAACATTTTAGAGCAATCGGTTGAATGGAGATCCCCATTTTGAACGAGCGTTCGACACGTTGCAACAACAGGCTATATGGGGCGCTCTTAAATGCAAAGGAGTTCCAGACACTCTGATAGAACTTATTAAGTGTTTGTATGATGACGCATCTTGCCGTGTTTTACACGAGGGGCTTGTAAGTAACAAATTTCCGGTCGGTAAAGGAGTGAGACAAGGATGTGTGCTCTCCCCGCTTCTTTTTAATATCGTTTTGGATGTTGTAATGGCGCAATCAATGAGAGGTGATCGTGGCATAACCTTTGGGTTACAAGGTAGATTTGATGACCTTGACTATGCTGATGACATATGTCTTTTGTCACATAGCTACAACGACCTTCAGTCCAAACTCAATCTTCTTGTGGAGTGTGCAGCAAAAGCTGGTCTCAATATCAACATTTCCAAAACGAAATCATTGCGTATTAATGCAAACAACAACGAATCTTTAAAAATTCGGAGCCATTCCCTTGATAATGTCGATCATTTCTGTTACCTTGGTAGCATAATTACGTCATCTGGTGGTAGTAAAGAAGATATTGCATACAGAATATCAAAATCAAACCAAGCATTTGGTGCTTTGAAAAAAGTTTGGAGTTCATCCCGTATTACGCTTTGCACGAAGTTGAAATTATTCAACTCAAATGTAAAGTCGGTATTATTATATGGAAGCGAGACATGGAATATCACGGAAAGAGATTCGTATTCTCTTCAAATCTTTGTCAACCGATGTTTACGTAGAATATTACATGTCTTCTGGCCAGACACTATATCAAACAACGATCTATGGCAAAAAACGCAACAAAATTCTGTCACAGTTGACATACGAATGCGAAAGATGAATTGGCTGGGTCATACATTCAGAAAGCCACATGATGACGTCACCAGAAAAGCAATTGAATACAACCCTCAAGACAGCAGGCAAAGAGGCAGACCAGCAAATACATGGCGACGGCAGGTAGAAGCTGAACTACGCACAGCTGGAAAGAGTTGGGGCGAAGCTAAAAGATTGGCAACAGACAGAATTCAATGGAAATCATTTGTAATGGCCCTATGTTCCAACTGGGAATTTTAAAGGACTAAATATAGAACATTTTATAACGTTCGGTTCTTTCTTGAAAATAGCTACGAACGGTATTAAGGGTTAAATTCTTCTACACAAACACTAAATAATAGAAAACAAGAGAATATATTCGCCCCTATCGTGAATAAAAATTCCTTGGGAGTTTTTTAGCTTTTTCCATTTTTCCTTTGTTAATTCAATTGCAAAAATTGGAAAAGGGGAAAAACTCCCAAGGAATTTTTATTCACGATAGGGGTGATTATAATGTTCTGTTTATTTTCGAACACTGCTTAAAACAATCCTAAATGGGATAACTTTCGAAAACCAATATGTGTGCATACGTTTGTGTTTAAAAAAGTTTGCTTTAGACACAATAACCGCACTTTTAGAAGACCACCATAGATTATTTTCATGATTAAAAAGCGAAATGAGAACCAATAATTCCCATTTTCTATTTGTTAAAATTATTTAGTTGAATAAAGCAAATTCTAAAAGTAGAAAAATTAAGTATACCATATTGGGCATGCTGCTGGTGTCCTATAATTGAAGCAGAGCCGCGAATAATGTTGTAAAAGCCACTTTTTGAAACACTTGTTTTTTTTGCAGATAACGGTTAACATTACTCTCGTACACTGTTTCAACCTCAAATCACCCAAAATTATGCACCTTAAAGCCTTTAAAAACGGCATACAAAGAGTCAGCTAGTGGAAGAACGTTGTAAGTTACTTAAAAATGATACAAAGTAAATGGTTTTAAACGTGGAATAACGTTTTAAAAGCCATCAGTCATGATGCTTTGTGTAGTGGAATAACCTTTTAAATGACATCGTGATTGTGGATATGAAACGTTTTTCCACTTAAAAAAAGTTATAAACTGTAAATTTGCATGTAATTTAAGTTTTTAATTTGTTGATATTTTGTATAAAAATTTTTATTATCATTATTTTTAATAATCTAAAAAAAAAATAAATTAATTAGTATTGTGGTTATTTTGCTGAACTATTTATGGTTTTTAATCCAAATTTTTAATATTTTTAATTAGGCTTAAGTTCATGAAATTTAATTTGTATTAAATTATTTTTGTGAAGAAAGGAATTTTACAACATGAAAATTAATTAAAATTGTTATTGATAATCTTTCATTCTTGACGTGGCTCGGGCTCGAACCCTGGACGGCAGGTTACCATGACATGTTTCGATCGCAACCACTCGATCTCCTCAGATGGATTTGCCGTCTTACACTCGCAGCCATCGACGACTGCTGACGTCACTAGTCAAACATCAATCCCTAAACCAAATTGTATTTTAACATTTGGTAGATCGAAATTTGCTTTCCTGAATGATTATCCATTTTTAATTGATTTTACATGTTTTTTCCTTTATATCTGTTTTTTCGTACTTTCGTCAAGAATTTTTCTTGAAGTCCAAGTACATTTTTTGTTTTTTCACTTTGTCTTTCTCTTTTCTGTTGACCTTTTTCAGCACAACTTGAAGGACAAATGTACACAAAGAGCTCGTGCTTTAGCTTTAACAATAATTAGTATTGTGGTTATTTTGTTGAACTATTTATGAGTTTTAATCCAAATTTTTAATATTTTTATTAAATTATTTTTGTGAAGAAAGGAATTTTACAACAAGAAAATTAATTAAAATAAATTAATAATCTTGCCAGTTAAAAGCGTTTTTTTGCTCTCCAGAAAAAAAAATATTTTGTTACTTAATACGTTATTCGCTGCTGTGCTTCAATTAAATATTCTTCTGTAAACAAAGGGCGGAATACAACAAAAGTGAAATAGATATATCTAACGGCTTAGACAAATAATAATTAATCTATTTGGTTCTCTGAGGTAAGTGTTTAGGTTGGAATCAATCTGTTCTCCTTCTCGGATTATATCAAGTTCAAATCAATATTAAACCATGTAAGAAATCCTCGCATCAAACACAGTTTGGGATTTAATTTTTTCTCACATTTAATTTAGTCCATCCTGTTTGCATATTATTTTCGATACGGCGTTCTTAAATAATCCGTACTTGAATCAAGCATTCTGTACTTGATTTAAGGATGTCCGTACTTACCGTACTTTTGACACTGCTTCGGATTGATTTAAGTACGAATGGATTGATTTGTCTTTTCGTTGTATGTATTTGCAAAAATTCTTCTAGAAATCTGTACAACAACTACTACTTTAAGCATTCTTCAAGTTTCCAAATTACTGAAATTGTTTAATCAATAAAGCCATTTAAATATGTATAAATTATTATTTACTAAAGCTATTTCTAATTGAAATAATGAAAAAGAAACAAGTAAGAGTGAAAAATTTGGCATTGCCGAATCTTATAAACCCATGGTGCAGCAAGAACAGAAAATTGCTTATAACTATATATGCGATCTTAGCCAGGTGCGCTTCGCTACCCCCGTTGAAATTGAAAATAAAATTAGTAAATTTTTTTTAAGCAGATCTTGTGTATTGATAACGATGCAATCCGTTTATATTTTGTGCCATAACCAAGATGTTTGTACTTAATTCGGAAACTGTTGCCCTAGCCGTTCTCCACAGAAATCTTTATTGTCTTTAAATGAAAAGTGCCATGCCCACTTCTCCACTTCTGATTACCTTAAACATCCCCAAGTAATGTTAAGTAAATACAAGCAATTGTCTTTTACATTCCAAAGTTTTTGGGGTAATCTGTGAATGAGTGAATTAAATATCCTGACCTTTTGAAAGGGTTGCACCGTAAGGACCCTTGTTACTTTCAGCACTGCCGAGTTGTATTTTTGTACTTCAATGGCAGTGTATTTATTTTAAAAGTTTATATTAACTCTTCGATGTTCTATAACCTTAGTACCACTAAGTGCACTTCATGGTCTGGTCAGACCACGATTGAAAACCCCAGGCAAATAAGCAAACTTAACAAAAATGTACTTATTTTGTTTTATTTTAAAATAAATCAGTCTTTTTTAATACAATTATACAAATTTATAAGTCAGCTTTGTTGCAGTTACCACAGCGAAAACGAGTTTTTCTCTAAGCTTTGTTTTGGTTTTACAAATAACGCACGACGGACGGTAATAATTCGAACTTGAACATAATCGGATTTCGACTTTGTATTTTGGTTCTGTAATGTATTTTAAAGGTACCTGTGATCCAGCCAGACCATGAGGTGCACTTAGCGAACTTTTTCTTGTTAGAAGTTTTTTGTGCCCTAAATGTGATCCAAATAATTCCAAATTTGTTTTATTCGATTCGGGTAAACTTATTCGTCCAATTCATAGCCTTCGTTTCTTAAAACTTTTGCTACAAAAAAGATATTGCATATGAAAGTCAAATATGATCCAGCCAGACCATGTGAGACATCTAAAGGTTAAGGTGTTGCTTTTGTACACTAACACAAACCAAAAAGTGTTCTTTTAAGACTATATGTTTTTTTGACATTCTTTCAGATGCCCTTTTATCTATATAACGTTTTAGCTTGATTATAAAAGATACTTAATAGTAAAAAACAAAAGTAGACCTTTTTAAAATTAAGTGAAGGATTTAACGACCTTTGCGAAGAAGCAGACATTCTGCCGGACGAATGGCAATCGCTGAATTAATCTAGAAGTTATTCGATTACAAGGTTTACAAGCTTCAGATTAAGAGAAAAACAACGTCCTAGCCCATGGTGGGGTCTAAAAATATGCTTTTATATGACCAGATATAGAAACATTTTCTATAAACAGGTAATGTGTTGAAATATTTCTCTTTAATAGCAAACAGTTTTGCATATTTCTATAATTGGATCCGTAAAATATTGCACTTATTAAAAAATAATATGATTGTTGCAAGTTGCAACTATATCAATGATTTAAATTATTGCAGCGATCACATTAAAAAAATGGTTTTTATATTATTGCTTTATGTAAATGGGTTATAGAATAATTTGTTTCTGCGTCTAGTCTGCTACATTTTTTAGGAATCGCGCTACAAATCGAATTTAAAATCCACCCACTTTCAACACATTATCCAGAGTGTTTGTGCCATAACAACATCTATTCAAACATTCCTATTTAATGGCCAAATAAAACTCATACGCTTCTCAGCAACCAAAAAAAAAAAAATCTCTTTAAAAATACCAGTAAAAATAAAATGAAAACAATGCGGAAAAATAAAATAAAAAGTAACAAAAATCGCATCATTTGATGTATCTCGCATTTTAAAGCCTAAATAAACACTAGCGCAGAAAAATTTCACCAAAAGCAACAATTATTTTTCCTTTTAAGCTTTTCAAGAGATCCTAAAGGATTAAACAACAAACACTTTTTGAAAGTTAAACATACATTTTGGTTTTTTTTTTTGTATTTTTTAGCAACTTTAACTGTAAAGATAAAACTTTCACACCCACATACGAACAATCTATTTCAAAGTCGCTTTGATGTTGCAAACCGCGCTTCATGTGTAACACCACATTAAGTGTTATTGAGAAATGAGAAAGTGATAAAAATCTCTATAGAAAAATGTTTCTTTTATGTTTAAAAATTTAATATCGTCTTTTCCACCTCCTCCTTGCTAAGCTCAACTGTAATATCGAGGCATCTGTGACGAGTGCCGCCAACAAATCGTCAAAAACAAAAAAAAAAGACAGTAACAGAAACCTTCTAAAAAAGGGGGAGGTCAAATAGTTTAAATAGAAAGCCATATTTTATATTAGAGGAAAAACAAAAATTGTTAAAGCGTTTTCGATAACAAAATGAAAACTTGCTAAGATTTTTGTTTTGGATATGCAAATTACAAATTAGTTTGAGTGGGGGAATTAATGTTTGTAGCTAGATAAAACTCCGAAAAAAATCGCTTAAATGAAATAAGAAAAATACGATAAAATAAGAAAAACCTGCCAAAATTATAAATATTAGTAAGAACCAGATAAAATCGCTAAAAAGAGCAAATTATTATTTTCTTTTAAAAGTATAAAACTTAAAATACCAAAAAAAAAAAAAAATTTCAAATCGCCAAATGTTCAAATATCAATTCAATAAAAACAATTTAATTAAAACAGACAAAAAAAATCAAAACAAAAACAAAATAAAAAATTTTCTATGTGGGCATTTCCATGTCCTCGTATGTGAGGTAGAGATTTTGCAAAAATAGTAGTAACTGAAAAAAAATTGTGTAACTATGTTTCATTTAATGGGTACTACAGGGGTGGGCTGGAAATCTAAAAAGTAAACGCATTAATTTGGAAGCTATTTTAAATACACTTTAAATACACTATTTTATATAGAAATATTTGTCATGACTAGAGATGAGATCTTCATGCACTAAAAAAATCAAAAATATGAGCTTAAAATAAGTACTAAAAAATCAAAAATATGGGCTTGAAATAAGCACTAAAAAATCTAAAATACGCACTTAAAAAATTTCCATTAAAAATCGGCAACAGTATATCCGTAATTGGAAAATACAAATGTTAATTGACTTCTGATGTTATTATAATTTAATATTTCTTTTACTTTTTTACTCTTTAATGTTTAAATTACTCAAAGTTTTTTGAATAAAATTATGAAGCATCCAGCCAGGCCCCCATCTTTTTACTACTGGCTGCGGTGGAAGGGGAATCAATGGATACATTTCGGTAAAAATTACAATATTATCGAATTGGCTTCTAAATTCACTGCAACGCTGTAAAACCCAAGTGACAAGCAAGTAGCTTATAACCGGTTTGGATAAAATATTTTAAGCTTATTGGAAGCCTTAACCCTGTAAGGTGCTGCATCGGCTTAAAATAGAAGGATCGTTTGTTGAAATCTTGAGCATTTTGTATTTAAATCAAAGCTCCAAAAGAAAATATTTATCAATTATAAGATTTTTTTGTGTATTTAAAAATTTTTTTAAAAAGTTTTTTTTATAATATGGAAAAAACTCACTAAAAAATGTCAAAATAAGCAAAAATATGCAAATATATGCATTTAAAAACTAAATACGCAAAAATATGCAAAATGAAAAAAAAACTCACTCAAAAATGTCAAAATAAGCAAAAATATGCAAATATATGCATTTAAAACCTAGATACGCAAAAATATGAATTTTCGCTAATATGTGCAACAATATGCAAAAATAAATCGATTCCATTTTAAAGCAAACTTAATTACTCGGAAACATAATTGGTGGACATCGTTCTTAGACTAGCGACAAAAAACACGCATATCGTACGTGACATAAAACGGATAAACATCATACTAAATATTTTTTAACAAATAGAATCTGGGAATTTATTTCTCATGGTGAGTAACATATATTTTAACTTTTATACTAATTCAAATGTGTATTCTAAGTCAAAATACAATTTTAAAAGCCTTTTATACTTTCCTTTAATATTATCCAGGAATATTTTCAATGTATGCAAACAAAAATTCTGATAGTGCAAAGAAAATATTCCAGGAAAATATTGAAGGAATAATGGCCATTTTCTCATTAGGCGATTATCTTTTTTCCCAACGAAAAACTAAACATTAAAGAAATTTGGTTTTCTCAATGTCTCATTTGCTTCGATTTTATCGCAAAGATAACCGGCACTCATCTGTCAATTATTTATTTTCCTTTAATTTGCCGTACAGATAAATTCCATCAGCTGACTCCCAACTTCTACATGTGTTTCGAGTGGCGTTGCCAGCTGAAAACAATGTTTTTTGTCGGTATATTGAGAAAACCAAAATCGTTAACGGACAGTTTATCGGTCCAATAAATTTATGTTGACATTAGGTAACAGATAGTTTGTCCATACATTGATAAAATGGCCATAAGACTATTAAAGTATAAAAAGATTTTAAAAATTGTAATTTGACTTAGAATACACATTCGAGTTAATATGAAAATTTATATACTAAATATTTCTTCTTTATAATCCGTTCGTGACATTACGCACGTGATAGATTTTTCTCTTAAAGTGTTGATAACATATGAAATATATGTTTTGTAAATACATGAATACAAAAACTAAAATCTTACGATTACGAAAGTATGGTCGGTCAAGCCCGGCCATATGATAATAATTTTCGAGAATGTAAATTATTTGGGTTCCATGGCGAATAATAGACCCGCCAGAACAAAAATATATTAAAAGGTTAAGAATCTTATAAAACTTATTTATGTCAAATATTATTTAGATATCTTCATCTATGTTTATGAGATTTGTTTGCCTCTAACTTATTTAATGAAGAAGGTTAAATGGGACCAATAGTAAATTTTGGACCTACCAGCACAATCGTAACTATCCAAAAAGTATTTTAAGTTTAAGAATTTAAGAAATATGGACCCTGCAGCGCGTAGGGTTGGACAAAAACAGCATATCATACTTTAAAATCGAAAATCGGCAAAAAAAAGTTTTTTTTTTTTGTTTGAAACCTACTTTGCAAAAATACTTTATATGAGAGGGGCTACGGGGAAACTTTTTTTTTGACGTTCGGTTTAGTGAGCACCCTTTTATGCTTTTTTGCAATACTTATTCCGTTCTTCGATTAAGAATGAACGTTATCAATACTTAAACAGCAAAAATTTCCCGGGGAATATTTTTAAAAGGTTTGTAAAATGTTTATGAAACGAATCAAAATGTAAAGCACGGCCGTTTGGGTTTAAGGTAACGATATATTTATAAGTAATGTTGACAAAACCAGTAAAGACATACAATATAAAAAAATGGCATAATTAAGAAAAAATCTATCAAGTGAAAAAAAAACAAGACACGAAATGCTTTAAATTATAAAATAATAAAAATGACAGCAAAGTTAATTTCCAAGAAAAAAATTCTAATTTAATTTAGCAATGATTTCTAGAAAAAAAGGCCATAATATTTTTCTTTTGATTTGAATTTTTTGTGAAGAAAATTTTTGTTTCGTTTTATTTTGTTGTGAGAGAGCACAGATTTTTTATGTTTTCTTTGATTAATTTCATCCTTTAAATAAACCTTTGTAAGTAAGAAGTATGTTTGCTAAAGATTAAAAATCAAATTTAATTTGAATTCTTAAAGGCACAAGGTTATATACTAAAAAATCATTCCACTCAATGACTTTCTCTTGCCTGAAAATAAATTACCCATGCATTTTTTAAACCATTAGAAACAATTAAAGGAAACAACCTTGAACGCCTACTTAAACTAAGCAATTAATAATGTTTCTCTAACCATTTTTAAAACATAATGAATAAATTGTGCAGTAATCAAGTTAGGGAAAATCATATGTATTTAAATTATAAAGTATCGGGGAAAGACATGAGCCCTGTGGACAACCGGCTGGGACACTATAATTTCTGGAAATAACCGAACCAACGTGTACTCTAAAACTACGGAGAGAGAGAAAATCCTGAATATTTTAACAATATTTACGGGAAAGTTTAAACGAATCAACTTATAGACTAAACCGTTATGCCACACTGAATCGAATGCAGCTTTGACATCCAGCAATACCATTCCGGTTGATTTTTGGTTCGCAAAATTAAAGTTGACTAAATGCCTTATTCTCATTAACGGTTGTGTTGTATTATGTTGACTACGAAAGCCAAATTGGTGAGCAGGAATTATATTATTGGTTTCAATAAAATTGGTTAATTTTTCTTTAATAACTTTTTCAAGAATTTTGCTGATGGATGACAAAAGGCTTATAGGTCGGTATGAGGTGGTTTGTTTGGCTTCTTAATTGTAATAATCTTAGCCCCTTTAAACTCACGAGGAAAGTAACAAAGTTTTAAGCATCATAATATTTGTTTGTATGTTAGGTATTTAATCCTTTTTAAGGGGAGGGCTTTTAAACACCCATTATTAATACCGTCAATTCCTGGTGATTTTTTTGGTTTTAAGTTCCGTATATGCAAGAAATGTACATGTAAAGAAAACTCAATAAAAAGGAAACTTAAAGGATATAACATTAGTTTTTCTTAACGAAAAATGTTTAGCTACTTAAATACATATACACATTAAAAAACACCAATAGCATTTATCCTTTCAGACTTTAAAAGCTTTTACTTTAAGTAAAATGATTTATGACATATCAATAATACGGCGCACGATATTTTTAGAAAACTCAATCCATAACTTATTATTGTATGTCTGGTGTTATTATTAGATAATAAGAAATAATTTTTTTTGTTTACTATTGTCTATTACATACTGCCTTTTGTCTTTGTCTAATAGCAAGACCATTTATTGATAGATAAAATAAATATTATGTAT
Organism: Pollenia angustigena; assembly: GCA_930367215.1. Classification (NCBI taxonomy): domain Eukaryota; kingdom Metazoa; phylum Arthropoda; class Insecta; order Diptera; family Polleniidae; genus Pollenia; species Pollenia angustigena. The sequence continues at coordinate 178,870,582 of OV884058.1, read as the reverse complement.
TTAATTAATAGGTATTCGTGCTGCTAGACATAATTTTTCATATTCATAATTAAAAGTTCTTTACGCTTTTATTGTGGGCTCATGATATGAAAAGTAGAGTTAATTAGAAAATTTTGTCATGTTTCATTAATTACTAAGATACGATAGAAATTTTGTTCTTTACTTATTTCTCTAATAGATTTTTAAAAATACCACGCAACATGATTATATTACTTAGCTAGAAATCAATTAGTTTATTTCATTAACAACTTTAATATGAAGACACTAATGTTATTTTAATTGATAAGGAGGTGGAAAGGAATTCCACAGCCATAGGTGTGTATGGTAATTTTCGTTTTTAGCACATATAACTATTGGTTTAAGACCAATAAATTAGTGCACAGATCATCTAAAATTACACTATTAATCGATCAAACGATGTCCCTCCATCCATCCGGCTTGTTAGCTGTCCACGTAAACCTTGTTCGCAAATTTAGGTCGCACTATACAGAAAACTTAATTAATTTTATAAAACCGCCATATTTGTATGGTTGAAATTCTTAAATTTGGCTGCTGTAGTGCCTAGAATTCCCCTAGATGGGTCAAATATATAACCAACTCCACTTTATTTTTCATCTCCATCATTTATTGCTGACATACCTACCTGCTATCTCCATGCATTAAGGGGGCTACCATTCAAACTTTTAAATACATACTAGAAATATATTGAAGAAAAAGCCCGAGTCGCCCCTAGAGGAATTAAATGTATCCGACCACAATTAGTTTTTTGTCCCTAATATTTTCTTAAAACATACTTGCCCTTTATCCCCACCCCTTAAGGGGGCTCCATACAAATATTTAGGTTTATTTAAATTCTTAAATATGGCCCCTGTAGTGCCAAGGATGCCCTTAGATGGGTCAAATGTATGACCAACCCCACTTGATTTTTTATCTTAATCATTTATTTTTAACATACCTACACGCTATCTCCATTCCTTAAGGGAGCTCCCATATAAAATGCTCAAGACAGACTAGAAATATAATGAAGAAAAAGTTCCATATATTCCCAAAGGTTGCCCCTAGTGCGATATAAAGAATAACGAACCTCAATTAGTTTTTTGTCCTTAACATATTCTCGAGACATACTTGCCTTTTATCACTACTTCTTAGGAGGGCTCTGATACCAGAGAACTGCAAAATCATTTTTTTTTTCTCGATTTATTCATACGCTAAAACTTACATTAACTCTATGCCTGCAAAACAATGTTTAACGTTGGTAATTTTGACATCGTTTTGTATACATTTGATTTGTGCATGTGTGAGTTTTTTATTGAAAGTTCTTTGTTTGCATTTATTGTTACGCATCAAAGTCAAAAGTCAAAAATTCTTATGATTTTGCATTCAAGTAGTCATTGTCCACTCAATGAGCCAGCGACGAACTAAATTGATATGATTCGCGTGAACATCGTGTGCCGCGGTACACGAATCGCGTGGTTGACACATGCGAACGTTTTCGCGATTCGCCAGGGGATCGCATTTCGCTTCCACGCGATGCATCGCTGCGATGTTAGACAATTTGCCGGGGTTTAGCGGGCGATGATTCGGCGATGAAAATTGCTTTCAGGGATATATAAAATATTATTAAAATGAACTACAATAACACTTCTTTCACAAATCATTTGCTCAACGGGAATGACAATTTTGCTAAATGCCCTAGAAACCAAATATTTATTTTCCCATTACCTTAACAAAACAACAAGAAAAACAAAAAAATTCTATCGAAAGTTATTAAAAAAAAACACTGATGATTGCCGCTACTTGTGTGCGCTCGCATATTCACCGCCTAGATGTAAGGCGTAGGGGATGGTTAGCGATTCGTATTCCCTGAATGGGATCGCGTAATCATCGCCAAACAAGCAATCGCCAAAAATGTTCAAAAATGTTTGTAGGGTATAAATAACAAAGCACGATGTGCATTATTTAAATGACTGGAAACCAGCAGCGAATGTGTGCGGTTGCGCAAGTTTGATTGTATGATTGCAAGAGAGTGTATTTGTTGGTGATCTTTAAATGCGATTTTTTTGCAATCGCACAAAGCCGTTCTCTGTCTCAAACAAGTTTTGCGTTTAAAGAAATTCTTAAATTAATAAATATTTTTCGACTTTTGTGAAAAAAAAATAAAAACGACTGTTCATATTAGAAAAGAAAATTTTATTGCGGAATTTCGGTTTTTTTTTTAGTAATTTCAATAAACCAAACCGTTTTTGAGTTACGCGAATATATGTTGTGCAACCTCCTCCATTTTTTGAAATAACGGTATATCTCAAAATCAAGAGCTAACCTAAAAAACAGTTAGCACCATTCGATTTAGCGTACCCGAATTATGTTAAAACGCAGAGTACCGAAACGCTCGCTCATTTTTCAGTCATGAGCGAGCGTGAAAAATTTTAAATTGAACTGCTTCTTCACATTCATGAGGGTGAGGAAAAAAAATATTTTTAATTTCCTCATTCATGAAAAATGAGCAAACAAAAAAATTCATATATGAATTTGTCAGATATGAAAAATTTAAAAAAATTCACATTCAAATTCCTCATAATGAAAAAAACGCGATTTGCCTGACCATTAACAGCGGGAAAATGAAGTTGTAAAGAGGCCTTAAAGAAGGCCTTTTTACCAATATTAAGTTTTCCAGTCGCATTCCAACTGTATTAGAACAACAAGGTTCTATCTTACACGTTGTTTAGGTGCATATAGATCCTTGTTGTCCTAAGGTCGCAAATTGTTGTTGCTAATAACGCGAAGTTAGTAAATTAATAACTAAACTTGCTACACATTCCAACATTACTGCTAATAAAACTATTTCGACAGGCCTTATCTCAGAAAAGTTAATTTGAATTTGTAAAATATTTCATAAAACCCATTCTAAAACCCCTTTTCGAAGAAGGCAGAGCGGAATAAGTAAAAGTTTATTGAAAATCTAGTTGTAAACCTTCTTTAAGGCCTGAAAAGTCAAAGCCCTCGCAATTTTTTCCGCTAGGCAGCACGATAGCCTGTTTGTGTCTTGTAAAATTATTTGTTGGCTGGTAAACTAAAATGTGTTTTTTTTTATTTTGTGATGCCTCTAAAAGGGTCTGTTTTTTTTCGTTTAAAAGACATAAAGGCAAAAAAATATTGAAAAAAAATTACTACCTGCAAGAACTGAAGACATGTATTTGGTCTCGTGAAAAAAATTTTGTTTGTGGTCCAAGCGCAACGGTATTGAAAACACTACATTGAATTTACAATAACTGGCATAATTTGGCGCGAAACAATAAAATTGCATTAATGCAACAATAAAACAAATTTTCTTACTCTTCAACCATACTTACTGTCGCTTTGCTTGTGGCGAAACAAGACTTTGTTAGTGTTTTCCTTATAACTTTACCTACGTAAGAAAACTGTTTTCAGCAATAAAAACCCATCGTCGCGATTGGAACAGAAACCAAAATATTTTTACAAACACAAAATACCAACAACTTCTTGTGTCTATTTTTTTCTCAATAATTTCTGCATAAAGGTTCGTCTTTTTAACGAAAGAAAAAGTGACCCTTTTTAAAGGCACCAAAGAATTGTTTACACAAACAAAAAACATATCGTTAGCTTAAAAATTATTAGAAAATTTTAAATTGAATTTTTTTGTTGATTACGATTCACATCAAATATTTTTATAAAATTTTAAACTGCTACCTAAAAATTTCCAAGTTAATTACAAAATTAAAAATTAGGTTTCATAAATATATAATTTTTTTTAACAACATAATGTATAATCACACTCAAGAAAAAAATTAGCAAAGTTTTTAATTCTTTTTATAAGAACACATTAATATCTTTAAAAGTCAAAACTGGGTAATATGTTTTATAACTGTTACCAGGGTGTTAGTGGAATTAGTGATCAGACTAAAAATTATTGCAGAAGAAAAAGTAATAAAAGTGCTGTAAAATGATAAAAGCCGTCTCCATATAGGACTGTCAGAAATTTTGAAATTTTGCAGCCTACCCCATTGCACTTCCAAACGCTTAAAATTTCTAAGAATAAATGGCAACATCTGCAGGTCCTCAGATTTTTGTTTCCATCAGACTGTCATCATTATTATGATAGTATCCTTATGAGTTAAAATTGTTATTGATAATTTTCATGTTGTAAAATTCCTTTCTTTATAATAATAATTTAATGAAAAATTAAATTTGATGAACTTAAGCCTGATTAAAAATATTAAAATTTGGATTAAAAATCCAAAAATAGTTCGACAAAAAAAACCACAATACTAATTATTCAAAAGAAATATTTTTATTAGTTTATTTAAAATAATCTGTTTTTTATTAGGATTGCATTCCTCCAAGTGGCCCTTCATCAATATCCTGAAAAAGACAGTTATTCTTAATTTTTGGAATAATTGCCTTTTTTATTTTTTTATAAAGTAGTGGAATATAGACTGTTTAGCTTTATTTTGTGTTAATCCTTTAGAATTATTAAATTGTAATCATATCTTTCTTTGGGAAGTACTACTTTGTCCAACATTTAATATGCTATTAACACAACGCTTTCCTTCTTCTTATTATTTTTCAAAAATCACCTAATTAAAATTTACTTTTTGCAACGTACATAGCGTTGTTAGAATGCGATACGGAGTTCTTTTGAAATAATTCGATAAATACATGTTATGTTATATGAGTCAAATTTTTATTTGCTAAATTTGTTCATTGTAAAAAAAATAATTTTACTTTTTAATTAGAATGAAAAATATGGTTTTTTAAAATCAAATCATAGCTAAATTAAATTAAGATACATTTTCTAATTTAAACCACTACTTATTAGTAAAAAAAATCAATAAAAAATTATCATAGGTGTGTAAATATCCTATTTTTCCGGTAATTTAACACAAATATTTAATTATTTAATATTTTAAATGTTTGTTTTACTTAATACTAATATGTATACTTTCGTTGATGATACGTCTTTTTGTTTCTGAAAATTACAAATTTATATAACGCAACATACACAACTTAAAAAATAGTAATAATCGCATTTTTAGCTGAAATATTTAAAATTGCTTATAAATCTCATAAACATTTTACAAAGTTGTCTGCTTTGCATGTAAAATTATGAAATGTGATGTTACATTATTCTGCATTCAAGATGACGGACGATATGTGCAGTTCTTTTAATTTTTTTTCAATAATGTTTTCTTACAAAAATCCAACAGACACTTCGGCTGGTTACCTATACCAAAAATATTTTACACAAACAAATACACACAGTCATTTCGAGCTGTGGTCATGCAAACTGTCAAGCAACAACAACATTACTAGTGAGGATCGTTTCTAAAACTTTTTTTTTCCTCATTTTTCATGACTGAAGAAAGGCAAAATTGGATTTTTCCTCAAAAACATGAATGAATTTGGCGAAATATTAACAATTCATTCATGACTGTGAAAAAAAGTTACATATTTTACATTTTTCATTTATGAAAAAATTCAAGAATGGTTGAATATGAGCGTTCACATTTGAATTTCTCTGAACTCTGTTAAAACGCAATGTGCCCGGCTTGTCTCAAAAAAAAGTGTCAAATTCTAGCGCAGTGTTATTATTGAATCATATTGTGACCAAATATATTCGTAATATGAATCATTATATGTTTCCCTTATAAATTAATTCTGTTAATCATATTTAGTTAAGAAGTAATCATATTATTATCATGTTAATCATAATAAACTTCCAAGTTATCATATTATGATAACAAGGGATTATGTTATGGTTAAAAGTAATCATAACATATCTGAAAGATCGTAGATCGCAGTTTAACATAATATCGTTGTTATCGTTTGTCGTAGGTCGCAATTATTTATAAATTATTTTATAGAATTGTTTATCCTTTTTATACCCTCCACCACAATTAGTTTGAAGAGGGTATATTCAGTTTGTCATTCTAGTGAAACTTTTTTACTATTCATCTCAGACCCTATAAAGTATATATATTCTGGGTCCTTGAGTAATTTTAAGTCGATTTAGCCATGTCCGTCTGTCCGTCTGTTTGTCCGTCTGTCCGTCTGTTGAAAACACGCTCACTTTCGAAAAACTCAAAAGAAATCAACAAACTTGTGTCAAATTGCTTGTAGTTATCCTAAGCAGTTTGGGATTGAAATTCAGCAAAATCGGTTCAATAGGATCTGTGCTATGAATCAAAATGTGGAACCACCACCTAAAAAAAATTGATAATTTTGTTACAAAAACTAACATAAATGGTGGAAAAATGCACAGAATGATATAAGATTTCGCAACAATTCGTTTTATTCAACTGGAAATCACGCTGTGAAATTTCGTGAAGATCCGTCAATAATTTACCCTAGGCCTCATATAAGCCCTACTCCCGGAAAACAGTATATTAAACCTAAAACCCTAACTAACAATGCCATCATTACAAATTTTGGCAAGTCACAGTTACATAGGACTAGAAACTAACTGTTAAGTTTCGTGAAGATCGGTCCATAATTTACCATAGGCCCCATATAAAACCTACTTCCGGAAAACAACTTAGTACGCCTAAAAGCGTAAAAAATAATGCTATCATAACAAAATTTGGTACATCAAAGTTTTATAGAACTAAAAATAAATCTTTGAAATTTCGTGAAGATCGGTTCATAATTTACCATAGGCCCCATATAAACTTTACTCCCGGAAAACAACTTAGTACGCCTAAAAACGTAAAAAGTAACGCTAGGGTAACAAAATTTGGTACGTCACATCTTTTTAGGACTAGAAAAAACACTGTGAAATTTCGTGACGATCGGTCCATAATTTACCTTAGGGTCCATATAAACTCTTCTACCGGAAAACAGTTTAGTACGCCTAAAACCGTAAAAAATAATTCAATTATAACAAATTTTGGCTCGTCACAGTTTAAAAGGACTATAAATGATACTGTGAAATTTCGTGAAGATCGGTACATAATTTACCCTAGGCCCCATAGAAACCCTACTCCCGGAAACCGGTTTAGTACACCTTAAACCATAATTAATAACGCTATCATAACAGAAATTGGTACGTCACAGTTTTAAAGGACTAGAAATAACACTGTGAAATTTCGTGATGATCGGTTCATAATTTACCTTAGGCCCCATATAAACCCTATTACAGGAAAACAGTTTAGTACGCCTTAAACCATAATTAATAATGCTATCATAACAGAAATTGGTACGTCACAGTTTTAAAGGACTAGAAATAACACTTTGAAATTTCGTGAAGATCGGTACATAATTTACACTAGGCCCCATAGAAACCCAACTCCCGGAAAACAGTTTAGTACACCTAAAACCATAATTAATAACAACTCGTCACAGTATAAGATAATAATTACAAATAGACATCATACAGATATTACTCCTTAAACATTCGAACTGTCGGTGGAGGGTATCAAAGATTCGGCACAGCCGAATATAGCACTCTAACTTGTTTTTAAATAAAATTAAACGTACATGCAATAGTCAATATATTCACTTAACGTCCATAATCAACTCAGTTTCTTCAAATGTTTTGAACACTCTTAGAATATCTTGTCTGTAAATTCTTCGAAGTTTGCGAGCGGTCTTAGCACAACTTTCCAAATTTGTATGAAAGCGCTCCATTTTTAATAATCTGTAGGCGAAGTTTTCACTTAGTCGTTCATATTTAGTAAAAACTTATATTAAGAATAAGAAAGTTTTGGCTTGGACAAGAACATGCAAAATTTTCTTGCCTCAAGCCATATTTTCTGGTGCTTCAGTTAATAATTCTTTCCGTTTAATGTTCTACAAAAACTTTATTACAATAACTATTTAATTTCTATTAGCACTTAATCAAGAGCTAGACATAAAAAATAAACTAAAAAGCAGAAATAAGCTTTTTAAATAACAGCTTGCTTTAAATGTAATAAAATCCTAAATACCACTTTACTTTACTCAAATAAGGTTGTTCTTAAAACATAAAAAACTCTTTCCACTGTCCTCAATCTCTTAAACCCTTAGAAGAAAAATATTATTATGTTTTTAATAAAAATATTTTACAATTCATTTAAAAATCTTAATAAAAACCAGTAAAGTACTTTATTATAAAATCTCTTCAATTTAGTTCGTTTCGCTAACATTTAAAGTCGCTACTAAACGCTATAAAAATATTAACAACTGAAATCGTTTAACCAGGTATTTGACCACCTCCCCCCACACTGTACCTGCCAGTAACTATTTTCAGCGGATGCCATAAAAATTTAATATATTTCATTTGGATTTCATAAAAACTTGTGTTAACACTTAATCCTTTTACGAATTTCAATTGGTAAAATGAAATTCTAGTTTCTGCTGTCTACTGTTTTATTTTAAACTTGATTTTATTTTTGGCATCCTCCTAAAACATGGCAAACTCCTGTTGAAAAGTATTTGCAACATATGGTGTTGAACAATCATAAAAACAAGGACACACCGTCACATTCACACAAAGCATAGGTAAAAGTTCAGCCCAGGCTGTGTTTTAGTTTTGAATAAGAGCCAAAATTTGAAAAATGTATAAATGCTAAAAAAAAACTTATTGAAAACAAAAACGTACAGTTGACTCAGTGGAATTAAAAAAAGCAAATTAAATTTTTTTTATCTGTCATATACAACATATTTTTTAGTTGCTTTTTTAATAAGTAGGAGTTTTTTTTTTATTTTGAAAAATGCAGTTTTTATTTAATTTTTTGTTTGCTTTTAAAGCTTAAGAGAACCCTTGTTAGGTATATGACGTTACAAACGCAACAGATTGAAGAGCAAATTGCATGAGATTATTTTCTGTTTTTAAGGAAATGCGAAAAAGAAAACTTAAATAAATTATAGTTCAATCTTTTTTTAAAGTGGCTGCATACGTAGCACTTCTTACAAACTTTTGGCGGCATGAAATAACCTCCCAAAATATAACCCCCAAAAAAATAATGATATAACCCCCCAAAAGTTTGTACAGAGAACAACAAAACCGATTTTTGGGGGATTATTTCATTTTGTTTGGGGAGTTATTACATTTTTTTAATTGGGGTATTATTTCAAAATCATTTTGAAATAAAGCCCCAATATATGTTTTGGGGGATTATTTCATTTTCAAATTTATAATGAAAACGTTTTTGGGCGCAAGGATTTATCCAAGGATTTACAGAACACCGGCTTCAATAAATAAAGCTACCCTGCATAAACGGCCTTTGGCCGGACGCAATGACTTTTTCCTCTATGGTATAACCAACACCGGCTTCGCTAACTAAAGCTTCTCTGCGTAGCCGGGTCGAGTCGGTATTTTTATACTATAGAGGAGAAAATCCTGGCGCTATGCAGAAAAGCTTTAGTAAGCGAAGCCGGCTATGCAGAAAAGCCTTGGTTGGCGAAGCTTGTGTTTGGTATATCATATCATGATATCTATCGCGTGATTCTTTAAAGCAAAACTGTATAATTAATTGTGTTACATATATTGGGCCTTTATTTCATTTCAGAAATTGGGGTTTTATTTCATATGAAATAAGCCCCCAAAAATTAGGGAATTATTTCATTTATGTTTGGAGCGTTATTTCATTTCGTTGGGGGCTAATTTCATTTTCAAAATTGGGGCTTTATTGCATATGAAATATGGCCCCATGCTTTGGGGGGTTATTTCATTATTTTTTTTGGGGGTTATTTCATGTCGCCCAAACTTTTATATAAAACTAGCATTTAACGCGGTATTTCGCTAGTGTCTCCTTAACTTTAGTGGACATATTTATATGCCAAAGTAATCAATGTTGAAATGTGCCTCTAAACGCATACAATTGCTTAAAGTCAATTTAGCCAGATATAGGGCTTTATATCTATAATTCTGCTTACGATGGTTCAATATGAAACGAGCATTTGACTAGGCTATAATTTAAATGATATTGAAGTTGTATAGCTTTAAAGCTTCATAAGGTCTTCAAATTTGCTGACATTAACGGTCTTCGGGTAAAATTTGGCCGAAATAGAAAATTTTCTACAAAACCCCCTTTTTTTAATTAACTACGTTTTAAAAGTTGATATTTTATTTCTAGATTTTTATTCGGTATATTAAAGCTGTATTTATTAACAACATTTATTGCGAATACAAAAGTACATTATTCAACATAAAGTAATTGTATCTGTTTTGTGGCATAATTGGCAACGACTTATTTTTGACTGGTTAACATATTTTTCCTTGGTTTTGCTCAGCTACTATATGCAATTTTTGTAATATTTCGTATAAAGTCATTTCTGAAAAATTGTAGGAATAGAACTATTACAAAAAAGCTTTATAAAATACAAAACTGAAATTTAGCTCATAGAATAAATTCGAAAAATGAAAAATGTTGAATATAATATAAAGTTACCTTCGGAAGGAAATAATTCCCAGTTTCTATTTGTTAAAATAGTTGAGTTAAATACATTCAATTTATAAAGTAACACTATCCAGTGAGACACAAAGAATGGTGTCTAATAATTGTAAGTTTTTCTGTGCATTCAATATACCTCATTGCTTTCCAACGGAAGGCTAAGGTAAAATGTAATAAAAGGAAAATACAATATAATAGTCTGGTAGTGTATAAAGTCATTTCTGAAAAATTGTAGGAATAGAACTATTACAAAAAAGCTTTATAAAATACATAACTGAAATTTAGCTCATAGAATAAATTCGAAAAATGAAAAATGTTGAATATAATATAAAGTTACCTTCGGAAGGAAATAATTCCCAGTTTCTAAATTTTCTAAGAAATGTCGACGTTTGGCAAAACAGTCTTCGTTCTAGGCATGTTTAGCTTATGCAAATGATAGCTTTTAGTTGCCAAAATCTCTCGTGGCAGTTCAATCTTGTTTTACATATAGGTCCTACATAAGTAATTTTATTCCCTTGCAATTTTTTCCCCAATTAGCACGATGTAAAACAATTGTCTGCAGTCATACCGTGACATTTCAAACCAACTGTCAAATGAAGAACTACATGAATACATTTGTTTATTTCAGGCAAAGTCTCTGTTTATTTGCCTGTATACGGTCGTATATTCCATGCATAACTAATCAACCCATGTTTTACAGCTCACGTATCGTCGCAAACTTCTCTAAAATTTGGCGTTCAATACGAATATCCTTACTGTCAAATCGAAGAACTCTTGAAAGGTTTTGAATCTGCTCTAAAAAATTTTCCTTCCACAACGTCCCACAAACTGTCTGTACTTTCATTATTTGATCTACACAATTCAGCTAACTAGAGAACCAATAAATGCGAAATTTTGGTGTCGCCACTTCAGTCCCATCAATACCAAATACACATTTACCTGCATCATTAGTATATGTACAGTCAAATCCCGATAATTCGTTCCCCGATAAATCGTAATTCCCGATAATTCGTAATAAACTGTCGGTCCCTTGAAAAAATCTCGTTAATTCGTAAAATTTCCATACATTTTGGTCCCCTCGATAATTCGTAATTTTTTTTTCAATCAAAGTCTTCTTTACCTCTTATAAATCGTAATTGTTTGCTTACTACCACTTATAATTCGTAATAAAAACAACAGAAACATGGAAAGAATGATTTTTTGTTTACCACTATTTTATTTTTGCGTGATTTTTTGCTTGTGTGTGGGTTTATTTTCTTAAGATCAGTTTGTAACATGAATCATTTTTATGTATAATTTTTATATATTTTATTTTTAACAGTTGTTTTTATATATTTTTTATTGTTTTAGTAAATAAATTCAAAAACCCCGCTTATTAGTATTTATTTTATTTTAACCCCGTTAAATCGAAACCCCGCTAAATCGAAAACCCCTATAATTCGTAAGAAATGGTCGGTCCCTTGCGATAACCGGGATTCTACTGTACTTCAAAATAACGCATGTCACAGGAGGTGAAGAAAAAATAAATATCAACTGGAAGTTTCTAACGAAGATTCAAGAATTTTGCTACGGATCAAATATTACCCAAACCCTTAAGTGTAAAAAATTTTATAAATATTTTTTTCGTCAACATTTTTTTCTAAAAACCTAACCACACTTAGAAAAAATTTAACTTTTATTTCAAAATGGGTAAGCTTTGACCCGAAGGCCTTATGAAGGTTAAAGTACTTGTTAAACAGAAAAGCTAATAGAAAACTTGAGATGCGAATTAAGCGATAAAGCCAAAGTATTAAATAGGATCGTATCATTTTAAATTCTTAATATTAAGCACAATGCAACTAAAATAAAATTTTTAAATTTTTATTCTTCAATTACTGGTTTCTACATCTTTAAGGTGTACTTTCTTAAGATACCCGCCAACTTTATAAAAAGTACTTTAAGAAAAACATATTTAAAGTTTTCTTATAAAATTAATTTCAGTTTGATTGTTCATAAACAATTTATATATAAAAACTGTTTAATGTCGGATCTGCCATACACATGTGTATCTCAAATAAAGCCCTCTCTATAGACATTTCTCAACTTTAGTTTTGGTTTTTTAAAATTCCATTCTTAGATATCTTATAAACGAGAAAAGATGTAATCGTATGTAAAGGATCCAAGTTTTATAGTTTGTGATTCTTTCAAGGACCATGTTCCTGCTCGTATTATCTGTAAGTTAAATACATACGTAAGTTAATTTAAATCTGTATCCAAACTGCTTTTAATGTCACACCTCAACTAATTAAATCTACTTCACTTACACCGGCACACATAAGTGTCTTTTAGTAATAAAAAAACAATGTAAGTAGAGAACAATTTTTTAACCAAAAAACGTATTTTTTTTACTTCCTCTTTGCGGTATTTTAATTGCTGGTTTAGTATGAATATAAACTTGCTTATTTCATTTTGTTTCACACTGTTGTTAACACTTTAGCAAATTAAGGAAAATGTGAAAACAAATCCAAAAACCATTAGAAAAACGCGACTAAATGATTCTACTTAATGCTCAAACAGGGAAAAAAACTAAAATGAAATAGTTATTTTCAATGAAAACTCAAAGCCAAAAGTCATTAAAAAATACGACTACTTATAACTGCTACTTGTTCTATTGGAATTAGGCTTGCCAGACGTTCTTGATTTTTCTTGATAGAAAAGAATTTTCAGTGCTCATCAAAAATCAGCAAAAAATATGTTTTGTTTTTATTTTTTCAAATTTGTTTACAGTTTCCCAGAATCAGGCCCCTAATAGAAAAAACTTAAAACGAACTAGAATTCATATTCAATATATCGTCAGCTCAGAATTGGTTTGACCTAATGACCATTTTAAAAAAAATTAAGTTAGGTATGGGGCATATATATATTTTGAATACCCCCTTTTTGTGATTTCTGAGATATAAAGCATTAATTCACGACATTGCATGTTGAAATTTATGTTTTGAGGTCAAATATTAACGATAATTAAAAAATACCAGTTGTAAAACCAAAAAGCTGAAGAAAGATATTAAATTTCCCGTATTTCCCATTTTGGTACTATTTTTTGCCCCCATTATAGAATCAAAAATTGCAAAATGCAAAATGTTTTGTAAAAAAGTACCAAAAACGTTCGAATTTCGAAAAAGTACTAAACTAGTATTTGTATTTTTTTAAAAGTTTCGAATGTGGTATAAACTTAATTTCTAGGTTTATTTAATCAAAAGATAGATGAGCTGACAAAAACGTACCAAAATTCAGGTTTTACCCATTTTCACCCTAAAAGAGCCAAGTTTCAAAAAAGCACCACACACCTGTCCACTTATTTTTCAAAAGAACAATGATATGAATTACAGTTTTTTTGTATCTCTTCTAGTTTTGGAGATAAAAGGTTTCCAAATTTACCCTTTTTTACCCCCTAAACATTCGAGTTTTTAAAAATCCTGTCTTAGTGGATCGATTTGGGGAAAGATCCACATTCGGCCCAAATTTCAAGTCTTTAACTTCAGGCGTTTAGGCTGTACAATGATGAATGAGTCAGTCACTCACGCAATAAGTATACGTATGCAGCACAAAAAGCCATTTTTTTTATTTTTTTTTAGAAAAGTGGCGTATGCGGCACAAAACAATATTTTTCATTTTCAAAAAAATACTATTAAATTCTAACTTTATTCATGAAAGTGCGCAAAAATTTACATTTTTCTTCAAAACATGTACCGGAAGCAGTGGTAAAAATAAAAAAATTCTATCGGGTACATTTTGAGAAATCTTCATGTTAATCTTCTTTGTCCTTTTTCTCCACTCCAACTTTTTGGCATATGCCACAAACCAATTCTGAGCTGACGATATATTTCTTTTTAAACAATTTTTGCTGAAGGCAATTGTTATTAAAAACGTTTAAACGCTGCCTAAAAAAAAGCGTACAGAATTGGTTAGTACAAAAAGTGGATTCATTTGCTGTTATTTTTTGCTTTAATCTGGTTTTCACAATTGATTCATGATTTTTTTTAATTGAACACCAAGAATTTTGCAAATTTGAATCTGGCAGGCCTAATTGGGATAGAGCTTCTTTGAAAAAAAGAAGGAAATCCAACCAAAATGGAAATCATACAAAAAAGCTGAATTTTACAATGATTCTCTTATACATTTTTTTTTGGCTTAAATTGTTCGGTGGGGTATTGTGCCAAAGTAAAATGCCATAAAAAGCCAGAATCGAATGGTAGAGTATTTTAAAAGCTCGTAAATTTTTATTGTCAAACTATTTTAAAGCAATTAACAGTTATAAGGAGTTAAGCACTGTAAATTATAGTGAGTGGCAAAATGCAGGGGTTAAATGAAAATAACACCAAACTTATTGTGCGCGTTTAACAACTAAGAAATAAAAAGTTCCCTTAAAAACAATGAATTGCTTAATTATTGGTAGGATAAAACGAATGAGTTTGAAAGTTTAAACCAACAAATTATGGTTGCATACATTACAATTTTAAACGGTTAAAGTTAACTGAAATCTAATTTACACTTACAAATTATAGACCCTTTTCGTTCTTAAAAGAAATAAGATTTTTCAGTTTTATTTTATTTCAAATTCCTTTTGGACACTTGACAATAAAAGGTAATTAGATTTAGTGATGTATGAATATGCAAGAATTTTTTAAATTGATTTAGAAAAAACTAGATTTTAATGAAGGTTATTTAGTCATTAAAAAGAAAACGCAAAACCAAAAATTACGCACTAAACTTTTAACTATTTTGTACATTATGGGTTCGTTTGAAGTTGTTGCACGAACAACACAAACATGACAAAAAGACTTTTATATTTAATGACAATGAGTATGCAGGTTTTTTATGCACCACTTTAGAAATATGGACTGAACGAACTTTGTAATTGAAGTTATTAATATAGTTATACCGATGTTGCAAGCAGAAAAACTCAAAATTATTTTTGAGATGAAGCATATACATATAACCAATTTAAATGAGACAAATATTTAAGATTATAACTTTGTTGGGACCCATATGTAATTGTGGGCCCATTCAAATTTACGAGCTTAAGAGGCTAAGATTAATATAATAATTCTTTACGACGAATACTATTTGGGTATCTACAGCTATATCGGTAATTCCAAAGTGTTGAACGTGATATTAATAAAAAATATTTTTACGTTTTCTTAACCCTTAAATTATAGCACTAAGAAAGCACTGTTATCTATGCTAAAGCTTATGGAGGGCGCGATTCTAGGTTAAAGATAATGGCGAAAGAAGTAGCGGTTCGAACGTGAAAAAAAACAGAAGTCGTTTTTTTGGCCATGTATAAAAAGTCGTAATTCAGCGAAAACAGCCACAATTTTTTAGTCAAACTACTTTCAGAATTTTACGTAGCAATGTAACATTAAAATGTCTTTGGTTTTATTTCAAAATCTTCTGTATTTTCTTCTTTTAAGCCAAAATCTGGGTCGATACGTGACATTTCGATATTGAAATTTTTTCCGTAATAATTTAACTGAATAATGATAAAAATAAAATAAAAATTTACCGTTAATCCGAATAACATTTTTCTCTTTAAACTCTTCCTTAGATTACAGACCATGAAAGAAAATTTTTTTGGAATAATTTTTATCAAATATCACCTCTTTTAAGAAAGATAAATATTAAAGAAAACCTACAATAAAACATTCTCACATATAAGAAACTACGTTTGCATCTAAGTGAACAAATTTATGGGTAAATTTATAAAATTAGTAAAATCTAAATATTTCTCAATAACAATATCGTAAAATAATCAGCTTTTAATAACTTTTAAATTTTCGGTCAAGGTGGACCTTTTGACGGAAATGCCCATATTAGATTTTTTCCTTAAAGTGATTTAACGGGGGAGGATTTATAAATGGATGGTTCAAAGCTGAACCGAACCAAGTCATAAAATAAAATGCAGATTTGTATTTCAAAACTGGTGTAAATTCTTCGCAAAGTTTAACTCTATCGAGTTCTGTAACGGACTAAATCAAAAAGTTTTTCGTTCCAAAGGTAACGGTAATAAACCCACGTCAATGGCTTCAGAAATTAATGGAAATTCACTTACTCAAACTCAAAATATTATCGAATTTTCACTTCTGACTTGGTTCGCTTCAGCTCTGAGCCCTCCAAATGTCCTATGGTGAATGCTCTAACTACCAGCAAACAAAAAATCTTGACAAAGTTATTTTGTATTAATACAAACCAATATTTATAAGGAAGTTTTTGTATTACAATATATTTTCGGGAGTAGTATTTATATAGGAGTATGGCCGCTATGAACTTGCAGAATTCAAAAGTCCCTATTGGCAGACCCTTAATACGCGATTTTTTTTAACTTATTGTTCAAACAACAAGAATGGCATGAACGACCATTAGAGGAGACGTCCGCCTGATTGATTACCTTTTGGGTTGAGAATCAAATCCAATTTAGAACATTATCTAAAGTTGCAATAAAATATTTTATAGTCCCTGCTACTTTGGTTCTTTCAGAAAGGTGCTTATCAGCATCAAAATTTTTAAAAACTGCCATCTAACATAACGTGCCTACATAGATACGTCTCATACGTTCAATAAAGTGATAAAAACAACGAACTTTAGCCTGATAAAAAACTAGTTAAAGTTTTCCTACTTGAGTACAAACATACAGTCGATAGTAATATCGATATATTGAAATCTGAAATATCGATAAATATCGATAGTATGCCAGCACTAAATATAATTGCTGTTCTTTGATAGATTTTAAAGCACTTATCAGAATCATCTATTTTGTAAAAAAAAAAAACTAGATAATTTTCGTGTTATTGTTGTTATTCTTTCGCAAAGCGTATTGCTGTTGTATTTTGCTCAGAAAATTTAGTTTATATTAAATGTGATTCTCTTCGATTCTAACGGTTCTCTAAATTTTATATATTGTTCGCATTTTTAATACATATGTACATTAGAGCGACTCAAGTTGTATGGAAGCAATATTCGTGCTCGATGTACCCTCCTGAAAATGAACCTTGGACTTTTTTAAGATGACGTTTTAAATATTTCGCCTCCAGCTTTGACCTCTCGTGAGCTGGACCAGTTTGAAAAAGGGTCTATTTTTGTATGTTTTGTTAATTTGTGAATCTGTTCCCTAACCAACATATACAAATTGGGTATCGTAAGAAAGGTTCTTTTAAGGCGCGCCCAACTGTATATACAATTTGTCCAAGGACGATCATCCATGTCCTTTTTTTAAGGATTTTCTGTAAAAATAACGGTTTTTAAATTTTTTGTTTGGGGTTGTTTGTAATAAAAGTGCCAAATTAACTTATTTTATTATTTAGTCGATTTAATTAAATACGTGTCTCAGCTTTTTTTTGCTGATTGCAAATTAGATGCATTTTATACGGTGCTCTGGAATATATATAACTAGCATTTAACCCGCTACTTCGTTAGCGTCTCCATTTCTTCGTGGACATATTTTTATGCCAAAGTTTATTTTCAAAAAAGTACCAGGCACCTGTCCCCTTATTTTTTTTAACGAACAACAATAAGTGTTAAATTTTTTGGATCTCTTTAATTTTGGATTTTTTTGGTTAGCGGAATCGATTTGGCGAGAGGACAACCTTCGGTCCAAAAGTCAGCTTTTTAGCTTCAAGAGTTTAGGATGTGCGATGATGAATCCGTCAGTTACTTTACAAATTTATATTATATAGAGATGGAGAAAAATGTTGAGAAAACAGTAACAAAATTAGGAACGATTTTCACACCTTAAACGTTTGAATTTCAAAAAAGGGGCAAACCTGTTTTGTATTTTTTAGATAAGCTAAAAATGTGATACAATATTTATTTACCCTTTTACACCCCAAAAAGGTCTTCCTTCAAAAAAGTACCAGACACCTCTCCGTTTATTTTTTTTAATGAACAATAATTAGTATTAAATTTTTTGTATCTCTTTTTGTTTAGGAAATATACGGTTAGCGAATTGCTGATGTTTTTTATCTCTTTTAGTTTAGGAGGTATGAGGTTCGCGGGATCGATATACATAGGTACAATTTTCACCCCTGAAACGTTCGAATTTCGAAAAAGTACCAAATTCGCATTTGTATTTTTTAGATAAGTAACAAATGTTATTTAATTTTTATTTCTATACGTATTGGCTTAAAAGCTAGATTTACTACCTAAAACGACCGAATTTCGTTAAAGTACCAGACACCAATTTGCTTTTTTATTTAATGCACAAAAATAAATATTAAATTAAAAAAATTACCAGTTTATTTAAAAAAAAATCCCTCTTACAGATTCTCATTCACTCAGGAGCTTGCATGTTTAATTTTATGTTTCTAGATCCAATAAATACGGATATATAAAAGATACCAGTTAAAGAACAAAATAGTACCAAAAGCCCTCTTACAGATTTTCATTCACTCAGGACCTTGCATGTTTAATTTTATGTTTCTAGGTCCAATACTAACGGAAATTCAAAAAGTACCAGTTAAAGAACAAAGAAGTACCAAAAACTTCCCTCTTATATATTCTTATCCACTTAGGGAATTGCATCTTGAATTTTATGGTTCTAAGTCCAATAATAACGGATATTCAAAAAGTACCAGTTTAATAACTAAAAAGTACCTATAAGCGCTTTTAGAGATTCTCATTCACTCAGGACCATGCACGTTTAATTTTATTTTCATTAGACCAACATTAACGAAAATTTAAAAAAAGAACCAGTTAAAAAACCAAAAAGCACCAAAAAGATCTCTCTAACAGATTGTCATTCACTCAAGACCTTCCATGTTTAATTGCATGTTTCTGGGTCCAATACTAACGGAAATTCAAAAAGTACCAGCTAACGAATAAAAAAGTACCAATAAGATCCCACTTAAAGATTCTCATTTACACAGTATCGTGCATGTTTAATTTTATGTTTCTAGGTCCAATACTGACGGAAATTCAAAAAGTACCAGTAAATGAACAAAAAAGTACCAAAAACTTTCCTCTTAGATTCTTATCCACCCAGGACCTTGTATGTTTAATTTTATCTGTCTATGTCCAATACCAACGGAAATACAAAAAGTACCAGTCCAAGATTAAAACAGCACCAAAAAGTTCACTCTTATAGATTCTCATCCATCCAGGGCATTGCATATTGAATTGTATGTTTCTAGGTCCAATACTAACAGAAATTCAAAAAGTACCAGTTAATGAACAAAAAAGTACCAAAAAGTTCCCTCTTATAGACTCTCATCCATTCGGGACATTGCATGTTTAATTTTATTTTTATAGGTCCAATACTAACGGAAATTCAAAAAGTACCAGTTAATTAACAGAAAAGTACCAAAAACTTCCCCTTATGGATTCTTAACCACTCAGGACATTTCATTTTGAATTTTATGTTTCTAAGTCCAATATTAAAGTAAATTCAAAAAGTACCAGTTAATGAACAAAAAAGTACCAAAAAGTTCCCTCTTATAGATTCTCATCCATTCGGGACATTGCATGTTTAATTTTATTTTTATAGGTCCAATACTAACGGAAATTCAAAAAGTACCAGTTAATTAACAGAAAAGTACCAAAAACTGCCCCTTATGGATTCTTATCCATTCCGGACATTGCATGATTAATCTTATGTTTTTAGGTCCAACATAAACGATAATTTAAAAAATACCAGTTGTAGAACCAAAAAGTTAAGTAAAATATCAAATTTCTCGTATTTCCCCTTTTTGGTACTATTTTCCCCCCATTAAAGTATAAAAAATTTCAGTATAATAGTGGCAGCCCATAATTTAGTACGAATATTTCAATAAATGGAGAAAAATGTTTTTTAAAAAAAGTACCAAAAATAGTTACGATTTTTACCCCTTTAATGTTCGAATTTCGAAAAAGTACCAAATTTAAATTCGTATATTTTTGTTAGGTTTCGAATGTGGTATTAACTTTGTTTCTATGTTTATTGGTTCAAAAGATAGATGGGGTGTCAAAAAAGTACTAAAATTCAGATATTACCCGTTTACTCCCAAATAGGGCCGGATTTCAAAAAAGTACCAGACACCTGTCCGCTTATTTTTCTAAAGAACAACGATAGGTATTAAATTTTTTTTGTATCTCTTTTAGTTTTGGAGATATAAGGTTACCGAATTTTCCCGTTTTTACCCTTTTTTACCCCCTAAACATTCGAATTTCCAAAAATCCCGTCTTAGTGGATCGATTTGGGGAGTGACCAATCTCTGGTCCAAATTTCAAGTGTCTAGCTTCAGGCGTTTAGGCTGTGCGATGATGAATCAGTGAGTCAGTGAGTCAGTCAGTGAGTCAGTAACGTTACAATTTTATATATATAGATTGCAATTTTGTTGTAACGCTTATATGACAGCAAATTTAGTTTCTAGACCATGTATGAATGAAAATGGGACTAAAGAAAGAAAAAAAGAAATGATCCACGACTTTTTGGCGGCATATTTTTTTTCGCAAATAAAAAAAATTCAAGTCGTTTTTTGTTTCTTTAGTCCTATTTTCATCCATACATGATCTAGAAACTAAATTCGCTATCATATTAGAGTTACTACAAAATTGCATTTATATATGTATATTCCAGAGCACCTCGTTAAATGCATCTAATTTGCAAAAATCTAAATTACTTACATACAAAGATGATGTACTTGGCAAAAGAAAAAATCTGATACCCATATTGCCCTATATTAAACGAAGGGTTACCACCCCATTGCATTTTTGTCAAAACGCGAACTAGCACGAATTTCAAAAAAAGCTGAGACACGTATTTAATTAAATCGACTAAAGAATAAAATATGTTAATTTGGCAATTTTATTACAAACAACCCCGAACAAAAAATTCAAAACCCGTTATTTTTACAGAAAATCCTTAAAAAAAAGGACATGGATGATCGTCCTTGGACAAATTGTATATACAGTTGGGCGCGCCTTAAACCTTTCTTACGATACCAAATTTGTATATGTTGGTAAGGGAACAGATTCACAAATTAACAAAACATACAAAAATAGACCCTTTTTCATACTGGTCCAGTTCACGAGATGTCATAGCTGGAGCCGAAATATTTAAAATGTCATCTTAAAAAAGTCCAAGGTTTATTTTTAGGAGGGTACATCGAGCACTTTTTTTGGTGAGTCGCTCTAATGTACATATACATAATTAATCGACTTCGGTATCGGCTGAAAATTGCTAATCGGCAAAAACAAAAAAAAAAAACAAAAAAAAATCGAGAGCACGAATTTTGTGATGTGATTTTAATTGACTTCGCTTAATCCAATTTCGTTTTCAGTTTTTTTCTATCCTGTCCTATTTTTTTTTTTTTTTTTGGGCGGCAATAATATTTTGCCCAAAAAAAGGAAGTTCTGCTAATTCGGGAATAAACTTTTGTTAAACCCACTTTAAAACATTGTTTCGGAGTTATTCAGAAATAAGTTCCGATAAATTTTGCTTTTCATGCAAAATTAGTACTATTTTTTATATATTTATTTATTTATTTATTGGTATTCCTATATAGTTATAGTACAGGATAAACAATTCGTAGCAATTTCTTATGTGGCAAACAATAATAGATTTTAAAAATAAACATTAAAATAAAAGAAATTAATAAAATTTTTAAAGGTCACTGATCAAACAACAAATCAAAAAAAAATTAAAAATACATTTCATAAACTGCGTTGCATTACTACATAGTAAATTGAATAGTTGCTGGTAGTTTGTTCCAAAGACGAATACTGTGAACGAAAAACTGCCATTCAGAAACTAACTTCTTGAATCTTATCGGGATCAGATTGTTATTTCTTCTTGACTGCGTAAAAGTAACACGTTCAAATAAATACGTCGGCTCGCCAGTATAGATAATTTTATGCAGAAGACTTAGGCATCGAATATTTAACATGTCCGAAAAAATTTTAAGAATTCATAAAAATATTATTAGGACAAAAGTTTTAGAACATTTTTATCATTTATTTGAATGCCAGGTATAACGAAAAAAATAAGCCATATCATATGAAACTCGATGGAGAAATGTTAATTTTATTTACTATTCATTATTATGGGCATGACTGATATTTCGCCCGAAAAAGACATTTATGCCAAAAAATTTCATCATGACCTAAGCAGGATTTGTCCGATTTGGATAAAATTACCAATGTTACCTTACAATCATAGAAAAATTCATATTCATATTGATACCCTTACTCATAAGTGTGACATCAATATGTGCGTTCGTTTACTTTTCCAGTAAAATCCAGTAAGTGAGTAATATGAAAATTTTGTACAAATTTGTGTATTACTAACATTATTTTCATGTTAAAAAAAAAAAAAATAAAAAGTAAAAGTTACCATATTATATTTGTTTAAATACATAAAATTTTCAAAGTAGAATGATTACGGAAACCATATCGGGTGTGCTGCTGGAGTCTTATAATTGAGAGTTCTTCCGTAAATAAAGGGCAAAATATAAGAAAAGTTAAATAAACATGTGTAACGGGTAAGCAAATAAATAATTATTGACACACGTCAACCCCAATGACTCAATTTAATGATAAACTAACAAGTCCTTTCTCCAATGTTACTGGGTTTTCGCACTAATGACATTTTTTATTAAACTTACTCCTATTGGTCATTTCTGTGATGCCAAAATTTCACCTAAATGAAAATTTGGCCATGTGATGTAAAGGCTGACAAAACAAAAAAAAAAAAAATAACAAGGACGAAACGTGTCATGGGTTCAAAAACCAAGACACTTGTCATAGTACTGAAGTCAAACTACATCAACGCTATGAAGCCTTTTCCATCAGTGTAGCAGAACCATCTTTTTTTTGGGCCAAATATTACTCATGCCCATTAAAAAAAACTAGACGTGATAGAAACTGAAAACGGATTTGAGTTAATTTGAGCCTTAAAATATATATATTCCATATATTTTTTTTTTAAAAACTATTTTTTTTGCCGACCAGTGTAATCTTTCCTCGACGTTAATTTGTACAAAACCATGCAGAAATAATCAACGTTTATCCAAATTCGTTTGTGGAAAATTATATTGTTTTTAAAACAGGTAAAAAAGCTACCAATATCGAAAAGAAAAAAAGAGGAAAAAAATTCAAGTTTCTATATAAGAAAAGCACGACTCAATTCTTTTAATTAAAGGAGAAGAAAATAATAAAAATATTCTCAAAAAGTAGCTACGTACATATTTATGTAAATGAGCACATAAGTACACAAAGCATTAACAATTTTAAGTTTTGAAATGCAACTATGTAAGTCCATTTAACAACTTAAAAGCAGTAGCAATGAAATATCTGTCAGCACTGTCAGTGCAGCTGGGCTTTTTTACTCCAATCTCAATGCAAAAATAATGTTAAGTTGTGCCTGTTAATGATTAAGTATGCGATATGTACATGCATATGTATGTACATATGCTCATTAGGGTGTCCCAAAAAATGTTTTCTTTCTGATTTTCATAGGTGCTCAATTCAAATTAAAAAGCTTATAGGGTGAATTATTTTTGATTTTTTTTTAAGAATTTTCGGAATAGGTTTAGAGGTCGCGCAAATGGAGTTTTCATAAAAAAAACGGAGTTTTCGGCCGTTTTTTATCTTTACTCATAACTTGGATAATACCACTAGTGTCTTCACTCCTGAGGAGACAGTTTTAAAGAAAAGTATCCAAGCTTTATTCCTGTGTGAAAAAAATTATAAGTTTTGGTGATGAGTTTACTCATTTAGATAGATTTAGATTTTACAATTTTTCGTAATTTTTTTCACAAATTTTGTAATAACGCTTTACAACTTTTTAAGTTTAAATTGAAACGAAAAAAACTAATGATGCAGTTTGAAAGACAAATTAATTCTTATTAATATATATGCATAAACAATTTTTAAATTTGTTCTTACCATTCCTGAGTTATGCCCGTTTTTATCTTTATACCCAGTATGTGTTATTATAAGCTGTTTGCCAGTTCACCAATCTTACCCAATCAACAAAAAAATTTTCTTTTGCTCTGTAAAAAATCATTTATTGAGGTTCTTGCGATGTAGTTCTATACCTTGCAATAAATTCTGGTAATCAGTTTCAGAAGTTGTGACACCTCGTTCTGCCACATCATTGTAATCACTTGTAATTGTTGAACTTTTTTCTTTGCCTCTTGAAATGTTGTTGGCTTTCCAATTCTCTGGATCTATTTTTAAAAAATCTATTGAAATATTGCAAGCTTCAAAAAAGTTTGACTGGCTTTTGAAATGAATTGTTGAATTTCTTTATTTCTAAAGTTTTCTTCTGTTAAAGTTACATTTGCTACTTCATAATCGCTGCATGGAATATCTGCAAGTTTGGTGTCGATACGTTCATCATAAAACCTAGAAAAGTTTTAAGCGAGACTTTTGCAACTGCTTTATTAATAATTTTATAACTATCCAATTCCTTTAATAGGCTCAGATTGTTGAGAGGAGCGTATCGAGGGCACTGGCGGAGGTACCAATATTTGATATATATTCTTAAAATAAATAAACTTAATTCAAGCAAGGCATCAACTGTTGATTTGTCTATATAAGATTGCAACTGGTTTCGGAAAATGCATATTTTCAAAGAAAAGATAATTTTCATCATCCAGCGAGCCCGATTGATAGCTCCTGGAGCACACATAAAATAGAAAGTGAAAATGACAGCGTGTAACGATTCAGATCAATAAATGTCAGAAGTTAATGACAGTTAAAACCTAACTTTTAAAATTAATTATTGTTTTATTGTTGATGTGTTTTGTTTAAACTTTGATATTATTACAAGTAGAACTGTTGCTATAATTCTTATACGTTTAACAGTTTTATTTGGTTTAATATCTTTAGTTTTTCTAAAATCTTTATGGATGAAGTTTCCTGATGATCTGGCCTAAGCAACCAGTGAAATGCGCATAGGAATAGCTTATCCCATCAACAATAAATTTCAAGTGTTTTTGTCAAGAATAAAAACTGGGAATTCAGCACGAATAACAAAATCTTTTGAAATTAATGGAAATATACAATAATTATAACGAAAAAAGTATCACCATTTTTAAGGTACAAACTATAAAAATAGTGTAACTCGGAAACTGTAGGACAAAATTCAACTTTTGTTTTTCTTAATTGTTTAGAACATATCGGTATTCAAAATCGCGTCACTAGTTTTTATATGTACCTTTCATATAAATTTGAAAAGTAAAACACCTTTTTTACTGAATTTGTTAAAAAATTACAAAAAAAATAATATGTGGAATCGTAATGGACAAAAATATTGCCGGAACTTAGAGTTTTTGCATATGGAAATAAAGTTTGGGAAATTTTCTATAGAAATATTCGGTCAACAAATTAAATGAACGTGGTTATTGACAAAGTTATGAGTCAAGTTTGAAAAAAGGCCGAAAACCCAGATTTTTAACAAAGACTTAATTTGCGCGACCTCCAAACCTCTTCCTAAAAATCTAAAAAAAAAAATACTAGACCCTATAAGCTTTCAAATTATGCTTGAGCCTCTGACAAAAAACAAATTTTGGGGCACCCTAATGTTCATATATTTTTATATATCTAACTACCTACTTGTTAATAATTAAAATTGAGCAATTTTTTGATGAGTGAATTGTTTTTCTGTTTCATAAATTAATTTATCTCAAAAATTACAAGGTTTTTTCTTGTTGTCAATTGAAAACGATAAATAAAATTTAGCTTAATTGGCCGAACTTCGACATCGGACTAAAGAAGTGACTTCGGTCGCACACTACATAAATGTGTGTATGTATGTCAATGCGTGTGTGTATGCAAATTTAAGCTAAATTGGCCGAACTTCGACATCGACCTAAAGAAGTGACTTCGGTCGGACACTACATATAATGTGTGTATCTACATGCGGTTGTGTATGCAAATTTATTTATTGCTCTTCTGTTATTTCAATAATTTGTCTCATTGTTTTGTTTGTGTTCTTTGTGACTGGAATGTGTTTATCATTAGCAAAAATTCCATTGTTATTGTTGTAATAATATGTATTATTTATGAACAGTGTATTAATGAAATCATAGAACAAACATGAAAGTTGGGCAACTCCATGTCAAAACGACCAAGTGTGGGACACGACCCCTTCCGATTTAAATGAAAATTTAAAATGACATTAAAATCATCTTCGTATGTCAAGTAGTTTTCGAGATATTGAAGAAATAAGCTCAACACATTCGGCCAATTCTGCGAAATTATGACATTTTGAATATGACATAACTTTCGAAAAACAAATTTTCAAATTTGTTTTCGTTTATATATGTTCCTTCTAAGATAAAAGCAAACTTCTAACCAAATTTCATTAAAATCGGAAGGGGTCGTATATCCCACTCTTTGTCGTTTTGACATTGAATTACCCAGTTGTACAAATTTCAAAATTTTTCATTAAAATAACTTTTTTTTTTTTAATTTATGCGTTTTTGTTCTTTATCGTTTTCACGATATTATTTCTTTAGGAAATCGCATGTTTTTTTAAGTTTATAAAACGAATTTTTTATAAAAGTTTGCTTAATATGCCATAATAGAATTCGCGTATTTGCTATAATCTGGTTGTTTGGAAATTTCTAAGTTTACTTAATTTTTAAAAAATGTTTACAATAACTCTTAATTGATTTATAATTTACATTCATATGTATAGATATTTTTATATGTACACTAGCTGACCCGGTCCGCGTTGCTTGCCCTAAGCAAACATTAGTGTTGTATTACCAGACGATTTAAATTGAGCTTTAAATGAAATTTGCGGCCTTAAAATAAAAATCCATAAATCGAATAAAGTGGGCGGGGCAAAATTTTCCTTCCGTAAAAACCTAAGTTGGACCATGGCGATGATTTTAAATCGTCCAAATCGGTCAAGCTGCTCTCAAGTTATGCGCTTAGTAGAAAAAGTGGGCGTAAAAGTAGGCGTGATACATTTTGCTTTCAATGAAAACGTAAAATGGATTCATACGAACATTTAAAAGAAAAATTAGTCAAATCGATGGAGCCGTTTTTTGATTTTAGGTAAATCGAAAAAAGTGGGCGGGGCAAAATTTTCTTTCCGTAAAAACCTAAGTTGGACATTGGCAATCATTTTACAGAAAAAATCGTTTGAATCGGTCAAGCCGTTCTCAACTTATGCGCTTAATAGAAAAAGTGGGCGTAAAAGTAGGCGTGGTAAATTTTTCTTTCGATGAAAACTTAAAATGGATTAATACGAACATTTGAAAGAAAAATTTGTCGAATCGATTGAGCCGTTTTTTGATTTTAGGTAAATCGAAAAAGGTGGGCGTAAAAGTGAGCGTAAAAGTGGGCGGGGCAAAATTTTCTTTTCGTATAAATCTAAGTTGGACCATGGCGATCATTTTAAAGAAAAAATCGTCCAAATTATGTAGAAGTCATTGGTGTTGCAAGATGAAAATTGGATTTTGCCACGCCCCTCCGCCCGCAGACCGATAATCAAAAATCAGACTTCACAGTGTCACCCGCCTGAATATTCTGAAGATTCCCTGAAAATTTCATCAAAATCGGCCCAGCCGTTTTGGAGTCCATACGTTGCATACATACTAGGGTATTCATTCACCGATTAATTACTACCCGATTAACTGATCGGTTAATTTAAAATTGGCTTTTTTCGATTAACGATTAAGCCGGTTAATTTCAGTCGATTAACCGATTAACCGTTGTAATAAAAATTATAATTTTTTGTAGTATTAAACCATATTTTTTGTGTTTTAAGCAATAGGTGAGTTCCAAAACGTAGGTTGCAAAGCAACTCCCTTTTTTAAATACATTCATTCTACAGTCACCAAAAAAGTTGCCAAAGTGCACCAATTAGAATTATTTTTTTATACAATATATTTCCTTCTATAAATACATTTTTAAAATACAGTACAAAAACATTAATTACGGAATTCGGAAATTAACTTTTTTTGCAGAATATTCGGTGCTGTGCTTTGCCAAGACGCAAACGCAACAACAGAATTAACCCAAACAATTAGAAGTGTTAAAAATAAAACAGGATTTAAATGGTATAATGAAAGATTTTATATGTTTAGAGAAATCCAGAAAAAAGACTGAGAATTTAGATATTCTGTATTATGGGTTGCTTTCGATTTCTCCAACATCTACGATAAGTGAAAGAAATTTTTCCAAGTCAAAATTTATCAAAACCAAAGAAAAGAATCGCTTAAATGTAATACATTTTAACCAAATTATTTATCTAAAAGATTATTTTATAAGAATTTCTTAAACTATTTAAATTACTAATAAAATGATATCAGAGTTTACTTTTTAATAAATACATAACCGGCCTTGTTCTGGAAATCGAAATCACGTGAAATAGAAATCGAACAAGTTTTTAATTCTATCCTGTGTTTAAAATTGATACAAATATTTCATTTTCATTACCAAATACTTTGATGACCACATATCTTTACCAAAACTACTTTTGAAATCTGGAAGAGCTACGTTCATTTAAAAAAATTTAACTTGAAATCTCCATCGATTTAAATTTGTCGATTTAAATTTCACGTGATTTCGATTTACAGAACGTGGCCGAATATGTATTAATTAAAAAATATGTATTACAGAGTTACAAATTATTTTTGTTTTGCTCGTTTTAGTTCACGTGTTGTTATGTTATTGTTTATTTTTTACTACAAAACTGCAAATAATAAATAATTTTTCATTTATATTCAAAGCCTTTGAAGAAAAAAAATATTGTTCCGCTCTCTTCATCGATGTCTCTCAAGCTTTTGATAAAGTCTGGCATGAAGGCTTATTACATAAATTGAAGCTCAACTTACCAGTAAACACACACAAGCTGTTAGAAAGCTACTTAGTCGGTCGAAAATTTATTATTAAAGAAGGTGATTATTTAAGCTCTCCTCACCAAATTGACGCTGGAGTCCCTCAGGGAAGCATCCTGGGCCCACTTTTATACTTAATATATATCTCGGATATGCCAACAAACAACTACACACAAACTTCAGCATTTGCTGATGATACAGCTTTTTTGAGCGTGCACGAAAACCGTCAAGAAGCATCTCGATACCTACAGGATCATATATTTCAACTCGAACTATGGTTAAAGCAATGGAGGATAGAGGTCAATGAGCAAAAATGCGTACATATAACATTCACCTTGCGTCGGGAATCATGTCCCCCTATTAAAATCAATAATCAAACAATACCTCAAAATTCACATGTAAAATACCTCGGTATTCATCTAGATCGCCGTTTAACGTGGAAAAGCCATACAGAGGCAAAATTAACTCAAATGAAACTAAAAGCCATCCAAATTCATTGGCTTATTGGAAGAAACTCTGTCCTTAGTCTCGACTGCAAACTTCTTCTTTACAACTCCATCTTAAAGCCAATCTGGTGCTATGGTATTCAGTTATGGGGCACTGCCTCGGCCTCTAATATCGAAAAAATTCAAAGGCGCCAAAATAAACTACTTCGAATAATCACAGCTGCCCCCTGGTATGTTAAAAACTCAAATATTCACAAGGATCTTAATGTTCCATTAGTTAAAACTATGATTACGAAATATGCAGTAAAATACTTAAAAAGGCTCGAATTGCACCCGAACCCACTAGCACGAAATATTTTAAATGATAGCGGCCACACTCGATTAAGAAGAAGATACACTGCAGCACTTATCCAATTAGATGACCGATAAACACCTATAAAAGTGAACAGAACCCGCGATGAAGAAAATTTTTGTCTGGCACTGGCAGGACAAAAAATAACGTATTAGGTTAAGATTTGATTAATTATTGTAAGTTCATATTTAATATATGAAGATTCAATAAACAAATAATGAAGAAAAAAAAAAAAAATTTATATTCATTGAAAGTACCTAATTTATAAAAAAAACTTTATTAATCGGTTAACCGATCAATAACAAAACTAACCGATTATTAACTGATTATACAAAAACCTCGGTTAATTAATCGAGCGATTAACCGATTAAATCAAAAGCCCGGTTAAATGAATACCCTAATACATACATACACACATACATACATACATCCTATTTTATATATATAAGAAGAAGATAGATAGATAGGTAGATAAGTTAAATGTTCAAATGATATGAAATAAAATACAAATTAAATATTTTATGACACCTTTTCTAACAAAATTAAATTCACAGTTATGTTGGCAGAACTTAGTGGGGATTTTTTAATACGAGTTTACAATTTGGGGATTATAATTTAAAAACATTTATTTATTTTAAAATATCTGGGTACCCAAATTGGAAGAGTTAATTTTGCGAATTTCTCGTTTCTCTAACTCCATTTTCATAAAAAGTATTTCTGTTTAATAAAATGTTTAAATAGTAAAATTTAAATGTTCTATATTTTTCCTCTTTTTCTTAACAAAAGGTATTTTTCTAAAAAATTGTATTTCTTTTTATTAAGTTTTTCCATTATCAAACAAAAAAAATGCTCCAGAAACCTGCAATTATTTAAGTAATTTTATTTTTCCCCCTTTGTAAACTAAATACTAAAAAAAGGAAAAAAAAATTTAAACAATATATAATGAACTACAATTTTATTGTTTATTTCTGCAGCGGAACAAAATCTAAGTAAACAAAAATCATTTTTTCATTAAAATTATTTTCCATTGCAGTTTCTTAAGTTTTTTTTTTTAATCAAGCAACCAAGAGGTTGAAACAAAAGATCTTGTTTGTTAATGGACGTAAACAAAATTATTTTTTATTCATTATTTATTTTGTTGCTGCTAAAATAGAAACAAAATATTTATTTTAGTATTAAGTTTTGCTTGAAAGCAAAGTAAACAAGACTTGTTGTCACGTTCTGCTTAAAAGAACTTAATTTTTTTTTTATGTTAGTAGAAATTTTTAAGCGTACTCTACATTATTTTAAGGTTAGATCTAGAAATATTTTTAGGAAATATTTTAAGAAGAGTTACAAATTTATGGGAGATTTTTGATATTAAAAAAATAACTTTTTGAAAATCACATCGGCGAATTAAGTTTATTTTTTAGTGTTTAGTGAAGAAGAGAATTTTGTATTAAAAACGATTTTAAACATACATGTGATTTAATATTGATCCAGAAAACCGGCCATAAATGATCCAACTTAAAACGATTTCTCATAACATACAAACTTTCCAGATAATTTGAAATTTTAAAAATATTAAATGGTTTTAATGTTGACGAAAGAAAAGTTTTGTTTAAATTTTAAAGCTTTTAAAATTGTAGCAGTTTTATTTCAAAAATTAACGGATCTTAAGGTTAACATTCATTCTCCACCAGACACCAGGCAAATATTTTATTAAAATAATTTTATGGGTTAAAGAAAAGCTTTTATAATTTTAAAATCTCTTATGACACTGTTTTAACGGAACTCTAATATACGAATATCAAGCTTGAAAGCTTTTTTCAGTTTTATTTTTTAATTACTTTAATTTAAAAGAATTTATTCCATGAGCTTAATTTCAGTTATGTATTTTATAAAGCTTTTTTGTAATAGTTCTATTCCTTAAATTTCTCAGAAATTACTTTATACACTACCAGAATAAATTCGAAAAATGAAAAATGTTGAATATAATATAAATTAACCTTCGGAAGGAAATAATTCCCAGTTTCTATTTAATTTAAAAGTTTTTTTTAAATATGCTACGAACAATTGACAACTACAAGAAATACATATTGCCGAAATAAACAAATTGCTTAAAAGTCTCGAAATATATGCAAACTGCGCCCTCGCAAATGAAATGTTAAAAGTTTTATGAAAACATCCCTTAAACTGTACACAAACTTTGTAAATTTGCATAACAATTTTGCCTCGTAAATTTCCTCTGTTCAATTGTGCATTTATTAAGTGATATTTGTTATGTTTTTCGTCTTTTTTTCAAAAACTCAAGAATTCACATATCAAAAACAATAAAATCTTGAAAAATTCTAAGGCAAATTAAACTTAATTAAATAAAACAGGTAGATTATGCCTACTTTATACTGGAAACGCAACTCGAACGAACGACGATTTTCGCCCTACGCAACAGAGTTTTCTTTAAAAATTCGCTGAGTAAATTCGTTTTATTAATCACAATCACTACGAATAACTAACAACCAAACCGAAACAAGAGTGGAATGTGGCACGTTTTCTTCCGCTTAGCTTTAACGCTGATTGGCCAAACATTAACAAGTGCGTCAAAGTTGTGTCATGAACAGCGTTTACTTTCTTGTTTAATAAAAGCCATATAATAAAAAATTAAAAATGTAGATACAACCGCTAGATTGACCAACAAATAGCTAAATTGCCATTATTAGTTAATAATTTTCCAACTGCAAAGCGTTGGCGCCGCACTTTTTAGGGATGCTGCATACAAATTCGACGAGCATGACAATTTTTGAAAGCTATAAAACGCGTGCCGCTTTGGTTAAGATGCGGCTGTAACTTGGAAGCCACACGATAAAGTTTTGCCTTTCAATTCCTTTCAATTAGCAATACACTGTAATTTTTTTTTGTTTGCCAACTTGGTGGCCACACGATCAAGTTTTACCTTTCAATTCCTTTCAATTTGCAATACACTCTCTGTTTTTTACTAACACACTCACACTTTTTAAATTGACCACGAGATGGCTTTCAATTTCACCTTTCCATTTGTTTGGCAATTTACTTTCAATTTGACAGCTGAGTACAAGTTTGTCCCTGTTGTTGTTGACATCTTGGAAGTAAATTGCTTACAAATTGAGTGCAGCCTACGTCACAGCTTTCAATTTATGTAAATTTTAACAAGCAGTATATGTAAAAGACTATCAAGAACAACTTGAACGTGTGGGCGCAGGGTAACATAGGGTGTGTGTGAAACGGTAGCAAAGTACTCATGGAAGTAAATTTTTGACACTGTTGAGGTGAATAAAATTTCACTAGCCCTAGGGGCTAGTATAAATTTTGACATTAGCGTAGAAATTTTAATTCACCATAGAACTTTGCTACCGTTTCACACACACCAATACTCACACTTTTTAAATTGACGACGAGATGCTTTCAATTTTACCTTTCCATTTGTTTGCAACTTTACGTTCAATTCACCAGCTGATTATGATATTTCTTTAAAAATAAATGTGATTTATTAAAAAAATGGTGTTATGAAAAATTCGTGTGCTTTTCTACTAAATACTTTTAGTCAAGCTACTTTTTTGAGTTGTTTCTTCGTCGGGAGGTATTTTAAAAATGAAATTGATTATCAAATTGAGTGCAGCCTGTGCTACAGCTTTCAATTCAACCAAGTTTTGACAAGCAGTTTGTGTAAACAAATTTAAAGTGGTTTATTGAACGTGTGGCTGCAAGCAATGCGAATTGACTAGAAGGTGAGGTCAACTCTACAACAACACTGCTTCTGTGGTCGGATTGTCAAAAATATTGCTAGTAAAAAAACTAGTTCGTATACAAACTTTGACAAGTCGACCACCGCAAAAAAAAAACACCATAAGTTGACTTGACCACACCTTCTAGTGAATACGCCTTGGCTGCAGGGCTAAATCTTTTATATATGAGAAAGTTGTTTGCTGCTTGTGCAAAGAAATAGAAAAAGTGTGACCATATTGAAAAATAACAATAAAAAATAAAACACTAACAAACGCAGAACCAATGTTGCCAGAAGTGCAGATTTCTCTGCAATTTGCTGATTTTTCGTTGCAAAAATTACGAAGTGAGATTTGACCTCTGAAATTTAGAATAAATAAATGTATAAAATTATTTTAAATATTTTCCCCCGTATTTATAAACGATTATTAAATTTACAAAACGTTTATTAAGGAGAATTTTCATACAAAATTTGTTTTGTAAGCCTTTATAAGAATTAAAAAAAAAAAATTTATAAATACAGGCGTTTATGTTTTAAGAACGATTGTGATTTTTAGTTGAACTGTTAATTTTTGATATTTTTAGTTAGGCTTGAGTTCATCAAATTTAATTTTCACTGAGGAAGGAATTTTACAACTTAGAATTTATTAAAATTTATTGATAATTTAGAATGTGGTGATTCTTGAAACATGTAAAAATCAACCCGGGTTCAAATCTCGGCTCAGCCAAAGAAAAATTATCAATAAATTTAATTTTATGTTTTATGTAAAAATTTTACATATTTTATACATATTTATTTTTTTTTTTACTTTTGTTTATATTATTTTAGGATTTTAATGTACAAAACATTTAAAATATCAGCTTTAGTTTAAGTTTGTTGTATCAAACCGAATTAACCCCAAGATATTTTTTTTTTGCAGATTTTTCCAATTTTTTAGATTTATTAGAAAAAAATTTTTGACAACAGTGAACACAACTAAAAACTATTTTTATTGCTTTGTAAATTTATTTTTAAATTCTATATTTTTGGCGGCGAATATTTGCAGCCAAAAATTCGGTGCTCTTCCCAGTTGTACTCCTAGCATTAAACGTCAAAATCAGTTGTTATGTCAAACCAATAATTTTGCAGATACAAAAAATGTTTAAAATAAGTTTTTTAAAACATTCTTAATAAGAGGAAGAAAAAATAGTGTCTTAAAATGAGATTTTAATAAACATAAAAATTTATTTTTAAATTTTATGTAAAATTAAAACAATATTTCTTTCCACCGCAGTGCATTTAAAACTAAGTAGTTTATTTTCGAAAACTCTTCACTAATAACCACCTTTTTGGGGGGATTTCAATTTTTAATTAAGTTGATTTTTATATTGTTTGCTTTACATCATTCATTTTGTGTTATTTTTATAAATTTTTTTCTAACCAAATTGTTGTACTTTCCACAACACTGAACAAATAAGTTGAATTAAACCAAATATTTTTGCAACGTTCTTGAATTCTTTAACAGACAGCCCTTTAGTTATTTACTAACGAATACTATTTGCTTTTCATCTCTAAAAATAATAGAAAAGTTAAAATGTTGGAACATAAAATAATAGTAAAAATTAAAAAAAAAAACCATCAAAACAAGGGAAACTTATCGGGGGTTTTCTACAGCATTTTCTCCAAACTTTTCCCCATTGTTTAACATTTTGTGTCTGTATTGAAGCTGTTTTTTTTTTTCAGTAATAAAAGGTACTCGTACTTGTAGTAGTAGTTGTGTTGTAACCCCCTTAATTCTTTTGGGTAAATGATAGTTTCTATGAGCTTTTGATTGGTTTTAGAGCTGTTGTATATTTATATCCCTTGGTATTGTTTTCTTTTTATTTTCGCTTTTGTTCAAACTTAAATTTTTTATAGCAAGTTTCTTTTGTTTTCTTTATTTCTGCTGCTTTTTTAGCTTCTTTTAACTTCTTTTTTATATGTTATACAATGAGTTCAATGCAGCAATAATAATAACTTTTAGATAAACTTAGACAAGAAGTTCAAGATTTTCACACAGTTTACAGAAAAATGTTTGTAATCGTATTGGAAAAAGGAATGGCAATACATACAACTAGAAAATAAGAATTATATAATAAAAATAAGTTGTGCATTCAGTTGTTCCGAATATTTTATGCACTATGAAATATTTATAAAATTAATAATTTGAATTTTCGTTTTTACAATTCCTGCACAAAATACAACACAACTTGACATACATTTTTAATTCTGACAAAAGCTTTTTCAACATAACTGCTTAAAATTTGTCTACTTACTAAGGGCTTTTTAATCAGTCAACGTTCATACGATGGCTTTGTTAAACTTAACTTAAATTTATGTGTAGCTGAAACTTAACAGCTGGTTATCAGTGACCCATATATTATATGTAGTTGAAAAAAAAAAATATAAAATGTGGCAGCACTGCGATAAATGTTGTCAAATTTATATGGTCTTGGCAGTTTAATCGCTCAATTTTATGAGTTAAGAGATGGTTTATATGTTTACTAATTTATAGATTTGCTAGTTTAAGCACATTATAAGCCAAAAAGAGAGTTTAACTCGCAATGGTTTATTAGCACTAAGTGAAAAAAGCTTTAATTTAATCAGACAGCTTTTAATATAGTGGTCGGCTATTCAAATTTTTTCAGAAAGCGGATATCAAAAAATTATTATCGGAAACCGATTTTAGTTTACAAAGTTGGAAAAAAGGTAACCTGCGAAAATGTTCAACATTCCCAATTTTCTAAAAGAAAATCAATAGACATTTCTGAATTTTTTAAAAAGAACTTGCATGGACACATTAAAAGCAAGCCATCTTAAGATCAACTAAACCACTTAAAAGTGGTCTTAGACAAATACAGAATGTCCCAAATTAGACTTACCAATGTGAAACACCTATCATTTTTATT
Organism: Pollenia angustigena; assembly: GCA_930367215.1. Taxonomy (NCBI): domain Eukaryota; kingdom Metazoa; phylum Arthropoda; class Insecta; order Diptera; family Polleniidae; genus Pollenia; species Pollenia angustigena. The sequence continues at coordinate 178,833,918 of OV884058.1, read as the reverse complement.
TTGTAATATAACTTTTTTTTTCTTTTTTTTTGCAGGTTGTTACTCAATTCTTGGAAAAACGCGGTAGTCATCCCTCTGCAAAAATATCGTCAATATTTAAAATCGAAAGCCTTCTTGATTAGAAATTTAATCGTTTTGAGCAACGGACTTCAGTGATCGACCATCCAGGAAGAAAAGTTGCTCATCGATAAACTGTGAGGCAGAGTGTTGAAAATTATACATCTGTCTCAACTTGTTGCCGTTCCGAACAATTGGACGTTTGCAAAACAACATCCCAGGTAATTTGAAAGTTGGATTTGTGACGGAAACCAAATTCGTACAAAAGGGAAAATTAAAACGCTTTAACCTTCACTAGACCACATAAAACACAAAACAAATGAAGAAACTCGGGAACAAACTATAAATAATACATCTGGCATCACCAAACGATCATATATACCAAAACTGACAGAGAGCAAACAAATGACGGAGATAATAGAAGATGAAACAATATCATTAGCTCATAAACCCAATAAAACAATTAGCACACTATTTACACAAACAAAAACCAAAATTGGAAAAGATGATCGTAGCAATGTTGTGTACGAGATTAAATGTGATGGCAATAATGACGAAACGTGTGGTAAAGTGTATGTTGGAACAACCAAAAGAAGTTTAGCTACTAGGATAAACGAACATAAAGCAGACATTGACAAATTAAAATACTCAACAGCTTTAGCCCTACATTGCATTGATAATAAGCATACACCAAATCTAAACGATGTTAAAGTACTAGTCGTAGAGCGGAGGGTAAACAGAAGATTTACACTGGAAAGCCTACGAATACAGGAGAGACTTAATACAGCTGTAAACAAAAAAGAAGACAAAGACCGAACGAATGCAAATTACACGATTGCAATATTATAATTTGGTCCACTTTCAACTGTGATACTGGCATTAAGAAAAGTTTAAACTGTGATATTTTTTATTAATTATACATTTATATTTTTGTTTTATATGTGTGTTTAATTGTACTGTATTATTTAAGACCACATTTAAATTAAAAAAAAATGGAAATGTAAATGTAAATACAAATTCAAGATTTTATGTAAGTTAAATTGTTCTTTAAATGTTATTGTATTTTTTTTTTTTTTTTTTTTGATGTTAATGTACTAAATATTATTGCTTTTTAAAATTTGTTGTTGCCAGATTTAAATAAAAATAATCTCTGAAGAGGTAGGAAAGCAGCCTACGAAACGTCTGAGGAAAATATGAAATAAATCTTTTATTTACATATAGGAAATAATTAGACCTTGAAAGCCTGTTTGGAAAATCCCAAAAAACATTAATATAGTAGAAAAAGGTCGATAAATATAAAAAAACAATACAAAACATTTTTGTTTTTTATTAAAACAAAGCAAAACAAAAATGGTACGAAATAAAAAATGTAGAAATTTTTACATTCGTAATTCCGTGACATACTCGTATATGTATCCATACAAAATGCAAGTTGTGCAAGCACTTGTTCCGAGAGACCACCAACAACGACATTGGTGGGTCTACTTTGGGCTTCCCTGTATTTTTATGAGTTACACACTTTAGCAAACAATAAACAAATTTTGATTTCAAATGACCACTTCCGAAAAATATCTGTCACTGATGCAAAATTTTATACAAAAAAGATTAATATGTATGTGTGTCTTGCAATTAAAAAATAAATTTGTTAGCGTTTTTAAAGAGTCCCACTATTTCCTTTGTCACTAAAGCCTGATACTCTGTTCAACATTTCACGTGAAATGCTGTCAAAACGCATATTAAAAAAAACTTGTGCGGATTGTCTATGAAACAATGTTGATAGAGTTGTACTCTGTTCATTTTATAAAAAGTTCCGAAAAGTTTCTGGCAACATTTTTTTACAACTGCAAAATAAAGTAAGCTGCACTTATGTATTTCACGATTATTTAATAATAAATAAAAAATTAATATAATACAACCGGTAACAGTTTTTTTCCATAATTACTTTCTTTTTTATTACATTTTTTATTAAAAAAAAATAAATTTAGTTAAAAACATGTATGTAGGGTTTGTTTACATACGCAAAACAATGTCAAATTGTATAAACTCGCAAGATAGGTAACATTGATACATGTCAAAATGTTGATCTACATTTTTCACAAATTTAAACAGAGTACTGGGCTTAAGTCAGAAAAAATATTTGAAATTTATAAATTCTAAAAAATATTAAAAAAAGGTTGCAAAAAAATATATTCGTTTTCATTTCTGGTGAAAGGTATCAATGCTTCAGCACAGTCAAGTGTATCCTACTAACTTAGTTTTTGTTTCCATGGTATAGAGTACAACTGTACGAAATATATAAAAACAAGAGACTGGAAGTCAACTATATTTCAACTCGTTATACCTGCATTTGATTCAAAAAAAAAATTTCAACGCAAAAAAACTAAATATAAAAACTTTCAAGCAAATGAAGAAAAGAATTGTTTAAAGTTTCTTTTCTTTTTTTAGCGAAACTTTAGATTTTATTTCAAATATTTTGTAGGAGTTTTAATATTTTTTGGCAATAGTACTTGTAGAAAATGTGCAAATAAAAGTTAATAAGTTTTGCACTTAAGAAAACTAAAATAAGCCAAGAAAAAAGCATCAAATTGGCTTTATGGGGTAAATTACAGTTTATATGCCTCTAAGTAAACTAAGGGGTTGAAAGTTCGATTCGCGTACCATATTTGAAAGAAACTTTCAATAGTCTTTCATACTTTAATCTTTAGGTTAAGAGTCAAATTCTGGCTTCAATGCTACTTTAAGATATAGAGGCACTAGTTGCAAAAACATTTTCAAATTTCTTACATTTAAAAATTATAATTGTAAAGATATTTCTTAAATCCTTTCATGTTTTTTTTTATATTTTTATAATGTGTTTTTATTATAATTTTATTGCGTAAAACTGGAATATTTTTCTTCTTAACCCAAGTCCTTTTCTACCGGATGGCCAGTATGTACCTCCTAGTAATGTACCTACTTAACCGCTTAAGATTTTTTGATGAAACTCTGGATCTAGGAAGATAGTGCAAATCTGCGACGATTAACACCCAATTTACTGAGCTAGGCTCACCTTACTGAAATTTGGTTGACATTTTAGAGCACACAATGTCAATACAAAAGTATTGACTTTTTTGAATGTTGACAAAATATTGTGTTGATGTTATCCCGATCACACTGTATTCTAATGAACACTTAAAATGTTCATGAAGATATTCAGCTAAGAAATAATATTAACAAATTCTTTTTCTTCGAATATATTAAGAAAAAAGGAAAAAACTAAATGGCCACATCTATGCTTAGTATACGTTCCCGTAGTAAAAGTAGACTAGGGTTAAGTAGGGATTACTCCCATTAAAAAATGGTGTCTTACGTTATTTTTTTACTGTAATGGTATAAACACAACTGGGACGAAGGACGAACTTCGCATAGTACGACGAATTCGTCGGCAAGAATTCGATGCGTAAGTACGTCATATGAGACACAAAAAGTGCGTTTACTCCAGGTATTAATGTGAATTTGTGCCTTTCCTTATCGTTTTAGAGATTAATTTTATGGGTTGTTTAAAACATTAAAAGTTTTCGCGAATTTTCGCAATTTTTTTTTACTTTTTTTTTTATTTTTCGACATTTTGTTTTTTTTTCACTCATTTAGCGATTACAAATAAATTTTAGTGTTTGTTTTGAAGTTTGCAAATTTTCGCGAATTTTTGCCAAGTTCGCAATAGAAGTAATTTGTCCCTGTGATTCTTAAAAGCTTTCACGATTTTTAACAAATATAAGACTTTTATATCATGCTGCACTGTCCCTTTAGAAATAAACCTATCGCAGAGTTAGCTACGCACGACGAATTTCGGTCTACATAATGATTGTGTGTACTTTCATAAACACCAATGTGTTATATTTCTAAGGACGAATATTCTCGCAAAATTCAATTATTCCCTTATGATGCAACAGCTTGAAAGTGTCCTGCTAACAATCTCCTCATATGGTAGGAAATAAAGAGTTAAGGCCCATCTATAATATGTATAAGCTGGCTTAAGTAACTGTGCGAATACAAGTGTTTTAAATGTGTCAAACCATATTAAACTTAAGGAAACCTTCTGTTAAGTTTTATAAAACTTCCATTTGCTTTAGCAAACTGATCGCACATTCTATACGGAATCAAATGTTTTTTGTTTGTTTTAATAAGTGTTTGAAAAAAAAAAAAAATAAATATCGCTCCTTATTGTTCGGTTCGGTAGATTTGTGGAAAATACGCAAATATTGTAGAAAATCATTAAAAACAAAAATAACGTTTCCCTATTTGTATCACTACAATTATTTTGTTTTTTGACGAAAACAGAACACTTTATAATGTTTGGCTCTTTCTTGAAGATAGTTACGCACGGTATGAAGGGTTGTGTTCGTCTAGACAAACACTAAAAAAATAGATATCGTCCTTGGGTGTGTGAGCCGAACGCCTAATAATGTTTTAATTAATTTTTTGACAGTAACTAAAGCAAGCTCATGCATGCATGCTTCGACGAAAACGGTATGCTTTAATCTTACTCATAAATATGCTAATCAATTTCAATACGCGTTAAAAGTACAAGCCTCTCAGACAATTTCCACCAAATATATCTGGGCATAACCCAGATAGACCGTTGTCGAATAAAAGTCCCTTACACAAGACAACTCAGAAAATAAAATCAAGAAAAAATATTATACTCGCAGGAACGCAGGAATTTGCAAGTCCATTAGCATTAGAAACTTCAATCCGGTTGAATAGCCACTACGTGAAAAAATTTGATATGCAGTTCCTTAAAAGTTACGCCCGTTGAATGGCTGCCAGTGCCGCAAACATACACCCTAATAATCTAAGACGAAATCAAATACCTTAAGTAAAAACCGTATCGGGCATGATGTTGGTGTTCAATCATTCTATTAGGTTAAAACGGGTAAGTTAATCAATCATAATAAGTTTTTCTTTCTAATTTCTTTAATTGTTTTTTTTAAGCACGAATTCGGATTAAAACAATTTTATAATTCTTGAATCGAGCGCATTTTGAGATTGATTTAATCTTAGTTGTACCTAAATCAATATCATTTTTTGATTATTTCAAGTACGAAATCGGGATTGAGTATGAATAATTTAAGTATTTTGGGATTGAAAACTCGTGCTTAAATCGATCATTCTGTACTTGATTATAGAAAATCCGTACTCACCGTACAATTAATACCGCTTCGTATTGATTGATTTTTTTCTTTTGAATGTAGAAATCCTGCTCTGCTGCTACATACAAAATTACGCTATACAATTTTTGTTATACACTTGGCATGGACAATGCATTTAACCCAGATGACCTGATTACCGAATTAAGTCTTGCAAATGACGCCAGTTCACCATGCGGCCACCCTTTCCAAATGGTTGACCACATAGTTAATACATAATTGCTCAGTTCTGTCCTTTCCAGGAAATACTATAGAAGTCAAGAACTTAACACCTGACGTCGTATACTGGCTTAATACACTCAACTTATAGATTTTATTCATTTTCTGTCTGACAAAAAAAAAAAAAAAAAAAAAAAAAAAAAACAAATATACATAAATATAAATCTCTAAGTACAGAAAGGGAACTACTGACATTTACTTCATATACTTAATTAGATTATTGCTAAGAAACCAGTGTAAAAAAGTCATCTAAGACAAGAAGAACTTACTTCAATTTGAAGAAATTGAAGTAAGCTCTTCCCTCTACGATCTAAGAACATAAAACTTGCATTTATTTTTATTATTATCTACACTGTTTTAATTATTATTATACCCACACCACAATAGTGGAGAGGGTATATGCATTTGTGCTGATGTGTGTAACGTAATATTGGTCCTAGACCCACCTTAAAGTCTACGGATTGTCTAAGAATCACTTTCTGGCTGGCAGGCTGGCTGGCTGTCCATGTAACCTTGTGCGCAAATTACAGGTCATAGATAAATCTATATTTATATGGACACATAAGCATGATGTGTTTTTAAATACTGTGGTGTAGGGTATCATATGGTCGGGCTTGACCGACTATACTTTCTTACTTGTTAATGTTTTGCAGAAGTTCCCTTTCTGCACTTAGCGATTCATATATTCTCTGTATTTTTAAGTCCATATGCTAAACAAAATAATAATTTGAAAATGGTTTTTAATTTTTTCTCCACCACAAGTCCCTGTAACTGATTCTGTTTAGATATACAAAGCATTTTTCCAAAACATTTGTTTGTAAATGTCTGGTTTTTTAATGTTAAAAAAATCCAGATATTCTTCTTTCAAACAAACAGGCGGTCATTTGGTTTCAAATTATTGTTACTTAAGGACATATTTTGAAAGTCTAACTCGTTCTCTATTAAACTTTTAAAATTTTTTTAAATCAGCCAATGAGTTTAAAAGCTCTCCAACAATTTTCATAACCATTAACAAATTAATATTAATCATACGCTCAGTGACCATATAAAGCAAATAACTCCATCTAAAGTGGATTTAGCACCGATCGTTATCATTAATTTGAAACAAATTATTATAATACAGAGGCATAATTATGTGGCTTGCAATTCTAAAGCGAATTATTCGTGTTTAATACACAATCTGATTACGGCAAATAACTAAATAAAGTATCTTTTGTTTAGAATGCAAACATAAAAAAATTAATAGTTTTTTTTTTTTTATTTTGCACCTGAAAACAACAAACGACACGATTATAATCAAAACCACTTTAAAATGGTTTTTATTTGCCTGGTAAAGTTGCTGTGCGTTTTGTTTTAAATTATTTTTTCTAATATTTTATAAACATTTACCATAAATCACGCGCATTTTTCTATTAAATGCCAGCGAATTTTATTAAATGTTGCCGTTTAAATACCATTAAATATTCTGTTTTAAAAAAAGCCAACGTAGAGTAAAATAAGCAGAAGTTTGGTTGACTGATAAAAGTACCATATGTGGCATAGATGTTATTAGAACTTAACAAAATGTGGCGTAAAGTGATGCAAAAAAGTGGGGGTACATTGAGGGAAATGTTTTGAATGAATCTGAAATTAATGTAATTTGTAAGTTGCAATACGACTTTTTAGCGTATTTAACTTCTTTGTAATATCTTAATAGTAACGTTATAACGAGAATAAAATATTATTCAAAATTATATTCCAAAAGCCTTTTTAAGTCGTTGCATGGACTCGTAAAGCTCCCATGCATCCCTTTTTCATAAATCACGTTAGGACCGACACGTTTTTTCTTCTTAAAAATGGTTCGACAAATTAAGCGTTAATAAGAATAATAATTCACACTATACGTTCCATCGAAATCGGTCTTAAAAACAAAAAAATATTTCAGTGCCCTTCTTATCTGTTTCCATCACAGTGGGATTCACTTTTAAAGCAGCTTGTAATAAATAACTTTAACGGACAATTTCACCAAGTTCAGCTATAATTAACTATCAATTATAACTGTTAAAAACTTATTGTAAACTGGAAGTTAAAGTTATAGTAAGTGTTACCTGAACTGGGTGAAATTGGCCGTTATTGTATTAAAGTCCAAAATTAAAAACATTTTTTTCAAGATTTTTGTATGACGTGCTAAATTCCCAATTTTTCATATTTAATAAATACACTGAAATTTATTGTTGAGGGAAAGCTAGCCATACAAAAATCTTGATAATAAATTTTGTATTCCCGTAAATAACTTTGATAAAAACCTTTTTTTTGTACAATCCATGCCAGCTTTTTCACTTTTGCATTCACACTTTTTTCATGTTTCATTTTGTTAAAACAAAGCGAGTACTCACAATAGAAAATCATTAACCCCATAATCAGGGTTGTAAGCGATCATTTTAAATTTTCGTAGCAAAAACGTGCACATTTTCTTCTGGGTTTTTTAAAAACACACTGAAAGATTTTCAATATCATCAAATGTGCATTTCACGTTGATTTCGGATAGAACCCATGGAAACAAGCGAAGCCCCGTTTTGTAGCTTTCTGACTTGGCTCGGATTTAGTTTTCAGAGTCTGAAGTCTTTTATCGCAAACCGATTGGCATTTGATTTTCCTGTATGTATTTCAAATTGAATATTAAAAAATTACTACTTTGCACTTATGTTTTGCCAATTTCAAAAGAATCAAAATGGAACACACATTTTATGGTTTGCACTCTGAAAAGAAAAATTTACTTTTCTTGACCACTGTCACATTTATGCCCCGTTCTTTGTGCTTGTGTAAATATTTAAAATTCAAATTTTCAATTTATTAAAATCGCGCACACATGTGCGTGAGCATTTCTTTTAGCTGTTTCTCGTAAAACAATTCAATTCTCTAAAATGTTTTCATTATAATTGCAAATGGTCTTATGCGGCAGAATTTATTTGAATTTTGTTTTTGTTTTTTTAATAAATTTTATGTCGTGTGATTTTTTTCGCTCTTTAAAATGTTTGCTAAAATGTATTACGCGTAGAAATAATAAATGTCCAGGAAAAATATGTGTGTGCGTTTCGTGAATTATTTTCGGTGGTTTTTTAAATACAAACAAGTTAGAGTGCTATATTCGGCTGTGCCGAATCTTTGATACCCTCCACCGACACTTCGAATGTTTTAGGAGTAATATCTGTATGCTGTCTATTTATTATTATAACCTTTATTAAAATGATTGGTTGCGGCTTAAACCTATATTAAATTATTGACCGACAATCAGAAAGTTTAATGCTTTTTTTAGCAATTTTAACTAGTTTGAGTAAAATATCATGATTCGTAACAGTTTAAGCCGAACCTAAATTATTTTCAGGAGGGCAATTTATATTGAAGCCATGGTAAGCTATTAACCAATCATCCCAAATTCTGCAGAACGATTTCTTGTATTAAAAAACATAAATTTCAATTTCAGAAGGCTGCTAAAATGGAATCTAAGGTAAATTATGGGCCGTATATCACAAAATTGCATAACATTTTTTCTGGCCATATGAAGCAAAACTGGAAGAAAGTTTACCACGTATTTAATTATTTTACCAGAGTGGGCCTTATATGAGGCTTATGGTAAATTATGCACCGATTTTCACTAAATTTCACAGTGTCATTTCCAATTCTATAAAACTGTGATGTACCAAATTTTGTTATGATAGCATTATTTTTTACGTTTTTAGGCGTACTAAACTGTTTTCCGGGAGTAGGGTGTATATGAGGCCTAGGCTAAATTATAGACCGATCTTCACGAAATTGCATAGTTTTATTTCCTGGCCTATAAAACTTTGATGTCGCAAATTTTGTTATGATAGCATTATTTTTTACGGTTTTAGGCGCACTTAACTGTTTTCCGAAAGTAGGGTTTATATGGGGCCTAGGGTAAATGATGGACCGATCTTCACGAAATTACATAGTTTTATTTCTTGGCCTATAAAACTTTGATGTAGCAAATTTTGTTATGATGGCCTTATTTTTTATGTTTTTAGGCGTACTAAACTGTTTTCCGGCAGTAGGGTTTATATGGGGCCTACGGTAAATTAAGGACCGATCTTCATGAAACTTCGCAGTGTCATTTCTAGTTGAATAATACGAATTCTTGCAAAATATTATATCATTCTGTGCATTATTCTACCATTTATGTTAGTTTTTGTAACAAAATTATTAATTTTTTTAGGTGGTGGTTCCACATTTTGATTCATAGCTCGGATCCTACTGAATGATGCTGGGTTTTGATCCAAAACTGCTAAGGATAACTACAAGCAATTTGCCACCCAGTTTGTTTAGTTCTTTTGAGTTTTTCGAAAGTGATCGTGTTTTCAACCGACGGACAGACGGACAGACAGACGGACATGGCTAAATCGACTAAGAATTACTCAAGGACCCAGAATATATATACTTTATGGGGTCTGAGATGAATAATAAAAAAGTATATAATTGTGGTGGAGGGTATAAAAATAATGGAATATTATGGATAACGGGATCATTTTGAGAGCTTATTGCGGAAATTATTGTTATTTTAAAGTAGAAAACTTTAAAGGATTTGTGGTAAATAAATTGAAACAACTGGTCTAAAAGCTTCTGTTTTAAATTGGATCGTCTTATATATAAGTTTTTAAGAAACTTTTTAAATAGTCGAACAACTTCGATATGCTCCGGTTAGCTGCGTAGAGGGTTTACCAAGTTTGTCATTCCGTGTTTAACTTTTTTATACCCTTCACCTCAGGTGGAAAGTTTTCCATTCCGATTGAAATTTCTACAATATTACACTAGACCCTATAAAGTATATATCATCCAGGTCCTTAGTTAAGTTCATTTAACTATGCCCGTCAGTGCGTGTGTACGTTGAAATCGGTTTTCCGAAGACCCCAGAAATGACGGAGACTAGGATCTGCTAATGTCACATATATTCCGTTTAAGGTTGCTGTTAAAACTCAGCCGGATCATTTCATAAATGACAGAGATATAAGCAGAAAACCATGACTGCCTCTAAATTTTATCTAAAACCCCTTTTTAATGCGTTGTTTTTTTGGTTTTTTTACATACAACAACCACATACGTGATTTGCCGCTTAAATAGCGAAAAGTGTTTTAAACGAAAAAATGTACTCATCATATTTTTTTATACCCTTCCCTACACTTGGTTAGTGTATTTATACATTTTCACAAAATGGCACAAAATGTTTTATTTATATCAAGAGATCGGTAAGTGCAAGTTTGCTCACATTTGGTACGCATAGCTGTGTTATCAATACTCAAGCTTTCCTGAACAAAAGGCGAGTTTGTAGAAGTGGGAGTAGCACCTCCTGTACAAAGACATTATACATTTTGGTAAATCTTAAGACGGGCCAGAGCTAAAGTTTTCAAATAAGGTTCAATCATTTCAGATATCAATAGAAATTATCCGAAAAATGTTGGCGGGAGTGGAGAAGTAGGCGTGGAACAAAAAACAGTCTTATTTATATCTAAAGAACCGTTAGCGAAAATCAGCCCAAGTTTGGTACACAAAGCTGGGTTATCGATAAACAATCTCTCATAAAATATGGGTGGCAGGAGAAGTGGAAATGGCACGTCCCGTACGAAGACATTACAGATTTCTATTTATTGTCAGACGGGCTAGAGGCAAAGCTTACAAGTTAGGCATCTTGGTTATCAATACACAACATTCGACAAATGTGGGCGGTATTGGAGAAGTGGGCGGGATTATAGAAATGGGCGTGGCACAAAATAGATTAATTTTTTTTTTTTTTATCTTGAAAACGGTATTTATAAAATTTTCTGTTTATAAAACTTTCTGTTCTGTTCCCTGTGGTGAAAGGAATATGAGAATTGGCATAGCCGAATATAGCACTTACTTCTCGGTTTAATTCTGTTTGATAATCTGCGTAAGTGGGTGAATGTTGTGGTGAAAGGTATAAAAGATTCCACACAGCCGAACATAGCACTCTTACTTGTAAACATTCGTCTCAGACAATTTGTTCTATCATAGTTACATAAGACTACAAATCACACTGCTAGTTCTAAGATTTCGGTCCATAATTTACTATTGACATCACATTAAGCCGAAAATCTCTTTAACACAAATTAAGCCGTCACAATTAGGCTTAATTAAACTAGAAAACACACCATTTAATAGTGAGATAATCGGTCAATAATTAAAAATTCGTCCCATAAAAAAGCGGTTGTACAAAAAATCTTTTAAAACGCTTCAAAAAGGTAACTGTATTAAAATTAAGCCAACCTTATTTATTAATGCTGTAAATAACTGTTTCGCACTTTGTTATGATCTTCTATATGCCTAAAACTGCAACGAGTAATTAAATTTAGCTTAAATTATATAAAATTAGAAAAAATATCATAAAATGTTGTAACGATCAGCTCATAATTTACCATATAAACCGTACTTTTGGAAAATACCTTAATACGCCACGACGAATTGTTATATTGTGAGGTTGACTGTAGCACTTACACTTGTTTTTGTTTTACAAATTAAACAATAATAAATTAATTTTCTCTATTTAAACTCCTTTAACATTTCTTTCCATTATGTTATTAAATTTATTTTATCATGCAAAGGCCCTTTTTTAAGCTTCAAAATAACTTCACACAAATTATACAAATAGAATTTCCTAAAGTGATTTTATTACCGGTCACCTTAATAAAAATGTCAACTATTCGTTGCATACTTAAGTGTTTATTAAAACAAACCATCATGATACTCTGCATATAAATGTTGCACTTTGAACGCTATTCAATTGCGTTATAAAACCTCTTAAAATTCTAAAATGGATCCCTTATTTATTTGTCCTGCACATGTATACATGCGCGTCAGTGTGTTTGTTTGTTCTCGTATTTATTTAAGTGACTTCGAGTATGTGTGCAAGAGTATGTTGGAGCAAAATAGTGCTTATGAAATAATTGTTTGCCACCGTTAGAGGTGGTGACTTGCAATTACAGCTCTTGGCCATCAAATATAATGCATCACTTATTACAACAATTTCTCTAATCATGTATGCAAACTATAACTATTTATAGTGGGCATACGATACAAGTAAATATTTATGTATGTAGATATATTTTTAGGGTGGTCAGTAATCAGGTTTATCCTAATAACAGTCAAATTATAAGTTGATTGGGACACGACTTAACTCATATCGAGCCCTAACCGCGAAAAAACCGATAGCGCCAGAAATCAAATTTTACAGGAGAGAGTTTTTTATTGCATTTCATATAAATTTTTTATGAAATTTGTCGCTTACGATAAAATCGTTTTTGCTATAAAATCGTACGTGAACATGACATTTAAGGAGACGATGCAAGTGTTGCCAATAAAGTCATTTATTAAAAAAAAAACGAAAATTGAATGTGATGTTGCTAACGTTATATTCGCGGTTAGAGCTCGATATAACCATATCAACTGGATTTGTATCAGCTTGTAAAATACCCAGTAAAACTTTTATTTTAAAAATATTATTTTAAAAAACACTATATGATGTGGCAGCTCAATTCAACTATTATGTACAAATTGAAAAAAGTGATATCTCAGTTCATTTTGTTCTGAACAAGAATTCAAATTAAACCAATTCAAACAAAAATTGCCGTTTTTTAAATTCACCACTAGTGGTGAAATATAGTATATGAAAATTACTTTTTTCTAAGTAAACCTAAAACTCAAAAGTTATTTTTTTTTCCTGAAAATTAAGTAAAACTTATAAAATAACTTTTGTTTTCTGTGAAATAAATAAAACTCAAGAAATAACTCCTATTTTCTCAGCAAAAAATAAAACTTTTATATTCTGAGGAAAGTAATCGGTAAAGTTGAGTTTATTAAGCCTACATAGCTTAAGCACGCCTGTGAGTCGCAACAAATGATATTTTTATGTATTTCAATACGACCGTGTGCAAGTAACAACAAAAGCATTCAATCGAACGCAGTATTCTATCGTGTGAGCTATTTTTTTTTTTTTTTTTTTAATATATACACATATATTAGTTTATATGTATATAGGTATATATAATATATATTTTTTTTAAATTATCTCTTTGTTAAAGAAAACTTGATGTGTGCTTTTAAGTGTACATTTTATGGACAGGTGAAATTAAGCCTTAAACGTTAAAGCAAAAAAGTTTAATAATAAAACTTAAGCAAATAAAAATAAATGCATCTAAAGCAACGATCATCACGCTATGCTCCCGGGCGGAGCACTTTTCGTGAATTTCACACACACACAACATGAAGGTTAACGATACAATTGTAAAAAGCCATAATTTTAAAAAGCAAGAACAAAACACACAGTTAATGTCTCAAACGAGTAAATTTATTTTCCTCTCTTTGCACTCTCTGTCTTTCTGTCTATCTTTGTGATGACCCCTGATCTAAAGTGAGTTCATGTTACAATGATTATCTTGGTGCATTCCTCATGCACGTAGCACTTCCCTTTTAGTTTAAATTTGAAAATGTTTAAATTGAAAACGTATGTGGACCCTGATTTAACAGTTTTTACATAACGATTTTTGTAAATTAAACAGAAAGTGTTTTTAAATAAAAAAACAAAAATCTTTCAATAACAAAAACTTTAGTATAAAAAAAATCTGTAAATATAATAATTTTAAGCTAATTCAACTTAAATTTTGTTGAATAAACAAAGCTGCCAGTTTTTATATTGAAAAAAAAAAAAAAAAAAATGAATTTTTTTCTAAAATTTTGATATTTAAATTAGAATAATTTTCATCAAATTTAATTTTACAACATGGAATTAATTAAAATTTATTGATAATTTTTCATTCTTGACTGCCGCGGGAATCGAACCCAGGCTTTCACGGACAGGTTACCCTTACATGTTTCAATCTTAAACACTCACAGCCATTGACGACTGCTGGCAGTCAATAGTGAAATAATAATCTTTAAAACTTAACCCTTGTAGACCGAAATTTGCTTTGAATGATTGTATATTTTAAGTGATTTACATCCTAATTTTTTTTAATTTCATGTTGTAAAAATTCCTTTCTTGATAAAAATGATTTAATGAAAATTAAATTTGATGAACTTTAGCCTAATTTAAATTTCAAAATTTGGATTGAAAACCATAAACAGTTCAATAAAAAACTAGCTGGGGTGTCACAAAGCCATAGGACATAAAGCCATATGGCGCCAAGTCCCATTCCATTGAGACATAAGCCCATAAATTTGGGGACGTCGTTCATTTATGGAAAAAACCCGAAAAAGTTACGCTAACTAGAGCTTCTCTGCATAGACGGCCTTCGGCCAGACCCAATTATTTTCTCCTCTATGGTATAACAAAGACGCTAACTAAAGCTTCTCTGCATAGCCGGCCTTCGGCCGTGCGCAAGAATTTTCTCCTCTATGGTATAACAAACACCGGCTTCGCTAACTAAAGCTTCTCTGCGTAAACGGCCTTCGTTCGGAAACAAGACAGATTTTAGAAGCTTTACTTAGCGAAATCGGTACTTGTTATACCATAAAGGAGAAAATTCTTGCGTCCGCCCAAAGGCCGGCCATACAGAGAAGCTTTAGTAAGCGAAGCCGGTGTTTGTTATACTATGGAGGAGAAAATCCTAGCGCCCGGCCGAAGGCCGGCTATACAGCGAAGCTTTAGTTAGCGAAGCAGGTCTTTGTTATACCATATAAGCATTTGTAACGCAACACATCAAATGGGACATAACACCATAATGGCTTTATGTCCCATTCCACTAAAATTGATATGAGACTTAAGGCCATATCAAAATTATGGCTTTATGTCCGTTTGGATTGAGACATAAAGCCATTGTGGCTTTATGTCCTATGGCTTTGTGACACCCCACCAAAAAACTACAATACTAATTATTTTTACTAAAAGTTTTAAATAAATTAAACAAAAATATCTGATTTTCTTCAATTCTATAATTTTACACTAGATTATTTTTCTTTTTGGTGAAAATTGTTGGTTTTGTTTTGTGTCACCTTTAACTTCTATTTAACCTATCATGATAACTCTCAATGAGCTTGCGAAATATTGGCTAAAAAAGGAACCAAAACAAAAAAAAAAGCGTTTGGCATACAAACCCAGTAAAAAATGTTAAGATTTCTGGAAGCAAGAACACTACATGAGCGCTGACTATTACATACTACTAAAAGTCAATTTTTAATTTTAGTAAAATAAATGATTGAATAACTTCGCTTTATCCCTTATAAGTAAAGCTCAAATTAGACGTGACATAAACATAATGCCACAGTCGACCTTAAGGTCCAATTAGACGTGACATAACCATACCAAAACTGTATTACCATAGCCACTGTATTATCAAAACGACATAAACAAAACATACAAACCAATTCAATTTTGGTTTCTAAATTCGCCGTTACGGCTGCGGCATTATGTTAATGTCACGTCTAATTTGAGCTTCAGTGAATAATTAAAATCATAATTTTAAAGAAAATATTCGCAAATAAAGTTCTAAGTGCTTCTATCTATTATACTTTTTCGATTCGAAAGCAATTTTATTTCAGAAGATTCTGAACAAATCGAAGTTATATTTTCAGTGTTTTAAAAACTCAAATAAATGCTTTACAACACTCAAAAATAATTTCGATTCGTTCAGTATCGACAGAAAGAATAAGAAATAAAATTGCTTTCGAATCGCAAAAGTATTCAAACACGACTGCTATAATTGGCCCCGTAGTTATATTGCAATAATTTTTAAATGTATTTGCGATCATTTCTGAAATATTAACGAACATTGAAAGAGGAAAAATTTAATACTTCCAAGTAGGAATTCGCCATATAAAAATCATGGCTTTTGTAAGCAGGTTTGTAAGGGGGTATTGTGCGTCTCTCCCTGGGTATGTATCAAAGTAGTCATGATAACACACTGTGCAATTTGTGTACAAAGAAAACTATTTATACGTATTTGATATTTTTGCTGCAGAAATTTCTATTTAATATTCAGCTTAAAATAATTAAGTTTTTTTTTTGGTTACTGTGTACCATCCATCAGTATTGTAGAACATTATACTGTGGCAATATTGGTGGTTTAGAGTTTAAGCTTAATAACTAAAATTGTGTGCAATTTTGTGCCTGCTCTTAACGTTTCATAAACATTTTTTTCTGACAAGAAAATTGCTGTTGGTTTTTTGAATTTTCTAAACAAATTCAAATGATTATCATGTGTATAATACGAGTAGTTATATATTTCTATGTATTTATATTTATTTATGGTATTATATTGAAATACCTATTGAGTTGGTTAGTGTTGGTATTTGGTTTGAATGGTCATGTGTGTTGTGTTTTTTGGTAAATGCATTTGTTATATGGCAAAAGGGATTTCGCTTCAGTTTATATTATAAAAGGCCATTTTTTTTTTTTTTTGTTGGTAGCATGTTTACTAATTTTATGCTGTTTTTAATTTTTCTTAAAATATCATTTAGGTTTTTTTTATTTGTTTTACTGCATTTTGTAGAACAGGAAATTTATGGTAATTTTCTAATGACTGCAGGTGGGTTGTATTGTGTTGTGTTGAATAGTGTTTAGGAAATTGTTGTAGTTTTCTTTTGTAAGCCAATACTTTACGTTTTTTTCTATAGAAGATTGGCAATTAGATAAGTAATCGCTGGGGTAGGGTAACGGAAAGTTAAATTAATTTATAGGTTTCTTAAGAAAAAGTTGAAAGTAAAAAGATAATTAAGATGTTGACATGCGTGAGTAGGAATTTATGAAACATATAGTTAATAACAAATGACTTCATTAGTCTGGGATCACACTATGAAAGTTTTCTTTCAGAAAGTCTGAGTTTATTGGTGAGAGGGGAAGATAACTTGCTTTTATTCTCGCCTCTCTCATCCATAAACTCAGACTTTCTGAAAGAAAACTTTCGTAGTGTGAACCCAGACTTTGAGAAAAAAAGATTTATAAATAAAATCGAGAAAAATTAAGAATCTGTGAAAAGTTATTGAAAAAAATAAATGGGTCAATTAAGCAAATTATCTGCTTATTTTTGCAATTAAAAAGAAATTTATATTGAGAACAAAATCAAATCTAATTTTTTCATTGTTGTTTTAATGTAAAATTCCTAACAAAAATTTGTATTTGCAAATCAGATAGCACAAGTCATTATAATCAAAAACTTATAGTCTTATTCAAAGAAAAAACTTAGTAAAAGGCCTTCTTACAACAGTGCAAACTGGGGTTCTTAGTACTGACTTGTGAGATTAACTCAACTTACGTATGCGGAAAAACAAAATGTAATATAAAAACAAAAAAAGGAAAAAGTAACGGCACTTTCCCTATAACTATTTGGCTAGAGGCCAGTTCAATAAATCGATAATAAGTAGAAAAAATATCATAATACGAATTAGAAGATCGTAAGTTGATTTGGAATTTTTGTGAAAATAATCCTCGTTAAAGAAAATTTAAATTTTTTCGTCACTTTTGTTTGTTTATAAGACAGTAAAAGCTTTCGAAAGTAAAATACCGTTCAACAGAAAACGAGCTATGTTCAAGATAGAAATGGCCGGATATACTTCAAAATCTTACCATGTGTTTGCAAATAAATGAAGAGTTAAAAAATTAAAAGTACGCAGCACATATCAGAGTAGACAAATATGCAAAGATGAACGGTTATCCGCAGTCTCAGAAATGAGTCAGTTATCATCAAACATCTAATACTGCTTTGTTACAAAATTGTTTTGCTTCAGGCCATGAATCGTATCATGACTGATGGGAGCATCTTTACAATGGAAGCTCATGAACGGACACCAATTCAAACTTTTTAGGCAAACTTGAAAAGAAATTGCTATAAATAGGGATAGAAACCAGGTAACCTAGAATGTTTTATCACTCAAATTAAATGGATGTTATAGAAAACGCTCACAAAGGTGATTCAAGAGGCTATTCGTAGGGTGCCTCAAAATATGAAAAAAGCCCATCGATGTGGCTAGATATCTTTTTGTAAAATAAGTTTAAGCAGTGTATTGCATATTAACTTGGATTTGTAAATACCTGATGTAAATTTGTTATTACTGCCATATTTTATTCCGCATACGATAGTCAATTAGAGAGAGAACCTAATTTGTGTTTTATTCGTAAATTTTTATTGACAAAAGTTAAATCTGATATAAAATAATTTACTTTAGTAAAGTTTTATCTCTATTTTCTTTAAAAATTTTCCAACCTTTTCGGTAAGAGTACAAGTATATAATGATAAGTTTTTATTAATAAAGTTTTTACTGATGTTAATGTTTCTAAAATATCAATATAAACTATCATAATTTTCATCAGTATCTTTATTTCTTCCTTAAAAAAACTATTGGAAGTTTTAAAAGTGTTGCAGCTTTTTTGGACAAGCTATGATTTTTTTTCATTGGAAGACTGTCTTTTAGCAGGTATAACTGGATCTAAAAGCTGACTAAAAACCTGTTAAAAACATCGTCAATGGTCCACAAAGGTTTTTTAAAATTAACTTTATTACATGTATCAGAAATTTTACTGAGGTAAGTAAAAGGCTCAATTCAAAAAAAAAAAAAAAATTATTCATATTTTCTTATTTACCCCGCTCACCACTTTACTTCTCGATTTTTTTGTATAATATTTATAAGCCAGGGTGTAAAAAACTGCAGTCGAAACCAAAAACTGTCGAAAAAAAAAACGAAAATTTGTCTACAACTTTTCATTTTTTGAGTTGGTTTAACATTAAATGAACCAAAAGTAAAAACAAAATTTTTTTTTTTTTTTTTGCCAAATTACAAATGAAGAATTGGAAGAAATGGCAATTTTACTACTTTGACTGCAGTTTTTAAAACCCTGATATAAACTAATTTACTACATCCAAACCAGTTGTACTGAATTTAAAGCAACCCCCAAAATTACCGATTTTTTTAATATATTATTAATGTTACTTTTCTTTGAGCTCAGTCTGCCATTAGGAATAAATTTTCCAAACTTTGGCAAGATACTTGTTTTACAACTAATAAAAAATTAGGGGGCCCAGGATTTTAGCCCAAAAAGTTGCCTTTGATGAAATCTAAACAAAACTTTTAATGATGTAGTGATTAAAAAATTTTGTAAAATAAAAGAGATACCATTTTTTTCAAATAGGCTTTTTATTTACTGCCACTACCATTTTAAGAATTTATTATTTCTGAATTTTTGTGAACTTTGTAAATAATATTTTCTAATATTAAAAAAAAAAAAATTCTCTCAATTTTTTTTAGAAATTTTTTAAAACAAAAGTACATTTATAATTTTCTTCCCTTTAAATTTTTTTTCCAACAATTTTTAAACATTAAATTGTACCTTTCGAATACCTTCATCCTCTTTGTGTTGAGTGTTAAACTGTCAAACAATTAACACTTTTTGTTAGACTTAGAACACAATGGAAATGCCAGTAAAGACATAAAACAAAAATAAAAATAATTAAGTGAATAAAACACAAGACAGACAAAAAGAATTCCTGTATGTTTTTTCTTAAGAAAAAAAAAAAAAAAATAGAAAATAGAAAATAATTAAATGCAATGTACATCTTAACATTCCAAATGAAATTTTCAAGTTCTTTCTTTTTATTTCATTCAAGCATTTTCTTTTTGCCATTATTGCCCCTTAAAGTATGCTACAGATGAAGCACATATTTCAAACATTTCTCTATTCAAGAGTCTTGAAGAGAAAATGTTAAAAAAAATACAAGAAAAACTAAGAAAAAAAATATAAGACAATACCTAAACAACATTTAAAAATGTAATAGAAAACAATAATTACTAGTCTTGGAATTGCTTGGTCTCTCTTCTCTTCCTTTTACTCTCTTAGTTCTTCAGCCTTAATTATTCTACAGAACAAAAACAAAAGTGTGCATGAAACTACCAGTTTTTTCTGTTTCCAATTGCAATTGCATAACCTTAAAGTTTTTTTGTTTTTGCCCTAGATCTTAGTAAATGAACAAAACTCACCCCCCGGTGTACATGTTGCAAGGGATTAAAATATACACCAATTAAGTAACCGATAGAGCTTAAGAAACTAAAGTTAAGTTATTTGTGGCTTCTTTATTTCAAGAAAAAATTGCTTCTTTTTTGCCTTTTATGTAGTTTAGAATGCTCCTGTTCTTTCTAAGAAAGATTTAGGGTTTTGGTTTTATTTAATTTTTTTTTGGTTTGAAGAAGTAAGTTTAATTTATAGTTGTGGCAACAAATTGTGAATACGTAATGCATAGTTATTTGTAATATGAGAGATATTTCTAGGTTTATTGAAATACAAAGAAATGATGAATAGGAAAACTTTTTAAAGAAAGTTAAAACTTGTAGAGATTTGCAGCAAAGGAGCGATATGTACCTTATGCAGATTTTTATTTTTTAACAAACATTTCTATTCAATAAATTTGCAGCTTTTGTCTTTCTTAGGCTTTTCTCTAAAATGTCCATTGTTATATTATGATTTAAAAAAGGACTTTGATTTTCTAGCCTTTTATTGTAAACACATTTGTAATAAATAAACAATTGACTTCTAAAAATAAAACAATTTTTTTTCTATTTAGAAACATGTATGCTTCTTTCAAATGGTGACCAGTTTTTTTGCACCCTGGCATGCTCCTTCCAAGGCATTTCCTAAAACTTTTGTTAAAGCTATACGCGCACTTTATCCCAGATATTGGCCTCAGGAGAGACCCAAATATATAAAACGGGTGCCGTTTCATCGGACAACCGCGGTGGACGGTTAAAATTAATCTGCATCCATCTTGTTGAAACCACAATTCTTGCTTGTCGTTTACGGCCCACCATAAAATATATTTAATAATTATTCAGCATTGAATGTCATTTACATTAACTGAAACTTGTCTGTCTTGTTTGAAAAATATGGCGTAATTCCTTTTGGGATTCCTTATATTGTACAGCTTTGGTAATTTTCGTTACCATAATAAGCTAAAAATTCACAAACCCATAATGAACGTTCAGACCTCATTATGAGTTTTTGAATAAACTCATTGCTTTCAAGGCACGATGACTCATAAAGACGGCTACATGTAATGCGAATTTGTTTATCATTTGGTTAAACTTGAATTTTAAAGGGGAAAAAACGTAAAATTTGTTAAATTCTTGGCAAAGACCACCTAAAGCCTTCACCCAATATTTTAAACTCGGCTGGCGGAAGTTTCATGTTTTATCTAAATCAGTGACGCCCAAGTCTCATATTCCTATAATCGCGAGTATAATGCAAAAAGTTCTGCTGCATTGATGTCACATGTACATTATAATATCATTCGTGTTAATTTCTATTAAGTACATTCGGCTATTGCCATTCAGATATTGTTGAAGTAAGATCTCGCTACGCAACTTTTTTTAATTATTCAAAATCTTCATTTCGTGTTATGCTGCTTTTACCAGGTGGTGTGTTTTCGTGTAACACTGAACTAAATACTTACTTGCATCCCAGTAATGCAATATAATGTTCACATCGAACTACAAAGGGTATATCACCTGGCTAAAAATCACACACAGCGATGAACTAATCGGTAAATTTCTTGGAGCACACGACGAATTTAGATCACGAAAATATTTTAATATCATCTTAATAAAAAAAAAAAATAATAAAAACATTAATTCTTTGATTTGCCCTGAATCTTTTCATTGTACTTCTCTATAATTTTACAAAAAAAAGTCTTATAAATCTTATACGTTTAACAGTTTTATTTGGTTTAATATCTTTAGTTTTTCTAAAATCATTATGGATGAAGTTTTCTGATGATCTGGCCTAAGCAACCAGTGAAATGCGCATAGGAATAGCTTATCCCATCAACAATAAATTTCAAGTGTTTTTATCAATAATAAAAACTGGGAATTAAGCACGAATAACAAAATCTTTTGAAATTAAAATTTTGTATTCCCAAAAATTGAAATTACTTTTTGATAATAAACAGGCAAGTGCACGGCCTAAAAAACACTTAATTGACAGCATCTTTTGTAAGTTGTTGTTGTTTTTATTTTGTTTTTCTTGACCTACTTACAACTACAATTAATGTTGAGAGAATTTTAACTAACTCACTGTTTATTGTTGATTTGTTTTGTTTAAACTTTGATATTGTAACAAGTAGAACTGTTGCTATAAGTCATAGGCCCGTTTTCACGACTTAACGATAGCTAAATGTAGGAATTTATAGAACGGATAATGAGTTTTTAATTATCACAAGTTCCCTTTAATCTAAAAGTGAAGGATAAGGTAAAGAGAGGAACGTTCTACCTTTAACTTTTGTCGTAAGGTTTAGATTTGAGATTGCCATATTATATTCACATATTTTTTATATATGGCAACTCCAAGTATACGTATATTTTGTAAATTAATAACAAACTCGTATTTTGACAAATAAAATTTACAATATGTTAAATTCCCGTGTACGCGGTATTTTATTAATATTTGCCATTATTAAAAAATAGTTGTGCACCCAAAAATTTAAAATGAGAAAAGTAAAAGAAAGTACGTAGTTGCCAGTTCATATTTTTATTTTGGCAAAAATAATCGGTATTTACTTTAGTGTTGCCACATTTTTAAAAATATTAAGTTTAATATTTTTAATTAGGCTTAAGTTCATGAAATTTAATTTTTATTAAATTATTTTTATGAAGAAAGGAATTTTACAACATGAAAATCAATTAAAATTGTTATTGATAATCTTTCATTCTTGACGTGGCTCGGGCTCGAACCCTGGCCGGCAGGTTACCATGACATGTTTCGACCGCAACCACTCGATCTCCTCAGATGGATTTGCCGTCTTACACTCAAAGCCATCGACGACTGCTGACGTCACTAGTCAAACATCAATCCTTAAACCAAATTGTATTTTAACATTTGGTAGATCGAAATTTGCTTTCCTGCATGATTATCCATTTTAATCGATTTTACATGTTTTTTCCTTTACTTCTGTTTTTTCGTACTTTCGTCAAGAATTTTTCTTGAAGTCCAAGTACATTTTTTTTGTTTTTTCACTTTGTCTTTCTCTTTTCTGTTGACCTTTTTCAGCACAACTTGAAGGACAAATGTACACATAGAGCTCGGGCCTTAGCTTTAACAATAATTAGTATTGTGGTTATTTTGTTGAACTATTTATGGTTTTTAATTCAAATTTTTAATATTTTAATTAGGCTTAAGTTCATGAAATTTAATTTTTATTAAATTATTTTTATGAAGAAAGGAATTTTACAACATGAAAATCAATTAAAATTGTTATTGATAATCTTTCATTCTTGACGTGGCTCGGGCTCGAACCCTGGCCGGCAGGTTACCATGACATGTTTCGATCGCAACCACCCGATCTCCTCAGATGGATTTGCCGTCTTACACTCGCAGCCATCGACGACTGCTGACGTCACTAGTCAAACATCAATCCTTAAACCAAATTGTATTTTAACATTTGGTAGATCGAAATTTGCTTTCCTGAATGATTATCCATTTTAATCGATTTTACATGTTTTTTCCTTTACTTCTGTTTTTTCGTACTTTCGTCAAGAATTTTTCTTGAAGTCCAAGTACATTTTTTTGTTTTTTCACTTTGTCTTTCTCTTTTCTGTTGACCTTTTTCAGCACAACTTGAAGGACAAATGAACACATAGAGCTCGTGCCTTAGCTTTAACAATAATTAGTATTGTGGTTATTTTGTTGAACTATTTATGGTTTTTAATCCAAATTTTTAATATTTTTAATTAGGCTTAAGTTCATGAAATTTAATTTTTATTAAATTATTTTTATGAAGAAAGGAATTTTACAACATGAAAATCAATTAAAATTGTTATTGATAATCTTTCATTCTTGACGTGGCTCGTGCTCGAACCCTGGCCGGCAGGTTACCATAACATGTTTCGATCGCAACCACTCGATCTCCTCAGATGGATTTGCCGTCTTACACTCGCAGCCATCGACGACTGCTGACGTCACTAGTCAAACATCAATCCTTAAACCAAATTGTATTTTAACATTTGGTAGATCGAAATTTGCTTTCCTGAATGATTATCCATTTTAATCGATTTTACATGTTTTTTCCTTTACTTCTGTTTTTTCCACAATACTAATTATTGTTAAAGCTAAGGCTCTATTTGTACATTTGTCCTTCAAGTTGTGCTGAAAAAGGTCAACAGAAAAGAGAAAGACAAAGTGAAAAAAAAAATGTACTTGGACTTCAAGAAAAATTCTTGACGAAAGTACGAAAAAACAGAAGTAAAGGAAAAAACATGTAAAATCGATTAAAATGGATAATCATTCAGGAAAGCAAATTTCGATCTACCAAATGTTAAAATACAATTTGGTTTAAGGATTGATGTTTGACTAGTGACGTCAGCAGTCGTCGATGGCTGCGAGTGTAAGACGGCAAATCCATCTGAGGAGATCGAGTGGTTGCGATCGAAACATGTCATGGTAACCTGCCGGCCAGGGTTCGAGCCCAAGCCACGTCAAGAATGAAAGATTATCAATAACAATTTTAATTGATTTTCATGTTGTAAAATTCCTTTCTTCATAAAAATAATTTAATAAAAATTAAATTTCATGAACTTAAGCCTAATTAAAAATATTAAAAATTTGGATTAAAAACCATAAATAATTCAACAAAATAACCACAATACTAATTAATATTAAGTTTATTTTATACAGAAGTTGTGAAAACGAAAAATAGTTAAAGATTACTTTATTCCTCACTTGTGCTAAAGGTACCATTAACTATTTCGATCTTTAAAGGTCAGTCGTGAAAACGGGCCTTATACGTTGAACAGTTTTATCTAGTTTAATATCTTTATTTTTTCTAAAATCTTTATGGATGAAGTTTCCTGATGATCTGGCCTAAGCAACTAGTGAAATGCGCATAGGAATAGCTAATCCCATCAACAATAAATTTCAAGTGTTTTTATCAAGAATAAAAACTGGGAATTAAGCCCGAATAACAAAATCTTTTGAAAAAAAAAACAATTTTAAAAACCTTTGCCACTTTTAATTTTTTGTTTTTTAATTATTATAAAACTAAGTATTGAAGGAAAAAAGGAAGTTATTGAAAATTTCCTAACCACTTATGTTGTAGCATTTTTTGTTTTTTGTGTGTCTTAACTTCCTAAGCACCATTAAACAAAATGTTTATATCCGCCTTTAAAACATAAAAACAACTACAACAACAGCAAATAAAATCCCTTTAAAACAGTAAACCTCTCTTTAACCACACAACAAATTGCCTTAAAAGATTGCAGTTAGTAGTTTTTTTTTTACTATTTCCCATTTTTTTTTTTTTTTTTTTTTGGTGCATAATGCTACCATGTATTCATGAATGTACGTGTGCGTGTAGATGTTCTTACGGCATTTTTTGTTGTTTTTTCTTGAATTTCAACAAAATGCTCAAATACTTGACTACCACTTGGAAACACATGCACGAACTGACGTCTATAATTAACAGCAATTGCTTTACGATAACATGACATGCAACAATATATATAAACATATGTGATGGTATGTTTTTGTTATAAAAACACAGACACAAACATACTTTTGTACATTCTAACACAAATCAACATGTCTGTATAAGTATCAAGCAACAATGGAAAAAAGTATTAAGAGTATTTGTATGTATGTTTGTAAAAATGTGTCGTGTTTTTTTTTTTTTTTTTTTTTTGTGGAAGAGAGCTATTGAATATTTTGTAGTATAAACGTATACATGAATGCCCATCATCATCTTCAGCACCTTTTATCATAAGAACTACAACACAAAACAACAGTGTTTGGATTTCATATCAGGCTTTTGTAATTTGTAAAAAACAGAAAATACAGACCGCGCAAAATCAGCCAAAAACAAGTGCGAATAAAATGCATGAAAACTAATAACAAGCTTAAAGATAACTAGCAAAATCATTATGAGCTACTTAAGCAGCAATGCGAAGACGTTTGCAAGAATTAGAATTCATCCAAAGCCAGGGAAATTGGGTACCAGATGATACAAAGCCCTGAGATGTAACAAGACGATTTTGCATGACTGTAATGCTGTTGAACGCCATTAAAAGAAATCTGTTTTGCATCTAATTTTTTTGCAATTTAAAAAATGAATCTACTTCGAAATCAAATGAAAAGCACGGCCAACCAAAAGAATCAACTTCATAACAAAAATTAGCTATGTGTTAAGAAGGACCAAGATGTTCCCATATATTATGAGATGCTAAAATTGATTCAAACGATCACAGGGGAAGAGCACCGATTTACCCAAAGCAAGAATTTGTCAAGAAAACGCACACCTAGAGTAAAAACATGTTTAAATATGGTCACCTCCAACAATACTATGCTTAAAAAAATGTTTAACCAAATTATGTTCAATTTAACCATATTATTGTCAACGACAACCATATTATGGTTAAAAAAAGTCCTCCATCAAAAAGCCACAACCATATTATGGTTGCATCCGAACATATTATAGTGAATAATAACTAAAATATGTTTAACATTTATAATAGCATGGAAATTTTTCAACCATAGCATGTTGCTCTTGAAAAAGAGGAAAATACTATTGTTAATTTAAAAACAAATTATTATCATATTTACCCATAACATGTTTAGAGGCAACCATAATATGGTTGTGACTTCTTGATGGAGGACTATTTTAACCATAATATGGATGTTGTTGACAATAATATAGTTAAATAAATCATAATATGGTTAAAATTTTCTTCAAACATAGTATTGTTGGAGGTGACCATATTTAAACATGTTTTTTCTCTGCGTGCATAAACCATGCGACCAGACATGAATTGCAATACCAGTTAAATGCTATTTAGGAAAAAGGAGTTGGGATGTTTTCTTCATCCGCCCTATAGTCCACGCTTGCCCCATCTAACTATCATTTATTTTCGATCAATTCAGCAAGCTCTTACTAGTTTATGCTTAACTTAAGAAAACGTTATCAGAAATTCACTTATTGTTGTCTTAGTCTCAACAATTTCTTTTGGACCGCATTTATTTTTTATCTTAGAAAATTTATAAAAACCGAATTTTGTATGCCTTCTAATGGACATTAGACTTGGCCATACTGAGCGTATACTTGTTTAATTATCAATACGCCATTTATATGTAAAGCGGCCCATACACTTGCAATATTATTGTAAAGGGTGGTTAAATTTCAAGAGCCGATGTTGATTTTGAATAAAACACAAACTATTTAGGAAATTATTGTAATTTTATTTTATTATGATATATTGGTATTACTCAATTATGTATGGAACAAAATATCGGCCAAATGGGCGCCGCGACCACGGCGGCACACCTCCATCCGATGGTCCAAATTTTCGATGACCCTGAGGCATAATGGAGGTTCTATGCCGTTAATGTGCCGAATTATCTCATCCTTTAGCTCTTGAATTGTTGCTGGCTTATCGACGTACACCTTTTCTTTCAAATAACCCCAAAAAAAAAAGTCCAACGGTGTCAAATCACATGATCTTGGCGGCCAATTGACATCGCCATTACGTGAGATAACACGGCCATTGAATTTGTTGCGCAAAAGAGCCATTGTTTCGTTAGCTGTGTGGCAAGTGGCACCGTCCTGCTGAAACCACATATCGTCCACATCCATATCTTCCAATTCGGGCCATAAAAAGTTCGTTATCATCTCACGATAGCGAACACCATTCACAGTAACTGCCTGACCGGCCTCATTTTGGAAAAAATACGGCCCGATGATGCCGCCAGCCCATAAACCGCACCAAACAGTCACTCTTTGTGGGTGCATTGGTTTTTCGGCAATCACTCTTGGATTCTCATTCGCCCAAACGCGGCAATTCTGTTTATTGACGAATCCACTGAGGTGAAAATGTGCCTCATCACTGAAGATGATGTGCACGATATGCATTTTGATTTGAACGCCCATTTTCATAATAAGTCTGGATAGCTTTAACACGTTGTTGGATTGTGTATCTCTCCATGGTTCAAATTGAGTAAGTCTGAAATAGAGAAATGTCAAATAAAATTCGGAAAAAAACTTGGCGTTTAGGTGTGGTTCACATTCAACATCGGCCCTTACAATTTAACCACCCTTTATATGGTATTCGCCATATTATTTCCATTTTGTCCTATATTATGCAATAAGTCGCACATTGTTTTCATTCATTCAATAAAAAGGTGAACATAACCTATAGGAATAACATAAATAGCATTGTACAATGTTGCCAACACATACTACTTTCTTTTCGTTGTGTAATAAAAATCAAAAGTCTTTTGATTGTTGCCAATATATTGTGCCATCATCGAATATCACATACACATTGGCGATATAATTGTACAGTACGTAAAATTGAACAATTTTATTGCAAGTGTATGAGCCGATTAACTTTAAAAACATACGGAAATTTAACGGTGTTGTCCCTGCGCATAACTAAAGGCATGATTTTGAATTTTTGCTGGCGAAGGGTAAAAATATTTAAAATACAAACCCAATCAAGCGTAACAGTATTACATCAGCTTTATCAAATAATTTTGCGATAGATCGAAACACTGTGCTGGTTCATAAAACAAGTAAAACAAACCAGCGAAATAATTATATGAATAACCTATAAAAATAAAATTTCTGCTTTGGAACAATCTTATCAGAAATGAAAGGCAATTTAATAATGAAAAAAAAAATTAGACTTAAGCTTTTTTGAATAAAAAAAGAAAAATGTTGAAAAAATGTGAATGAATTTTGATAAAGGCAATTAATAAATTGATATAAATTACTTTTTTATATATAATTTTTGAAGTTTTTGCTTTTTTAAAGATTCCACTTATTCAAACCACTGAAGTTTCCTTAAACCAGCAAACTTCACGAAACCAGAAACCTTAAAAAGCCGGAGTATATATTGTATCGTTGTTTGTTTTAATGAAAATGTGTGGAAATTTTAAACGTTTCAGGAAAAACAAAATTCAGAAAGAACAACGCACGAAAGCATTTACCACCACCCTGTACACTCACAACTGTAGATACACACACGACAATATCAGTTGCAAAAACAGAAAACAGCAGGAATATGGCGGCAGCTGCAACAATAAAAACAGTGCAAAATTCCAACTACAAAAAATGTTATAACGGGAAAAAGTTAAACTTTTTTAACGTTCAATTTGTGTTGTTGTTATTTTTAACAATATCTTGCCGAACACAAACATACACATGAAATAATTATTGAAGTTATTGCTTTAGTTGTTTGACTTTTTTTTTTAATAACAACCACTCAAACTGTATTTGGGAAGTGTTAAAAAGTTCAATACAAAAATAAAAATGTTAAAAAAATCATAAAAAAATGTCTAACAGATGACAAAGTATTCATAAAAGAGATAGTGCATCTGTATGTATAAAAGTAATGAAAAATAAGTCAGGGGAACTTTTGATTTTATTTCCTTTTGCTTCTGTAATTTTTTTTTAAATATTTAAGGAATGTTTGGTCAATCGGAAATTTAAGGTGTTGTGGGCTAATAAATTTTGGAAAACCAACTTTTAATAGCAAACTACGAGAAAATTTCATTAACATGTATAGAAAATTGTATAAATGGCAAATTTAAAGGACATTTATCGAAAGATAAAAAATTTTTGGAAAATTTCCAATAAGAAGCAAAGTTTTGGATAACGTTCTATTAAAACCCAATTTTTAAAAATTTTTTATTAATAAATTAAAAAACAAATATATTAATTATTCTTTGAAAAAATTCTATAATTTTTTTTTAAATGCCCTTTCAATAGCAAACTTTAAAAAAAAAGTCCTAAAGGATGGTCCAACCATGTGGCACGATATTAACCTTAACGTCAAGTTTTATGCCCAGCTTAATTTGAAATTTCTTTGTTTCAGTGTTTGACAAATTCAACCATGGGGAGGTACACAATTGATTTTAAAGCCTTTTGGGCGTTAAAATCAAAATGCATTTCGTGCATTTCGTGACTTTTCTGGGCAGCATAATCGACCAAATGTGTCCACAATCGGGCGACTTTAACCCAAATTTCAGCGAACCGGATCTGTTGGAAATGTGAAAACACCTGTGCATGCTAGCCTAGTTCGTTCTGGCTGGCCGCGTCATCGGGCCATACTTCTTCGAAAATTAGATAGGCCGAGCAGTTACCATGAATGGTGTTCGCTATCGCAATATGATATGTGGCCAGAAAATGTGACTTTTTTTAAGCGATCGGTTATTTGAAAGAATACACCTACATTCAGTGATGCCTACAGTAGGGGATTTCCCCTTTTCTTAAAAAAAAAGTCACACAAATTGCAGTGCAGGTTTGTGATAAAATCTGCTGCATACATCCAGGCTTGAACATTTTTTTGCACTTATCAATTATAATTCTCCACAAATTTATTTTTACCGGCAAAACTGTTGATTATAAAGAAAAACGTTATATGAACGGATTAAAGAAATTGTAATTCTAAATTTTTTTGAGTTTGTTTTAGCAAAATCGGACAAGTGGTTCTCGAGTTATGTTAAACAAAAAAACATCAAGATAAGGAAAAAATTTAAAATATCATAAAAAAAACTGACACATACGAACGCCAAACCCTTTGAGGGTTTTACTATACTGACCTAGTACCATCACCCTGACTTGGAATTTCTCACCCCCCAGACAATAATCCCAAAAATGTTCCATAGTGTAATAAAAAAAATATTAATATAATTCTCTGAAAACTTTTTGTATTTATTTATGATTTAAAAATATGTTTGAAAAAGCATCTTCTTTATAAATTGCATTAAAATATGTAGCAAGTTTTTAGATAACAGAATATATTGGACAATTTTCTAGATTTTAAAAAATTTTTTTGGAAAATTTCCTACAAATAGAAAACCATTTAGAAAATTTCCTATAATACGCAATTTTTCCAAAAATAGCAAATTTTTAAAAACTGTGTAAAAATTATTATTTTTATCATATAGTCGTTCAAGCCCGACTATATGATACCCTACACCACAGTATTTAATAAAACACATAATGCTTATGCGTCCATATTAATATGGATTTATATATCGTCCCCTTAATATAACAGTAGCGTATGTGCTCATACGCTATTATTTTTTTATTGCATATTTAGAATCTCCATCATTGATTTTATGTCTGGTCAAAATTTCGTCAAATTCTACTTCCAAAAAGTTGGTCAAAATGTCGTAGTGTATAATTTCTTATTCAAAATTTTCCTTCAATAAGTGTGTAAGCTCATATGCGCTATTTTACTTAAAATTGCCACTCCAAAGTTGTTAAAAGAATAATAGTGTATACGCATTATATTCCATTTTAGCCTGTAGAAAAAAAATACACTTTTTGAAAACTTTAACTCATAAAATAGCGACCATCGAAAGCTGCATGATCTCCAAAATTTGTGCAAGAAGAATGTAATTCCTCGTGGCTCGCAGTCATTTTTCTTTAACTTACAAGGTGGAAAGAAGCGAAATTGTTTAGATGAGCCAGATGTAGCAGAGGAAGAGAAAGAAGACGAATGAACTTCTAGTTATTTTTGATTTACGCAATGTATACCTTGATTTGTCTTAATTTTTTTTTTTATAATATCCCAAATTGGAAACTAATGAATATGTGCCACTGAATCAACAAAACTATGCATAAATCACAGTTTTATAATGTTACAAATTGATATTTTTGAGATCAAATATTTTAGTAAAAATACCGTAAAATTATTGAATAAAACAGCGTATACCATACAAAATAAGATAGTGTATCAGATACATCATACGAATTCCTTAAAAAATAAAATAGCCTATATGGAGGACCTGCACTTTAAATGACATAATTATGGTCTTAAAGGATGCGTAGAATAAAAAAAATTGGTCAATTTAAAGACAATAAACGATATTATGTATTCCCCTTGTGGTCCTATTTTTGAAAAACTGCATAGGTTATGTGTCCATATAAATGTGTTTCTATATATGATTTAAATTTCATTGAAATCGGTTTGATATTTTCTGAGAGGCAGAAATTTCCCTCTATCTTCCCTCGTGGTCCTACGATTCGGCCCATTTTCAATAGGCATGGTCCCTGTACCAATAAGAAGCTATATCCCAATTTTTATCAAATTGCGACCTGTACTTTGCGCGCAAAGTTACATGGACAGCCAGCCAGCCGTACGGACATCGTTAGTTCGACTCAGAAAGTGATTTAAGGTCGATCGGTATACTTTAAGGAGGGTCCAGAACCAATATTTTAAGGTGTTACACACATCAGCAAAAATGCATAATACCCTCTCCACTATTGTGGTGTGGGTATAATGAATGAGTCTTAAGTATTTATTTAATTTCTAGTATCGCAAAAATATGGGGTGAATTAAGATATTATTTAAAAAATTTAGCTTTACTCAAAAGGCTCTGATCCTTTTCTCATAACTTTATCGTTTTTAAGTCCCTTTTGCCCTTAACAAAATGTTTTAAAAGTAATTTTTAGATGCTTTTTGATTTTAATACATTTTAATTTAAGCCCTCAACCCCATATGAACTCAATACAAACAAACATTATGTTCCTTTTGTGACGGAGCATTCTGTGTGCACAAGTCAGTTGCCCCAAAATAACGTTGTTTTTGTTGTCTTCGGCTAAATACACGTTTTGTTATTGTCATCGTTGCTGTTGTTCTGTAGAAACTATGGGCGGAAATAAAATTCAGTTGTTGCGGAAATAATGTTTTCCTGTTTTTCTCATTTAATATTTTGCTGATGACTTTTGGCTTGATTGTTGTTTTTAAGGATTATTTTTAATTCAAAAAACTTATATATTTTCAAATGCAAATGGACAAGGAAGATTAAAAGGTAGTTTGAGACAGAGCATTATAAAACCAAATGCTAAAATATATTTTTTTTTTTTTTAAGAAACAAAATAAAATAATTTTTTTTTTAGGTTTGTGGTAACAACTAAAAGAAATAAGTCAGTGTGTCAAATGTC
Source organism: Pollenia angustigena (assembly GCA_930367215.1). Classification (NCBI taxonomy): domain Eukaryota; kingdom Metazoa; phylum Arthropoda; class Insecta; order Diptera; family Polleniidae; genus Pollenia; species Pollenia angustigena. The sequence continues at coordinate 178,800,533 of OV884058.1, read as the reverse complement.
TATTTAATAAAAACGAAAATATTGTGAAATTTTTTTTGTGGTTATTTTTATTAAGTAAATAATTGGAATAAGCTTCATAGGATTTCAATTAAATGATTGCGTAAGCAATTTCATTAAAATTATATTTTTCTTTAAAACAAAAAAACGAGGATTGCTCTTAGAATTCATAGCCTCCTTATAAACGGATAGCTATCAAAAATGGCTTTATAATTTTTCGATGTAGTTTCAATGACGATCACTTGTATATGGGCATATCCGTCAAAAGGTCCACCGTGACCGAAAACTTAAAAGTTATTAAAAGCTGATTATTTTACGATATTGTTATAGAGAAATATTTATATTTCACTAATTTTATAAATTAACCATAAATTTGTTCACTTAGATTAACAATCAGACTGTAAAGTTCTGCAAACGTAATTTCTTATATGTGAGAATATTTTATTGTATGTTTTCTTTAATATTTATCTTTCTTAAAAGAGGTGATATTTGATAAAAATTAGTCCAAAAAAATGTTCTTACATGGTCTGTAATCTAAGGAACAGTTCGAACTTCGAAGAGAAATATGTTATTCGGATTAACGGTAAATTTTTATTTTATTTTGATCATTATTCAGTTCAATTATTACGGAAAAAAATCGAAGTGTCACGTATCGACCCAGATTTTGGCTTAAAGAAAGAAAATACGGAAGATTTTGGAATCAAACCAAAGACATTTTAATGTTACATTGCTACGTAAAATTCTGATAGTAGTTTGACTAAAAAATTGTGCCATGGCCATAAAAACTACTTCTGTTTTTTTCACGTTCGAACCGCTACTTCTTTTGCCATTATCTTTGACCTAGAATCGCGCCCTCCATAAACTTTAGCATAGATAACAGTGCCTTCTTAGTGCTATAATTTAAGGGTTAAGAGAACGTAAAAATATTTGTTGCTTAAAATGTTATTGCATTTTTGATGCGTACGACTATCACGTTCAACAATTTGGAATTACCCATATGCGCTGGAATCAAATTGAGGTATCCCCAAAAACAGTTTTTTAATGCATCAACGGTTTTTTAAGGAGACATAAATATACGGAAAATATTAACATGAGCACCTGCCGGGTAGGCCTAATCTAATTTTGGTGTTAACCACTGGGTGAAAAACATTGTATATACCAACCGCCCCTGTGTGTGAACGCAACAACTATACACAAAATGCTATTTACGTTTAAAATTCGTTGGAACTATACTTTCGCCCCTTGTTTAGGAGATGGAGCCATCTTACCTCTGCTTTGGCACATGCTATTAGTTTTTGTTGAACTGTAATAGCACATAGATAGATCCAGCAGCGGTCTGTATTTTTAACAAGTGCCTTCCCACAACTTTGGGACCTAACAGCCAATAGACAGACCGGTGCCATATCTTCGAGGGCTATTGAATTCCGTCTTTCAAGATAGGATATCTAGTCAAACTCGATCTCAAAAGAAATTTCCATTTCGAACCCTGTCTAATTCCAGCGACTGACTGAATCGGATATGGGATATCCTTTCAACATGACAAAATCGTTGGAGCAGCTAAATATTCATGCATTGCACTACTGACGATTGCCATACTAATGCCCAAACTTGTGGGCAATATGTTACATGCCAATCTTGCGTTTTAAGTTTACGCAAAGCTTCGATTTTTTCTAAAATGCATAATGACTGATTTTGGAAGACCATGACTACTTTCGACCTTGAGTGAAATGTTGCCACGAACATTACTGGAATTTTGAAGTGGGCAAGGAACGGACTTTAACATCATAAGTCGAAGCCAGTCGATCCATGCACTTAAGTCTTCATACTCCCGGTTTAAAGCCGTTAAACAAATTATTGCAAAGAAATGTTTTCGAAAATTCCTTTTTCGCTGACACAAAATTTTCAACATTTTGTAAACAACACGAGATGGGCTTAAATTGCAATATTTTCTAAAAAAAGATTATGGCTAATAAAAAGTCTAACTTTCAAATTTGTCAGATGAAACTTGTAAACACTCGATGCTGCCAAGATTTAAAATATAAAAAGCAGCCCTCGTATGTGAAAATAACATTTTATATGCCTTTTTGTATGGCAGTGTTAAGGTTTCTTATTTTTTTTATTTTTTTGTTTTGTTAGACAAAAAGAACGTGAAGTATTTGTTGTTCATTACACATTCGAGTCTTTGAAAGTACATATGTCTGAATGCACTTCGCATTATTTTCTTTATGTCGGCTTTAAGCATGAGTTAACACAGACACTGGTTTAAAAAGTATTCGCATACTTTATAAGCCAAGAAGCATTCAACATTTAAACAACAGTTATGGCTAAAAGTATGGACCACACAACAAATTTTCTAGCTGCTATTAAAACAAACTAATTTTTAGAAAACCCTGATTTTTTTGATAACCTCGAGCACTGGAATTTTGTTTTCTTGCCAAACTAAGAAAGTTCATTTATTTTTATATATTCCAATTTATTGAACGATCATCAGCATAAATGCTTTTCAATAAAATTCGAATTGCTCATCGTTTATTTCTTAAATTTGTGTTTCCTTTTAAATCATACACAAGTTTATGCACCCCTTTTCTTTATCAAATACCTTCAATCAACAAGTCATAACAACTTCATCATGCAACATGAGCACAATAATTTGACATACAACATAAAATCACCGAAGTGTGAAATGTTTTAACATAAAGATCGAGCAGCATCACTGTACTATATACACACATTGTATATGTATTGTATACATGTATGTATAAAGAAATATTGAGGCAACAAACATTATTTTGAAGGCACACTTGAACAAACAGCAACATAAAAAGTATAAAGGAAAATATAAAGAAATAATGGCTGAATAACTAAATGGAAGAAAATAACAAAAAAAAAAAAGAAATGTTAAATTTGTTGTTTGTTGTTCATACTCAGACAAATAACAAGAACAATAAAAACTTCAACTACAACAAAAGTATTAGTCATGCAATGTAGCACACATATTTGCACACAAACAATGCTCCAGTGTATTTTTGTATGTGTTCATAAGGAGCGCTTACTACTTAACAACAATGTTGCATGCAACACAAACATATTTATGCTAAAATTGTGTGTTTTAAACACTTAAACTGACGATTATTTCACAGCTTTGTGGCTAGAGAACTTCAGAAAGTTTGAATACAAATCACTTTTTTGTAGTCCTCAATAATTATGTAGCTGTTACATTCTTGGACTAATTTAGATTTTCCCAATTGGTGGCGAATTAAATGACATTATGTGTTCGTTTAGATTGAACCCTAAATGCCAAGGGCCCCTTTACTTCTAGCTAAACGTATACGTTGCGGAAAGCTGTTGCTCTTAACCTTACGAAACTTATATATAAAAACATAGGTACTTCTATGTAAATGAAACGTTGTGTTGCGGAGTTAGATGATAAAATCAAAAACATTCTCCGTTTTTTACGTATCAGCTGTTAAATAATTGTATGTTTACTAATGTTTGTTGATAGGGCGAACGAACATTCTACGTTAATGGCGTTTTTTTATTTTAATACAAAGCGCACAAAAGCATAAGTTGGAATTTAAAAATTAAGTAAATTTAAATAAATATTATTTTTTATTTCTTAACACATTTCAATACGATTAGGTATTTTTAGTAACTACAAACCAAAGTATCAACAACCATTTACGTCAACAGCAACGAATCCATCTAAATTGACTGTTTGGTGCGGCTTATACAATCTTTCGAAATGAGCAAGGAGATGCCGTTAGGCGCAAATTGCCATACAGCGCGGTCAACAATCGAAAATTTCCTTTAAAAAGCAAATATTTGAAAAATTTCCTAAAAAAGGTTTTAAAAAGTTAATTATTGCCAAATCATCTATAATCTTGTTGCTAAAATTCTATTTTGTGGAAAATTAACTATAAAAAGCAAATTTGTAGAAATTTTCTTAAAATAACCAAGTTTATTGAAATAGTCAAGTTTATATAAAAAACCATTTTTGTCTTAAATTTTCTACAAAAAGCAAATTTTTTAGAATAACTTTCATAATTACCAAATGTTGCATTCTTATTTTTTCCTGTTATAAATACTTGCTTCTATTTGGAGGTTTGTAGGAGTTTCATGGTGGTATAATAGTAGAGTTTGCTAAAAACCGTAAAAATGTGAAACCGCGGTTTCGGTTTTAAAATGATTAAAACCGGCCGGTTTCGGTTCGGTTTTCGGTTTTAAAAATATCAAAGTTAAATTCTTACATAAACATATATATTTTTTTTTTGCAAGTTTTTTAATTGTTTCAGTTCAGGTACTTTTATTCGCCCTTAAGTGTATACCTGGGCCTGGCCAGGCATTTTTTGACTTTTTCTAGTTTTTTTTATATAATTATTAAGTATTCCGCAACTGGCCAAATGAAAATTTTGTGCATATTGTATCCATCAGGCCCTTCCCTATAATATATGTACTGCAGTAAATAAAATCAAAATGAAACGTTTCAAAAGGCATACACAACACATAAGAATTCTTCCTTTTCTGTTTTTTCAAAAAATTATTTTATTTCCCAACAAAATGTTCCTGCTATAGCTATAAAACTCCATACATATAAAAGTAGTCCCAGCCTTGCCCAGGGGTTCGTTAGTGTGAGTTTTTTCTATAGCCACAAGGAACTCCATACAAAATTCAAGTGGCCCAGGTGGCAGTTTATGCCTCACAAATAAGGTGTGTACTTAAGAGTTATAAAGATAACATTTGTTCTTCTTAGTACTTATTTTGAATTTTAAGAATTTTGAAATACCTTGTCATTGTTGAAGGCTGTTATGTATAAAGTTTTTGTATATTAAGTACGAGTATGATGTTTAATTTGCAATTTCTTTAAGCATAAATACATTGTTAAAGTTAAAGCTAAAACCGAGGTTTTTTGTCGGTTTTCGGTTTCGGTTTTTAGGCATTTAAAACCGCGGTTTCGGTTTCGGTTAAAACCGAACAGCAATCCCTATATAATAGTATTTGCATGTACGTGCGTTTAATAACACTGTGCGGCAAAACGCAAAAAAAACGGTAGCAAGAACTGCTTGCCGGAATAGGGTCTGTGTGCATACTATCAAACCAAATGTACATAGATCGGTCCATATTTATATGGACACATAAGCTATGCATTTTTTTTTTTTTTTTTAAAGAAGGACCACGAGGGGATGGACGGGCTTGACCGACTATACTTTCTTTCTTGTTTTTTTATGGACTAGACAAATTTTTCGCTCGAAATATGTCGAAAATGATACTTCATAACTTGATAACGATTTATCTGATCGAAACACTTACAAATAAAATTTACGTTGAGTCATCCAAATTACATTTTTTATATTTTGAACTCTTGTTTCATGAAATTCGGTGGAAAAAATGTTGGTGTTGGCAAAATCGCAAGATTTCGGGCGAAATATTAGTTAAGCCTATAAAAAACTAAGCGTTAAAGAAAAAAAAAACTGAAAACGGATTTGAATTTAATGCCTTAAAATCTTAACAGGGATAATGCCATATATTTTTGTTAAAAGTGATTGTTTTGCCGACCAGTGTACTCATAATGATTAGAACATAAAAATCTTGATGGCAACAAAGTAGAAAAAGCACAAAGTAATTCCCATACTCGCATACAAGGAAACCAAATAATACTCTCACATACAAAAGTTAACGTCAGATTAATTTGTTTTTTTCGCTCTCGCATTGTTTTTTATACAGAGCAGATTTTTGCATTACATTGAGTTTTTTAAATTGTAGCAACGCAGCAGCTTTAAAGGAAAAAAGTACTTAAATTTTACAGAAATTAATGGAGGTGGAATTTAAAAGAAATGATGATTTTTCTAAAAAAAAAAATTACTAAGCTTTTCTGTCACAGTCGAAAATTTTTTTATTTCAGCAAATATACATATTTCACTTAACCTACAAGAGAGTATTAAATCAAAATATAAAACCGTTTTAAATCCAAAATATTAATTAAGTGTCGATTTCTTTTAAAATTAAAAAAAAAAATTTTTGAATTTTGTTGATCAAGAGCGATATGTGAAAGGTTTTAATAATAACAACTCGATTTGAATAAATTTTTTTAGAATATATATAAAATAATAACCAGGGAAACCGGAAATAGGCACTAGAATGTAATTTTATAATATTTACAGACCTTTATGTATTAACAAGATTATGTTACAAGGTTAAGATTTATAAAAGAGTTATATCTGCATTAAAAAAAAATAAAAGGGTATCAAAATATGATTCAAACAAATGGAATTTAGACTATAAACTTAAGAAATGCTCTTTTAAGTAATATATGCACAAAATGCTGCAAATTGTAAAAACATGCAAAAATATGCACCAACAAATCGATGCCAAAATTTAAAAGAAAACCTCTTAAACGGATAAATATATTTGGTTTCTGCTTGGATTAGACACGCCCAAGGAAAAACATACACCTGCTTATTTAGGGTTTCCTAAATAATCACTTTTCATTACCAAGTAATGTTTTCTAGAAGCCACTTAAACTTATTGTCAGTCTTAATTGGAATCAGAATATATCTTCTATCTATCTATCTATATATATAAAAAAGGATGTGTGTATGTATGTAACGTATGGACTTCAAAACGGCTGGTCCGATTTTGATGAAATTTTCAGGGAATCTTCAGAATATTCAGGCGGGTGACACTGTGACGTCTGATTTTTGATTTTCGGTCTGCGGGCGGAGGGGCGTGATATCTATATAATTTGGACGATTTTTTCTTTAAAATGATCGCCATGGTCCAACTGAGATTTATACGAAAAGAAACTTTTGTCCCGCCCGCTTTTACGCCCACTTTTTCGAATTACCTTAAATCAGAAAGCGGCTCCATCGATTTGACAAATTTTTCTTTCAAATGTTCGTATTAATCCATTTTAGGTTTTTATCGAAAGAAAAATTTACCACGCCCACTTTTTATATTGAGCGCATAAGTTGAGAACGGCTTAACCGATTTGGACGATTTTAAAACCTTTAAAATCATCGCCATGGTGCCCCGGTAGGCCAGCTAGTAGTGAGCTAGTCTATCAACCCCGGGGTTGCGGGTTCGATTCCCGCCAGAGACTCTGGTTTCTTTCCTGCAGACAAGCGTCAAGCTTCGCGGGGATTAGCATAGGGAATTACAAAATTTAAAAAAAAAAAAAAAAAAAAAAAAAAACTTTGGTTTTTACTGAAACAAAATTTTGCCCCGCCCACGTTTTTCGATCTACCTAAAATAAAAAACGGCTCCATCGATTTGACTAATTTTTTTTTTTAAATGTTCGTATTAATCTATATTACGTTTTCGTCGAAAGAAAAATGTACGACGCCTACTTTTAAGCCCACTTTTTCTATTAAGCTCATAACTTGAGAACGGCTTGACCGATTTGGACGATTTTTTCTTTAAAATCATCGCCATGGTCCAACTTAGGTTTTTCCGGAAAGAAAATTTTGGCCCGCCTACTTTAACGCCCACTTTTTTCGATTTTCCTAAAATCAGAAGACGGCTCCTTCGATTTGACTAATTTTTCTATCAAATGTTCGTATCTTTTTAACGGATTTTAAAAATCGAACCGAAACACTTTTCCTAATTTGGACAGGACAACGTCTATCGGGTCAGCTTCTATATTTATAAAGTTTAACATATAAAATGCTAAAAATATTGACTTCTCATTACAGAAAAACGTACTGAAAGAGCTTTTGCAACTTAATCCTGGTTTATTTAGAGTAAAATATATATATTAAAGTACTTAAGTTATTGGTTTTTTAAGTCTTTTGGGCTCAATAAATTTTTTTAGTTTCTGCTTTTTAAAAATTTCACTAAAAGACTCTAAATAGTTTATATAGTTTTCTACATACAGACATTCAATGACTGATATGAAAATCTCAAGAAAAAAGGAAAAAACCACATTTATAATCGTATAAAAACGAAAAAACATCATTACTGTTCGCTTTGTTGCTAAGCGTTTAATTGGAGCACGAGTAAACAACAACAAAAGCAGATAACGTGTAGTTAGTGTTGGCATATGCAGGCCTAAGAGAAGGGTTCAGGGGTATAATAGAAGACGACTAGAATAGAAATAGAGGGAGAAAATTCGTTTACATGGGTCAAGATAACATTAATCTGTAATTGTGTGCGTAAAAAATATTATAAATTAAAATGTAAGTTATTGTTGTTAGATCACAGTTAAGATGGAGGTCCACGCCACGCGTTTTTGCCTCCTCGCATTGCATATTTGTCATACCTTTTTTGCTTTCTAAATTTCAACTTACATGCAACGCTTTTTAAGCAGCATCACTACAAGTAAAAATAAAATTTTATTGTCAAAATCAGCTGACTTGTGCGAACAGTGCTTGTGACGCGTATTACAGTAGAGAGTAAACTTAATTTTCACATTCAATGGCTCAAGGCATCTTACGCTTCAGTGCATGTTACTTGCTACGTAAAACAACACAGATTCTACTTTTTTGACAGCTGCGTAGGCAGTGAAAAGGCGCAGAACTCATGGTGTGAATATGCAGCCTTACAAAATTTTTGAGAGCATTTTTTAAGAATTTTTCTTTCTCCCATTCATTTTTACTTTCAATGTATCAGGGCACATTCATAAGTCTGTGTTCATACGGCTCTTGTCTTATTGACATGATTGCTACTTTATAGGCGAGATGGACGAGGGGAAAAGAAACGAGAACACAGATGCATGATACTGTCTTTACGTTTTGCTTTTTCATTCGTTGTTTAATTTTGTTATCAAATATCAAAAAAGCACATGTCGTCAACATGACAGGAATCATTTGAACGCCAATTCATGTTCAAAGAAGAAAAAGGAAGAATCTTGTCAATAAGACATGAGCCGTATGAACGCAAACTAAGAGAGAGCAAGGCGCATTCATAATTCCACTTTGTCAAAAGTTGTTTTTTGTTAGAGAAAATTTTGACAATTTGGAAATTTTTGTAAATGCAAAAAACTACGAGAGCCATGAATGCCAAACCCATGACACATTCATAAAGTTTCGATGAAGGGATATTAACTAGATTCGAAATTCGTTTAAACTTTAAAGTGAAACAAAAAAGTTTCGCTTAAGATTACGTACATGTAAAATGTAACAACAATATACATAAGCTCATTTCGTTCTGTCGTTTTTTTTCTCTCACTCTCTCTTCTAGTCAATATTCTGTGTTTTGTATGCTGTCATAATTATTTGTTTGTATGCGGTTGAGGAAACTCATGCCTGCTGTTCATTTTGTTTTGGCTGTTTTTAGCGTATGCGTACGCTTAAAGAGCAATTAACTTTAAGCAGGAATTATGATGATTACAAATGTCTATTTTTTGCTGTTGGTTACTTGTAAGATTTGTTTGTGGGATTCTTTGTCTAAGAATTTTCCAAAGGTTTGTGTGAATATAAAGCGATAATTAAATGACAAAAATCAACTGAACAGTTTTTATTTTTTTTTTATATGTATGTATGTATGTATGTCATATTTTTATCCAGCTGTAACTATAAAGAGTAATGAGGCACAGTTTGTCATTGGGAACAAGCCCTTACAAACTGCCTTTAATACCAACTTAGATCCCTTCTCAAAGAAGTGAGTAAGGCAGGTCACTAAAAATAAAAAGTAAATAAAACTGAACAACTTCCTTTCTCCCCTCTTAAAGAAGAGAGAAGCAAATGTGTACTGAATATTTTAGGAGGTCTTAAAAAAGAAGTTTATACCTTCTAGAAGGCATACTTCTGAAGGCAGGATATCATGCGAAGCGAATCGTTTAGAAAGACAGAAGTGGAAGAAATTGCAGTTTTTCTTCTTAGACTTCAGTTTTATAAACGCTGGTATAGAGGCCTTCAAAAACGCCTGCCACTTGCGGTCCTTTCAGTATTTACCGCTGGGTAGTTAACTCACATTTAAACAAATAACGTAATAAAAAGGAAAGAGAAGATATAAAAAAACTTTGTGAAAAAGGAAATTAAAGGAAAATAATGAGAAAAAAGAATGACAGCAGCTTTTGTGTTACTGTCTTTAATTCAAATTTTTTTTTAGTTTTGTCATGATTTATGAATTATTAAGCATTATGCGTTAGTAGAAATGTATGTATGTGTTTTTATATATACATACATACGTATGTATATATTAAATATAAACGACATAGTCATAAGTATATAAAGAGTCATAAAAAGGACCTTTGTGTAGTAATTTTAATCCATTTAAAAAGCTTTAAAATATTAAAAGATTTTTTTTTTTAAATAATTCCTAGCAAATTATGATAATTATAAAATTATTGCGGCTTTTAACGCGTTTATATAAAATATATAATTTTTTCTATATTTTTTCATTGGTGGAATTTATTTATGTTTAACATAGTTTTTTAATTTGTTAATTTAATTGAACAGTTCACATTAATTGTAATTATCTTATCATTCTTATTTTTTCTTATATATGAAAGGCCTTATTCATAAAAAATATTTTCAGCTTATAACAGGTTTATAAAACTAATTTTATATGAAAATTTGTTTAATAAATCTTCTATGAATCTAAAATATTTTTTATGAATAAGAGGGTATTGATTTTAATTTTAGAACTAAAACATTCGGTCATATTCTGGAAATTGAAAATGAAGTGACACTAAAAAGAGACAAATTTAAAAAAAATTCTTGTTTTGAAGGTTTGCAGAAATGTTTATTTTTTAACGCTCCATACTTTGCGTTTAACTTTTGTTTACTAGAGCAAGTGGGGGGTGCTTTAAAACCATGGTAGATAAGGCCATTATGGCATTATTGCTCAATTGAATGGGAGATAAAGCCATAATGGCCTTATTGCCCAATTATTGAGAGATAAGGTCATATTTAAAATTTTGCGAAATGAGAGATAAAGCCATATTTTTTCAGAATATTGTTTTGCATGGTGCAAACATTCTGTAAAAGGAAAAACCTTAGTTATCATTGAAAAACATTTTTTATTCTTGTGACGCAGGCAGGAACACTTTATTCAGCGAAGCCACCTGCCGCGTCCTACTGGAGGAAAAACCCCCTAAGCACGGCCGCAGGATAAAGCCATTTTCTAATATTGCTAATGTTAGCTAAGGCCACGATGGCTTTATCTCCCATTCAAATAAAAAAAAAAAAAACAAAAAAGGCGTTATCTCCTTATTGAATGAGAGATAAGGGCATCTTGGCCTTTTATTAAAGCACCCCCCCCCCCCCGAGCAAGTCCCTTAGGCGGGAAAAACTGCTTTGATTTTTAAAATCAAAAATCATGATTAATTGCTTTCGTTACTCTTATTTTAAGTTGCAACAAGTTTTAGTAAAAGCCATGTTAAAAAGCAGGAATGCTGTTGCAACAATATTTAGTCATTAGAAGGGTAAAACTAACCTGTCTCACGACGGTCTAAACCCAGCTCACGTTCCCTTGCATGGGTGAACAATCCAACGCTTGGTGAATTTTGCTTCACAATGGTAGGAAGAGCCGACATCGAAGGATCAAAAAGCGACGTCGCTATGAACGCTTGGCCGCCACAAGCCAGTTATCCCTGTGGTAACTTTTCTGACACCTCTTGTGAAAAACTCTTTAAACCAAAAGGATCGATAGGCCGAGCTTTTGCTGTCCCTGTGTGTACTGAACACCGAGATCAAGTCAGCATTTGCCCTTTTGCTCTATGTGTGGTTTCTGTCCGCACTGAGCTGGCCTTGGGACACCTCCGTTATTATTTGAGAGATGTACCGCCCCAGTCAAACTCCCTACCTGGCAATGTCCTTGAATTGGATCATACCTGAGTATTGGGAGTTATACCAAATTTTAAATATTGAAAATAGCACCGAAGCACCATTTATCTCATCATAATTTGTTTACAATTATATAACAAACTCTTTGTACTTTGATCAAGAAGCTTGCATCATAACCCAATACCATAAGATATATAATTGTAATTTTGTTAAAATAGAATCACAATTAGTGAAATTTAAAATTTATTTCACAAAATTTTGTTATTTAATTGAAATTCACGTTCGAATAAATTACCATTAATGTGTTTATGCAAAAGCTTATATCATTAGCCTTTTAGTTAAAAGATCGATATGTGATGTCTTTTAGTCGCACAGTGACAGATCTTGCAGAAAGGAATTAATTGTGGGTTTTTTTAAACCGCTAGTCCGATTGGAATAAGATTTTAGGTGGCAACTAAGGATTTTTGTAGGACTGTAAATTTTTGATTTGGGGTCAAAATCAAATGAGGAGGATCGCCTTCTCAAAAAAGGGCACATCGGGTATTACAAAAATTGATAATGATCCAGAACTCTTGCTTTAACCCGATTTCAATTTAATTAATATTTTTCCACCAGTAAATGTGTACTAGTCGAGTTCTACAAAAAAAAGTTATCAACACTCATAGTTGATCTCGTATGGATTAGGAAATATCCTAAGCTCCTCTATAGTCCAACAAACATCGGCTTCGCTTAATTAAGCTTCTCTGCATAGTCGGCCTTTGGCTGAGCGCAAGAATTTTCTCCTCTATGGCATCACAAACACCGGCTTCGACAACTACAGCTTCTAAATTCGGGATTTGATATCGTGACTTTTAAATTAGGAATAAACAAATTTCAGGACTATAATAATTCGGGATTTCAAGATTCAAAATTCTAAAATTCGAAAGTTTGAAATTCGGGAATTTGATACTATCCCTTATTAGTGTCGCTAGAGAGACAAGCTAAGTCGACTTAGCATGTTTTTAGTTTTTTTACTTTTTTTAATTGTGTATTGTTCAACTTAAAATCTATATAATTTTGGTATTCATTGGCCAAACCATTATGAAGGCTTATTGCATAAATTGAAGCTTAACTTACCAGCAAACACACACAAGCAATTAGAAAGCTACTTAGTCGGTCGAAAGTTTATTATTAAAGAAAGTGATTATTTAAGCTCTCCTCAGCTAATTGACGCTGGAGTCCCTCAGGGTAGCATCCTGGGCCCACTTTTATACTTAATATATACTTCGGATATGCCAACAAACAACTACACCCAAACTTCAACATTTGCTGATGATACAGCTTTTCTAAGCGTGCATGAAAACAGCCAAGAAGCATCTCGATACCTACAGGATCATATATTTCAACTCGAAATGCGGTTAAAGCAATGGAGGAGAAAGGTCAATGAGCAAAAATGCGTACATATAACATTCACCTTGCGTCGGAAATCATGCCCCCATATTAAAGTCAATAATCAAATAATACCCCAAAATTCGCATGTTAAATACATCTGGATTCATCTAGATCGCCGTTTAACGTGGAAAAGCCATATAACAGCAAAATTAACTCAAATTAAACTAAAAGCCATCCAAATTCATTGGCTTATTGTAAGAAACTCTGTACTTAGTCTCGACTGCAAACTTCTTCTTTACAACTTCATCTTAAAGCCAATCTGCTGCTTGGTATTCAGTTATGGGACACTGCCTCGGCCTCTAATATCGAAAAAATTCAAAGGCGCCAAAATAAACTACTTCGAATAATCACAGCTACCCCTTGGTATGTTTCAAAACTATTCACAAGGATCTCAATGTTCCATTAGCTACAACTATGATAACGAAATATGCAGTAAAATACTTAAAAAGGCTCGAATTGCACCCGTACCCACTAGCACGAAATATTTTAAATGATAGCGGCTACACTCGCTAAAGAAGAAGAGACACTGCAGCACTTATCCAACTAAATGAGCGATAAACACCTACATATATATGTGAACAGAACCCGTGATGAAGAAAATTTTTAATTAGGTTAAGATTTGATTAATTATTGTTAGTTCATATTTAATATATGAAGATTCAAAAATAAAATAAATAAATAATGAAAAAAAAATTGGGCAAACCAGTCCAAATCCAAGTGAATGTTGTATTTAAGAGCTTCTCCTACAAAAATCAATTTTTCGACTTATCAAGTTTTGGAACTTAGCTGTCGAATTGGGATTCTAAGCCAATTATGATGAAACATGATTTGTATGTGTTTTTTTAGTTTTAGAAGTGATTCGACTAGATCGACAGATTATATATATTTATTCTGTGGTTATGCCAAAATATTTTGCTTTTGCACAATGGATTTTTTATTAAGGGTCTTCATGATGTTACTTAAAATTACCATTTGTGCAAATGGGTAAACTTGCGAGACTCGTTTCATGAAGATCCTTTTTAAGTTTTGTGTAATTTTAAACAATTAATGTCATTTCAAACAGAAACGTCAATAAAAAATATATTAAAAAAAAATAATCAAAAATATAATAAAAAACTTGGAATTTGTAAATTATAAATTAAATTTGTTTTTAAACATGCATAAAGAAAGCCAAAAGACTAATATGCTTATATTATTACAAGAATTTATTGTTTGTGATTTATTTACACTTGAAGTTTTCATTGAAAACGGCGGTAAGCATTAACAAAATTTGTCTGTATAAATGCACAATTGAACTGCGTAAGTTTACGAGTCAAAATTGTTGGGCAAATTTAAGCAGTTTGTGTAAATGAATTCTCATACAATTTTTGACAGTTCATTTACGAGGGCGTAAGAATGCACAGTTTGCACAGTTTACGAGACTTATAAACGATATCATGAGGACCCTTATTATGTTTTTCATTCTCCCAAGAAAATAAACTTTATCCATAATCTTACGTAAAACATATATTATGTTGCTTTCTAACATTGCCCTAGTAATAAATAAATCATAAATTATTTTGTCTACTAGAATTTTTCTGAAAAAAATATGTAAGTGCAATAAAAAAAAATATAAGCAATTAATTAAGTGTAAAATGGAAGAAGAATGTACGAAAAAAAAAGATAGCAATCAGGAAAGAACAAACGAGTTAATAAAGAAGAATTTAAATAAGCAAATCATTTTGAATGAAGAAATTAATTTATATTGTACACTTAAATATTCATATTCTCTTCAATTCAAGTTTAACATTATTCTTAAAGTCCCAATTTAACCCAAAAAGTTTAAACTTTTTGAAACTGAAACTTCTTATAACTTTTAAAATAGTTTTTTATGTAAAAGTTTCTTTTAAAAAATTCCAAAATTAATTTAATTTACCATTGGCACTTTCTTTAACAAGTATAAAAAAAAAACAAAAATCATTTAACTAGATTCTTAAGGATTTTCGCCAAGTTTTAGCAATTTTTATTTTTATATTAGTTTTTATATTGAGTTTCAAGTACTGAAGTTTTCTCTAATGATGTAATAACTTGTCGACGTTATTGTTTTTTCATTGGACTTGTTCACTTTTTTTCACATTTTGTATTAGATATAAACAATTTTTACAATATTCAACAAGGAAACTTACCAACATAATTGTTTTCGCTATGTTTTTGCTCATCATCCAGGATAAAATGATTTATTATTTACAAGAGCAACTTTTTTCTTTTATACTTTAAGATTAAAGGTGAAAAAAAAAAAAAACATATAAATTAAAATATTAAAAAAAATAAGTTCTATTGAATGGAATTTTGGGAAATGTGAAATGAAATTAGGGAAAAGTAAAATAAATTTTATAATAAGGGGCCTAATCGTCACAATCCAGATTCTAAAATATATTGTATCAAATAAAGTATCGTGCCGCCTCGAAAACCGGATTGCGACATTCGATAGCCCCCGAATCGGAATTTGTTAAAAAATATAATAAATTTGTTTGCTTCGTAGTAGAAAAGCAAGTCAGACTTCTATATTCGACTGTGCCGAATCTTTGATACCCTCCACCGACAGTTCCAATTATTCAGGAGTGGGGTCTTAATGATACCTATATATTATTAATTTTTCTTTATAAAAACGGACGTCAGCATTAAAATTGGTTGAGGCTTATTTCTATGTATATTAAATTATTGACAGACAATCAGAAAGTTTTATGCTTTTCTTTTTGGAAATTTTTGGGTAAAATATCATGATTCGTAAAAGTTTTAGCCGAACTTTAATGATTTTCCGGAGCGGAATTTGTGTAAATTGTGATAAATTATGGACCAATCATTCCCGAATTCTGTAGGTTGATTTCTGGTATTAAAAAACGTAAATTAGAATAAACTTCAATACAGCGGTGAAATTAGTTTTAGCGGTTACAGTGAATTTCAGAAGGCTGCTAAATGTGGGATCTAAGGTAAATTATGGGCTGTCTATCACAAAATTATATGACATTTTTTCAGCCCAAATGAAGCTAAGATGGAAAAAATTTTACCGCAAAACAAATATCCGCTACGGTTTTAGGCGTTTTTAATTAATTTCCCAGAAAGGACTTTATATGGAGCCTATGGTAAATTATGGCCAGATCATTATGGAATTTATTAGTGTGATTTCAAGTCCTATAATTATTTTTATATTATTTATTACGGGCTTAGGCGTACTAAGCTGTTTTCAGAGAGTAGGGTTAAATAGGGTAAATTATTGCCCATCTTTACGAAATTTAACAATATAATTACCAGTCGTATAACATGTTTTTCTGCAAAATCTTATTTAATCCGTGCAGTTTTCCCCCATTTATGTTAGTTTCCGATTTTTCTAGATTTCAATCCAAAACTGCTTAGGATAACAACAAGCCATTTGAGACCAAGTTTGTTATTTTCTGTTGAGTTTTCAAAGGACGGAGCACGGACAGACGGACGGACAGACGAACATGGCCAAATCGACTTAGAATTGCTCAAGAAACCAGACTAGATATACTTTATGGGGTCTGAGATGAATACTAAAAAAGTTTCACACGGAATGACAAACTTTTTATGCATACCCTAATTCATCACTAGTGGTGTTGATTTTAAACTGTAAACTAAGAAACAAAAAAGGTACTAACAAAACGGTTTATTTAGTAAATAAATAACTAATAAAGAAACGATTAAAGTGGACAAAAGAAGCATTTTTTGAAAAATATAAATGCAAATAGTGCGGCTTCGAGCTTTCATGTTGAGAAATTCTATTTGGACATCGCGCTAAGTAGTGAATTTCGCTGTTATTGTTAAATAGTAATGGCAACGTTGGTATTCTTTGGAAAAATGTTATCCCCTTTTTTATACACATTTGGTTAATTTTATTAAACAAACTTTGCTAAATAAATTTTTATATTCGAATGTGTATTCTAAGTCAAATTACAATCCTCAAAAGCTTTTTTTTATACTTTAATAGTCTTATTCCTTCAATATTTTGCTTTGTCGTACAAACATAAATTTTAGATTTTTGCTTTATTTTCAATGAATGTTGACTCCGATAGGGCTGCGGCAACTTTGCTCACTATTTATTTTAAACGGAGCAGAAATACAATAGAAAGAAAAATTATTTAGATTAAAGAGTAGTTTAAACAACGAGCTCTTTTGGGACAAATAATGCTGCTTAAAAAATTTGAATTAACGCATGAAAAAGATTAGAAAGCTTCTAATTCTACGTCCGCAAAGTTAATGTTGAAATTGTTGCATTTAGCACTAGACACCACAAAAAGTTTGACAAATTTCCAACATGTCTGCAAAATATTAAAAACTGTTTAATATTTCTACAAACATGCTTCAAATCTTTGTCCAGACAGCAAACATCCTAATTAAAAACACAAAACGTTTGTCCAAACGGGAAATGTTTGAAAAGCTATTTGTGTGGCTTCTTTTGCCCCTAAGTCCAAACATTATTTATGTAAACGTCGTGACGTTTCGAGCCCTAATTAAGGTTAATCTGTTATTGATGTCTTTGATACACGTTTTCTTTTTAATTTTATTAAGCATTATGCACATTAAATGTATAACAGAACGTAAGCCTGAATACGAACTGCATATTTAAATTTTTGGCTTGTTTGCTTTTATCAGAATGTTTTTGAAGAGAGCTCAATATTTGTTTGCCACAAACAGAATTTTTCAAAATGTCAGTAGCAGTTGCTTTGAAATTTTACAATCATTTTTTAAAGAAATGTTGCCGATAATTCGTTCTTGTTACTTTAATATTCAAACTAAAAACTTAAATTTTATATGCAAAAGCATTTTTCAAAACATCTTTGTTGGTACTTATACTGTATTGCAGTGGTTCTCAATACTTTTTTCTTAACGGATTGTCAACTAAGCCCCTAGAATACTTTTACGAACCTAAAGGCCCTCATGTAAAAAATACAGACTTTGTGTTTATTTCAAATTTTTGTTATGTGTACGAATTCCCTTAATGAAAGCAACATGTCAAATGCATACTTTTTGTCTATATGTTATCTAAACATTTTACACACATACACTCAAACTAAATTGAAAATTTTCCATATAACAAAATCTAAAAGGAAAAATTTAATTAACGATAACTTGTTTTGTTTAGTTTTTCATAAAACGTTAACAAATATTCCGTTTAATTTCTGTTGGTAACATGCAGTGTTGCTAACTCATCACGAAAATAATAAAGCGATTTGAAAAAACACAAAAAAATTATCTAAAGGGCAAAATACCGCACACCAACAATACGTTAAAATTTTACGTTTGTACAAATATTTTGTGTTAATTGGTTTGTTTTCTGTTATGACAAGCATGTTTGTAGAAATACTAAAAATTTTTAACATTTAGTAGACATGTTGAATATTTGTCAAACTTTTTGTGTTGTCTAGCACTAGAAATCATTGAAATCATTTCAGTGAAAACTTTGCAGAGTGTAGAGGTATAAGAAGAAACATTTATATCATTTTCATCCATTATTTCTAATTCATTAAGCATCATTCTTTGCCCAAAAATATTTTAATTTGTTTTCTTTCTTTTATATTTTTCTTCAGTTTCAAACAAATAGCGAGCAAAATTGCCGCAGCACTTCGGAGTCTGCATTCATTGAAAACAAAACAAAAATGAAAAGTTAATATTTTTACGAAGTATGTTTGTGTGTTATTTGCAAACAGATACAAAGTGTAGGTTTGCCTAGCCATATGTGAGGTTTGTTTTGCCCTTGAGAAAACAAGTGAAACTAGTCTTTTACAACAAAAATGTAGATGTGAGAAATTTTTTTTTTTTTTCAATTAATATAAAAAAAAACCAAAATTAAACACTGAATAAATTTTTCCGCAAATTTTTTTCTTAAAAAAATAAAAAAAAACCAAGGGCATTTATTAAATTTCTAAAAATGAATTTCGAGCCCCCGGATTTTTCAACATATTCAAGAATAGAGGCAAAAAAAATGTATTTACTCTAGCCAAACCTGTATGATGCGATTTTTATGGTCGAGAAATTAATTTATTTGTAGTTTTGATTGCCGCCAGAGAGTGCTTTCGTGCGCTTTAGATTTTATGAAATTTTTTTGTGGAAAATTGAACAAATTGTTGTCAAAATGGACGGAAAATGCAATCTCAAATTTTAAAGGAAAATAAAAATTTTAAGCGGTCTATGTTCGTGTGCATCTTCGGATTGCATTTCCAAATTTATTGTGTTTTTAATTTTCAATATGTACTGCAGAAAGAGGAAATACATTTTACAAGCTGAAGTAGAAAGTCCGAATATAATATAATTTAATTTAGCGCTTGTTAAATCTCCTTCAAAATGATTAAGAAAAAATAATAATTATGGAGTGTTGTTGACAAATATTTAAGAATACAAGAATCGCCCGGTGGCCGGAATTCGACCACTTGGCATTTACTTTCGAGAGAACCTGTGCGTTATACAATAAAAACGTACACATTTTGACTCATTAGCGCCCAAGTATCCCATTTGGGATTAAATAAATAATCACCCTTATCATGAATAAAATTTCACATATAAATTTCCGAATGTGTGAAGAGTAGGTATCATGAATAAAATGTGTTGTGAACATTTCCGAATGTTTACATTTTTAAACTCCGAAAAAATTTCTTTCGAATTTGCTTGTTTTCAAAAAAAATCACACGATTGTGACTAGCTCACATGTGAAATATTTTACCAATTTATGAAGAAAATAATTCACAAAGATTTGTCTGTCGGAAAAGGAAGAAAATGTAAGTTTATATTTAAAATTAAAAAAAAAAAACAAGGTAGAGTGCTATATTCGGATGGGCCGAATCTTTAATACCCTCCACCGATGCTAAACTCCTTTTCGAAAGTAGGGTTGATATGAGGCATATGGTAAATTATGGGCCGATCTTCACGAAATTTTACAGTATAGTTTCTAGTTCTTCAAAACTGTCACGTACCGAATTTTATTCTGATAGCGTTATTTAAAACGGTTTTAGGCGTACGGAATGACAAACTAAGTATACCCTCATTAACCACTGAAGGTGGTGGAGGGTATAACAACATTTCAAATTCACAAATTTCATTTATTTCATTTACATACATATGAAGGAGTAAAACGGTAAATAAGGAGCCAATAAATATTTTTTAATAATTTCCTTATAACCGATTTCGCGATCTCAAATAAATTTTAGAATTTTTCGCAAATTTTTGCCATGTTTGCGATAAGAGCTATTTTTACTGTAAGTTTTCTGATTCTTTATAGCTTTACCGATTATTAATAATTATATATGCTATCACGCCTCGCTTAGCAAATTTTTGCGAATTTCCATTAATTTAGCAATTTATACCAAAATTTTGCCATTCCTTATAGTTTTAGGGACTTTTAATCAACTTGTTTGAAATATTAAAAATTTTCGCGAATTTTCGCTATTTTTGGAAATTTTTTTTTTTTTTTTTGTTATTTTCCGACATTTTGTTTCTTTTGGCGATTTGGCGATTTCAAATAAATTTTAGAGTTTGTTTCCAAGTTTGCAATTTTCGCGAATTTTAGCCATGTTGGCGATAGAAGCGATTTTTTCCTATTAGTTTTCTGATTCTTAACAGCTTTAACGATTTTTAATAAATATTAGACTTTGCTATCCTGCCACTGTTAGCAAATATTTGCGTATTTCCGCTAATTTTGCAATTTTTACCGAATTTGTGCAATTCCTTATAGTTTCAGGGGCTTTTAATTCATTTTATGGCTTGTTTGAAATATTAAATATTTTCGCGAATTTTCGCTATTTTTGCAAACTTTTCCGAATTTCAGCAACTTTCGCGTAGTTTTGTTGCTCTTTGAGGTAATCGTCTAAAATCAAATTAATAGTAATCGATTATTGTCAATAACGATTCAGAAATACAACAGCATGTTGTTCGCGAAAATCTTCTTCCTGTCACAAAGCTTTACATTTTCAAATTTTCCCCAAAAAATTTAGTTCCATAAATTTCCAAAAACAGTTTTCTTAAATACATTAATTGTTTCTTGTTTACAACTTCGAATATACTGACACAGGCTTTTAAAATCAGGTATGTTATTTTATTCACATGGAATTCATGATACGAATTTAAAATCCATGTGAATAAAAAATTTTATTCGGAAATTTTCACATGTGGAATTCATGATAAGAGTGAATAATTGAAAAAAATTTAATAAATAAAATTTTATTTTTCGAAAATTGCTAACGATCTATAAAATAAAAATTGGGCGCTAAGGGGTTAAGAGAACGGCAAAATGCACTATTCTCCCATCTTTGTACTTGTGTCTGCAAGATAAATTAAAACGCTTTTCAAACACTTTAATTCCAAAAATTTAGAAAAAATATATTGTGCATATCCCCGCATTTAAATTATAAGATTTTCATGAAATGGTATCAAAGTAAAAAATAAAAACCCAGATCTTCGTTAAAAGTCATTAAAAAATGTTTCCGACTTTTATTTTCTTAAACGACGTTTTTGCGCGACTTTATTTTTCAAAATGTCTAACGGTAGCCCTGTCCTAATATGTTTACATATGTGTGTTTGCAAGTATGTTCAATGCAAGAAAAAAAAAACACATTTTGGGAGAATAACAAAAAACTCAACCCCTAGTTATACATGTACGTGCGTGTGTTTGCAAGCAAATTTATATATTTTTTTTATATATATAAAAACTATATTGAGCATATCTATACAAAAATACCTTTTTAACGGTATATGCTTCATTAAAATCAGTGGACGATAAGATACTTAAAAATCAACGACAAAAAATTGTTCCCGTATTTATATATAAGATTATGAGTACGTTCCAAAATAATCTTGGAATGAGAGGAAGTCGTCTTTTCTACAAGAACTTTTGCAGAAGTGGTGTCCAATGAACAAGTGCAAAAATCTATTCACAATAGCGGAGTTCAGTGTTTGGTGCAAATGGTCTTGCAAAAAAGCAAATGCAAAATATCATAGCTGTTTTATTAAATCCAACAAAAAAACGGAGTTTCCGTTAGATTTCATAAAAAGCTACGAAATTTAGCATTTTCACTTTCGCAAGAGAATGCGCTTTCTTTTCCCCTCTCTCCTAAAAACTCGAGACCTTACTGGTTAAACTTGACGTTCGTGAACCGGACGTTATATTTATTGGACAGTAAATACGAGTTGCCATTTAATATCAATTAACAATAGGTTTGACAAATTCGGAAATAGTACCAAATAAGTCACGGGGGTACCGGCGAACATTTAGTTTTGAATTGTACCAAAAAAACATTTTGTAAACAGAATTCGAAGTTACTGTTATGAAGTTATTGTCGACGTTTTAATTATGGGCTTTAGGATTTTTGCCTGCTGTTGAAAACTCCATTTTGTTTGAACACTTATTATTAAATATTTAGTGCGAAACATTTTAGTTTGAAAATGAAGGGGAAATGACGAATGGTAAGAGTATCTGCCGAAAATATTTCACAATATGGACCAGGACTTAAGAATTAAAATAAAAAGCTAAAAGACAATTTTGCTTTATAAAAATTTTAAAAAATGGCTTACTTACAAGAAATTATCTTCATGACTAAACAATTAAAAAACAAAAAAAAAAAAAAAAACGTTAAATTGGCAACACCAGGAAAATTAAGAATTGTTTTGTGAAATAAAACATGTCCGGCAAGTCAATAGATAAACGTACACAACAATCTGCAGCTATAAATGTGTTAAATTTAAATAACAAAACACATTTTTTGATCGCCAGCAATTGTAGTTCATGTTTTATTGTGCCTTGGCAAGCACAAACATGTGCCAAATGAAAATATTGCTTTTAAAGGAACAGGTCGGCTGAAATTTATTAAAAAGACAGACAATAGATTTGTATGCAGTTTTCTATGAAGTAAAGAACTGCAGAATTTTTAACAAATATTTGTGGAGATGTCAAAGACCAGTTAGAATTTTTAAATAGAATTTGACGGTTTTGATTAAAAAAAAAATAGAATAGAAACAAACAAAAAAAACTAGTCACACAAATCGGTTTTTGTGATCACATTGAATATCCTTTAAAAGGGAATCTCTTATAACCGGACACCGAAGGGACGATGGAAATGTGTCCATATTAAGGCAATCAATCTTCTTTCAAAAGAACTGCATGCTTTGCTTATGGAACCGTGCCGGGATTGACCAATAATGTATATCAAAAGAGGCTGCTGACTTAGGGAAGATGTTCGATAAGAAATATTATACGGTATAAATATAAAATTAAAGGTGTAAAATCTTTAATTTTTACTTAAACTATACATATGTATGTCGATATTTTAAAACAAAGATAAAATAATTTGTAAGTCTGACTTGGCGAGTGAATGTTCTTCATGAGAATGTTAAAGATAAAAAAAAAATTATGAATAAAGACTAAAATTACCCTGATGATTATTATGATAAGGGAATATTCAATATGATTACCTTCAACAAAACTATTTTTAAAGAAAATGTTTAAACACATTGTGCTTAATTGAACCATATAACTATCACCAGATAGTTATTTTGCCAATTTTCCAAGAGAAGCATGCTACGGTTTAAAAACAACTATGATGTTATAAGTGATGCATCCATAATAAACTTTTGACTTCTTGATGTAGGACTTATTTACCCATAATATGATTTCCAGTGACCATAATATGGTAAAATTTACCTACAAAGTTTAAAAGAAATGTTCGTAAAAACTAGTTTTATTGGAGGTTACCATATTCAAATATGTTTTTTTCTCCGGGCTTAGTTTAAAAATTCATGTATTGAAAGTAAGTTTCTTTCAGACAAATTACGATTTCATACACATAGTTGGACCCAAAAACGCAATATAAAATGTATTACACTATATTAAATAAAAACAAGTTAGAGTGCTATATTCGGATGTGCCGAATCTTTGATACCCTCCACCAACAGTTGGAATGTTTTAGGAGTAGTATACATATATATGATGTCTATTTGTTATTAATTTATCTTTATACAAACAGACATCTGCATTAAAATTGGTTGCGGTTTAGACATATATTAAATTATTGACCGACAATCAGACAGTTTTATGCTTTTTTTTAGCAGTTTTAACTTGCTTGAGTAAAATATCATGATTCGTAGCAGTTTAAGCCGAATTTAAATGATTTTCAGGAGAATAATTTACATTGGAGCCATGGTAAGCTATGAACCAATCATCCCAAAATTCTGCAGAGTGATTCCTGGTATTAAAAAACATAAATTTCAATACAGCGGTGCAATTAGTTTAAGCGTTTGCAGTGAATTTCAGAAGGCTGCTAAAATGGGATCTAAGGTAAATTATGGACCGTATATTACAAAATTGCATAGTATTTTTTCTGCCCATATGAAGCTACGTGGAAGAAAGTTTACCGCAATATCTATATCTGCTATCTGGGCTTAATATGGGGCCTAGGGTAAATTATGGACCGATCTTCACGAAATTTCACAGTCTTATTTCTAGTCCTATAAAACTTTTATGTACCAAATGTTGTTATGATAGCAATTTTTTTACGGTTTTAGGCGTACTATACCGTTTTCCGGGAGTAGGGCTTATATGGGGCCTAGGGTAAATTATAAACTGATCTTCACGAAATTTTACAGCATGATTTGTAGTCGAAAAAAACGAAGTTTTGCAAAATCTTATATCAATCTGT
Organism: Pollenia angustigena; assembly: GCA_930367215.1. Taxonomy (NCBI): domain Eukaryota; kingdom Metazoa; phylum Arthropoda; class Insecta; order Diptera; family Polleniidae; genus Pollenia; species Pollenia angustigena. The sequence goes on along the minus strand of OV884058.1, from coordinate 178,775,704 downwards.
GCATTATTCCACCATTTATGTTAGTTTTTGTAACAAAATTATAAATTTTTTCTACGTGGTGGTTCCACATTTTGATTCATAACTCTGAACCTACTGAACCGATTTGGCTGGATTTCAATAAAAAACCTCTTTAGGATAACTACAAGCAATTTGACACCAAGTTTGCTTATTTCTTTAAAGTTTTTCGAAAGTGAGCGTGTTTTCAACAGACGGACAGACAGACGGACATGGCTAAATCGACTTAGAATTACTCAAGGACCCAGAATATATATACTGAGATGAATAATAAAAAACTTTTACACGGAATGACAAACTTAGTATACCCTCTTCACAACTAATTTTGGTGGAGGGTATAAAAGTGCTGTAAAAACAAGATTTCCAAAAGGTGGAAAAAACATTAAAAAAAATCTTCTGAACTTTAACTTTGTATTTTTGCACAAGATTTCTTTAATAAGCAATAAATTTTTTTTTTCATTCAGAAAAATTTCTTATACTGTTTTTAAGTTTAGAAACAAGAGAGTAAAGATTTTATACTGTTAACATATTTACTAAATCTATACAGAAAAGATTCGTTTAAAAGTTCGATACAATACATAAGGGATCTATAATGTACACAAACATGTATATTTATATACACAAATACATTGTATGGATGTGTGTAAATGTCTATAACGTAACAAAATCCTTTATATACAATACATTTACTATGCTATGTACGTGATTGCATTGGAAAATCTTCTACACTCTCTCTCTCTCTCTCCCTTTATTTGGAACTTTAAAGAGGAATTCATGTTTTTTCGGAAGAAGATTTCTTCTTTTTTTATTTCTTTATTACATTTTATCTGCGTGCCACTTTTAGTTGAAACAAGAGTTGTTGTTATAACACTTTTGTTACAGTTGTTGCAGTGGAAAGGAAAATATTTGGAGTATGGCTGTGGAGGGAATAAAGAGTAATAAAAATAATACAATACATAAAACTACTTTAAAATGGTCAGAGTTGAGAAACATTTTTAGAAAAATTTCAGAATTTGTTCATTATTAAGTAAATTGAATGGCAGGAATAAATAATATTGCTTAAAGTTTTGAAAGATTTATAGACAATACATTTGGTTATCTTTTCAACTTACATACTTGGTAATGCAAAGGAAAGTCAATTAAAAACAACATTACATTATTAATTAATAGGGATGAGATTTTCATGCACCAAAAGTTCGAACATGTGCGCTTAAAATGTGCACTAGAAAAACCAAATATGCACTAAGAAAGTAAAACATATCCACTTAAAACTTAAATAATTTCCACAAAAAATCGTTTTTTAATTTTACTAAAAACAAAAATATGTAAAATTCAGTCTATTGTTATTCAAATATCTTTAAAAAAACCTTATTTAAAGAAAAAAAATTTGATAACTAATATGCATGTGGCAGTGTTAATAAAACCGAACTGGCAAAATAAAATAAAGTAATTTGTTTCATTTTTGTTTTTTCTTTACCCATTGTAGTTGTACATTTAGAGTTGACCAAAAATCAACCAATTGTAGTCGGTACTGTAAGAAAAGATAAACTCACTGTCTACTGCTGTTGTTTTTGTTTAAGCTTTGATACTGTTACAAGTAAAACTGGGGTATATAATTCTTATTCGCTTAACTGTTTTATTTGTATAATATCTTTAGTTCTTCTAAAATCTTTGGATGAAGATTCCTGAAGATCTGGCATAAGCAACCAGTGAAATGCGCATAGGAATAGCTTATCCCATCAACAATAAACTATTGACAGTATGAAATGGGAATTAAGCACATTATAACGAAACCTTGATAATTAATTTTTGAATTCCAAGAAAAACTTTGATAACTGATATGAATGTGGCAGTGTAAATAAAACGGAACTGGCAAAACAAAATAAAGAGATTTGTTTTATTTTTGGTTTTTCTTTACCCACTTACAACTACATATAGAGTTGACAAAAAATCAACCAATTGTAGTCGGGATTGTAAGAAAAGATAAACTCACTGTCTACTGCTGTTGTTTTTGTTTAAGCTTTGATATTGTTACAAGTAAAACTGGGGCTTATAATTCTTGTTCGCTTAACAGTTTTATTTGGTTTAATATCTTTAGTTCTTCTAAAATCTTTGGATGAAGATTCCTGACGATCTGGCATAAGCAACCAGTGAAATGCGCATAGAAATAGCTTATCCCATCAACAATAAATTTCAGTATACCAATAGTATTAAATGGGAATTTAGCACATTTAAACGAAACCTTGTTAATAATTTTTTTTTTAATCCCAAGAAAAACTTTGATACATTTTTGTTTGTTTAAATAAATAAGTACTGTTTTATTAAATGTAAAACTTTGTCTTGTACTTGATTAATGCAAATGCATTTAAAAAAAATTTATTTTCATATCCCACTTTGATTCCAGATCACAAAATATATTCAATTTATTTAAATTTTTGAAATCTAAAATTGTTTTTTTTTAATTTGTCGGTCTACTCTTCCTTCCACGTTGGTTATTTTACATTCTGCAATATTAAATAATTTGACTTGAGCATTAAGTGAACTTAATCCCTCCTAATTGGAAAATACAAATGCTAATTGAATTTTGATGTTATTTAAATTTAATATTTATTTTACGAGCTCTTCTTATATTCTTAAACTACACAATACTTTTTTAAATAGAATTCTGAACCATTTAGCTATGCCAATTTTTGTTACTACTGGCTGCGGTATAAGGGGAAGAAAGGGATTAATTTTATTAAAAGCAAGTAGCTTTCAATAGTTTTGGATGAAATATGTTAAGCCCATTGGAAGCCTTAACCCTGTAAGGTGCTGGATCACTTTAAAATAGAATGATCTTTTGTCGAAATCTTGAAAATCTTGTATTTAAAGCAAATCTCCAAAAGAATTTATTTATTGATTTTGACATTTTTTTTTTTTTTTGGAGTTTTTTGTGTATTTAAAATTTGTTTTAAGAACTTTTTTTTTATAATAAATATGGAAATTAAAAAAAAATTACTCAAAAATTTCAAAATATGCAAATTTATGTATTTAAAACCAAAATATGCAAAAATATGCATTTGCACCAAAATATGCAAAAACAAATCGATGCCATTTTAAAGTAAAATTAAATAATTCGGAAAGAAAACTGGTAGACATTTGCATGGAAATCGCTTCCCTACTATCGGGTGATTTTTAAGCTATTATCTTTTTGGCAACACTGGTTTAAACAGCTGACTCACGTTTCGTATTTTGTTTCAGTGTCAAACGTCTTCAGTTTGGTCTATAATTTAACCATGAATCGTCTTACAAACGAACAACGCATGCAAATTATTGAATTTTATTATCAAAATGCGTGCTCTGTTAAGAAAGTTCAACGAGCGCTTCTTGTGTTTAGCGACTAAGCTCATTTTTGGCGCAATGGGTACGTTAATAAGCAGAATTGTCGATTTTAGAGTGAAGATCAGCCAGAAGCATTGCAAGAGCCACCAATGCATCCAGAAAATGTCACAGTTGGGTGCGGTGGGCTGGTGGCATCGTTGGACCGTACTTCTTCAAAGATGATGCGAATCGTTACGTAACTGTGAATGGTGAGCGCTACCGTGAGATTATATCCAACTTTTTTTTGCCCAAAATGCAAGAGCTTGACTTGCATGACATATGGTTTCAAGAAGACGGTGCCACATGCCACACATCACGCTTAACAATGAACTTATTGAGAGGCAAGTTCGGTGAACATTTTATATCAGTTTCGGGACCAGCCAATTGGGCGCCTAGATCGTGCAATTTAACGCCTTTAGACTATTTTTTGTGGTGCTATGTTAAAGCTCATATCTATACACACATGCCCGCTTCAATTGACGCATTGGAAGACAACATTGAAGCATTTATTCATGAGATACCGGCCGAAATGTTGGAAAGAGCATGCCAAAATTGGACTTAGCAGATGGACCATTTGAGGCGCAATCGCGGTCAACATTTGCATGAAATAATCTTCAGACATTAAATTATATGGATATCGATTCAAATATAGATGTCATGCATTTTTCTGAATTTTATGTGTTTTTTTTTTAAACTTTCCTATAGCTCATAAAAAATCACCCATTAATTAATAAATAAAGTAACCAATCACTCATTTGGAAATAGTTAACACTTAGATTATTTTCAATTAATGATATTGGCTATTCCACCCTATTTTAGCAATTGTTACTAATTAATTCATTGAACAAATATTTTTGTATTAAATACCTTTCAGCACAAAGAGAGGGTTGGTTAATTGATTCTACCATAAATTATTTACTTATAAATAAAGTAGCCAATTGCACTCTTTTAATTGTTTACCAAACTGTCTCTTTGTAATCGAAGCTACTAATGCTTACTTGGTAATGCAAAGAAAAATAAGTCCTATATAAGCAACTTATTAGTTAAAAGCAAAGAACTAGTTGTCACCTTAAAGACTGATTGAACCAAATCTAAAAAAGATGCTAACACTGTGATCCCAGGTTAAGTCAGTTGGCTTCAACAAACATATTTAAACTAGTAATAAATGGAGTAGCCAATTGATTTTGATGCGGTTGTAAAACTTTTTGATTGTAATCTTTTATCAATATTTTTTAAAAATTTTAGAATTAACCTGCCCCCCTTGACACAAAATTGTCCTACTCATTTTATATACAACTATTTATTTATTTTTTTTTTTTTTAAATCAGTACATTTGTTCTTATCTGTCTATAAGCTCGTTTATACATTTGTGCAAAAAAAGATTTCGGGAAAATTGTTAGTGCTGTCAGTTACTTACAAAGTTAAATTGCTGTCAAAGTAGAAATGAGAACGAGCAAAAAAAAAAAGCAAAAAAATAAAAATCATTGTCTGGCTGTGTATTTTTATTGCATCAATAACAAAAGTTAATTGAATTCTTTATTTCCCATACTCCAGGGATTAACAATTACCAATGCATAAATAATGAAAAGTTCACTTTAAAAGAGAAGAAAAAGGAAATAAAATATTAAAATTAAAAAAATTGAATATAAAAAAAGTTTTAAATAACTATATAAAGTTTTCATTTTTCACACGATAAATCACTTTTTAGTCCCCTCTGGCCTTATTTAAGAATACATTTAATTAATTAATCGCAAAATTTCGAAAAGAGTGTAACACTCAAAGGGAATGAAAAGTCATTGCGAAATGTTTAAAGTTGAAATAAACTACGAAAATTTATACAAATTCTACTTCAATCACAGTTCTTTTGTAAAAAGTAAAATAAAAAATTTTATTTCAACTAAAAGTTGTTAAGGTGTACTAGGAACTAAATTGAATTAACTTTTACACTGAAATGTTTTAGTTGAAAGGATGTAGTTAAAATGATGCGTGTGTTTTGCTTAAAATTAATTAAAATTAGTTGTTAGTGCTTGCTGTTGTATTTAAGCTACGCACAAATACCAACTTCACAAAACAAAAGCCAGGACTTTTTAATTAATTGCATGTTAAACTCTTTTACTTGTTTTTAATAGTTTCTTTACATTCTGTTAAAAAAAAGTTGCTTTCCTTTATATGACGATATTTTTAAAAAAATTTCTAGAAGAAAGTTTGAAAGGCTCATTAAACTGCTTTGCTTGCTAAATCTCTGCGTAGCAAATGAATTCTATGTCAACCCAAGGTTACAATGAATATCAAGTATTTAAAATGATATAAATATAAGATTTGAACTTTTTCAAATTTCAAATATCAAAGAAGGTAAAACCTCTAAATAACTTTAAAATCTTAGACAAAACTAAAATGAAGCAAGTAAGAAAGTAAAGTCGGTAAAGTCCGACTATATCAAACATATCTTCTCTTTTCGATAGCAGTGTACCTATTAAAGCCCTTATGACACTACATTTTTAATGCATTGTTCCAGTTTTGGTGAACAGTGCAAATATAAAGTAATAGAAAAATTTACCAAGTGCGAAGGGTTCAGCTGTATTAAACGTTTTACTAAAGTTATCGATAAAAAATGAAGTTATGTCAAAAAAAATGTAAAATTGTTCAACTTAAAATTGACATTTCAAGCTTGAAATATCAAAAGTGTTGCTGAATCAGCGGTTTATGGGCAAATTCAGCGATTTTCCGCTTTTTGTTTTTAGGTTTCTCATAAACAAAAAGTTGGCAACATTTAATAAAATTAACAGAACAGGGATGGCTTAGTTGTTTCAATTGTACTTTTTTGTTGATACATTTTAAACTAAGATTTATTAATACCTTTTTGTGGTGTTTTTTAAGAACATAAATAAAATTAATTTCAACTAAAAAAATCTTTTAGTACAATTAGGTACAATTTTTAAAGGTTGTTGGTACAATTTTAAAAATTCTCAACGCCATCCCTGAAACAAAAAAATTACAAAAAAATAAAAAACCATGTTTTACTGTAGAAGTTTTGCAAGCGATTAAAAACAGAGGTTTGGCTTACTCCCGTTGGAAATATACCTGGAAAACTGTCAGGATATATAATATGTATTTAAATTTTAAACATTGTTCACAGGTTATAATTTTTTTTACCAAAATCGTTTTCCTTAAAGTACAAGAATTTTGAAGAGGCCTTTTTGTGGTAAGAAGTTTAAAGTTCAAAAGTTTGATTTGGTGTCTTGATTAATCAATCTGGGATCATGAGAGAGAGAATTGCTCCTGAAGGACCAACCATAATGTGCTGAAGTTGTCTTAAGCAAATGTACGTATACATGTAAATTATATGAGGCAGACCAAAATGAACTTAAGAAAACTTTTTTTTAAATTTTTGTGAAACTGTTATTTGGTTAAACAAAGTGCGAAACTGATCGCACATTACGTACGGAATCAAATGTTTGTTTATATTTTTGTTTTGTTTTTTTAAATACATTTGATTGACTTTTTGTTAATTTTTGACAGTTGGTTAAGCAAGGCTATGTATATGATGGTTGGGCCTTGAAGTTTTTTATTTAATTTTTTTTTTGGCAAATGTTGTTGAAAATTTTAAATAACACTACGTGACAATTTTTTGACCAAATGAATTTGACACCTAATCTTTATGTAAAATTGTCCGCTGAATCCGAATGTGAAGTCAGAATTGTCAAAAGTAAAAGCGTTTTCGAGATATTCCAAAATAACCGTTATTTGTGTTTTTAAAAAAGATGATGTGACTGAAATGCAACTATCCAAAAAATAAAATTTTAGGCAATTTCAATACGAATATTTTGTGCCCAATAGGAACCAGATCGGTGCAAAAATGACAAAGTTACAGAAGATTAGTTGCATTAACCCACAACAAATAAATATAAAAAGCAAAATTTTTAATAACAATAAATATTAAAAATTGCTTGAAACTATTGAATTTCTACACACAGAAAAAAATCAATGTAAATTCGTTTAAAACAGGGTTGATTTTAAATTTTTCAGTAGTGATTTTGCTTCATTGTTGTTTCATGTTAATTTAAAATGATTTTACAATAACTTGCAAACAACATTTTTTCCTTTTAAAATAACTATAATTCATGTTTATTTAACCCTTATGTGTGTGGACAGGTACCTGTGTACCTATTGCGTTTTCAAATCGAAATTTTTTATATAAGATTTTAGTCTACAATTCTACAATTTCATGAGAACTCCTAACTTTTTGTTATTATTATATTTTCATAGGTGTTTATATACAATATGAGTTGGGGGGGGGGCGTGGCATACCAATTTGCTTTTTGCACCCTTAATAGGTACCTGGGTACCTGTATACGTTTTATATTACAAATTTTTTTTTTTTGGGTGTAGGATTTTAAAAAATATATGAAAAGGAGGAAACCAGAGTAAAATTCTAATATTATATCATTAACCATCGATTGTTTGTACAATACAAGACAAAAAATTAGATTTCTCATACAATTTCCATGAAGGTACCCAGGTACCTATCCACCCTATAGAAGGTGTTTTATATTACAAATTTTTTTTTGGGTGTAGAATTTTAAAAAATATATGAAAAGGAGAAAACCAGAGTAAAATTCTAATATTATATCATTAACCATCGATTGTTTGTACAATACAAGACAAAAAATTAGATTTCTCATACAATTTGCATACTATTGAAGTGGCCACGAAATGAGCGGCATGCGAGCGAAATTTTTGAGCGGCTAAGCGGCGTCGCTCTGGAATAAAACTTGTTCTAATTTTTAGTTGTTTTTGAGCGTCAAAAAATAAACATGGCAAAAGTTAATATGGAGCTTATGATTTCATGCGTACAAAGCCGACCAAATTATGGCAAGACAGATTATCAAATTTTAAAAATAAAAATATGACCCAGAAATTATTTTTTTGTTTTGTCAATTTGGTGTTTACTTCTAGCAACAGCAAATCAAAGCATTTCACAGACATACGGCAGTATTGTATTGGGTAGATTTGTATATAAATGGTTTAATTCCCCTTGCTTGATAAATATGGACACATTAGCATGATGTGTTTATTAATACTGTGTTGTAGGGCGCCATATGGTCGGGCTTGAGCAACTATACTTTCTTACTTGGTTATAATTTGTTTTTGTTTTGAATGTAAGTTAAGCGAACGAAGTCTTCGCTCGAAATCGACGAACAGGCTGCAATTTTTTTTTCTTAAAAAACGCATTACATTTTTATGAATACGATTTTCGCGTAATAACATTGAACAAGCCACTATTTACAATGGCATTGTAACAACTAATGAAAATACAAAAATTTACATACTTAAGTATGTATGCATGTTAATTTAACAAGATAAGCTTTTGATTTTAATATAAAACAGGTTTTTATGGATTCAATATTGAACAATGTTATTTTAACAGTGAATAATATTAAATAAACGTGATTTTAATATTTTTCATATAAAATTAATATGAAATAATGATAAATTTAAATAAAGGACATACTTTTGCAGAAATTTACCATGATTCTCAATCAACATTTCGCCATGTTGTTTTAACATTGGTATTTTTTTCTGTGTGTATGTGGGATAACTTACTAAATCTTCCTAAGGCCGAGGCCACGCAATGAGCGGCTAAGCGTCAAGCGGCTGAGCGATGAGCGTAAAAAAATTAAAACTTATGAAATACTATTGAAGTGGCCACGAAATGAGCGGCATGCGAGCGAAATTTTTGAGCGGCTAAGCGGCGTCGCTCTGGAATAAAACTTGTTCTAATTTTTAGTTGTTTTTGAGCGTCAAAAAATAAACATGGCAAAAGTTAATATGGAGCTTATGATTTCATGCGTACAAAGCCGACCAAATTATGGCAAGACAGATTATCAAATTTTAAAAATAAAAATATGACCCAGAAATTATTGTTTTGTTTTGTCAATTTGGTGTTTACTTTTAGCAACAGCAAATCAAAGCATTTCACAGACATACGGCAGTATTGTATTGGGTAGATTTGTATATAAATGGTTTAATTCCCCTTGCTTGATAAATATGGACACATTAGCATGATGTGTTTATTAATACTGTGTTGTAGGGCGCCATATGGTCGGGCTTGACCAACTATACTTTCTTACTTGGTTATAATTTGTTTTTGTTTTGAATGTAAGTTAAGCGAACGAAGTCTTCGCTCGAAATCGACGAACAGGCTGCAATTTTTTTTTCTTAAAAAACGCATTACATTTTTATGAATACGATTTTCGCGTAATAACATTGAACAAGCCACTATTTACAATGGCATTGTAACAACTAACCGCTCAGAAGTGACGCTCAGTAATAAGCCACTTGCCGCTCAAACTTGACGCTTTGACGCTCATCGCCCAGCCGCTTGACGCTTAGCCGCTCATTGCGTGGCCTCGGCCTTAGCTTTGTCATTTTTGTACCAACCTATGTCTTGTTGGGCTCAAAATGTTCAGATTAAAATTGTCTAATTTCGCATGCAATAAAACATTAGGATTTTTAAATCATTGGTTTAAAAAAAAATAACTTGAAAAGAACAAAACTGAACAAAATGATAAAATTTTCAATGAAGCTTGAACTTTTGTCCCCTGTAACTCTGTTATTTCTTGACCAATCTTCACAAGCGATCCATGGTTATTTTAGAAATTTTATAACCTTTCACTTAAAAGAAAGAATTATATAATCCGTTTAAAATGTTTGAAGATTTTTGCATTTCAGTCACATCATCTTTTTTAAAAATACAAATAACGGTTATTTTGGAATATCTCAAAAACTCAAAAAACTACTTTTGACAATTCTGACTTCATATTCGGATTCAGCGGAAAATTTTACATACGGATTAGCTGTCACATTCATTTGGTCACGATTTTGTTGAAATTTTGTCACGTAGTGTAATTAAAAAGTTATTAACCACATTACCACATTTAAATAAATATACAAGCTCGGAGACTCTAGAAAAATATCAAACCATAAAATTGTTTTGTTTAATACTACATTTACACCTACGCAAAATCTAGTACTTACGAGATTTCGTTCCAAATCTAGTTGTTTTTGACTAGATTTCCCATACAAAACCAAATCTACTCAAAACCTGGTAGTACTTAATGATGTAACTATGGTTTGTTCAATATAGCACTAAAAAAAATACTTCCCTGCACAAGAAAAAATTAAATTTAAAAAAAAAACAAAAATTGTTGTAAAAAAATTAAAAAATTGTAAAAAAATAAAGAGACGAATAATATTGATAAAATAAATATCGTTGATTATTTATAAAAGGCAATGCAAATTTTTTAATTTATATTTCTTTTTGTGTTTGTATGTGTAACGAAAAGATAAACTCACTGTTTATTGTTGGTGTTTTGTTTAAGCTTTGATATTGTTGCAAGTAAGACTTTGAGTGTTTAAAATTCTTATTCGCTTAAGGGTTTTATTTGTATAATATTTTTAGCTTTTCTAAAATCTTTGGAAAAGGTTTCCTGATGACCTGGCCTAAGCAACCAGTGAAATGCGCATAGAAGCTGACTTTCCTTCAACAATAAATTTCTGTGTATTTATCAAATATGAAAAATTGGGAATTAAGCACGTCATAGAAAAATCTTAATGAAAAAAGTTTTAGTCCGTTGTTTTGTTATAAAAACAAAATCTCGCTAATTTCAAAAAAGTATAGTGTAAACGCTCTAGATTTCGAAGAAGATTTTAAATTAAATCTACAAGTTTTCGGCCTAATGTAAATGTAGTATAAAATTCTTTTTCAGCAAATATTCCCTCAATATTTTTCCAGAATTATGGATTATCAAATTGTTTGCCATGTTAATTTAAAGCTAAAGAATCCAAATATATATTGCAATTTTTTTAACATCCATTACAAACTTAATTTTCCTTTAAGCTTTTGTGCTCGAGGCAATAATCTCCACACTACTTAAGGCTGTCAGTAGATTTAATTTTTGGAATTCTTACATAAAATTACAGCATTTCAAACACCAAAAAAAAAAAAAACCAAACCGAAAATCAATTTAGAATTTCTGCTTTTCGAGTAAAATAAAAACCTTTTGAAAAGCCAATAGCAACAGTAAAACAAAAATAAGGAAAATAATTGAAAACCACGGAAACGGAAACGGATATGAGTAAATTCCTTTATATTTTTTTTTTTTTTATTTTCAGACTGCGACTGTTTTATAGGATTCTATATTTCAAGCGAATTTGTTGTTTGTGGAAATTGCCGAAAATGGAAAAAGAGAAACCCTGCTTAGTGTATGAAAAAATAAGTAGAAAAAACAACAACAGCAACAAATGAAAAGAGAATTGATAGAAGTTTTTTTTTTGATGGCTCGGTCCCTTCTACCGAAATCATTAACAATATTGTTGCCATGTTATTCTGTGCGTGTTAAATACAGTTTAAGTGTGTGCTGTTATTTGGTTCAGTTTCCTTTTTTGTTTTCTCTTACTCTCTTCCGCTGCTTTTTTTTTTTTGGCTGCTTATTAATTTTTATAAGTACGTTTATGTATGTCTGTACTAAAAACAGGTGAACTGGTGTTTGTATCTGATTAGACCAAAACGTAAATTGAATTTTTTGTATTTATTTGAACCTCCCCTGCTTATTGCGTGTATTTTCAAAAAAAAAAAAAAAAAATAAGTTGGTTTTACATGATTTTTAAGGGAATTATATTTCTTTTCTTTCTAAATTTATGTGTGTAAGTGTGCAACATATGTGTGAAGGTATGTACATGGAAATATAATTACCAAGTGTTTTTTATAACGTTTTTATTTTTGTTTCAGTTGTGATTTAAAGGTGATTTATTCCAAATTAACACCATATCAAGTGATTTAACGATTATTTGATTTTATTTTTATTCGTTGCCAACAGGGCGGTTAAACATTAATTGGCTCGGAAGTGTTTTTTAAACAAAATAAATAATTTTTATCTAAGGAATTTAATTTGATATTAAAAATAACACGTGGTTCGTATTTCGATTAATTTTTCGTTTGCTACAAATGAAAGTTATTTCTTTGGTTATTTGTAACGCAAAACTGCATTTTATTTTTTTATTAGTAAAAAAGACACTTTCACTACATGCAGTAGAATAACTTGAGATGGTGTTTCCCTAATAAATACAAATAAAATCTGAAATTCGACAACAAAATTTGATAATATAATTGCATGTGCCCGTGAATAAAACTGAATTGGCAAATTGGTTTTTTTTTGTTGTTTTCTTACGAAGACAATAGAATGAAGCAGTTTGTTTTTTCTTTTAACCAACTTGCAACTACAAATTCGAGTAGGAAAGAACCCAAACAATTGTAGGGGGATGTAAGAAAAGAAAAGGTGTTTTGTTTAAGCTTTGATATTGTTACAAGTAAGACTTAGGACCATTTTCACAACTTACCGATAGCTTAAAGTACGCTTTAACCGGCCTTATAAAAAGTGTTCTTTTATCAAAACTTTACTTTAACCTAAAGTGAGCGATAAAGTAAACTAAGGTCCATCCTACCTGGTAGGTTAAAGAAAATTTGTAATAATGAAACACTTTTTATACGGCCGATAAAATCCTACCTTTAGCTATCGGTAAGCTGTGAAAACGGGCCTTAGAGTGTTTATAATTCTTATTCGCTTTAGGGTATTATTTGTTTAATATTTTTGGCTTTTCTAAAATCTTTGGAAAAGGTTTCCTGATGAGCTGGCCAAAGCAACCAGTAAAATGCGCATAGAAGCTAGCTTTCCCTCAACAATAAATTTCAGTGTATTTATCAAATATGAAAAATTGGGAATTAAGTACGTCATATGGATATCGTATTAATAATAAACTTTTAAAATTAACTTTTCGTTGTTTTTTTCATTAGTTTTAGAGATATCATTGATAAAGAAAAATACAACAACGAGCCAGTTTTCTGTCCAGTAACTTGTAGCCAAATATATGTACTCCAAAGCAGTGTTTAAAAAAACTGCAGTCAAAGAATTAGAAGACATAAAATTGTGCTTTTTCTTCTAATTCTTAATTTTTCATTGGCCAAACAAAAACTTTTGCTATCACTTCTGATTTTTAAAACTTGCACAGTCGCAGTGAAGTAAAAAGCAAAACCGAAAAGTTATACAACACAAAGTACTTCGACTGTCGACTTGTTCGGAAGTTTTTTGTATGACTCACTGGGACTTTTTATAGGTTCCGGAGTTATGGCAGAAGAGATGTTGTGTGTGTAATTTTTTATGTATGAATGTAGCAAAAACACACATAACATCTCTTCTGCCATTTCTTCGGAACATATAAAAAGTCTCAGTCAGTCAAATTAAAAACCTCCGAACAAGTTGACAATCTAAGTACTTTGTGTTGTATAATTTATTGTTTTTTGCTTTTGCTTTGACTTCATTTAGTGAATCAGAAGTAAGAGCAACAGTTTATTTTTGTCCAATGAGAAATGAAAGAGTCAAAGAAAAAGCAATTGTTTTATTTTGACTGTAGTTTTTTAAAACACTGTTCCGACGGAATTAATCCCTCATTCATTAAAATAAGTACACAACATTTGATTTTATTTACTGAGCAGAAATTCCAACTTTATCAGGGACTAGTGTTGGGATACTATCGATATTTTCTGCTATCGATATTTATCGATAGTTCAGATTTCACTATCGATATATCGATATTACTATTGACTGAATGTTTGTACTTGTGCAGGAAAACTTTAATTATTTTTTTAGGAGGCTACAGTCCGTTGTTTTTATCACTTTATTAAATGTATGAGACGTATGTATATACGCACGTTATTTTAGATGGCAGTTTTTTAAATATTGATGAGAACCTTTCTGAAGGAACCGAAGTAACAGCGACTATAAGATATTCCATTGCAACTTTAAAAACCTAAATTCTAAACCCGAAAAGGTAATCAATCTAGCGGACTTATCCTCTAATAGCCATTCATTGTTTTGTCCTATGCTTGCAATTGCATTTGGATTTGCATTTTTTCAACAACATTACAAAAATATTTGACATTTCAGTCCCTATGTGAACATATATAAATTTCCACATAAATGCCATAAATTAGCAGTAAAAAAATGCATTGCTGCAATTCAGCGCGAATTAATAAAAGCAAGTAAAAATTTGAGGCAAAAAACCGTGTGTGTATAGCTGCTGTTAGATGTCTTCATAGCTGTATTTTAAAAAATAATAATATCGATATTTATATTTTTCCTATCGATATTTTCGATATTTTAAGACTATCGATAGTCTATCGATAGTTTCCCAGCACTACCAGGGATTAAATAGTGTTCGAAAATAAACATAATATCCCAACAAACACGGAGGTTTAATTTCAAATTAAAAGTGATTTGAAATCAAACCTTTTCTCAAACGAAGAACGTTTGATAATGATTTTAAAATCATAGCATTCTCAAACAAAAGGGGAAATTATTTTTAAATTGAGAAATAAATTTTTTTTTTAACTTGCTTTCAAACGTTATTTTCAAATGTTTTAAAAATATTTTTTTTTTAATTTTTATTAAATTTTTATTAAAGAAAACTGTGAGAAAAACATTCGGCACCATAGCTTAAAGTTTAAATTGTGTTCTTAAAGTCCTCTAGTGCTTGAAAAGACAAAATACTTTCTTTTGGTTTAAAGGATTGTCATAACGTAGCAATGCGATCTTACAAATATCTTCCATTTTCTTCACTTTTCCGTTTTATTTTCATTCACATTATTTTACTTTGTAAATAATTTAATACCCACAAATAATTTATATTCTTAAACAAGAAATCAAGTTTTTTAAATGCGAATTCACTTTACGTAATATATAACTTTCATTCGTTTCGTTTCTGGTTGTGTGAGCCGTACGCTAACTTAAATTCTGTTTATTTCCGAACACTGCCAGGGACTGCAAATAACGATTATTTTTCAAATCTAAACTAAACGAGAAGTGCTACGTGCACATGGCATACACAAAGATAATCCTCATTATATGGACTATTTTTAGATGCATTACTTTTTTTTATATTAATTAATATTACAAATATTTTCTGAGTTTTATTTATTCTGTTTTGAGATTTATTTTTTTTTCTGAGGAGTAAATAAAACTACTCTTAGCAAAAAATTTAATTTAACCCTTTCAGACATTTTGTCCAATATATTGGACATTTAAATTTTTCTCTTTAAAGTCATGTAGAGTTGACGCAAACAACCGATTTTTATAGTATTTACCGTTATAAAAAGAGTGTTTGTTATACTTTAAACACATGTGTTTTAGAAGTGATATATTTCATTAATTTGTGTTAAATTGAGTGATTTTCAAAAGTTCCTTTGCTATTGTGAAATATAGTACTCTTCAGTGCTAGTTTTAAGTGATAATAACATTATTTTACACTTAGAAAAAAATTTGTTTGTATTACTTTAGTAGTTCTTAAGCTATGTGAATGTTAATTCCATTTAATTTTAAAATAATATAGCTTTTAGACGCTTTTAAATGCACGTCCATTATATTGGACAAATTGACTTTGTGGTTGCAGTTTTTGGAATTGGCGAGATCATTTATTTTGAACATTACTGGTGTTAATTTTACGAAATGGCTTTAAAACTACTACTTAGTGAAGAAGAAATCTTGAAACTTTTAGAAGAATCTTCTGATGTAAGCGATGCTAGATCAGATGATGAGCTTTTCTCTTAGTAAGTTTCTTGAATTTAGTACAAACTCCTGAAGGGTTCTGTTGATGCACAGACGCATCTGGACGGCCCTAAGCTAGGGGATAGAACCAGGGTCTATGTTGAAAACACAGAAACCGAGATATTCTACCGTCTGCCGGATAAAGGCAAAAGCTTCCAGGTGAAGTCCATGCTATTACGGAATGTATGAGATGAATGGAATTGAATATGGGGCGATTAGATGCCAATATATTTACCGACAGCCAAAGGGCAATTAGGGCGATAGCATTTAATAGGCTTAAGTCCAGGAATCTGACGAGTTTAGAACGTTTGGTGAGGAGAGCGAGACGCTGAACATTTTTATAGCCACTGTCAGGACTTCGTCGAATTAAGATCGAAACACCTCGGGAGCGATGTCATGTTGGACTTTGGATCCCTGACTGGAAAACCATAGGAATTACGTCCGGAAAACTGAGTTTCTTAACGCCAGACGTTAATACCCTCCCTAAAGGTGGTGGTAGCACTACCCACCTAAATCCCCATTTTTCCTAAGGAGTGCACAACAGGCCCACTAATGGCCTAGGTATATATCGTACTGAAATGAGGTTGTATCCTTGATGCGTCTTCCTCCTTTCGCCTACCCTTACCTTAATTTCTTGAAACGGTGCTTCAAGACCATGAAGCATTTCCAGAAGAAATTGAAGATGAAGAAGTCTAAGGAGAATTAAGCTGACCCACATTGTGGATTAAGTACCACAACCAAAAATTATGAAAGCACCAAAATGAAATTTACTGAAAATCTATTGTATGGAAGAATAGGATCATGCGAAATCAAAAACTATTCGAATTTGTTCCGCCAAATGATAATATTATTATAGAAACTCCATTTTAAATATTTCCAAAAATATGTATATCGACAATAATATTTTGACAATGCCACATGTAACACAATTTTATATGCCGTATAGCAGGGCAAGTCATCTTTTAAACCATCCAGAGCTGATGAAATATGTGTATTTTTTAGACTTCATATTATGATGAAAAATGGTCCGTAATTACCAGTTGCCCCTGTAGGAAAATATTTACTTGGACGAGCATATTAATCCATTCAAAGCAAAATGTATTTCTTTCTACTGAGCCATTGCAAAACTCAATCAAGCACAAAAAAACAAGCAATGTTCACAACCACTAACCAATATATTAAAGGAAAATACAAACACTGGTCGCTTATTCAAAAAAAATGATTTTTTATTTGCAAAACCTGTTTTGCTAACTATCACACAAAATAGATTTTTTTTAATACCTTTGTCTCATTAAATTACACCCTTTGACTTTAATTTTACTTAGAAGAAACATGTCCACCGAGTAACATTGTCCAATATAATGGACAACACCTTGCGGCCAGGTGAGACAAGCTACCTGTAATCTGACTCCAGATTCTTAATCAGCACTCCCAAATTAGCTTACACTGAAAATTTCAGATTTTTATCTCAACTGGTTCTATTTAATGTCTGAAAGGGTTAAGACATAAAGATAAAAAATAAAATAAAATTTAAAATAAAAATTAACGGCGTTACGGGCCTTAAATTATACGTTGAAAGTCTGTTAAATAAGTAGTCAGAGACGACAAAATTTTTTTCCGGAATGCGATGTACACTGTAAATATGTGTAATTATTAAAAATTCGTTGAAATTTCGTTTAAAATATTACAAAACAAGTTAGAGTGCTATATTCGGCTGTGCCGAATCTTTGATACCCTCCACCGACAGTTCGAATGTTTAAGGAGTAATATTTGTACGATGTTATTATTATCTTAAACTGTGACGATTTGTTATTAATTATGGTTTTAGGCGACTAAACTGTTTTCCGATAGTAGGGTTTATATGGGGTCTAGGGTAAATTATGGACCGATCATCACGAAATTTCACAGCGTCATTTCTTGTCCTATAAAAATTTGTTATGATTGCATTATATTTTACGGTTTTATGCGTACTAAACTGTTTTCCGATAGTAGGGTTTATATGGGGCCTAGGGTAAATTATGGACCGATCATCACGAAATTTCAAAGCGTCATTTCTTGTCCTATAAAAATTTGTTATGATTGCATTATATTTAACGGTTTTAGGCGTACTAAACTGTTTTCCGGTAGTAGGGTTTATATGGGGCCTAAGGTAAAGTATGGACCGATCGTCACGAAATTTCACAGTGTTATTTCTAGTCCTAAATAACTGTGACGTACCAAATTTTGTTACGCTAGCGTTATTTTTTACGGTTTTAGGCGTACTAAACTGTTTTCCAGGAGTAGTGTTTATATGGGGCTTAGGGTAAATTATGGACGGATCTTCACGAAATTTAACAGCGTGATTTCCAGTCAAATAAAACAAATTTTTGCGAAATCTTATCTCATTCCGTGCCTTGTTCCACCATTTATGTTATTTTTTGTAACAAAATTATTAATTTTTTTAGGTGGTGGTTCCACATTTTGATTCATAGCTCTGGTTTTACTGAACCGATTTTGCCGGATTTCAATCCCAAACTGCCTAGGATAACTACAAGCAATTTGGCATCAGTTCTGTTCAATTCTTTTGAGTTGTTCGAAAGTGAGCGGGTTTTCAACAGACGAACAGACGGACAGACGAACAGACAGACGGACATGGCTAAATCGACTTAGAATTACTCAAGGACCCAGAATATATTTACTTTATGGGGTCTGAGATGAATAATAAAAAAGTTTCACACGGAATGACAAACTTAATATACCCTCTTCACAACTAATTGTGGTGGAGGGTATAAAAAGAACAGACTTAATGCAGATTATGGGCCTATTTAAGATCCACAAATTATTTTTACTTTAATTTCGATAGAACTCTTCAAATTGGTGGAGGGTATAAAAAGGAGTGAGAGAATATAATTTGTTAGACGCCATTTTTAGTTATTCCTAGGATAAATATTTAAATATATTTCCTACCATTTTTTAATAATTTTCCTTAAATTTATAAACATCACAACTTTCATTAAAACTACACTTCATTTCATACTATAAGTAAACACTTTTTTCTATCTCAGCTCATGTTATTGTAGCAGCTTTACAAAACATACGATCATACTACATACATATCTAATTAGCTAATAAGCTCATCACAGACAAATATACATACACATAAAATATTTTCATGCTTCAATTTCATTTTATGTAAAACACAATCTAAAAAGAGAACCTAGAAAATCCTCTTTATTTTTAATCAGATTTATATAAATCCTTTTGCTTGCTTCATTCTCCCCTTTTCCAGAAGAACATGCAATTATTGCAATTTGTCTTAATAGTAATTTAAGTTTTTCATTGTAAATGATGGCTGTGGATTGAAAATTTAATACATGTTTCTTTGGATTCAGGTATCATCATTGAAGAATACATTTTAGCTTTAATAGTAATAAAGAACTTCAAATACTTAAAGTCAATAATAGATTAGTGCAATATAATTAAAAACAAATTGTATCGGGTGATTAATATTCAGAAAAATGCATAAAATCTTTATTTGAATCGATAGTACGGTCCATATAATTTAATGTTTGAAGATTATTTCATGCAAATATTGACCGTGACTGCGCCTCAAATGGTCCATCCGCTTAGTCCAATTTTGGCATAACACAAAAAATAGTCTAAAGGCGTCAAATCGCACGATCTAGGCGGCCAATTGACCGGTCCCGAACGTGAAATAAAATGTTCACCGAATTCGCCTCTCAATAAGTCCACTGTTAAGCGTGCTGTGTGGTATGTGGCACCGTCTTGTTGAAACCACATGTTATGCAAGTTAAGCTCTTGCATTTTGGGCAACAAAAAGTTGGATATCATCTCTCGGTAGCGCTGACCATTCACAGTTACGTTACGATTCGCATCATCTTTGAAGAAGTACGGTCCAATGATGCCATTAGCCTATAAACCGCACCAAACTGTGACTTTTTCTGAATGCATTGGTAGCTCTTGCAATGCTTCTGGCTGATCTTCACTCCAAAATCGACAATTCTGCTTATTAACGTACCCATTGCGCCAAAAATGAGCTTAGTCGCTAAACACAAGAAGCGCTCGTTGAACTTTCTTAACAGAGCACGCATTTTGATAATAAAATTCAATAAAGCATGGTTCGTTTGTAAGACGATTCATGGTTAAATTATAGACCAAACTGAAGATTTTTGACAGTGCAACAAAACACGAAACGTGCGTCAGCTGTTTAAACCAGTGTTGCCAAAAAGATAATAGCTAAAAACTCAACCCATAGTTGTTTGGAAATAGCAAACACGTTTTAATATATCAAGATTTTAAGGCTTACGTAGCATTGAAAAAGATGTTTAACTCTTAAATAAACTGCTCCCAACCCCGTCAAAGGTTCCAAGCTCAGTTCTAGTCCTAATCCTAGAACTAGTCTTAGTCCTAGTCCTAGTCCTAGTCACAGTCCTCATTATTTTCCGATTCCTTTATTAAGTTCTCCTCCATTTCATATCCCTAGTTGCAGTTATATTCTTATTTCTGTTAGTTTTTTTTCCAGTCGTGCTGGCATGTATTTAAGTTTATCTATTTAAAAAATATTATTTATTTTCTGGATTAAATTCGTTTTATGTTCTTTACAGATAAAAAAAGATTTACATGGATACCTGTCGCGTAGACCTACACCATAGTGGATCTTATTCACTGCGTGATAAGCAATGTGTTTATCAATTATCTCTGTGTGTGAGAGTAGCCAGAATACACAGGTTGCAATTAGAGTGCATGAGACAGCATGAATATACACCCTCCCCGGTGCTGTGTAATTTGGAAATATCTATTTTGGAAATATGCTAGCAGCAGTTGCTGAGGTGATCAAGCAAAATTATGGCTTCTTCAAAAAAGCTTCTATACAATTCATTACAATTGTGAAAGCAAGCTTTTATCGGACAGAAGTGCAATCTTGAAAGTACTTACTAATTTTCAGAAAAGTAAAACTTTCGCAAAGACAACCTTCCTGAAAGACAGAAAGCATCCCTGCTGGAAGTAAGCTAATGGAGGCCTAAGCTTAAAGTCAGTCTAGTGACGAGGCACTAGGAGCTTTTGACCCCGTGGTACCATATAGTATTTATGGTAAGCCGCGAATACAAGAGACCGTGATGGTCTCCTGTGATCGGTCAATTTTGCATTTTTGCCAATCGCAGGTATTAGGTGCATCTAAATATGCCTCTTATTATGTAAAGCCAAAAGGTGAGATAACCTTAAGATGATTCCCGCACTCCACGGGGTTGTGTTCTTTGTAATTGCACTTTAGTTTGTATGCATGACACTCATCTTTGTAATTTTCATTCAAATATATTTCCTGTTTTAAGGATTTCATTATAAAAAGCTCAATTGTAGTGAGCTTTTAATACTAAACGAATTGAAAGCGATTATAATTTTTATTTTTAATTAAAAAAATTTATTTATGCATATAATTCAAATACTAGAAATAGATTACAAAGATGCAAAGTAAATAAACTTCTTTGGTTATATTCTTAACAAATAAACAACAAAGAAACTCTAAGTGGTGGAAACAACGAGAATAAACAAAAAAAAAAAAAATCATAAATTTTAAACTCAAAATAAGAAAACTCGCATAAGAAAGATAATAGAAAAAAATATAAAATAAATTCAAAATGAATTATTGATAACTTTTTTAAAGAAAATTGTTTACGTTTGAGTTTTTTTTAATACTAAAAGAACTGCCAAAGAATAAAGTAAAATTATTCACCCATCTGACAAAGTGGTAAACGATTCGTTGATTCATTGATTCATGGACAGATATTGAGATAAAAAAAATACAATTTTTAAAAAAGAATTTCATTAACATTTTTAACATTTTAAGTGTATTTAAGTGCGGCGGTATATCCTGAATTTATAATAATAATTGGAATTTTTCTTTTCAAGTAACTTGAAATTGATTAAACTTAAATATTTTGTTTTTAAATAACTCGTATAATAATTTAAACACCTTTACAAAAAATTCTTTGATATCTTTTCTTTCCCCCCAAAACATTTAATAATCTTGATTGAAAGCTTAATAAAGTTTTAGCTAATCAGAAAAGAACAGTAAGATTGTTTCAAACCAGAAGTACGCAGGCAGTTTACCGAAAAACAATCTCAAAGTTTGTTGGAAAAAAGGTTAATATTATGCATGATTTATTTTTATTGCCACAGGAATTTCATCACTATGAAGCCAACTCAACTTATTAGCATAAAATTAAATGTGTATATTTTTATCTTTTCAAAACTTTTTTGTTTTCACTAGGATTTTACAAAACAAGTAAGCAAAAAGTTTTTTAAGATTTCAGAATTATTTATGGAAATCTTTAAGAGGTCTGCTGCTTCCCAAATCGAAAAGATTTAAAATATTTTGTTCTGCTTTAAAATAAAAATTTATGAATTCCCCAAGTATTGCCTAATTACTAAAAAGGCCACAAGCATAATTAGATTTGTATACAAATTTAAATTTTAAATCTGTTTTACAAAAACATTTAACTTAACCTTATTATTTTGGTATAAATAATGTAATTTTTTTTTTGTTTATTTAATTAAATTTTTATTCAGTTATACCCAACCAGAAATCCCAAAGACTATGAGCAAGTTTTGGTAAGTGGTTAAACCACAATATAATAATTTTGTTAACCAATTAATAATCTTAATACATTCACAAATACATTTACATGTTTTAATATTGAACAATAAATACAACAAAGGATGATATGTGTATGTACATGTAGTAAGTATAATGTATTTACATTAATATTTATATGTAATTTACACATTACACTTTTGTAATTATTTTCTGTTGGGAAAAATAGTTGTGGGAGAAATTTTCATATTTCCTCTATCGAAAAAAAAGTTACATACATATACGGCATATACATTACATATCGTGATGTTAGAAAATAATTTGAAAAGTTTTTCCATCTATTTATTTCGTAAATTCGTTTACATATTAAATAACCAACAAATATATAACATATTGAAATTTTTATCATGTATCATATCTATATATGTATATTTATAACAAGCAAGAGTGATATATTCGGTTATTTGGAATCATAGTCCTATTTCTTCTACCTTTTTTGTTTTTTTTTTTATTAAATACTTTAATAAATTCTTCAAGCTTAACCCTTCTGCACTCCTTGGGTCAATTTGACCCAATTTTGGTTTTCAAACGCAAAATTTGTCCCTTTAAATATAAGATATGGACGTGAAACTTCAATTTATCCATTACAGGGACAAAAATTATAAACTTAAATGAAAATAATAAAATTTTAGTTTTTCCTTCCCCCTCCAAAAAACACGATTTACACACATTTAATATCCTTTGGGTCAATATTACCCAACAAGCGATATTGCAAGTTTAATTAAATTTAAAATTTGTTTTCTATTGAATTGAGTTCATCTTCATTCAGAATCATCGATCAATAATTTTTTCGGTCAAATAATCAATAGAATCGCTTTTGTTTTTATTATACTTAAATATGAAATGCTGTTAACATTTTATTGTTGGGTCATATTGACCCAAAGGATCATAGGAAGGGCACATATCCAAGGGATGCAGAAGGGTGAAGGTCACTTATTTATAAAATTAATTAAAATATTTTTATTTTCGATATTTCGATTTCCGTTGGAAATCTTCTTCAGGAAAATTTTTTACAATAAAATAAAATTTAAAAATTGAGTTTGACAATAAATGGAAAAATAAATAAAAAATGGAAAAATGGAAAAATAAATTTTAAAATTTCAAATTACAAAATTATTATAATAAACTTTAAAATTCCATTTTACAAACTTTAAAGAAAAAGACAAACAAAAAACAAAATTTTTTAAAAAATATTCAAAGCCTTAAACCTATTTTAATGTCCCTTTCCGTCAATAGTTATTTTCATTTATAAAATGTTAACCAACTGAGCTACGCCATCTGAAATTCATTTTACAAACAATCAAGAACAAATACCTATTCATATTTATCCCTTCCATCAACCTATTTATTTTTATTCAATAAATGTCTATAAATCTGAGCTAAGCCCTCAGTATCTTTTTTAAAATTAATTCTTTTCTCAAATGGAACATTATTTATCTGCAACATTTACGTTTCTTAAAACTCTCCGTATTCAAAATTGATGTGTTCAGGATAATGATTAGAATCCCTACAATGCGTTGATAACGCCGTTCCATGGGCTGAATTATAGTTCCTATATTTTTGGTCATGTTTATGTCCTGCTAATCTAATTTTCAGTTTTGTCCCAGTTGTTCCTACATATATTTGCCTACATTGTTCGATATCATTGCCCCCACAATGAATCTTATAAACTAAATTTGACATATATGACTTAAGTAATCTATCCTTAGTTTTTGTGAATAATCTCCCAACATTATTATTCACCCTATGTGCCATTCTGTATTTCCCTTTATCATAAATATTCTAATTTTCTAATCTTTCTGAACACCCAAGTACATAAGACTTATAAATACGTGGTACCGAAATCTCATCAATATTACGCCATCTTCCTATATTGTATTAAATACCCTCCACTATTCATCTATTTTATACCACCACCTTTTCTCCACTTCCGCCTGCATTCCTTCAGATGTTGTGTATTTATAACCAAGATGGTTCCCAGTAAAAAACGTGCTCCAAAAAGAGCAGGTTTTTCGTATGAATTCATACCTCAAATCGCTTCAAACCTGCTGATGGGATGCCTGATTTTTGTATGGGGTGTTCCCGGTTTGGAGGACTATTTTCTGCTGACAATAAGCGCTTCTTTTAACATGCAAACAAAGCGCTCCTAGAGTGCTTTTTTAAGGGCTAACTATATTAACATATTCATGAATGTTTGGCTTTTACGTGTTTAAATGCCTTTTTTCAATCATTTTCGTAAACCATAATATATTTTTTTTCGCTTAAAACCCCTCTTCCTTGTCAGCACTAAAATAGCAGCTTTTTTGTATGTTTTATTCGTTTATTCATTTACTGCTTTATAAGAGCTCTCTAATTGAAGCGCTTGAGTATGTGCTTTTTCTCTGTAGTGCTTCAAAAAACCCAAATTTTTTTTACTGGGTTGTAACTAATTTAGAAACGTTGGCTCTTGCCGCATTTAAATTTAGTGTATCCATAAAAGTTTAAAAAAAGTTTGTTAAAAATAGTTTTGTTGGAGAAGACCATATAGGAAAAATTAATTTATCTGGATGTAGTGAAAGTTGTACACTATTTTTTTTTAAAGTGTTCGAAATTAAACAATACATTATTTGGCGTTCGGCTCACACACCCAATAACGATATCAATTTTTTAGTGAGTGTGAAGACAAACGCTACCCTTAATATCGTTCGTAACTATTTTCAAGAAAGAGCCGAACATTATGTAGTGTTCTGGTCTTGGTTAAAAAACAGAACAATTGTAGGTATACTGTAGAAAAACATTATATTTTAATGAACTATAATGTTCCTTTTTTTACATTGATAAAAAATGAACAAACAAAAAATTTTAGCAACGACCGCACAACGAATAGCTTTACTGTGATTGTGTATATGTTTTGCTTTTGTTTTTTGTTTCGTATGTGTTTTTGTAAAAAAATTTGGATCTTTTTTTAACAGCCAAAAGGGACGAACATAAATGAGCCGAACCGAATACAATGAAGTATGTGGAATGAAGAATTAAATGTTCTCATCTTTTGTTGAGTTGGATAGAAACAGTATAATTATTACACCGGTTTACAGCCAAAAAATACCAAGAACGCCACATGCCTAGATAAGTTAATTGAGACCTCCTGAACACGAAAAACGCTGTAATTTTTTTTTCCTATATACCGTTTTTTAGATAACGGTACTTTTGTGTTTTTTTGGTGTATCGTCCCACTCAAACCCTTGTGGAGCCCAACCAAAAAGTCCGATCGAAATAAATGGCATATCGTTTAAAAGGTAATTGAATGCCTTTTCCGTCGATATGCTGAGATAAAATGGCTAAGTAATGGCACCTCAAAGTTTGATTATTTTTTACGTTTTTTTCAAAATTTTTCATTTTTATTTCGTCTCTTTGCTACGTTATATTAAATATCTGGAATGTTTTACTTTTTAACCCAATAGTATATTTAATAACCAACATTTTGAGCGTAATTGGAAAAAATCGGATGAAAAATAAAGTTTTTATTAAGGATTTTGTGGAACGACAATATTTTCATCTCATATAAAATTCCGTTTTTTTTTAAATACGTTAAAACTGATGGACGCCGAATATAGTGTGTGAGCCGAATATAAATTTTCAGCATATCGACGGAAAAGGCATTACCTTTCCAATGATATGCCATTTATTTCGATCGGACTTTTTGGTTGGGCTCCGCAAGGGTTTGAGTGGGACTATACACCGAAAAACACAAAAATACCGTTATCTAAAAAACGGTACTTAGGAAAAAAAAACTACAGCCTTTTTCGTGTTCAGGAAGCCCCAATTAACTTATCTAGGTATGTGGCGTTCTTGGTACTTTTCCAAACTAAAAATTTGTAAAATGACTTTCTACTATAAGCACTTGTGTTTTCCACAATTTTAACGAGCCGAACAGTAAGGAGCGATATTTTGTGTTTATTTTCCGACACAGTTTTAAATTCTGTTTACTTGTAGCAAAGCCAGAAACATTCATATATAGAGGACTCAAAGCTAAACCGAACCAAGTCATAAAATATAATTCATGTATTTCAAAACTGGTGCGAAATTCTCCGAAAAGTTTAACTTTATCCAGTTCTGTAACGGACTAAATCAATAAGTGTTTCGTTCCTAAGGTAACGGTAGTAAACTCAAGCCAATGGCTCCAAAAATAAATGGGAGTTTATTTACCTTAACTCAAAATTTGACTTTTTTGACTTGGTTCCCTTCATCTCTGAGCCCTCCATATATTAATCAGAATAGGCTGCATTAAAGCGACGTATAATGGAAAATTGGAATTTAGTTATTAATCGACTTTTTCATATCGACTACCCTTCAATTTGAATATTATTAGATTATCTACAATCTCTATTTTTATCCATGCCATTAAAAATGTAATTAAATATATGTGTTCCTTTAGCTTAATATTAACAAATTATTATATATTATTATATTTATCTAATACCATAAATTTCATCAAGAACACATACATTTAAGCAATAATTAATTTTATTTGTTAACGAGTGCTATAATTTGTAAAATACATATGTTTTCATAGTTAAAATTTGATAGCAGTAAGTACATATAAATATAAGCTAGCGCGTGCCTTCATATACATTCATATGTACATGCATGCTTACGGCTGTGACACGTATATACTTTACATGTGAAAGTAGTTGTCGACCTTGTTTCTTAGTGGAACTCCCCCACTTATGAAGGTATTTGTATATCTTTCTAGTATTTGTATTTAACTATAAACAAATTGTTATTGCAAAAATAAACAAACATACAAATAACAATGTGAGAGGTAATAACGATCATTAAAGATTTATGCCATACTTAAGGTATGTTCATACTAAGCAAATGTTAAACGATTAAATACGAAAAGAATTGCTAAACTATTTTCTAAATCAGATTTTGTTAGTGGTGCTTAATTCCTAATTTTTATTCGCAATAAAAACACTGAAATTCATTGATGGGGGATAAGCTAGTTTCTATGCGCATTTCACTGGTTGCTTAGGTAAGATCATCAGGAAACAATCTCACAAAAAAATTTTGGAAAAGCCAAAGATTTTAGCAAATAAAACTGCAAAGTGAATAAGAAACGCAAACACACAAAAAGTCTTATTTGCAACGATATCAAAGCTTTAAAAAATGCCAACAATAACCAGTGAGTTTATCTTTTCTTGGGAGTAGGTTTGGAAAAGAGTTTATCTCTTCTTGTTAGAAGCTTTATTTTTTTCGCAATAAAATCAAAATAAAGTAAGTTGCCAGTTCAGTTTTCTTAAGCCGTGCACTTGCATACCAAATTTAATTTCTAAAATAAATCGTAGAAAAATTTTATTGATAGAGTGTTAAGTGACACTTGATGTTAAATGAAAATAGTGGTTACGCATATAGTGTCAAATATTTGGTTAGTGTGACCATAACTTTAGTACTTATACCATGTAACAAATATTGATATGCGATATTTTTAATTTTGTAGACTTTCGTTTTAAAGATAAACGGCTTATTAAATTGTACTTATATTTGCTCATACTAAAATAGTATTTATAACTTTCCAGCGGTAAATATTGAAAGGACCGCAAGTGGCAGGCTTTTTTGAAGGCCTCTATACTCCTTTCTAAAAGTTTCGCTTCGCATGACATCCTGCCTTCAGAAGTATGCCTTCTAAAAGACATAAACTTCTTTTTAAAAGACCTTCTGAAATATTCAGTACACATTCGCTACTCCCTTCTTTGAGAAGGGAGAAAGGATGGTGTTCAGTTTTATTTACTTTTTATTTTTAGTGACCTTCCTTACTCCCTTCTTTGGGAAGGGATCGAAGTTGTTTTTGAAGGAAGTGTGTAAGGCCTTGCGCCCAATGACAACCTGTGTAAAAAATAAATAATTATGGAATGCGGCGTGAAGGGCTTCTGACTGCTTGTGACTGCTAAATAAGGACTTATATTAGGGCTCTTTACTCATTCTAGTTACCGCTGGGTTATTCTATATGAAATTATTAAATTAACTTTAAATAAATGCCTTAAATTGGTGTCGTATGTGAAGCAAAATATTTCATTGTTTCTTGAAAAGTGAGATAAACTGTGTCTGTAACTCATTAAAAGAGATAACGGCGTTACGTTATAAATGTCATAACATTGCACTCGAAGCCGATCTGACATTGTAGACGTTGAGAACGCCAGTAACACATGTCGTCGACGGCGACCAAAATTTACTAAAATTGAAAATTTTTCAACGACGGCGGCAAAAATACAACCATCGGCTTAACCAAATAATGTAAAGTGCGACTTTTATTTTTGTTGTTTGCAAACGAGCTTGGAAAATATTCGCATATTTAATTAAAATGTTAAAAGCAAAATAATTAAGCAATAAATAAATATGCCAAGAAAAAAAAATTTTATTATTATTTTTCTTTGTGTTTTGCATTTTTAATTGTTTTTTAGTATAAATATTTCTTCTCGTCCCATTTTTATTCGTGAGCTTATTTGACAGCTCAAAGCGGGAACTTTTCTCTCAGAAATGTTACAGACACACTTTTTCTGTAAATTGGTGAGTAATTTCCTTACGTTACAGACACAGTTTAGTGAGAAAAACAGCTGTTTGTTTTAATATATAACATTTTTGTTTCATTTTACACATTTCAATCGAAAAGTTCCTCGAACTTAGAGAGCGCCAAGAGCAAAGGTTTACAAATTAGGTACAATCATCTCGGTTATCAATAGACAACATCCGACAAAATTCAATGCTTTAAAAATCGAATTGCAAATCTGGTGATTAGTTTAAGAATTTGAAAAACTTCTTCTTTTTCACACCCATTAATTCCGAATTGACTCCTAATAAAATTTACTTTAGTTTTGCTAAAATGTTATGATTGCAACTTTTAATCAGAAAATTAATTTTTTTTTATTTATAAAATTTAAAATAATTTCTTTAAACTAAATAAAATAAAAATAAATAAAAACTAAAAATATACCAAAACAAAATTGACTGTGTAATAGGGAAACTATTTTTGTATGGCCAATCTGTATTAAGTTATTGCTATTTTAATAAAATGAATTGTTTTATAAACTTTTAGTTTTGCTGACTTATAAATGTATAAATTCATGTAGGTGTTGGTTGGTATGTAGATATATGTAGTTATATCAATATGTTTACTTTATTTTTAAGTTTCAGTTCCAAGCGGGGCAAACAAGGTGCACGTTTGCCTTCTAGAAGGCCTCTGTACTCCTTCTTCTGGATATACAGGGCCTGCTCGCTCCATGCCATACTCATATCTTTTTTACACACGTTGTCAATGCAGAATAAGCCTTCCGCACTCGCTTCTTTCTCCCATCTTTTATACGAAAGAGCCGAGGCCTTCAATGAGGCATTTATTCGCAGTTAGATACAAATAGTAATTCATTCACAACAATTTTTAAGCGGGCCTTTAAAGTTTACATCACTGTCAATTGGCAAGATTAAGGTGGTTTTAATATTGGTTTGATTTGACAATTCATCATGAATAGATTCTCTGGGTATGCAAATTGTTCAGAGTTAAAATTTCTTGTAAAAATAATGGTTTAATGTGACAATTTTAAACAAAATTTCTGCATTTAGAGAGATGCAAATACTCAAGCCATTATCGGCACGCCATTACACCCAGAACAAGTTACTTCTTATTTTGCTTCGTGAGCCGATGGTAAGAACGTCAAAGTCAAAGGTAAGCGCTATAGACCAAAGCTTAATAATTTGTTGGTCTCCTTACCCCACGGTGCTCTTTGATCAACCACCCAGTTAAAACTTAGCTTACTTTTTCATTATTAAGTAGTGTTTTTCTACAACTGCTTCTATAATTACTTCATTCTGAATGTATGTAGGTAAAAAAATTATGACTTATAATTGAATGCGTTCATTTATGGACACCCCTTGTAAAATTCATCGGTTCTTTCAGTAGAATTGTAAGTAGTGCTTTTAATTTTTTTCTGATTACTAAGCACATTCTTTTGTAGGCGAAGTTTTTACTGGGCAGAGCACACCAATTGCAATTTGAATGTAGAATGAGTAGAGCTAGCGCTGGTCTGTGAGCATGTTTTAAAATAGCAACAGCAGGCAGATCTGCCAGCAGAACAGCTTTCAACAGATTTTCCCGCTGGCTGATGTTTAAGCCACAACTACTAACAAATAACAATAACAAATAAGTTGCAGGAGCTGCTGACTCCTGTGTTGCCAGGCTCTTATCTCTAGTCAGTTGCGATCTTTAGAGATCTGTAAATTTTGAGCTTTTCTGAATCACAGCTATTTTTTTGATATCACCGGAGAATTTTACATTAAAAAATGATATATTTTAAAGATGTAACCCTACTTGTATGTATGTATGTGGAAGGCCATAAGCAACACGACCCAGAGGATATTTAGTGCAGCCCATGTGTCTCACCATGTCAGGTTCAGGCTGTGTATAAAGCCCCATACCCTGCCCGGTGAAAGATCATAAACATCAGTCGGGCCCACTATTTGCCTCCCGGAAAATTTCCGCCTAGAAGTCCCCAAGGCGGGTCAGCAGCAGAGCAGATGTTCCGACGTTTCGTCATCCACCTCACAAAATCTGCATATTTTGGTAGATGTATTGTCCATATTAAACTGGTGGTACCTAAAAGCACAGTGCCCCGTGAATAGGCCAACAAGCAGGCTAAGTTCCGCCTTCTTCAGCAGCAGAAACTTGCCTGCCTGGCGCCGGGACAGTGTCACAAATCTTTTGGACTGTGTTAATCCAGAAGTGGACGTCCAAGCGTAAAGGAATTCATCAGCTTCTTTGTTGCCCGCATGGCCCTTATGGCCGGGAACCCAACAAAAATTCAAGTCATTGTGTTTCCCTATCTCACTCAGAGACGTAAAACAGTCCATGACCAGCCTAGACTTTATCTCTAAAGAAGAAAGTGCCCTAAGAGCGCCTGGCTATCCGACATTATAAACAATCTCAAGCCACTTGCCCTCCTCGTCAGACACTCCCTAGACATAAGCCTACATACACCCAGGATGGTTACACAGTGAACTTGGTAGTCAATATTTAAAGCAATATTGTCAAAATAAAACCTGACATACTGCGAAGGGTGTGTGTAAGTTGGACAACATGTTTCTGGTATTTTTTACAAAAACAGGGGGGTTGCGTCATCCAAATATGAGGTAATAATGTCCTTAAACTCTACAAATCAAGCTTAGCTAATTAATAAGTCAAAAGACAAAGGCACTTGCAAAACTTTTAAAGAAATATCTTTGTACGTCCCTTAGTTTTATAAATAATACATATAAACCCATATATTTATCTACATTTATGTACAATACAATAAAATTGTTACAATTTTGTTATTTTTATTTATTTTTGCAACAAAATAAACCATAAACAATAACAAACTTTACATATTTTCATTAAATACTTGTAAGTAACAGTGTATTGGCAACTTTAACTTGTATTTGTTAACGATATGCCTGTTAATATGTGTGTGCTTGTATGTGTTAATGTCTTTAGTAAATTCTAAGGAATTTTATTTGTTTAGGATACAGTTAGTTCCAAAAATAAAAGGAAGTGAAAAATAAATGCAAATATTTAACAAGAATTTAAATATTGATCAACTTAATGGAATTAATTTAAAACAAAAATATTTACCTAAAAAATGGTTTATTTGTTTGGGTTAAAAGGGAGAAGGATTAAAAGGGCAACTATTCAAATGGCTTAAAAAGGAAATTTTAAAGGATGCTTTTTGAGTAATCAATAAGGACAAGCTTAATGTTGGCTGTATTAAAAGCTATATTTTTTCTAATGTAGTTCTACTTTTATATTTTACTGTTTATTTAAAACATTTTGATTTACTATTGAAACAAATATTTCTATTGTTTGCATTGCTGTTATTTATGGGTATTTTTTTTTTTAATTTTTGTAACAATAATTAAAATGCAAAAATATATTTTTTCAATGAAACATCATCGGACCAATTAACATATTGTTTTATAAGATTTTATTGAAACTTTTTATATAAACTTGTTAGAAAAAATGCAATAACAAACTAAATTTAAGGATCTTAAAACCAAACTTAATAAAAACAAGTAAGAGTGCTATGTATATATAATCTTATATACCCTTCACCATGGTGCAATAAGTACTGAAAGTTATATAAATACCGTTCTTTAGAAATGAATAAATATATTTGTGCCACGCCGACTTCTCCAATCCCGCCCACCTTTTGTCGGATGCTGTGTATTGATAATCAAGATGCTTGTATCTTATTTGGAAACTTTGGCTCTTGCCGTTCTCCAAGTGTATGCAGAAATCTATAACTTCTATGTACGGTAGTTGCCACGCCCACTTCTCCAATCTAATAAAGAGAGGTTGTGTTTTAATAACCCAGCTATGTGTAACAAATTTGGACAATATGTCTCTTACCGCTCTTTAAATATAAAAAAACTCTTTTGTGCCACACCCCATTCTTCAATCGCCTACATTTTGTGGGATGTTGTGTGTTGACAACCAACATGCTTGTTCCTTATTTAGAAACATATTTCTTTCCGTTCATTAACGTATAAAAAATGTATAATGTGTTTGTTTTGGAAATGCCACGCCCACTTCTCGAATACGGCCCATTTTTCTAGAGAGGTGGTGTTTTGATAACCAAAATGTGCGTATCTAATTTGGAAACTTAGGGTTTTGGTGTTATCCAGACATACAGAAAAAAGCAACAACAACATTGGTAAAATTAGAGAGGTCTTCGTTCGGAAATCAATAAACGGGCAGTTACTGAAAAAATTTAATTGCACATAAATTTTGTTGAACAAACCCATCATATAGTAAACGCAATAAGAAAAGCCTTTGAAGAAAGAAAATATTGTTCCGCTCTCTTCATCGATGTGTCTTAAGGTTTTGATAAAGTCTGGCATGAAGGCTTATTACATAAATTGAAGCTAAACTTAGCAGTAAACACACACAAGCTGTTAGAAAGCTACTTAGTCGGTCGAAAGTTTATTATTAAAGAAGGTGATTATTTAAGCTCTCCTCAGCTAATTGACGCTTGAGTACCTCAGGGAAGTATCCTGGGCCCACTTTATACTTAATATATACCTCAGATATGCCAACAAACAACTTCACCCAAACTTTAACATTTGCTGATGATACAGCTTTTCTAAGCGTGCATGAAAACAGCCAAGAAGCATCTCGATAACTACAGGATCATATATTTCAACTCGAAATGTGGAGGATAATGGTCAATGAGCAAAAAGGCGTACATATCGTCGGTTGATTATTTAATTGTCGTATGTGGATTCAAATTACATACGACATACGACAATTAAATAACCAACCGACGATATAACACTCACCTTGCGCCGGGAATCTTGCCCCCCTATTACAATCAATAATCAAATAATTCCTCAAAATTCGCATGTAAAATACCTCGGTATTCATCAAGATCGCATTTAAGGTGGAAGTGCTATATAGAGGCAAAATTAACTCATATAAAACTAAAAGCCATCCAAATTCATTGGCTTATTGGATGAAAGTCGGTCCTTAGTCTCGACTGCAAAATTTTACTTTACAGCTCCATCTTAAAGCCTATCTGGTGCTACGGTATTCACCTATGGGGCACTGCCTCGGCCTCTTATAGCGAAAAAATTCAAAGGCGCCATAAACTTCTTCGAATAATCACAGCCACTCCCTGGTATGTTAAAAACTCAAACATTCATAAGGATCTCAATGAGCATTAGTAAAAACTATGAATACAAAATATGCAGTAAAATATTTAAAAAGGCTTGAACAACACCCAAATCCACTGGCTCGAAATATTTTAAATCATGGCGGTCATACTCGCTTAAGAATAAGAGACACTTAATCACTTTCCCAATTAGATGAGCGATAAACACCTGTATATGTGAACGGAACCCGTGATGAAGAATATTTTTATCTGGCACTGGCAGGACATAAAATAAAGTATAACGTTATGATTTGATTAATTATTATTAGTTCATATTGAATATATGAAGATTCAATAAATAAATAATGAAAGAAAAAAAAAGAAAAGTAGACCTTAAACCAGCCTTATAAAAAGTGTTCAATTATTAAAACTGTACTTTTGGTTCATCCTACCTGGGTAGGTTAAAGTAAAGTTGTAATAATGGAACACTTTACATACGGCCGATAAAATCCTACCTTTAGCTATCGGTAAGTTGTGAAAACGGGCCTAAAAGTTTAAATAAATTTTCTACTTATGATGACATCTTTTGCTAAGAGGAACAAATTAAAAATTAATTTCAATTAAAAAATTTGTAATGTTTATTAAAAAATATATTCAATTTGCACCAGTGAACAAATTAATAGTATCAATTTAACAACATTTTCAGTAATGTTGTTTATATAAGTAACAATTAATAACTTGATTAAATTTTTTATTAAAACTGATTTTAGTTTTGAGTAATGGTTAATTAAAAAAAAAGAAAAATACAAGAATTTTTCTGTGCATAATTTCGTATTTTATTAAGCCAAAGGCATGCTTAATTTTTAAGCCTGATTACACAGCTCGCCTATTGAAATTTAAAATCATTCCTGTTTTCAATAGTAAATTCACAATAAAACTTTCGCTTACCATTGCGCTAACGGAAGACATGAATTTTATATGGCGAGTTCCCACTTTGAAGCAATACATTTTTGACACATAAAGCGCATTATTCAGCGCACATAAATATTGTTGGATGTAACGATCATCTTTACGCACTGAATGTTTTGATACAGTTATTTTTTAGTATTCTCCCTTACAAACCTGCTTCGTAGTAAGGGAATGCCGTAGCAATTGAAATGTTATTTTTTTTATTGGGTAGTAACACACTTTACCATGATTTGTGAAATAATACAAAACACACAAGCTTTACTTTTTTAAAAATTTACATAACGCAGTTCATCAACAAGATGGTGTTAACTCGAAAGTTGATATTAAAAATATTTAATATAAAAAGCACCCATTTCATTATTTAAAAGTCGACAAAAAAGCACGATATTTTTACATCGGGTAAATATAAATATTACGTTTCGATTTTTTCCAAAAACTGGAAAAAAGGAAAATTTTTAGTAAATTCCCATTTATTGATCAAGTGCGATATGTTTTATGTACATAAGCGCTTGTAAATATGTATTTCAACAATAATGACCTGAAGCAACAATAATTAAATAATCCAAAACCAAATGATAGCAATACAATTCTTGGTGTTGGTGTTTGTGAGTGAACATGTGGTTGTATATACATAGAAGTACGTATGTGTGTGATTAAGTTTGTATGTTTGTTTAATATTAAATTTCAAAATAACAAAGAGCCGCGAAATGCAAAAAAATTTTTTTTTAATTTTGCCAATAACTGTTTTTGAGTTGCTGCCAAACCGCACTCAGCCTCACATACCAGCACACACACACATACACCGGTTTACCAATACTATAGTATTTAAAAAAAAAATATACTCATACACACACACACATTCCAATAAATACACTTAATTTGTAACGGCTTTAATAAAAAAAGGACTCTAAAAGAAAATGTGGTATTTTTGAAAACACTGACGATAGGGAATTAATTAAAAATAGAAAAAGACAAAAAAAATTGATTATAATTAAAACACAATAATCGATAAAACAAAAAAAAACGCATTGAAACAATGCAGACAAAACCAAGTTTTAATGATAACCCCATAGATAAAAAAAAAAATTGAAAACATTTTCAAAGTGGGCGAGATAATAAAAATTCAGAAAAAGTAAAACAGCTGGTAGGTCACTGGTGGCTGACAGTTTTTTCATTGATTATATGCAAACTTTTAATAAGGGTTCTAACTTTTAAATCACAAACTAAAATATAAATTTGTGTTTTAGTTAATCTCCTTAAATTTAGTTTAGCCTAAAGTTTTGCTTATTAAAATTTTGAGTATTTAACTTAAATTATTAAATTTACCAATTGAGTTTATTAGCTTTGTAATATTAAAACTATAATTCCTTTTTCTGGAAACCATAATTATTTCATAATTTTTGTTTTATTAGACTTATTTAATTAAATACAACAACATACTTCTATTACTTTTTTAATATAATCTGGCTTTTATTTTGTTTGTGTTTTAAATACGAAAATACATATTTAATGAATTTTACCACTGTTAACTAGTTCGTTTGTTTGAAAATATTATTAAAAATGTATGATATGTTTCATGTTTTAAATAAAAATGTAATGTATATTATTAACATAAACTAATAATTAATTTATAATATGTAGTATGTATTATGCTAAAAGAGTATAGAAATGTATTAGGGAGGTAACATAATTTAAAAAACCGGGGAAAGTGATATTGGCTTCAGTTTATGTAGATAACACAGCGCAATAAAGTTCGCATCGTCGCCGCCAGCCTCAATACTTGCAACGCGAAATTAAACAAGATTATTGGTAGAGCAAATCTGCCAAAGGGTTTTGAAAAGTTAGCTCAGGTTCTCGAAATATCGACCACTCAAGTTTTTGAATTTTTTGAAAAGGCGTTTGGAATAAGTCAAAAAAAAAAAATAAACTGAATGTACTTCTGAGCTTAAATACTATTTCAGATGTCTTCAGTAGAATTGTATAGCAATTATTTTCTAAGAATATATTAACCCACTAACACTCAGTTTAAGGGGTAATTTTTGTCCTTTTTTTAACTTCTACACAAAAGTTTACCTCTACAATTGTTCTGTTTTTTGATGAAGAACAGAACAATATATAATATTCGGCTCTTTCTTGAAATAGTTACGAAGGGTATTAAGGGTTGTGTTCGTACCTAAAGGTTTGCTTCTATACCTATAGAATAGACAAAATATTTGTATACACAAAAAATATTTTGTACTCGTGCACAATAGGAAATGTTACTACTTTTTTTGGCCAACGATTATAATTATAATTTGTGCAAACTTTTTTTCTTTTCTTTAATATAAAATTAAATAACAATGTAAACATTTTGTTTTAATTTTCGAGAAAATTGATTTTCGGTTAGGTTAGGTTAAATAGGTAGCCGTCACGAAGACGACTCACTTGGGTCCTTATAGCGGTCCCTTTGTGATACCCCTAGCCAGTAACAAGAGTCAGCCAGTCTTTACCAGACTATTTCCCAGAAGTCACTGCAGTCTCGAACCACCCCGGTTCCCTGCAGAACAAGAAGATCGATTTCAGTCATACATTGGACAAATCGTCCAGACATGGTAATTCTGGTCTCCCCAAATGCCTAAACCTAATGCCTCCAAGACCGGGGCATTAGCAGAGAAAGTGAAACAGCGTCTCCTTCTCCTTCTCCTCCCCATTATGACAACTCCTACAGTAATCATTATAGGCAAGACCCATTCTCCTAGCATGAGTCCCTATCACCTAGTGACCCGTGATGACCGATATCACTGTTCTCATTCGATCCCTGCCGTGACCGAGTAGTACACGCGTTCTCGCCGCGTCATAGCCAGGACAAAGAGTCCTGGCTATCAAGCAGGTATGCTCCCACTGCCATCTCCCCTGAGCCCTTCTGTATGACTCCCGTCTGATGAGAGTCTTGCAGCGGGCCATTGAAGTGCCAATCAGACCGTCGACAAACATGTCGTCCAAGAGACAGCCCCGTTTGGCCAGACCGTCCGCAGTGTGGTTACCCAGGCACCCACTGTGCGCTGGTACCCATGTCAGCGTTACACTGGAATGTTTCGCGATCGCATTTAGAGACATCCGGCATTCCACTAGTAACATAGATGTCGTAAAGACACCAGCCAGAGCTGCAATGGCAGCCTTGCTGTCCGTAAATATACATATATCCCTCAATATACTATAGTTCTTCAGCCAGTTTGCCGCCCGCTTTATGGCAGATATTTCCGCCTGCAGCACACTACTGCCATCTGGCAGCCTAAAAGAGACCCTAATGTCCAATTCCTCGATGAAGAAACCTCCACCCACTCTATTGCCCATCCTGAAACCAACGGTGTAGACCCATAGGGCCGGTTCCAGAGATCGCGTGTTATCGAGCAGCTCATCATAATTACCATGATGAACCGCGAACAAAGCACCAGTAGTCCAGCCCCGCCAGGTCATATGATGCGTGAAGCGTGACCCTGGCATGACCATAGTTCCGCATATACCATAGGCCCACCACCCCCAGCCTAATAGCGGAAGTCAGGGCCTGTTGTTCGGCCATGATGTCAACCCGCAACCAGCTCAGCATAGTAAACAGTGCCTTCGTCGGTGTCGAGCGCAGTAATCCCGTGGTCATCAGCGCAGCCACTCTTTATACTTTCTCCAGCATCCTGCAGAACCATCCCCTTTCCATGGCAGGCCACCACACCTCAAAGATACATTCGACGCCCCTGGGGCCAAGGCCCCAGCTTCTGCCTAAGGATCTCTTGCAGGTGTATAAGGCCACAATGGCTCTAACAACCCTCGTCCGAACGTTGAGTTCCCATGATAGTTTACTATCGCGAATTACGCCCAAATATTGGGCACTGTTTGGGAGCTTCAGCTCCGTGCCGTTTAGCCTAGGAAGCCTAAAGTTGCCAACCTTGTACTTCCTGGTAAAGAGTACCTACTCAGTTTTCTTTGGATTGACACCAAGCCCACAGGATATGCTCCAAAAGCTTACAATCTGTAATGCAGATTCCATACAATGGGACAGTGTGTTACTTTATCAATTGTTTTGCTTGCGATTTCTTAATTAGTTATCATATAACGATTGGTTGCAGTGAATTTTGTGATAGTTTCTAATAAAAGTTTTCATAAAAAAAATTTATAGTTTTTAAAAATTAAAAAAATGGAAAAAAATACTTTTGTTAACTATGGTGAAATGTGTGTAAACTTTTCTATTAAATTTATTGTATTGGTAAAATCTAAGTGACCTTAAGAGGTAGTAGGCCCGTAGAAGTTGCTTGGAATGAAAACCAATGCAAAATTTTTTTTGGATTTTAATTAACGCAAAAATTACAAATTCCGCTAGTTACGCACAATTTCTGGTTTACTATTCAATACTCCTGCAAAACTCTCTATATGGCTTGTCATTTCAAAACTGTTTTAATCGATTTTCTCGAAATTTTTTTTTTTCAACTTAGAGGTGTTTGCAAGTGGTTTGCTCATATTTTAATGAAAGTGAGACGGATGAATTTGTTGACGACCTTCTTCATCTGAACTATTAGCGTTTAAATATGCTCCAGTTATATCTTGCTACGTTGAAAGAGTATTTTCCCTTCATTGAACTGCTTTATGCGATAACAGGAGATTTTTTACTCTTGACAATGTTAAGAAACATGCTTTTGTACTATAAAATCAAAACTTAACAAAATAAATGTTTCTTAAATAACACCATGTTTATTTTTGTAACTTTGTGCCATTTTGTACGATTTTTTATGACATTAGCTTAGGGAATTTAAAAAAAAAAAAAACTTGATAGCTAACGAAAAAATTTTATTGTGCAAATTTTTAAACGCAAATCAATGTCTACACAAAAAAAAATAAATATGTATTTCAATTAAAGAATTTGGGATATTAATTTAAAAATGAATTAAATTTGCACCAGTAAACAAATTAATAAAATTAAGAGTATCAATTAAACGTTTCATTCACTTGATTAAACGTTTAATTCCCTTGATTAAACATTTAATTTATTTGATTAAAGTATTAATTAAAACTGATTTTATTTTTGATTAATACTTTAATTCGTGCAAAATTTTGGAAATTTTTTTCTTTGTACTTAAAATAAAAATGTAAGTTGCTGCAATTATTTCTTTTCTGAACTTTGATAGGATTTTTTTTCAGTCGTATTTTTTTTTTTTTTTTTTTTTTGGGTATTGAAATTCCCATTAGGCAAGAATGGGTTAAATAACTTTAAATTCGGGACAAAAATGGGAATGAAAGTTTTGAAATTGGGACTTATAGAAGAAGCCTCAAAAATTTTTAATAGAAACTCATTTTAAAGAATTTCTAGCAGCACTGATTGCAAGAAAAAATTTGAAAAGCCAGTCATGGCATTTAAATTATCTCATATTGAACGCACCTATTACAAAAACTCACATACACAACCATTAACATATGTACATTAGGGCCATAACTTTTCACACTTTTTGCAAATATCAAAAACGGCATAGTATAGTCGTGTAGAACATTAAAAGTTATTAAAAAAAACTATGATAATTATTTCGGATTGTTAAAAAAGGTTACGCAGGGATCGGGTCGAAGTTCGAAAACAACCATTTTTAGCTCACGGAAATTTTAAAAAAAATACACCTGATATTTGTATAAATTCTTATAAGTATCACTTAAATGCTTTTTTAGAATTTATCCACTGCTTTAGCTTTAAAAATTTTCCTACGGTTTCCAACTTATCGCGGTTCAAAATTTCTTGGAAGGTTTTAGAAATTTGCTTCCCTGCGTAAGGTTTTTTTCGCAAAACGACGGGAGACATGTATTTTCATTACTAAAACATTTTTGGCCACTCAGTGGAACTATGCCAAAAATTTGGTTATAGCCCTAATGTACATATGGATAAATACATTTTGCTAGCCCATTAATATTTAATATAACAAAGGAATTTATAATTATATACCAAATCTAATTTATAAATATTTATATTAAAATATTTATTAAAGAAATTCAATATGGATTTTTAAAAAAAATGTATAATCATAAAATATTTAATAAGCGTAATGTTCTGTATAATCTGCATAATCTGATATCATTAAAGTGCTTTATAGAAATAAGTTTTTACAAGAAATTAATTAATATTTCAAGTCATTGAAGGATATCATATTTTTGTCGTCTAGACGAAGATGTTTAAAGTAGTACTTATTGCTTAATTTTTTTATAAGGTTTGAAACATTTTTTTTTCTAAATAACCTCTGCATTTTTAGAGAACTTAAAGAATAATTTCAAAAGATTTTGTTTTTATTATTGATAAAAACACTTGAAATTTATTGTTGATGGGATAAGCTATTCCTATGCGCATTTCACTGGTTGCTTAGGCCAGATCATCAGGAAACTTCATCCATAAAGATTTTAGAAAAACTAAAGATATTAAACCAAATAAAACTGTTAAACGTATAAGACTTATAGCAACAGTTCTACTTGTAATAATATCAAAGTTTAAACAAAACACATCAACAATAAACAGTGGGTTTATCTCATCTTACATTCCCCACTAAAGAAGTTATAGCTCTAAAGGGACTTTTATTAAGACCGATGCATTGTGCTTTTTTAAATTAAAGACTTGTGGGTTAGTCTTGCAAATGATTTTTATAATAATGAAGTGGCTATCGATGCGATTGTATATGGAATACGAGTTCGGTTAGATGTTTTCCGCAGTAGTGCGCGCACACGTAACACGAGCCCACAAATAAACTAACATACCGAAACATCTTGTTCGATGCAGGCCAAAGAAAATATTAAATAAAAAGGTGTTAAATCGTGAGAACGAGGCGGTCACACGCGATCACCATTGCGCTTTATAACTTACATGCCCAGCCTGGTGTTAAATACTTTGCTCTTTTGTGTCTGTATGGTAAGTTCTATGGTGCTTTGTAGCACCGACCAATTGACCTACATATCACACAAGCTCAATAAGTAGAGATGAAAACTACACCAAGCAGTTAATGCTTTAAATTTAAATGTGCCTTAAGCATAAGTTTTAACTGCTCACTCGTCCAATTGCGACAAATTTGATTGTTAGCAAAACGGTCGAGCCAAAAATTTGCTTCAGACGAAAATATTAGTTTTGCATGTCGCACCAGCGTTGCCGTTGGACATTTTCTAAGAGGGTCGAAAAAAAATAAATGCAACGAATGTATTTAAATTTGGTTAAATATTTACGTTAATCCTTTTTTTCTAAATTACATACCTTAATTTATCACATATCTTACTTTCTTATTACTTAAATTCGTTGACAAAATCCTCTTCTTTAAAAAGTATGCCTTGCACTCGGAAACAGTTTCAATAAATTATATAACGTGTTTGGATTGTATCTAAAAATCTTAAAAACATTCATTCTCGTATATTTTTTATTTATTCCTGATACAATTTCGGCACACAATTTCAAAAAGGGAATTAATTTAAAATGATACAAAAAGATGCATAAATTGGAAATTAGGTGGCAACGACATCAAAAAGCGGTAAATTGTACTTCTTTTGATAGGGCTTTTACGAGTAAATTTGACAATACCATACCGGACATCTGCAGGTTATGGGAGGATTCTGAGGATCTAGAGACGATTGGGCATGTACTGTGTCACTGTCCCAGGATACAGGGTATCAAGCAGAAATCGCTAAGAGATAGACTTCACGACGAACTAGGTTCTATCGCTGGATGTAATCCATTAGATCTACTGAAGTTTGTCAGGGAAATAGGTCGATTGTTTCTGATGGGGAGTCTGTAGAGTTTTTTGTTCTATGTATTATCTATTGTATATCAGTTATCTAAAATCCATTTTTTAAATACTTTCTTCACCACTTTTCTCTTTGCTCTTCCGCTATATTGAAGGTATTCACAATGTACTGTATTAGTGCCCGAGAGGAGGTGTGCCCTTGGGCGCATTACTCTTTCTAACCTTACCTAAGGTACTACTTTGGGGACAACTTTGGGTATATTAAAGTTGCTTACGTCTTACAAAAGCTGTTATAGCAGTGCTGACGAAAACAAAATCTTAGTGCTTTTTCTAAAAAGGGCCAAAAGTTGAAAATGATACAAAAGGGTAGTTGAAAGAAGTATCGAGGATCAAATTGCCACTTC
Organism: Pollenia angustigena; assembly: GCA_930367215.1. Lineage (NCBI taxonomy): Eukaryota > Metazoa > Arthropoda > Insecta > Diptera > Polleniidae > Pollenia > Pollenia angustigena. Next base: position 178,732,270 of record OV884058.1, on the reverse strand, counting down.
AGTTTCACAGCGGTTACGCTGGTGCGAACGCAACATGATCCTAAAAGAACAGGAAAATTAATTAAATGAATGACTATAAAAGAAATGTTAAGCCATCTTTAAAAAAATTATTTTTCAAATATAAAAATGCCTTTTCTAATGAAAACCCCGACACATCCGACTAAATTAATTAAATTAGAAATATGCAAAATTGGCTTCATATTGGAGCTTAAAATACATACATTAAGAGAAGCTTTAAGACAAAATTGAGTTATCACAGGTTTTTACGAATACTGTTGTTTCGAGATTTCTTCAGTTTTGTTGAAGTTTTATTCGAACAACTATAATAGAGGCTAAAAGTAAATGCAGTGAATTTCGAACATAAACTACTTTTCCATATTGGCACCGATATGAAAGCTGTGACTTAATTTTTAATCGAAACGATTGTCGCGTAAACGTATTAAATCAAGTGCTTTGTGTTTGGACAAGCACATAAATGGGCGTGTCAAATACACAGAAAATACTGGCCTACACTCAAAATCAAACCATTTTCATGAAACAAGTAAAGAAAGATTGATTCAAGTTCGAATTTTCAATCACGAAATACTTAACTTATCCATATTCAATCCCAAATTCGTACATGAAATAATCCGAAAATGAGATGGATTTAAGTAAAACTAAGATTGATGAACCAATCTCAAAATGCGTTTGATTTAAGAATTATTAAGTTGATTCAATCCCGAATTCGTACTTGAAATAAACCTAAAGCGACATTAGAAGTAGATTTTTATTATGATTTATTTATTGATTTAATTACAAAACCCCGGCATCATTCTCAAATGGTATTTACTTTAAAAACTTAATGTTCATATCTGACTGAAAATATAAACCAAATGAGAAGCCAGAGTTCTCAGTTTTACTTTTTAATTATGTTACACACAAAATAGCAAACAAAAGAAAATAAAAACACTTTGGATAGCTAAGTGTCGCATTTCCTGGGGGCTGATTCTGGCTGTCGTGATCGAATAGTTTTTCGATACGAAAGCAATTTTAATTTAAATTCTTAAAGTCTATACAGACCGAATCGAAATTATGTGTTCAGTATTATGACAACTAATATAAATGATTTACAACACTGAAAAATAATTTCGTATCGACTAAAGGTCCAAATACATTGATCAAAATACTCATCAAGCATTGTGGTAGTATTAGTGAAAATATGTTTGTATGTGTCACACCGACGATGCTGGATGGAAAATCAAATAATTTAGATATGACGGCGAATAATTCGTCAAGCACACGTACACGATGAATTCACCGGCGGGACAAGTGTATTTGGGCCTTTAAAGAATTAAAATAAATTTACTTTTGAATCGAAAAAGTTTTCGATCACGACTGTCAGAAATAGAAAACAAACGCTTTCATATATTTAAGTTTTTTTCTTTTAAAAAGTAATTTCAGAAATATTTTAATTATATTCGATACATTCTCCAAACCCTTGAGTCTTCGTCTATTTTTTCATTCTGCAGTTTGTTGTTCAAAGTTGTAATAAAATCTGTCTTCTTTTTATTTATTAAGTTTTTCCATAGAATTGCAGATAACTCATTAAATATAATTAAGAAAATTTACTTTTTTTACAAATATTTCTATTGAATTAAATGTTATTTCTGATATTATAATAAGAAACACTTAAAAAAAAGTTCTCTTATAATGAACATCATCAGTATAATGCATGATAAAAAGATTTAAGGGAAAATGTTGTGTCATCAGTAAAAGGTTTTCACAGGAATATGTAGTAAAACTTATAAGCAGCAATAGCGAATCTTAAAAACTCTTCATTTCATTTCTTATCAGTTGCATTAAAAAAATAAAAAATATGCACTAAAAACTTGACCATTTTCAATAAAAAAACGGTTTGTTTTTGTTTATTTTATTTAAAACAAAATAAAAAATTCTATTGTTGTTTTTATTCTATTGTTATTTAAAGATGTAATATTTTTTAGAACTTACCCCCTGTTCATCGATTTCGAACGAAGATTTCGTTCGCTACACTTTAATGTAAAACAAAAACAATGTTTTATAATTTGTTTTTGTTTTAAATTTAAGTTATGCGAACGAAATCTTCGTTCGGAAATAGATGAACAGGCAGTTAATTTAAATAACTACATCATTTAAATTGCATAGTCAAAAAAAAACTTTTTTATATTACCAAAAGTAAGCCTTTGTCTGTTAAAAAGCTTTTGTACATGGAAAATTATATCTCAACGTCAACCGAAAATGAGGCATACTTCAAAGATGCCAATACATTTGAAGAATATTAATTTTATAATTTAGATCCCACATTTGATTTTAGATCAAAAATATTTGAAATTTGTTTTATTTTTGAAATCCTCTATTTTTATTTGCAACAGTTTTTGGATTTTTTTTTTTAATTTGTCGGGCTATTTTTCCATCCACATGTTAATGTTACTTTCTGCCATATCAATTAATTTGAGTTGACTATTAAGTGAACTAAATCCTGTATGAAACCAATAAATCAATATTATCGAATTGGCTTCTAATTTCCTCTGCAACTCGGTGTAACCCATGTGCCAATCAAGTAGCATGTAACAGTTTTCGATAAATTGTTTTAGGACAATTGGCAGCCTTAACCATGTAAGGTGCTGCATCGGTTAAAAATTTAAGGATCTTTTGTCGACATCTTGTATTTTAAGCAGAGCTCAAAAAAATAATTAATTGATTTAAAAAAAAATTTTTTTGAAGGAAATTTGGAAATTTTTCGAAGAACTTTTTTTTATAATATGGAAATTTAAAAAAATATATCACTCAAAAATTTTAAAATATGCAAAAATATGCATTTAAAACCAAAATATGCAAAAATATGCATTTTCACCAAAATATGCAATAATATGCAAAAACAAATCGATGCCATTTTAACGAAAATTTAATGATTCGGAAAGATAATTGGTCGACATCGGTTTTAGACTATCGACAAAAAACATGCATTAGCATGGAAATCGCATCCCTACTTATCAGTTACATTCTGATCCCAACTTGATTTTTTTGGTGCATGAATAATTGAAGCACAGCCGCGAATAACGTTGTAAACGCCATATTTTGCAAAAACTGTTTTTTAGCGGATAACCGTAAACCTTACTCTCTTACACAGTTTAAACATCAAATCATTAAAAATTAATCACCTTAACGTCTTCAAAATGGCATACAAAGTGTCAGCCAGTTGAAGAACGTTGTAAGTTACTATTAAAATGATGTAACCAAAATGGTTTTGCAGTGCGGAATAATGTTTTAAAAGCCTTTTACATAAATGTTTTTATTATCATTATTTTTAATAATATAAAAAAACGTTTTTTAAAACAAGTAATCCTGACTGTCAAAAAACGTTTTTTTGCTCTCCTGAAAAATTATGATTTTGTAACTTAAAACGTTATTCGCGGCTGTGCTTCAATTGTCCTTAAGAATTATTTATGCCCTTTTTTAACACCCCGTACTTTAAACCAAAGTATCGAATGGGACATTCTGCATTACCATTCACCATTGACATTGCCGTCGGGGATAATTAGAACAAATAAATTTTGGCTTGTTTCAAGATTTTACAATTGTTGAACTATTCAGCATTTAGCCGATAAATTCATGGCATCAAAAATAACATGATCAAAGCTCGAATTATCCTTATCAACTAAAAGTATGTAGCTCAACTTACAAAACAAAATTACTAGACACAAATACCAGTTCACTATCTTTAATCATTATCATCGCTGTCAGCATCATCATGTAACTCAAGAAAATAAGCTGGAAAAACAAATACAATAAGTTTCTGTTTCTAAAGATACACAGGCAGGCAGGGAGTCAGTTAGGCGCGGAGTCAGGCAGTCAGTCAAGGAACAATTGCCAAGTTTTATGCAACTGCAGCTGAGAATGGAATTAAGAAACTACTTTTACGATTTCCGTTTTAACAATTGGAAGTATTTACGTATAAGCTTACGATAGCAGGTGTTGTCATAGAACTCATATACTCGTACTCGTATTTGAATATACGTAAGAAACGAAGTATAAATGAAAAGAAATAAGTATGTATGTATGTAGAATAAGAACAATAAGCTCAGAAGAAACGAAAAGAAAATAAAGCAACTTGCATTAGCACTTGCTATAATCTCCTGTTTTATAATTTTTTCGCGTCTACTACTTTAACAGTTATATCGAAAAGTTCTTTAAAGTAAATTTTTAATCCACTCAAGATGGAAACAATTTAATGTTGCATCGAAAGAAGAAAATTGTGTTTTGGAGTGAAAATAAAGAAGTATAATTAGACTGGATTTTCATTAAAATTTTCTTTTAATGCTTAAGGGATCAATCATGACTTTGATTTTTCTAAGTCAATATTTTCTATGTACCTTTATTTATTCTTTGCCTACAAAAACGCAAATTCATGACTGTTCCCAAAGAAAAAAGAAAAAAAAAATAACAATCAATTCTAGTTTCGTATAAGTAAAATCCAGAGAACATTTTTAGTTATGAAGGAATACATTTTTAAAAACTTTAAAAAAAAACACTAAAAATTGTTAAAACGTGATTTGTTTGATATCCTCGGACTAATGCAGACAAAAAAATGCAAACAAAGTGTTATTAAGTGTTTTGTAAGTCAATTAACGTGAGCGTTACTAAAGAAGTTTGTTTAATTATATAAAATCGTCTTTCTTTAGGTTCTAGTGTTTTAACCTTTATATCACCCTTGTGTGAAAAATCACACAAAAGGAACAAGTTTTACACGATAAACAAAAAAAATTGTTGATGCGTGGTTTTCCACACATATGTAGTTTCTATGTAATTTGCACTAGAGAAAAAATTTTCTGTCGGCAAGTGTGAATATTTTTAATATTGTTGCGAACTGCATTCAACGTATGTTTAATATAAAACACACACAAGCTTTGTGTGGTTTGTTGTTGATCACTCACGGGATTAGTGCATAATAAATGCTACGTTAATCATGACTTCGATTACAAACGAACTTTGGCGCCACAGCAAAGCAGACAGGCATTGCCAATGTGTGAAAAATCGCACACGAGGGTAACAAACGTTAGTTTTTTTGTGGGTGATTTGAGTGCTAAGGCAATTCATAGAACTCTCAAGGTAATTCAGAAAATACCCAAACGTTAGTCAAATAGATTAATCGTATGCAATACTTCCCACTAAAAAGGCCAAAGGAAAATTTCAGTTATAAAAAATAAGGATTATTATACTAGTCACTTGGGTTGTGCAGTGGTCCCTTTTTTCCAGTGTCCCGTACCTAAAGTTGACGGAAAACGGGATTGACTTAAGAAAAACGAGATAAGTCTTAATCTTAATATTAAACTGTGCTTGATTCAAGAATTTCTAAGTTGGTTTATCTAGAATTCGTACTTCAAATAATTCTAAAGTGAGATTGATTTTGTCTAACCTAAGCACATTTGCCCCCAGATGTCAAATGTTTGTTTCACTTTTGTTGTATTCCGTCCTATTTTTAAAGAAGAGCTCTCAATTATAAGCCACCAGCAGAATGTTTGGTAGGATTTTCGTAATCATTCTAACACTTTGAAAAATGAACGTAGTTCCCTAAATAATTTAAAAAACTTAATATGGGAATTTTTACTTCTTATTTTACTATTTAAACATGCAAGCAATGTATGTTTTCCTTCTTGTAGTGTTGTTGTTGTTTCTACAAAAAAAAAACAAGCAAATCGTTGTTCACCTTTTTATTTAGTGTTGTTGTTGTTATGTCTACAACAAACTTTCACAAACAAAACCGTATGCATGCATATTGATATTTGAAAGTTTTCTCATTTTGGGGTGTTTTAAGAAGGAACTTTCATATTAAAGTTTTTAAGTACGACTCAGACTAGAAGTAAAAAAGAAAGAGCGTAAATTAAGTTTAAGTTTTTTCTTTCTGTGTAAGGTATAACTGTTTGAAAATGTGTCTGTCTACAACTGTTCCTGCCTGTCTACAACTGATCTTATCTATCTGCAACTGATCCTGCCTGCCTGCAACAGATCCTAAATATTGCCTAGTTGAAGAAGAAAGATAAAATGCTACAGGCAGAAAGAAGAATATAACAAATTATGAAAGAAAAAATTTGATCAGAAAGGGTTTGGGCATGTCTGTCAAATTAATTTAAGAATTTTTTTTTAACAAAAAGCTGAAAAAAAGAAATTTTGTAAATGCAGAAAGTGCTTAAAGCATAAATGGCATATCTGTTTAAAAATGAAAAGTTGTGACATAAAAAACCGCTTTTCGCTCTCATTTAGGTGTCTTAGTATGTTATATCCTAAATAAGTAGATCATTTAAATTCCTCGTCGTCTTGACAAATCCTGCACTAGTCATTAAATTCCAATCCCATTCTACTTCCATGAGTCCCTAAAGACCAGTGCTTAGTTATTACTGAGATCATTGTCCTTATTTTTACCCTGTTAAATCTTATTGCAGAGTATGTCCTCCGATCATCATAGTTAGGCCTCAAATTCCTGGCTAAGGAACAGCTCGATTCACGGGTCTATCGCAACTGTGCAAAGCTTTAAGACTCGCGATGAATGTGTGACTTACTGGGAGCCAAGCCAATAAAATTATCTACAAATCTGTTACCTAAAAGTAAACCTTGAGTGACAAACTCATCTGATTATTGATCAACCTGTATGCAGTTAGCCACATTAGCGTAACTTTCGAATGTTTTGAAAAATGACATCAAGACATCTGACATTCAGAATTAAATCCATATGGTTTCTAGGCACCAGCTAATGTTGTCTTGACAGCTTAGTTATCAACAACTGAATCTCAAAATCTTCAAACTGAATATAAATCTGCCAGAAACTTTATTTAAATCTAACTTTTCGTTAAGGACCTCCAGATTATTTTCACCATTTTTCTTAAATAATGTCACATACATGTCACCATATTGGAATGCGTTATCGAAAATATTAATTTCAGAATTAAGATTACATGATTGGCTGTCCTTTCAGTGGTCTTGAGTTCTTTCTTTTTAAACCTGTTCTATTTTCACAACTCCCAGGACCAGTCTGTTGGACCAATTGGCACAAATTTCCCGCAGGGATGTTTGTGGGACTTTAGCACTTAATTGAATCCACTTTTGATAAAAAATGTATAAAAGCTTTTAGCTTTTGTCATATTTAACAAATATTTGACGCCCAATACGTTAGCCAATATTTCTATTAAACTTTTGTTTGTTTCGACATAACGCTTGTTAGACCAAACTGCACTTTAAAGGATTTTAATAAAATTTTACCACAATTTATTTTTGAAATAGGGTTAAATTATGAAATTAAAATTTTTTCAAAAGCAAGTTAAGAGTTGATCAATATAGTGGTCATGCTTTTTTCTAGACTTTTCTTAAACTATTTGCTAAGTGTGAACATACCTTAAGCTATCTACGAAAGCTGTTTGCACGATAGCTTCTTATTAGAAAGATTAATACTTGTCTTTAATATTTGATAATGATTTTTGGCATATGGGCCCAGTGGCTGCTCACGATGAAGTGCATTTTGGTCAAAACACTGATGTGTTTTGACATCAGTACTGTGACCAATGTCATCGTTTTGGCCCCATGACACATTTCATCATTGTGCTATCAGCCTAAATGTCCCTTGGCCAAACTGTCACCGGGGTCGAACATTTAAAAAATGTTGTCAATGGGATGACACGTCGGCAGTTTAATATGACATGGCATCAGTGCGATGACTCAGTAACATCAGAGAAATTACACATTAACTGTAATTAAATTGAGTAATTGAGATTGATCTAAATCAAAACAAGATAATAATATTATTAACACATATTTGTTTCACTTTTGTTAACAAAAGAACGCTCAATTATAAGACACCAGCAGCATGCCCGGTATGGTTTTCGTAATCATTTTACTATAAAAATTTGATGTATTTTAATAAATTATTTAAACAAAATCAATATGGGAATTTTTGCTGCTTATTAAACTTTTTAAATATGAAAATAATGTAAGTAATACACAAAATACGGCATCGAATTTATATCACTATAGTCATAGCATAGATGACGCATTAAATATGACAAAACTGTATGGTGACGTTCGTCATGGGATTGATGTCACTTTTTGCTTCATTGATGCTGTTTGTTATTACAAAGATGTCACAATTCTGGTGAAGGACTAATTAAGAAAGTTTTTTGCATTCAATATCATCTGTTTGAGGTGAAATCAATAATATAACAAACCTTTGTTAAATATGACATAAGCGTTGTTTATATGACAAAGTCAAATTAGCTGAAGCAAAACTACAATTTTTCTTAATAAAAAGTTATTCACAACTTGAGAGCAAGGAATATTTCTGAGATCTTTTTATTACTTCTTAAAAAATATAAACTTTAGTGTAGTGTTCTTAAAGTCGCCTACAGCTGTCCAATTTTATTTTCTCCAATTTTTCTCCAACTAACTTGATTTCTAAAACAAAGTTTTTTTTTCTTTCCTTTAACTTTTTGCTTTTATTTTGCCCTGCTAATTAGTATTCTTAATTACAACTTTAGAAAACTAAACTTGCTGTTATTTTTTAAACAATTCCTTTCTGTAGTGCTGCTCTAAAAAGTATTCTATACTATCATGGGAAAATAAATAAATTGTTAGAAAAATACACTAAAAATTAAGTTAAGAATTACGTTGTTTACAAAAAAAAAAAAAAAAAAAAAAACCAACAACAACACAAAACAAAAAACTATATACAAAATAAAATAACAACAAAATAAACTTATAAAATAAAGCAACTAACAAAATTTTATATTGAGTTTGAAAATAAAACAAACTTAAACATGTTTTGCTTAACGATGAGTCTGTTAAGTATTCAAAATTAAACGCAGTTGTTTTAAAGGTTTTTGCTAAAAACAACGACCATAAATGTTGAAAAAGTTCTAGTTGTTAGTTTTTGGCAAAATAATGTTTAAATATGAATTCCATAGAAATATAGACAATAAAAATAAAAGTTTATTTTGTTATTTTCTATGTACAACTATCAAACAATAGACCGAAAAACAAAAGGTAAACTTTGTAATTAACTTCTGCAATTTTTTTTTTTTTTTTTTAATATTTGAAAATAATTGCAGTTTTATTTATATTAAATGAAATCTTTTCAAAATGTTTTTGCTTTTTTCCTAAATATGTAAATGTTATGAAATTGCCCACAAAAACCTGGTACGTATGATTGATATTTCTAACAAATTAAATATCAATCGTACGGCACTTATATACCCACTAAGCATTTAGGCTGGAATTCAAGTGGAATTACATTTGAAATCCAGTCATAATTTCCCATTTCCAGTGTTGAATTACAGTTGAAACACAGTTGAATTCAATGGCGAATCCAGAAAAATTAACCATTGAATTACAGTCGAACAAAACAGTACCTTCACGCAAAGAAAAAACATGGTTGTGGTAAACATATTCTAAGAGCAACATATTATGATAAGAATTATGATTGTAGTCACCATATTATGATTATTATTGAATCATATAATGACTGAATATACTCGTACTTTTACATCATAATATTTTTCCTTTAATCATATTATTATTCTGTTAATCATACTAAGTTAAGAAGTAACCATGCCCAACCATATTTTTTCTCTGCGTGTTTACAGTGTAATTCCAGCCTTGAATAACAGTGTGATTCAAGTTGAACCGAACCTGTTTTCCACTTGAATTCAAGCATGGAATTGCATTGGAATGTACCGTTGAATTCAAGCATGGAATTTCAATGTTATTCAAGCAATGTTACAACAGTATTTAAATAGTGTTATAACATTATTTGAACAATAATTTTGCAACAACTCTGCACCATATATAACATATCCACCACTTTGCGCGAAATTATCGTATGTTACAAAAACCAAATTTAACAGGAGAGCCATTTTTATACGTTTCTCTGCTATCACTTGTAATGTAAATATGAAAATATACATTCAATTTTTGGAGCAACGAAGTGGAATTCGCCTACAATATTTTGTCAGGCGACGTCTCTTTGAATGTAGAACAAGATTGCATCAAAAACTCAATTTCAAAAAATTGGCATATACGATAATTTCGCGCAAATAGGTCGATATGCTTCAAACAAATTTGTTGTTGTTTTTTTTTACAAACTTCAAACAGACTGGAAGGAGGATGGATTTCAAATGTAATTCAAGCTTGGATTCACACTGGAATTCCAACATTGGAATTCACAAAAAATTTGTGCTTATTGGGTTGGGTATGTATAAATGTATGTATGTGTTTGTTGCATATTAAAGCTGTGTATAAAAAAAAAAAACGAAAATTTTCAGTATCATTTGTAAAATGCGCAATGCATTTCAATTTGTTTTAGTTGTTTTGTAAATAAGCAAAACTAATATAAATACTTTTCAAGTCATAAAGATTGTAAACCAAACAACTGACTTTTATCTCATCTGAATGCTTAAATTTACATTTTCGAAAAACACAATTAGCGAAAGGTATTTTATGAATGATTCATTTTGTTTCATTGCACATTTAGGCAATTCACAAGGTATTTTTTTGTGTCGTATTGGTTGTTTTTACCATAAATTAATGAATGTCACATTATACGACACATTAGATTCCTGCAAAACGCTTAAGACAACAAAAAACTGTTTAGTTAATTTTTAAATAAGCAATATTTTTTTCCTTTTTATTGCAAAAGTGAAATTATATACGTTTACTTTTTAAATCTTAACAAACACAGGAAAAATTCTAACCAATTTTTTTCAATTTAACCATTAATCAAATATAAAATCAGTTTTAATTAGAAAATTGAACAACTGAATTAAGCGCTACTTTTATCAACAACATTACTGCAGAAAAAGTTCTTAATATGAAAAAAAAAGAAAAAAAATTGTAGATGTCTATATAATTTTCAGCACAATAAATTAATCTTAACCTCCAAACATAATGTGGTGTATGGAAGGGGCTATGAAATAACTCCCACGAAATAAGTCCCACTTTTAAAAACGAAATAAGTCCCTTCAAAAATTGCTTAAAAAAATTAAATAACTCCCACGAAATAAGTCCCACTTTTGAAAGCGAAATAAGTCCCACCAAAATGAAATGATTTAAAAATGTACTTGAAATGAAATAACTCCCACTCAAAATGAAAAAACTCCCCCTTGAATAATATATTTCTTAAATGAATTAAGTCCCACTTTCATAAACGAAATAAGTCCCACTTTTTTACTGTTTAATGCGATTTCAAATAAGAAGTATTTGGCTCTTCGAAAAAAACACGTCGAATAATATGAATAATCAAAGCAGAGGAATAATAAAGAAAAATCGTATGCAAGCTTGCAGAAGGCTTCTTAATGGAATGGATATTACGAATTTTGATAGAGTTCCAGAATTTATTATTAATTCTTTTTTCGGTCAAGGAACGTATAGAGAACGCCTACTAGTAACAACGTTTGGATTCGTAAATGGATTAAGTACAGATCAATTGTTCTTATTATTAAGATGGAAACCGTTTCGGAAGGACCATCAGATTTAAATTATCGACCTTTATAAATGGCTTGAAGATCCAGTGCATGGTAGACGGTATTATAGTTTTAACGTGGCATTGGGATTAGTTGTATTTTGTAATGGTGATATTAGAAAACATGGAACACGAATTCCAATTTCCTACTAAAAATATAATAAAACACATACATACGTAATTACGTCAACAATTTTTTTTAATATTGTTTTTCCAGTAGTTAAGTTCGGTACCTATTTGTACACATTTCTTTAAAGTTTTTTTATTATAGTACGTATAAAGTAATTAATAACAAAAAAAGGAGAGCCATGAGAGATAAGGACAAAAAATTATAGTTGTCCCTTTTACGAAATGTCCAATATATAACTATATATATATATGAGAAATAAAGCCATAATGGCCTTATATTTCATGGCTCTATCGCACTCCTCCATAAAAAAATCATTTATTTATCAGATAAATATTTGAAGGGTTTCATGAACTTCTGCACGACAGAATGGACATACTAGTTTACTGGTTTGATCAATTTTGTGAGTTTGCATTGTAAGACAGCATTCACTGCAAATTTTCAAGTGCTTACAAATATAAATTTAGGGGTATCAAATAACTCCCACTTTACAAAACGTATTTATTCCCACTCAAAACGAAATAAGTCCCACTTAAAATAAAAACGCGTAACGAAATAAGTCCCATCAATTGACAAAATGAGTCCCACTTTTAAAAACGAAATAACTCCCACTTTCAAAACAGCAATTTTTTGTGGGACTTATTTCGTTTTTAAAAGTAGGACTTATTTCGAGGGAGTTATTTCATAGACCCGTATGGAATCATATGACGGGGCTTGATTGACCATACTTTCTAACTTGTTTATGTCTAGGGGAGCAGACATGGCTTTTGTTAGCAAGTAACGTTGTATATTTCTATGCATTAAATTCACTTTAAAATAATTGACACAACAAAAGACTTTAAAAAAGAACAAAAGCATTGAAAACAATGTACATTGTACAGTTACACAGTGCAACACGAAAAAAATAACCATATACGGACAACTCTACGTGATAAAAGACAAAAAAAAAAGACCCGTGTCTCCCAGTTTTGCCCAAAGTCATGCACTTTTTTTTATGGCCCCCAAAGATTTTGGGCCTCGGTGGCATTTTTGCAAAAAAGTGATAATTTTCTTAGGCTCATATCGACCCCTTTGCGCGAAATTATCGTATATGCCAATTTTTTTGAAATTGAGTTGTTGATGCAATCTTGTTCTATTTTGATTTACTCTCTGAGACAAAGTTGCAGCTCTTGCCATAAAGAATTGTGAACATATAAAATCAAAAAAACTTAATTTTCAAGATAATGATCGCAAAAAACTTTAAAAATTCGATTTGTTTACCTTATATCCCCTGTTCAGGTCGATTGTTTGCAAACCGTTAAAACAATCAACCACAAAAATGTACCTAAGATATCAATAAACAATTTTCTAGAGCATATGAACTTCCTAGCAATGATGCTTAATACCGTTTAGGTAGCCGCAAATTGAAAAATTTCCCGAAAATTCTATTTTTGTACTATTTGGTAAACAAATAAAAATTCCAGATCTTTACTATAACGTAGAAAATAAAAACGAAATAAAAATGAAAAATTTTGAAACAAACAAAAAAATAGGCAAATTTTTAATTTTGGGGTGTCATAACTCAGCCATTTCTTATCAGATTGAAATTTCGGAATAGGCATTCAATTACCTTTCCAACGATATTCCATTTATCTCGATTTCGGTTGGGCTCCACAAGGGCTTGAGTGGGACCATGCATCGAAAAACACAAAAGCACCGTTATCAAAAAAAAACGGTACTTAGAAAAAAAATACAGCGTTTTTCGTATGCAAGAGGTCCCAATTAACTTATCTAGGCATGCGGCTTTCTTGGTATTTTTCCAAATTAAAAATTTGTAAAGCAGTGTCATTTATAAGAATCACTTTAAATTTTTTTTGTTTAATTAGTTTTTAGTTCGAAAAAATAATTTAAGAAATAACTCGACAAATAAACATCATAAAAAAAAAATTATTTCGCACACATATTTATATCGGCGACCAGAAATAACACCCGATGAAATAAAGCCCAGTTAGAAAAATGAAATAAACCCCATTGAAAGAAACCCCAATAAAATGAAGTAACAGCCAAGTAAAAAATAATGCAGAAATGCCCAATTTTCACGAAATAATCCCCAATTTTATAATAAAAAATTTTTTGCTAATTGGGACTTATTTCATAATGAAATAGAGCCCAAGGAAATAATAAAATAACATCCAATGAAATAACAACCAAAAAATTGAAATAATACCCATATTTTGTATGTTTTCTGGAATCCAATAATTTTCATGAAATTCAATTAAGTTGCTACTCATACATTTGGAATATTTTGAAAAGGTAAAAGATGTATGTTAAAAACGTGAAAAGAGGGAGAGTGAAGAAGAAAATCCTTGCAACCGTCTGAAGAATGGATATACAAAGAAGCTTTAGTCAACGAAGCCGGTGCTTGTTATACCATAGAAGAGATAATCCTTGTACAAACGAAATTACACCCGATGAAATAACGCCCAATAAGAAAGATTAAATAAACTCCAATAAAATTGCAAAATTTGGAAATTGGGCCTAATTTCGGTTTTTTAATTTCATTTTGAAATAAAGCCCAAAAAAAAACGAAATTGGGCCCAATTTCCAAATTTTGCAATTTTATTGGAATTTATTTAGGGGGTAATTTTGTTGTTCACTTCACCTTGCGTTCTCAACGCAAGGTGAAGTGAACAACAAAATTACCCCCTTAATTTTTCTAATTGGGCGTTATTTCATCGGGTGTTATTTCGTGTCACCATTTATATCCACTAGAACTATAGTTATTCCAAATATAAAGGAATTCCAACAACATTTTTTTATTACAAATAATGGCCCAAACATATTTAAGTTGATTTTTTTATGCGATTTTGTTTTGATTTTTTAATTAAAATTTGAATCTATGTGGTTTTTCAGAATTTTGAACGAACTATTAGTTTTTCTATGAAGCTAGAGTATCGTTTTTTGCAATTTGGTTTGGAACGCATACAACGAAACCTGAGTGTATAAAAAATTCTTTTAAATAATTACTGAAATCTCTACCTTAAACAAAGTTCATATCGCACACTTAATCATAGGCAGGCACAACTCAAAATTTATAAATTTTTTTTAATCTCTTTTTCATCAACCAGTTCCCATGTTCTGTAACTCCAGCGTCGAGAAACGATTCGATTGAAATGTGCGAAATGAAACAAAAACGTCACAAATTAAAGCAAGCAACTGTTTTCCTCACTTAACTGCGTCTGTTACATTTTTGGCGAGTAATAGCTGTCAAGTAAGGAAACTACTAGCCAATTTACAGATAAAATGTGTCTGTTTGGGAGAAAGTTCCCGCTATGAATCTTCAAATGAACTCACGAATAAAAATTGGGTGAGAAAAACACCAAAAAATATATTTAAAATGCAAAATGCAAAGAATAATAACACGGAAGATATAAGTTTTTTGTTCTTGATTGATTATTTCATTGGTTAATTATTTTGCGTTTAAAATTTTTGAAAAAATGCGAATGTTTTCAAAGCTATTTTTAAAACAACAAAAAAATAAAGTCAGACTGCATTAATCGGTAAAAGCGACGCGTGTAAGGATCCGATGAAAATAAAAGATTACTTAAAGGATCTTGCATGGTACTTTCCCGCGTCATTTTTCGAGCATGATGTTCTCGAATGTATCTTACACAGCCTTAATTTATTTCTTCTGGTATTTTTCAGAGTACTAAACATTGAACAAATCCCTTTAAGTGATAGACATTGCATCCTAAAGATGCGATAGAAAGTGTTTAGCCAAAAATAGGCATCTTATATCTTAAACAATTAACAATGCACATGTTATAGATGATAAAAACACAAAAATAGCAGCGACAGTTGGTGAAAGTCGCATTTAAAAGCCAATCACAATTTACAATACAAATTAAATTCGACAATTAATGAATACATTTAATACACATACATATTTTTCTTAACGGAATGCTAAATCAGCGGAACATTTTAATTTTAAAAAATATATACCTCTATTGTATAAATAAAACCAACAAATATTACAGAAAACGTTTTCGCTTTATTTAATAAGCTCTCGAAACGAAATACAATTATCAACTTATCTGTTATTAAAAATTAAACTAATGGTGTTTTCTTTTCTACAAAAATGTGTGATATTTTATTTAAAAAAATGCAATTTGGTGTCTGTTTCTTAAAACTTTTGCTCCAGAAAAGGGTTAGTTTTTTACAATAAAACAAGCCACCCTTTTCGGGAGCAAAATTTTTAAGAAATATACACAAAATTGCCTTTTTTTAAATAAAATGTCACATTTTTTTGTAGAAAAGGAAACACCATTACTGATGTTTGCATCAATTAAGCAGTGATAATATTGCAAATATGAAAAAAAATATATATACCGTTGTGCAAGGTGGAGTCTTATCATTAAAAAATCCACAAAATGTTGTATGGCATCATTCGAAAAAACGCCATTGGGACCACTGTGCGAAGGTTCTATTTTCGCCACCGTGGTTGGAAATTTTTTAATTTTAGTAAATTTTGGTTACCATCAAAGCAATTTCAATCTCCTTCGAGTAGAATATTATTTCATTTCAAACGTAACGATTTAATTTTGATAGTTTCCGACACGAGTTACAGACACACTTTTTTCTTATTTTTAGAGAAATATTTTGTTTCACATCTTTTCAATGCGCGAAGTTCTTACCAAAGTTACAGAACATGGGTACAGTTTGCGTCATTATGCTCATTTACTTTAATTTCTTTAATTTGTGAAACTCAATTATATTAAAAAATTCAAACCATGTTTCAAGCCAGTTTTCTGTCTATCCATTTTTGAATTTTGAGTTGTGCCTCTTTATGATTTAGTGTGCGATATATACAACATACCAAAATGCTTGACTTAATTAACTCTTTAGTAACAATAATTAAGAAGTAATTTTAATAAAAAAGAAAGCAATTATTAAAAAAATTGTATCTTTATTCACAAAAAATGCCTTTCTAAAACAGCAGACCTAATTGTATGCCAATTTTAACGACTTTACTGTAACACAAATTTTAAAAGTTATGTATTTCTCTTAGAAACCTGGTACGAAAAACACTTTTACCTTTTATATTTTCAATTTGTTTTAAACTCACCTTCATATTTCTTAAGGCCTTATTTGAGCTTATTTGTTAATGGTTTCCCTACAATATAACAAAAAAAAAAATTCTTTGGCTTTAAAAATTCGCAGAAATAAAAAGTACAGCCCCTTGATAAAGGAAAAGGAAATGGAGCAAAAGTCGTCTAGACTAATTAAAGAACACAGACATTCTCTTTACAAAACGCTGTTAATATATAAATCATTATTGTATTTTTATTACATATTTAAGTTAAAATTGTTGGTTGTTGGGGGTGTTAATAATATCGTTTAAGAATTGGGTAAAAAAAAAAAAATTATATGAAAAAATAATCATACGCCTTATAATTATGCTTAATTTGTGAATGATTTTATTCTTATTGTTTTATTTTTTCTCTTTTTTTTTTTTGCTTACAGAAAAATTGCTATAAAAAATGAAAGTAGAATATATGTACATGTAAACAATAATTAATTTAAAAGATTTGTTATTCGTGCTTAATTCCCAAATTTTTATTCTTGATAAAAACACTGAAATTTATTGTTGATGGGATAAGCTATTCCTATGCGCATTTCACTGGTTGCTTAGGCCAGATCGTCAGGAAATTTCATCCATAAAGATTTTAGAAAAACTAAAGATATTAAACCAAACAAAACTGTAAAACGTATAAGAATTATAAGCAACAGTTCTACTTGTAACAATATCAAAGTTTAAACAAAAACATCAACAATAAACAGTGAGTTTATCTCTTCTTACATTCCCCACTACAATTGATTGAAATTCTTCCAATATTAATTGTAGTTGTAGTATTTTTTTTTAGATATACTAAGTGAAAACTTAGTAAATCTTCGCTGCGTTTTACACAATTAGACCAACGAGTCAAGATTGTGCACTCCTAAGCAAATTTAATTTTGGCTACATATTCTTAAAAAGGAAATTTTGTCATCAGTTTCTGTAAAAATTTGTGAAAAGTTAAAATTTGTCAAAATTTTCTAAAAAGAAGCAAAATTTTGTCATAATTTTCTATAAAACCTTAATTTATCATGATTATCTCTAAAAAGTAAATTTTATCACAATTTCTATAAAATTTAACTTTGTGACAATTTTATTTGAACAGTAAATTTTATCACAATTTTCTATTAAAAGTAAATTTTCTCACAAATTTCTATTAAAATTTAATTTTGTTATCCTTTTCTACAAAAATTAAATTATGTCACAATTTTCCAATAAGTAAATTGTGCAGAATATTCTGATAAGTAAATTTTGTCAAAATTAAAACTAAATTTTATCAGAATTTTTATTCAAATTAAACTTTTTAACAATCTTCTTTTAAGAGTTAATTTTGTTAAAATTTTCTTTAAAAAGTAAATTTTGTAACCATTTTCCTTTAAAATCACATTTTGTCACAATGTTTTATAAAATTTTATTTTGTCACAATTTTCTACAA
Source organism: Pollenia angustigena (assembly GCA_930367215.1). NCBI lineage: Eukaryota > Metazoa > Arthropoda > Insecta > Diptera > Polleniidae > Pollenia > Pollenia angustigena. The sequence continues at coordinate 178,714,095 of OV884058.1, read as the reverse complement.
AAAGTAAATTTTGTCACAATTTTATAATATTTAAATTTTGTCACAATTTTCGAAATTTCCATTTTGTCACAATTTCTATAAAGTTAATTTTCTGACAATATTCTATTAAAAGTAAATTTTGGCATAATTTTCAATAAAAAGTATATTTTGCCACAATTTTCTCTAAGTAATTTTGTCACAATTTTTTTTTTTTAATTAAATTTTATTCCAATTTTCTATAGTAAATTGTGACACAACTTTCTCAATAAATTTAAGTTTATAAAGCTAAGTAAATTTTGTCACAATTTCCTATTAAAACTAAATGTCATTACAATTTTTATTCAAATGAAATTTTGTGAAAATCTTCTTTTAAGAGTTAATTTTGTTGAAATTTTCTTTAAAAATTAAATTTTGTCTCAAATTTTCTTTAAAATCAAATTTTGTCACATATATTTATAAAATTTTCAATTTGTCACAATTTTCTACAAAAAGTAAATTTTGTTTCAATTTTCCAATATATTATTTTCGTCACAATTTTCTTATATTTAAATTTTGTCACAATTTGTAACAAGTATATTTTGTGACATTATTCTATTAAAAGTAAATTTTCTCATAATTTTCCATAAAAAAGTATATTTTGCCACAATTCTGTCTGGGTAATTCTGTCACAAATTTCTATTAAAATTAATGGTGTTTTCTTTTCTAAAAAAAAATTTATCTTTAAGAAAATTGTGTCCAAATTTACTTTTAATAGAAAATTGTGACAAAATTTATGGTGTTTTCTTTTCTACAAAAAAATTGTGATATTTTATTTAAAAAAATGCAATTTGGTGTCTGTTTCTTAAAAATTTTGCTCCCGAAAAGGGTAGCTTGTTTTGTTCTAAAAAGCTCACCATTTTCGGGAGCAAAATTTTTAAGAAACAGACACCAAATGCCATTATTTTAAATAAAATATCACAATTTTTTTGTAGAAAAGAAAACACCATAAATTTTGTCACAATTTTCTATTAAAAGTAAATTTGGACACAATTTTCTTAAAGATAAATTTTGTCACAATTTTTTCATAATTTTCTATAAGAAGTAAATTCTATAACAATATTTTATAAAAAGTTAATCTTGACACAATTTTCTACAAAACGGAAATTTAGTCATTTAAAATAAATCGTGCCTAAATATTCTATAACAAGTAAATTTTATCAAAATTTCCGATTAAAAAAAGTGCATATTTTTCAAAGTTTTCCTTTTAGAAAATTCTTATAAAATTGCTATAAATTTAATAACGTCATGAACCAAAATATGTTCTAAATAGCATATATTTTTAGATATTTTCATAAAATCACACACCCCTCTTTTCAATCTAAAAGACTTTTAGAATTTTACATCAGTGCGCCTAAACCCTTATTCCATGTTAACTACTTGCACATTTCTTTCGCCGTTCTCTTTTCCTGCAGAAATTCCTCCATATTTTTCTAACTTAAAATAAAATACATGAGTGAGGAATTTTACTTTTACCTTTACCTTTATCCACTTTATACTTTCGCACATAAAAGTAAAAATATTTAAGGTAGATTTAAGAGCAGTAAAAAAATAAGAGGCAAAAAATCCAACATCAATATAAATCTTTACGTTTGCTCGTAATATTTTTTCTGCTTTTAAGCCAGTGCAAGAAAAATGCATATCTTTTAGTCAAGGTTACAAAGTTAAAACATTAAAAAATATGTATTTTAAAAGCTCTAACACAGAAGCCAAAAAAAAATGAAAATATTTTTATGTGTTTATAAATTTTCTCTTAAGAAAATTGTTGAGCAAATATTTGTAGGATTTTTGCTTTTTCCATATTTTTAGTTAAATATTTTCTTGCTAACATACTTACATTAAAAAAACACAGATAGACCTTGACTTAAATAGAAAGTATTTTGTTAGTTTTTTGTTATTAGAAAAATTTTAGTTTGCAAAAGAATTCGATGGTCTGGCAAATGTTTGGAAAATGGTTGCCTAAATGAGGACAACAATTTCCAGGGTTCTAAAGTTGGTTGCTTGTGCTACACAAAAAGAGTTATTGGTCTGGAAATTTTATTATTATTATAGTAAAAATTTGTTTTATTTATTATGAGTTGTTTTGTTATTTGGGCTTTTAATAGGGAAAGAGCAAAGATTTGGGTATTAAAGTTTTTATAAAGGCATTTTAGAAGAATTAAAATAAAAGCTAAGAATTCCAGTTAAAAATTGGCTACCCTAGTACTTTGTTCCACATTTGACGCCAAATGCTTTCAAAGCTCTATTTAACAAAACAATTTGGCGGATTATTAAAAATATAGTGTTAAAAAAGTTCATTTTGTGTAAAGTTACGAAATGTTGATTTTTTTAGAAATGTTGCGGGAACATAATATGAGCTGCACTTATTTAAGTAAAACTTAAGTAAAAAACATTTTTGCATACCTTGAGAGAACTTTAAAAATATGTACCATAATTATATTTTTTTTTAAAAATTTTACCTTATTTTAATTTATTTAATCGCACACAAACATGATTACATATTGCCAAAAAAAATTGGTAGTTAAAAATAATTAAGTTGTAAAATTTCGTAAATTCAACATGCTGCTAAAAAAATGTTGCTAAACATAAATGCACTAAGAACCTAATTGTGTAAATGCAACGGCAAAAATTACATTAGCGGTGTTCAGTGTTTGATGTGAATGGTCTTGCGAAAGTGCAAATGCAAAATATTGTAGCTTTTGTTTGCAATCCAACAACAAAATATACAGAATTGCAACTGTCACATCATTGCTTTTGCGCAACACTTAAACTGTTTAGCTTTTTTTTTTTTGCTACATGTATTGCGTTTAAATAACTGATACTCGAACAGCTGACATTTGTAAACAATAATTTAGAATCGTGAAACAAAATTTAGGATATGGAGCCGACAACTCTAAAAAAAAAATTAAAAAGAGAAAACTCCAACAAAAAGTGGACTGCAGATGAAATGAAAACTGTTTTGGATTATTTGGAGCAGTCAGAAAACATAGAGGTTAGTATTTAAGAGAAGTCCGTACGTAGTTTTTCAAAGGCAATTTCTTTATTATTATTATTTAGACACCAACAGCTCAAATGTTTTATGAAAAATTTATTGAAAAAAGCGGTATCGATGCAACTTGGGATATTATGAGGTGGAAGGCACGATACCTTAAGGCATCTTATAAAAATGCCAACGTTTGGCGAAGTTCTAATAATGCTGCGATAGTATTTTCTTTTGCACTGCTTCGTGGCATTTTAAAACAATTTCACAAAATAATCAAACACCTTTTTGTAAATTTTCACTAACAATAATTCCGTAAAACAGCTGTTATCTAATTTGCATCTAGCATTGCAAAGTTGCTTAATATACCGCTCTCTGTCAATGATAAAATTATTGCACCACCAAACCGTTGCAGCCTGAAACGCACCAAACATTGAATACCGCTATTGAAAGCACCAACAAATTAACAAATATTTTTTAATTTTGTTGTTGCTTTCTTCAGAAATATTTATTAAATTTTTAAATTTTAAACGCTGCATATCTTGTTGCGTTTGACTTTGTTTGTGGTTAGGGCCGTAATATTTAGCCATTCTGGGTGACTTCAAAAATGCCAGTTCCAAAGGAAGAACACAAAAACCTCTCATTTTAAATGCAACCGCGTATATTGAAGAGTTATAAATGCGTCAATAATAAGCAAACTATGCAACGTTAAACTTAATGGTACATTTTTTACTTTGACTGTAAGGACTTTAAGGAACTAAGCCTTTTAACAGAAACGCTATGTTTATCCATTAAAGCAATATGAAAACAATTAGCACTCGCAACATGTTGTTGGAAACCTACATATTTTACACAGAAACAATAATTTTTCCAATTCAAACAAAAAATTTGTAGAATCAAACAATTTTTTGTCTGAAATCGGTCCTATAAACAAATTCGCATATTCAGACAGTTTATTTGCATTTTGTTTATTGAAAAAAAACACTGATTTTTTCAAACAAATAATTTAACTGAATCAAACAAAAAGTTTACTGAAATTCTTATACCTACTAAATTTCAAAATAAAAAAAAAAAAAGTTTTTGCACAAGCAATGACGCGCACACAAGTAAGCACTGTATGAGAAGATGACGGCAGAGCAAAGCCGCCGGCTGGCTTTGGGACACATTTTTTTTGTTGGAATAATTTTTTAACAATGTTTTTCTTTATCACTCTCTGTTGCTGTATCCTTTCCTTTGCTAAAGATGAAATGTAACCAAAAACGGCAGCAGACCGACTCGATATGTTTCTTGTCATCATTCTATTTTTGTATTTGATGTATTTAACCAAACAGTTTTAAAAAATTGAATACGGGATTTTGTTTCTTATAATGTTGTTTCTGCTATTGTTTTTCTTATAGTTGCACTTTTTTAAAGCGTCCAAAAATAGACTGTGTGTGTTTTTTGTTGTTGTTTTTATATTTCACATAAAGAAGTGTTGCTTACGATCAAATAAAAAAATGCAAACAGACGACAACATTAAAGAGCGTTAAATATTTCATACAAAATTATGATAATTTGACACCAATAACGCGTTTATTATATTTTTGAAGAGTTGTCCACATTTTTGTGGTTAAAAAAAAATCAAACAAAAATATTGTTTGAATCAGTAAAAAAATGTATAGAAATTAAAAAAAATTTCAAAAAAGCGTTTGTTTGAAAATAATTCGGCAATAATTTTTTCTGTGTATATTCGCAAGCTTGATTGACAAACATACAAACTTTCCATATTGCTTTCACCATTTTGTGAATATATCTAGAAATATTAATTTCAAAAGATTTTGGTTTTCGTGCTTAATTCCCAGTTTTTATTCTTGATAAAAACACTTGAAATTTATTGTTGATGGGATAAGCTATTCCTATGCGCATTTCATTGGTTGCTTAGGCCAGATCATCAGGAAACTTCATCCATAAAGATTTTAGAAAAACTAAAGATTTTAAACCACTGTTTATTGTTATCAGTGCAAGCGACATGATCTGACTTAAAAAAATAAAAATTCTGATAAAAATTCTAATGCACTTTTTGTTATTGTCAACACTAAATAATGTTCTTGCAACAAGTTGTTAAGAACATGCCCCAGCTATCATTTTAAATCGTGTAATAATGAAAATAGTAACTGTTAAACAAGTTGATTCATCTGTAAAATACTTCCACAACATAGCGAAAGACTCTTAAGCTGGAGGTCCACACCACGGGCTACTCGCTTTTTCGCAGCATACGCAGCTCTCAGAAAAGTAGAATCTGTGTAGTTATACGTAGTAAGTTACATGCACAAAAGCGTAGATGCCTTGAGGCGAAAAGTAGGTTTACTTTCTACTTTTGTAAGCGTCACAAGCAGCGTTCGAACAAATCAGCTGATTTTGACAAATTAAATTTTATTTTTACTTGTGCTGCTGCTGCCTAAAAAGCGTTGCATGTAACTTGAAACGTAGAATGCAAGTAAGGTTATAAAAGCATGCGCTGCGTGGATGCGAAAACGCGTGTTATGGACCTCCAGCTTTATATTATTTGATATTGTTTCCTTTGTTTAAGAAATAGACGTAAATAAACACAAAATATTACTACCTCTTACAGAATTTTAAATGAAATTACGTATCCATATCAGCAAATTTCACAGTTAAATATAAGTAACTAAATCACTCTAAACGGCTTGGACCCCTTTAACATATTTGCAATCGAAAATAAGACACATCAAGTTTGCTGGCAAGAGGTCTGAAAAGTGCTGGTCAATTTTCTATTTCTGTTTGCAAATTTTCGTAATTTTATCTTGTGGCAAAATATCATTTTTCACCAGATCTTTGGGGTAATTCTGTAACTTTTTAACGACAAAAATTTGTCGTTATGTAGAAAATGTTTAAACTTAAAAATATTTAAAATTTACTACTTAGCGGAAAATGTGTGTCGTTAAAAAGTTACAGAATTACCCCACTTGTTATTTTAGTATTGATGGATTATGTTTCACTTCTCTTTCGATCTTGCATAAAGCTTTTACATTTGAAAAAGAGATAAATAAAAGAGTTGCCACCGAGAAATGTCTCATTATAAAGGGAACTTATTTATACAATTCAGAAATATTTTCTTTGGCAACACTTAAATACTAAACCTTATTATAACTATACGGAATATAATAAAATTTCAGCAAAAACAGCAAAATTTTTTTTTTTTTTTGACTTACAGATACTTTAAAGACATCCGCAAAACATTTACATATTACAATTTCCAAACGCTTCCTTTAGAAAATTATTTGAAGTAAATTCAATTTCGTATGAAATTTGCCTAAACCGAAATAAAAACAGATAAATATTTATTATTTCGAATACTTAATTCAACTTCTTTCTCTCTAATTTTTGTAAGCAACGAAATTTTTTTGACATCAAGAAAAAAAGAGAAAGAAAAAAATACTGACAGACATGTTGACATGTTTTCGCATTATTATGAGTTTTAAACATCACTATAGTTTGTTGAAAAGCTCTAATAAATATTCTATTATTTTGTTGCAGTTGTTGTTTTCTCTTAATGTAATAAATTATTTTTTCTTTTAAGTTTATGTTAGTTTTGTTAAAGAAATGTCAACATTACATCAACAATAACAACGACAACTACAACAACATCAACATCAACAATGACATCTGCAACATGCAACAATGAATAACGTAAGTGCACGAAAGGAAATGTGTATGAAAAATTAAAGAAAATAAACATTTTATATTGTTTTTCTATTTGCCTGTTTTTCAACTTATTTTACCACTTTTTCAAGTGCTTCGGGTGAAGTAGAGTTGTGCAAGTTTGTTTCCTTTAATTGTATGTAAAGAAAGAGAAACAACAAGAAAAAAAGAGATGCTAATATACATAGATGTTGCCTCAAGTGGAACACTTTAAACGATGTCAATTTCCGTGTTTGTTTAAGAATTTATACATATTTTAACATAAGAATTTGTATTTATTTTTATAAGTATTGTTGCAGGAATAAAAGAAATAATTTAAACGATTAAAAAATAAAAACAAGATTTTTTTTTTAAGTTTGTAAATTAAAGCTAATAAAGTATGAGAAGGAGAAGGAGAACATTTGAATGTGCGAATATGGAATTCAGCGATGCAAATACTGTTTTTTTAAGTGTTTTTTATTTTTTGATAATTTCTTTTATACGTTTAAATAACTTTGACATTTAAAGGAATTAAACAATTTCAAAATAAAAATTTTTAATTCATCAATGGGTATATTAGACCGGGTCGACCTCCATACAAAAAAAAAGTTGTGCCAGTCACCCCCTAGAATGAAAGATATGTCAATGAAGTTTCTAAAACAGGAAAAAAAATTTTTTTGCCACGCCCCAAAAAACAGCACTTTTGGTTTTTTATATGTAGCGCTGCCATTTAAAGTCCGATCTCATCATATCGCATATCGTTGTTCATGGCTTGATAGTGGCTTCATTTTTGGTGACTTTTCAATCCGTCCTGAAATATTGGGCGCCACTTATGCCATCTCGCATCCTTCCCCCAAATGTCCAATTTTTTTGACGGTCCAAGAAAGTCCTTTTAAAACTACGTATGTTGAGATTTTAATATGCTTACTTTTATGACACGCCTCCAAATAAAGCCCCTTTTTCTGTTTCACATACATACTACATTAAAACATTAAGACGCCCTAGAATAAAAGGTATATTTATACAGTTTTAAGGACTTAAAAAAAAATTTGCCACGCCCTAAATAACAGCCCTTTTTGTTTTAGATATATAGCAAAATAAAAATTCTGTAAAAGCCTCCATTTTTTTAATGGCTCCCTAAGCCATTATCAATCTCGTACAAAACTCTGTAAGTTACGCGCAATTTTTGTTTAATTATTCAATAATCCTGAAAACCACCCTCTATGGCTTGTCATTTGAATTTTTAAAAACTGTTTCTTAGCCTTTGGTTTTTTTTTTAACTAAGCGGTGTTTTCAAGTGGACTACTCATATTTTAATGAAAGTGAGACAGATGAATTTATTGACAAGCTTTCTCGATCTGAACTACTAGCGTTTTTTTTTTTGCCAGTTTTCATATTTTGTGCAATTTTTGCTGGACTGTGAAACTCAAACTAAAAATGTAAATTAAGACATTTGTAAAAGCAAACATAATGTCATATATGAGACCATGATACAGAGTTAAAACAAGAACTAAAAAATATAAAGAAACTGCAGAATTCTAAAAATGAAAAAAAAAATAATTTAAATGCATAAAAATGAATGCCTCAAAACATTTATGCGAAAAATTATAAATTGGGCAGTCGGTGTATATAAATCTTAGCTAGACTCAAGGTGACTCAAAGTTTTAGAGGGACTTTCTTAGCACGTGAAAAAATTAGACATCAGAGGGAAGGATCCGAGATATCATAATTGCCATCTAGAATTTTAAGTTAGTTTAAAAAAGCTTTAAATACGAAAATAAAGGCACATTCTAGCCATTAACAATGATATACGATACGATGAGATTGGACTTTAATTGACGATGCTGTATATATAAAACAGTGATAACCAAGCCCCGAACTAAGAAAGCCCCGAACGCACGTATACAAGGATATTATGTGCTTGTGTGCGGTCGCAGAGACCGATGATAGTCTGATGTTTTGAAACGAACAAATTTGTAATAAACATGTGAATTGCCGACCGTGTCTGTGTGAAAAATACGATTATTGACTGGCTCGCGAGTCTATGGAGTGGTTATCACTGATATAAAACAAAAAGGGCAGTAATTTAGGGCATGGCAAAAACATTTTTTTTAAAGTTCTTAAAACTTAATATATATACCTTTTATTCTAGGGCGTGACTGATGAACATTTTTTTTGGTTTGTATTGGCTTCTACTTGGTTTAATGTAGTATGTGTGTGAAAAAGAAAAAAGGGCCTTAATTTGGAGGTGTTTCATAAAAGTGAGCATATTAAAATCGATACATACGTAATTTTATAAGGACTTTCTTGGACCGTCAAAAAAATTGGACATTTGGGGGAAGGATCCGAGGTGGCATAAGTGGTGTCCAGAATTTCAGGTCGGATTGAAAAGTCACCAAAGACAAAAATGAAGCAACTTTCAAGCCATGAACAACGATATGCGATATGATGAGATCGGACTTTAAATGGCAGCGCTACATATAAAAAACCAAAAGTGCTGTATTTTGGGGCGTGGCAAAAAAAAATGTTTTCCTGTTTTAGAAACTTCATTGACATATCTTTCATCCTAGGGGGTGACTGGCACAACTTTTTTTCGACCCACCCTAGGGTATATACACACATAATAAAAAAAAAAAACGGTTTACGAACCCTGAAATAGGTTTGCGGCAAAAAAAAACATATAAAACAAGAAAGCAAGTAAAGCCAAGCGAACCAGACCACATTTAACTGTACACTATAGTTTTACATTGAATTTCGAGAGTGTACGCTATATGGTACCCATGGGCAATAAAGGACTGCCAACACAAAATAATGTCATGTTAAAGTTCTTTGGTTCGAATATTATTTAGATATATTCACTAGAGCGACTCACCAAAAAAAGTGATTAATGTACCCTCCTAAAAATGAACCTTCGACTTTTAAGGATAACATTTTAAATATTTCGGCGCTAGCTTTGACCTCTCGTGAGCTGGGCCAGGTTGAAAAACGGTATATTTTTGCACGTTTTGTTACTTTAAGAATCTGTTTCCCTACCAACATATACAAATGCATCTAATTTGCAAAAATCTAAATTATTTACATACAAAGATGATATGCTTGCCAAAAGATAAAATTTGATACCCATATTGCCCTTCTTAAAACGAAGGGTTGCCACCCCATTGTATTTTTTTCAAAACGCGAACTAGCACGAATTTCAAAAAAAGCTGAGACACGTATTTAATTAAATCGACTAAAGATTAAAATATGTTAATTTGGCACTTTTATTACAATCAACCCCGAACAAAATATTCAAAAACCGTTTTTTACAGAAAATCTTTAAAAAAAGGACATGGCTGATCGTTCTTGGACAAATTGTATATACAGTTGGACGCGCATTAAAAAAAACCTTTCTTACGATACCCAATTTGTATATGTTGGTAAGGAAACAGATTCTTAAATTAAAATTGCCGTATTTGGAACGAAGACAGTCCTCAAGCCTTTAACGAATTACGATTACATCCATTAAAATTGACTGCGAATTGGTGCGGTTTACACGCTCTTTCAAAATGAGCATGGTGTCGCTCTAATATTCACCCATATTTTATTTAATTGTCCTTAATGGCTTTTAGGATGGGGGTTTTTGTAGGGTCTATGGTCAAAGTAGCTACCGTGAAAGTTTTTGGCTCCAAGTTGTATGCCAATAACAGCATTTATAAGGAAGTAAGGGCTTTAAAAGCTATTTTCGGGTGTAACAATTGTATGTAATCTATGGGGTATATAGACCGATTCAACCAAAATTTGATAACATGATTACGATTGTAATCAATTAAGTTTGCACCAAATTGAATCTTAATGCCAACATAATAAGATGGTTCATAGACACAAAGACTTCATTCCGGAAAGATGCTTGCATGGGGGCTATGTAAAATTATGAACCGATACTCACCATTTTCAACAGACCCTGGACCTTGTGCCAATTAGAAACTATGTACAAATTTTGTATATTTATTTCCAAAATTGCGACCTGGATTTTTCGCACAAAGTTTTCATGGACAGCCAGCTAACCGGATAGACGGACGGACATCAATATATATCGACTTGGATGGTTATTCTGAGTCAATCTAAAGATGCGCTCGTTTAAACAATTTGACGTTTTTATACTTGCAAAGTATGCGACATTGTGTTGGGTATGAAAAAAAAAACGCTTATAAATATGAGTTCTGACAACATTTCACATGAGAGTACCAGGCTAAAAGGAAAGATTTCATCTTTTGACAAATATTTTTTGCGAAAGAAAGCCATGTGTTGAAGCAAAATATAAACAAATTAATATTTTATAATAATTTAATTAAATAAAGTAATGATGTTTCTTAAGTCTTTCTTATCATGAAAAAATCAGTTTTCCTTGAAAAAGAAAGTTCAAAGATAAATTGGTTTAAGTAAAATTCCTAGGCATACTGCTATAAGGGCCTGAAAAGTATTCAAGCAACTTGATGCGCATATATTTCTTTATGCACTGAAGTCTCATCTAAAATATAAAAAGTTTTAACGATTCATCGCTAGTATAATAAAGTTTTAAACAAATTTGTCCTTGTAATATTTCTTAAATTCTAAAATCTGTACCCTGAAAGTGTCAGCATCATGTCGCCTATACAGTCATATCGTAGCAATTTGTTGTAAATATAGTTATGTAAAATGCATATTTTGTCTTTAATTTTTGACAGCTTGCAACATTTGCAAGTGTTGGCAAAACAGTTTTTTTCATGCTGCCCTCATCATACCAGTACTTACATTCGTTTATACACAAATTTTTTTAAATTACAAATTCAATTAAATACAGATTATTAAAAAAATTTTCATAAATGGTCATTTTACATTAAATAAATATTTCTATTAAAAATATTTTTATATTTCAATTCTGTTATTCAATACTCTCCTTTGGCCTGAAAGTGAAATATAAAACCAAAATAATTTTTAATAAATTTCTCAATTTTCTACATATTTTACCCTAAGCTTAATAGAAATTACTTAATTATACTTTCAAATAAAATTTAATCTTTGCAAAAACAAAATATTTCATAAATTTATACGAATTTATACATAAAAGTAAACTTATACATACGAAATCGTACGTATGAAGCAAAAGAACAAAATTACAATTGGTATTTTATCATACACCCCAAGTAAATACTCACCTACACTTATAACTCTGTGCATGTATTGGAGAATAAATTTTATCCTTGTATGTTTGTCTAATCAGTATGGATTTTGGACACACACACACACATATATATTTATATTTCTAACAAAATGTACAAAATAGAAAAAAGTTTTTTGTTTTGTTTTTACCAAAAATCCTTCTTGCTTCATTGTATGAATTAAAATTGAGTATTTTTGTTGGACAAATACTATTTCAGTAGATGAACATGAATACTAATCATGTTTCTTAAATAAAATACACAGACACTTACATCTGTATGTGAACACATGTACGCGACTATTGTACAAGTATTTGATTGTATGTGTGCTTGTTAGCAAATGCCAATATAATGAGTTGTTGGACATGTATTGTATGAAAAAGTTTAACATCAAATGCCGGATAATGAAAAATCTGAGATGAAGACATGTTTATTTTAATTAAAACACATACCAGCTTAAACTCACTTTCACATATGCATATAAATATCTACATATGTACGTGAGTATGTAGATTTAATGAATTTTATTAGACAGTGATGAATTGTATGTTTGGCCTTTTCTTGAAATGGGAGAAAAGAAAGTTAGATAAATAAAACGTTCCAAAAAGTTTTTAAACTATTAAGTAATAGTTACGAGATTTTACTGTCCATCAAACTGTTAAAATAATTAAGAAAAGAAAGCTAAAGTTTATTAAAAGGATTTTATCGTATAAATATTTGCAAAGGAAACCCTATTAATCAACATTTTGTAAAAAGAAATAACAATTCTGCTTTAATTAAAATAAACTATTTAAATGTTGTATTTTAAATAATTTAAATTATTAAAAAAAAACATGAATAAATAAAAGTTCATGAGCTTAAAATGCTACTTTACACAATTGCAGCCCTTTCGTATGGCTCAGGTTACGAAGTAGATCGGCTATTTTCACTTACAGAACACAACTGTCAAGGTATATTTACACAAGGTAGACTCATTTGGGAGTGACATGCTGCTCTATAAAAGGAGCCGTGTTGTCAAATTGTCTTCAATTGTTAAAATTTTGGCTCATATACACGAAATTTGACGTTTGGGTTCCAACTAGGGGTAATCAGCTGACAAACATATGGGCCAACGAGTTTACCTTGTGTAAATATACCTTGACAAGTGTCAATAAAAGTCTCTAAGAACATGGTTACGAAAGGCAAAAACTTTAATCAGTAGCTAGTGAGAGCGAGAAGGGCTATAACGCTAAATAAGGTTCAATAAGGTCCAATAAAATAGTAAATAGCAAGATCTATTTATGTGTATACCCTCCAAAAGTTGTAGTGAATGAAGGAATACTAGATAAAGTATGCATGTTATGGGTCCTTGAGTTATTCTTATCGATTAAACCACGTCCGCATGTCTTTCCGTCTGCTGAAAGTACGCTTCGAAAGAAGTAACAGAAAAGAACAAAATTAATGTCAAATTCTTGCTAGTTCTTCTAAGCAATTTCGGAATGAAATCTAGAATACTCGGTCACGAACCCAAACGTGAAACAATCTCCCCAAAAATTTTTTTATCAAATACCAATAACAAGTCATGACAATTTGCTCCGATTCTCGTTAAACTTTGCAGAAATTCATTTTATATTGTCAAGAATATTGGTCCCATGTTAAGCGCATTCTGCGAACAAACTTAAGAACGCCTAAAATGATAACAAATAATGGTACCGCAGTAGTTTCATAAGACAAGAAAGCACCCTGCCAAATTTTATGAAGATGGGTCGATAATTTACCATACCCCCATATATAGCCAACTCTCGGAAATCTTTTTAATATGACTAAAACTATCAGAAAAATAGATATTCTGGTAAAATGTAGTCCAATTAAGCAATAATTGGCTAGAAACAAAACTCGTTAATTTTATTATCATCGGTTTATTTGCTACTAGAAATCACTCTACAGAATTTTGAGAAGAACGATCCATAACTTAGGCTAGGTGCAATATAAAGTTTCCTCCTGAAAACTACTTTATACGCCTTATAATATTTCTTAAACAAATGATTGTGTTTTAGTTAAATTTGACAACGAATTATAAATCTGTGAGATCAGGTTTTATAAAGATTGGCTTAATATTTATAGATCCCATATAAAGCCCACTACTGCAATATTCAAACTCTCGGTAAAGAGTGTTAAGGATTGGACATAACCGATTATAGCACTCTTACTTTGTATAATATAAAATATTGGGTGTTTTTTTAAGCTACGTTCACAATCAAAAAAACCAATTTCGTTTTTTCTTCTATCTTTTTTCTTCCCAAAGTATTTCATATATTTTCCTTTCGTTTTTAGAACAAAAATGTAACTAAAAATTTTTTTAAATGTGACTAAAGTTAAGTCTACTTTAACTTCAGCAACAATTTGTATGAAATTGTTTCTGACGTTTAAAATAATTTTATTTAGTTTTGAATGAAAATTTTAACAAAATGTTTACAAAAATAAAAATATATGCATTATATTGTTGTGGCTAAAATTTGCGTTGTTTTGATTGTGAACGTAGCTTTAAACTGCATGAGAACTTTGAGTTATTGAGAACTATATTCGACAGCGGAGAATGTTAAACTGTGTTGACATTTCTATTCAGTAAGGCTTGGCGAGTAATCATGCATTGTTTAACGCTAGAACAATGCGGAAATTTATTTTGAAAAAAATTAATCTATACGAAGCTCATTTCTGGTTAAAATTGCCGCATTTGGAACGAAGACAGTCATCAAGCCTTTAACGAATTACGATTACATCCATTAAAATTTACTGTTTGGTGCGGTTTACACGCTCTTTCAATATGAGCATGGCGCCGTAACGGTGAATGGCGATTACTATCGAGCCATGCTGACTGAATTTTTGTTTCAACTTGGCAAACAGCGTGTTTAACATTCGGTTTATTGCAAAACCAGTTTTTTGTAAACTTGAGTTCTCATGCAGATAAAAAAAAAACTCAATACTATAGTAAAACCTTTCTTACAATGTAATACAGTCAAATCCCGATAATTCGTACCCCGATAAATCGTAATTCCCGATAATTCGTAATAAACTGTCGGTCCCTTGAAAAAATCTCGTTAATTCGTAAAATTTCCATACATTTTGATCCTCTCGCTAATTCGTAATTTTTTTTGTCAAATAAAATCTTCTTGACCTCTTATAAATCGTAACTGTTTGCTTACTACCACTTATAATTCGTAATAAAAACAACAGAAACATGGAAAGAATGATTTTTTGTTTACCACTATTTTATTTTTGCGTGGTTTTATGCTTGTGTGTGGGTTTATTTTCTTAAGATCAGTTTGTTACATGAATAATATTTATGTATAATTTTTAACAATTGTTTTTTATGTTTTTTTTTAACGTTTTAGTAATTCGTATTAATTTTATTTTAACCCCGTTAAATCGAAATCCCGCTAAATCGAAAACCCCTATAATTCGTAAGAAATGGCCGGTCCCTTGCGATTACGAATTATCGGGACTCTACTGTATTAATAAATATTTTTAGCTATAGATAATATTTTTTTTTCTTTCTTAATTACTGAAATTTTCTATTGACAAATCCGAAAATATGTTGAAAAAAATTGTGTCAAATAATGAGTTCGCTTCGCTGGTTGTTTAAATTTTCGTTTGTTGAAATAATTTTTGAACTTAATTTTTTTATAAATTATTTGTTGTTTTTGTTTGGCTGCAGGTCCACGTAAATAAATAAAATAAAAAATAAAAATTCTTGATAGGTATTTTTGTTTTTTTATATTTTTATTATTTTCCCAATATTTCGGTTAGCATCGCTAACCATCTTCTGTCTCTGGCGGGATTTGATCCCCCGCAACCTCGGTGCTGATAGACTAGCTCTCTACTAGCTAGTCTACCGGGGCAGTGTAGTTTTTGTATTAAAAAACTATGTTTTTTGACTATAATGACATTTTTATTGTCATAATGAAAATATACATTTTTCTGTATATTTAAGATATAATAATAAAGTTATTATTAAATATATAACTAATAATCCAAAAAGTGGCGAATAAAGTTACAAAGTAATGAATTCTTGAAGTCATTAAAAGTAGGATTGTAAGTAAAGTTTCACGACGATTGTTCTGTTTTATAACGAAGAACAGAACACTATATAATGTTCTGCTCTTTTCTAAAGATAGTTACGAACGGTATTAAGGGTTGTGTTCGTCTACACAAACACTTAAAAATAGATATGGTTCCTTGGTGTGTAAGCCCAACGCTAAATAATGTTCTGTTTATTTTCGAACACAGATTTGGATGCATAAATGCGCAAATTTCTTATATTGAGAGTAATTTTATTTAAAATTTTAGTGAATTACAATAAAAACTGTACAAAAATTATTTCATCAAAACTTTACTTTCTAAATTTAAATTGAACTTGGAATGAATTTTGGCACTTTACATGAAAGTGAAACAGTTTTTATTCATGAAGTTGATAAGAGTAAAGGTAGTTTTTATAAACAAGTATTTTTAGTAAGACAGTACAAACAGACGTGCAAATAATGAAGTGAACCTAAGAGAAAAATAGTAACATTCCTCCGAGCTACCTAAATAAGAGCGTCAAGCTTTTCATTTTCATACAGTTGATAGAAACAAACTGTAAGAATGCGAATTCAACACCTTTCGGTTGGAAAATCTTATTTGACTGACCTCTAGGTTGGTTTTTTTATTGAAAACGTATTGGCAATATAATTTTCATGTTTTTAAAAAAAAGCTTGACACTCTTATTAAGGTAGTCCAGTTGCTTTTTTAGATTCAGAGAATTTCCGATTTTTTAAACTTTTTTCATTTTTAGAAAAATAATATTTATTCAATTTATAAAAAACGTATGATCAAGTTGTCTGCAAGTGAAGGAAATTAAATGTTAATACCCAACTGCTTAAGTTTTTACACCTTCATTTCCACACAATATGTTTCCAGCAATTCCTTAAATCTTTAATACGTGACTCACTTGACTCAAACGTCTGAAAACATGTAATCGTTTCCCACAATTAGTCGTCTTAAATATTAGGAAGCAAACAAAAACAAAAAAAAAGAGAAATTACAAACTTTTCCAGCTAATCCATATTAGTCACACACATTATTCTACTATACACACCTACACATACATTTTCCCACCCTTTGCACAGATCCTTCCACCCCCTTTTAGCAGACATTGTACAAAAGAGTTACTACATCAAAAACATTTTAATGTTTTTGAGCTATTTACAAATTATCTTTTAATTGAGTGTAAATATCTAATAACAACATGCGTTGAGCGAGAAGACACAAAATTAATTAAAAATAGCACAAGAAAAAAGAACAATAAAACAAATTACACCCAAAATGTCTAATTGTTTTCGACGTATGCCTATGTAATTGAACGAGAGAGAGACAGATAGAGAGCGATAGAGAAAGGCATAAGTATAAGAAAGAATTTTTTCTCAAGTAAAATGCAAATGATAATTAACACTTAGAAAGCGAAATATGTTTACACAGAGAATAGAGACATGTGACTTTAGGAAAAACAGTCAGAGACGGAGTAAAGGAAATAACCAGGAAAGTATGTGAACCAGCGTTGCCAGAATGAAGATTTTATCTAATTTTTGAAGATTTTTTGACCAAAATATGATTAAAAGATTTTTTTTTTCACAAATAAAGATTTTTAACTTTAAATTTGTTTGTACAAAATAAATAATTTTTTCACAGTTTCTTAAACAGTCAACTTTTAAAACAATAAGGTTTTGTATCAGCTTGTTGTTTATTGATTTTCAAAATGTATTTTTAGAAAAATTTTTATAAAAAATTTAACTTAAAACCAATTTAATCTTTATATATAAAAATAAGTTGCATTGTGTTAGTAATTGATGTTCTCTGAAATCCGTGAACCGATTTTATGTATCAACGGTCTTCAAATGTGTATTGGTTCATGAGTTGTAGCTATTTTTGTGAACGCTGCACTCATTCCGAAACATGTATTTATATTCCCTTACAAATATCAACAAAATGCCTTTCATTTAGAACTCCTCCGAAATGACTTGACCGACTTTTATGAAATTTTGTATGTGTATATATTAGGTATGAGAATAGGTCGTAGAGTATATTTTATATCACTAGAGGGCGCAAAATATTGCAATAGGGGTTAAAGCTCCCACTCCCCAATCTTCTAAACTAATCAACGGGGTTTCTTAAAATTTGGCATGCAGACAATGTAACATCTGAAAGAGAATAGAGAATAGGGTGTGAAATAGGGTAAGAGGGCTAAAAGCTCCCCCTCCCTATATCATCGTAACTAATCAACCGATTTTTTGGAAATTTCGCAGGCTAATAGTGTTATAGTTGAAAAGAACTATAGCCTATAGTTTTTATTGTTTAGGGCGTGAAATAGAGCAAGAGGGGTAAAAGCTCCCCCTCCTTCTATCTTCTTAACTTATCAACCGGTCTTCTTAAAATTTGGCATGTATACACTGTAACATCGGAAAGAGGACAGGGCATTAAATAGGGCAAGAGGGGTAAAAGCTCCGCCATCCTATATCTTCTTAACTAATAAATTAATTTTCTTGAAATTGGGTAGGCAAATAGTGTAACATTTGGAAAGCCTATATTTTTTTTTTTGTTTTTAATTTGGCTAGCAGACACTGTAACATCTGAAAGAAATAAGTTATGTGGCAAAACAACGTTTGCCGGGCAGCTAGTTTTGTATAAATATTATGTATTTCAATTTAAATAGTTTCCATAATAAGAAGTACATATGTATGTTCTTATAAAAAATTAATACTTTCGACTTTTTTGCCCTTGTTATAAAAAATGTTAAGATTTCTCTCTTCAAAATAACCTTTTTTTTGCTAAATGAAGATTTTCCTTCCTAATCTTCTGGCAACGCTGATGTGAACATTATCCTTAATTTTTTACATATGCGCTTGTTTATGAAAGGATGTGTGTGCGTTTATATGTATAAGACTACAATCATCTTTTTATTAAGTCATTGTCTTAAAAACTCACAAGTTTCACTAATTCATACTTATGCCTTATATTCACACATAAATAGTCCTAAAAGTAAAAAAGACTACGAACGTTTCCTTTCAGTTATGATTGTGATTATAATGAGTATATTTGCATAGATGAATATTTAATTTACACCAGAGCCTTTTAAGACACATTTAACTCTGCACGGTTGCTCATCGTTGAATCGACGAAGCTCATTTACTTTTTATCATATAACTTTTTAATGCGTGTTCAAATAACGCCCTTTTTGTCAACAACGTTAGCTGGTGCCAAAAGCTTTTCAGTGAGCAGACGTAAGCTGGATCCTCATTTTTTTAAGTTGAAATTCAGTGGTGTGAATTCGTCGCAACGACGAAGATTAACTTAAGTGTAAGTTTTTGTGTCTTCTTTTTGGACTTTTAAAAATTGCCTTTGTCAACAACAATATGTTACATAACGAACGAAAAACCGACGACAGTACCTGAAAAATCTTCATTAACCTCTCGTGGCTCTCTATTAAGAGACACCTGCATTACAGACCTTAATTATGGGAAAAAATTCAAAATAAAATACCTAATCGACAAGAATCCGTCGAAAATGTTGTCAAAGGACCAAAAGAGTGTAAAATTTGTCACCTCTGTCCCTATAGCAAACGCAGAACGACGAAAAGTACATGTTATATATGCAAGAAAAGCATCTGTTATGAACATAAAGTTGAACTTTGTGTCTCATGCGTAAAATAAGTCTAATTACTAAATATTTTTTTTCTTTTGTGTTATCTGACTGATTAATTTTAAAGGCTGAGTAAGTAAAGAGTTATTTTTTTTTTTAGGTTTTGTTGTTTTAAAAAGTTAATAAATTTAAAACACAAAAAAAGGAGTTAAAATTCGTATTGAATTTTATAGGGAAGAAGAATTTTTATTTTTTGTATCATATTTTATTTTTTATTTTTTAATAAACCACTTAACTTAAACTGATTTTCGTTTTTTTCGAACTTTAAAAATCGTTCCGCAAGAAGTTTTTTTTTTAAAGTTCGTTACCTTAGAGTTACCTTAATGTATTAAAATGAAGAGTAACCTTCCAGGGGTAAGAAAAAAATTTAAATTAGACTGTTTAAAACTTAAACGTGCAATAAAAATGTTAAAAACCTCACATTTCTAAAAAGATAAAGGTCTCTTTTGTTCCGAATTCCTTTTGTATTAAAAAACCGTCGCACATTGTGGAAATATGAAAGTTTGAAAATTTCGCTGCTTACGTTTAAACTTACTGTTATCCATGAAAATGAAAAATAAAATATGGTTTTGCTTGAAAAATAAAATGCAGTTTTGCTCTTGTTCATTCATGTATGGTAAAATTTAGTTTCTGTGAATTTTATCATTCGTCATTCACAAGTGAAAAGAACGTGAAAAGAATATGAACAAAACAGCTAATTTATATTGTTAAAGATTTCGGCAAAACAATACACTCACATAGCATACAAGCTTGTGCGGGTACTGGGTACAAACAAATATCTTCTTATAGTATATGAGAAGCCGCAGAACAAAGACCCCTTTCACACTCGGCAAGTTACTTGCTTAAGTCTCTTGCCGAGTCTAAAAGGGGTCAAAACGTACTTTTTCGCATATCGTAAAAATTGGTATTTTGGTATATTTATACTGCCGTATTAATAAGAAATTAAGGGGGTAATTTTGTTGTTCACTTCACCTTGCGTTGAGAAAATTTTCATATAAAATTTTTGGAATTTTCAAAATTTCAAAAAATTTTATATGAAAATTTTCTCAACGCCAGGTGAAGTGAACAACAAAATTACCCCCTAAATAAGTTTGAAGTTTTCTTTAAGGCAAAATTTTCTTAAAATGCATTTCAAATCAATTTTAATTTTTTATGAATACGGCAGATAATATTTAAGTTAAAATCTTCTAGCAAAAGTGTATTTTTTTTATGAAACCAAGAAAATGGGTTCTAAAAAATTAGTGCATTACAAAACGTCCTTTTCTATTTTTTGTTTTTTTTTTTTTATCAGAAATTACTCTTTCAAATGATTTAATGAAAAATACAATTCAAACCTACACGAACTCAAGTTTTTTCTCTTGTTATGAATCCCTTTTCTGCTGCTGAGAGCCATTACAATGGATTTTTATGGTCATAATGTATAAAAGCTGGCTTAAGCAACTGTACGAATACATGTAAATCATATGTGTCAGGCAATATTGAACTTAAGGAAAATTTTCGTTAATTTTTATGAAACTGTCATGTGCGAAATCAGATGCTTTTTTATTTTGTTTTTCTTAATGCATTCGACAGGCTTTTCGTATTTTTTGCCAGTAGTTTAAGCTAGGTTATGTATATTACGGCCAATTTCACCAAGTTCAGTTACAATTAACTATCAGTTATAACCGGCAAAAACATATCGACACTTAAAGTTAAAGTAATTACAAGATTTAACTGAACTTGACCGTTAAACGTAAAAATATATTTAGATAGCAGCCTTAACATAACCAAAATGTTTTCAATGTACAATAAATCTGTTGGTAGTACTTCAAGAGTAAGTCTAACTTTGTATCGTCCAATTTTTTTTTTCAAACCATTATAATATCGAACTTTTATTACCGGCATCAGATGTCTACACTGTCTGTTATTTTACACGAAATAATATTAGAACTGAGATTGATTCAAAACAAAAAAAAAAAAAAAACAGGAAAACTTAAGACAGGTTTACGAATTCATAAGCTTAGAGACAAAGCATTTTAGGCGATAATGAAACAGAGACCAGTAAACACACTGACATTAGTTTTTGATATGCAAAAAGTTAAAATATTGTCAAAATGTTCTATACAAAAAGTTGACTTCTCTTTTTAATTATGTTTTTACAATTTTTGAATTGTAGGCGTAGATTTCCATATTCTACTGTGATTTGTAGCCTTATGAAACGGAATACCAAATTCTGCTATAAAATATGGCCTATGGTAAATTTCGGACCGATCTTTACAAAATTTTACAGAGTTAATTCTGTTCATATAAGACTGTGACGCACCAAATTCTATTACAGTAGCATTAGTTCTTACGGTTTAAGCGTACTTATCTCTTTTTCGAGAGGAGGCTTCATATGGGACCTATGGTAACTTACCCAGTAAAAACTTCGCTTACTTTTTCAAAATGAATAGGTTCTTTAACTTATTATATAGTAGCTTCCTTCTATAACTACATCTATAACAACTTCTATAACTACTTTTTTCTGGATGTATTTAAGTAAAAAAATAATGACTTCCTTTAAAATGCTTTCATTCTGGGACATCCATTGTAAAATTCATTGGTTCTTTCATTTGAATTGTAAGTAGTGCCTTCATGTTTTTCTGATTACTCAACACATTATTTTGTAGGTGAAGTTTTTACTGGGTATGGACTGATCTTCATGAAATTTAGCAATACAATTTCTAGTCATATAGACCGAGTTTTTGCCAAATCTTATGTCAATCCGTGAATTATACCATTATTTATGTTGGGTTTTGTAACAAATTTATCAATTTTTTATGGTGGTTAAATGTTTAGGGCGATGTTGAATGTGAAACACACCTGAACGTCAAGTTTTATACACGCGTTAAAGTTGGCTGGCGGGCACCGCAGTGGTGCAGTGGTTAGAACTCAAAGATTTTCTGAGGATAGAATGTGGTCATTCTAGAAACATGTAAAAATCAACCCGGGTTCTAATCCCAGCTCAGCCAAGGCAAAATTATCAATAAATTTAAAAAAATTAGAAAGTGAGCATTTAAAAAAAGCTGACCTCGATCTTGAATATTATTTATTTTTAAAAATTATAATTGAAAAACTTAAAAAATATTCTAAATTGTAAAATTCCTTCCTCAGTGAAAAATAATTTAATGAAAATTAAATTTGATGAACTTCCCAGTAAAAACTTCGCCAAAAAAATAATGTGTTGAGTAATCAGAAAAACATGAAGGCACTACTTACAATTCAACTGAAAGAACCAATGAATTTTACAAGGGATGTCCCAAAATGAACGCATTAAAAAGTAAGTCATTTTTTTTTTACTTAAATACATCCAGAAAAAAGTAGTTATAGAAGTTACCTGCATACATCCAGAAATAAGTAGCTATGGAAGGTGTTATAGATGTAGTTATAGAAGAAAGCTTCTAAATAATGAGTTAAAGAAGCTATTCATATTGAAAAAGTAAGCGAAGTTTTTACTGGGTCCAGCCTAATTAAGGAATTTCAAAAATTGAAAATTAACAGTTCAACTTAAAATCAAAAATTGTTATTCAGGCTTATTATGAAAATGGGGGTTTAAATCAAAATGCATATCGTGCATTTTGGGATTTTTTCGGTCAATTTAATTGTCTAAATGTGCGTACAATCGGAAAAATCGTGCAAAAATTTTAGCCAACCTGGTCTGTAGGAGATGTGAAAACACCAGTGCATGCTCGTACAGCTCATAATGTAGAGAATATTGCTGCTGTTCGCGATAGTGTGGCTGAAGAGCCGTCCACCTCCACTCGTTGCACCTCTCACGCTCGTCGTTGATGAACATTATGCATAAAGACTTGCATTTACACGCTTGCAAGGTGCTATTGACTAGAGAACTAAAGCATCTT
The DNA here is from genome assembly GCA_930367215.1 of Pollenia angustigena. Lineage (NCBI taxonomy): Eukaryota > Metazoa > Arthropoda > Insecta > Diptera > Polleniidae > Pollenia > Pollenia angustigena. The sequence continues at coordinate 178,690,654 of OV884058.1, read as the reverse complement.
GTGCATTCCAAACGTCGTCAATGGTCAGATTGGTGACAAGAAATGGCAACAGTGGATGATCAATTTTCGAAGAAAATCATCTTCAGTGCTGAGGAACTTTTTCACCTCAGTGGATTTGTCAATAAGCAGAATTGCCGCATTTGGGCAAAAGATAATCAAAGAGTGATTGTCGAAAATCCAATGCACCCACAAAGAGTGATAGTTTGGTGCGGTTTATGGGCTGGCGGCATCATCGGGCCGTATATTTTCCAAAATGAGGCCGGTCAGGCAGTTACTGTGAATGGTGTTCGCTATCGTGAGATGATAACGAAACTTTTTGTGGCCCGAATTGGAAGATATGGATGTGGACGAAATGTGGTTTCAACAGGACGGTGGCACTTGCCAGACAGCTAACGAACAATCCCTCTTTTGCGCGACAAGTTCAATGGCCATGTTATCTCACGTGGTGGCGATGTCAATTGGCCGCTAAGATCATGTGATTTGACACCGTTGGACTTCTTTCTTTGGGGTTATTTGAAAGTTAAGGTGTACGTCGATAAGCCAGCAACAATTCAAGAGCTGAAGGATGAGATAACCCGGCACATTAACGGGATAGAACCTCAATTATGCCTCAGCGGCATTGAAAATTGGGACCATCGGATGAAGGTGCACCGCCGACGTTGCGGCGGACAGTTGGCCGATATTTTGTTTCATACATAATTGAATCATACCAATATTATCATAATAACAAAATGACAATAATTTCCTAAATAATTTGTGTTTTTTTCAGAATCAACATCGGCCCTTTAAATTTAACCACCCTTTAGTTGTTCCACATATGGGTTCATAACTCTTATCCTACTTAACCGATTTTGCTAGATTTCAATGCCAAACTGCTTTGGATAACTAGAAGCATTTTGGCACCAACATTGTTCTTTTCTTTTGAGCTTTTAGAATGTGAGCATGTTTTCAACAGATGGTTAGACAGACGGTCATACATACGGACATGCCATAATTCGACTTAGAATTACTCAGGGAGCTAGAATTTAAATACTGCTGTAAAATATCTAGCTATTTTGTCTAATTTTTGGAAATAAAATTGTTGTTTTAAAATTCTGTTTCATATGCTTTTGAAATTAAAAACATTTTATTTTTATTTCTTTCTTTTCCAAATTTGTTGTTCAAGGCTCAACTGCTTAATCTCAAAGTCATCAGCGTCATAGTCATCTCCTTTGTCGTTACCATGTGACGAAAAAAAACACAAATTGTGCAAATGAATTTGTGTTCCCTTCTTTTACGCATTTTTTTTTTTTTATTTCTAAGTTGTGTGTATTTAAATCTTTTCTATTTTGTTTATTTTATTATTAAATTTTTCATAAGTTGAAAACACATCATAAGATGCTTTTATGTTTCGCTATTAACTTTTTACATCACAACATATTTAGATTTTATTGTGGCAGTTTAGAAGAAACATTTTAATAATAAAGTTATGATGTGCTATTTCTTTTTCTAATATCCTTTTTTTTATTTTGCTGCTTTTCTTGTTTTTCGTCTACATGTTAATAAATGTGTAATAATTTCTGTTTCCTAACAAACTTGTGGGAAAATGTAAATATTACAGACGTACAGACATAATAAAGTTTTTCCTTAAGTTTAATTTAAAATGTTAACCTTTTTTTTTAAGATGTGTTGCAAACGAAATGGTTAATATTTTAAAAAGTTGAATTTATTATAAAAAGTTGTTTAAATTGAAAAATTGAATTTCGAAACTTTTATGTAAAAAACACAATGGGTCAAAATGTGGCTTAAAAATGTTTACATGTTAAGGCCCTTTTATATTTTAATACTGAGTATTACGAAATGTCAAAAACTCACATAAATTTAACATGTATAATAGTGTGTCGCTTTGCTATGTATATTATGATTGTTAAACTTAAGCTCGATTCACCCATGCGTTCCGAACAAAATTTTTGTCCGGACAAAATTTTTTTTATATTGAGTTTGACGTTTTACTTTTGAGAGAGAGAGCAATGAATTTGTTCGGAAGGTTTTTTCTTGAATTGGTTTAATTTTAATTCTTGTGCCGAACAAAATGAACTGAGATGCCACTTTTTTTCAATTTGTACATAAAAGTTGAATTGAGCTACCACATATTAAATTTTTCGGTTTGTGCTGAATAATTAAAAAATAAATTAAACAAAAATGGATGTTAAAGAAAATATTGCCCTGAAACTTATTGAGGAAATAAAAAATCCAGGAAGAGAATGTATTTATCATATGGGAAATCGTTCATATAAAAATACTTACTTAAAGCAAAATATATGGACGGAAATAGAAAAATCTATTGGAATTGGTCGTAAGTAAATTTTAAATGGTAAGTTTATATATTTTTTAAAATAACGTTTACCAATTATTGTAGAAAGTGAATGTTAATTATTTATAAACGATTCCACGTCATGAAAGCGCATCTCTGGAACAAGTGTGTGGAAAACACCGTTTGTTCTTCTTTTCTGTAATATTTTTCTAACTGCTATTCTTTTTACTTTCAACCTTTTTTGATAAATTTGTTTTGCTAGTAAATGGGTTTTATGCAATTCAATTAAAAATAATAAAATTAATTTTCTTCTTTCTTCCATTTTCACACACTTTTATAAAAAAAACTAATAGTTTGCTAACTGTGCTGCCACTTTGTATAATCGCTTACATCTGTAAACCATATGGTAGCTTTGTTTGTCCGGACAAATTTTCCGAGATGGGTGAATCGTTCTGCAGAACACTCTCTCTAAAAAAATTATTGTCCGGTTAAAAATATTGTTCGGAACGCATGGGTGAATCGAGCTTTAGGGATTGCTGTTCGCTTTAAACCGAAATCGAAACCGCGGTTTTTAATGCCGAAAAACCGAACCCGAAAACCGACAAAAAATCCTCAGTTTTAAGGTTTTGCTTTAAAAATAAATTTAAGCTTAAACAAATTGCAAATTATGTTTACATAATACTCGTACTTCAACATAAAAAAAGTAAAAAAGCGAATCATAAAGAACAAATCAAGAAGAGCCGCGGGTAGGGTACAATTTTCTCCAGGCAAATGAATCTTTTATAATCAGAAATTGAAAGCATATTCCGATTTGTTTGAATCACATATGAATGCATTTTCAGTCGCTCAAGTGATAAATCAGTTTGTTATCATCAAAATGATTTGAGAAAACTCATTTAGGTGATCTTTAAAAAAAATTATCACCCAAATGCTAGCTGGGTTGAAACAAATAAAAAAATTTATAACATACAAAATATATATGGGGCAATCCAAGTAAAGTCGTACGGTTTGAAAAAAAAAAACTTTTTTGATATCCTTTATGTTTTTACTTGTTGATGTTCCTGGTCAACAGCACATTTTAGCAAATTTTCCGATTTTTTTTTTTTTTTGCTTATGGTTACAGAGATATCTAATATAAAAAAACGCGTCATAAGAAAACTATGTTCCAATAAACAGGCATAACTTTTTTAATATTAGTCTAAATAGAATACATTTTTTGTTTGTTTTTTTTTCTTATTATACCCTTCACCTCAGGTGGAAAAGGGTATATATAAGTTTGTCATTCCGTTTGTTATTTCTACAATATTGATCTAAGACCCTATAAAGTGTATATATTCTGGGTCCTTATGAGGAGAGAACTTGATTAAACCGTGTCCGTCTGTCCATCCGTCTGCCCGTCTTACGTTTGATATGTGTTTTCCGGAGACTCCAGACATGATAGCGGCTAGGTTGTTTTACATTTATGTCACATATAGTCCACCATTTCTTGCTATTGAAATTCAGCCAGATGGGTCTAAAAACGGCTGAGATATGACCAAAAAACCACGACTACCTCAATTTTTTTCAAAAAATCCCTTGTTGTTGTATTTTTATTACTTTTTTCTGTATATCTTGAGAACGGCAAGAGCCAAAGTTTTCAATATACAAAATGTGGGCGGGATTGAAGAAGTGGGTGTGGTACCTCCCATACAAAAAGTATTAAGAATTGTATAAAAATCTGAATTTTTTGGACTGTAATATGACCTATGGTTATCAAAAACGATTTAAAAAAATATTTACCAGTTTTCGCTTATTAAATTTAAATTATAATAAAGTTTTTAGTATTGTAAATATGTATGTATAGGTATGTAAAAATTATTTATTATTTTTTGTCTAGTTGCTCTGTATTCTGCTCGCACGATGGTGAAGGGTATATAATATTCGGCCCAGCCGAATATAGCACTCTTACTTGTTTTTTTTTGTCTACTATCCAATAAAAAATAGAAAATTTGAACAGTGGGCTTGGATGCGATTTTGGGATCTAATATTTTGAATACATTTTTTCACTGTTTGTACTCTTTGATTTTCTTGAATTTTTTTTTTTTTTTTGTTTTAAACTATGAGTTTTTCCACAAATTTAAGATCCATTTGGTTGTGGGATTCAAAAAACTACTATTATTTCTGATTTTTTGCAATTTGTTATATTAAAATATTTTCGATTAAACCACTGTGTAACATTTGTTTGTTTATTAGAAAAACAGTGATCATTATTTTTTTATTTTATTAAGTATTTTTTGTATGAAATTTTTACAAAAATTTTGATTTTTTGATGAAGAAAACTTTAAGGCAATTACAGTACCAGCATTAGAAAGAACTATTGAATGAAGAGTTTGCGTTCCCGGAATTGATTAAGTATTTTCTTATCGCAAATCCAAAGTTGATTTTGCGTCAAAATAATGCTGTTCTGGATGTTTGGTAAATTACTGGGCTCGGAAGCCCATTCATACAATTCCAGAGCTGTAGCTATTTGTTTATCAATTTGCAATGCCATTCCGCAGCAATCCTAGATTCTTGCTTGTAAACATAAAGAATTTCAGAATTTTTGAATTGCTGCACGTAAAGAAAAAACATGTTTAAATATGGTCACCTCCAACCACACTATTTTAAAAGAAAATTTTAAACATATTTTGGTTAATATAACCATATAATTGTGAGCGACAACCATATTATGGTTAAATTAGTCCTCCATCAAGAACCCACAACCATATTATGGTTGCCTCTAAAAATGTTATGGTTAAATATGATAACAATTTGTTTTGAAATTTACAATAGTATTTTTCCCTTTTCCAAGAGCAACATACTATGGTTGAAAACCAACCATGCTATTGTAAGTGTTTAACAAATTTTAGATATTATTGATCATAGCATGTTTGGAGGCAACAATAATATGGTTGGGGCTTCTTGATGGAGGCCTTATTTAACAATAATATTGTAAGCACCGACAATAATATGGTTTTATTAAACAAAATATGTTTAAAATTTTCTTTTAAAATAGTTTGGTTGGAGGTGACCATATTGAAACATGTTTTTTCTCTGGGTGCGCGAAGTGCAGAAAAGTAAAATATTTTAGACGCATTTGATAATATTTTTTTTTTACAAAATCCTTAGATATACGTATACAGCAACTGTATCTTGATTATTGCCATCAGAAATTTTGACCAGACTTCGATGAGTGAGCTCTTCATTATAATGCTTGATATATAAAACTATCGGGAATATGCTTGCCTGGTTATTATTCCAATGAAAACCGGGTGCTGTGTTCTGTATAACAAGTTTTTAGCAGAATCACAAATCACAACAACCTCATCTTCTTTTAAGGATTCTTTGATTCTGAAAATTTGCTGAAATGTGCTGTTAAGAAAAACAGTAAAATATAAAGGAAATCAAAAAATATCGTTCTCCTAGCTGTCCAATTTGACTTGAGATATTTTCAAAACCGAAAACCGAACCGAAACCGACCGGTTTTAATCATTTCAAAACCGAAACCGCGGTTTCATATTTTTACGGTTTTTAGCAAACTCTAGTTAAACCTCATATGAAACAAGTATAAAATAAAATTTTAATAATATAATAATATAATAAGGTAAATTATGAACCGATCTTCATAATATTTGGCGGAGTGAAGTTATTGCAATAGCATGATTCGTTAAGGTTTCAAGTGAGCATGCTTTTAACGGACGGACAGACAGACGGACGGACGGACATGGCTAAATCGGCTTAGCATTACTCAAGAAATATTCTGGATTGTTGAGTTATATACTTTCTGGGGATGAATTAAAAAAAGTTTCACACGGAATGACAAACTCAGTACACACTCATTCTCCACTAGTGGTGGTGGAGGGTATAAAAATAATCAAAATTTTTTGTTGTAATACCGAGGCCACCTTCTTGAAATTTTTATGAAGGCATGTTTAGATGGTAATACATGTATTACGATATGTCAAAAAATGATGTAGAATAAAGAAAATATATTATGTAAAAGCATAATGTATGGAGCAGAAGAGAATACGGGTACACAATTTTACAACCTGTCGGCTAATGTTTATTTTCTATGCCATTTTAGAAACTCATGTATTCTCATCACAACGAGGTGTATATTAAAATATATATTGGCATTACTTACAGTATACATTGAATACATTGCAGGAGTTAACAGTTTTATACAGTTAGAAAAACAACTAAAATCAACTCTAGAAATTTTCATGTTGTTAAAAGCTATTTAATTCGTACCGCAAAACCAAATTAGCGAAGCGGCATAAAAATTAATTTTTGTGATAAAATTAAATTAAAAAATGAAATTAATAGGAATTTAGTGTTTTTTTATAAATATTTTGTTATTTACTCAGCTGTTTAATATCTTTGAAAGAAACTGACAGCTTCTGTTCTCTTTTTTTAAACACGAAGAGGATTTCATAAAATTTTGATTCTACAAAGTCGTAATACTTTGTATTTCCATGCAAACCTGCCTTAAGCAACAAGATTTTTCAGTCCAAATTGTGTAAAACGCAACGCAACGCCAAATATTATATTGAAAGCGCCAACAAAGTTACAAGTATTTCATAATTTTGTTGTTACGTCCCGTAGAAATTAATATTGCGTTTTAAAATTTTCTACGCCACAAGATATGCAGCGTTAAAAATTGAAAACAAATTTCCATAGAAAGCAACAACAAAATTACAACACATTTTTTGACTTTGTTTTTGCTTTCGATTTAATTTTTGTCGTTCCGTTGCGCTTAACACAATAACGGCCTTCCTTTTATCAGAGTTGTTTTTTTAAAATAGCACATGAAAAAAATCAAGGATGGAAAACTAAAATGTTGTTCACAAATGTTCATTATAATTTTTATTTTCTAATAAAAAATATGCAAAATTATAAAAAAATATATAAAACCAGCTGACCCGACCTGTCCTGTCCAAATTAGGAAAAATGTTTGCATTCGATTTTTAAAATCCGTTAAAAAGATACGAACATTTGAAAGAAAAATTAGTCAAATCGATGCAGCAGTTTTCTGATTTTAGTTGGACCATGGTGATGATTTTAAAGAAAAAATCGTCCAAATCGGTCAAGCCGTCCTCAAGTTATATATATAGAAAAAGTGGGCGTAGAAGTAGGCGTGGTAAATTTTTCTTTTGATGAAAACTTAAAATGGATTAATACGAACATTTGAAAGAAAAATGTGTCAAATCGATGGAGCCGTTTTCTGATTTTAGCTTAATCGAAAAAAGTGGGCGTTAAAGTGGGCGTGGCAAAAGTTTATTTCCACAAAAACCTAAGTTGGACCATGGCGATGATTTTAAAGAAAAAATCGGCCAAATCGGTCAAGCCGTTCTCAAGTTATGCGCTAAATAGAAAAAGTGGGCGTAGAAGCAGGCGTGGTAAATCTTTCTTTTGATGAAAACTTAAAATGGATTAATACGAACATTTGAAAGAAAAATTTGTCAAATCGATGGAGCCGTTTTCTGATTTTAGGTAATTCGAAAAAAGTGGGCGGGGCAAAATGTTCTTTTCGTATAAACATAAGTTGGACCATGGCGATCATTTTAAAGAAAAAAATCGTCTAAATTATATAGATGTCATTGGTTGTGCAATATGAAAATTGGATTTTGCCACGCCCCTCCGCCCGCAGACCGAAAATCAAAAATCAGACTTCACAGTGTCACCCGCCTCAATATTCTGAAGATTTCCTGAACATTTCATCAAAATCGGCCTAGCCGTTTTGGAGTCCAAACGTTACATACATACATGCATACATACATAGATACATACATACATACATACACACATCCTGTTTTATATATATAGATAGATAGATAGATAGATAGATAGAAGATTGAAAATAGATAGATTTTAATTCATTTCTTTAAAGTTTTAAATAAATATATTTTTTGTAAAAACTAATTAAATACTATGTACTAAAGAAGAGCATTCTTATCGACTTTTCCAGACTTTGATGCACAAGATAATAAAAATGATTAAATTTTATGTTGTTAGCTTTTAATTTTTTTTTGTTAGCACATTTATTTATTTTTTAATATCTATTCAAATGACGGTAAAAATTAAAGCGCTCCTAAAACAAAAATATACATTTTTAAACTGTACAGATGCTTTTATTCTATAAATAGTTTTCTTCTAATTTGAAATGTTTATAGAGTTGTCGCAAAATGTAAAGGAAAATATTTTCTATTTGATTTTTTAACAATCAGTCCAAAAATCATTGTATTTTGTGAGAGTAAAAATCTTGAGGCGTGTAGAATAATGTAAAAGGGGCTTAGTTCACTATCCATCCTCCTTATTTTTTTTTTTTTTTTTAATGTGGAAATGTAAAGTACATTGAGTTTTTGATGTAAATATAGATATTGCGATGAAAACTTGGTCAAAGGTTTTACGACTATTATAAAATTCTGTTTAAATGTGTACAAACTTCCATTGCAATTTCGCCCAAAAGTAGGCTTTTACTTTTAAAAGGTTCGATTAAGCATGACTTAATTCCAATTTACATACACAACTTAAGTTTTTATGTCAACAATTTCAGTTTAACCACAAATTTTATGTTTTACACGTATGCGGCAAATACTTTTAGTACGTAGAGATGGAATATTAATACCTTTTGCCCTGCAGTTATGAAAATATTGCTGAAGTCATACAAGTTTCAGAATTTATTATTCGGAATATTTATTAAAGTTGGTATCAAGAACTTTTTGACAGTTTTCTTAACTTTATAAAACTGCTTGGCTGAATACAAGAATCAAAGCAATTGTGTCTTTTATATATTACCGGCGATTATTAAAGTAATCAGAACAACTTAAGCCGACCCGGAACCACAAGCGCTTGTGGTTCTGACGTTATTTTTATGTCGTTACAAAGGCTCAATAGCCATTGTGGGTTGCGTAATTGCGTCGAAATTAAGTCAGAAGCACATGCGTATGGGGTTTTTCACATTCCGTGTACTGTAGGCTTAAGGCATGAATGAAAACCGTCGTTTGTGACAGAATGTGTGTTATTAATAGAAGAAAAGGGAAATCAATTTAGCTCTTTTGAGAAACTGAAAAACACTGAATTATGTAACTATATCATATTGCAAGAAGCTATTAATTAGTTCATTAAAAAAAAGACGAAATGGTTGCTTTGCATTAGCTGCTGGACTTTTCTGTCCAGAGAAGTAAGGGTTGCGTGAAGGAGCGCTTGGTATCTCCTCCACGGTGCTCTGCCGAATAAGTTGTGGAGTTTGATGCCACCTGGCCTCACCGGTGGAGGAGGCAACCTCTTTTGTCTGACTTCTCGTTAGAGGGCTTCTCGTTAGAAAGCAGAGTCAATCGCTTAATAGCTCCCGTGTCACTCGACAGTCCTAGAAGACCATCCACATATAAATCGGCCAGCTCTTGACCTTCATGCCCAATAATGCTGTCATTTACAACCAACAGGGTCAATTTCCCTCCCCAGTGCTGACCGACTCATTCTTAAAGGTAATATTACTGCTATTTTAGCTTTACTTTACATAACAATTTAAGACACTTGTTCCAAAAATACAAATCTTTCTCATCTTTAGAACCTCATGGTTATGAAAAAGTCCATCATGGAAACATATTTGGTTTGTTACTCAACATTGCATATTAACAAAACATTAAGTTTTTATAACCTCCTTCAATAAAAAAATATACACTAGAGTTTTTAAGTGCAGAGGAAATTTCGGGGCTTTCCTTTTTCCCACTGCAGGTGACTATAAAAAATGTTTTTTTTTTTATTTTTAAATTTAATGGTCTTTTTATACACATTGTTTCCTTTTTTCCAATGCACTTGATTTTTTTTTTTTTTTTTTTTTTTTTTTGTTTATTATTTGAGATTTCCATTGTTCATTACAGATTTTCAAATTGCATGAAAATTGAAAATAACAAAAAGATTAAATGTTTTAAGGGGGAAAAACTACTCAAATCTAATGCAATTTTATTACTGGCACCAACAGTAACATTAAGCCAAAAAAAAAGAAAAAATAGAAATAAATAGATTTAGGGTAAAGAAGGTAAAACATGTATTAAGCTAAAGAAGAACAAAAAAAATAAAATAAAACGAATGTAAAATAATACTAAATCTCAACTCCCATTAAAATACACTAACACACGTTTAGAGCTAATGTGTTGCTAAGAATTTTTGCAGCAGTGATTTTTTCTATTTTTTAGGAACAAATATATTACATACAATATTGAGCTGGGAATGCAATGAAAGGTTTCAACGTGACTCTATTTCACTTAATGTAGCTTAATGGTCCCTTTACCAACATTTTCAAATGCAAAAAAAGCCTGCAGAGGAGCAAAAAAAGAAAGCTAAGAAAAACATTAAGTAGAACAGAAATCAATATAAAATAAAATCAAAATAATAGTAAAAGTAAAATCTAGCTGAAAATTAAAAAGAGCGAGAAAGTGAGAAAGGAAGTGTAACAAAATACCAAAAAGCTTTATTGTAAAAGTATTAGGAAATCTAAGGTTTTATGGTTTTAAGTGTCCAAGTGTTTTAAGTATTAGGACCAGATGAAGTGGAAACCAACAAAGTATGAAAATTTTAGAAAATTTACTTACACACGAACAATTCGAAACAAATCTATAAAATGTTAAAAAAAGTAAGAAAATATATAATCGGTGAAGCCCGAAAATATAACACGCTAAACTACAGTACAAACAGACAAATTTAAAGAGTGAACCCTATTTGGCACCCATTCGCAATCAGGGACCCGCCAGAACAAAACTACATATGTTATGAATTTAGGATTCATTTAAAAGTTATTTGTGCCGAATATTATTTAGATCTTTATCTTTACTAGATTTGTTTGCCTTTCAATGATTATAGGCAGCACGTTTATATGGGACCTATGATTAATTTTAACCCTACCAGCACAACATGTTGTCATGACATAGTAACTATCATAAAAGTTATTGTCGCCAAAATACATTAAAAGGTATTCCGGAAGTAATATTTTATGGGAGTTATGATCGAATATGGACATTTGGTTGGATAATTAAGAATGCAATTATATAAGTTTGGACCAAATATAAATAAAATAACAACATAAAACAGGTAGGAGATGAAAATCGGTCGGTGATTTCAAGAAATCCCACTTAAATAGGGCAATCTTGATTACCAGTAAACACCACAAAAACGAGACATTCTACAGAAAGAAAACACACACTAAATTAAGTTTTTTATACAAACTTCCCTGCAAACAAATAGAAGATATCGCCTAAGGCAATAGTTTAGCAATATCCCCAAATTGTCATCTAAAAGAAAATAATCAAAGTAAGTTTTTTATTAATTATTTTTTAATTACGCAAAATAAACAGAATAAAAATTAAATAATAATGTACGTCATAAAATAAAAAATAAAAATTAATCAAATTATAAAATCTTAGAAACTAGTTCTCAAAATATTCTGCAAATGGTAAATATTTAAATTAAATAAATCTGTTAAATATTAATCTTCCTTTTCCTTTTTAATATATTCAAGATATTTCTCAACCCTGGATGCTATTTTAAAGAAGTGGTAGGTTTTTTCTTCAAAAAAAGGTGGAAACTAAATATTTATGTATATTATTTTATTTTGTTTTAATTATTTAATAATAAATAAAAAGATGTGCTTCTTTGTAAATAAATGACAATTTTTTAAAATGCAAAATCTTCTTTTTATCAACCCAATGATATTTTGGCGATATCTGCCTATTTTCTATTAAGTGGTTATCTGGCGATATTACTAGATAATCATCTAGAAGTATCGCTTTCGTATTGCTGAGAAGTATTGCCATCGAGACACGTTTCTTCCCGAAGGAAGTATCTTCCGCAATACGAAATCGATTATTGCCGCAATAATATTTTTCATCCTGGCAATACGTTTAGCAATACATGAGGTGTATTTCTGTGTTTGCTGGGTTAATTCAAGTACGAATACACTAAAATGTATTCAAAACAATCCTAAATGAAATAATTTTCGAAAATCAATCCCGGAAGTTCTTAAAATAAGTACAATATGCTAAAATCAAATAAAAAATGATTAAACTTTTCGTTGGTAGCGACACTCTGAGAGTCAAATTACAAAGTAAGAGTTTTAATCTCATTTAACTTATCAACATTTGTTGCAAACACTACAACAATACCACATAAGTAGTTACCAAATGATTTGCTTATTGTTTGTAGAAACAACAAAAACAACAAAACTAGACGAAAACATATTATTTTCATGTTTAACAAGTAAAATTGAGAACTCTGGTTTCTCATTTAGTTTATATTTTCAGTTATATATGGGTAATTCCAGCGAAAAGTCTACTTTTTGTAACATAATGCCAGAAATAATTTAAACTATTTCTCAAAAAATTGTATATGTATAGTTTACTTTTTTATATTGTCCTAAAATACAACCTTATTTGCATTTTGGCGTTACATTAAAAAAAAAGTAGATTTTTCGCTCAAAAAGCCAATATGTGCCTATAAACGATCAAATATTTTTAATTCTAATAGCTTGAAAAATAAATCTATATAAGTCCAAAGCGTACTAAAATGATTTTATTCAAACCGTCTTGCTCAATTCGCAGTCTTATTAAGTAATGCAAGTCAAAATCAACTTCCGGTTTTAACGTCCCGCCAGCGCATATCTTTGCTTATATCTGCAAATCCTTACCGTCGATTGCTGTAATTTTGTTTCTGAATAAAGTTCTACTTCATTACTTTATATATATAAAAACCCTTCTTACAAATTTGACTTCTTCATTTAGGGGACTATTTTCTAAAACACTTCACCTTCCTTGAAAAATAGTTTCATACAAATTTTTTAAAATAAAATTTATTTTGTAAGAAAAATTTCTCAACGCAAGGTGAAGGGATTTACAAAATAACCCCCTTAATTTTTTTACATTTTGTGGTACGAATATCACGACACGTCAATATGAAAATGCCCATATGTACATAATTAAGTTTTTAAAGCAAAACCATATCGAAAATGTTATTTTTTAATTGAAATTATGTCAGGTGTAAAACGCGTTAGTAAGCCAATCATAATAAAATTCTCCTTCTAATTTTACTTTTGGTTTATTTCAGTACGAATTCGGGATTGAATCAACTTTAAAATACTTGTATAAAGCGCAATTTGAGATTGACTTAATCTTAGTTTTTCTTAAATCAATCTTATTTTCGGATAATTTCAACAACGAATTCGGGATTAAAAATGTATAAGTTAAGAATTTCGTGATTGAAATCTGCACTTGAATCAATATTTCTGTACTTGATTCAAGAAAATCCGTACTTACCGTACTATTAATACCGTTCGGATTGATTTGAGTACGGATGGACTGATTTTTCTTTTGAGTGTAGGCGACCCGAAATTGCAGCTCTCAGGAAATCAAAAGAATCATTTCGTGTTCTTGAGGTTTATAGCGAAACATTTCTTATTGTCGTGCAATTGTAAAGGGGTACTTCACACATATTGAAGCAGGATTGACATTTGCCGTCAAATTAAAGATATTTCCGGTAGGGTGATGACTTTTGCGCCATCTTGTGCAAATGCGTAATTTTCTCTGCATGTTAATGCTTTGTCCTCAAGTTGCCATACTAATATAAAACTAACAAAAAAAGTTTTAGGCTACCCACTTCATAGAATAGATCTTAGATGGATCGATTCGATTAAATGTCACTTCAGCTGCAGACAGTGCTGCCAGAAGTAGGGAATACTTGTTAAATCTTTCTTTCTTTTTTCCATACAGATTTTTTTTATATGTTTAAAGTTGTCAGTACCACACCGCAATAATGGGGTGGATGTTATGCCTTTGTGCTGATGTTTGTAACACCTTAAAATATTGGTCCTAGACCCAGTTTTAAGTGTTCCGATATTATATATCGGGTGATTTTTAACGCGATTTAACGCCTTTAGACTATTTTTTGTGGGGCTATGTTAAAGCTCATGTCTATACTCCCATGCCCGCTTCAATTGACGCATTGGAAGACAACATTGAAGCATTTATTCATGAGATACCGGCCGAAATGTTGGAAAGAGTATGCCAAAATTGGACTAAGCGGATAAACCATTTGAGGCACAGTCAAGGTCAACATTTGCATGAAATAATCTTCAAACATTAAATTATATGAACCGTAACATCGATTCAAATAAAGATTTCATGCATTTTCCTGAATTTTATGTGTTTTTTTTTAACTTTCCTATAGCTCTTAAAAAATCACCCGATACTTTAGAACCACTTTTTTATTCGATGTAACGATGTCTGCCCATCCGGCTTGTAAGTTTCCCATGTAAACCCTGAGTGAAAACCACAGATACAGACAATTTTGGAGACAATTTGATAAAATTGGGTACGTAGTTTCTAATTGTAATAATGGCCAACCCTATTGGAAATAGTGAGAATCGCTTCATTATTCATTATTATCAAAAACTCCCTCTTACAGATTCTTGCTCATATCAAGGTCTAATATTAAGCAAATTCAAAGAGTACCAGTTTAAGAACAGAAGAGTACCAATATTTTTACTTATAGGTTATCATATACTCATTACTCCACACCTATAATTTTTAATGTAGCTAAGTTCAATGTTATAGAAAATGCTAAAATTACTACATGTAGCATTAAAAAGTAAAAGAAAGAAATTTAATTTCCCGTATTTCAACTTTTGAAAATTTTTTCTCCCCAAATTTTCAATAAAGTAGTCGAGACCCTATTATTCGTATACGTATACGTATATGCCAAAACATAGAGAGAAATGTTTTGTAGAAATGTACCAAAAATAAGTACGATTTTCATCCCTCAAACGTTCATAACAAATTCATATTTATATTTTTTAGATAAGTGATGAATTTGGTAAATTCTTTATTTCTATGTTTATTATTTTAAAAGATAAACAAAGAAGTTCCAAAATATATGTTATAACCAGGGAAACCAGAAATATGCAATTGGATGTTTTTCCTTGTGCGATTAAGAAGGCAGAAACAATATATTTATCCGTTTTAGAGCTTTTTATGAATTTTGGCACCGATTTGTTAGTGCATATTTTAGCATATTATACCATTTGCAGCATTTTTTGGCATATTTTCGTAAAAAAAGACTTTTGCAGCATTTTTTTAGTTATATAGCGCATATTTTGCATTTTTATTGCATATTTTGATACATATTCAATTTTTTTAGATGCCTCCTGTAAGATTGTTTTTACCAAAATCTGTTGCTTCAATTTCGACATCTACACTCAAAATATTATGTAGTTAAATTCAAACGAAAATTCATTTGAAACAAATTAAAATTCATTTAAAAAACGGATCATTTACATTTCATTTAAAACAAATGATTTTTTCAGTAATTTCTAAGTTTTTTATTTATTGAACATCATATTCGTTAAAATTGAATAGTTTTTACTTTTAAAAAATATATTTTAACCGATAAAAATCAAACAAATTAACAAAAAAAAATACGGAAAACATTATTTTTTGGTAGTTTGTTTTTTTAATAACAAACATAAATGTTGAAAAATAAATTTATTCGTAAAATAACTATATTTTTATTCAATTTTAACAGTACCGAAAACGAATTTAATAACCTACAATCAGTTACTGTAATAATTTTATGAGTGTACATTTAATTTTTACTCTAAAATTGTAAGGCAAAGCAGGTTGTCATTAAGGATAAATGTTATGCGATTTGTATATAGACCAATCTCTTAGTATTCCGATCGACTCAGAATCACTTTTTAAAGTGATCTAACGATGTCTATCCATCCGCCTGGCTGGTTGTCTGTCCATGTTAGCCTTGTGCGCAGAGTACAAGTTCCAATTTTGTAGATAATTTCATCAAATATGGACGAAGTCTATGCAAATAGCGAGAATCGGTCTATAATTTCACATCCAAATAAGACTCTTTGTGTCCGCAAGCTATCTAATTATGATGGTATTTAAATTAAATTCGTGCCAAAAATATTTTACTTCAATTTAAATTTTTTTGAATCGATTCACATTTGCGCAAAGCTCCCTTCCTTAGTTTGCTTTAAATTCCTTTTAAATGTTAACATTTGTTAACAATTAAGCAACCGTTCCTAAAATCCCTTTAAGATAAAAACCTATAAGGATGTTAATAAATAGATAATATTTGGCGCAAACTTCTCTTTTATGAATTTTAACCTTTTTTAGAGTTTTTTTTTTAAATTTTGTTATATATTGTGTTAAATTGTTGAATATTGTGTCTTCAAATAAGCATATTTTCCAGTTTTAACTGCATATTTAATGCGCATAAAACGTGTTTTTTAGAGAATATTTCTGGTTTCCCTGGTTGTAACCTTTCACTACCCAAAAGAGCCGAATTTCAAAATGTACCAGACACCTGTCCGCTTATTTTTCTAATGAACAACGAAAAATTTGAAATTTTTTTGGGAACTCTTAGTGTTGGAGGTATGAGGTTAATTAATTTACTCGTTTTTTACCCTTTTTATTGTGTGTATTAAATTCTTCTTAAAAGGTGTATTTTTTGTTCAAATCGGTTGACAAACAGAAGGAGGAATATGTTCTAAACTGTTTTGCCTTTGCTGATTTTTATATAGATTTTAAATTTTTCCAAAAAAATTTATGAAAATTTTGGTTTCAAAAATTTGGGAAAAATTTGGTTTAAAAAATTTTATTATTTAAAATTTTTAAAATAAGAATTTGTATTTTGAATAAATTTTTTTTAGTTTTTTTTTAACATTTCGTAACCTTATAAAACCTTATAAAATTATTTCTGATGGTTTAATGTTATTGCCAACTTTAAGGCGGTTAAATATGACTTAGAATTTTTTTAACACATACAATCATACATATATTTATTTAACAATTTCAATTAATTTTAATTGCGTTAATTAAACCAAAATATTTATTTCGTTTGTTGAAAATTTTGTTACAAAAAAAAATCATTAAATAAAATGCCTGCAAATGTAAATGGCACTTTAAGCAACCACAAAAATTTCGCGCTAATAAAAATTTAGGTCGAACCAAAAAGAAAAGTTGTTGTTATACTTTCACTACACAATAACCAAAAAAAAAAACCAAAACCTAAAAGCAAATTGTACATAAAAGCGAGAGAAAAGAAAATGCTTTTGAAATAAATAAAAAACTTTAGAAATGAAAATTGTAAAACTAGAAGATGTGTTGTATGTGTTTTCAGACAAAGTCCTTACAGCAACATCTACTGCTACGGAATACCACTGTTAAACATGCGTCACTTTAATACAAATTATATTGAGAACAAAGCAGAACGAGAACCAGATCTACCAGCAGCAGTAGAATTAGAAATAAAAAGATAAGAATTAAAACCGAAACAAAAACTAATATAAGCCGGCATGCATATTTAACAGGGCGTTAGCTTGGAAAAGGGGGAAAAAACAATATTCAAATGAAAGATGAAAAATTTATAAAATGTTTCGGTTTTTTCTCGCTTTTTGTTTTTTGTAGGTTTGTTTATATTTTACATTTGTTTACATGTATCTATTATCTTTACCCACAATAGGCTTTTAGACATATTGTTTCTTTTCACTATTCTACAAAACAGAAAAAACTTACATACACACATATGTATCTCTCTATAGTTTCTAGAAAAATATTTATACTTTTAAATGCAAAAAAAAAAACTTTTCCTCTCTCTCTCTCTCTCTCTCTCTTTTCTATGGCAAACAAAGAAAAATTGAAACAATGTTGTTTCGAAAAACAATGAATTTATACAATATCCCTGTTACACATGGACACACATACACATATATATTATATACATTCCAGAACACTAACACTTTGGCAGACAGCTAATGTCAGTATGTAGAAGAAAAAGAAAAAAATCCCCCAGTGAAAGTGAAAAACAATGTTCTGCTCTAAATCAGGAACAACATGCCGACAGTAGTTACCAGCAACTGAAGGATTTTAAGGACGACAAAAATATACACAAATAGCAACAGCAGCAATAGCAACAAAAACAAAAAACTGGAATAAAAAAAATACAATTGGTAAAATAAAATTTTGGTCAGCCATAAGGATTTATAATAAAATGTTCGTTTTGTTGACCGGGTTCACTGTTTATCCATCCGTCCGTCCATCTGTCTGTTTTGGCGACTGGCTGTTTTCGCTTGCAATGACTTCGCCAGCCAAAATTGGTTGGGTTGAATTGTTTTGTTTTGCTTTTGTATAATGACAACAAAAATTCTATTTGGTTGGGCCCTTAGAGAATATAAAATTTTATTTTTTTCTATCTTTTACCTTTATCAACAAAATAACAAACAAAACAAAAAGAGGAAAAAACCGAAATATTTGTTCATAAAGTGAATTTTTATTTGTTTGAACTAAAAAAGTTTTCGTTGTTTTTTGAAAGAATTTAATAAATGTGGTTAAATATGTTTGAAAATGGTTAAATAAAGTTGATTTTCTGATAAAGAAAGAAAATTGTTGTTAACCAATGTTGAGTTTATTAAATTATGTAAAAAAAGAAAAAAAAATACCTACACAATACTGAGAAATGTGTGTAGATGCTAAACGTTAGGTCCTATTACCATTTGTTTACACTCATATATTTTAAAAATGACAGTGGGACTTGTCTTTTAAAAAATTGACTAGATGTGCTGGGGGTGACTACGTTTTTACATTGAAATATTTAGGAAATTGTATGTGATCAAAAAGAAGAATATTATTGCTTTAATCATAGAAGAATCACAATGCAGAATATTTAAAGGGGAAATGCCAAAATGTAACTACCACGTCATGCACATTGGGATTTTAAACCCCAAGCTAAGAAGTCGAGAATAAAGAACTCTTTTGGATATACATAAAATAGAAGAAACCCAAAAAAAAGAATATTAAAAAGGATATAAGAAAATGTTACTACCATGACATGAACTTGGGGATTTGGAAACCCAAGTTGGCCTCATGAATACAAAACTCTTTTTGGAAATAAAATTTTTACAAATACAAGCAAAAAACAAATCGGATGGAAAACGGTTGCATTATTGCAACCAGCGTTAACATTATGCGACTAAAGTCGTATTTTTGCCCCTTTTTTAAAGCCTTGCCACTTTCTTTGCCCCTTTATTTTAAATCCCCTTTTTTATCATTTTGTATGTTTTTGTGCCCCTTTTGCCCCTTTTTGAACTTCCAGCTTTTATATGATTGTATGTTTTTACTTTACCGCATAGAAGTGCATCCGCTAAACGGATTTTTTTTAAATTAGCATTATAAAACAATAAGTGGTCCAACAGATTGCAAGTAGATACCTGTCAGTCCATGTTGAACTTATTAATAAATATACATAGATGCATATTTTCGAAAATTAGATACTTATAAAACAACTCAAGAAACAGCATAGCACTGTAATGCATTAATAAAAATCGTTCCACTACTAACTTCTAATAAGAAATATCAGAACTAAATTTGGTCCAACTATCACTTATAATAAAGGCGCTATTGTGCCAAAGCCATTATTTTGGGAATAATAACGTGGTTATAAGTCTATTGCTAAGTAAAAATGGAATAACAAACTTATATAATAACGAACATATATATTTCCAGCTGTGGTGAAGGGTAAAATTATATGTAACAGTTCATACACGTTAACTTGCAAACAAGACGTGTGTTTTCACTGTGTATATATATCGCTCATTTGCTGCAAGACCGGCATAACTCAAAAAAATCCATTTCGAGATAAACGTATTTAAAGTTTTTACTTTGTTCTAACTACTAAGAAAAAAAAAGACACATTCTCTTCAAACTGGGAAAGTATAAAAGATATAAAGATGAATTTAATACACAATATAAAGAAAAACAAAGCGAACAGTTCTGCATCATTAACTCCATTTTTTGAGTTATGCCGGTCTTGCAGCAATTGAGCGATATGTCCATTTGAACATCTTTATAGTGAAGTTCTATAAAATGAAGCTTTCTATATAACGAACAAATTTAAAAAAATATTATAATTTGATCACCACACACAAAAAAAAATCTGGTATAAAATTAACTAAATGCAAAGGTTCTCGTTTTAGTAGACAAAAATGTAGCAGCATTTCTTTTAAAATAAATTTAATTTTCATTAAATTATTTTTATGAAGAAAGGAATTTTACAACATGAAAATTAATTAAAATTGTTATTGATAATCTTTCATTCTTGACGTGGCTCGGGCTCGAACCCTGGCCGGCAGGTTACCATGACATGTTTCGATCGCAACCACTCGATCTCTTCAGATGGATTTGCCGTCTTACACTCGCAGCCATCGACGACTGCTGACGTCAATAGTCAAACATCAATCCTTAAACCAAATTGTATTTAAACATTTGGTAGATCGAAATTTGCTTTCCTGAATGATTATCCATTTTAATTGATTTTACATGTTTTTTCCTTTACTTCTGTTTTTTCGTACTTTTGTCAAGAATTTTTCTTGAAGTCCAAGTACATTTTTTGTTTTTTCATTTTGTCTTTCTCTTTTCTGTTGACCTTTTTTCAGCACAACTTGAAGGACAAATGTACACATAGAGCTCGTGCCTTAGCTTTAACAATAATTAGTATTGTGGTTATTTTGTTGAACTATTTATGGTTTTTAATCCAAATTTTTAATATTTTTAATTAGGCTTAAGTTCATGAAATTTAATTTTCATTAAATTATTTTTATGAAGAAAGGGATTTTACAACATGAAAATTAATTAAAATTGTTATTGATAATCTTTCATTCTTGACGTGGCTCGGGCTCGAACCCTGGCCGGCAGGTTACCATGACATGTTTCGATCGCAACCACTCGATCTCCTCAGATGGATTTGCCGTCTTACACTCGCAGCCATCGACGACTGCTGACGTCAATAGTCAAACATCAATCCTTAAACCAAATTGTCAAGAATGAATGACTATCAATAACAATTTTAATTGATTTTCATGTTGTAAAATTCCTTTCTTCATAAAAATAATTTAATGAAAATTAAATTTCATGAACTTAAGCCTAATTAAAAAATATTAAAAATTTGGATTAAAAACCATAAATAGTTCAACAAAATAACCACAATACTAATTATTGTTAAAGCTAAGGCACGAGCTCTATGTGTACATTTGTCCTTCAAGTTGTGCTGAAAAAGGTCAACAGAAAAGAGAAAGACAAAATGGAAAAAAAAACAAAAAAAAAATGTACTTGGACTTCAAGAAAAATTCTTGACAAAAGTACGAAAAAACAGAAGTAAGGAAAAAACATGTAAAATCAATTAAAATGGATAATCATTCAGGAAAGCAAATTTCGATCTACCAAATGTTAAAAATACAATTTGGTTTAAGGATTGATGTTTGACTATTGACGTCAGCAGTCGTCGATGGCTGCGAGTGTAAGACGGCAAATCCATCTGAGGAGATCGAGTGGTTGCGATCGAAACAAGTCATGGTAACCTGCCGGCCAGGGTTCGAGCCCGAGCCACGTCAAGAATGAAAGATTATCAGTAACAATTTTGATTAATTTTCATGTTGTAAAATTCCTTTCTTCACAAAAATAATTTAATGAAAATTAAATTTCATGAACTTAAGCCTAATTAAAAATATTAAAAATTTGGATTAAAAACCATAAATAGTTCAACAAAATAACCACAATACTAATTAATAAATTTAATCATTAAAAGTTAAATAAGCAGCACAAAAGGTTTTGTAGCCTAGCAAATTATTTTCCAGCAGTTTATTTCGTACAAGCAATTAAACACTTAACGCAAAAGTCTTCAAGCTTTTCCTTATAAGGATATTATTGAAGCAAATGTTAATCGATAATCGAACTAAAATACCAGTTTTTATAAACAAGAGTAGAACAAAATTTTAGTTCTGTATAATATAGTGAAGTTCGACTATATATGGATGTGTCAAAAGCTAAAAGGCCCTACTCCACAAAATAAAAAGTTGAGAAAATTAGTATTGTTTGAAAAATGGATTTACAAAATTTAAAATGCTACAAAAAGAAATTTGCTAAACACGCGAAGCTTAGTAATTCATATTTAAGCAATATATAATGGCCTAATTTTGTTATGTATATTTTCCTTTTATCTGGCTGGTAGCTTCTGAAAAAATCAAATAAGATTAAAACCCTGTACCAATTTTTCATATTTTTTACTGGAAAATATTTAAATTATAAAAGAACAAAATCATTTTCAATGAGTTCAGCTAATTAGATAGAAATATAACAAAACTGAGAAATTTTCGAAAAGTGGAGTTAGGACTTTTATATAAACATAAGAAGGGGGTTATTTTTTGTAACGTTTATGTTTTCAGTGAAAATAACTTAAAAAATGAAAATGGTCTTATTTTTAAAGTTGCCCCTTTTTTTTCTCAGAATTTACCTTTTTGTGCCAATTTTATTTTGAAAATCCCCGTTTTGTGCCCCTTTTTGAAAATTTTGAACGGTAACGCTGCTTGCAACTATTAAAAACGTGTACCTCAAACTGATTTTTAATACTATTGAATAGTAAAACGTAACTCTAGCTGAACTAGGATTTTTTCAATTATGTTATTAGTTATGATAACAAATTCCATTTAATACTAAAAATTAGTACGAGTGGTGACAATCACAACCAAATACCAAATATTGGTAATAACAATCAATACACTTCGGCCTTAATAACTCCAAAAATAATGGCTTAATTAAAAAATGATATTAGAGAAACTTAAATCTGGCGTAATTAAAAATGACGGATTGCATAACAAATCCGGGTACGTCGTTGTTACGATAAGATGTAAAGAGCAGCCTTTTCAGAAATCTCAATTTTTAGAAAAAAAATTTAAAAAAAAAACCTTACCATAGAATTTGAAATAATGATGAGGAATTTGAGGAATGATGAGGGTGACTATAACGGACCAAAAAAAATATGGTTGTTATTCAAGGAATTTTTGCTTGTTGCATAGTGTAATATGTTTTTGTTAATCAATTTTGCACAGAAAAAAATATCTCAAGAAAATTTTTAACAACACAGTTTGTTAAAAATATAATTTTTGTTCAACAAACTTTTTGTTTGATTCAATAAAAAAATTTATCAAATATACACTTGGCAAAATAGCACTCAATAAAACATATTTAATAATGAAATATTTAAATATTTCTTGATATTCAATAAAACAAATATTTGAATCAGCGTTAAAACAGTATTTTTACAACTCTTGTCCATTTTATAATAGGTCATAATTCTCATTCGCTTAACACTTTTATTTGGTTAAATATCTTTAGTTTTGCCAAAGTCTTTAGAAAAAGGTTTCCTGATGATCTGGCCTAAGCAACCAGCGAAATGCACATAGGAACTAGCTTATCCCCCAATAATAAATTTTAGTGTATTTATCAAAAAATGAAATTGGGAATTTAGCACATCATTATTAATAAACAAATAAATAAAGATTCGATAAACATTTTGTTTGATTTATTCAACATTTCCAACAATTTATTTTAACAAATCACGTAAACATTTTGTTGAAAAAAATTAGTTTGGGCAACAACTTTTTTTATTGATTCAATAAACTTGGTTGTTGACTAAAAATTCAATAACTATACCTACAAACTTTTTTATCAATAATGCAAAAATCGTAATCGCAGAAAATTCAAAAATTTTTTTTATCAAATATGCGAATTTCGTATTCAAATATGAAAATTATTTTTTTCTGTGTGTAATATAATTGTTAATTCATTTATTGCAGCTAATTATTGATTGTTTCAATTTGTGAACAACAAATGAAAATATAATTATTTAAAAGTCACAACCAAAAAAGAGCTACATATATATCCCAATTGTTAAGTGAGAGTACGAAACTAATTATTTTTATAAAAAACTGAATTTTCTGTCAAAATTACAAAACAATTTTGTGAGACAGGAGAACATTTAATAAAATAAGAGTAAATTTTATCAACAGATCAACACCATACATGTGGGCTAATTCGTCAGCACCAGTGTTGCAAATTTAGCCAAATGGCTAGATTTAGCCATTTTTCATCCTGTTTAGCCATTAAAAAATTAATTTAGTTATTAGCCATTTTTTTAGCCATTTTTCAACTTGTTTAGCCATACATTTTTTTGCCGTTTTTCTTTTAAAAGAATAATTTTTATTTTCAAAAGATTTTGCTATTCGTGCTTAATTCCCTGTTTTTATTCTTGACAAAAACACTTGAAATTTATTGTTGATGGGATAAGTTATTCCTATGCATTTCACTGGTTGCTTAGGCCAGATCATCAGGAAACTTCATCCATAAAGATTTTAGACAAACTAAAGATATTAAACCAAATAAAACTGTTAAACGTATAAGAATTACAGCAGCAGTTCTACTTGTAACAATATCAAAGCTTGAAAAAAACACATCAACAATATACAACAGTGGGTTTATCTCATCTTACATTCCCCACTTTATTTTATTATAAAAATTTATAAAATTAAGATAAACATTTTTAACCATAAAATGTCTTGAATTTAAATTACAACTTTTCTAAATCTTAAATATCGCTATAAACTATGATGGTGAAACATCTTTCAAAATAAATGAACAGTACTCCAATATTAAATTTATAAAATAGATCAAGACAAACATCGGTGTTTCTTTCCTTTTCTCTCTTTTTTTTTTAGAAATTTCAGAATTGACTATAAAGTTTCTCTCACTTTCATGGTCTAATGCAGAAGTAGAAATAGCCAAGTAAACATCGTTTAGGTTACATTTAGCAATCGTTAATTCGATTTTATAAATTTTGTTAAAAATTAGTATGGTGGGTAACCAGCCGCCTGGGTTCAAGTCTCAGGTCAGTCAAGAATGAATGATTCTCAATAACAATTTTAATTAATTTTCATGTTGTAAAATTCCTTTCTTCATAAAAATAATTTAATAAAAATTAAATTTGATGAACTTAAGCCTGATTAAAAATATTGAAAATTTGGATTAAAAATTAGGTAAATATTGTTACCGTAACAATAAAATTTTGTACACTACAATAGTAGAGAGGGTACTATGCGTTGGTGCTGATGTTTGTAACACCTATAATTATTGGTCCGAAGCCCACCTTTACTTATACCGATCGACTCAGAATCACTTTCTGAGTCGAATTAACGATGTTTGTCCGGCTGGCTGGCTGTCCATTTAAACTTTGTGCGCAAAGTACAGATCGCAATTTTGGAGATTATTTGATAAAATTTGGAACAAAGGTTCTAATGTGGTGTAGGGTTTCATTTAGTCGGGGTTGACTGACTATACTTTCTTTCTTGTTTTTTATTGTAGATCTGGACTCAAAAGGTTGGGAAAATGTTGTCTTGATTATGATTTACCTTCAAATTATTTAAAACTAATAGGCACGAGTGATTCCTTTGAAATAAACATTAACGACATCGAATTTATCGATAATTTAATTTTTTAAATATCTATCAAAATATTAATTTACTTTTGTTCTTATTTAAAAAATTTATCTTAACTTAAAACAATTTTATGCAAATTAAATTGGATGAACTCAAGCCTAATTAAAGAATATCAAAAAAATTAAAAATTAACAGTTCAACTAAAAAAAAAAATCAAAATTGTTCTTAAAAATAGCTATGGCACAAGCTCTAATGTTTACATTTGTACTTTAATTTGTACAAATAAAATGTCGACGAAAGTGGACAGAAAAATATAATAAACAAATGTATTCAGGTTTTCTGGACAAAGTCTTGACAGAAAGCATACGAAAAAACAGAGGAAAAAGGAGGCAACATGTAATTTGAAATTTAAGTGATAATAACAGCAAATTTCGAACCACCAGTACTACTGGTTAAAGATTGATGTTTGACTGTTGGCTAACGGGCACCGCAGTGGTGCAGTGGGTAGAACTCAAAGATCTTCTGACGATAGAAAGTGGTGTTTCTTGAAACATGTAAAGATTAACCCGGGTTCAAATCCCAGCTCAGCCAAGAAAAATTATCAATAAATGTTAATAAAAATTCCAAGTTGTAAAATTCCTTCCCTCAGTGACAACTATTTTATGAAAATTAAATTTGATAAACTCAAGCCTAATTAAAGAATATCAAAAAAATTAAAAATTAACAGTTCAACTAAAAAAAAAAAAAAAAAAAAATCAAAATTGTTCTTAACTTACAATTTCATCGAAAACAACTTCAAATAAATTAATTTTTCTGTTTTGTTATTGAATTTTAATGTGTTTTATTTAAAAACAAAAAATTAGCCATTTTTTAGCCATTTTTTTCAGTAAATTTTGCCATTTTTGCTCTCACCAAGTTTTGGCAACACTGGTCAGCACGCTCTATAGACTCCAACGGATCTGTGCATATCCATCAAATCCATTTGGACTTGGCGGCTGTGCTTGCTTTAGAGGGGTGAGTCATCTAAGCACTTTCCCCTTTTACCGAGGATTGAAACACTTTATTCAGCTCCGGTGGCACTAGGAGTTTTGGCGAGGATATGCCACCTATTGCATCCTGCTTCGTTTGCATTTCTAAAAGCGCTGTGTTTTGAGCTAGCCACGTTCGCCACTTATGTATTTAGCTCCCTGCTTTCTCAGTTCCTCAACACTGCCCGCTTGGCCTAATTGGAACTTTTTCAGGTGCAATAAAAATTCTTCCCGTTTAAGGGAGTAGGCCAGCGAGGTTCCCAACATTGTCTGTTTTAGTCGGACAAATAATGTATGTGTTTGTATAAACTTATCTAATAATATATTCACCCTTATCGTGGTTGGCGTATTTAAAAGACGCCTGCGACTGTTTGGTAATAGATTTAAGGAAATAAGTTAAAGTTCTCCTTAATCTATTACCCAACAACCCAGTCAAAACTTCTCCTACTTTTTCAAAATCAATAGCTTCCTTAACTCATTATTTTGTAGCCTTCTTCTATAACTACATCTACAACAAATTCTATAACTACTTTTTCTGGATGTATGCAGGTAAAAAAAATAATGACTTACTTTTTAATTCGTTCATTTTGGGACATCCCTTGTAAAATTCATTGGTTCTTTCAGTAGAATTGTAAGTATTGCTCTTATGTTTTTCTTATTACTCAACACATTATTTTGTAGGCGAAGTTTTTACTGGGAATCGCAAGCGTATTTTATATTCGCCAAACACGATAAGAGTGAATGTAAAAACGATACATAAAAATATATTAATAAATATACTAATAAAAAATGGAGGTTATTGGAATTACTTTAATATTCTATCTAATAAATCGGTAAATTGGTTTATGCAACCGGTTGAAAAAATATAATTTGAATTTTAATTAAGTGTAGTGTTAAAATATTAAAAATTTAAATGTAAAAGTTAAAGAACTCCTCAATTTTACCGAAAAATTTATACAAAAGTTTTAAAAAGCTATTTTCAAAACTTCCAAGTCCTTTTTAGCCTTTATATCAGTGATAACCACTCCATAGACTCGCGAGGCAGTCAATAATCGTATTTTTCACACAGACATGGTTGGCAATTCACATGTATATTACAACTATGTTCGTTTCAAAACATCAGACTTTCATCAGTCTCTGCCCTGCAAATAATAGGACCAGTCCAAACACGCGTGTAAAGAGTAGTCTACAAGGTACCAGGACAAGTCCAAAACTAACCCAAACGTATGGAAAAAACCTGGTCTATTTAACATTACGATGTCCTAGGAGAGGACCATATAACCCACCTTTGGACCAATAAGGAGTAGTTTTAAAACTACTCCATGGTATACTCAAGAGGATTAGTTTTGAAGTCGTTTTAAAACGAAAGCATGTCGTTAAAAAACGAAGTCATGTCGTCTCACTACAAATACTTTTTAACAATGACATGGTCCATGCTTGCATTACATCGGACCAGTCCATGGAGTAGTCCATTTTATCAAAATGGATCAGGTGGTCCAATTTTATTTGCAGGGTGTAACCGCACATAAGCACATAATATATTTGTGTGTGTGCGTTCGGGGCTTGGTTATCACTGCTTTATATACTCACGTCAGGTCTGCCAGGCCGGTGTTTGCAGAGCTTACAAAAGTTATATTAGTTAGAAAAAAATTTATAAGACCCCATTTACTTTTAGAAATGTATGTTGTTAGTGATATTAACAACAGTTTTAAAGAAAATAACTTCTTTTTATTTATAAATAATAGTTATGCATTCCAGTCTTAGTACAACATGATAAACTTGTTAAAAGATTAAAAAAAAAAAAAAAAAAAAAAAAAAAAACATATTTGTATTAAAAACGTCGGTGTATGCGCACAAGTCTTGCTTTTATAAACTTTGAAACCGCTCTATATTGCAGTTCATTTATAGTGAAAAAGCTTACAGAAATCTCTATACTCTCGCGCTCTTTATTTATAATACAAAAATTAAAATTTAGTAAGTCGGTATTCGTCAGTATAGGAAGTTTAAACATCGTTTACATCCCATCCACCTTTTTAAGCGACCTTAATACTGACATTCTTAACTTCCTTTCGCACCCCCTTTTGCACAACACAACACCTGCTTAATTACACAACCTCATCATCTGCATTATTATTATTATCATCATGCCAAGCATGATTGTTTGAATATGACAAACAAGTAAAAGTATTACGAAAAGTTTAAAAGGAAAAACTCGAAACTCAAACATCTTACAAGTACAAATCTCTTTTTGCCTTCAAGCTACAATTAATTTATTTATTTATTTGTGTTTTTTTTTTTTTTTTTTTTTTTTTTTGTTGTTAAACAGTGTATATTTACTTTAGCTTTAGTTGTTGTTCGGTGTGTTTTATCATTTTCTTATTCAAAACGAAATCTTAAACAAATAATACAAAATAATACTTTTAATCGAAAAACTTTTGCATTACAGAAAAAGTTTTTTTTTTAAATTAAAGGTTTACAACTAAATAAAATATTAAAAACAAAGTGGAAAAAATTCAAATAAGAAACAGAATAAAATACAAATAAAACACAACAGCAAATAAAAAATTAAAAGTTTTAGTGTAAATGTTTAAGGCAAATAGGACGGGTCGATTGGTTAGAGAAACTACACTAATTTTTTAAAAAATACAAAATTTTCGTTATTATGAGTATATGTATGTAACTTAGATAGTTTAATTAAAGATTTTTCAACAGTTAAGCTTTAAAGTGCACTGCTGGTAAATTTATATGGCGTTTATCACTGTCAAGATAAACTTAATCTCTTTATAAGTCTCAAACGAATTTTACATTAAGTTTGACAACTAATAAAAAATGGTGCAGTAAAAAATGGCAAGTCTGGACAAGAACTAAGAGACCTATAAACGAATCTTGAACAAGTCTCTTCTCAGACAAGGATTTAACATAAAAACCAGCTTTGCCGTAATAAAAAAAAACTGCAAATTAACATGCAGAGAAGAAACATGTTTAAATATGGTCACCTCCAACAAAACTATTTTTAAAGAAAATTTTAAACAAATTATATTTCATATCCTTGTCACTAACAACCATATAATGGTTAAGTTAGTCCTCCATCAAGAAGACACAACCATATTATGGTTGCTTCTAAGCACGTTACCATAATTTGGTTGAAAATTAACAATAATATTTTCCTCTTTTCCAAGAGCAACTTGCTTGGTTGAAACACAACCATGCTATTATAAGTGTTTAACATATTTTAGTTATATTTACCCATAAGATGTTGAAAGGTAACCATAATATGGTTGTGCCTTCTTGATGAAGGACTAACTTAACCATTATATGGTTGTTAGTGACAAGGATATGAAATATAATTTGTTTAAAATTTTCTTCGAAAGTAGTTTTGTTGGAGGTGACCATATTAAAACATGTTTTTCTCCGGGTGAAAAAAAGCTTATTTTTACTTTAAAAAACTGCACATAAAAAAGCCAAAAAAAATTCATAATTTATTATTATTTTTTTTAACATACGAGTAATACGAAAATATTAATATTATATTATTAATAATATTAGTTACTTGAATGGCTAGAGGAAAGCGTGTAATGTTTTGAGGCCGTGCTTAAATTCTGTGATACCTTCGATTTTTAGTGGAGCTTATTTCCGACAGGTTACCCCGAACTGATCGAAACAAATGAATGCCAGACAAGAACTCTACTGTTGATCCAAATAGTTTTTCTTTTATTTATAACAACATGAGCACGAGAATTGTCTTGGTACTAATAAACCCTAAAATATATCTCGATATTTATATACGTATGTATGTGTTAACGTGTCACTTAACGATCCTTTAAATGAATTCTTTAGCAGCTGCAAAGTGTTATTTGGGTATCACCTGGTAATTCTTAGTAATATGTTAACTCTAGAATACTAACGCCATCTTATAACACATTTCTGTAGTGCAATTCTGTGACTTTTAACGATTATCGTTAGCGTTTATTTTACCGGCACAGTTTATTGCTTGTGATAACAATACAGCAATACAGTAACTCAATTTTAACAACATAGTTAAAAATTTCAATCAGGTGGCATCTTTGTTCAAAATTTAGTCAATATAACGATAAGAACAAAATGGAATACAAAACAAGTAAGAAAGTATAGTCGGTCAAGCCCGACCATATGATACCCTACACCACAGTATTTTAAAACAAATTTTCGAGAGTGTATGGCTATATGAATAGGGATCTTTCTATGTTTTAAATTTCATTACAATCGGTTTGATAGTTTCTGGGAGGCAGAAATTGCCCCTATCTTCCCTGGTGGTCCTATTTTTTAAAATATACATAGCTTATGTGTCCATATAAATATGGATCCATTTATGTTTTAAATTTCGTTACAATCGGTTTGATAGTTTCTGGGAGAAAAATATTGCCTCCCATCTCCCCTTGTGGTCCTATTTTTATAAAAATGCGTAGCTTATGTGTCCGTACAAACATGGATCTATTTATGTGTTAAATTTCATTAAAATCGGTTTGATAGTTTCTGAGAGGCAGAAATTGCCCCCTATCTCCACTCATGGTGCTACGATTCGGCCCATTTTCAATAGGCTTGGTCCTTGTGCCAATTAGAGGCTGTAGGAAATATCGCCCAAAGAAAAATCGCCCAAAAAAAAAAATGAAAAATCGCCCAAAAAAATTACATGTAAAATTGGGCCTGATTTCATATGAAAAATGGCCCAAAATTTTTGGGCTATTTATCGTTATTGTTGGGTGATTTTTCGTTTTTTAAATTTCATAATGAAAAATCACCCAAAAATGTTGTATGAAAAATGGCCCAAAAAAATGGGCTATTTTTAAAATTCTACCATAATCTTACATAGCAGAAAAAACCATGTTTTATTATGGTTGCAAACAAAGAAACTATTTTTCAAGAAACTAATTTAACCATTATATGGTTGTCGGCGACAATGATTTGGTTAAATTAAACATAATATCGGTAGAATTTTTTTAAAAATGATTTTGTAGCTTTTTCTCTGGGTGTATATATTAAATATATACATATATATCGAAAATAAGGATTTTCTCTTCTATAGTATAACAAATACTGGCTTCGCTAACTAAAGCTTCTCTGTATAGCCGGCCTTCGGCCGGGCGCAAGGATTTTCTCCTCTATGGTATAACAAACACCGGCTTCGCTAACTAAAGCTTCTCTGCGTAGTCGGCCTTGTTCGGAAACAAGGCAGTTTTTCGAAGCTTTACTTAGCGAAACCGGTTTTTGTTAGACCATAAAGGAGAAAATCCTTGCGCCCGGCCGAAGGCCGGCTATACAGAGAAGCTTTAGTTAGCGAAGCCGGTCTTTGTTATCCCATAGAGGAGAAAATCCTTGCGCCCGGCCGAAGGCCGGCTATACAGAGAAGCTTTCGTTAGCGAAGCCAGTATTTGTTATACCATAGAAGATGAAATCCTTATTTTGGATATATATATTTAATATATACACCCGGAGTAAAAGCTATAAAAATATTTTATCCATATTATGTTTAATTTAACCAAATCATTGTCACCGACAACCATATTATGGTTAAATAAGTATCTTTAAAAAAATCACTTGAAATTTTAACGGTATTTTAATCAAAAATTTACACATTTTTGATTATAAGTTAAGTTGCGGACGTTGCAAAGTGTCATAACGTCCTCGTCCTCGTCTTCGATGGACATTATGACACTTTAAAAGTGTCCAAGGACACTACGACACTGGCCGTTATGACATGTCACCTAAATTTATATGAATAATAAACACTTTTTTGCAAATTTAGTAATTTTTTTTTTTTTTTTTTTTGGGAAAAAATTTGTTTTTGCTTTTTGGGTAATTTTTCATTTTCTTTTTGGGCCCTTTTTCGTTTTTTTTGGGCAAAATTTCATATTTACCTTTTTGGGTAATTTTTCATGTTCGCTTGGGCGATTCTTCATTTGGGCGATTTTTCATTTTTTTTTTTGGGCCATTTTTCTTTGGGCGATATTTCCTACAGCCCCAATTAGAACCTATGTGCCAAACCAAATTAAATTATCTCCAAAATTGCGCACAATTTGGACAGCCAGCCAGCCAGCCATCCAGCCTGCCAGCCATCCATCCATCCATCCAGCCAGCCTGACAGCTGGACGGACATCGTTAGTTCGACTCTGAAAGTGAGTCCGAGTAAATAATGGGAATTTTTATAATATTTTTATTTTTAAATGGCTTTTATTTGTCAAAATTTTTTTTTTTTTTTTTTTTGAGATATCCTGAAAAACTTTGTATTCCTTTTTGAAAAATAACTACGAATTTAAAAATAAACAATAAAAAATATTTTGCCGTTAAGTTAGCCTTAACAGTTGACGTTATTATAGAACATAGTGTAAATGTTATTGGTAAAAAAGTTGGTGAATAAAACAATAAAAAAAAACTACACGTTAAGGGGTTAAAATATCTCAACGTCCAAAATTTAAATTGTGGTTGTATTGCTTTTTATTAGTATTAGTGAATAAAGAGTATTCTTAATAAAAATACAAAAAGTATGTAAGCATCCGCCGCATGTGCACTCGTCGCTTGGTAATCGACGACTGAATTGTGTACTCTCGTGGACTAAATGAAAGAGCGTAAGAATGCATGTGTGTGAATTATTTCCACAATTGTGGTATGGGCTGGACACGAATGCTCTAGCCTAGCATCAAGTCTGATCGCGGAAACAGGTTTTTTGACGAGTGGTATGGCCATATCAAAAGGGAGTCACAATCAACTCTATTCGATTACACGCTTAGTTTTCTGCTTGCTACCACTTTGAGTCCCCAAATGTTAACTTTTTGCCTTAAGATGCAGGTCCACACCATGACCATATTTACATTATGCAATTAACGCCGCAACTTTCGCATGCAACTTTGTGTGGTTGTTAGCAAAAGGTGTAGGGAAGAAAACGGGGTTGAAAAAGTTTACAAAATGCTTGAAAAAAATGTAAATTTGAAAAGAGTTTCGTAGTAACTACTTTAAAAGAAAATAGAAAAAAAAACTCGGCGTTAATTGCATAGTATTAATGCGGTACATGTGCTAACTGATGCGTTTCTGTACCTGTCAAGAAAGAAGAATGGGTCAATAAAGTAACATAGGCTTAAAACGCATTGTGTGGACCTCCAGCTTTATTTTTTTTCTGGTAATATACCTTATTTTTTTCAACACCATTCCTGAACGTCCTTACACTTTAACAACAAAATAATTACCATTAAAGAATTACAATTTTCCATAAACTTTTCCCTAAATACTATTTTCCGTAAAAAAAATTCGTAAAACCTTTTTTCCTAGTTCATTAAAAAAATGTGTTGCTAAAAAGTTCGCTATGCTAATTGGTAGGTGAGAGTTCAATTTTGACTTGATTTTATAACCAAAACAATCAACATGTCAACTTTAGTTATTCTGTTTCTTAAAGAAAATAGGAAAATTTCAAAGTTAAGGCCGACGCATATAGAATCATTTGCAAAGTACAAAAGTTGGGCAACTTTAAACGTACGACGAATTATTGAAAGCTATCAGTATGTTTTCTAATTTGTTTTTTTAATTAACTGCCTGTTCAACGATATCTAACGAAATTTATATTAATATTCTAATTAATTTTTTGTGTTGTGTGTCAGCAAATATAAAATAAATAAAATTTTCTCGGTCTTGATTAAATATCCGTCGTCAAAGTATTCAATGTTGTTGCGTTAGTGCCATTTTAAAGCAAGACGTTTAAAGTACAACGAATTCTATATGATTCGGTCTTTATTGTGGCAAAAGTGCACGGGGCGTACGAAAAAAAATAAAAAAAATATGCTACCCGATTCAGAATAAAAAAAGAAAAAACCATAATTAAAATTTAAGGGGGCTCAGGCCCGTGGTGCCCTCTGGACCCAAAAAACTGCCCGCCCACTTTGTGATATGCGTGAGCCCTTTATTGTATTGAAAGTCTTTTAACTCAATTAATCAGGTCTGTAGTTAAAAAAAGGTCTAAAGTCTCTCAAAATATTTGCTACTGCCCCCATTGTTCAGCTTAACATTTTTTTCAAAAACTTGTTAATAAAATGCAGTAGTGAATTCTTCAATAGCATTCTTGCCGAATGCACTCCACTTTTAAACTTTCTTCTACATTTTTATTTTTTCATTTTCTACATAATAAAGCTGTGTTGGGTAACAAATGATGCCACTGTCAATCTTGTGGAAGAATGTAGAATTAAACAGAAACAAAATCGTGGAATACAAAAAAAACATCAACGTCAACAACAAGAGGTGCTTATTGTCACTTAAAACTTGTACAAGTTGTTTGTGGTGTTAACAAAACAAACAAAAAAGTGCACAAACAAATATTAAAAAAACGAATGTTGCAGCACCTAAATACGTAGACACACATACAAGCAAATAAAATGTTAAGCTTTTTTTCAAAAACAAAAACATAACTTTGGGAGTTTTTCGAATATAAGTAAAAAGAGAAAACTCAAATAATCCGCCATTGAAAAAACAAATGCCAGGGAACAAACCAAAACTAAAGGTGTCATAACAAAATGCTATTAATAAAAACCCCCTCTCTCTAAAAGACAAAAGTTGCAATACGTGTAAATTTTTTTCGTAAAATAACTACAAAAGTCAACATATTATTTACATACATACACCCTTCTACATGATGCAGAATTTGCAGAATATAACACACAAAAACATGTTAAAAGGAACTTGAGAAAAAAGTGCTAACTAAACGTAAAACTAAAATAGAAACTTGAGAACAAAAAAGGAAAAAGCCAATAAGTATCCTACAAATGTTGAAGGTAAGAATAAGCAAGGTATGGGTGAAGGTAAACTGCCTTAAGGTTTCTTTTCAATTTAAAAATGGAAAAACATAAACGGAAGGAAAAAAGCATTCTGTTGGCAAATGCAATTCAATGCAAAACTCAACAGCATTGCAACCACAGCAGGAATAGTAAGAATGCAGAAAGAAATTTGTTGTTGACAGTATTATGCCTAGAAGTATGTTGAAGGGTCTTTTTGTGGTCTACAAGAGGAACTACTTTAAATAGAAGGGAAAGATAGGGTTTCAGGCATAGAAATGTTACGAAAAAGTAGCATTTATTACTCTATAGAGAAGAACGGGTTAAAAATTAAAGGATGACTGTAGTTAAAAATTAAATCGAGGTGAGATAGACTTTAAGGGTGTGGATGTAAAACTCACGTTTTGCGTGCTTATCTTGGGGTCTTCAAATAGAGCCAATATCTCAAACATTTCTAAAATTTAAAATCTGACAATATTCAGTTCGCTGTTTGGTTAACGAACTTTTAAAAAACTTGAAGCTAAAACCTGCTGAAAATATCCCTGAGGGTAATTTGTATCAGTCGTTTTAACAGAACTGGCCCTGGCATTTGTGAAAATAGAATTAGGAAAAAGAAAGTACTTATGACCAGTAAACTCACTTAACTAGTATATTAAGAACAAAAAGCATTTCCGTTCTTTACATCCAAATTTAAAAAAAATATAAAGTGTTAGAACTCAAACCGGTCTCTACAACCAAAGAACCTAGCACTTGACAACTTTAGTGTCAGTTGGCTTCCCTCTACGGACGTTAAGGACTTCGGAGAATTTCTTTATCCCCTCTGAGAGTAATTAGACTCTTTGCAAATAAAATTATGTCCTAAAGAAAGTATGGGCGTAAAGGTTTAAAATCCACTTCATCACTTTTTAGGAAAATGTAAACCTTGAAAGCATTTTTTCATAACCTGTCTTGCATCAATGATTCGTCATGTACTACTTTTGTTTGGGCACCGTAATAAATTCTTGCTGGTCCTCAGATATACTACCGTCCAACAGTGTCCCGTTATAAATCCTACCAGAAGCCTTTAGTCCCCTCCTGGTAGCGATAGAAGAATTTTAGTCAATTTTGAATCTGCGATCCCTACATAACCCCGGAAACCCTGCACGTTTCGGTGCTTTCCCAAACTGCCTCAGATCTTCTATGTATAGTAGAGTCTGTATCCCTCTTAACATTCCGAATTGGAACTTGAATGCCCATCACTCTGTTGTACGGTAATTAAACCCATGTCTCGCCAATTCATCTACCACTTCGTTCCCTTCTATGCCCTGGTGGCCGCGAACCCAGTATATGTGAACCCTTATGTTGGCACCAAAATTTTCTTTTACCATAATGTTGTGTATTAAGAATTAAAAATTAAGAACGACAAACGAAATCTTTTAAATTAAAATTTTGTATTCCCAAAAATTACTTTGATAATAAACTGGCAAGAGAACGGCTTAAAAAAAACGAAACTTTTCAAGAGCAATAAAGAAGGGGTCTAAGCCGCATACGATATCGAGCAAAATTGATCGAAATTGTTTATTTTGCAATAATGAAACTCGATATCGAAGGAAATGTATTGAATTTGAAATAATAGCATTCGATGTCAAGTAACTCGACATTTCATTTATCGAGTTTTCATTCGATACGTCAGTGTCTATCGTATGCAAAAAACATCGATAGTTTATTCGATACGATAGTATCGATAGTTTATTCGATACGATAGTATCGAATTCGGTGATTAGACCCCAGGTTGTTTTTGTTTTTATTTTGTTTTTTTTTAACCAATCAACTGTAGTGGGGAATGTAAGAAAACATAAGCCCACTGTTTATTGTTGTTGTTTTTGTTGAAGCTTTGGTATTGATACAAGTAAAACTGGGGCTTATAATTCTTATTTGCTTAACAGTTAAATTTGTTTAATATCTTTAGTTTTTCTAAAATCTTTAGATGAAGTTCCCTGACGATCTGGCCTAAGCAACCAGTGAAATGCGCATAGGAATAGCTTATCCCTTCAACAATAAATTTTAGGGTTTTTATCGAGATCAAAAATTGGGAATTAAGCACGACAAACAAAATCCGTTAAGTTGTGTGTTAATATTAAACTTAAAAGTCATTTTAGGTAAAACTAATGAGTTGATTACGGGTGACGACTGAACCAAAGTTGAGCTGCCAGCAGCAAAGTCAGGAAACTTTGCTCGTGTAGAATTATAAAATTAAAGAAAAAAAATTGTATATATTAACATGAGCGGCGTTGCCTTATTTCGCTGCTGGCATCCCAACTTCAGTTGCGTTGCAATCTGCAATCGACCTATATGATTTTTGAGTTATGACGATTATGCAGCAAATGATCGATGTATAAGATTAATATAAAGTGATTTTTTACTTTCAATTCAACAATTTTCGTTCAACTTCCTTTAAATATTTCCAAAAATTAACGTCATTTTGTCTTTAAAACCTTTGGTTAAGACTAATAAACATTCTCATTCTACTTTTGTTAAGCTCCCTTTTAACCGCTGATGTCTATTGCTTAAAAACAAATACTTTATCAAGCATTTTACACGTATTTGTTTTAATTTATTTTTCCTTTTTTTTGTAGTTGCTGTTTCTTGGATTTTCATTTTTAAACTTTATCCCGGATTTATGTGTCTACTACAGTGTGTAAATGACATTTGAAAGGATGGGAAGGGTGAACAAGGAAATGAGAAGTTTAGTCGGTTACTTAAAAAAAAAAATCATAAGAAATTTCGCCTTAAGGTGTTTATAGTTCTGAAAGTCGTTTTATTTATTATTTGTTGTTGCTATCGTTATTTTAGTAGTTTGAGTTGTTGTAGTTGCTTTATTGCTTGTTGTTTTTGTTTGAAACAGCGGATATCAGAAGTCTGTTTAATAACAGTGAGACAAACAACTGGCAAATAACTGCTGCCTGTTCACACAAAACCCGGTTGGTGTTCGTTCTTTTAGTTACTTTTCTTTTTGTTTCCTTATGTTTTCTCTCTCTCTCTCTCTCTCTCTTGTGATTATGTGAGTGTGTGTGTTTTTTTTTAACAAACAGCAGGAAGGTGACAATTTTTAAAGTTTATTCACATTTTGGTTTTATAATTTATCTCTACAATATGAAATATGATATGCAAGTTTTATATTACTTACTGTAAGCAAAAATGTCAACACGGTGGGATAATTGAATAAAGTAAAGTGAGGAAATTAAAAAAAAATATATAAAAAAACTCTGATAAAGTTTTTCTTTATTAATCACGTCAAAATCGAGATGATAACCTCAAGTTGACATGAAAAAAACTTTATTAATGTCATTAACCACATAGAATCATATGAAAATGCCTCAGGCTCAAATTAGTTATAATGTAGCATCGGTCACAATAAACGTACCTTTTATTTGTAGGTCCGATAAATAAATTTTAACAGAAGGGTTTTTTTTATAAATAGCATAAATGAGAAAACATACAGGGGTGTGCTGGAAATCGGAAACGTAAGCCGCAAGAATTTTAAAAGTCGTTTTTCGATAAGATTTCTGTTATAAAAGAATTTTATGACAAATTTTATACAAATATTTCTCGTTTAAACAGAATTTTATAACAAAAATTATAAAAATTAGATAAAAAGTGTATTAAAGACAACTTCCAAATTCTTGCGTTTTACGTTTTCGATTTCCAGCACACCCCTGATATATTGGAATACAGGGTCGCGCATAAGTGACGTTATGATATAATAATTTAATAAATTTTGTTTGTTTTTTATTTCGAATTAACTTTGAAAAACTAAGAAATTTCTGATGGAAAGACTCAACACAGAACAAAGTACGAAAGTCGATCAAATCCCATTAATTTTAATTTAAAACACAAAGATTAAATTGAATAATGAGCAATGAAGCCAATTTTCACCTCAATTGTCACGTGAACAAACAAAATTGCAGAACATGGGGCACCCATAATTCAAGAATAAATGTTGATCATCATATATTTTTTTTTTTTTTCTTTTGGACCAATTTTTTTTTGTTGACGACTTAAAATTTGAGAATTTTTGTTCTAACAAGACGAATTCACAGCTCGTCCAACAGTCGCTATTTTTTGCCGACCGAACGAAATCGTGCTTTTCTAATTTTTACTAGCCACTGCACCGCGTTCGCCCACTTTAACAGCTCGCAATTTTTTTATTTAGGATTCGTGGATTCATCGAACAGCTTAAGGCGAAAAACTGAGAAAAAATTAAGGCGCTGCGACCTGAAATTATAGTAAAAGCTTATGGGAAATGCTCTACAAAAAGCACGTCAAGGCGAAGCAAGCAATCTGCAGTATTTAAAAGATTAACGCCCGTATTTCTAAAAATGTTTAACATTTAAAAAAGGTTTACAAAACAAATTTTGTATGAAAATTTGCCTTAATAAACGTTTGTTAAATTTAATAATCGTTTATAAATACGGGGGATTATCTTTAAATCATATTGTATAAGAATATATTTCCACACGAAATTCTTAATTTTAATAAATGCCAACGTAAAAAAAATCAGAAATACAAAAGTTATTCTTTAAAATATCATAACGTTACGTATACGCCACCCTGTACAATATAAAGTTAAATGGATATAGAGAAAAAACAACGAAAGAAGCCTTGGGCTAGAAAGAAAGAAGATCTGCCACGTGAGGTGTAGGGAGAACGTTTTCACCAGTTGTCTGGGAACCGTAAAAACAGCCATGTTTAGAAGACATGACCACGCAGAGAAAAAAAAGTTTTCAATAAAACCAAACTATTTTTAACGGACATTTTTAAATATGACATGGTTTATACAACCATGTTATTATCACCGGCAACCATATTATGGTTTAATTAGTCCTCCATCATGAAGCCCCAACCATGGTATTGTTTTTTTATTTATTTATTTATTTATTTTATTAAATCACTTTCTTTAACATAACGACCCCTTTGCGCGAAATTATCGTATGCTACAAAAACCAAATTTTACAGGACAGCCATTTTTCTTCTTTTCTCTGCTTTCGCTTGCAATATCAAAATGAAAATATTCATTCAATTTTTGGAGCAACGAAATGGAATTCACCTACAATATTTTGTCAGGTGACGTCTCTTGGAATGTAGAAAAAAGATTGCATCAAAAACTCAATTTCAAAAAAATCGCATATACGATCATTTCGCGCAAAGGGGTCGATATGCTTTAAAACAACAACAACAATTTTATTCACAGCGACTCATAATATGGTTGTGGCTTCTTGATGGAAGACTTATTTAACTTGGAAATGTTTGCCGTTGACAATAATATGGTTAAATTATCTATAGTATGTTTAAAAAATATTGTTATAAATAGTTTTGTTGAAGGTGACCATACTGAAAAATGATTATTCTCTGGTTGAGGGTGTGTTTGGAAAAAAATATGGTTGCATGGTATCTGCCAGTAAAACCAATAAGTTTGAAAAAATGTGCTTATAACTTTATTAACGTATTCCTTTGCATTTTTAATGATTAAGAGAAATATCTTTTAATGTCAACTTAGGGTATGTTCAGACCAGTGATGTAATGCGTAGGGAAAAATCCCTATTCGTAGAGATTTTCGACTAAAAAAATAGCCGCAGGGAAAAAAGGAAATTTGAAATCATTCAAATGTAGGGACTTTTGTTTTAATGTGGCGAAAATTTTTAAATTTTGCAAATTTTGTCGATTTGTGATAGAATAAAAATAAAATTGTTAATACGGCAACATTACAAATTGCTTAATTTCTTTGAGTCGTCGCTTTTGAAATCAATTTTCCAGAACAAGAAAAAGGCAATTTGTAAAAGATGGGTATCAAAAAGTTTTGAATTAAGGTCACCAAAATTAAAAATTTTAATGAAGAATTACATAACTTTGATTTATCACTGCCACATGCGAATACAAAAAGCGAAATTATTTTTTTAATCATCACTGATGTGTTGGCACAAAGGAAAGAAATGAGTCATACGATTTTATCTGCAGTTTGCATAATCCGCTCTTTTACAAGGCAAGTGTAAAAATTTTTTTACTCTCCAGTGTACCAAAACTTATTTAAATAAAAATGGTATCCTTACACCTGTACAAATTGATACGGGCAACCAATTTATTTTTCTAGTACCCAAACAAAATCCAAAAGAACATAAATGTGATTTTAAGTGAATTTATACCACTTTTTCGAATATAAATGATACTCTCGTTGTGAATCCGATGAATCACATAAAATAATCATTTGTGATTTTCTGATCCCAATTTAATTGTAGTTTTTATAATCATTTTATTTTCGGTATTATTTTTCAATCGTAAATTATATATAAACATATCGTTACTTTAATATAGAAAAGCCCTAACTAACATTTTCCTTACTTTACATGAGAAGGAAAATTATAGTCTTGTAGACGCGATTTTTTTAAACGCAGTTTTTGATTAAATTCTCTAAACAATTTCATAAAAAACTGCGTTTAAAAAATATCGCAACTACAATACTAGAATTTATATTAAGTTTTTTCTTCTCCTGTAAAGTAAGGGAAATGTTCGTTAGGGCTTTTCCATATTAAAATAACAATCGGACATGTTCTGGAAATCGAAATGAAGTGTATTTGAAAACGAGCAAGATTTCGATTGCAATTATTTACAAAATGCCTACAGTTATTCCTATTTTTAAGAGTTGTTCCTGTAAAGATAGTTCCCAATAAAAAATTGAGCTTCGAGCGAAGCAGGTTTGTAAGGGAGAAATGTAAGAGTTTCGCTTACCATTGCGCTTACGGAAGACATGAATTTTATATGGCGAGTTCCCACTTTGAAGCAATACATTTTTGACACATAAAGCGCATTATTCAGCGCATAAAAAAATTGTTGGATGTAACGGACAGCTTCACACACTGAATGTTTTTTTACAGTTATTTTTTAGTATTCTTCCTTACAAACCTGCTTCTTAGTAAGGGAATGCCGTAGCACTTGATATTTTATTTATTTTTTATACAAATTGTTAAGAGTTATTTCACTTACTTTACTGCATTTCTGTATGTCTTATTGCGTAGCGCTAATTGTGCGCTTATTTTTTTAAATGTACCATTAGTGCTTCGCAAAATGATAAAATTTTTTATTGGGTTGGTTCTTAAAGTATAAAGTATATAAAAATAAACATTTTGGTGAACTTTCTTGACAGGCTCGTTTTCAAAATTTGTTCGATTTGAAAACCACTTCATTTCAATTTATAGAGCATGCCCGAATATGTAGGTTTTGTTTATTTCAAATAATTTTTTATTGTCATATTTTAGAATTTTTTCTCTGATAAAAGCAGCACCATTATGGCTTTTGATGTTTTGAACAGATTTTATGTTAGAACCAAACAAAAGTTATCGGGTTCTCGCAAACAAAAGAAAAACTTCCATTTATTTTCATTAATTGAAAATAATTTGTCGGCTTCTTTTTTAACTAATCTTTTAATTTGTTCAGCAATGAGTCATATATGAATCCTTTTTCAATCGATCAAGTGATAAATCAGTTTGTAATCATCAAAAAGTGATTTGAGAGGACTCATTTAGGTTATTTTTATAAAAAAGATCGTTCAAATGCTAGCTGGGAACAACTTTAAATAAAATTTATATACTTTAATACAAATGGTCTTATTTGTATTGATATTTAATCAATTAAAAGTTGTAGGGATTTTTGCAGAGACAAATCTTTTAACGCGTAGGGAAAAATAGGGATTTTTTACGGGCGGCGTAAGGAGTTTTCAAAAAAGTTTATAACATCACTGGTTCAGACCTAACAAATATTTGATGAAAAAATCCAAAAAAAAAACGTGACCAGTAAATTAAGCAAACTTTAGCTTTATTTTTAACAATTTCTATTGATTTACTTAGCTTTTTTGTAAATAGATAATTGTATAATGTAATTTAGAAACTGTGCAAAAGCAAATATTTAAAAAAAACTAGTGGTTACATGTAGGACGTCAAATATTTAATGTGTGTGAGCTTAAATCATCTCAGATTTCATGTGAACGGCTTTGATGACTAACTTAATCAACACTAAATTGTTAACAAAATCAAAACTTGTGCCGCAATTTCCATCAATATCGGCTCGATTCTTCTGAAATACACTATCTGCATGTTAGTGGGCAAACATCTGGCTCAATCTTGTTTTTTAAATTTTTTTAAACCTCTTAAAAGCAAAAAAATTAAAACTTTTTTTCAAACTTGTAATTTTATCTCTGAAACGGTGCCGTGCAATAATGCCATAGGAAATAAAGTCATATGAACTTATTTCTCAATCCATTGAAATATAAGGCCATATTACTTTATTTCCCTGTAAGGAGTGAAATAAAGCCATAATGGCCTTATTTCCCATTTAAATTTTTTGTCTTTTATTATAATTATAATTCAGTTAAAAATTGTTTTGTTGTTTTTTGTATATATAAAAAAATATAACGAAAACGCTTTTGGGCGCAAGGATTTTCTCCTCTATGGTATACAAAAATCGGCTTCGCTAACTAAAGCTTCTCTGCATAGTCGGCCTTCAGCCGGGCGCAAGGATTTTCTCCTCTATGGTATAACAAACACCGGCTTCACGCACTAAAGCTTCCCTGCATAGACGGCCTTCGGCCGGGCGCAAGGATTTTCCCCTCTATGGAATAAAAAAGTACGGCTTGGCTAACTTAAGCTTCTCTGGTGGAATACTGTACCATATTTTTTCAACATTTGACAAGGGCTACTCATTCTTTTGGAAATTTGGAAGCATAACAATT
This sequence comes from Pollenia angustigena, assembly GCA_930367215.1. Lineage (NCBI taxonomy): Eukaryota > Metazoa > Arthropoda > Insecta > Diptera > Polleniidae > Pollenia > Pollenia angustigena. The sequence continues at coordinate 178,646,445 of OV884058.1, read as the reverse complement.
GAGGAGGTCCATAACAAAACGCAATAATTACACCATAACATTTTTTTGGATAAACGACAAAATGTAATTTAAGTAAGTAGCACAAAATGTTTTTAAAAAACAATTATTGAGGTATTATTGTCTACAAAAAGTAATATTAATCACAAATTAATTATTTTATCTGACAGTTTGTTTTAAAGTTATTTAGATAACAAATTTGGAATTATTGCGTTTTGGTCCGAATCCATAGTATTTATTTCATTTTGCTTTGAACTGTATGAAAATGTTATTCACAATCAACTTAACAAAGGCAAAAGGTATTAACTAAACAAAAATTCCTTACGTTTTACAGTTAAATAAGAGTTACCACACGAGCATAATTTATTTATAAAGTTGACTTTTTTAAATTTCTTGTAGCGATTTAGTGCAAAGATGTGTAATTATTGCATTTTGCTCTGAACCATTATATTTGATATTGAATTGCAGTGTAGTTATTGAGTTTTGGAATGCTTTGTATTAAAGGTTATATAGATTTCAATGTGTAGAATAGGATTCAATCAAAAAATCAAAAAACTTGAAAAATGTAATTATTGCGTTTTGTTATGGACCTCCTCAATTATACTGTTATGGCGTTATTTCCACGTTGGTTATTAAGCGATTATGGTGTTATTGCACCAGGATGGTGGTAATAAAGCCATATGGCTTTATTTCTCAATTCATTCTTAAGGTAGTTTCAGAGGGTGCCGTGCAATAAAGATAATTTAGCTGCCGAATTTCGGATTTTTGTTTTAACTGAATAGGGAAAACACTTCTTAAGTTAGTTATTTTATGTGATGATTGAACTTTTATATTTAACATAACGCTATATCGCGAAAACTAGTGCTGATGAAAAACCCCGAGTGAAGATTTGCCTTCAACGTTCCCAAATACTAAAGCAATAACTTTAATATTTAGCAAACGGAAATTCTTTTTCAAATTTCTTAACCTGTGTAATCAGTATGCTTGTATTAAAATTTTCTGGACTGTTGTTTTAGGAATTTTTTCTTTCTCCAATTTATTCTACTTGCATGCATACATTTGATATTTTGTTCGCATAGTTTTCGTGTATGACTTGGTATTTATATTGGTTGAAACAGAAAACAAAAGTTTTGCAACATAAAGTATAAGCTTGGCATGTCATTTGTTTTCAGCACTCACACATTCACTTGCAATATGTAGATAATCATGTTGATTAGGGTGACAACTTCTTGCAATTTTTGCGAATATCAAATTCTTCATCGCATAGCAGAATAGACGATGAAAAAATATTAAGAAATGATGAATTAATGCTTCGCGATCGTAAAAAGAGTTTCCGCACCAAACGCGATGAAGTTTTGAATTTAAATTTTTCTCCTAAGTATACAAAGTTAACATTTAATTAAAAAATTTTAAGTTTTTTCTAATAATTAATGAATATAACAAGATCTTAACATTTGCACGGAAGAAGGGCGCATAAAAATCGCGATATTAAGACTCTTTTTCGCGGTTTTATTTTTTAAATAAACTAAATTTTAATGTCAAATGATATATGAGTTGTTTGGCGAATATTATGAAACAATGATAATTTTCAGAAAAATATGTTTGCAGGTACAAGTTGCGTAAAGCAGCCCATACACGATTCAATTCAGTTGCCAACTGAGTCGGTTGTTATCCAAATCAAAGCTTGTATGGCTTTGTCAATTGATTAGTTTGAAGGTTGTCGTTTGTTGTTGTTTTTTTTTAAGCTTTGATATTGTTACAAGTAAAACTGGGGCTTATAATTCTTGTTTGCTTAACAGTTTTATTTGGTTTAATATCTTTAGTTTTTCCAAAATCTTTGGCTGAAGTTTCCTGACAATCTGGCCTAAGCAACCAGTGAAATGCGCATAGGAATAGCTTATCCCCTCAACAATAACCTTCAGTTTGTCAATGGTATGAAATCGGAATTTAGCACATTATAACGAAACCTTGATAAATAGGGAAGCTTTCAATTTAGATACAGATTTTTATTTATGTAATTAAACAAATGTTTTTAAAAATAAATATGAATTCATAAATTTACATTCATTTATTAAGGATAATATTAAAGATTTTGACATAATTTATCTCCTCATTTAGATTATGTGTGAGGTGATGTTAAAATAGTCATGGTGCATAGGTGGTATATACCTAAGTAATTCCATCATATCCTTATACTTACTTAGGAGTTGAAATGGGACGTAAATTTTTGTATAACGGTGTAAATTTTATTTTGTTGAAGTTCCTTGGTCTTCCCCGACAAGGTTAAACGTCAAGTAATTTGAACTCTTTATCCACTTCCATTGATTCTTTATAAAACATTTTATAGGGTTCACTTTTGAAATCGCACTAGTGTTTTTAAATCTTTTATGAATTGGTTCTTCCAGAGGTTTTGTAAAAAAAATTTTACGTTTCATTTTAGTTAATTAAACATTATGGACTTAAACCGGTTTCAAAATAATTTTTTTGGATTTCCTTAGCTAACTTATTTTCAAGTGCCCAAAATCATAGCGATTTTAATGATACTAGACTTAAATTGTTTATAAAAAAAAAGATTATTGGGGTATTCACAAGGTGTGCTATCTTGTTGTATTGTCATAAAGTTCTAACATTTTACAATGGTTTAAAAATATTGTTGTTGCTTTGTGAACAAAAAATGTCTTAAATTTATAAAACTTTGCTTGCTATGTTTATTGTGCTGTCGTAATTAATCAGAAAAGACCTGCGCTGAGCGGCTGAGCCGAGCGGCTATAATTTTGAAGCCGTCGCCGTTTATGTTATAGCTTTATCCGGCTAAAATCCGAATTTAACCTGCGGCTAGCAATTTTTGCAACAAAGCACTTGCGGCGTCAAATTAGATCGGCTCAGGACTCGATGTTTGGTAAGCAAACAACAAAAAATTTGTTTGTGGTTTGCGTCTGAAAAATTGAAAATAGTCAGAAAAAATCTAATTTAATTTATTAATTCATGGATTAGAATTAAAAAATATTTTGATTTTAGGTAAATATTTATTTTTTTATACATATTTGTTTTCAATCAGCCGACTTAAATTCAAAAAAGCACACTAAATTATGAGGGGTTGTTCACAACTGTCGTATTTTTTTCATGTTATTATTTTAAGACATTTGACTTTATGACACCTTGTGCATCCCCCATATATAAGATTGCGATTATTATTATTATCATTAACTACTTAACTACTATCATTTTAAATTCCTTGGAAAAGTTTTACTTTTTAAATACTTAAAAATATATGGGATTTTTTTTTTTTTTTTTTTTTTTTTTGCAATAACTATAACAGTAAATAAAAAATTTTGATAAATTGGGGAAAAAAATTTGGGTAATTGGTAATTGGAGGTCATAAGTGTAGGGTATAAAAAAGCTATATCATGAAAACTAGAGCTGATAGAGACAAACTGATGACAGTTTTGATTTCAGCGCACCCAAATTAACTAGAATCAGTTGATAAATTCAAAGAAGCAAAAATCTTTTTTAATTTTGTCGGGCTGTGTTATCAATACTAAATTGCCCATCGCGTGGTGGGATGAAGAAATTTTGTCCAAATAAAGTTTTAACCCTAATGTAGATGTTTCCTTAGGTACGTTTAAGACTTTTAGATCAGGCCAAAGAAATTTTAAATACGCTTTAGTAGTTTCCATAATTTTTAGATTTTTCAGGAAAGTTCCCAAACTGCTTTCCAGCAGTTCTACATAGTCTTTCTTTAAAACTATTTCATATAGCTACTTATATAACTACTTCTTTCTGGATGTCTGTAGGTAAAAAAAAAATAATGACTTACATTTGAATGTGTTCATTTTGGGACATCCCTTGTAAAATTCATCGGTTCTTTCAGTAGAATTTTAAGAAGTGCTTTTAAGTTTTTTTGATTACTAAACACATTATTTTGTAGGCAAAATTTTTACTGGGTATTTTGTTGAACATTTTTGACAAAAAATTATTTACGTTCTTTGCTTAAAGTGATATTTTCTTAGTCTGGGTTTACACGCTTCGACTTTTGCTGCTCAATTTCTTTCCAATTCGCTTCTAAATTTGAAAAATCGTCTCACGCAGCAATCTCTTTTTTATCTTTTTTCAAAACAACAATTCTATTCACAGCGGATCACAGAGAAAAAGAAAAACCAATTACATGCCGCTATCTTTGTGCATATAATTCTTGTATCTCCTTAAAACTAAAACATTTGACATGAACAGTTGAAGCGTGTTAATAAAAAATGTTCTTGTTTTGCAAAGCACTAATAGTGAATTTTAAAATGTAAGTGCACATTTATACGCTACGCAATAAGACATACAGAGATGCAGTAAGGTAAGTGAACGAGTTCTTAACAAATTTTAATAAAAAAATATAACATTTGAAGAGCCACGACATTCCCTTGCTACGAAGCAGGTATGTAAGGGTGCATATTAAAGAATAACGGTAACAACAATTCAAGGTGTAAAGCTGATCATTGCACCCACCAATTCTTATATAAGCTAAATAAGGCGCTTTCTGTGTCAAAAATGTATTGCTTCAAAGTGGAAACTTGCCAGATAAAATTCATGTCTTCCGTAAGCGATATGGTACGTTTACGTTTCTCCTTTAAAAACCTGCTGCGTTGGAAGCTCCATTTTCTATTGGGTCTATTCATGAACCACTTTCGTTAATTAAGATTCATATTTAGCATAATTTTTTATAAAAGTTTTAGGTAGTCATTGGTTTATGCATATATCTGAGCAATTGTCTATCATGCAACTTATCTGGCGTTTTCATAACTTCTTTATTAGCAAACACATGGACAACTTCTTAATCTATGCATAGGAACCAAATTCTATACTTATATAGAAATAGTTGTCACTCTTTTTCTCCAAAAATCGGTATCCTCTTACTGTATTTCTTATCGTATTTGTTTATTCCTGTGTGTGTATGCGATTTCTTGCATGTACAACGTTTTAAACAGAAATGTCTATAAAATGCAAGAAAATTTTTTTACATTTTTCTCTATATTTCTTCTCCCCCAGCTTGTTTTTTTTTTTTGTCAACACGAATACATGCAATTTAAACATTTATTATATGTTTACATTTCATTAAAAATACAAAGTATTATAAAAAAAAGCTTTACGAACGAAAAAAAAACTATAAATAGAATTATTGTCACGTGTATTCTTATCAATATGTTAACCCATTTCCGTTTGCAGGATGTAGATTTGCAAACTAGAATGTTAAAAGTTACAAATTAAAGTACATATTGCTTATTCACTTCAATAGTGTAATAACTTAAAAAGCACGATTGTTTAGCTAAGTATGCAGAATGTGATTGATATGTATAGAAATAATCTTTCTAAATTGTTGAAAACTCACCGCTTTCAACAAAAATGAGCCGTTATTTCACTGGTTTTAACAATTTTTTTTTTTTTTTTTTTATTATGACAATGACACATCTCAGTTTTTCAAAGGCCGGAATGATGTTTAATGTTAAAAATAAACAATGAGGCAATCCTTAAAGTTGCATTTGCAATAATTTTATAATTGTCACATTCATAAAATTATAGCATACACCAACAATATGACAAATTAGAACGTACAGAAAAAATTATTGCCGAATTATTTTCAAACAAACGCTTGTTTGAAATTTTTTTTTGATTTCTACAAATTTTTTTACTGATTCAATTAACATTTTTGTTTGATTTTTATTTTACCAACAAAAATGTTGGCAACTATTAAAAAATATAATATACGCGTTATTGGTTTCAAGTTTTCATAATTTTGTATGAAATATTTAATGCTCTTTAATGTTGTCGTCCTTTTGTATTTTTTTTTTATTGATTGTAAGCAACACTTCTTTATGATAAATATAAGAACTACAACAAAAAACACATGCAGTCTATTTTTGGACGCTTTAAAAAAGTACAGCAATAAGAAAAATGATAAAATAGCGTGACGAGGTTTGTAGTAAAAAAACAACAAAAACAATAGCAGGTAAAAAAAACGTTTCATTTTTTTTTAAACAACAGAAATGACAACATTATAAGAAACAAAATAAATTTTTGGTTGGTTTCAAAGTTGGTAAAAAAAAAAAACAAAATCCCGTATTAAATTTTTTCAAACAGTTTGTTTAAATACATCAAATACAAAAATAGAATGATGACGAAAAACATATCGAGTCGGTCTGCCGCCGTTTTTGGTTACATTTCTTCTTCATAAGCAAAGGAAAGGATGCAGCAAAAGTGAGTGACGAAGAAAAACATTGTGTGTATAAATAAGACTTCGTTCAAAAATTATTCCAACAAAAAAATGTGTCTCAAAGCCAGCCGGCCGCTCTGCTCTGCTTCATCTTCGCCAACAGTGCTTGCTTGTGTGCGTGTCATTGCTTGTGCCAAAACGTTTTTGTTTGATTCAGCAAAATTATTTGTTTAAAATTTATATGAATTTCAGTAAACTTTTTGTTTGATTCTGTAAAATTATTTGTTTGAAAAAATCGGCGTTTTTTTCAATAAACAAAATGCAAATAAATTGTTTGAATATGCGAATTTGTTTGTAGGACCGATTTCAGACAAAAAATTGTTTGATTCTACAAATTTTTTGTTTGAATTGAAAAAATAATTTTTTCTGTGCACTTTGTAAATTGCCAATATATAAATTATGTAAGAACGATATATTTGAAATATTCTTTTTTTTTATCAAAAACTTACTGCCTATTTCACGATGTCACTCGAACGTTTACGTTCGCACAAATAACATATAAAACAAAAACAAAATTAAAAAATTTGTTTTTGGTTTACATGTTATTTGTGCGAACGTAAACGTTCGAGTGACATCGTGAAATAGGCAGTTAATACGGTTCTATTGAAAATTAGAATTTGTTTAATTATTACACTTTTCATGCAAATGAGCGTTATATTAAAAATTAAATATTAAAAGAAAAACTGAAATGTACTTAGAGAATATTTACTAGCTTTTAAAACCCCTAAAAATGGGTTAAATAATAATTGTTTTTATTGTTTGGTAATTTGTTGCCTGGTTTTAGGCTTTTTTCAAAAAACAATAGATAGCAACACACACATGTAGCCAAATATTTGTAAATGAATATTTGTAAATATATTATGTACATATATTTCTTTGTTAACTTTGCTAAAAAAATTTAGTTTTTGCTGTTTGCATTACCAATCGTATACCAACGTTTTTTATATTCCTCTCCAAATTTTATTAGATTTCTGTTTTTTTTTTTTTGGTTTGCAATTTTTTTTTTTTACTAAAATTTCATTATGTCTTTTTCATATTCATTTCATACCAATATTTATAAATTTTACGTGAGAATTTTAACAATTGTTTAAGATGCATCATGTCTTTCTTCTGACAGGAAATGGTTTTTTGACTGGTAACGAAACTCTATATGTGAACAAAAGTATGAATAAGCGAATGAATGAATGAAGGAAAGAATATAACAATAGTTTAGCATGTAAATTATTTGGTTAACCAATTTTTAGACATTTGTATATATGTATGTGCTAGAACCTGGTTGGAGGTTTGCGAAATTCAAAGAATAAAAAAAATTTAAAGTAAGTATGTGGGAAACGTGGGATATGATAAAACAAAAACAAAACCCCTTAAAGTCTGCTTGCTTTAATATTGTGCAAATTAATATAAATTTACAATGAGAGCAGGGTTGCCAGATTTGACGACTTATCGTCATTTTGACGTTTTTTTGTTCCGATATTAGCACAGTGCCGATTTGCTGATTTTTTTTCTAAAAAGTGACGATTTTTTCAGTCTTCAAAGTCAAAAAAACCCAGTAAAAAAATTTTGGGTTTTTTAAAGCACTTAAGAGAAAAAGCGCATAATCGAGCGCTTCAATAAAAGAGCTTTTATAAAGCAGTAAATGAAATAGAATAAAATATACAAAAAGCTGCTATTTTAGTGCTGACAGTGAAGAAGGTTGCAAACCGAAAAAAATAAAAATATGCAAAAATGATTGGAAAAAGACACTTAAACAGAAGTATAAGCAAAATATTAATGAATATGTTAATATAGTACGCCCCTAAAAAGCACTTTAGGAGTGCTTTGTTTGCATGTTAAAAGAAGCGCTTATTGTCAGCAGAAAATAGTCTTCCAAACCGGGAACACCCCATACAAAAATCAGGCATCCCATCAGCAGGTTTGAAGCGATTTGTGGTATGAATTCATACACAAAACCTGCTCCTTTTGGAGCACATTTTTTACTGGGACGACATTACATTTTCTGACACGTTCGTTTTTTGATCTTAGAATATTTAACAGTCGTACCTAAGCAAGAGCGTCAACGTTGTGTCACGAACAGTAGGAATAACAAAATTTGTCTTGTAAACCTTTTTTTAATTTAAAAAATTTTATGAATACAGGGGTTAATTAAATTTAAAGTTAAACTTAAAGATAATAACAAAAATTGTTAAACAACGGGGCTGGAAAAGTTCTAGAAACAAAAAGTGTTTTTCATCAGTATCTTGACAATTATTAGACAGATTTCATTAGTGTTCACAATATAAGATCGTTTAATAGTCTTAGGCCCGTTTTCACAACTTACCGATAGCTAAAGGGGTGATTTTCTCGGCCGTATAAAAAGTGTTCCAATATTACAACTATACTTTTATCTACCAGGTAGGATGAACCTTTATTTACTTTATCGCTCACTTTAGGTAAAAGTTAAATTTTAATAATGGAACACTTTTTATAAGGCCGGTTAAAGTCTACTTTTAGCTATCGGTAAGTTGTAAAAACGGGCCTTAGACTTTAAACAGTAAACTTTTTGTGAAAAAAATTTAAGCAACCTCCAAAGCAATCGCTAATAACAGCATTCCAACTTGCACAAAATGCGTCGCCGTACTTTAAATTTCCAGCGAAAAAATAAGGAATTGATTATATAAATAACTAAAAAAAATAATGTATTATTCTTGGAAGAAAAATAATGCATTTATTGGAATCGACACTACTGACACAATAATTATGCATTAATTACCACGTTTTCCCCACGTTTACAAACCAAGATATGTATTGTTTCTGTTCGTAACAGTTATTCGTGTTTTTTCTTCTGTTCGTGACAATTATTCGTATTTTTTAGAATTATTTAGTTCATTCGCAGTATATATTAAAATAATTGATTACAATCCTAGGACATGTTCTCCCAGCAAAAACTTACATTGCAAAGTAATGAGTTAAAAAGCTAATATAACGACTCTTCACTACTTATACATTGGCATTTTAACTCATTATTTTAACACGGTGATGTCAGTGGAGGCAAGTACTTACCACCCTCGCTTACAAATAGGGAGTTAAATAAGTCATTACCACATTCGCTTACAAATAGGGACTTAAATAAGTTATTACTCCGATGTCACCAAAATTACAACTAACATGTCATGACTTTAAACAAATTTTTTTTTTTATTATTTTTTTTAAATCATTTTTTTTTTCTATTTTTTCTTATTTTATTTTACTTTACTTTATGTTTTTTTTTTTCTATTTTTTCTTATTTTATTTTATTTTACTTTGTTTTATTTTTTATTTTTTTTTTCTGTCTCTGGCGGGATTCGATCGCGTAACCTCGGTGCTGATAGACTAGCTCACTATCAGCTAGTCTACCGGGGCAGTGTAGTTTTTGTATAAAAAAACGATGTTTTTTACTCAATTAAGAGCGTAAATATGAGATTAAATTATTGGAGGCAACTACTTACCACCCTCGCTTACAAAAAGGGAGTTAAATAAGTCATTACCACATTCGCTTACAAATAGGGAGTTAAATAAGTCATTACCACATTCGCTTGCAAATAGGGACTTAAATAACTTATTACTCCGATGTCACCAAAGTTACAACTAACATGTCATGACTATAAAATTTCAGTACAGCATAATTTTTCATATTCAAATTTATTACAAATTGTTTTTTATTTATAATAAAAAAAAACAAATTGTAAGAACAAATATTTTAAATCAATTTGTATTAGATTTGAAAAAACTTCAACCGTAGATGCATTTTATTACGAATGAATTATAAATTTCGTTAATCAACTCATACACAAGTACTTAGGTATCAGATTATATGTCAGCCATTACCAAACTACTTCTATGTAATGCAGATGGTATTAAGTAGTCATTGAAAAGTAAGTTGTTCAGTAATGGCAAGTCATTACCAAGTTTTTGCTGGGCTGTGTTAAGAGTAATGAGTTCTGTAATCAATTATTAATCCAGATATGTTTTACACATTCTCCTTTCCTATTGATTACATTTTCCTGCTGGGTTTGTATATTTGAGAGCGATTTTGAGAGAATCAGATTTTTCCTCTTGTTGAAATGAACCAGGGCTCCCAGTTTTTTTTTTAAGCCTTATCCCCAATTTGCGATTTCTCATCCCCAAAAATCCAAACATTTCCTTAATAATATTGTGTCAATGGTAAAATACACAGACATTGATTTATTTAAATAAATCCATTTGTGTAATATTATTAAAGCTAATGTTATTTATTCTTTGAGTTCTACATATCTATGTACACATGTATAGTATGTAGCAAAACATAGAAGAATAATAATTATGCGTCAATATTTATCATTTCAACAACTAGGGAATCAAAATCCTCTGATTCATCAGCCAGTGCAATTTTGTTTTATATGTTGTTTGTTTTAAAAGTGCATTTGAGATGATTAAATAAATTTGTCACATCAAGCTGCATTATTTAAATGTGTGTGTTTGTTCTAAGAAGAGCTTATATTAATACATATTGCATTCCCTTGCAAATATTGATATTGGTTGTATTCATTATAAAAAATGGACTCGTTCAACAGAAGTAACGCTTGTTGGTACAAAAAGCATATTAAAAACTATTTCAACAAGCTCTTGAAAGGGGTTTAAACCGTAAAAAAGGTTGACTTCCAAATCGGCATATGCTTTGTATAAGAACATAGGGTGGCAGCTAAATTTCAACTTTGGATTTTTAACATCTCCCGGGCGGAATATTGTGCCACATGGTCTAAAACTGATGTGGAAAAAATTTCAGCCAAATCGGATAACTTTTACCCCTGCCCCTTTGAGGTCAAAGTTCAAATGATAAAAAAAAAAAAATTTCCATACAAGCAAAAAATTTTTTTTTCGATTTTTTTTTTTTTTTTTTAATATTAGTAAGCTTTATAAGCTTATTAACAACAAAAAATTTCATTTCGATCGGACAAGATTTTCAGTTTCAAAAGTGACCCTGAAAAAAAAATTGAGGCTTGTTAGGGGCTTACTCTAAAAAATTTAAAAAAAAAAATTTTTTTTAGTTTTGATAAGCACACATTAAAGATTTTTTGTTGCTCTTAATACCAGGTTTTTTAAATTTTTTTAAAAAATTTTTTTCGACATCGCATTTTTGTTCTAAATTGGGGTAAAAAACTGGAAAAATGCAGTTTTTGGCCCTATTTAAGATCATGATTACTAGGGTGCCAGCTAAATTTCAACTTTGGATTTTCAACATCTCCCGGGCGGAATATTGTGCCACATGGTCTCAAACTGATGTGGAAAAAATTTCAGCCAAATCGGATAACTTTTACCCCTGCCCCTTTGAGGTCAAAGTTCAAATGATAAAAAAAAAAAATTCCATACAAGCAAAAAATTTTTTTTTCGAATTTTTTTTTTTATAATTTGAACTTTGACCTCAAAGGGGCAGGGGTAAAAGTTATCCGATTTGGCTGAAATTTTTTCCACATCAGTTTGAGATACATATATGCAATGCAACCCCTTCCAAAACATCAATGGTAAGTGTTCGTTTCAAAATTGATGCTTTGTAATATTTGACATTTAATTTGCAAGCAATACAGATTTATTTTAATATTATGCAGTGCATCACTTACATTTCAAAACGTTTAAATAAACAGAACACATAGTTGCATTGTTTCGGTACTTTGTACATGTGCATCGTTAAAATATAGTAGTAAAACTGTATACAAACTTTGTATAAGTACATTTTGGAAGCCAGCCAAAGACTTAAATTTGTACCCACACCTTAATCAAATCGATCTTGCCATTGCAAAAATGGAATATAAAATAATAAAATATTATCCCCCTTTTCCCCCAAAAGATCCCCTGGAGATTTTCACGAAATTTTTATCCCAAATTACAGAAAAAAATCCCCAAAACTGAGAACGCTGAACGGAACAGCTCAGACTTTTTGACAAATAAAAAGGTGGTGTCAATAAAGACAATTTTTCAAGAAGTGCTGTTAAATAATTATATATTTTAAGCAAGTAAGAAAGTTAGTCGGTCAAGCCCGACCATACCCACTACCACAGTGTTTTAAAACACATTTCCGAGAGTGTATGGCTATATGAATAGGGATCCATCTATGTTATAAATTTCATTAATATCTGTTAGATAGTTTCGTAGAGGCAGAAATTGCCCCCTGTCTCCCCTCGTGATTCTATTTTTTAAAAAAATGCATAGTTTATGTGGCCATATAAATTTAAATCTATCTTTGTTTTAAATTAAATAACAATTGGTTCGAAAGTTGGTACAAAAACCCTATTGCGGAAAGCAGCTTGTATGGGGGCTATATAAAATTGTGGACAATCTTGGGCCTTGTTCTTATCAACTTATTTATCAACTTATCTGCAAAAATGCGACCTGTACTTTGCGCATAAGGTAACATGGGCAGCCAGCCGGACGGACATCATTAGATCGTCTCGGAACATTTTACTCACATCAGCACAAATACATAGAAGATTTATGTATTGTACTCTTTGACGGTGTACTCTTTTTTTGTATACCCATAATTTTGTCTTTTTATGACAGGAATTTGTTCCTACTCTCATGTTCACGAACTTAAGCCAGATTACAGAATTGAGGCACAGCCGCGAATAACGTTATTAGTGCGAAATAATAATTTTTCAGGAGATCAAAAAAACGTTTTTAAAATGCAGGATTACTTATTTTTAAAATTTTTTATTTTAGATTATCAAAATTAATGATAATAAAAACTTGTACGCAAAATATAAAGGAATTCCAATTAAAAATAACATGCAAATTTGCAGTCTATAACTTTTTTTTTAGTGAAAAAACGTTTCATATCCCCAATCGCGATGTCATTTAAAACGTTTTTCCACTACGCAAGCGGCTTTTAAAACGTTATTTCAATTTACAAAACCATTAAATTGTATCATTTTGTTAGTAACTTACAACGTTCTTCCACTAGTTGCTTCTTTGTATGTAATTTTGAAGAGGTTAAGGTGCATAATTTTGGATTATATGATAATTAAACAATGAAAGAGAGTAATGTTAACGATAATTTGCAAAAACAACTGATTTTGCAAAAAGTGGCTTTTACAACGTTATTCACGGCTGTGCTTCAATATAAAAACGAAAACCAAATTTATTTATTGATTAACAACATGTTTGTTACAATCACCAATTATATTCGTACATATAAATAAAACATTTTTTTTGTCCATAAGTTATTTTAGTGAAAATTTTCAAACAAATTATGGGTACTTCAACACCATCCATGCTACCTGCAATGCAATAAAAAATTGTCAAAAAGTTTATAAAAAAAATGATAAATAGTAAAATAGATTAAGAAGGCCTTTAACTATGGATTTTTTCTAAAAACAAAGCAAATATGTTGTGGTTTTCTGTAGTGTGCATTTGGGCATTTTATATATGCTTAATATAATGTATACTTTTAGGCTTATTTAATGCATACTTTTAGGCTTATTGATTATAACCATTTTTAGCTAAAAAATTATAACTTCGAAAGCATTTTCTTAGAAAAAACAATAAAAACCTTACATATTCTTAAAAAAAACTCCATACAATTTTTATATAAACGATTTAAATTTAGTCTTACGCCTACGTAAATCTTAACAAAATTTAATTTTTGCAATTACTTCTTGTTTTATTAAAAAAACATAAAAACAAAACAACATGAATCGGCAAATCAAATCCTTAAAATATTTATTTATTTATCGATTCCCTAGCACCACAGCATTACATTTACTATGAAAAAAAAACCCACGCACCATATACTACAACCAAAACACCAGATCTCTCTCTCTCTCTCTCTATTTCATATTAGCCTTGACTGCCAATTTGGCTTACAATGATATTAAGATGGCTGTTTGTGCATTCTTTGAATTTTCAGATATTCATAGACCTACAAGTTGTTGTTAAAATTCAATATATTTTTATACGAAAAAATATATAAAAATCTGTTCTATAAAAAAACACATGTTTAGGTTTTAGAGCTTTAGGCAAAAGTTAGAGAATGCGATTGATAAAATTTAATAAAAATGGAAAAAAATGTGTAAAGATTTTTAAGAACAAAAAAAACAAAACAACTGAAAAAGGTTTGGTAAATAAGTCTAGCATATCCTGGCAATGGCAATATCATAAGAATTGTTATTTTTGCAACTTTAATAAGAAATGTAAAAACAATAAATGCTTAACACCCTGAAGCTCAGTTAATGAAAATAACACACAATTTTACACATCGATATATCTTTCCACACACATTTTATCGTTTGTAGAAATAGAAAAATAAGCAGAAGAAGAAAAATATATGCCACATTTGAATGAGTTCATAAAATTCACAGGTGTGGAAATAACTTGTAATATGGCTGCAGGTGATTTTACTAATAAAATTAGAATTGCTGGTTTTAAGGCAAAATACAAATACATTTACATGTGAGAAATTCACCCACATACACATACGAAAACGCCCTTAAGTATACTACAAGCCAATGTATCCCTATAATTATGCTACAACAAATTGTAGACACAACAGCTTAATACACACACGCACAAATACTTAAACAAAGTATCAACTACGTGATAAAAACATCCGTTAGATGAAAAAAAAGGTCTTTGTTAAAATAAAACTAAATTATTGATCTATTGCCTGGAGTATAATAGATTTAATATTATACATGATTTTTCGAGCAAAGGAAAAGAGAGAAAAATTTTTTTTTCTCAAATCCAAAACTAAACTAAATTTATTTATTTCCTCTTCCATAAACGTTTTTTTTTTTTAATATCAATCTTATTTTTTTTCATATATTTTTATATTAAATTTAATATTAAATTTTTATTTTGTTTAATTTTTTAAACTTTATGGTTCCTTAAAGCGCAATAACTCCGGAGCAAATGTTATCATATAAATTTAAAATCACAAGCGAGGAGTGTAGTTATCTATACCCGCATAAGTTTATATTATGGGAATTTTTGGTTTCACTCCTGTTTAAATTATTATACCCGTATTGTGTAAATTTCACATTTAACGCTAATTTTTTTTTTTATTAATATTTTTTTTTTTTTTTTTAACTTTTATGATGTTCCTTTTGTTTGCCAAGGTAAAAATTATATTATGGGGTTATTGTTGGTATAATAAAAAAAAATGCACACATACGTTGTTCTGAAATGATTGATTCCCTGTAGGAAATGTCAATATTGACTGTGTCACCAGTACCACTGTACAACTGTAGACCAGACAAGGCTTTATGCATTATACATTTAGCACGTGCTTGTCAGTGGAAATACACTACTGACTTGGAACAATTGACTAGGTAGATTTTTTGGCACCATATGGAGTCATTGAAACCAGACATTCACTTGTACGTTTTAATAGTTCTTGCCTATATTTTTAGATATTCTTACTAGATTTTTGAACTAATAATATAAGCAAATAAACCATAAATAAAAACGAAATACGTATTAATTTGTACATATTTCGTTTATATAAGATGTTCACTTAATTATTTCACCAAAAAGTCAGCAATATAATCCTCAAAAGTGGCGAATTTGAAACACTTGATCACAGGTTTCCTGCAGGATAGGAATTGGAACAATGTAAGAAATGTATAGTTAAATTGCTTTAAATTATTAAATTCTTTAAAGAAAGGCGAAATTTTACTTTGATTATAGCAACCCATTCCGATAGAAACGGAAAGTTACTGCATATTTTGCATAAAAAAAGGAAATTTTATTTAAAGGAACTAAAACTAGTTCGATCGGAATTGCAACTACGTAACTAACAGCATTTCGATGGGAATGTTAGACTTGAACTTGAATTAAATATATAATATTATATTTTCTTTTTTAAAAATTTTAAATTCTGTTTTTATAGATTTTTTATTCTTCGACTGTGTGTAAGAATATTGCAAAGCGAATTCAAACTAGGTGACTTCAGGTTGCAACGTAAGCAACACCTGATAACTAACCATGTGTCAAAATGATATACAGTCAGGAGCGGATTCAGGGGGGGAATGAGGAAATTCACCCCCTTTTTAAAATTTTCAACGCCACAAGTTATGAAATTTTGAAATTTGAAAAGGCAATGTAAGCCGAAAAACAATCATTTTAAACAACATCCCCTAAAGTATGCTTTTGACAAATTGTTTTGCGCCGTATTAATACAATGTGTCTGTTAATAAATTGTACAGGATCAAAAATAAGAACAATCATGTTTGTTCATTCAAAGATTTTCAATTCTGTATTGCCTTTATTATTGTTATTATTAAATGCTGTCTTTTTTTTTTCTTTTTTTTTTTTTTTGTTATATTCTCACTACCTTTTGAACAAAATTCAGTCAATCACTTATATTCCTACCACTTCATTACATAAAAATAATAATTTGAAGACTTTATAATCGTAAAAAAAAGAATATTAAATTAAAAGAAAATTTTTTAAAAATGCCTTTAAGGTAACGAATAAAGAAGTAGTAAACTTGTGGTATAAAGACAGACGAACAAGAAAAAAAATATTAACAGCAAAACAATTTAACCTAAATGTAAGTTGATATGCTTCCATTTAACTTTTATGGATTTTTTCTCATTTATTAGTTTATTCAGTTTAAATTTGTTAAATTAATTTTCTTTTAAAAATCTACTACAGGTTGATTATAAAAATAAGGGGAAGATTTTTTTTTTTAATAAAGCACGTTTTTTTGGAACAAAGAAAAATTTTTTAAGTATTTTATTTTTTTTTTAAATCTGAAGAAATTTAAATTTCTAATTAGTACTTCAAACTTTAAACTTACGTTGCTAGGCTTTGCTTACTTACGTTAAAAATTATTTAGTAAAACAATCGTTTGTATTTAATAAATTTAGGAATGCTATTACACTGAAAAAATTTTCTTCACAGATCCAATGAAATTTACATTAAAATTCAACCTATGTAACCTTTCATTGGATTAATGAAATGTTTCATAAAATCAATGAAAATTTTGCATTAGTTTAATGACAAACGTTTATTTTATACATTTTTTCAATGAGGATTCATAAAATCAATGAAAATTTTGTCATTGATTTTATTAATCCTTCATTAATCCAATGAAAGGTTACATAGGTTGAATTTTAATGTAAATTTCATTGGATCTGTGAAGAAAATGTTTTCAGTGTAGTGGCTGTTAATGCCGGTTCCTGTTTTACTCCTTAATGTTTAAACTATTGAAAATCTACGACTTTGTCTTTAAGTATTTGACTTATTTCATTATGATCTCATAGAAGTCGAGTTTGAAAGTACTAAATACCTACTCGTGTTGTAATGCACAAGTTAATGAAATCGTGCCCTTTTTTTTATCCGTTCTTAACCCATTAGTGCATGAAGCTCCCCAAGTACTTTTTAACAAAATTCTTTTTGAACACGTAATTTAAAACAACTATTTAAATAATTTTTAGAAGTTTTATTTAAATCATATTTTTTTTAAAGATTTTAGAAGGACTCCCTTGTAAGGGACATTATGCAATATCGTCACATGTGAAATTTTTTGAAACATTGTTTTGGGTGAAGGCCCTTGTTGCACATAAAATTAGACTTGATACCGCAGTTTGCACATCTTTAATCCGCTTTGGAGTAGTCTATTATGTGATTTCTACAGTCATATCGATTGACAGCACTGAAAATCGATGGTCTGTAACCTTTTACAGAGGGCACACTGTACGCTTCTAAGTAAGAAAAACGATAGTACGTAGATCCTCTTTTATCTCTTTTCATTTCCGAAACGGAAATGAGCATATTCCAGAAGCTGACAAATGCCGAAGAAGCTTCACGGATATGAAATAATTATCAATAAAAACCTTTATGTAAGAAAAATTAAACATTTCAATTAAAAAATAAACTGAAAATAACTCATTAATCATTTCCATCCAAAGGAGGTATTGCAAATATATCGGTATTTTGCAAGTTACCGTCTATATATTCTAACTGCTCCAATATTTTAGCAATTGTAGTCTTTTTAAGAATAGCGATTAATATTACCATAGAGCATAATGTCCTTTAAAAGGGGCATGAGCAAAAAACGCCAATAACAATTCAGTTACAATTCAGAGCAAGCTAAACTCTATTTTTGGTTTAAAATGTTTTTAAACCAACAAATCTATAAATCACTAAACATATAAACAATCTTTAAACGCATAAAATTGGGCGTTTAAACTACCAATACAGACCATATGAATTTGATAAGATTTATCGTAGTGCTGCCACATGTTATTTTTTAACCACATATAATACTAGGGACACTGATTTATAGTTGTTGAGTTTAAATTCAAGTTTAGATCAACTAAACCAGCGTTTATGCCATCAGTGATTTATTAGCCACTAATCTCATTTGAATAAACTCACATTAAAAATATATAAATAAAGCAACAAACTGTTAATTTTTTTTCATTCTTACATACACTTCACGTGTGGTGCGAATTTATTTATTCCCGTAATACATTTTTTGTTTAATATAACGCACTCGATAGAATAAAATTAAGTAAAAGCACTTGTTGTTTTGACGAAGACACACAAGAGAATGAGATGCTAAATGAAAGTTTAATTTCTAATTTTTCGTGTTGCTATAAAGTGGCAAAAAAAGAGCGTGCCTTAAAAGGCACCATATGCACTAATAGATTAATCTCGACTTTGTAGATGATCAATCTGTTCAAATATCAACACAAATATTCATTAAAATTTCTTGTCGCTAGTTTGAGGCCCTTGGACTATCCAAAAAAAGTACCAAATTATCGAATGTTTCCCTGCATACTCTTTAGAAATCGATTTAAAGAAAAATATCAGATGCTAATAGAAAATATTTAAGACAGCATTATGTAACATTTTAAGCTTTTAGTTTAATAATCATTAGATTAGAAAATATTGAAGCTAATGCGCTTTCTTTTCTTATTCCTTTAACAAAAATTCCAAAAACTTTGTTTTTGTATGTACATATTTTTGCAGATAAACAAACAAATTTTATGTCTCTAGTTTAAGCGATGGTATTTGTGAAAAAAACAATGCTACAAAATGTCAGAGTAAAATCTTCAGTGTAAATGCAAGAAACCTGTTTTATATGACCAGTATTGCCCCATGATTTGTCCCGAAATCGGAGAACTCAACATTTATTTGAAGACGGAATTTGATGGAGAGAAATTATAAACATTTGGCAAAATGTATTTTCAGAAACCAAATTTTGTAACATTAATTTAGGAAATGTCAATTCTAAAACTTTCCTCATTCACTATTTACTTTATCATCAGTACACTGAAAAAATTTTCTTCACAGATCCAATGAAATTTACATTAAAATGCAACCTATGTAACCTTTCATTGGATTAATGAAGAATTAATAAAATCAATGACAAAATTTTCATTAATTTTATGAATCCTCATTGAAAAAATGTATAAAATAAACGTTTGTCGTTAAACTAATGCAAAATTTTCTTTGATTTTATGAAACATTTCATTAATCCAATGAAAGGTTACATAGGTTGAATTTTAATGTAAATTTCATTGGATCTGTGAAGAAATTTTTTTCAGTGTATTGCTGACTAACTGTAGATAAGATAATGCTTTGTGTTATAGACATTTAACATGTCTGCTCATTTAAAGTCCACCAATGATCTTGGAACTTTTGTAAGTCCACATGAATACATTGAAAGTACAAATTTACTAGTACATTTGGAAATATTTTTGATAGCAGTAATAATATAAATAGATAAGGCAATAAATAAACTTCAAATACAATATTCAGATGTTAAGAAAAACAGACGGACGCACTATAGGCAATTTGTCCCGAAATCTTGGCCAAAAATAATTGCTTGCACTATCAAAAAAATGTTTTTGCTAATGACGTTCGATTAACAATATATTAAAGCAAATAATACATAATAGGTTTTTGCAAATATACAAATATCAGCTGATTTATGTACAGTCGAAGTTGACATTTGCAAGCAACGTTCAGAGTGCAGCATTAAAAGTGTAATTTTTATATAAATTATAACGTTTGTTAACAGTTATTAAGCAAAAAGAAGAAAATAGTGTATAATATGGGGAAGAGAGGGGATAGTAAGGGTATTCACGTCACAAGTTGCACACTTGCAAAAAAGCAAAAGTGCACACAGACAATTAGTTGTGCGTTAATAATTGTCTTTGTGGTTGTTGTTATGTTTTTGCACTTTTGCTTTTTTGCAAGGGTGCAACTTGTGACGTGAATACACTAAGTAAGTAATTAAAAAAACCAAAAAATTTTGGTGAACTTTATTGCTTTTGTTAACTTTTAAATATTAAATATTAAATATAAACGTCGCATAAACTTTTGATAATATTGGCCGTGGACTGCCGTGTTTTTCTTTGATAAGCATTCTGATTTTTTTTTTTTTTTTCTTATTATTTTACGTTGCGATTTTTTGCGTTTTTTGATTTAAATCATTTACTTTCAAATGGCCTCAGCTTAAACTATAGCGAACTTTCTAATGTTTTGATTTGTGATAAAAATTAAAAGAAAAAACCTGATGCTGCTTACAATGTTATTATCAGTGAAATTGATTTAAGTAAAGTTTCAAAGAAAGATTTAGCTTCGTTAAAGCAAAAGGTGCAGACTTTTTGTAAAAGCTTTTCTTAAAGTTGGCACAAGGCTTTTCAAGCAAAACCAAAACTGATTTTGTCTGCATGGCTTGTACGCCATTTTGTTGGCCCCCTTGCGTGTTTCATCGTGCTGAATTAAAAAAAAAATGCATCCGTTAGTTTTCGAGATATTCCGGGTTTTTTACTTTTTTTCATATGCTGGCAACCCTAACCCTAAAAAATTCGGCTATACCAAAAATCAAAAACCCCAGTATTCCTGCCCATTAAAAACTCTTAAATTCCAAATTTCAGACATATCGATCCAAAACTTTGCCTGAAATTATTTTTGGCCTAAAAAGTAGGTCAAATTACTTAGCGTGGGACATCGTAAAATTAACAAAGCTGTACACGTATGTCTCTGTTACACATAAAAAACGCAAATGCTCAGTGATGCGTTAAAAAAACAGTAAGAAAGGATTTTATGAAAAAAATCGTAGTTTTTTGCTCATATCCCAGCCATTTAGGGACCAGTCTAGCTGAATTTTAATAGCAAATAATTCCGGACTATACTTGACATAATTGCATAACAACCAAGTCCGCATGATATTTGTGGACTTAAGAAAACCCATTTCAATGGACATATGGAAGGACAGACGGACAGACGGTCAATCGGATTTCAACTTCTCTTGTCATTAGGGCTAATCTATCTATACGTTATAGGTTCCAATATCAATATTGTAGAAGTTAGAAACGAAGTAACAAAGTAACCTTAGGTGAAGTGTATACAAATTGACAATTGCAATATTTTATGTGCAAATTTAAATTTAACTTATGGCGTTTTCTTTTTTAAAATAAGTGTTGCATAAGCGTTACATGTGAATTGGCACCATTTCTAAATACACCCCTAATTTTTAAGAAGCATATCATATTTTACGTTTACAAAAGAACACGAATTTCTAAATTAAACAATCAACTACAATTAGCGCAAGGTAAATTCAATTACAGGTGGTGGCAAGACTACAACAATTCAAAGCCAACAGAAACAACAGATGTTTTTTGTACTGCATTGTTAGTGTTCACGGCTCGAAACTTGCCACCACCTTGTACTGAATTCGCCTTGATCTTGTGCTGCACTCATGCCCCTTTAATTAGAATGAGTGTTGAAAATGTAACATTTTTTTCATGCAAATGTTGACCGTGACTGCGCCTCAAATGGTCTATCCGCTTAGTCCAATTTTGGCATACTCTTTCCAACATTCCGGCCGGTATCTCATGAATAAATGCTTCAATGTTGTCTTCCAATGCGTGAATTGAAGCGGACATGTGTGTATAGACATGAGCTTTAACATAGCTCCACAAAAAATAGTCTAAAGGCATTAAATCGCACGATCTAGGCGGCCAATTCCCGAACGTGAAATAACATGTTCACCGAACTCGCCTCTCAATAAGTCCATTGTTAAGCGTGCTGTGTGGCATATGGCACCGTCTTGCAAGTCAAGCTCTTGCATTTTGGGCAAAAAAAAGTTGGATATCATCTCATGGTAACGCTCACCATTCACAGTTACGTTACGATTCGCATCATCTTTGAAGAAGTACGGTCCAATGATGCCACCAGCCCACAAACCGCACCAAACTGTGACTTTTGCATTGGTAGCCCTTGCAATGCCTCTGGCTGATCATCACTCCAAAAGCGACAATTCTGCTTATTAACGTATCGAATAACCGCTTCAGTGGGTCGATTAAACTGACCATAAAATGGAAGAAGCGCACGATGAACTTTCTTAACAGAGCACGCATTTTGATAATAAAATTCAATAATTTGCAGGCGTTGTTCGTTTGTAAGACGATTCATGGTTGAATTATAGACCAAACTAAAGATGTTTGACAGTGAAACAAAACACGAAACGTGCGTCTGCTGTTTAAACCAGTGTTGCCAAAAAGATAATAGCTTAGTAATCAACCGATACTTGTTTTGCTCTTACTATGGCCATTTTTAAGTACACATGAACAACGCATCGCTTGTAGTAAACAATTTGAAATTAACCAAAGTCGTTTAAACTTTAAAAAAAAAAAATTACTCCATTAAAGGATAAGATTTGGAAAAAAAATATAAATATCAGCTTTTTTTGGAAAAGAACACAGTTTACCTTAAATTGCATTTTTAAATTCTTTAAATTAGAAAAGGTTTAATCCATTTTTTTTATAACTACTTGAGTGTCAAAACTTTATTAAGAGTTCAACATGTCTAATTTAGAAAATTCAATGATGATGCTGACTAGTACTTTTCCTGTACGAAAACACAGTGTACAACCATTTTTACTCGCTAATCTCTTATTTTGGCTGAAATTGCCAGAAACAATCTACATAAAATTTTGAAGTTATGAAGACAAGAAGATAAAAACTTGCTTCATTTAAGCCTTCCTTTACCATTTTAACCTTTTTGGGCTTAAATTTCCGAAAATCCATTTCATGGGCTTCTATTGTGCCAGAAAGAAATCAAATTTTATGTTTTGACACTTTTGGGCTGGGCGATGTTGCATCAACTTGTCAATAACGTAACAGCAAATTTCAAATTATAATGGATGAGTTTGGGTTTTTTCTAACTAAACAGACACAAATTATTTTTTTTTTTTTGATATAGTAAAAAATTGCGTAATAAATAAACATTTTTTTTTTTTTTTTGCTTTAAAGATAAATTATAAAATGCTGTGTATAATAAAATATAAAAAAGATAAAAAAAAAACATTTACCTTGACCTTTTTGCTCTCAAAAAATTTTAAATTTAAAAATTAAAACTGAATATCACATGTAGACAAACATGTTTAAACATTAACATTAATGTACAGACACCCACAAATAAGTATGTGTGTGTGTGTTTTAAATAACACATTTACATACAAACATATTCAAATTTACAAAAGCACACATTTACACCCTTAAATACACACACACACTTGCTCGCAAAGCATTTAAATAAATATATATACATGTGCTTAATGGATTTGTACGGATTTACCTGCATGCCATAATTCTAAAACATGAAATTTCAAATAAATATATTGAAAAGCAAACAACACAAAAAAACATTTAAACACACATATTTACACACACACACTCCCACTTTTAAGTAAATTTATAAATTTGTTTCGTTATTGGTCCAACATTTGCTCAAACATGTTTGCAGTTGGTATTTTTGGTTTTCATATGTAAGCCTTATTCAGATGTTGAGTGTATTTGCAGGTTTCTGTATGTATATTTCTGTGCATATAACAACAAACACTTCATTTTAAAATGTCAATGCATATTGACAGATGAGAGATAAATATGCTGTTCCAACAACATTTTATAGTAAGCCACATACTAATACAGAAAATGGAAAAAAGTTTCATATTTCAATTTTTTTTTTTTTTTTTTTGGGAAAGAAAAAAAAGGTATGTATGTAAACATGTGCATACAATTTTTTGCTGGTTGCCTTAAAATCCCAAATGTTTATTAGCCATGAAAATGTATCTGCTAAAAACAGTTCCTTCGCTTTTTTTGTATACCCTCCACCACTAAGTGGTTAATGTAGGTATACTAAGTTTGTCATTCCGCGTGAAACTTTTTTAATATTCATCTAAGAGCACAAAGCATACTCTGGATCCCTAAGTAACTCTAAGCCGATTTATGGCCAATTTTCAGAAATGATATTAAAACACATTTATTTTTAAAATCGTTTTAAATACAAAATTCTCTTGTTCACTAAAAACTTAAGTGAAACTTAAGTCACCGATGTTGTACGCTTAATTTCAACTTAAGTTTCCATTGTAATATTTAAGCAAGGTGGCCTCAATATCACTAGAATACAACAACAACAGGCAAAGCATTAACAGTCAGCTGTTTTTTCAGACCACCTTGTAAATAATTACACTTTTTTGTATTTTTTTTTTTTTTTTTTTTTTGTATTTAGTACTTACTTTTCAAATAAAACTCAAAAAACCAATCTGTTTTAAATACGATTTAAGTTTGTTAAGAAAATTAACTTAATATTGATTTAAATACTATCCTGAAAATTGGGCATTAGTCATGTCCATCTGGCTATCCGTCCGTCTGTTGAAAACACGGTTACCTTCAAGTAACACAAAAGAAAAGAACAGCATTGGTGTCTAACTTTTTCCAGTTTTCCTTAGCAGTTTTAGATTGATATCTATCACAATCGGTATTGTCGGAAAAGAGCTTTAAGCCCAAATGTGGTGCAACCTTCCTAAGAACTTATTTTTTTGTTGAAAAAAACTAACATAAATTTGTGACAGAAACCACTGATTCTATTTAAGTCTGGCATAAATTCGCCCGACTATGATACCCTGCTCCACAGGGTATAAAAAAATTTTGATAGTGTACCCTATTTGCGACCCATGGGCAATCATGGACGCGCCTGAACAAAATAATGTTATGAGGTAAATATTCATGTTAAAGTTCTTTGTACCGAATATTATATAAATATCTTCATCTATATGAGATTTTAGGATGGGGTTTATATCAGTGATATGTTTGACTTTAAGTGATTTTAAGAACGGGGTTTATATGGGCACTATGCTTAATTTTTGACCCACCAGCAGATGTCATGTCACAGTAGCTATAGCAAGAGTCATTGTCGCCAATTTTTATGAAAATACTAACTTTTATAAGGAAGTTATGGACTTAAAAGCGATTTTCGGGAGTAGTATTTTAATGGGAGCTATGATCAAATATGGAGCGATCTTATTAAAATTAAGTAAGATGATTTTGATTGCAAAAAAATAAGTTTAGACCAAATTTAAGCTAAATGCCAACATAATTAGATAATTTATAGGCACAACTCGGACCGATATTATAAGGTGTTACAAACATTAGCACAAATGCATAAAACCCTCTCCAATACTGTGGTGGGGGTATAAAAACCATTCAAAGTATTAAGTACCCAAATAAAATGTATTGAGTATTTCTAAGTATTAAAAAGCACACGCAGAAAAAAATATGTTTGGAAGCAACCATATACTAAGACCAACATACTATGATTGAGTTTTAAAACTGCCAATGTTTACAGGTTACCATGTTATGGTTAAATATGATCATAATATGGTTAAAATCAAACAAATTTTGCCGAAATCCACCATTATATGGTCAAAATTTACCATATTATGGGTAATTTTGAACATATTATGGTTAAATTAAGCAAAACATGTTTGGAGACAACCATAATATGGCTATAGCTTTTGTATCGATGAATTTTACCCTAATATGGTTGCCGGTGACAATAATATGGTTAAAGAAGCATTAATATGTTTAAGTGTATGGTTGTAGCTTTATTTTGTTAAAACATTATATTGTTAAATTCATCCATAATTGAAGTTTCAAGAGAGCTAAGCACTTTATTGTTAAAAAGAAACAATATATTATGAATCGTTAATGTTAATTTTAATTTTAATGTTAAAAACAAGACAAAATTTGTTTGTTGTCATTGAAGGGATCATAATATGTTTTTTTAACCATACTGTAACCATGTTTTTTCTTTGCGTGCAATACGGGCAGTTCACTTACTCAACCTGTAACTATTTTCGAATTATCTTTTTATACCCTCCACCACAATTAGTTGTGAAGAGGGTATATTAAGTTGGTCATTCCGTGTGAAAGTTTTTTATTATTCATCTCAGACCCCATAAAGTATATATATTCTGGGTCCTTGAGTAATTCTAAGCCGATTTAGCCATGTCCGTCTGTCCGTCTGTTGAAAACACGCTCACTTTCGAACAACTCAAAAGAAATGAACAAACTTGGTGCCAAATTGCTTACAGTTATCCTAAGCAGTTTGGGATTGAAATCCAGCAAAATCGGTTCAGAAGGACCAGAGCTATGAATCAAAATGTGGAACCACCACCTAAAAAAATTTATAATTTTGTTACAAAAAATAACATAAATGCTGGAACAAGGCACGGAATAAGATAAGATTTTGCAAAAATTTGTTTTATTTGACTGGAAATCACGCTGTTAAATTTCGTGAAGATCCGACCATAATTTACCCTAAGCCCCATATAAACACTACTCCCGGAAAACAGTTTAGTCGCCTAAAACCATAATTAATAACAAATCGTCACATTTTAAGATAATAATAACATCATACAGATACTACTCCTTAAACATTCGAACTGTCGGTGGAGGGTATCAAAGATTCGGCACAGCCGAATATAGCACTCTTACTTGTTTGAATTGGTTCGCTTCAGCTCTAAGGCCCCCATATAGACGAGGACCAACTAAATTTGAAACGCTATCGATACTTTCGAAACTGGCTATCAAGGAACCATTTGCAAAGGTTAAGTTTACTGTAACGGCTTGAAGTTCCCATTATCAAATTTATTTTTAAACAAAAAAATTAACTAAGGCGAAAGCTTGCCGAAGATCTTTAAACTATTTTTAAGTCTATACTTTATGAAGCCTGTTTGTTTTTCGTTTTGTCAGAGAAATAAAAAAGAGAGTCTTAACACTGGTCTTCAATTAATATCCTTATTAAAAACTCTAAGTCTTAATTGAGGGATATTCTTTGTTATTAACGATCTCTCCGGTGGAGAGGTTGATCACAACCCTTAATTGTGAAAATGAAACAGGTGTGATTGCAGACTCATTTGTCTCAGTTAATAATAATTTACAAGAGACTAAAAAGTCCATCAGCTTGATGACTGAAAACTGTATTCAATTTAATGAAACCTAAGCGATAAGCGCAAAAGTGATCTGAGGTCCAAATGTTTAAATATTTAAACAAAGTTAAAAGAATTATAGATTATCTTCTTAAAATGCTTCGTCTTAAATGCCCTCGTTAAAAGCGCATTTGAACCCTCTTCTCATCATCTAGTTCTGTTTGCGGTAAGTAAAAAAACATTCTCTACATTTTTCTTTTATAAGCGAAGGAGAGAGTGTTTTACTTATTTCTGTTTGATTATTTGACTGACAAATATTTGTGGGTGTACATATTCCCACCCAATATCAATAGAAATTTTTGAAGTTTTTTTTACACATTTTCGCTGCTGTTATGGAAATGTTTTTTTTTAAGGTAGATTGTGTTCATTTTTTGGTTGTCTCACACACATAAGTATGTTTGTTTGTAGCTTAAGCTTTACGAAGGAGAGGGTGTAGAAACATCAGCAACCACTACAACGAAGGTTAGAGATATTTAAATCAAACATGTACTTTTATGTACATGTTTGTGTATGTGACATGTAGCAAATGTAATCAAATCAAAATTTATCGTTGTGTTGTAGTATTCGTGTAAAATGTAAATTCCCATTAGCTTTTTACTTTTTTTTCTATATGTTTTCGTTTATACGTAGAAATATTGTCGATTTATATGATAATTGGATTTTTTTTGTATAAAATAAATTTGTACGATAAAAAAAATAGTTTTTAAATGAAATTTGGAAACAACAAATTTTGATGATGATCAATTTTGTTTTTCATTGTAAAATACTACAGTGTAGACAAAGTAATTGTTCATAATTTTGTGGTGAATTAAGTTGCAAAAAAAAAAAAAAATATTAAATGTATAAATTTATGCAGAATTAAATGAAAATATAGATTTTAATGAATATTAATTTTAAAGCAGCTGGCAAAAAGTTTGTTAAATTTATATTTTGAAGCAGTAAGAAAAATGACAAACGAATTTTTTTCTGTAGCAAGTTATTGTCAAATAATATTTAAAATTTTAATTTATAGAACAGATTAGCCAATGTCGATGCAATTTACTAAAACCCAATTTGAATTTTTAAAGAGGTTAAAGTCTTAAAGATTCAAGAGACACTTAAAACATTTAACTAAGAGATTTCCGTTTAAAAGTAAATTATATTATAGTAGCAACTTACTTAAAGCATTAATTATAGCAAATAAATGTAACATTCCTAGTAAACTTAATGCCCATAAATACGATGGAAAATGTTTGTTATTTAAGCTCATCAAATTAATTTCTATCGGAAATCCAATCGTTCAAAGGAAGAAAAAATTCTCTGAAATTAAAATGTATTAATGTTTACTTTTCATTCTATTTCAGTAAATATAATTTGAGAAAATGTGTAATAAAACATAAAATTAACCTTAAAGATAAAATATGCGCTTAGTCAAAGGATACATTAATCTTAATTACATGAATGTCAAACCACAAGGAATATTGGACACTTAAATAATCAGCTCTACGAGGTTCAGTCAAAAAGATCTGTTAGAAAAACTTAGTACTGTTTTTCGTAAAAAACAAGAGAACAAAATGTAATTGTTCTATAGGTATTTCGAAGACAAAAATGGTTACATCAAAAATTTATTTGGATATGACCAACATAATAAAAAACTATAATGCACGACGTTAATTTTGAGTCTTGATTTCAGTGTTTGACAAATTTAAACATGGAGAGACTCAAAATTGAGCAGCGTGTTAAGATTGTTTAAGCCATTTATGCAAATGGGCGTTCAAATCAAAATGCATTTCGTGCACTTCGTGATTTTTATGGTCAGCATAATCGACCAAATATGTCCACAATCTGGAGAATTGTGCGCATATTTGAAATACACATATTGAAATATGATATTTCAGCAAATCGGGTCTGTAGGAAATATGAAAACACCTGTGCATGCTCACCCAGTTCGTTCTGGCTGACAGCGACATCGGGCAGTACTTCTTCGGAAAAGAGAGAGGCCAAGCAGTTACCGTGAATGGTTTCGATATCGCAAGATGATATATGGCAAGACGATATGTGGTTCCCGCACAGCCATCGAAAAAATAGCTCTTTGATAAATTCAATAGCCAGGTGATCTCACATTTTTAAGATGTTATATTGCCTCCACGATCATGTGATTTGACACCTTTGGACATCTTTCTTTGGGGATATTAAAAAAAAAATATTTGTTAATAAGCCAAGAACAATTCAAGAGCGAAAGGATGAGCTAATTTGTCACATTAACGATATTAAACCTCAATTATGTCTAAGAGTCATTGAACATATGGATCATCGGACTATTTAGTTTATAGACCACGACATCAAAATCTCACTTTACTTAAACAGTGGATTTAGCAGGTTTGAATATTAAGCCGACGATATGTTGCCATCTGCAATATATTTTTGACAACTCAACTAATGTTCGCTGGCCATACAAAATTTACCGATTTTCATTTATTTAACAGTGCACTTTTCCTTTTTTTAATCTTTTTTACAACAATCTTATGGTGTTTTCTTTTCTACAAAAAATGTGACATTTTATTAAAAAAAATGCAATTTGGTGTCTGTTTCTTAAAAATTTCTTTTCTACAAAAAAATGTGGCATTTTATTTAAAAAAATGCAGTTTGGTGTCTGTTTCTTAAAAATTTTGCGCCCGAAAAGTGTGAGTTTTTTAGAATAAAACAGACATCAAACTGTATTTTTTTTAAATAAAATGTCACATTTTTTTGTAGATAAGAAAACACAATTCATATAAAAGAAATTCACATTCAAATAATAAAATAAAACCGTTCGTTTCTTTTAAGCCACCCTGTATTTGCGTACAATACAGACATAATAAACCAAATGATTATGGACGGTTGGTCATTTTATACACATTAATCTTGTAAATGAGCAATGAACTCAAGCATTTATGATGTGAATAAAATCCAGCAAACCTACACATTTTAACGGACCTATAAATGACTTCTTGTCTTTTAAAAGTCTATGAGTATTTTATGCCTTTGTGTGTAGTTTAATTGTAAGTGGGCTAATGTTACCAACTTTATTTCTATTTTGCATTAGAACTTATTTGCTAAATTACTGTTATGTTGTTCATTTTGTTATTCTCTTTTATCTTTTTTTTTTGGAGAAAATTTATTTTCTCAAAGGATTTACGAATATTTCATCGTTAGAACACTTTTGATTCGTTCACGTTTCATTACATTTGAGAGTGTATTAATCAAATTAACTGTAGTTTTATGTAGTGGAAACTGTTTTGCGTCCAGAGAAATTTAGTAACAACAAAACAAATCAAATGCGAGGAATTATACTATTATTTTTATAAGATGTACAAGTATTAGATGATGGTAAGAGATGGAGAAAACATAAAGTTTAGCTTTGCAGACAAGATACTTAAAGATTAAAAGAAATCCTTATGTTTTTGTAAGTGGATTATTGATTTCTTTAATTTGGAAAAGGCAAAAAATTCTTATGGATTTATATTTTTTTAAGTGTTGATTTCAATTCAAAGTTGTATTAAATTAAATACACAAAATTTTGTTAACTTTTGCTATAACTTATACATGATTAGTAATAATTTTTTTTTTTTTTTTGAGCTGAAATTCGGTACTGTCAGGTTTTTTATAAGAAACCATACAAACTGCACATTACGGGGAAAATCCAAAATCAAAGAAGAAAAAATTGAAATGTAATTAAGAATCTTTGAAAAAGCCTTAAAATTCGAAAAAAAAAGAAAAAGGTAACGCTAAAGGTAAAAGTACATAGCACACGTAAGTCCGCGAGTGCGCTGTAGACTTCTGTCAAAAAAGTAAGTTAAACTAGTGTTTTT
This sequence comes from Pollenia angustigena, assembly GCA_930367215.1. Taxonomy (NCBI): domain Eukaryota; kingdom Metazoa; phylum Arthropoda; class Insecta; order Diptera; family Polleniidae; genus Pollenia; species Pollenia angustigena. The sequence goes on along the minus strand of OV884058.1, from coordinate 178,615,082 downwards.
ACATAGAACAGGGGGATAATTCTGGCAGTCGTGAGCGAAAACTGTTTCGATTAGAAATTAAATTCGAAATTATTTTTTCAGTGTTGTAAAGCATTTATCTGAGCTTTCACAACACTGACAAATAGTAATTAAATTAATATGGTCAGACCTAATTCAACTTCTTTTTATCACCAAAGAAACTATGATTACCAACATATCACTCTCACCCATGAATCCCTATTTATTAAACCCCCAGAAGTACTTTTTATAACAAATTCCATCAAAGTACAAGTACTATTTGTTTGGAGTATTCCCCACTCTCAATCTAAATCAGCTTCATTAGTCAAACACTGCAAGTGACAAAAGTGTTTTTCTAATATCTAATGTGCTGTCGAAAATAGAAAATAGCACACATATTGTTCTAATTTCCATTTGAATGAAATTACTTTATTGTTTGACAACTTCTTCTGTCCATTGGGATTTGGTTACTCATTAATTATCTCGAGTAGTCCAACACCTTGTGTGATCCTCCCTCTCGCTCTCCATCTCTTTACTTTCTTTTGTTGTTTCATTATACTAAAGTTATGTTGAGTGCCTACATACAAATACAAATACTGGAAGCAGCAAATGCTTTTGCATAAAAAAAAATACTAATGCATACATATCACTAATGCGTATACAATACAAGAGTATCCTGGTTGTCTTTTGTATTTTAAGTTTGTCTTGCATGCACATTATAAGTTTTTTATATGTATGCATGTGTGTGTACCATGTACTTATATTAGAGAAGTTTTATTAAAATCCTTTTTTTATATTGTTCTTTTCTTACAGCAAAATGTATGTCAGCCCTGATGAGATTTCCACAACAACAAGTAGTCACACAAGACTAAAAATTTGTTTTAGGAAACAAAAAAAAAAAAAAAAAAACAAAAAATAAATAAATAAGAAAGAAAAAAAAAACAAGGAAACAAGAAGTGTTTTTAGTAAATTGAAAAAATGTTCAGTTGGGATACAAAAAGTCACCATGAAATGAACAATAAAGTGTCTAAAAGTATAAAGACGACAATACCATTAAAAGATGTTAATAGTTTTTTAGGGGGTTTTTTGCAAAAGCATATTATATTTTTAGGAAGTTTTACAAAGAACCTCCATACAAGTATGCACAAATAAAATGTATACAAAAATTAAATTCTATAATACTATACCCAGTAAAAACTTCGCCTACAAAATAATGTGTTGAGTAATCAGAAAAACATGAATGCACTACTTACAATTCTACTGAAAGAACCAATGAATTTTACAAGGGATGTCCCAAAATGAACGCATTTTAATGTAAGTCATTATTTTTTTTACTTAAATACATCCAAAAAAAAGTAGTTATAGAAGTAGCTATAGAAGAAAGCTACTAGATAATGAGTGAAAGAAGCTATTCATTTTGAAAAAGTAAGCGGAGTTTTTACTGGGTAAATAAATAAATATTATAAATATAATTTTTCAGCAAGAAAATATACATAAGAAAAATAAAAAAAATCAAATAAATGCTTAAAAGATATCCAAATCCCTAACTCTGCGCAGAAAATAAAAATTCCTAATGGAATGGATATTTAATGAATATTATGAAAGAAATTACAGCAGCATTCCTTATCGATCGAAATTTTCCTTTAAATTAGATTGAAATTTTGATCGGTATAGAATTCTGTAATTGACTTTATTTCTCAAGCTGAAGAGAGTAAACAATTTCAACGTGGGTCTAAAATACAAGATAAAATGTCTGGTGGCGTAACGTGACACTTCTGTGGAAGAGGCTGCATCCACTCATTTGTGGGCAACATCGCTATAACTCAAAAATATTATGTTTAGAGAAAACTACTTTAAAGTTTTAAATTTACACACAACAATTAGTATTGTGGTTATTTTGTTGAACTGTTTATGGTTTTTAATCCAAATTTTGATATTTTAATTGGGCTAAAGTTCATCAAATTTAATTTTCATTAAATTATTCTTGGCTAAAAACATCCCCACAAAAAACGATTCACGTTGAAGCTTCGTTAGAATTATCCTCTGATCACACACCTACAATAGTTACTATAACAATAACCAATATAGTTGTATCTCCCTCTGGTGACATAGCGACGTCAGCTACACAAATAAATTGGTTAAAATATAAACAATATCTCAGTACCCATTGCACAGAAAATAAACCGCTTAGCATACCGGAAAATGTGGATCTCTCTATTGTGAATTTTGACAGTTATCTTAAACTAGCTGTTCAACATTCCAGCAAAACCCTCAAAAAAACCAATTATAGAAAAATATATTTTACAGATGTCGAGCGCCTCTTGAATGAAAAAAGGAGAGTGCGAAGAGAATGGCAATTGCACAGATCCCCTCAACTTAAAAATGAATTAAAAGAGTGTACAAAAAGGCTAAGAAAATTACTGCAGACTCAGAAAACGGCTTTCGTGAAAAAATTCCTTAAGGATCTGGATGCAACTCCACAATCAGACTACTACTTATGGCGTGCAGCTAGAAAACTCAAAAGACCAGTTATCTCGAAACCAACATTAGGAAACCTGAATGGAAGTTGGGCAAGAAATGATAATGAAAAAGGAAACCTGTTTGTAAATCATTTGAAAAACGTATTTACCCCAAATATACCTGACGATATAGCGGACGAGTTGCAGCCTGCTTATGTTAGAGCAGCTATCCCCCTAAAATTTGAGATAAGGGAAATAGAAAAGGCTATTTGTGAATTAAACACCAAGAAGGCACCTGGTATTGATAAGATCAGTAATAAAATGCTTTTAGAGCTACCTCGCATAGCAAAGAAAATTATTCTTTATATTTTTAATGCTATTTTACGTCTTGAATACTACCCTCAAGAATGGAAGGTCTCCTTAATAAAGATGATACCAAAGCCAGGAAAAGATCACACAAAAGTTGAGTCATATAGGCCTATAAGCTTATTATCTAATATATCAAAGCTTTTTGAGAAGCTCTTAGCATCCAAATTAACCCCAATTTTAAATGACAATGGGTGTATACCTAATCATCAATTCCGTTTCAGAAGAGAGCATAGCACAATTGAACAAACCCATCGGATAGTAAACGCCATAAGAAAAGCCTTTGAAGAAAGAAAATATTGCTCCGCTCTCTTCATAGATGTTTCTCAAGCTTTTGACAAAGTCTGGGATGTAGGCTTGTTACATAAATTGAAGCTAAACCTACCGGTTAATACACACAAGCTGTTATGATACAGCTTTTTTAAGCGTACACGAGAACAGTCGTGAAGCATCTCGATACCTGCAGGATCATATATTTCAACTAGAGCTGTGGTTAAAACAATGGAGAATAAAGGTCACTGAGCAAAAATGCGTACATATTACATTCACCTTGCGTCGGGAAACATGCCCCCCTATTAAAATCAATAATTAACTAGTGCCTCAACAATTGCATACGGTTTCGTTTTTAAAATGAAAATGATCGCAAAAAAAATGTTTGCTCTTTTATTAACACCAGTGAAAATGTTACTGCCTATTGTGAACGACGCTTAAAGGTTTTGTGCCAGAACTGATTGCACGTTGTTATGAGATTTAAAAAACTGAAAAAGAATATCCCAGTAGTTTTTGCTCTGTCTCTTAATTATACAACGGGCTCCTGGCAGGATCGCCATGTAATTTATTTGAAAACAGGATAAGAATTTGGTAAACGGGAGGATTTTTAGCGTTTTTAACTGGCAGAGTTTGCCACTGGTTGATCTATTACATTTAACGATATTATCCTAGCCAGGGCAAAGAGAGATTTTTTTATTAAATAAAGAACACAAGTTTGTATATTAAGCAATGAAGATCAGATTTAATTTTAGGTATTCTACCCTTTTTAAACAAAATTTACTTAATTCCGGACTTCATTAGAATTACTTATATTTTTCCGCAATTTGCTTGGTCAATAAAGGCTAGATTACACTATTCCCAGCGGTAAATATTGAAAGGACCGCAAGTGGCAGGCCTTTTTTGAAGGCCTCTATACTCCTTTGTAAAAGATTCGCTTCGCATGATATCCTGCCTTCAGAAGTATGCCTTCTAGAAGGTATAAACTTATTTTTAAAAGACCTTCTGAAATATTCAGTACACATTCGCTACTCCCTTCTTTAAGAAGGGAGAAAGGAGGGTGAGTTTTATTTACTTTTTATTTTTAGTGACCTTCCTTACTCCCTTCTTTGGGAAGGGATCAAAGTTGTTTTTAAAGGAAGTGTGGAAGGCCTTGCGCCCAATGACAACCTGTGTAAAAAATAAATAAGTATGGAATGCGGCGAGAAGGGCTTCTGACTGCTTGTGACTGCTAAATAAGGCCTTCTATTAGGCCTCTTTACTCCTTCTAGTTACCGCTGGGTTATACTTTGTATTAAAACATGTCAAAAACTCAAGTAATATGACAAAGTGTGATAGTGTGAATGCAATGTGTCACGAAAATGACAAGTATTATGAAAAAAGTTTGGCATCCCATACGACTTTATCGTTTTTTGAAAAATTTCTAAACAATAATACTTTTCATTGGAGCAGGGCTGCATTTTATTTCATGTGTGAGCGTTTATACTTTGTGTGATGGTGTGAACACAAACTCTCATGTTAAATTAGATTTTTTGGCAGTCGCAACAAAACTCATTAGATTTCTGTCTCACAAAGTATTATGGAGTAGGTATGACTTGTGAGATAGTGTAATCTAGCCTTAAGCAATCATTTACTGTTAGGGAAATTAAGTATTTTACATAATTTGTCATACAGTTTCTTAAATTGCTTATATTGCATATTTTCATCAGTCAGAAAATTAAATTATGTTAATTTATATATTTATTTTTTATGGTGTAGGCCTATCTTTTGATATCGGATAACGGACCGTATTTTGAGCTTTAACTTTTGGCGGAAGTCGATGTGTACCACTGCTATTCAACAGACTCTAGTTTAAATAGCAGGTTGGATATTTGAGGCACCTACTAAAAGGGTCTGTACATAGCAACATCTTGAACAATAGTAATTTATCTCAAATCCATTTGTTTTATTTTAATTATTCTAATTGATTGATTCTTTATAACAATTCAATATATAAAAATAATGGCAACTATAATTCGTATCAAATTTCTCTTTTTGTACACATATTTTTAGGTTTCATCAAAAGTTTTTAAATAAAATTAAATATCAGTTTTTCTTTTCATTTGGCATGTTTACCTTATTGCCCATTTTTAGTTGACCACATGAATGGTTGTGTTACATGAACAGCAGCAAAAACAGCAACTGAAAATAAAATCAACTCGAAGAGCAACAAACTCAAATTAAACACCAACAAAATTAAAAAAAAATCTCTAGTTTAAATTAATTGCTTGTTTTTCAAACCAAAAACTTTTTTCTATAAACACAGACACATACACAGAGCTAAAAAAAACAGCAAACTGGGAAAAAATCTCTAAGCGAAATAAAAACAGCAAAAGTTTATTGGAATGAGAAAAACTTGTAGTTTTGAAAATAAAAAAATTATCCATATAAATTCCTGCATTGGGTGAGGGTATAATTAATTTCAATTTAACCCATTTACACCCGCTGTGCAAATTTGGGAACACTTCATTTTTGCGGCTTACGAAAAAGTTTTTGACATTATTCAATATATGTATGATTGCCTTATTAATAAGCTTAAAATTCAGAAATTTCTGTGTTTATATGTATATTCCTCTAACTCCCACTGGAGCATAGGGAGCCAAAATTTCTATAACATCAAACTTTAGTACTTAACCTTTAATAGCCTACTGGTTCCGCTAGGAACCAACCAAAAAAATAAATAAACACTTTGTTTAACGTTTTTGTTTAAACTAGCACCTGCGACTTCAAAAATATTTCTTGATGCAAGCGCCACTTTTTTCGCCGGTCGCCACTTTAATCCAACTTTATTTGACTCATGTATGCTCAGTAAGGTTTCACAACCTCGAAAAAACAGCTTTTGCGAAATTGCGAACTTGCAAAAAATAATTTTGTGTCAACTACGTAAAAATTGAAGCTACAAAAAATATTTCCGTGATCGTTATAATTAATGCCTTGAAGCTTATGTGAGTGTTTGAAATAAAAATTTTTATTTTATTTTAGTGGAATTTTTAAAGTGTATGGTTGGCCCCTTGCGGAACCGTCAGGCACCGGGAGTTCGAAATTTTCCAATTTTTGTAACGGTTTGTTTGATTCTGTAAAATTACTTGTTTGAAAAAATCAGTGTATTTTTCAATAAACAAAACGCAAATAAATTGTTTGAATATGCGAATTTGTTTGTAGGACCGGTTTTAGACAAAAAATTGTTTGATTCTACAAATTTTTTGTTTGAATTGGAAAAATAATTGTTTCTGTGTAGCAATTATTCTTGTATTTTAGAACCACGTTGTTTAAATTTCTCCTCTCTTTCACTTAATGAAAACCTAGTTGCGCTCTACACCCAAATGCAAAAAAGGAAATAATATTTTCATTATTCTTTGAGAAACAATTAAAAATGGTTGGTGACGTTACGTGACAAAAAGTAGACATTTCTGTGGAAATGCCAATATTTAAAAATTAAATAGAGGACAACTTAAGAGTTTTTACTAAAAAATAATTCAACAGAAAAAAAAAACTCTAAAATACAGTACAGTAAATTGCATTAGTGAGTTCTTTCGGAAATCGTATTTGATTTTATGATGTGTTTCACAGAAATTTACTTTTATCTTGACCTAGTTTTTTCTTATGGACATTTTTTAAACAATTGTTTTTTATATGAATTTTTATTTCAATATGTTGGTATCAGGTAACAATCTGAGAGCAAAGTTTTGTAATCATTATAATATAAGGTATATACCTATAACAATATTGTTTGTAATTATTTTAGGAAATAATCTTTTAATTTTACATTACTTGAAAATTCATTGTTTAAATACATGTGTATACGAGTATAAAAATAATAATTAAAACTTTTGTATTTTAAACTAAATGAGACAGTAATAGTAAAACTACTAATATGGCTTCCTTGCAATACAAATATTTTTCCTTTCTTTAGTAGAGCTAAATAGATAACAAATGTTAATAACTAGGGATGAGATTTTCATGCTCCAAAAAATCGAAAATATGCGCATAAAATATGCACTAAAATCTCCAAAATATACATTAAAAAAATAAAAAATATGCACGTAAAACTTGAACAGTTTTAATAAAAAAGCGTTCGCAAAAAAAAAATAAAAAAATCTATTGCTGTTTTTATCCCATTGTTATTCATAGGTATAATATTAATAATAATATTTTTTTAACATTTTTTAAAACTTAACTGCACAATTTTAATTTTTGTTTGCATAATCAAATAAATATTTTTGTATATCATCAAAAGCAAACCTTTGGCTGTTCTAAAGCTTTTGTACATCGAAAATTATCTCTCAACGTCAACCGAAGTTGAAGCATACTTGAAGGATGCCAGCCAATTCTTTTGGAGATTATTATTTTTCTAATTCAGATCCCACATTTGATTTTAGATCAAAAATAGTTGAAATTTGTTTTATTGTTTGAAATCCCATATTTTTTTGCAAAACGTGTTGGATTTTTTTTTATTTGTCGGGCTATTCTTCCTTCCACATTGTTTTCCGTATGAAATCAATAAATCAATATTATCGAATTGGCTTCTAATTTCCTCTGTAACTCGATGTATCCCATGTGCCTAGCAAGTAACATGTAACAGCTTTGAATAAATTATTATAAGTTAATTGGCAGCCTTAACCATGTAAGGTGCTGCACGGGTTAAAAATTGAAGGATCTTTTGTCGAAATCCCCAGAACCGTATAGATCTTAAGCTAGTTATCTCGTTCAGGCTCTCAAAACTTTCAGGGTAGGCAATAATTTGTGCACTAAATTTATATATATTCCGCGCTTGCTTTGATGTAAATTGCTCGAAAGTAGAGTATAAATATCTTCAACTCAAAAACAAAGACTAATTGCATAACAGCAATGTACTTAAATTGGCAGCTGTGTGTATGTGTCCACACATGGCCGTTTTTATTCTCTATTCTGCTTATGCGTACAGCAACGTTAGATTACACTTACAGTATACTTTGATCATTAAGATACAGGATTGGCATTACGAGATGTCTGGTAAAAATTTAATTTGGGTGAGCAGAATTAGACGTCTTAGCCCTAAGGGTGAAGTTAAGCTTGCCGTGCTGTCCATATGACTACCATTGATATTCAACAGTGCTGGAAATGTGGATAAGTAAATTGCCCATAAAGTCATGTATGTATTCGTAAACTAATGCTTTATTGTCTCGTGGCTTAAGGCAGAAATAGCCGGCAGCCAACACAATCCTGAATGCAGATAAATTTCAAATTTTGATATATTCATCTCAAAATAGATTTTAAGTATATGTTCCAAAATTACGAGTAAGAAAGTATGCACTACAGTAAAAGACACATGTTCGAGATTGTTTCCACTTAGGATCCATAGCTAATTATGAACTGGGTTAACCAACATTATGTTTCAAGAGGGGTTTGTATGGAACCGATGGTCAATTTTGCAATAAAATATCGCTGCCAAATTTAAACATATGGCACTTTTAATTGGCCTCGCATGTAACAAACTTAATCAAATTATCTTCAAGATTTACATGGACAGACAGACAACCAGCTAGTCTACCAGTCTTACGGGCGGATATCGTCAGATCGACTCAGAAAGTGATATGGATCGATCGCAATACTAACAGTTGGATCTAGAACTGCGATCGGCAAAATCAGGGCGCCGCGTTTGCTCTTTGCTCTTTTCTCTTTTATTCTCTTCGATAACCTTTTATTACGAATGTGTGTACACACATTGAAAGAATTTAACAACATTAGCAACAACATATGTTAAATTCATACAACGCATACAATCTCAAAATGTAATAGTATAGGTTGCCGATCGCAGGTCTAAGCCAGTGGTGTCAGCGTCATACACAATTGTGGAAACAAAACTCACATGTACGCTTACGCTCTTTTATTTTGCGAGCGTAAAATGTTATTGTTTACTGATAATACTCTAATTTTTCGTAAATATCGAAAGGCCTGTTTTGAGGCCTCTAAACAAAAATAATATGTTTACATAAATAAATATACAATAAACATAAAGAGGCTGGTTAAAATATGCTGGAACCTGGTACACAGAAAAAATTATTATTCCAATTCAAACAAAAAATTTGTAGAATCAAACAATTTTTTGTCTAAAATCGGTCCTACAACCAAAATCGCATATTCAAACAATTTATCTGAATTTTGTTTATTGAAAAAAACGCCGATTTTTTCAAACAAATAATTTTACAGAATCAAACAAAAAGTTTACTGAAATTCATATAAATTTCAAACAAATAATTTTGCTGAATCAAACAAAAAAGTTTTGGCACAAGCAATGACGCGCACACAAGCAAGCACTGTTGGCGAAGATGAAGCAGAGCAGAGCGGCCGGCTGGCTTTGAGACACATTTTTTTGTTGGAATAATTTTTGAACGAAGTCATATTGATACTCACAGTGTTTTTCTTCATCACACACTTTTGCTTTATCCTTTCCTTTGCTAATGAGTCGTCAGACCGACTCGATATGTTTTCCGCCATCATTCTATTTTTGTATTTGATGTACAGTGCACTCGCGATAATATGAACACCCTAATATATGAACACCCCAAAATATGAACACTTATTTTCTTCCATTGACTACTCTAAAATATGAACTTGTGCAAACGCTTTAAAATATGAACAACTTATAGTTGTATTTTAAACGGTTTTTATCTACCTACACAGTGTCATATAAAAATCAATTTTTATTCAACTGTATAATAAACTGGGGATTTCCCTAACTATAGCTTTACAATTGTCTTCAGTTGTTAATCAAAATGTTTTACATACAAAAAAAAAAAGGCATGCACCGAATGTTTTTTGAAAATGAGATACAAAAAGATCACTGTTGGCAGATACGGCAAATATCAGGAGATTTTTAATAGAGCGTGGCGTTTTTAAACTGATTGAACGAAAGAAAATCACAGGCTTTTTCGCAAAGCTTTAAGTTTGCTTTTCTTTTTTAAAAATCAACAGTTTTTTAAATCCAATGAACAGTAAATAAAAAAAACTTTTACATTAGAAACTTTTACTTTTGCCATTCGCAAATATTAACAATCTTGCAAAAGTGAACTGGCTTTGTTTTAATTAGTTCATAATATCGCGAGTGCACTGTATTTAAACAAACTGTTTGAAAAAATTGAATACAGGATTTTGTTTTTTTTTACCAACTTTGAAACCAACCAAAAATTTATTTTGTTTCTGATAATGTGTTTTTTCTGTTGTTTAAAAAAAATTAAACGTTTTTTTTTACCTGCTATTGTTTTTGTTGTTTTTTTTACTACAAACCTCGTCACGCTATTTTATCATTTTTCTTATTGCTGTACTCTTTTAAAGCGTTCAAAAATAGACTGCTTGTGTTTTTTGTTATAGTTCTTATATTTATCATAAAGAAGTGTTGCTTATTATCAATAAAAAATGCAAAAAGACGACAACATTAAAGAGCGTTAAATATTTCATACAAAATTATGAAAACTTCAAGCCAATAGCGCGTTTATTAAATTTTTGGAGAGTTGTCCACATTTTTGTTGGTTAAATAAAAATCAAACAAAAATATTGATTGAATCAGTAAAAAAATTTGTAGAAATCAAAAAAATTTTCAAACAAGCGTTTGTTTGAAAATAATTCGGCAATAATTTTTTCTGTGTACATCTTTTCGAAAATTTCTTAAAGCCACTTTTTTGTGAATTAATAAGTAGGCTTTTTGCAAAAATTGTTTCTTTTGTATCTAAACTAACCAAATGTTTAAATAAAAAATGGAGAAATATTTTAAAACTAAATATCTTTGTTTTTTTGTTCCATGAAACTATATGTTTTACAAGGCGAATTTATTACAGGTGGTCTTAAAAGCCCTGCTGATAACTTTTTTCTAGCTTTATCATTGTTGGATGTCAAAATTTAGTTTATTATCTTTGTTTCTGTTATGTTTTATTTCTGTTTTCTTTAGAAAAGATCATAAGTAAGGCCTCGCAATAGACCTCGCAACCACACATTTCTCCCGCTGGGAATGTAAGAGATAAGAGTAATCTCACCAACACAATCATAATTGACACCACTGGTTTAAACCCAATTTTTTATGTGTTACAATCATCAGCACACACGCACAATACCTTCTTCACTATTGTGGGGTGACTAAAAATATACCAAACATTTATATTCTCAAACAGAATTTTATTGCTTAACCCAGCGAACCAAGGAACAGAGAATATGGCATCTCTGCTTTGAAGTAATGCCACTTGATTTCCATGACACACGAACGAATAACGTTACAAAATTTAACACAAATCCAGTCTGCAATTTAAAAGAAAATATTGATTTTAACTTTATTTCCTTTTTCATTTCGTTTGCCAAAAATTTAACTTTTGTGCAAATAGTTATAAACTAACAATTCATTAGAAATCAAAGTTATTGGAAAAATAACGCAAAGAGTATCTGTACGTAGAAAATTTTTTCAGACAGAAAATTAAGCTGATTTATAAAAAAGGGAGAAAAAAATTCCAAAATAAGTAAAAGAAGAACAAAAGACCATTCACTACAATCTTAGAGAAAAACTAAGTTACATTTTATTTTAACATAAAAGTACAAGTTTACTTAGATTTCACTAGAACTCGTGCACAAAGATACTCGTTTAGACAAGACAATTTATCCAACAAATACATGCATGCACTTATAAACACTCATACTAAAATATTTACTGTATGCCGTTAACATATACATATGTATATATATATATATATATATATATATATATGTATATAAATAGATTTTTTTAAAGCTCAATGTGTTGAAAAGTTTTCAGTGAAATCCGTCACTAATTCAACTTTTATGTACGTGCCAGGGAAAATAAACTAGTGAAAAAAAATTTTCGAAAACAAAATAACCAAAAAAAAAAGAAGATGGAACATTTAAAGCTGGATTATACGATACATTGAATAAGATTTTTTTGTGAAGTAACAGAGATTTTCGCCAGCATTAGTGTTGCCATAAGAGAGAAAAATAAAATTGATTTTTTGTGCTGTGGAATAGTAGAGTAGTGAAAGTATGAGAGGTTTTTTTTATTCTTGAAATTGAAGGTACTTTTTTCAATAGCATTTTTTAAAAAAATATTTCATCTTTTGTGTTGCATACTCCGGGGAAACCAGATTTATTGAGGCCGAAGGCTGACCAGAAATTCTATCTGATACCACGTGAGTCGGTCGCCCCGATAAAAGGGATCCGTACTGACTGTTGGATGAGCCCCCCTCCCCCTTTTGGAGGGGTGTATTCGTTCTTGAGAAAAGTTGTGTGGGTGGCATTGGGCATTTTTTCTCAAAACTACAAGTTACAAATCTACAAGTAAAATATATTTTAAACAAAAATTGTAAAATTGTTGCTTTTTTAACGTATTTCACTTGTAGATTTGTAAGTTGCAGTTTTGAGAAACAGGGCCCCGATAATTGTGTTAGTAAAGTAAAATGTCGAAGAACTGTTTGTGAACAGTGAAGAGCTGAATTGAAAGCTGATAAGAGGTTTAGGTACCACGGTTGAAGATGGTTGCCCGTTGGTATATTGGTTAATGATGGAGTGCGCTGGCTTTAACAACTCTCAAGAGATGTGTTTTTCACATGGAGTTGCTCATGTGCGGCGACTGCTTTGTTTGTGTGATGGTGTGCGTTTGGGAATAACGTGACTGCTGTGGCTTATACCAAAAATCGTGGAAAAGAAGAATTCCACGTGGAAGGCTGATTTTGCACCCTTGTGGGAAAGTTTGTCCTGTAGCGGTATAAGATTCTGTTGGCATTTTTCTCAAAGCATCAGAGACTAGATAGCTCTAGCTATTAAGCAAAGGCGAGTGTATAATTTTTGTCGGATTATATACCAAAATTGCTACTTGCGCGTTTGGCTACGCTCACGCATGGCGACTTTTGGTAAACGCATAGTTTGTCACCCAGTGAATGAATTCCACCATGAGATAAGATCGAATGGCAAGTGCTCTGAAAATCGTTTTCCACATAACAGAACTATTGTCTTTCTTTTCCGGTAACGAAAGCTCTTAATTTTGTGCCTGTGGCTAAAATTTTCAAAATAAATTTTTAAATTTGTGAATTGGTTTACTAAGAGGAATACATTCCATGATTACGACGAAGTGGGACTGGGACTGGCCAGAATCAGAAAATGGTGGCGGCATACTTGCAACATACTACGTCAGTAAAAGTGGCAACAGTTTTCTGTTCAGGGAAAAGATCGTACAAACTTAGCCTTGGAAATTAAAATGTACTTGGCCACAGAACCCACGGTTTCTGTAATACTGTCGGATATTCTAAAAATGTTCGAAAATTTTATTTGCCTTAGATGGTTCAAATGCAATTATACGGCGGCAAGAAGAACAATTGTAACGGGTGGTCGCTAGCAACTTAGCTCGTGCGAGGTTTCATCCAAGCTTTTTACACCTGAATGTTAATAGAAATTTTTTTGCAAGTAAAAGATTTTGTTATATAAGGGAAACAAGCTTTTTCAACTGCTGCTTACATAAATAAAGAGAAAAAAGGTAACCGAAAAAAATTACAAGAACATACTTAAATTTAAGCGTAGAAAGCAGAAACATTCGATGCATAACGAAATTGTCGATAGTTTCTGATCAATAAACAAATTTTTTTGTTGGTGTTTTGTCTAAGCTTTGTTATTGTAAGTGCAAATTCACACGTTGCAAGTCTTATTGATCAGCTTGCTACCTTATAGGCGAGAGAGAGAAACGTTTATTTTCTTCTATTTACTCTCGTTATAAAGTAGCAAGCTGATCAATAAGACTTGCAACGTGTGAATTGGGACAAACAGGTAAAACTTTGAGTGTTTATCGGTCATGTTCTGACAATCGCACGATTTGAAATCGCAAAACGCCATATTTATTTTTTGGTGTTCTGAAACTCGTGCGCTTAGCCTGCGATCTGGTATAAATTCTAACAAATATTCTGGTTCCCATGAGCATACTTTTGCAATTTGAAGTCGATTACTTCTTGCTATTGGGATTTACAGAACACCTTTTATACGATTTCAAGCCAGAATCGCCAATTTTAAGCGTTTTGCGATTGTCAGAACATGCCCGTATAATTCTTATTTGCTTTACAGTTTTTTTTTTAAATAATATTTTAAGCTTTTCTATAATCTTTGAGAGAATGTTTCCTGATGATCTGGCCTAAGCAACCAGTGAAATGCGCATAGAAGCTAGCTTTCCCTCAACAATAAATTTCAGTGTATTTATCAAAAATAAAAATTGGGCACTTCATAGAGAAATCTTATTAATAACAAATTTTGCATTCGTTTGTCGAACGCAGCTCATACCAGCGGCCCAAGTTAGATTTCTAAATCAAACAAATTTATAATTTTCATAAAAAAATTTTTATTGCTAGAAATTTATTTTTGTTATTTTTGTTATTGGGTTTTATGTTAGAAAAAACTTGTTTGAAAAAGTATTCTGGCAACACTAACTTAACTTTACAGTCGTATATTAAAAAAATGTATAAAAAAATCTATAAGGATTATATATTAGCACCAACATTATTTCTTAGATTACTTTGTCTTCTCTCACTCTCTCATTCACTAACTTACTCGCGTTATTCTCCATTTTGTTTGGAAGCACAAAAAATTTAAAAAGATTTTTATTCACTATATAAGCGCATATGTTCTTTATATGCGTGCGTGTGTGTGTGTCAGAGTTGTATCCAAAGATTGATAACCCATTGACAGTGTCATTTTACTTTGCAGTACTGTTTCCATGCATGCATGAAAGCATGATACGAATTTTCTATTACAGTTTTCGTTTGTATCTTAAGTCGAGTTTGAACCACAAATCGTTTCTGGCTTTTTCCCTTTTTTCTATTTTAAAAATTTTTCAATTTGTTTTAGTTTTTCACTGCACTGGTCTTTTGGTAAGTGTTGATTTTCTTCATCTGAAAGTGTTAAAAAAATCAATTTGAGATGTAGATATTTTTTCATCATGGCATTTGAGCAATTTGTGAGATTTTTTTCAAATGGAAACTATAAATTTTGACAAAGAAAAATTTCCTTAAGAGGTGGAGAGAGATTTATAAATGTTTTGGGATAAATCGAAAAAATTAAGTGAAAATGTTTGTGTGGTTGAGCCAAATATCTTTGGAAACAAGAAAGTTAGAATATATACAGAAAACAAAAAAAGCTTTAAAAGCTTTCATTCATCAGAAATGATGATTACTTATTAAAAAAAACACATATATAAATTTTCCTATCGCCAGTGATTTTGAATTAAAGTTGATTTGTGTTGGAGCAAAGTTCGGAAAAAGTTGAGAACTCGAATCGAAAAAATTTCAGAAAAATTTACTCTGTATGCCGTGTTTTGATTCAACACAATTTCCTAAACAATTTCAAAACTTTCATTGAAAAAGAGAATGAATCTATTTACGTCTCACCTTCAACTAGCACAGCGTAATGAAACAGTTTGTTTTTATCGACAGTATAAAAAGGCGATATCGATCAAATGTATTGATTATATCGAGCTCTAACCGCGAAAATAACGTGACATGATTTTCAATTTTCGTTTTTTTTTTTAATAAATGACTTAATTGGCAACACTTCCGTCATCTCCTAAAATGTCATGGTCCCATAAGGTACCATTACGGTTTTATAGCAAGAACAATTTTATTGTAAGCGACAAATTTCATAAAAAATTTATATGAAATAAAATAAAAAAGCTCTCTCCTGCAAAATTTGATTTTTGGCGCTTAAGTTATTTTCGCGGTTACGGGCCGATATAACTTATTTTTAGAACAATTTTAATCGAACACTTCAAAAAATCTTTGTTACTAACGAATTCGTTCATTTTTCGTTGATATCAATTAAAATTGTTATGTTTAGCAAAAAAATAAAAAATTTCTAAAATATTTCTAGAAGAACTATTGGTACAATTTCAGTGCATACGCGTGTATTTGTAACAGTTTGTTGTAAAAACAGCATCAACATTACAAAAGTAGATAAAATAAACAAAATTTGCTTGTTTTGCGTAGAAACAAAAACAACACTACAAGAAGAAACACATACATTATTTTAATATTCAAAAAGGAAACTAAGATACTAAAATTCCCATATTCTATTTGTTAATATTATATAGCTTAAAACATCCAACTTTCAAAGTATAACGATTAGCAAAACCATATCGGGTATGATGCTGGTGTCTTATAATTGTGTGTACTTCTGTAAACAATAAAGGTGAAACAAATAATTGTGTAAACAGGTTATTAAAAAATAATAACGTCCTTTTCTGAATTCTCTGGGGTTAAGTGATTTAGGTAAGAGTCAATTTCACTTTCGGATTATTTGAAGTACGTTCTTGGGATAGACCCAACTTAGAAATTCTTTAATCAAGCACAGTTTGAGATAAATTTTTATCGCACTTTAACTTAACTCAATGCCATTTTCGGATTATTTAAGGTAGGTGGCCCTTTAATAATCTGTACTTAAATCAAGCAGTTATTATTATATCCTAACTTGGTATCTTCTAATCTGAAGAAAAAATCTTAAAAATGCAATGCAAGGAACAAAAAATGTCTAATTGTGGTAAAAATCTCAAAACCATTAACCATCTTTAGGATACGGATACCATGTTTGACTTATTGCCCGACGAAATCCATAGAAAAATTTTAACATATTATTATGAAACAGAAATATCATTATATATTTTTAAGCTAATTTAAGAATTAATTACCTTAAATGTTTCTATATTAATTTTCCTTAAACCTTTAAATAGTTCTTGTCGCAATGAGAAGATTTAACAACGATGCCAAGTTTTTCAGAGCAATAGACAAACATAGCGACTTCTTTTACACTATAAAGTCTACATACTACATTAACAAATATTTGGTCATCCTTTTTTTAAGGACTCCTGCTGTTGCAAAAATAAATAAAAAACAAAAACATGCATGTCTTAAAAAATATGAATGATAAATATTTTTTTACAACATCTAGGATTCGTTGGATTGCTATTAATTTTATTTATTTTTCAAACAGTAATAAAAAGTTAATAAATATTATTTTTTGTTTGATCTCAAGATATTTTGTCAATAAAAATCTTATAATTTAACAAATATCCATATATTTTTTATGAACTTAATCAAATTAGGATTTTTAAGTTTTTTAATTTTTTATATTTTATTAATGCCAAATCTTCTGCTGAAACTGCTTACAGTAAAACAGTAGAGGGTGGCACAGAATGATCTATATGGCGTTATTTCTTTATTACTTTTTTATGCGATTAGTAGTGGCTGTTTTTTATAACCTTTGCAAAGTTATATCGCTCCTTTATTGCAACATAGTCAGATCTCAAAACATCAACATTTGTAAGTTACTTAAGCCAAAGTATTCCTTCATAACTTCGATATCATGTAAGAGGTAGTCATTTTGTGATTCGCAAATGAGGGCTCTCTTTATTTTTCGTAATTTTTTCCAAATTGACGGGTGCAATTGCCATGATTTCATTTCTTCAATTTAACCTACAACAGACACCAATTAAAGACGTACAATCCTTCTTGACAGATCCGATTGACCGTTTTTGCTAAGGAAGACAAGTGTACGGTCAGCTGAGAGAAATATTGCACTACACGCCAATATTGAAAAGCATATAAATCAACATGTTCAATAGCTCAATCATTAAATGCCGCACTTGTTACTTAAAGAAAATACAAACATTCTTCAGCCGCTGCCTTTGACAAATACTACGCATCCTTTGGCCAATTGCCAAAAGCAACTAGCATCTATGGCACGAAACTGGTCATATATAAGACGAGCGAGAACTCATAGCCGAATATGGTGGTGGATCAGGCGCGCAGTCCAAAAGTACGCCGGTGACATCACAAGAATTATGCTCGTCTGGAACCCACAAGCTAGCCAAAGGAATGCCAGATCCAGCCATACATGGAGGCGACAACTTGACTCAGAAGCGGCAAAGCTTATTAAAGCTTTCAAAAAGCTGAGACGGAAAGCGAAAAATGTTAGCCTACACTATTTTTTATCCTATATTATGCTATATCTTTAAAATAGCTCGCACTTGCTCTCGAATTAATGCGTCCGGCGACTGTGTCCCTAACCAAAGCCATTGAAGCAAGTTGTTATAACCACACGATTTTAGCAACATCGTGCGATATGTACCACCGTCGACATAGATTGCAACATCGATATCATTTTCAAAATAAATGCAGGCCAATTACCCTGTCGGATCATATACCGCATTAAACAGTAAATTAACGTGGGAGAAATTGTTGCTGATTACGGTAGCCTAAATCCTACAGTTTTAATTTTTTATAAAGCCATTTAAGGCAAGTTTACACGGAAATACAATGTATATCGACTTTGTAGAATCAAAATATTATCAAATTCTCTTCGTGTGTAAAAGAAAAAATAAAAACACTTTTGTAAGTATAATTTATATTTACACGGATGGTATAAGTAAAATCAAAAATAATTACAAAAAAGCAGATGGTTGCAGTTTTAAATTTTTACAAAAACAACATGAAAATTTCCTGAGTTGTTTTTGTAATTGTATAAAAATGCTACCACCTTTAATATACTCTGTTAAAATACACCTCTGGTGTGATGAGAACACATAAGTTTCTAAAATCCTTAAGAAAACAAGCATTTACCGACCGCTTGTCAGATTTTGTATTCGTATTCTCTCTTACTCAATACATTTTGCTTTTACATGATAAGATTTTTCTCATTCATTCATGTCGTAATACATTGTAATACCGTGTAAACTGGCCTGGATGATCTTCATCACATGACGATATACATGGTTTACGCCATATATATTGGTTTACGCCATGGATTTTTGGTTTGAAAAATAAAACGTAACTGCTTTGGTACGTTGTAACACAAGTAAGCTATTAAAGACGGTCAAGCCCGACCATATGATACTCTACACCACAGTTTTAAGAGACTTATTTTAGAGTGTGAACTCCAGTTGGGACCCATTTGCAATCTTGGACCCGCCACAACAAAATTATCTTGTGAGGTGAAGATTCATGTAAAAGCTTTTCGTGCCGAATATAATTTTGATATCTTCGTCTTTATGAATTTTTGCGTCTTTAAGCAATTTCAGGAAGAGGGGTTTTCGCTGGAATTAGCAACACAACATTTTGACACGATATTGTGTCTTGCTATCGTAATAAAATTTGGTAGGATGATCGAGATTACAACAAAATAGTTTTGAAATAAATTTAATCTATATACTCTATTCTGGAAAGAAGCTTGCATGAGGGACGAAACAATTCTCAAAATTTTCAATAGGATTTGTCCTGGTGATAATTACAGTAGGTAAAGGTTATAAGAACATAAAAAATGCCACAAAAATGTTTCTAATAGCCAACTTATTTTACTTTTAAAAAGTCTATACCATTAGAAAACGGAAATTTGTGACTAAAAACGTGCATTCGAAAGCACAAACATCGTTACAGTATTGCCATGTGAAAAAAATATTTTTTATTATTGATGTTTGGTGGCAATATATTTCTTGTATCAGTTTTTTTCTCATAAAGAATACTTTTTATATATGGAAAAAGCCACAGTGCTTTTGATATACATTCGGGTTTTTCTTAAATAAGATGTTCTTATATCCGTTATCTACTGTATAACCTATGTACCATATTTTATCAAATTATTTCCAAAAGAACCTGTACTTTGCGCATAATGTTTACATGGACAACAAGCTAGTCAGCCAATCCGCTTCTCAGGTAGACGGACGAACAAAGTAAGATTGTTTTAAACATTAAAGCTCACTTTGCGCCACCCTCTTCATAAAGATACCCTGCGGAAAATTTGTGTCAATTGGTTTTAAGGCACTTATAACGTGACAAGTAAAAGCAGTTTTATAATAAAAAGGAACGACTTGTGATAGGTTAAAACATAACATATCACTTAACTGGTGATAATATGCTAAAAGAGTAGTTACTCCAGAAGATAATTGACAAACAACTTGTCATGTAACTGGATTTTGTAATGACTGATTAATTCTACCTGGCTCTATTACTTTAAATGAAGGGCGGATCCTAATAACATGGTTCATTTGGGACAATATTTGCGACAGGCATTATTTTAACTGAAATTAAATGTGCCCATTTAGGTTATTTCTGTGACCTGTTTCAAAGCGTCAAAAAGTTGCCAATTTACCCCCTCGTAGGACATCGCCATGTTAAAGTGGCAAGTCCCCTTCATATAAAGTGTTCGAACTCGAACCGGTCCCTATCACTATAGAACTGTCACGTGACAAGTAAAGTGTTAGTTCCCTTTCCTCTAGGGTAACGTAAACTTATTTTTATTACAAACAAAAAAAAAAAAACAAAATTATTTTTTTCATTGTAAAAGCAATTTTCTTAGATTTCATGTGCACAAAAATGTAAACCGACAATATTATCGGAGCATTTTATTTGTGCATTTTTTAATATTTTATTTTAATAATTGGTTATCGTTTTTATTTTATTCCCTTTTTTAATACTTTAGTCTAGAAAAAGAATTAGAGATAACATCATTTTAATATCACAGCATTTCATGTACATATTTTTTGGTGAGTTATTTTTATATATTTTAATATATTTTTATCGTTCATATATGAAAGAAGAGAACATTTTGGTGCATTCAAGTAAAAATTTTTGCTGATATGAAAAATACAACACACACACACGCACACCAAAAAAATATGTTGGGAAAATAAAAAATGTTACACATAAAAAATAAGTAATTTTTTTTTTTTTTATTTTTTCCTCTGATTACAAACAATATTATTAATATTTTTTGTTATTGTCATGACTAGAGTTTCTGTTTGTCAATATTGTTTTTTTTTTTTGGGTATTTATAGTCTTTTACAGAGGATTTAAATATTGACCTTTTCATGTACAATATATAATAGATCTATATATAAATTTTATGAAACCAACAAAATTTTTTTTATTATTTTGGATTTTTTCATATTCTTTAAAATGAAATTTGCATTTTTTTTTTTTTTTTTTTTTTTTTGTAAATATTCTAAGGATTATTTGTGTATAAGTATAAATCTAAGAGAAAGCAGAACAAATAAATTGCTTAAAATCAGTTTTTCTTAGTAGTTTGGCAAGCATTATCTTGCATACAATGAATGGCTTTAGTATTGTTGAAGAAAATAAGAAGTCTACTTTAAGGACTGAGAGAAAGATATTTTGCAATTGCATCTTTGCAGAAGTTTTACATAAAGGGAACAAATGATTTATAAATGCATAAACTTGGGTATTAAATACTCTTTTAAATTCCTAAGAAAGAAAATCAATTACTAGAAAAAAAAAAATGTTAAAGAACGTTATGACTTGCCATGATAATAGACCCAATTTTTTCAAAGCACCAATATCTTGCAACACGGAAGCAAACCACGAATTGCAGTCCTTAATTATATTCCTGCATTCTCCCCATTGACAATTTTTTCTGAAGAAGCGCAAGAGTCTAGCAATAAAAATTTAAGAAATTATTGCGAATTGTTCATCAGAAAAACATGACGAATGGACATTATATTTAAGACAATGTCAGACAGATTTATTGCACCGACATCTTATTTAAAAAATATCCTTCCTTATCCTTAAAAGTTTTCTTTACAACTTTTTAAAAAATTCGAAATTAAATTGTTTATTGAAATCTTTGCTTGTGGTAAAAAAATACTTATTGGTGTTTTTTTAGACCTAATCGTAAAATTGATTTAAATATTTTTCAAGAGAAACTTGAAACACTTACTGTATCTTATGAGGATGTTATAATTTGTGGTGACTTTAATTCCAACTTACTATGTGAAGTTCATTTAATTGATTGCATGAAAACCTTTGGCTTAACTCCAACTAATAATACAATACCAACTCATTATACGTCAACAACTGACTCACTGCTGGACATATTTTTCGTTAGCTGTAAGCACAAAGTCTTATTTTATGAACAACTATCGGTACCTTGCTTTTCAAAACACGATCTGATATTTCTAACGTATGATTTTAAACTGCAAACAGTTAATGATATAGTAACATACTACGATTTTAAGCACATGGACTTTAATATAATTTCTAACGAATTTTATGAAATTGATTGGGATTCGATCTATTATATGCCACTTGTTGAAGACCAATTAAACTTTTTTGAACACAATTTGTTGCACATTTTTAATATGTCTGTGCCTGTGAAAAAAATTAGTAAAAATTTTAAGAACAAACCATGGTTTAATATGGATATAAAACGAATGATTTCTCGCAGGGATTTTGCATACAAAAGCTGGAAGCGATTTAAAACATCGTATTTACATGAAGAGTATTGTAAGATGAGAACAGAAGTCAACAAAAAGATACGATTTGCTAAAGCTGCGTATTATTACCATCGTTTTAATTCTGCTGTAGAATCGTCAAAAACTTGGAAGACTATTCGTGAAATAGGTGTTGGAAAAACTCAACCAAATACTTCCACTAAAATAGATGTGGAAATGCTTAACGAGTCGTTTATAAATACTCCTAATGTTCCCGCAAATTATAATTTCTATAATGACATTCACAATCCCACACCAGATGAAAACAGGTTTTACTTCAATTGTGTAACGCAGTAAAATCGAATGCTGTTGGATATGATGGATTGCATCCCAAATTTCTTAAAGCTATGTTGCCTGCAGTGTTACCTTATCTAACATATATTTTTAACACAATAATTACGAAAAGTGAATTTCCAAAAAATTGGAAATATGCCAAAATTATTCCTATACCAAAGTCCAATAATGATTTCAGGCCTGTTGCAATTCTACCATATTTAACGAAGGTGTATGAAAAGCTGCTTTACCAACAAATGAACAAATACCTACATGATAATACTTTGTTAACTGATAGACAATCAGGTTTTCGTAGTAAGCACAGTTGCGTTACCGCCCTTATTGATGTGTCGGAAGATATACGTGAAAGTATTGATGATGGTGATATATGTTTTCTTGTTCTTTTAGATCACTCTAAAGCATTTGACACGGTCGACCACAATATTCTATGCACGAAACTATTAACAATGTTAAATTTTTCATCCTCGTCAACCAAACTCATATCGTCTTACTTATCTGGACGTTTCCAATCTGTGTTTTCTAATAACCAAAATTCACGTGCTTTGCCTGTGATTAAGGGTGTGCCTCAAGGCTCAATTCTGGGTCCACTTCTTTTTTCGATCTATATTGATGATCTAGTTAAACATCTATCATACTGCAGAATTCATTTGTATGCTGACGATGTGCAGATATATATAAATAGTAAAATAGAGAAAATTACTACTTGCGTGGATAAATTGAATGTAGATCTGGCTAATGTACACACTTGGGCAACAGCTAATGGTCTATGCATTAATCCATCTAAATCGAAATGCCTAATTATAACCCGTAAGTCAGTAAACTTGATTACTGAACCAACAGTATCTATTAATAATCAACCAATTCAAGTTGTAAACTCAACCAAAAATTTGGGTATCATCTTTAATAATACTCTTTCTTGGTCTGATCATATTAATGCCGCAGCCGGAAAAACCTACTCCATGATACGTACACTTTGGACTACTCAATACCTTACCCCACTCAATATTCGTATTTTGCTTGCCAAAACCTATCTTATACCTACTTTGTTGTATGGATGTGAAGTGTTTGCCAACCTTGATTCTACTACTAAGAAAAAACTTACCGTGACTTATAACTCCATATTAAGATATGTTTTCAACTTAAGAAAATATGATCACATCTCAGCATTTGAGAAACGTCTTTTTGGGGTTAACATTATTGATCTTTTGGAGATAAGAACTTTGTTACTTTTTCATAAAATTCTTTTCACAAGTGAACCAAAATACTTATTTAACAGATTAGTCCCTACTCGATCTAGAAGATATAATGATTTGATACAAATCAGATATAGAACCTCTTTCTCTGAACATCATTTTTATATTTTTGCTATACGTCTTTGGAACGAGCTACCGCCAAATCTACAATTTATAAGTAATGCTTTGCAATTCAAAAAATAAATTTTTAAACATTACAATTAATTATAATTGTTTTTGATTTGTCTTATAATTGTGTGAAGTATGCTTGTATTGCTCTTGCCAATGTAGTTTTTTTCATAATTTTTTATAAATTTTTTATAATTTTTTGTTACTTATTATAAAATTATTTTAAATTATATAATATTATTTTTTTACTGTAATAATTATGCTAATTATCATTGTAATAATTCTGTGCGATAATAATAAGATTCTAAATCTTGTAGCACAGAAACACAAATTAAATAAATAAATAAATAAATAAATTGTTCTATTTCTCTTAGTTTTGAAAGTGTGATTGTTTTTTTTTATAAAATAATTTCTATGTAGAAATTTCATTCATTTTTTTTTAATTATCGCATACATTTTAGCGAATGTGAGTTCGAATGCAAATAGCAAAAATAAAAGAATAGTTCCCAACTGCGAACGCGAACACAAATATTCGTAGTCCCCTAATTATATATTAGGCTGTCACGAATATTTGTCTACACGGTTTTGGCAATTGTTGAAAATTGCCAGGCTTTTAGGACTCATACTATAGGGTTTTTGTTAAAAAATACTACATTTGTGCTTAAATGATATTGTATATGAAAAATTTTAGTTTTTACATGAAAATAAGACAAGTATTTAGGCATTTTTATGCAATATATTAAAAATGAGATAATATTTCGAAACTTCCCTACATGCGGGAAATTTGTGTCAATTGGTCCAACAGACTGGTCCTAGGAGTTGTGAAAATAGATCAGGTACAAAAAGAAAGAACTCATGACCAGTGAAAGAAGAACCAATCGTTAAACTGGCTTATGCAGAACAAAAAGGTAAAAAAGTAATGAATTACAGTACAGTCTTCACCGGTAGTGTGATACATTTTTTGGGACTTTCTAAAATTTGGCTCTTGAATTTTTATCTAGGACTTGTTTTATTGAAATAATACAGTAGCATCCCGATAATTCGTAATAGCAAGGGACCGGCCATTTCTTACGAATTATAGGGATTCGATTTAGCGGGGTTTCGAACTAACGGGGTTAAAATAAAATAAATACGGGGTTTTTAATTTTTTTTACTAAAACGATAAAAAAAAAACATAAAAGACAATTATTAAAAATAAAACATAAAAAAATTATTCATGTTACAAACTGATCTTAACAAAATAAACACACACACAAGCAAATCGGTAAACAAAAAATCATTCCTTCTATGTTTCTGTTGTTTTTATTACGAATTAAAAGTGGTAGTTAGCAAACAATTACGAAATATAAGAGGTAAAAAAGATTTTATTTAAAAAAAAGTTACGAATTAGCGAGGGGACCAAAAAGTATGGAAATTTTATGATTTAACGAGATTTTTCAAGGGACCGACAGTTTATTACGGATTATCAGGAATTACGATTTATCGGGGTACGAATTGTCGGGATTTGACTGTACTACATTGTATTGAAATAATACCAAATTGTAGTAACTGTCACTAAACACGTTCATTGAGAATAGATGTGTGACTGGTCAAATGGTGTCAAATGACCCCCTCCAAAGTGATAGGTCTAAGTGTTAAAACTAGAACCGGTCTCTAGCACCAAAGACCTATCACGGGACTACTTTGGTGTCAGTTCGCTTCCCTCTAGGGTAGCTTTAGAAATCCTAAAAAGATAATGGAAAACGTTTTAAAAAGATAGGAACTATGCGAAAAAATTTAGATAAGTCTAAATTTTAAGCCAAAAAACTATAGGCTAGACGTGAGCTTTAATTTCTTTGGACCACCCGGTGAAGGAAATGCTTGGGTTGCTGACCGTTGCTTTGGGGTATTTTAAACTATCGAATTAACTTTGTATTTAATTTTTAAATAAGAAATATTTCTCTCAAATCTAGTTTTTAAGAGACTATTTTTGTTAATCTTTCTACTCTAAAATCATTGACTTATTCCATTTGAAGAATAATAAAAAAAAAAATTTCGCTTTAAACCATAAACTGTTAGCTTTCTCATAAATAAACTACTAAAATATTCCAAAAGCCAAAAAGGGAATAAAACAAAAAGTAAAATTTTATAGAATATAAAACCGGAAACGAGCACAAAATATTTAACAAACATTTTCTGCTAAAACAAATATCAAAATGTTTTTTTATCATTTCTTTAACAAGTTTGAGTTGTTTTCATACACTACACCACTAAAAATGTTTATGCTTCTGCTGAATTTGGTGAAACCAAAAAATACTCATCAAATTAAAAAATTTCCAAGTCGATTTAATGATGCCCGTACGCTTGCCTGTCTAGCAAGATGGATGACTGGTTTTATGGCTCTGTGCAAAATATGGTACATAGGTATATGTTAACACTACGACGAAGGCTACTTAAAATGGAATAATTAATAACCCGTCCATATATCTTCTCGGAATTTCCCGTGCATGTAGAGGTCATCCCAATGACACAAAATATATCATTTTTACTCGATTAGCAAAAAAAATGGTGATGTACACTAAAGAAACTCCTTGACTTTGTTAGCAATATCAATTTAAGTAGTACTGAAAATACATTTTTGATTAAAAAATATTTTTTAGTAACGAAATATTTTAGAATTTACGTAAGTTACCCTCGTGTGTGGTTTTCCACACATTTGAAGTTTCTTTGTAACTTGCACTAGAGACAAAATTTTTTGTCGGCAAGTGTGAATATTTTTGATATTGTTGCGAACTGCGTTCAATGTATGTTTTTTAAAGTGAGCGCTTATATAAAATACACACAAGCTTTCTATAGTTTGTGGTTGATCACCAACGGGATATAAACATCATTAATGTTACGTAAATCATAACTTTGATGACAAACGAACTATGGCGAAACAGAAAAATAGACAGGCATTGCATATTGTATGAAAAACCACATACGACTGTAACTAACTTAAGTTTTTTTGAGGATGATTTGAGGGTAAAGTACAACCAATACTTTGGAGACGGCGACCACGGAGGATAGTCACCCCCCTTAAGATCCACCATGTGATCAGGACAAATGGAAGGTGCTCATGTAAATCTTTTCCCAGATCTTTGCTTCCGGAATCCCCCTCCGTGAATGAGCTATTGAACTTTGGCCACGGGGATTATTGGCTGAGCCTCTTTCGGGGAACACGTTGTAGTTGTGATATAAACTATAATCGCGGTGAGGGAGTTTCTAAAAATACACTATCAGGGGTTGGTGTAATGTATGTGCTCTTAATATTTAGCGTTGATCACCTTTACAATAAGCCAAAGTACAGACGAAACTTTTTTATACCACACGAATATACTGCCAATCCTTTTACACCCACGGTTCCTAAGCAAGAAGGTAATGCAAATATATATTAATATTATCATTCTGTGTTTAAAATAAACCTTCTTCGACCCAAAAAGGTTACTAACTTTTAGAAGAGTCGTGTTTTAATTGACAAACGCCTTTACTGGCATAAACCACTTGTACATGTTCTTATAAATTAAATTTGGCGAAAATAACTTCTGTAGTAGTTCGCAAATAATGTCTAAGCTTTGAGATCTAGAATTAAGTCCCATAAAGGCAATGATGTTATGCGTAGGGAAATACCTATTCGTATTCTTGAAGAGATAAAATATTTAGCGCGTAGGGAAAAATACGAAATTCTCTCGGGCTGCGTAAGGACTTTTCAAACATCATGGCATATAGGCCTCTTTATAATTAACACAAAAAATCGAATAAATCTAACAAAAATATTGATATCTTTGTAGGTCAAATTCGGCAGAAATAACTGCTTAGAAAAATCTTCATTCAAATTGCTAAAAGGTGCTTAATAGGATTTGCTCTAGAAAATTATACTGATAAGACTACCAAGTGGCATAGGCTAAGGTATAGCCAGGATTGCCCAACTAGCTTTACTTTCTTAATCGTTTCTTTTTTTATTGTTTTGAACAAAACCAAAAATACTATCATAACTTAAGCATACTAAAAAAAAGAAGCAAATCCTTAAAAAACATTTGCACTCAAGTGTGAAATTTTTACTATTGTAGTTGCAACAAGACAATAACAAGAGTTGAATAAAAATCATAAGAAAAATTAAACTCTGGAAATAAACAGAAATCTAACATGAAGCTTAGAAATAACAAGTATGTATTCCTTTCCTTTAGTTTTTATGTTTCCCAGTATGTGTGATTTGTTCCAAGTTGCTGCTATGCCCTACAAGCATCTACAAATCATTTTTGAAAAGATGTTTTTAAAAAGTAATTTATCTTAGAGTTTTTTTTTTATTTGATTAGCCATAACTTTTTTTACTGCTAATGATTCTTTATTTAATAAGCTTTATTTCATTTTTATTGAGTACTTTTTTAATGTAGTTCTTCAGTTTTTTGCAAGTAGAGTACTTAAAAATTTGCATTCACCTATTGATGGTTTTACTTTATAGTTTTAGTCCTGGTTTCAGTAAACGTTTGTACGAAAATATGTTTTCATAAAGTTGCACAAAAAAAAAAAAAAAAAAAGTAGAGTGAAGAAAATATAAACTAAACTAATGCCAATGGCATTCTTCCTCTTTTTATTATACTTCTTTTTTGTTGCATAAACTGTTTGGAATTGAGAGAAAATATAAACGAAATTTTTTTTTCATATTCTACTGCAACAAAAGCATGTTACCTTGTTATAACTGCCACAGCTTCTGTATGCAGATTTAAACCGATAACTATATATTTCTGATATACATACCATACATTTATGTATAAGCTGCCTTTGAATCTGAATATGAAATAGGGAATACTCAAAAGGTATGAAGAATTTTAGTAACATTTAAAAGAATAAAGTTTCGATTTCGTCACGGAAAAACCACAGATTTCACGAATTTTCAATATAAAATACAGCTGAAACATGTGGAAAAGGCATTTTCCGTTATTATAATTTACTAATTATATTATAAGCACTGCTTTTTCTGAAGATTTATTCCACACGGGAAGGTGATTTGCATTCGCACTGTTTTATTCATAGCAAATATGAAAATATTTAAAATTTTTAGGAAACAGAAAGTGGGAATTATTTCTTTTTCATACATTTTTTTTATTATGTTAAACATATTTTCGAATAAGTATATGCACATATCTTTAGCTTCAATGTTAACCAAAGGTTGGCTTAAGCAAAAATATTGAAAATAATTTAATAAAAATTAAATTTGATGAACTCAAGCCCAACTTAAAATATCAAAAATTAACAGTTCAACTAAAAATCACAATCGTTCTTGGCATAGGACTATTTACAATTCGACTAATTGAAGCACATTCGAAAATATGCTTAATGTAATTTTTTGAAAATGTTATAAAAAATTAGCTATTTATAGGAAATTTTCCCAAATTAACTATTTATAGGAGAAAATTTTAGCAAGATTTGCTAAATAATTTTGTCAAAATTTTCTAAATTATAGAAAATATTGAGAGAGTTGGCTCTTTATAGGAAACTTTTTCGCTATTTGCAAATTTTTCGAAATTTCTCCATATCATTTTATTATAGAAAATCTTACCAAAAACTTTCTATTTATAGGAAATTTTGACAAAATTTGCAATTAATAAGAAATTTTGCATTTTTATTGAAAGGTTTGATTTTTTTAAAGAAATTTTGATAAAGTTTGGTTTTTATACGAAATATTTACAAAGTTTGCTTTTTATAAAAAAATTTTCCAAATTTGATTTTATATGATATTTTGCCAAAATTTGCTTTCTATAGGAAATTTTGGCGAAATTTCCTATGAAAAACAAATTTTGGGTAAATTTCCCATAATAAGCCAATTTGTACAAAATTTTTAATAAAAAGCAAATTAAGACAAAATTTCTCATAAAAAACAAATTTTGGCAATTCCCTGTAAAATCAAATTTGGAAAATTTTTTATAAAAAGCAAACTTTGTAAATATTTCCTATAAAAAGCAAACTATATCAAAATTTCTTAAAAAAAAGTAAAACCAAACTTTTCCATAAAAATGCAAAATTTCTTATTAATTTAAAATTTTGGCAAAATTTCCTATAAACAAAAAGTTTTTGGTAAGATTTAAGAAATTTGCTTTCCTAGGAAATTTTAGCAAAATTTGCGTTTTATAAGAAATTTTCCCAAAATTTGCTTTCTATAGGAATTTTCCCAATATTTCTTTCTTTCTGTACGAAATTTTCCCAAAATTAGCTTTCTATAGAAAATTTTCCCAAAATTTGCTTTCTATAGGAAATTTTGCCAAAATTTGGTTTCTGTAAGAAATTTTGCCAAAATTTGCTTTCTATAGGAAATTTTGCCAAAATTTGGTTTCTGTAGGAAATTTTGCCAAAATTTGGTTTCTGTAGGAAATTTTGCCAAAATTTGGTTTTTATAGGAAATTTTGCCAAAATTTGCTTTCTATAGGAAATTTTGCCTAAATTTGCTTTCTATAGGAAATTTTGCCAAAATTTGCCTTTTATAGTAATATTTTACCAAAGTGTGCCTTTTATAGTCGTATTTTACCAAAGTGTGCCTTTTATAGTCGTATTTTACCAAAGTGTGCCTTTTATAGTCATATTTTGCCACAGTTTGCTTTTTATAGGATATTTTACCACAATTGGTTTTTGTAGTAAATGTTACCAAAATTTTGCCAAAATTTGCTTTTAAAAGGAAAATTGGCCAAAATTTATTTTTATCGGAAATTTTGCCAAAATTGTTTTTTTTTATAGGATATTTTGCCAAAATTGGTTTTTTATAGGAAATTTTCCAAAATTGACATTTAATAGGAAATTTTGACAAATGTTTCTTAATTTTGCTAAATTATAAGGAAGTTGGACAAAAATTTACTATTTATAGGAAATTTAACCATAATTTGCTAATTATAGGATATTTGTCCAATATTTGGTTAATAGGAAATTACTTGTAAATTGTAGAAAAGGTTGACAGAATTTGATTAATTATTGGATATATTGCTTAATAATGTAACATTTTGGTAAAATTTGCTATATTATAGCAAAGTGTGCCAAACTTTTTTAAATTATAAAACATTTGCCCGAAATTTGCAATATTGCTAAAATTTGCTGCACAGAAAAAAATATCTCAAGAAAATTTTTAACAACACCGTTTGTTAAAAATATAATTTGTGTTCAACAATCTTTTTATTTGTTTCAATGAAAAAATTTATCAAATATACACTTTGCAAAATAGCACTCAATAAAACATATTTAATAATGAAATATTTAAATATTTCTTGATATTCAATAAAACAAATATTTGAATCAACGTCAAAACAGTATTTTTACAACTCTTGTCCATTTTATAATAGGTCAGAATTCTCATTCGTTTAACAGTTTTATTTGGTTAAATATCTTTAGTTTTGCCAAAGTCTCTAGAAAAAGGTTTCCGGATGGTCTGGCCTAAGCAACCAGCGAAATGCGCGTAGGAACTAGCTTATCCCCCAATAAAATATGTTAGTGTATTTATCAAAAAAATAAAAATTGGGAATTAAGCACATAATTATTAATAAAAAAATATAAAAAAATTCGATAAACATTTTATTTGATTTATTCAACATTTCCAACAATTTATTTTAACAAATCACGTAAACATTTTGTTGAAAAAAATTATTTTGGGCAACAACTTTTTTATTGATTCAATAAACTTGGTTGTTAACTAAAAACTCAATAACTATACCTACAAACTTTTTTATCAATAATGCCAAAATCGTCATCGCAGAAAATTCTAAAATTTTTTTTTATCAAATATGCGATTTTCGTATTCAAATATGAAAATTATTTTTTTCTGTGTGTTTATACAAAATTTTGCTAATTTTGCCATTAAAAAAAATTCAAGAAATATTTTGCGAATCGTTTATTTATAGAAACTTTTGCGAAAACTTGCTTTCATTTTATCCTCTGAATAAGCGCCTCCTTATTAGAGTTGCTATAGCTATTGAACCTTTTATTTCCTAAATTAAGTTTTTTTTCATTTTTCAACACTTCTCTTTCCTTTTTTATGTGTTTTTAGCCAAGTGTGAGACGTTAACTGCAATAACGATTTGTTCGATTTAGATTTTTCCCCCTTTTTATATTGACTAGCAGCAAAAGGAAACATGGATAAAGGAAAACTAGTTTGCATAGAAAATTAAACCGGCAGTTTCGTTCTATATAAACATTTTTAAAATCTAGTTCTTTTTAAGATGAACAACGAATATGGAAATTTATAACTATGACATAGAGTTAATTTTCAATAACAGAATGTGAATAAAATTTTCTTAAAAATATTTAAAAATAGAGAGACTTTATTCCAGACAGGATTTACTTGTTTTTGTTTCAAAGAATGCTAATTTGATTTAGTTATTTATTAACTTCCGAATTCGTTTTTATTTTTAAAAATTCAAAAATAAAAAAAAAAACCATTATATTGTTTTATTTAAAGAAGTCTAGAAAAATGTACTCAACAAATTATTGTTGCTAAGTAGTTTGTCTGCCAAATGACTTTGAAAAGTAACATTTAAATATTTTTCCATTTTGTTTAGCCCCCTGCAAAACTGCTGAAATATCGTTGCGACCAAACAAATTTTAAATTAATGAAAATCTTACCTGGACTTTGTGTTGGCTGTGGAGTAATTGAACACAATTTTTCATTAAATTAATCATTAGCTAAGTTTTTCCGACATCTTATTCCATTTTCAGTAAAATGACTTAATTAATAAGGATTTGAGAATTTTAACTTTTAATTTATAAACTTTTCCTTTTAGTCTATGAAATTAATTTGTGATTTTTTTTTATATGTTTTTTCATGACAATAATAGAATTAATTAAATTTTATGTAAGGAGTGAAAGCAAACAAAACCGTGTTGGAAGTTAACTTTTTTTTTTTTGAAGATTTTTTTGGCTACATTAATAACGTTCGGGAAAGAAATGCTGGGCAATTACTTGATGGAGATCTTTGTCTAACATAAAGATATCTTACGAGATCATAAAGCATAATAGAATTCATAAAAAAATAAAATTAAGACAATTGCAACGTTGGAATTTTGTAGTCTTGTTATTTCTAGAACAATTGTCGTCTCTTTTACGAACTGTTTCTTTGATTTTTGTTGCTTCAATGTGTATTTTTTAATTGCAAAGCCACTCACTAATAGATAATTCGATTGACATATTTAAAACAAACGCCACAACTAATGCAAAATAAATGCGTTAGAAAAATATTATTATTATCTTATGCGCCCCATACACTTTTCAATTCAATTGTCAACTGAGTCTTTCAACTGAATTGATGCTTGGCCACACACTTCATCAACTGAGTTGAAAGACTTCAAATTAATTTTAAAATTTAATGATATAAAAGCCAATTTTTAAAATACTTAACTTTTTTTTTTGCAAAAGAAAACTACAAACATTAATTTTGACAGCTAATCAATAGATTCGAGCACACACAGTACAATTGAATTGAAAGACTTAAGGTACGTTAAGACTAATGAAATATTTGATAGCAAACATCAAATATTTCACTAACGTAGTCTGAACACAAAATATTTTTGAGTGTCAAATAAAATAACAGCTGATTTTGAGCAAATAAAAGTATTTGCCGGCAAACAAATATTTGTCCAATGTGAACATAATGTGAACACAAAAAATCAAATATTTTAGTAGTTTTTGAGCAGACATTTATTTGATGTTACAAAAAAATTGTAAGAGCAAACAACGACAAATAAGTTTAGCCATGTTACCTATAGAAGCAATTTTTCTTGTAAGTTTTCGGATTCTTTACAGTTTTAAAGATTTTTTATAATTATAAGACTTTGCTATCATGCCGCTATTGGCAAATTTTTGCGAATTTTCGCTAATTTAGCAATTTTTACCGAATTTTTGCCATTCCTTATAGTTTTGGGCACTTTTAATAAATTTTATGGTTTGGTTTGAAATGTTAAAATTGTTCGCGAATTTTCGCTATTTTTGCAAATTTTTTATTTGTTTTTTTTTGTTTTCCCCGACATTTTGTATTTTTTAACCGATAAAGCGATTTCAAATAAATTTTAGGATTTATTTCCAAGTTTGCAATTTTTCGCGAATTCTTTCTGTGATTCTTTGCAGATTTAACGATTTTTAATAACTATTAAGCTTTGCTATCATGCCGCTATTAGCAAATTTCCACTAATTTGGCAATTTTTACCGAATTGTTGCCATTCCTTATGCTTTTATGGACTTTTAATCAATTTTATGGCTTGTTTGAAATTTTAAAAATTTACGCGAATTTTCGCTTATTTTGCAAAAAAAATTTTATTTTTTTTGCTATTTTCCGAAAATTTGTTTTTTTAAACGATTTCACATAAATGTTAGGGTTTGTTTCCAAGCTTGCGAGTTTTAGCCATGCTCGCGAAGAAGCGATTTTTCCCTGTGAATCTTTACAGCTTTAACGATTTTGAATAACTATTAGGCTTTACTATAATACCGCTATTAACAAATTTTGGCAAATTTCCGCTTATTTGGCAATTTCTACTATTTGTGAAATATATTTTGATTTTTGAACACTTTCATTTAATAATTATTTGATGCAAATATTTGTCTAAGTCTGAACGCATGGCAAACATGATTTCATTTATTTTATTTGACACTATTTGCCAACTGTTTTAACAAACAAGAATTGTCAAATATTTGAGCTTAGTGTGAACATTAAACAAATTATTTTTTTGTTTCACACAGTTTGAAGCAAATATCAGAACAAATATTTTTGTCAAATATTTCATTATGTAGTCTGAACGTACCTTTAGTAGTCAACTTGGAAAAATCAAAATCTTTTGATTTTTCTTCAACCAACTCGACAACCGTTAAAGTAATCAATAGACAAACCCATACACGCTTTGATTTAGAGAACAACCGACTCAGTTGACAACTGAATTGAATCGTGTATGGGCTGCTTTAAACGTGTTATGAGTACACGTATAGAAATGTATCATGTTATGGCTACTAAATATCTTGAAATCTTTGTACGCAACTTAATATGTTTTCAAAGTTATCAATATTTAGTTGTTAGAAAAATTATTTTTTTTTTTCGGTTAACAATACTCAAATGTATAATTGCCATAAACATTTAAATGCTTACAGTAACTTTAATATTGCTGATATTTTTTCTCTGCGTGTATGTTCCGCTTACCACTATCTTCAATAACTATATTTAAATCGGCCACTCACCCCCTGCATGGAAAAAAATCGTATGCTACTCCGTTGTTTAACAGCGGAAGTAAACTGGAGAAACGAATTTTAGAGGAATTGCTAAGCAGAATACGATTCCAAAACTTTTACTTTTCTATTAATCTACTTGTGTTGTTTATTTAACAAAAAAAAAAAATTAAATACTAAACATTCCTTCATTTCTAGTTTAATTGATCTCTTTCCTCTTCATGATTTTAATAAAGAATTCGAAAAATCACCTACAATTTGTTGTTAGCTTCTTCCTCTTTCCAAGGACACATACAAACAATCAATATTAAGTAACAAGCTACACAAATACACTACCACCAAACACAGAAGAAGAAAAAAAATATATTGTGCTAATGCCTTAATCAACAATCAGTCGTAATGTTACACAACTCTCCCCCTCTCCCCCCCCTCCCCCCCCTGTTGCCCATACCACCACCTTCACCTATCTTTTAACCTTTAAAGAGGTGCTGCTAATAGTAATAACAACAACAACTTACCACAGCTGCTTGATGTCGATGTTGTAACAGGAAACAAACAAATAAACATCATTTGTAGTAAATAGAGAATATAATAAAAAAAAACCCACAGGAAAAATATACTAAAACACTCAAACATTTTTGCAAGGTATCGAGTAATGTTGTGACGCCTTTTTGTCTGAGGGGTGCAACTGCGAAATAAAATATGTAAGTTGTAAAAAGAAAAAAAAAAAATATTACTCTAACTTCTTTTTTTTCTGTGAAACTGTAGGCGTTATTTACGCGTGACATTTGTAATTTTATGCAGGGTTTTCTTTAACAAAATAGTACACAAAACTGCTTCAAAATAAATTTTCTAGCTGTGAAATAAAGTAGTTCCCATTTTCTTTTCCTATTTTTTTTTTTTTTTTTTGCTTGTAAATTAGGACTTATTCACTCTTTTCAAAAGTGCGGGAGTACAAGATGTGTCAAGAGTTTTTCTAAGCACAAAATTGCCGCAGGTCTAAAGCAACAGAGTACTTTAAATGTAAATATACTCATGCTGCTGCCAATTAAGGTTCAAAAATAATTTTTTTTTTCTAAATGTTTTAGTCTTGAACCCGAAAAAGTTGAAATGTACAGAATAACACAAATAATAACTGGGTAATTATATGAGGAAACGTAGATTTGTACTTTGTTATTAAAGTTACAGTAACAAGGTCACTGCCAAAACATGCGAAGGTGTATAGTGGAATATTTAAATGTAATGAAAACGTTTGTTGTAAATGCCTATTTCACGTTGTCGAAAGAATTCTTTTTTTAATATTTTTTTTTTTCAAATGTACACAGAAAAATTGTCCAAAATTTGTCACCATTAATCAAAAATAAAATCAGTTTTAATTAAAATTTTATCAAGTGAATTAAACGTTTAATCAAGTAAATTAAACGTTTAATTAATACTATTAACTGGTTTAATTGATACTATTAATTTGTTTACTGCTGCAAATTTAATTAATTTTTTAATAATATCACAAATTTTTTAATTGAAATCAATTTTTATTTTTTTCTGTGTATGTTGTTGTACGCAAGAATTCTTTCGACAATGTGAAGTGCCCAGAGCGTTTTTGTTTTTAAACGCAATCAAATGAATTTATATCTACAGAGATTTTATTAAGATTTAATTATTTAAATATTATTAGAAAGTCTACACTGCAAGAAAACCGGTTCGTTGCGGGAATAAACCCAATTCATTGACCCCTTTTTATTAGGGCAATGAAAATGTTCATTGCTCATACTTTTCATTAGAGTAATGAAACATTAATTCATACTATGAAATTTTCATAACGGCAATATTTATGCATTCCGCAATCAAACTGAACGAAAGGATTTTCGTTGTAAGAATGTTAAAACTCGTTACATTTACGAAGAGTTTTCAAATTTTTGTTCGAAGTAACCTGAAAATTCAGCCAGCAGAATTCAGAAGAAAGTCTATTTTTTAAAGCTTAATTTGCTGAGTCTTAGAATTATATAATTCAGCTAAGGTAAAATATTTTTTATCTTAAAATATATTTATTCGACGGAAACATTTTTAATCAACTACTGAACAAATTTGCTTTATATGTAAATCAGCTAACTGAACCACACAAAAACAATTGTTTAATTCAGCTAAGCTAAAATAGTTTTAATCTTAAAATATATGTATTGGCTGAAAATATTTTTAGTCAATTACATAAAAAATTTACTTTTTATGTTATTCAGCTAGCTGAACTACGCAAAAGCTAATAAATACAAAAAATTAATTTAAATTGCGGTAAGTCTAAATGGAGACAAACCCGGGTAACTCTGTTTGGTAGGCGTATTTAGCATTAAGCTAAATCAGCTAGTGTGTATTTCAATAAACATATTTTATAAATCTAGCGAATAACACATACCAAAAAAAATTTGCTAAAAAATTTTAATTAAAATTCAGCTAGCTGAATTAAGTCTAAAAGTAGTTTTAGTTTTCATTAAACTATAATTTAGCTTAATTACTGAATATTCGCTGGATAAGAATACAACTTAGTCTTGCCAGTTAGTAAGTCGGTTTCGGAAAAGAAAAATTAAGCAACTAGGTTTATATTTGATTAAATTTAAGGACCTTCAACTAAGCTAGCTAATATATTGAAGTATGTATACATGCATATTTCTTTTAAATACAAGTTAAATAAATCTAAATGTTACATAGCTTGAAGATGTCCTATCTACAATTTTAAAAGTAATTGCTTGTAAACAATATAGCTTACTGAGTTTGTTAAAAACTTAAAAAATTTATCAATGAAATTTGTATACCTTTAACATGTACACAATTCTGCTATTATCATAAAAAAATAAAGAAGCTCAATAAAAAAATAATAATATATTTAGGACGTATTCAGCTAGCTGAATATAATTTTAAGGCTTTTGTTTTAAAGAAGATTTTATTTCTTTGATATTATTATTAAAGCCCGATAAAAAAATAATATATTTAGGACGTATTCAGCTAGCTGAATATAATTTTAAGGCTTTTGTTTTAAAGAAGATTTTATTTCTTTGATATTATTATTAAAGCCCGATAAAAAAAATAATATATTTAGGACGTATTCAGCTAGCTGAAAATAATTTTAAGACTTTTGTTTTAAAGAAGATTTGATTTCTAATTAATATTTAGCCAGCTGAATTAGTGAAAACAAAATAAAAATGTAATTCAGCTAGCTGAATTCAGTTTTCTGGCCCATAATTGTAAACATATTAAGTTTAAGATTGAAAACACATAAAATGGATAACAATATTTAACTTTTTAATTTTAAAACCATATTCAGCAATCTGTGTTTGGGGGAAAAATAAGGAAAACAAAAAAAGATTATGTGTCGAACTTCGACTAGCTAAATAAGTAGTCAAAGTTTGTAGAAACATCTAAATTAAGTAAAAAAAAAATTTAATTGGGTTCCTTATACTAGATATTCACTACGAGTGTCTTGATCAGGCAAACAGAATTGCAGTTAAATAAGTTTTCTTACATTATTAACCATCTCTTCGATAAAAAATTATATTATATTTACGGCCAATATCAGCAAGTTCAGTAAAAATTTACCATCAATTACAACTGTCAAAAAGATATTGGTATCTGGAAGTTAAAGCAATAGTTTGTCTTAACTGAACTTGGTGAATTTTACCGTTTATTAAATCTATTTAAATTTTAACCTGACATAAGTTAAACTGAAATTAAGTTAGTCTTAATAGTTTTGATAAATTCTTTAAAAACTAAATGTTTATTAAATTAAATCCAAAATATCCATCACTTTAATTTAATTTTGCTTAATCTTCTTTTTTTTTTTTTTGTTATAAATTCTTTGGAAACAAACCTGATACTTAATGTACTTTAACTTGAATTGGTAAAGATGATGTTAAAAAGGTACAAATACAAATTGAAAGCTTGATAATATTTAATATAACGTAAGCAGTTAAGTAGCTCAATCGAAAATGGTATAAACTTCTTAGCTACAAGAGGAGAATTTATTCCGGTTATTATATAAAAGTTATATGTTCTGTTAAGTTTTG
The DNA here is from genome assembly GCA_930367215.1 of Pollenia angustigena. Taxonomy (NCBI): domain Eukaryota; kingdom Metazoa; phylum Arthropoda; class Insecta; order Diptera; family Polleniidae; genus Pollenia; species Pollenia angustigena. The sequence goes on along the minus strand of OV884058.1, from coordinate 178,575,763 downwards.
TTTGCAGTAAATTATATTTAGTTGCAAATATATATAAATTCATTCCAATAAAGCAAATAATTATTAAGAAAATTTTGTATTAAATATATATTTAGTGGACTTGAATATGGACAATGTATTTTAGACGTTTTTCTATACCGCACTTATTCAACAATAGTGTATAAACTCAAAACTATTATTTTAATATTAAAAATTGTTTTGCTTCTACTGAACATTTTTAAATCTTGAGATAATACTTACTGTTTATTTTTGGTAAATATTATTTTAAGTTTTTTGTATTTTCTTTACAATATTTTTTTACCATTCTGACGAATTCAACCGATCCTATCAAAGTTAGATTTTCTTTAGTCTTAATACTTTCTTATTACCAATTTACCCACGTATGTCTTGAAACATCCTCTTGTTAATAACCACAAATCTGAGTACATATCACATAAACACATATGTATCTGGCTATTGATAAAATAAGTCAGCATATTCTCTTTCTGACACACACAAACACAATGTCACATTAAGGAAAATACATGTAAATATATAATTTTGTTTATTAACTTAGAAAGCATTTAAGTAAATTGATTATTATAATTGCATTCATTAGTGGAAAAGCCAACAAAAATCACTCACACACGCCAAATAAACACAAACATATTAACACACACACACTCACAAGCAGAGAGACACATTTAAAATAAACATACAATTATAAACAAAAGTGTCGTGAATGTGTACCGAAACTACATTTACAAGGTAACATATTTACATATGTATGGGTATGTAAACGACACACATATACATAAATGTCTGAAAACATATGTGTGTGTAATTATGCACAAAAGCATTAATATGTTTGTGTGTATGTTTTTTTGTGTGATTAAATCTACAACATCAAAACAAAACAATAAACATTAACGCAAAACATTCGTTTAATTGGTGTATGTATATGTTTATGTGTATGTATTACGGTTTTGAAAACGAATACATACAAATGTATCTTTGCGGCTTAATTTGTGTCAAATTGCTTGTGTATGTTTGCATATTTGTACCATAGTCAGTATGTGGTTGACCACAATTATTTGACTTAAGTTAATTTCAATTTTGTTATTTACAGGTATGAACAAAAACAATTCGAGTTCAAGATTCCCGGACAAACAAAGATAAACCATAAATGTAAGTAAATAGAAGTGTGGACAATAATTTAGTTGGCTAAAAGAATTTTCGTATACCACGGAATGTCACAAGGGTTTGTCTTGGCTATTATTTAGTGTCGACTAGGAAATTTACATCTATAAATATGATGACATACAAACATATTTAAATTCAGTTAAGTGTACTTAAAATTAAAAGTGTTTGTTAATTTCAATCGCATTCGTATTTAAGTTAAATATTATTAAAAAGGAGACATTGAATATCCTTAAAAAGCGATATAGTTCTTTGAGTATATTAATTTAGAATTTTAAATCTGATAGTAAAAAAACTCGGTTAAACAATCATTTTTATCAAATAACTAGCTGTTGTGTCCGGGCGCTGCTCGGGATTTTCCAAATAAAAATACTAAATTAAATACTGGGGAATTTTTTTAGTAACTCTACCGGGTCAAGATTTAAAAAAATGTATATATCACGGAAACAGCGCCACCTAATGGCATAAAGCTTTAGAGAAAACTGGCTCCATACTAAACTAATTTATTGTCCAAGGTTGGTGTCAGTCGGTCCAGCGGTTCTTGAGTTTTAGGAGCACATACACTGCACAAACTTTTTTATATATAAACCTTAATTAAAGAAAAATTTCGTTTATAAAATGAAATTTAAAAAAAGAAAACAAAAATGTTTTTTTAATGAAAATTCGGATGATTGACAAAATTTTTTTTTTTTTTAAATTTTAAACTTGACTTAAGATGTTTTGTCAAAATGACACAGAAATATATTTGGGTACCATTTTAATAACATTTCTGAAAATTCTGAATACGTTTAGATTATATATTGATTATAATATCAATGTTGCAAGTATTTATAGAATTTATATACATATTTTTTTTTTTTGTAATTTAATTAATTTTGCACATTGGTGCGTATGATGAATGGAAGGTGTTGTCATTGCAATTTAGTAAAACCAAATTAATAATGCTCATACGTACCACTTGATGGATTTGGTATATTACAGAGAACTGCAAAATCCACTATTTTTGTTGATTTACTCATACGCTATAATTTACATTTACTCTATGCCTGCAAAACAAAGTTCAAAATTGGTAATTTTGACATCGTTTTGTACACATTTGATTTGCGCATGTGTGAGTTTTTTATTGAAAGTGCTTTGTTTGCATTTATTGTTGCGCACGCAATAACAAACGGCATTTATTCTTTTGCTTTTGCATTTAATTTACACAACGACGAATGTAAATTGGTATGAGTACGAGTCGCTTTGTTGGTATAATTGTTGTTGGCATAAGTTCAAATAAACTAGTTGTATTGCCCAATTTGTTTTTGTGTTAACCCTGCAAATAATATTGGACCACCTGAATTTGATCAAATGGACTACTCATTAAACTAGTCCGATGTAATGCAAGCATGGACCATGTCATTATTAAAAAGTGTTTGTAGTGAGACGACATGTTTTGGTTTTTTAACGAAATGTGTTCGTTTTTTAACGGCTTCAAAACTTATCATGTATACCATGGAGTAGTTTTAAAACTACTCCTTAGTAGTCCAAAGGTGGGTTATATGGTCCTCCCCTAGGACATCGTAATGTTAAATAGACCAAGTATTTTCCATACGTTTGGGTTACTTTTGGAGTAGTCCTAGTCCCTTGTAGGCTACATTTTACACGCGTGCTTGGACTTTTCCTATTATTTGCAGGGTATTTTTTTAAAAGCGTAACAAGCAACATTAACAACATTGTACATTGTACATACAGAACTACTGTACTTTTTAAGAAATGATAAAAAATAAAAACGTCTTCTGTTTCTAATGAAATTGTTTTAGCTGCCGAATAGTCATCAGAACAATGATTTTTGTGTATTTTTTTTTTTTTTTTTTGTATATGTTTTTTACCAAAGCAATAATTGACGAACGAAGCTAAACATGGTATGAATGGCAAAGCCACTGTGCATGACTTGAATGAATTTTAAAACAACACCGATGTGTGTGGCTGGGAAAGTTTGATTGCATGAATACAAATGAGTGTATGTGATGTTGTTGATTTAATGCGAATTTTTTTCAATCGCACAAAGCCGTTCTCTGGTATATTTCTGATTATGAGGCATTTTCAGAAAATCACTTTTTGTGAAAGTGATTTGAAATCACAAAAAAGTGTTCTGGACAAAAAGCTTTTTTAATAAATGTGATTTTAAACCAGTCAGCTAAGTGGCCGCTGATTTAAAATTACTTGCTTATTTGGTTCCACCATTTTTAACTAAGTTAAAACTTTGTGGTTTTCAAAACACCCATTAATTACAATTGTGATTTACAGAACATGCCTGTATAAAACAGGGAAAAACCCCTATTCGTACGGGTTAGATCCAATTAAACTTCAAACCAAAGAATATCAAAGTTATTTTTGGGAAAACAATATTTATTATTATGTAATAGGATTTCCGTATGACGTGTTAAATTCCCAATTTTTTATATTCGATAAATAAACTGAAATTTATTGTTGAGGGAACGCTAGCTTCTGTGCGCATTTCACTGGTTACTTAGGTCTGATCATCAGGAAACCTTCTCCAAAGATTTTAGAAAAACTAAAAATATTATACAAATAAAACCTTAAAGCGGATAAGAATTATAAACACTCAAAGTCTTACTTGTAACAATATCAAAGCTTAAACAAAGCACCAACAATAAACAGTGGGTTTATCTTTTCTTACATTCCCCTACAATTTAATGGCTTTTTTCCTTTTTTTTACATTTATGGCCTCAAGCATAACAATATCTTAAAACTATAGTGCTATATTCATAAAATATTTTGGCCAGCCACTATACGCAACCAAGATCTTTGGCAACTAACGACAGAAGAATAAATTGGCAAACAAAAAAAAGAAGAAAATGGAGGTGGATAGGCCACACTCTGAGAAAAGATGCCACAAATATAACAAGAATGGCACTAAAATGGAATCCCCAAGACGATCAGTGAAAAACGTACTTGGACGATATGGTTTCACGTGGGACGATGCCGCAGTTGAAGCTAGAGACAGATAACGTTGGAGAAATCAACATGTTGAAGCCCTTTGCTCCATTGAGGAGTAAAGAAGGACAAAGAGAGATAGTGCTTTGGTAATTTTTCTTGTTATTTCAAGTAGTATTTATAATATAACAGGACTTCTTTCTTAATATATTTCTTCTACTTTTAAAAATAGGACACAGATAATTTTGTTTTCTGCTTTACGAAACAAAGATTAAGTTTAAAATAGTTTGTCGAACATTTTAAAAAGAACACACAATTTCACTCCATAACTAACAAAAACAAAGTCATCTCATTAAAATCGTTTGCTTATGTATTTGTTTTGTACGCTTTCAAGAAAACAAAATATACGCTTCAATATAGCTTTTTATAGCTGTATATTGCACAATGAATTTGCTCCTGTGCCTAAAAGCTTTCTAGCATGAGTACACAATATGTGTTGTGTTAAAAAAATTTTCTATCTATAAGAGGAGCAAAAAAACGTTCATGTAAAAAAGGGAATAGGATCATTATATTCTAAATTTATAGCAATATTTGAGTTCAAAGCGCGTGCTCTTACACTTAAAGCACATCAATAATATTTAACAAGGTTTTAATGAAGACAACACCACAACATATTTATCCTATTAGAAGGGGATATGAGAGAAAAATAGTTTATGACTCACCCTAATATTCTATGTTTTTACAAAAAAGTTTTCCATTCAAGCAGTATTTTTAGCGATGAGCATAAAGGGAAAACAAGCGTTAATACGTGACTCTGTTTCAAATCAGCATCTTAGGGTTTTAAAATAATTAGATTTGAATAAAGGAAACGTAGTCTTGATAGGGGCTAAGGCAAATACACTCAAACAAAACGTTTAAATATTTATTTGCTTTTTAGACAGCTTTTTTTATACGAAAACTGTAAGCAAACTTAAAAAAATTGTAACGTTTTGTGTGGTAGTGCTTCAAAAATCTTGAAAACCGTATTTTGCCATTATTCAGCACTGAAAATGCTTGTAAAGCAAGAAAAACCAAGACTATTTGGCAAGCCTTACTTTCTAGTGTACTTTACATCAAGCTCAACCCGCATATGCCGACTTTCGGATTACATTTAAAACGTAATAATTTCTAAATAAGGTCTTCAATTTGTTAGGCCCATGCAAATTAAGGTTCTTATTGTAAAAGACGCAACGCAACATAAAAAATTCATTGCAAGCAAAAACAAAGTCAAAAATATTTTATAATTTTATTGTTGCTTTCTACAGAAATTCATATTGCATTTTAAAATGTTCAACGCCACAAGATATGCAATGCAGCATTTAAAATTTAAAAACTTAATATGTGACAGGGAAAGTTAAAAGGGATCGATGAGTCGAAAAATCAATTTGTACTTTTTTGGTAATTATTATAGTAGACAACAAGCTTTTTTCTAATGCAACAAACCGCAGCTTTCGAACTGCATTAGTTTTGTCATAAATAAGTTTTAAAATAGACACTTTTGATAACAAAAAAAAGTAACAACTAGTCTGATCTAGGGATTGCTGTTCGGTTTTAACCGAAATCGAAACCGCGGTTTGAAATGCCTAAAAACCGGAACCGAAAACCGACAAAAAAACCTCGGTTTTAGCTTTTACTTTAACAATATATTTATGCTCAAAGAAATTGCAAATTATACACCTTGAGAAAAAATATGGTTGGGCATGGTTACGGCAACAACACTATGTTTAATGTAGCAATATATTGTTGTCGTACACAAATAATTGTTATTTTTATTTAATATCAACAATATTATAGTTACTGTAAACATATCAATGTTTATCGCAATTATGAATTTGAGTATTGTTGACCGAAAAATAATTATTTTTCTAACAACTAAATTATGATAACTTTCAAAACATATTATATTTCCCACAACCATATCATAATATTTAATAGTCATAACATGATAACTTTCTATACATTTATCATATTATGTTTAAGATGCAATCAAACTATTTTTACTCTAATAAAATTATGCTAGCGCCATTTGTAAAATAATTTTGAAGAAATTGTGCCGTTTTTTTTATTTGTGAGCGGTTAAACAATTAAAAGATAAAATTCCATAAAAAAAATAAGTTTAAAGAAATTAAAAAATTAAAATATTAGCGGAGTTCATTCAAGTATTAGTGATGTAATAGTGCAAATGCAAAATATCATAGTTTTTTTGTAAAATCCAACAACAAAACACACAGAGATTTCGTTATATTTTATAAAAGTGCTACGATATTTCATCAACATCTTAAAATCGAAAAAATGGACACACGCGGTTGCCCATGAAAACCACAGATTTTTCATTTGCTCTTTTGCAAGCCTCATATTGAACTCCGCTATTTGATTAACATTAAGAAAAATTGTAAAAAGCCACAAATAAAAAATCGATGCAAAAATATTTTAATTTATTTTGTATTTTTATGACAGCTATGAAAGGTGCTGTATCATAATATGATTGCTTCTAAATTTATTATGATTAACCTGATGATAATATGATTACTTTTAGCTTATTATGATTAACATGACAATAATATGATTAATTTCTTAGCTTATTATGATTAACATGACAATAATTTGATAACTTCTTAACTTAGTATGATTAACAGAATAATAATATGATTAAGGGAAAAATATTATGATGACATATTACGAGTATATTTAGTCATAATATGATTCAATAATAATCTCAATATGGTGACTGCAATCATAATTCTTATCATAATATGTTGATATTAGAATATGTTTACCACAACCATTTTTCTTTGCGTGTACATAATACTCGAACTTCATATACAGAAACTTAATAAGTAACAGCCTGCAACTATGACAAGTTATTTCAAAATTCTTAAAATTCAAAATAAGTACTAAGAAGAACAAATGTTACCTTTTTAACTCTTAAGTAGTCACCCAACCTGGGCCTGGCTGTGACCACTAGTATTTTGTATGAAGTTTTTGGGGCTATAGCATTTACATTATGTCGGGAAAAAAAATAATTCTTGATACGTTTTATTTTGATTTTATTTACTGCAACACATATATAAAAGGACAGGGTCTGGTCAGGGCCAGGTGGATAAAATATTCACAAAACTTTCATTTGGCCAATTGCGACGCCCGCGGTGTTTATACTTTTTTCTCATTTTCTAGTAAAAAAAAACACACTTTGGAACACTTTGGGAAATACATAAAGTTTCGTTCTAACATACTTAATAATTATATTAAAACAAAAACTGGAAAAAAGTAAAAAAAACGCCTGGCCAGGCCCAGGTATATAATTAAGGGTTAATAAAAGTACCTGTATTGAAACAAATAAGAAAATTGTTTTACATACAAAAAAATATAGATGTTTATCTATGAAGTTTAACTTTGATATTTTCAAAACCGAAAACCGAACCGAAACCGACCGGTTTGAATCATTTTAAAACCGAAACGGTTTTACATTTTTACGGTTTTTAGCAAACTCTAGTCTGATCTGACAAATTTTTCTGCAATTGATTTAATTTTCTTGAAACTCATCACTCAGTGGTTTTCGGGGTCGCGATGATTATGATTTTAAAGTTAAATTTTTAAAATTCAAAAAGGCGGAACCAATATGGCGAACTAGCTTTTTAAAAATTTATCGGCATAGCTTTTGAAAATTTGAAATGGATGATTAAAAAATATAAATATACGCTGTTTTTAATTAAACAAAAAGAAGGTTTATAACTTCACTATTTATTTTAAAAATAAAAACAAACACAATAACTTAAAAAACTTAACTAAAACTAATTCTGCTTCTTATATTTTCTTTTCTTCACATTCACATTTCACTTTTTAACCTGAATTAGCATTTCTGCTTTTCATTTCTACATCTACCAATTTCTGATCTTTATTTTTGTTGTGGTGCTACATCGTCTGCTTCTTTGATGTCAGAAAATAAGTCACGAATATTTTGTATTAACAGTTACAACTGATTTCCAAAGATAACGCGCTGTAATTTTCACACAAATACAGTTTTTCCACTTTTGTAATCTCATCTTCTGAAACACATTTTACTGGTAAATAAGATTTTGATATATAAAAACCGCGATTTTGAATTGAGAAGGTAACGAAGCGCGCAGTACAGAAGTTAATGATTTAGTTTATTCACTTTTGAAACAAAACTTCCTTTATTCAGTTTTTACTATTTTATTTTTTTTTCACTTTTATAACACTTTGAAATTAAAACAGGCTTCTCCTTAAAAGAAAACTATTTTCACAATTCGAAAAAATTACTTTTGCCAAAGAGTAGCATTCGCCATATTGAATCAACTATGCTGAATTAAACAATTTTGAAACTGTACTGCTTATCTGTAACCCCGAAATACCAGAGTAATTAGCAGGGAAACCGAAAATATGCAATTGCATGTTTTTCCTTGTGTGATCAATGAAGGCAGAAATAATATATCTATACGTTTTAGAGCTTTTTATGAATTTTGATATCGATTTGTTAGTGCATATTTTCGCATATTTTTGCATACTTTAGTTCAAAAATCCTTTTTGCAGCATCTTTTAAGTTTTAAGCGCATATTTTGCCTTTAAGAAGCATATTTTGATACATATTCGATTTTTTCAGATGACTCCTGTGAGCTTTCGCATCAAATAAAAAAAAAAATTTTTTTCGAAATTCTGGTTAACAGTGATGGCTTTTCTGTTTTATATATCTATCTGCATACCCAACGTGTTACTTTAATTTCGCCATCCACATTTAATGTTCACTCTTATGAAGACAAAGCACGTTGTCGCTAAAGATACATTTTATCTTAAACTTTAAAATTTTATATAAAAGCCAAATTTAAGGAAAAAACTATTATAAACATACGTTTTTGGCGATGTGTGCAATATATAGAAATCTGAGCCAAACTTTTATACGACTGAGAATCACTTTTTAAAGTGATTTAACTATGCCCATCCGTCCGGCTGGCTGGTTGTCTGTTGATGTTAACCTTGTGCACAAAGTACAAGTTGCAATTTTGTATATAATTTGATCAAATTTTGTAAATACATTTTAATTGTAACAAGGACGAAGTCTATGTAAATGGTTAGAATCGGTTCATAATTTTACATATTCCCCATAAAAACTTCTTTCCAAATTATACTCTTTGTGTACGTAAGAGCCATCAAACTATGTTGGCATTTAGATTAAATTCGCCCAAAAAATATGTTACAGAAAATAAAATTCTCTTCGAATTGGTCTCTAAATACAATGGTGTTTGGGCTTTACCGATTATAATTTTTGTATTGTTTTTTAATGCAATGTTGAATATTTTGTTATTAAATTATGAATTTTTGATTTTTTTGGGGAATATTTTTAACAATATTGAGGGCATATTTTCGAGTTTTTGCTGCATATTTAATGCGGATAAAACGCATTGTTAGAGCATATTTCTGGTTTCCCTGGTAATTAGCTTAAGGCCAATTCACTTAATTCTTATGAAATATTTTGAGTTTTGAAAGTCTGAATTTTGATTCATAATCCCATACCAGATTCGTAAGCAGCGACCCAGTAAACCCCTAAATGACTAGTTTCAAGCACATCTAATAATATAACAAAAAGTCTGCTTTATTCGATCGCCCATTATAAATTTTTAAAATCGAATACCAGATTCGTAATCAGCGACCCCGAAAACCCCAATATAAATATTCAAAATCCAAAACCAGATTCGTCATCAGCGACCCCGAAAACCCCTGAGTGACGGGTTTCAAGCAAATCCAATAATATTACACAAAAGTCCGCAATGTTGGATCCCCCCATTATAAATGTTCAAAATCCAAAACCAGATTCGTCATCAGCGACCCCGTAAACCCCTGAGTGACGGGTTTCAAGCAAATCCAATAATATTATAATATTTGATTGAAGCCATAAAAGCGTTCAGGGGCATCAAAATCAATTTGTTAACTTCAACGTTGTTTTTCTCCAAATCTTATTTTCTGCTTATAAGTCCCTTTTAACTTTCCGTGTCACATATTAAATTCTTTGTTTTTGGTTTCAATATAGTTTTTGGCGTTGCGTTTTACACAACAAGCGTCTAAATCTCAAATTCTGCAATTTAGCAAACCTCACACACAATCAAAAAAAAATACGTTATTCCGGTTTTTCAGAAAAACAAACAATTTATTTAATTTTCGGAAAGAAAAATAAAACCCTCATGCCTCCTTGCAGTTTTATGATAATTTTAACAGAATTGTAAAAACACTAGAAAATATAATAAATTAAATTTCCTTTGCCTTTTATTAACCTAATTACTTATATCCTTAATCTTTCATTTTCTTTTTACTCTATCCCTTGATTTTATATTGTAACCATTTCTGAGTCTTAAAAAATTATTAACTGAAACTCTTTAGGCACACACACGCATACAAACACACCAGGGTTCCTTATTTCTCGGATTTTTTTCCATTGCTTTTTATATATAAAAAAAACCAACGAACAATTTTATAAAAAAAAAATCACAATTTTTTTTTTAATTGTGGAAAATATGCACTGCGCCCAGCGCCCATTAAGCACAACACAAACATTTTCACAAAAATAAATTAAAATTTTTTTAAAAAATTTCAAAAAAAAAACTAAACTTGCATGCAATACACAGACAGGCTATTAGTGCTGGAGTCTTGCATATCGCAACAATAACAACACTAATGAGAAACGTTGCTAAAATTTTTTGTTTGCTCATTCCTTCATAAATGTAAGAAAACACTAAAGTACATTAAATATAATGTATTAGCTGCGTTCGTTTACCCCAAAATTTGTAGTGGATTTTACTGAAATGCGTTCGCGTACACATAAATTTTTAAAATTTTCATATTACTTAACTACTGGATTTTACTTGGATTTTACTGGAATAGTAAACGAACGCACATATTTTTTCTATTTTTACTTCGATGTTATTAACATTGCTTATTAAAAGCTAATCTCGCGAAGCCGTTTGTTTGGCTTATCTGTCTACAGAATAACTAAAATTGTTCTGGTTTATAACGAAAAACGGAACACTTCATAAGGTCTGTTATTTTAGTGAAAATATTTATGGACGGTATTAATGGTTGGGTACTTATACACAAACACTAAAAGAAAAAATATCGTTTCTGGGTGTGTGTTCCGTACGCCAAATAATGTTCGGCTTATTTTGAAACACTGCACACGATACTCCAAAAACTGACGCAATGCAATCTTACGTGTGAAGACGCGAAAACAACAGCCTTAACCTTTATGTGCTCGGGATTTTGAACTTACGTTGGCGGTCGAAATTCTACATTTGTAGCAAATATGTATTTGTATGGAAAACTATGTCCACATATCAAAAAACATAAGTAGGAGAGTGTTATACTTATATGCGTATTTGTAAAATATAATAAGGTCAAATATGCATGCACACTAGGCTTGCCAGAATAAACCGCCAAAAAGCTTGGCATTGAACAGAAAAAGCTTGATTTTTCTTTACAATTAATATTTCGGTCAAATTGACAAAAAAAGTTTTCATTATTTATACCCTCCAACACACGTGGACATACATACGTAAGTTCGTTTTTTATATAAGTTTATTATTTTTACAATATTGATCTAATAAATGCAGAGTTGATTTAACGATCCCCGTCTATTCCTCCGTCGGTTTTTCTGTCCGTGTAAACGTTGAAATGGGTTTTTATAAGAAAATATGTATTTATAAAGTCAGGAATAGCTTGCAATTGAAATTCGGCCATATCGGTCCACAAATGTCTGAGATATCCACAACAAATTACAACTGCATCTAATTTTTACCCATAAAACTTAACTATTGAAAGTCTTGTTATACATTGTGAACTTTATTTTTCAACATTTGCATAACATAAACTTAAAATAAACGGTCTATAAATGATCTAGTTATAGACAAATAACTACCTCGTTCTTCTAGAAATCACGGTTTTGGTACAGGAACGCTCACCTAATATGGGATAGAAGGATTTAATTTTACTCCGATACTTTGTATAATATCTGTTAATCCAAAATTGCTTTCTAAAGCCAATATTGATATAATTGGTATGAATGAAATACAAAATAGAGCCTGATAGTCCTGCTATACATTCTTCCTCTAACAATTCAAAATTCCTTGGGATAAAAATTCCCACAGCTCTTTCTGACAAAATACATTACATACATAGCTGCAGTCCAAAAATATCAAATAGATCAATAATTGTTATTGTTTCTTGATTTTCTTAGCAATTTAATGGAACAATTTTTCAAATTCCGGTTTAGCTAGGCAAAATCAAGCCAAATCAAGCCCGTCTGGCAAGCTTAAAGCACACGCATGAGTACACAAACGTGCACAAAAAACCAAAGTTAAAAAAAAATACTAAACTACATGTTCACGTGCCCCATTCAAACAAATTCGAGTTGATTAAAAGAAAGATGTGAATTTCCATACATTTCCATACATGCCAGGAGATGGTCATTTTGAAAAGTTGGGTCTGGGGAGTGCTCTAAATTACTTTTTTAACGTGTCAGTAGCCAAAACTGCTTAGAATGGATTTTTGGGAACCTACTGAAAATTGCGGAACCTATTGTTGTGGAAATTTTTTTTATATTCAACTTTTTCTGTAAAAATGCTACAAATGTAGACTACCGAGCACATAAAGGTTAAGCCGAGAAAGATGAAGATGCTTTCTGTAAGCCAAATGCTCCCAAGAGAAGTATTGGAGAAACAAAAATATGCAAATTTACGTTGTGTATGTTTACCCGTCTTTGTAAAATTACATCAAAGAAATATTAGTAACTGAGACCAGTAAATACGGCAGGATATGTTTTTGGAACCTTAAAAATATTACATACTGAAAAAATTGGAGTTAAATTACTATGACGGATTTGAATGCTTTTATAGGCATCTTGAGCAACACAATACAGGCTGCATTTGTGCTCTAACACACAACAAATATACATGCATACATATTTCGGTCCAACTATGTATTAAAAGAGGTTCTAACTACTTCTGAGACAAATTCGATTTGACGAAAGGCAAACTAGAACCTCAAGAGCCCAAACAACGAAAACATCATTACTTTTAATATATTTAACCGTTCATGGGTTGTAATCGCAAAAATTTTATCCACAAAAATTAATAAAAAATGTCGGAGGTAAAATAGAGGGAAATATACCCAATAATAAAAAACTGAGCTTCAAACGTATCAGGTTTGTAAGAGAGAAATTTAAGCGTTTCGCTTACCATCTCGCTTACAGAAGATATGAATTTTATTCGTTTCCTTATTATAATGCATCTCTTTATGTCTTACTGCGAAGCCCAAAAACGTGCGCTTATTTTTTAAATGTATATTAATGCTTCGCAAAAAAAGAAAGTTTTTTGTTGGGAAAGAAAATCAAAAAATAACTTAGTTATTTTTTGGTCATGACAGCCTTTTTTAGGGCGTTCTGATGAGGAATGATCCTTTTTTTTTGCAAAATTTATGCTGTGTTGTTATAAGCAAGTATACGTTTATATATAACACGCGTGTAAAGAGTATCACACAATGGACTAGGACTAGTCCCAAGGAACCCTAAGGTATGGCAAAAACATGGTCTATTTAGCATTACGATGTCTTAGGGGAGGACCATATAACCCACCTTTGGACTACTAAGGAGTAGTTTTAAAACAACTCCATGGTATACACAAGAGGATTAGTTTTGAAGTCGGTTAAAAACGAAAGCACGTCGTTAATAAACGAAGACATGTCGTCTCACTACAAACACTTTTTAACAATGACATGGTCCATGCTTGCATTACATCCGACCAGTCCATGGAGTAGTCCATTTTATCAAAATGAATCAGGTGCTCCAATATTATTTGCAGGGCAACTATAGTTAATGGATATAAAAAAGCTTTTGTTACTTCTCCATTTAAACACTCTAAAATATTTGCATAAATGCACTAATTGACATTCAATGTATACAAAAAACTGGGGACTGTTGCGATAAGCTTAATATACTGAGTTTGTTGTTACAGTTATTCTTTACTCTTTTTCCATTACATGCCTGCTTCGCAGTAATGGAATGCCGCAGAACTTTAAAAGTTATTTTTTGGTTATATCAAATGTTACAAAGCATAAAGTAAAAGATGAAAATAATCCACTGTAATTTCCGGAATTCGCCATCATAGATTAACAGAAATTTTCTCAATAGAAACCCTTAAACACATGCATCACTTCATAAGTGGCTGACCAAAGTAAAAGGAAGAAAGTAAAGCGTTTATCAACCAGAACATTATGGACGAAAATGGTAAAAACTATATTTTACAACAAACACAAGAATAATATAATAAAATAAAAAAATTTATTATATTATGTATAAAAATCATTTCCCTTTTTGCCAACATGTAAAATATGTATACATATTTCTTCTTTTTTTCTTGTATTCAAACTTAAAAAAGGATACATGCAGCAAAAGGATAATGTTAAATAAATCTTAAATTTTCTCTTGTAGAAAATTACAAAAGAAAGGAAATGGTATAAAAGAAAAAAAGTCAAGGCAAATAATATGATGAGAACATTTTTACAAAAGTATGGGAGTGTGTAAGTGTTTTCTATATGTATTATTATATGGAAAATCTAATATATAAATCATATTTTATGATAAAATATTAAGAAGATTAAAACTAATGCATAAAACAAATAATACATTTTAAAATATGATTTTCTGCTTTCATTTTTTTAACACTTTTGAACACAATTTATTGTCTTTGGAATGAAGGGGGACAAATAAAAGGTGTAGAGGTTGGAGGAAAAAAAAACCTTCAATTCGATTTTAATAAACATTTTTTATGCTAAAATCATCATTATTTTTTCTGCATTCAAGTTGTCATTTGAACATCAACCCCTATCAGTTTTTCTTTTTTGCACTTTCTTAAATGCTTCATTCAAATTGAGGATAAATACACACGAATGAAATATATCGAAGGGAATGAATATATGTATTGAAATGAAATACCCTACGAAATAAAAAAAGGAATGCACAATGGTGATGATAAAAAGATAAAAAGAAAACATAAAACATATAGTTTTTAAAATTTTTTTTATAAATGAAATTTTTCTTTAATTTTTGTTTATATAATTATATACTTCACCACAGGTGGTGAATAGGGTATATATAAGTTTGTCATTCCGTTTGTAATTCTTATAATATTGATGTTAGACCCTATAAAGTATAAATATTCTGGGTCCTTATGAGGAGCGAAGTTGATTTAACGATGTCCGTCTGTCCGTTGAAATGGGGTTTCCGAAGACCCCATATATGATGGGGGCCAGGTTATTATACATTTATGTCACATGTGGTCCGGAATTGTTTGCTATTGAAATTCAGCAAGTTCGGTCCACAAATGGCTGAGTAATGAGTAAAAAACCACGACTGCCTCAAATTTTAAAATTTATCATGTTTTGCATTATTAGTTCTTCCGTAAGTCCTTTCATAATTCTGAGATTTTGTCTGAGATATTGTCGCAATCGGATTTTTGGGACTATTGTCCCAACCAGTTTTTAATACAAATGGGACAATATGTCCCACTAGTATTGAAACTATGTAGAAAATCTTATAAAAATGTGCTCAAAATTGGCGACCGTTACTTCTTTGATAAACTAACACAAAAAGTTCGACTGGGACAATTGCAAACGTGATTTTTTTGCTTTTAAGAACCAATCGGATCATTCAAACATTGTCTGGGATGTATTATCCCAATAGGACCGAAAGGGTAAAAGGTCCAATTTGTCATCAGATGGCTTCAGAAAGTTGCGGAAAGAATAGGACATACATGCAAACATCCTGAAATACTAAGAAATTATATATTGTATAGATAGATTAAAGTATTTGCTGTTTAATATTTTAGTATGACACGAACGAAAGATTTTTAACCTAATTCGGGGTCGCTGAATCCAGTGGTGCTAGCCGTTTTTTTTAATTAGCTTTGGTTTTCGAGATATACCGTTGTTTCGAAAATTAAGGATGTTGCACAACATATTATTACTTTTTTCCTGTTGTCCAAGTAATTTAAAATTGAATAAAGTTTTATAATGCCCTCATACTCAGTACAAAGGAAAGTTTCAAAATTGTTCTTTTTCATTAGTTTCCGGACGATTAATTGTAACAAAATAAAGAAAATACCACTAACATAGTAATACTGCAACAGCATCTAGTATAAGCCTGATAAGATACCGGGCTTCAGTAGGTAAAGAAACACGCATTAGTGTTGCTCGAACTGTTCGCACTGGAGAAGGTATGGATATTGTACGAGAAAGTGTCATTACGGATCCATCCGAGTCTAATCGTCGACGTGCTACTCAATTGGTCATCTCTAGAACAGCTCTGAGGCTCATTCTTAAAGAAGTTTTTTGGAATGTTTTCCTACAAAAATCAATTGACTTCGGAACTAACACCTAAGGATGCACGACAATGGCGATGATATGCCAATCAGTCAGTTGAAGTTGGCCAACCGTGTTTATAAATAAATAATTTGAAGGGTGAAGTAACTAATAGGAGCAAAATACTTAAAACACTTTACTTTATTGGATATAAAAAAAAGTTCTCATTTTGCATTGCCAAAAATTCGTTATGCATTAAAACTTATTAAATGAGAAAAAAAAATTGAATCGTTTTCATTGTTTAGATTCCAACTTTAGAACATTTTCAGCCATTGTGGTCTAAAGAAGTCCCTTAAATTGACTTCTGTCTCAAAATGTTTGACTTTGTCGTTAAAAATACTTTGCCGTATTTAAAAAGATCTCATAAAAAAATCATGTCAAACGAGAGGAAAATTTTTGTTAATTTTATTTATTTATTTTTTTTTTTTTTTTTTGAGAGAAAAATTTGACTTGATATCTGAACGATAATTTTTTTCCAAGTAGAAACTCGAGTTTTATAGATTTTAAAATGGCAAATGAAAATGAAGCATTTTCCAAAAGGTTTTATAGAGATCCGTATCAAACACAAGAAAAATTTGTAAGCCTTTTTAGGAAGGAAGTTCTATAGCATGTAGAATCTCAGACATTTGATAAGCCAGAACATGCCCTGCCTGCTTAATTAACTGTCTAAAAAAGTCCTACAGAGAATATACTTATGTGTCTTAAGAGTCACTAGCATCTTGGCGTTCTACTCTAGTGGTTGTAGACAATATTTCAAGCTTATCTCGGGTCTGAAATTTAAAGGTGCCACGACTAATCGTGGGAAAGGGTTATGAAAGACACGAGGCTGGAGGATTGCTTGCTTTCTATATTTCAACTGTGTTTTATTGATATATGCATGGCATTAGACCTGATTTTAAAACATGTACTCCATTAAGTCCTTAATACATCTCTCTCGAAAAGGCTCGTTTCACTTTTATCGAGAACTAACGAATGTCTCAGTGTCCTTTCGCGACCTAGTAGAAGGATATATTCCTTAAGGTAAAACGAGTAAATTGTAGTATAAACACAAATCCCTAAGATAAAGATTTTTAAGTCTGTCAGTTTAATGATCGCCTTTTGAGACAAACGAGTCTAAAGTTCGATTTGCTAACCTGCTTTTCTGAAAGTATCAGCTGTCGAACCAAAGTAAATTAGTTGTTAGTATACGAAATCCTGATTGTAATGTTATATGATTTCCGTTTGTCATATGCTAGAATGGTCGCCTGTCTTAATTTTTTAACAGACGGAAATTCTATATTCAATTGTAATTTTAAATTTGAGTAAATGGATATATGCACATGCCGCTAACGACGAGGTACAATGACGCACTTGTAAGATTATCCAGAAAAAAATATAGTTTGGCATAGTCACAGACAATTCATTTAGTATGGATGCAGAAACTTTGTCAATATTTATTTATGGCATTCAAAGTATATGATTGCTTAATTCATAATATAGTTGAGGCAACAAAACATGGTTGCAATAACCATAATTTGTGCAAACCCAACTTTGAACACTTAATGGTTAATTTGGTAACATTGAAAACCCAAAGTTCTTAATAATCTCCTAGAAAAACATCAATTTCATCAAAACCAAAAAAAAAAAAACAATTTCCGCTTTATGTAACAAACAAGAAATGAAATTAAGCTTAGAAACTTATAACGCTTTCTTAAACACCTCTTCCCATGTAGAGTATTCCAATGGTAAAATCTTGACCTAAAAACACTTAAACATTAAGTTCACTTTTTGTTTACTTTTCTCGTAACTGTTTTAATTTTTTTATGTTTTTCTTGCAGCTTATTGCATATTAAGTTCTCATTTTGATAATAAAAACAGTGTTTGTTTTTCTTTCTATGCAAATGTGTGTGAGTAAGCACCTACGTGTATACAAGCACATACAGAAAGAACGTATACATATGTGTGTGAATGTGTCTAAGAGAGAAAATGTTAAAATGTTATTTTGCTTATAGCAGTAATTTTATATTAATTTGCATTTACCCATACTATAGCAATAGTTGCTGGCTGTTATTGCTTGAATGTATTATAAGTACATGTATGTATCGATGCATTTATGCATGCATGTATGTATAGTAGTAGTAGTTGTACTCCCTAAATAGGGATTTTTTGCAATTGGGGATAAAAATTTAGTGGAAATCACTAGGCAATTTTTTTAAATGGAAAAAACAACTTTTTCCCTGGGGATTTTTGGTGGATATATATTATAAAAAATGTCATTTGTGCAATGCTAAGACCGATTTGGTACCGATGTGGGTAAAAAATTAAGTCCTTTCCCAAAGTTGTTTCATACCAAGGCGCTGATGGTCCAGAACCTTTTCCAGAGCATGCAGAAATAGTTTTAAAAATCTGTATCTACAAGCAACGCTTATGTTGAACAAGTCTTTTCTATAATGAATACAAACAAAACAAAAATTCGCAACAGAATGAGTTGGTTAAAATAAA
This sequence comes from Pollenia angustigena, assembly GCA_930367215.1. Classification (NCBI taxonomy): domain Eukaryota; kingdom Metazoa; phylum Arthropoda; class Insecta; order Diptera; family Polleniidae; genus Pollenia; species Pollenia angustigena. Next base: position 178,556,707 of record OV884058.1, on the reverse strand, counting down.
TATAAATTTAAAAAAAATTTTAGTTTGATGTGAGATATTTATTCCATCTTCTTAATTGATTATACTTTGTAATACATAAATAATGTACAATATACTTACGTTGTTCATATCGCTCATTTGCTGCAAGACCGGCATAACTCAAAACATGCAATTTTGGAGTTAGAGATGCAGAATTGTTCGCTTTGTTTTTCTTTGTATTGTGTGTTAAATTCATCTTTATATCTTTTATACTTTCCCAGTTTGAAGAGAATGTGTCTTCTTTTTTTCTAAGTAGTTAGAACAAATCAAAAACTTTAAATGCGCTTTTCGCGAAATGGAATTTTTGAGTTATGCCAGTCTTGCAGCAAATGAGCGATATGTACAAAAAAATTGCATTGGCTGATGAACCAACAGATTTTGATTCTTTAGTTTTTGGAATGATAAACATTGATGAAAATATTCTAAAGATTCAGAACAGATCATCTTAAATTTTCTTCCTAATCTGTTCGGTTATTTGCCATTTGAATATATTGGCTGAGTATTGTTGCACCAATAAGTGGCCTAAGCTAGTCCGACCACCATGCTGAAGATCTTCCCCATCTTCGTTTGCCTTCAACTTTTCAATCTACCATTAAACTCTCTATTGGATCTTCTCTTCTATTGATGTAAGCAAAATATTTAAAACAGGATCTTCTTATTATTTTCATTAATCGTTCTTTTATTGACAGTTTTTCTAAGATTAAGCATTCGTTCAAAATTCAGTCCATGACTCTCTTAGAAATCTTCGGTGTACCCAAAATTCAAAACTTTCGAATTTTCTTCTTTCGGCTTGTTTAATCGTCTATCTTTATGCTGCATGTTTGGCGATTGGCAAAATTTGCATATTTGCTCCTTTGAAATAATATAAGGGTATTTTTAAGCAGCTGTGGGGATTTTTGGGTATAAGAAAATAGCTATTTTGTGGATTTCCAGGGGATCAGTTTTAAAATTAAACTGGGAACCCTGTGTTGTAGTAAAAAAAATGCAAACATACTCGACCTCTAGTTGTTATTGCTATTGCCACTGCTGCATCAGAGATTTTTAACATTTGCTATTGGTATACTTTAACATTCATGTTTTTTACTATTGTTGTTATTCGAACACTAATACATGCTTGGCAATGCATAAGAGTATACATGTGTGAATGTATAAATGTTATTACGTGTAGTGCTAACCAAACCTTGTAGAGAGTATCGAACGCATAATAAAACACAAAAAAAAATTCAAAGAAATAAATACTACAAGTAGATATCCGTACATACGTAACTTGCATATAAATTATCCACTCAAAAATGCAATTTCCTGAAAAATTATTCTCTTCGTTTTTTTTTTTTTGTGGCTCACACATTTTTTTTTTTTCTTTTCTCCTTCTATTTTCAATCTACCTCAATTCACTTTTCGAACATTTTAAGTAAGAAATACATACACATAGATTTCTCATATAGATCCATACTTCGGATAAGTTAATGGATAGAAAAATTTTGGTCTCTTTATGCAAGTGCGTCATTGTTAGTTAAACATACTGATACAGAAGCTTAAGAAGCGTCCAGTAGGAAAAAATGGTTGTTTTAATTTTTAAACTGAAACAAATCTATATTTAAGGTCTAAGATCAGAGTTTGGAATAATAAAGCCGATACTTATTATAACAGAAAATCCGCAATCTTAATGCCCGACGAAGGGAAAATACAAATATAAACTTCTAAGAAAAAGGCTTCTATGAAATGAAATCCTGGACTGGATTTTCAAATTATAAATTAATGGTTTTGTGGAATAAATAATAATAAACAACTGGAGGGTTGGATAAGCCTTTGTATTTACTTCTCTTTTTAAGTGCTAATTCGTGTCTGGGAGAAATTATGGCAGTCGCGATCGAATACTTTTTCGTTTCGAAGGCAATTTTATTTCTAATTCATACTGAACGGATTGAAATAAGTTTTTAGTATTGTAAAGCATTTATTTGAGTTTTCACAATATTGAAAAAATAATTACGATTCTTTCAGTATTGATTGAAATAAAATTGCTTTCGAATCGAAAAATATTCTATCACGACTGCCATAATTTGCCCTCTGTTCTGCAAATTGATACTATTATACGGTTTACAGTTGCAAGTTCAATTAATTTTTTTTTTTTTTTTATTAATATCACAAGTTTTTAAATTTAAATCAATTTTTATTTTTTCTGTATATAGAATTTTACCATGTTGTCTGTCCCAAAGTGCTACCCCCGGGGAATGTCATCATAGGGGGCGTGGTTAAAGTAGATTGATGTTAGAAATTCTAAGGTTAACAGCAGGTGTATGTAACCTGGGATGGGGCTAATATCCAAATAACAGGGCTCTTTGGAGACCAAAAGATTTCAAACGAGTTTGAAGTAACACCATAATGCATTCTTTTCTGGTGCTAAGGGACTCTGTAGCCACCGGTAAACACGCACAGCTGTCTAACTAGTAGTGAGCTCTCCGTTCTTTGCGCTGTACTTTTGGGGAGAAGACAGGGAGTGTGGTTTAAACCCAAAACTGCGGGAAAATAAACGTGCACATGGAAGCCAGATTTTTTGCCCTTGTGGGAAAGTTCGGCCTGTGGAGGGATCCCTAGGTGCTGTTGCTATTCAACAGATGCTACCTGTATCAACTATAGCAGCGTAGATTAGATAGATTATGACAGTTTATTTACTCGAATTTTTACATTAGAAGCCCTGTATATTTCTTCTCCTTTACTTTAGTATCACCGTGTTCCTTAAACTGTTTTAGTTAAAAATATAAAATAAATAAAAAGGGAATTATAAAATTACCTTAAAAGGGATTTTACATGGTATAAAAATTTGAAATCCTTTTTTTACACTTTAAATTTTTTTCTGCATTTTCTACAGACCCTACACAAAATCTTACGTACTATGAAAGGCTAACATTAGTAAATGAAAGAAAACAGATATTCATTGAAATAAGAAATATTTTGCTCTATTGAGAACGACCTCCATCCTCAACGGGTCTAACAATATGCCTGCCGCCCACATAAAAAATTTTCAATTGTAGTTTCGTATAAAAGCCTCAAATCAGATACATTTTTTGATGACTATTCATGCTGTTCTATAAATGAGTTTATGTATGTTTTATATGCATGAATGTATGCGTAAGTGTATTATATCTACATATCGATAGCAAAACCAAATCGAATCGCATGCTCCATGTGTGCAACTGTATGCAAGAGCAATTTTTTTGCATTAAAATTTACACATACACATCAACGTCTTGAACAGAGTTTATAAACGAAATTTTACTTTATTGTTGATAAATAAGTATTTTACTTTATGGCTGTGTGTAAATGTATGTGTTAGTATGTATACCCTGCAAATAATAGAACCAGTCCAAACACGCGTGTAAAGTGTAGCCCACAATGGACTAGGACTAGTCCAAAAGTAACCCAAACGTATGGAAAAAACATGGTCTCTTTAACATTACGATGTCCTAGGGCAGGACCATATAACCCAGCCTTGGACTGGTATACTCAAGTGGATTAGTTTTGAAGTCGTTTAAAAACGAAAGTACGTCGTTAAAAAACGAAGACATGTCGTCTCACTACAAACACTTTTTAACAATGACATGGTCCATGCTTGCATGACCAGTCCATGGTGGTCCAATATTGTTTGCAGGGTAAACCCTGGTGGTCCAATATTATTTGCAGGGTAATCACACATACATATTCATAACTTGAAGTTGTAAATGTTTTTTTTCTTTTGTTTTTACTGTGATCTGTTACATTCATCTACAGTTGTAGTTCTTCAAAATAAAAAATAAAAAATTTTAGTTTGAAGACAGATGAAGAATGAAGGAGACAAGACGGAAAATGTATATGCATAAATGAAATTTGTAGGGCACTTAGTGGTAGATATGTGCGGGTTGGAAACAGAGTTAATCTAAATTTAAGTTAAAACCGAAATCTCTTTTTTTTTCTTAAAAACTCTGCACTATACAAATATATGAAGGAAGAATGCAAGTTAAAATGCCATTTTGTCAATAATTTGTATTGAGCAAAAAAAAAAAAAATCATTGAGTTATTTAGTTCTTTTATAAACTCAATAACATTTTCCTAGAAAAGGGAAAATATAGTGAAAAAACATTTTGTTTTTTAATTTAATTTAATAGAAAGTTAATTAATTTCCTTTCTTAAAATCATCTTTGGCCCTACTACATTCAAAGAGCCAACTCAAGTATTATTAAATCAACCATTAGAGCTACTTCGTCTCTTTGGAACACTCTAAAACAATAGTGATGAAAATACTGGCCCAATTGTATTGCTTTTGATGGCACATTTGAAAGTTTATTGGCAATGCGGTCACATAGCAACTTATTTTGTATTCGTTCAATAGAATCTGAATAGAAAAGAACTCGTTAATTAAATAAAGTTTTGTATGATTTTTTGTTTCATTTTTAAAAACATTAAGCTTATATCCCCTTGGGGAAAATTTTTGCAACAAACACGTAAATTTAACATTTAAACCTTCATTTACATACATTTTACGTATTTGTTTTGACTAGGGATGCGAATTCAATGCAAATGCTTGTTTTTTGTCGATAGTCCAAGAATGATGTCGACCAATTATCTTTTCGAATAAATTAATTTGCGTTAAAATTGCATCGATTTGTTCTTGCATATTGTTGCATATTTTGGTGAAAATGCATACTATTGCATATTTAGATTTGAAATGCATATTTCTGCATATTTTGACATTTTTAAGTTAAAAAAAAGTTACTGTTACAAGTTACTTGCTTTGTTTTTGATTAAATGTATCCTTTGAATCCACTTCCATCGCGGCCAGTAGTAACAACTATTCAAAAAGCTTTGAGTAATTAAAGAATGTTAGAAGAGCTTGTTAATACCGATGATTATGCAATTAAAAAAGTAAAAGAAATTTAAATAAAATCAGAAGCCACTAAGCTTTTGTATTTTCCAACTACGGATATATTGGTGAAACAATAACTAATTAGGAGGAATTTAGTTCACTTCATGCTCAAGTCAAAATAATTGATATTTCACAAAGTAAAATTAACAATGTGAAAGGAAGAATAGCCCGACAAGTTAAAAAAAATCCAAAACGTTTTGCAAAAAATTTAAGAATTTAAAAAAAAAAAAAAATCAAATATTTTTGATCTGATCGGGAATCAAAGTGGGATCTGAAAATAAATCATTTCAAAGCTTTGCTTTTAAACACACAAAAATTTAAATTATTTATTAGTGCATATTTTTTTTTTTAATGCATATTTTGGATTTTTAAGTGCATATTTTAAGCGCATATTTTCGATTTGTCAGTACATGAAAATCTAATCCCTTTCAAAAACGAGAATTTCAAACATTTAAAAATAAACTCTGTAAATCAAAAAATTTTTTGATCTTCCTAGCTGCGGCTTTGCTAAGCAAATCACAAAAGCCTCATGATCTTCCTCAAAGACGGAATCCACTAGCGGATGCCTCAACCAAAAGTCAGTCCGGTGCCAACTCACCGGGGGCTACTGACTCCTGTGGTACCATATAGAAAATCTGGTCAGTCCCGATTTGAAGAGACCGTACAGATCTGTAAATTTTGGTTTTTTCCGCTTCCCAGGTATTGACTGCTCCTCATTTCTCAGAAGTATGGGATACTAAAACGTGAAATATCTACAAGATGATCCCTTAAAAACACCAAGAGAGACTAAAATGGTTGAGCCACTTTTGGTGTCTTGTATCACTGGACATTATCATATAAATAAGTGGTTATGCCCAGCTTCTAGGAGTGAGACGTTATGATTACTGCCACACCTGCAATGACGAAAATGATGAGGCAGACCTGAAACACCTCCTCTGGCACTGTTTTGCATTTGCGGGAAGGCGATTGGTATTAAATGAGGAGCTCCGTAACAAATCGAAACAATTCCACTTTTACAATTTTGGGATAAAAAAAAAAAAAAATTAATTTCAGCCAGTTCGATGTATGCATGTATGTGAAATTGTTGCGTTTTTAACCGATTCAAAGTATATTAATTTGTTAAAACAATAGTGGTATTCACACCGTGCTTGTAAGTTTTTAAGTCGTTAATCGTTACTTTTTCAAACGCATTTTGTTTTTGTATATTTAGCGCGCTACCGGATAAACATTTAACAAATTAACGACACGGCACCTCTGATTAAATAATTGTTAGTTGGTAACTCACAATCAGCTGTTGCAGTTTTTAAATAAATATAATAAAAAAGTAATTTGTGATAAATTTCTAAAAAAAAATACACTTTCTCGCGGCATGTTTTATTTTTTCCAGAATAATAAATTGCGTCAAAACAATACATCAGCTGTTTTACTACGAAAGACTATCAAAGTTTTAAAAAGGGGGTTCACAGTTGGTAACTTTAACAAATTAACAAACTACCGAGTAACAAATTAACAAGTTCGCTGTGAATACCACTAATGACTATAAGGATATAAGATGTACAATTTGTATTGTTCAGTAAAATAAAAACATAAAATTTCAAAAACGCAACCATTTTGTTACGTACCTCCTCAAATATGATCGGCCACTTTCGATGGATTGTACGATATCGCTGGGATTGAAGGGGCTTACTTAACATTAAACGTCGCTTGATGTTCGTGTTGGTGCTAAAGTGGGAGTTCAGTTTGGTGGAATTTTTTAATATCACAATAGAACACTGTGTCTAAGTGTATTAAGTGAGTACTTACTTACATGTCAAACAGCGAAAAAACAACCGATATTAGCAACAAGTTAGAGTAGCTCAGGGCCCTGTTTCTCAAAACTACAAGTTACAAATCTATAAGTAAAATACATTTGAAATAAAAACAAAAATTGTTAAATTGTTGCATTTTTAAGGTATTTTACTTGTAGATATGCAACTTGTTAGAGTAGCCCTGAGCTACTCTAACTTGTTGCTAATATCGGGTGTTTTTTCGCTGCACGAGAACTTTCGATATCGATAGCTACGGTTTAAATGGAAATGTCAAACTGTGTTGACGGCGAATAGCGAGCGCTGACGAGCCATGCTGACTGAATTTTGGTTTCCAAAAATTAATCAGCTAAGCATCAACGATATTTGGTTCCAACAAGACGGTGCAAGTTGCCCTACAGCGCGCTTAACAAAAGATTTATTGTAAAATTAATTTGGCGATAACTTTATTTCCAGAATTTATCCTGTTCATTGGCGCCTGTTTCCTCTGAATTAGTTTTTATGGGGCAATGTTTGGTACATTGGTTAGTGCCGACAAGCCAGCAAATCTTGAAGCATTCAAGGTACCATTGACGCCATACGGCCAGATTTTTTTGAAAAAGGATTCAAAAATTGGACTTATTGAATAAACCATGTAACTCACTGCCGCGGCGGACATATGCCGTAAATCATACTTGAAAAAAATGCCATGAAATTATCTACGAGATTATAATAAAGAAAAGTTGAATTCTAACAATATTTCTCTCTTGTATTATCATTTTAAGTTCTCATGCAGCAAAACACCCTATATATGGTCTAATATAACTAAAATCACAGGGCTTCTTGTACTCTGATTTTAAAGTCTAAGTTCGGTCTTAGTTTTGGTTTATAGGTCTTGTGTGACGTTGTGGCAATTCTTGCACTAACAATTGCAAGTTAAGTTGAATTCGTATCACTATAAAAACGCTTTCTTTAGAACACATGATTTTTTATTTTGTTTCTGTATTACACTGATGAATGTTTTTGGTTGCTGGTATTCCTAATGGCCGCTTCCTGCTTCAAGTTTACAAAAAAAAATATCCTTTTGTCTTACATACACAATTATGTACATTGTTTTATTACTTAAGTAATCAATTGCTTTTAAGTAAATACAATTATTTAAATTATTTCTACTTCAATTAATTTAAGTAATAAATATTTTAAAACAAGGCCATGAATAAATCATCGTTCAAGCCAAAAGCCAGCCACAATACAAAGGCAAAAATTTGTCAGTGATATGGAAAATAATTGCAAAATTTATAATTTTAATATTTCTATTTGATATCAATTTCAATTAAATGCATTTTAATTGAATTTGCATAAATAAAAATTGCATTTAAATTTAAATTATAGTTAAAAATTTAAAAAAATATTAATTAAAATTTTATTTATGAAAAATTTGACAGAAATTCTATCAGATTTTTTAAAGAGAATTAGTGAAAATTATTAAATGTAAAATGTTCCTGGAAGAGACTAAGATCCTAAATGTTAACTTAAGGGCGATTCTATTCTGGCGTGTGCAACATTTAGACGCTTTTTTACTAATAGAAAGAAACACATTTGCAATTAAATTATTTCTAGAAGGGGTAAAATTTTTTTTATATACTATTGTTATCTATTTACAAGAATTTATATGAAACGATCAAATAGCCACGAGAGAGCTTTAAAGTGCATGACGGGTGCAACCAAATTGGCCAACTTTCATAAGATCATACCACAAAAACACAAAACTCTGTTAATTTTTAAACTTTCACAGAAAAAAAAAATAGCTATTAAGTAATTAAAGAAATTTGTTTAAAGATTTACTGGTTAAATATTGATGTTTGACTGTTGGCTAACGGGCACCGCAGTGGGGCAGTGGGTAGAACACAAAGATCTTCTGACGATAGTAAGTGGTGTTTCTTGAAACATGTAAAGATCAACCCGGGTTCAAATCCCATCTCAGCCAACAAAATTATCAATAAATTTTAATAAAAATTCCAAGTTGTAAAATTCCTTCCCTCAGTGAAAATAATTTAATGAAAATTAAATTTGATGAACTCAAGCCTAATTAAAGAATATCAAAAAAAAAATTAAAAATTAACAGTTCAACTAAAAATCAAAAATTGTTCTATTTTTCGAATATATTTAACAATTTTCTTAATTAACATATTTGTAAATTGTTGTATTGACAATTTGCTTCAGTTAAAAAATCAATACATAACAAGTTAGAAAGTATAGTCGGTCAAGCCCGACCATATTTAAAAACACATCATGATTATGTGTCCATGTAAATATGGATTTATATATGTTTATAAACTTCATGAAAATCGGTTAGAAAGTTTGTGAGAGGCAGAAATTGCCCCCTGCCTCTCCTTGTGGTTCTATTTTTTAAAAACTGTATAGCTAATGTGTCCCTGTAGATTTGGATCTATCTATGTTTTAAATTTCATTTAAATCGGTTTGATAGTTTCTGAGAGGATGAAATTTCCCCCTATCTTCCCTCGTGGTCCTACGATTCGGCCCATTTTCAATAGTGCCAATTAGAACCTATGACCCAAATTGTACAAGTTATCTCCAAAATTGCGACCTGTACTTTGCGCACAAGGTAACATGGACAGCCATCCAGCCAGCCGGACGGACATCGTTAGTTCGACTCAGAAAGTGATTCTGAGTAGATCGGTTTACTTTAAGGTGGGTCTAGGACCACTATTTTAAGGCGTTACACACATCAGCACAAATGCATAATACCCCAGCGGTAACTAAGATGAGTAAAGAGACCTAATAGAAGGCCTTATTTAGCAGTCACAAGCAGTCAGATCCCTTCTCGCCGCATTCCATACATATTTATTTTTTACACAGGTTGTCATTGGGCGCAAGGCCTTCCACATTTCCTTTAAAAACAACTTCGATCCCTTCCCAAAGAAGGGAGTAAGGAAGGTCACTAAAAATAAAAAGTAAATAAAACTGAACACCTTCCTTTCTCCCTTCTCAAAGAAGGGAGTAGCGAATGTGTACTGAATATTTTAGAAGGTCTTTTAAAAAAAAGTTTATACCTTCTAGAAAGCATACTTTTGAAGGCAGGATATTATGCGAAGCGAATCTTTTAGAAAGGAGTATTGAGGCCTTCAAAAAGGCCTGCCACTTGCGGTCCTTTGAATATTTACCGCGGGGACCCTCTTCACAATTGTGGTGTGGATATAAAAAATTATTTTATGTCAAAAAAATTTTTAATTCAATATGAAAATTTCTTTAAATACATACATATATTGGTTTACATCACTAAAATGCCAAACTACAGGCAGATTATTGAGAAACTAAAGAAATCTTTATAGTAAGTTAAGTTGTTTTTTGAAAAGTAAAGAGAATTTAATGGGTCTTTTGTTTATTTTAGTTTTTAATTCTGGTCTATGATGTCAAGATTCGCATTTACGCAGATGTTAAAACATTATTTTGCATCTAGTATTTAAGTTTGCATGCTGAAATAAATATTTATAGTGTTTGTGATGTAGTTTTAAACATGTTTAAATGAAAATGAATTAAACAAATATTTTAAATGCATTTCGTTCTTGCAAAATGCAAAAAGCTAATTATTTACAAAATATTTTGTTAACATGAGAAACTCGTAATTAATATTTATATATAATTGTAAACAAATATTTTATTCAATATAACAACTTTGTAGTTAAAAGTATTTGTTAAATATCAACAATTTGAATTAAACAAACATTTTTTTTTATAGAAACTGGGAATTATTTCCTTCCGAAGGTTACTTTATTTTTTTCATTTTTCCTCATTGCTGTCCAAAGGAAGGCTAAGGTAAAATGTAAAAAGAAAATACAATATAATAATCTGGTAGTGTATAAAGTCATTTCTGAAAAATTGAAGGAATAGAACTATTACAAAAAAGCTTTATAAAATACATGACTGAAATTTAGCTCATAGAATAAGTTCGAAAAATGAAAAATGTTGAATGTTTTTTTTTTTATATTTACAAATTAGGTTGTTGTTGCATTTTCAATTAAGAAATTAATTGTATTAACGAATACGGTATTCAATTTGACAATTAATTTGTCGTAATTTTTTTCTCTGTTTATTGTATTATTCTTTTTTGTTGTGAAAGATGAGATATAAGACGATGATTATCAAATCAAACATCGTAGAGAAATATAATCCAATAATAAGAAATTTGCTCTTTAAGCCATGGCGGGTGCAACATGCAATGAATTTTCTGTTCGCGCCAAATCTATGAATCTTAATGCTTCGAAGTGTACAACAAATTTATATTTAAGCGTACGTCTAAAAAAATTATATTATTATAAAATATAGATATTTTACTTTAAATTGGCATCAAAAAAGTATCAAAGTTGTCTAGAATAGAGTCCCCCTTAACAAAGAATTTCGCTACTATAACGTAATTGGTTTTTTTTAGAATTTAATTAAAATTTATTCCACATTTTTTTGTTCATTTAACAAAAAAAAAAATTACATGAAAATTACTATTTATTTAACTATTAAAAGTAAAAAATGTTAATAATATTTTATTAGCTTTTGTGCAAAATAAAAAATAAATAAAAAAGTAATCTACATAAATATTTATCTATTAAAATTTTTATTTGCAATTTCAGCCAGCACTTGAATGCGTTTTAGCTTTTTTACTTTTTTATAGGTTAATCACCATTTATTTTAACATTTAAATACGTAAATTATATTTTTGTGGTTTTTATACGCTCAATTTGGTTATATTTTAAGCGGTTTTAAAATAAAGTTAATTGTAGCTGTTAATACAAATGTTTGAAATTTTTTCTCTTAACTTTGCAGAAAATAGAATAAATTGTTTAATTTGTATTATGCGAGGGTCCTTTTAAAGGTTTAAGTAGGGAAATCGTTACAAGCCCGTACACATTGCACTGAAAACTTGTAGATATTTTTCTATTCGAAATGTTAAAATAAATTTTATAGTTAACTTTAGCTGTTACTGAATTTGGAGTTTTCTCCAAAATCTTCGGTCGATTTTTACCTTTGTATCGGAAGCCGAAAGTTTTAAGAATCTGCTCCTGAGTACTATGGTATCCAAACGTAACCAATTTGAGTTTTAAATGCTACTCCGCCAGTAATTTATTTGAGTTATACAACTATAGTACTCCACCATGTAAAATCCGAGTTTAATTTGGTACTCCACAAGATAAAAACTTATCAAGTTGGCTTAACAATTATTACATTTGGTAAATGTGTAAAACCTGAAAACTGTGCCGCGGTACAGTAATACGACGCTGAACTACTAGCCAATGTGAAATAAAAATAATGACATGGACGGGGAGTGGTTTCCCTTGTCCGCAGCAGTTTTACGAATCCCCTTAAAATTTAGTTCGTTTACATTACATTTATTTAAATTTAGGCAAGGTTTTATTTTCATAATGAAAACGGCTTGATAAAAGCTTTATAGATATGTATACTGGCGAGCAATATTGGATATATGATAAATAGTTAAAACTTAAAAGAGATGTGAAACTCATCAAATATAATAAAACCTTTTCGGAATTTTTATTTATACCACTAAAGAGAGTACTAGCAAAAGAAAACAAAAAGAAATTCAGAAACAATTAAGGATAATATTTAGATAAATGCGATTTCATTTAAAAATCTAAAGTAGCCGTTTTTTGCGCCTTTAAGGAGAGTTATTTTTTTTAGTATTTTGTCCAAAGCCCATTTGCTTGGTAACCGCTCTTGATGCGTCTTTGCTTACTTTCAGCCAAGTTCTCGATCATTTGCTTCGGAATATTTTAAAGGATACTTTCGGTGATGACGCGGTCGTGGCAGGTAAGCTTGTACAAAAAATGCAAATTTCGAGCTCTCCACCACAACTGCTAGCGAAGTCTAAGTTTGTCATTCTGTGTGAAACTTTTTAAAATTCCTCTAAGACCCCATAAAGTATATTTATTCTAGATCCTTGAGTAATTCTAAGTCGATTTAGCTGTGTCCATATGTCTGTTCGTTTGTTGAAAAAACAATATTGGTGTCAAATTGTTTTTTGTTCTTCTAAGCAGTTTCGGATTGAAATCCAGTAAAATTGGTTCATTGAATGAGATTTAAGAATCAAAATGCGGAACAACCACCATAAAAATGTATCATTTTGTTACAAAAACTATCATAAATAGTGACTGACCATGAACATATTGATGTAAGATAAGATAATTTTAAATCGTTTTATACGGGGGGGGTGCTTTAAAACCATGTGGGATAAGGCCATGATGGCTTTATTGCTCAATTCAAAGGGAGATAAAGTCATAATGGCCTTATTGCCCAATCATTGAGAGGTAAGGTTATATTTAAAATTTTGCGAAATGAGAGATATAGCCATATTTTTTTCGCAAATGGGAGATAAAGCCATATTTTTTCAGAATATTCTGTTAAAGGGAAAATCCTTAGTTATCATTGAAAAACATTTTTTTATTCTTGTGACGCACGCAGAAAAACTTTATTCAGCGAGGCCACCTGCTGCGTCGTACTGGAGAAAAAAACCCCTAAGCACGCAGTAAAACTTAAGAATGCGAAGCCAGATTTCAATACTTTACTTTAGTGTCTACGGAACTGAAATGAGAGATAAAGCCATTTTCTAATATTGCTAATGTGAGCTAAGGCCATGATGGCTTTATCTCCCATTCAAATGAAAAAAAAAGAAACAAGTTAGGGTGCTATATTCGGCTATGCCGAACCTTTGATACCCTCCACCAACACTTCGAATGTTTAAGGACTAATATCTGTATGATGTTATTATTATCTTAAACTGTGACGATCTGTTATTAATTATGGTTTTAGGCGACTAAACTGTTTTCCGGTAGTAGGGTTTATATGGGGCCTAGGGTAAATTATGGACCGATCATCACGAAATTTCACAGCGTCATTTCTAGTCCTATAAAACTGTGACCAGCCAAAATTTGTTATGATTGCATTATTTTTTACGGTTTTAGGCGTACTAAACTGTTTTCCGGTAGTAGGGTTTATATGGGGCCTAAGGTAAATTATGGACCGATCGTCACGAAATTTCACAGTTTTATTTCTAGTGCTAAAAAACTGTGACGTTCCAAATTTTGTTACGCTAGCGTTATTTTTTACGAAATTTAACAGCGTGATTTCCAGTCAAATAAAACAAATTTTTGAAAAATCTTATCTCATTCCGTGCCTTGTTCCAGCATTTATGTTATTTTTTGTAATAAAATTATCAATTTTTTTAGGTGGTGGTTCCACATTTTGATTCATAGCTCTGGTCCTACTGAACCGATTTTGCTGGATTTCAATCCCAAACTGCTTAGGGTAACTACAAGCATTGTTCATTTCTTTTGAGTTGTTCGAAAGTGAGCGTGTTTTCAACAGACGGACAGACGGACAGATGGACATGGCTAAATCGACTTAGAATTACTCAAGGACCCAGAATATATATACTTTATGGGGTCTGAGATGAATAATAAAAAAGTTTCACACGGAATGACAAACTTAATATACCCTCTTCACAACTAATTGTGGTGGAGGGTATAAAAGGCTTTATCTCCGTATTGAAAGACAGATAAAGCCATCATGACCTTATCTCACATGGTATTAAAGCACCCCCCCCCCCCCCTCCCCCCTTTTATACCACTAGAAATCATACTGTTAAATTTCGTAAAGTTCAGTCCATAATTTATCATAGGCCCCATAGAAACCCTACTCTCGGAATCCCGTCTAGTACGCGTTAAGCCGTAACGAAAACTGATGTTATAATAAAATTCGACCAGTTTCACTTTCATAAGACTAAAAATCACACTTAAAATTTTCTTGAAGATCGGTCCATAATTTGGCATATAGGCGCCATATAAACCCTACTCTGGGCAACCCGTTTAGTACTCCTAAGACCGCAACGAATAACGCAATTATAATAAAATTTAGTTTTATAAAACTATAAATAACTTTGTAAATTTTCGTGAAGATTGGCGCATAATTTACCATAGGCCCCATATAAAGCCCACTCCAGAAATATTCTACCTGTATGTGGAGGGTATCAAAGATTCGGCACTTTAACTTATTTAAATGATAAGGTTACCTGGAGCACCAGTCCTAAAATTTAGAGGTATTCAAAAATTATTCTGGCCCGCTGTACAATTAAGACTCCATTTCAAACATTAATTTTCTGTATTTGGATTTTACATTCCTTTTCCAGTATTTAAATTATTATTGATGCGTTTTAATCACAACTCACTATAAAAATGTTTAAACTTCAAAGACAACTATTGAAATATGGTATTTTGAATACAACTGCTGTAACATTCTACATTTTAAAGCGCAGTAACTGCAAAAGTATTAATTCTTTCACTTTCTGTTGATGCTTAAGCGGCTATTGAACTTGTTTTTATTTTCATTTTGTTCACTCAATAGTAGGTTAAATGAAAATGTGTTAAATTAATGTGAAAAGAAGATAAACTAGCTTTAGTATAATAGCAAAAAAACAATTGAAAATCATCACTTTAATGATTTGCCTAACTAATGAGTTGATAATTGAAGCGTTGAAATTCGCTGGCACAATATTTTAATTATTTAAACGGTTAAAACGAAAAAATTGGGGGAAACTTAATGGAATTTAAAATAAAAAATAGCTGCAAATGATACAAAAGTTACTATAAGTGTGGTAAACAGGAAAAAGGGGTATAATCACCGCATTCAATATCGAGTAAACTTTCGTATTTTTCTGCATACGACAGACACTGACGTATCGAATGTAAAGTCGAAAGATATAATGCCTTTGGTTGCTCAATATCGAATGCTATCATTTCAAATTGCGATACATTTTATTGGATATCGAGTGTCATGATACCAAAATAAAAAAATTTCGGTAAATTGTGTACGATATCGTATGCAGTATTTTTAAATCAACAAATTAATTTTACAAAATTTAAAAATTTCGTTGTAATACAGTGTAATTAAACAACTGAAAAAATATTATACAAAACACTTGTATACGTATATCACTAATTAATTTTTTAAATGCTACTCTTTTAAATATCCATGAAAGAGTTTATAAAAAAAACTTTGAGTGCCATAGTCATATTCGTAGCACATACATTTCTTTTTTATCACTTGAATTGAAAAAAAAAAATACGCGCAACATATAAAGATCAAATTACCTGTATCCTAGCAGCAACACGTTCGCCGTTATAACGGTTTGGTATAAACCAACCTTTCGTTGAACCGGTAACCAGGACTATGCCAAGTAAAAAGAAGACTGTTAAAGCAGTTATTAAAAGTTTAGCACGTGTCGATATAACCATTGCCATTTTGTTTAGTTTTTTTTTTTTTTTTTGTTAATTAAAATATTTTTTTTTTAATTAATTAATTATTTATTTAAATTATTTATTTAGTTAACACTTAATTTTAATTATTAAAAGTTCTTTTTTTAAATTTTGTTATATTAATATTTGCGATTTTATGATATTTTTAAATTGATTTGATATGTAGATTTTTTTTCAATATGTATTATTAATAGAACACTGAAAGAAAAAAGATATATTTAATTTAAAATTTTGCTTGATATTTTAAAAAATTCGCTTTAGGCTTAAATATTCTCAAATGCTGAAGCTGTATAAGGAAGAAAATTTTTAGGTTATAAAGTTTCGTTAAAAAATAATTTTAATAATTTTGAGCAGAAATTTCCTAAACATATTTATTTAAAAGAAAGCTGAAATATTATCATGAAATTAATCATTTAAAACTTATTTAATTATGTGGAAAGGCTAAAAATATTATACAAATAAAACTGTCAAGCGAAAGAGAATTACAAACACTCAAGTTTTATTTTCAACGACACCAAAGCTTAAACAAAACACCAACAATAAACAGTGTGTATAAATTAGCATAAAGCATTATTATTTTATTTTATTATTCTTGAATTAATTATATTGAATTTATTATCTTAAATCCCCTACACACAAAACAATGTTGCTCCAGTAAAAACATTAATCAAAAATAAAATCAATTTTAATTAATAATTTAATCAAGTGAATTAAACGTTTAATCAAATTTAATTAATATTATTAATTTGTTTACTGGTGCAAATTAATATTGTCAATAAAAACGTTTAATACACTTGATTAAAAGTTTAATTCACTTGATTAAAAGTAGTGTGTTTGTGTATGTCCTACAGCACTTTTTTCATACAAAGTTGGGAGCAAGCCATTAGGGTGTTCACAGTTTGTAGTTGGATACATGCCATTAGGGGTGTTCACAGTTTGTAGTTGGATACATACCACTAGGGGTGTTCACAGTTTGTAATTGGATACATACCAATAGAGGTGTTCACAGTTTGTGATTTTATTTTCACCCTACAGTCGGTTGGTTTTTTAATAAGATATTCGTAAGGTTCGCAGCATTGGAGAGATAATATTTTTTATATATTTTATATAAATATATATTATATATATATATATATCTTTAAACCCTTTCCAAAGTTTCGTTAACAAATGGTTAACATTATCATTTGATTTTGTTAGTTCAATTACCATTCATATAAATCCAACCTTAAGTGTTGGACCCTAACAATCGTTATTTTAAATCTTTACATATTACATACTCTTCCACAAGAATACCCGTTTTGATAGCTATAATATATAGATAATTCACTTTTTATGTAATAAATTAAAAAATTAACATATAACATGAATTTAAAGTCGCTTATGCCAACTAAATAATTAATCTAATTCAAGGATTTTAAAAATTTTGTGAATAAAATACCAACAAAATGGGTATTTCGAGGGTATTTAAGGGTTGATTTGAATATTTATTTAAGATTTTAATAAGTTTGTGAATAAAATACCAACAAAATGGGTATTTCGAGGGTATTTAAGGGTTGATTTGAATATTTATTTAAGATTTTAAAAATTTTGTGAAGAAAATACCAACAAAATGGGTATTTTGAGGGTATTTAAGCGTTGATTTCAATATTTATTTAGGATTTTAATAATTTTGTGAATAAAATACCAACAAAATGGGTATTTTGAGGGTATTTAAGGGTTGATTTTAATATTTATTTAAGATTTTAATAAGTTTGTGAACAAAATACCAGCAAAATGGGTATTTCGAGGGTATTTAAGGGTTGATTTGAATATTTATTTAAGATTTTAAAAATTTTGTGAAGAAAATACCAACAAAATGGGTATTTTGAGGGTATTTAAGCGTTGATTTCAATATTTATTTAGGATTTTAATAATTTTGTGAATAAAATACCAACAAAATGGGTATTTCGAGGGTATTTAAGGGTTGATTTGAATATTTATTTAAGATTTTAATAAGTTTGTGAAGAAAATACCAATAAAATGGGTATTTCGAGGGTATTTAAGGGTTGATTTGAATATTTATTTAAGATTTTAATAAGTTTGTGAAGAAAATACCAATAAAATGGGTATTTCGAGGGTATTTAAGGGTTGATTTGAATATATATTTAGGATTTTAATAATTTTGTGAAGAAAATACCAACAAAAAGGGTATTTTGAGGGGATTTAAACGTTGATTTGAATATTTTTTTAGGATTTTAAAAATTTTGTGAAGAAAATACCAACAAAATGAGTATTTTGAGGGGATTTAAGCGTTGATTTGAATATAAATTAAAAAATTAATGTATAACATAAACTTAAAGTCGCTTATGCCAACTAAATAATTAATCTAATAAATGTTTAACTTTTTTCTTTGATTTATGTGTGTGCGTTGCTAAAAATTTCATTTGTTTGTATTAACTAACTCGTAGTGTTTGTTTAATATATCGTATTACATTTCTTCAAAAATTAAAATTATACAAACTGGATATTTATAATTATGTATAATCAATTAATCCAACAATTGTTTATATATGTATGTATGTAACGCTGAATTAGCATTATTTTTAAAGTTTTTTTGTTTTGTTGTTACTTTATTTAAAGATTTCACATTATGATGAAATTCTTATAACCCTTAATAATAATCCTTATCTACAGCAACTTAACATATACATTAATAAAGATGACTCAACTAACCAAACCAAACAAAACCAAACCAAACATGTTTGGTTTTCTAAAATTCTTTTATTCTACTGAAATAAGCCCCGCCCCTTATTTATAAGTTTAAGGCTAAACAATAATAACGTGACTACATCAAATATAATTAGTTGGGAAAAATTTTAGTATAAATACCGCTGCTATTTTTCAATTGAAATCAGTCTTGTTTGACAATTCATCCAGTATACATTAAATTTTTATTAAATAAAAAAAAAAAAAATCAAATTATAAAATAAAATGGCTCTTTATATTTGTGAATATTGTAAAAAAGAATTTACACAAAACAGAAATTTAAATCGTCACATTAGATTGTATCATGACGGTCCGTCCTCATCGTGGAAGTGTTTAACATGTAGCTTAAAATTTTCAAATCGCAATGAGTTTTTAAAACATGCACATCTTACAGAACACATTAACGAAATGGATAAAGCTAATGATGTTTATTGCGATGCATGTAATAAACATATTCCAAAATTAAATTATCATTATCATTTGAGGACAAATGACCATAAATTTAATTGTGACAAATCTACTGATACTAATAGTGTGAAATGTATTAAATCAGCATTAAAAAATCGCATCGCTACATATATATTAGAGAATGATAATAAAGGAAACTTAATACCAGAAACATATTTATGTGAACAGAAATCCAAAATAGGCCAATTGTTGATGAATATTATTCAAAAATATTCATCAATAAAATTCAACATTGAACTATTTTGTGAATATATATTGGTAAAGGAAGAAGAAGACTCGTGCACTATCGAAGTCAAGTCTCATCAAACGAAAATGGTCATCCTAAGTACAGCAACAACAATAGATGAGATTAACCAGATTTATGATAACCATTGTAATATCGTTGTGAAAAAGATGAGCGAATTTCAAGAGCGTGATAGTGGATGGGCGTTAATTAAGATTTCTCATCTCGAAATCAATATTAACCAATATAATTCCATCAAAGGATCGCAATACATTCCTTTACCAGCATCAATAATGAAGAAAAAAGCATGTGTCAACGTACAAAATCGAGATGAGTACTGCTTCAAGTGGGCTATAATATCAGCACTATACCCAGTCGCTCCTGAGTATACAAAGAGGTGTTCATCATATAAAATTATAGATATTGAAGAGGACGTAATTGTATTGAATAATGGAATCAAATTAAATTTCACCAATTTAAATTTTCCTCTATCGGTCAACAAAATAAGAGATTTTGAGCTAATGAATCCTGAAATTAGTGTAAATGTGTTTGGATTAGAAGGTGATGTTATAGTAGGACCATACTACTTCACCAAAGAAGAAAAGTCTAAACATATTAACTTATTACTGCTAGAGGACGGTGAAAGATTCCATTATGTATGGATCAAAAATATTTCTAGGTATGTTCATAATATTTACAAAACTATTTATATATGTACATACATTCAAAAATTATATTTATTTAAATAATTTCATTTTTCCTTTTAATTACAGATTGATACATAGCCAAATTACTAAACATACACGTCAACTTTTCATCTGCAATACATGTTTGATTCATTTTCATACTGAGTCATCATTAAAACAGCACCAAGATGAATGCAATAAAATGGTAACAAGGATGCCTTCTCTAGAAAAAAGTATTGTAAGCTATAAAAATTTTAAAAAGCAAATGGATGTCCCTTTTGTTGTATACGCTGATTTTGAATGTATACTGGAAACAGTTAACATTCAAAATTCTAGGTACGTAAAATCAACACAAAAACATATTCCATTTGCTTATAGTTATTACATTAAATGTTCATTTGACTCAAGTTTAGATATATTTAGAATTTATAGTGGTGATAATTCACCAAGTCATTTTTTTAATAGTTTAGTTAAGGATAGCATAGAAATTTACAATACTTATTTAAGTATAGTCAAGCCAATGAATTCCTTGACAATACTTCAACAGATAAGACAAAATGAAGATATAAATTGTCATATTTGTAACGAATTTTTAACTGTTGAAGATAGAGTAGCTGATCATTGCCATCTAACTGGCGATTATAGAGGTCCTGCTCATAATAAATGTAATTTAGAGTATCAAATCGCCAGTTTCATCCCAATATTTTTTCATAATCTCTCGGCATATGATTGTCATTTGTTTGTACGAGAACTGTCATCTATTGAAGGAGATATAAATATAATTCCTTTAAATAAGGAATTATATATTTCCATATCAAAAAAGATAACGGTAAATGAAAAGAAAACCATTGAATTGCGTTTTCTTGACTCGTTTAGATTCATGTCATCTAGTTTAGACAAATTATCGAGCTATTTAACCGATGATGATTTTAATATTATAAAATCTAATTATACCAATGACAATGAATTTAGTTTAATGAAACGTAAAGGTGTCTTTCCGTATGACTATTTAAATTCTGTGAATCGTCTCCAAGAGACTCAATTACCGCCCCGTTCAGTATTTTTCAATAAACTTACTAATGAATCGTGTAATGAGGATGATTATAAACATGCCGAAATGGTTTGGTCTACATTTCAATGTAAAACCTTAATGGATTATTTGCTTTTATATTTAAAAGTAGATGTTCTCTTGTTATGTGATATTTTTGAAAATTTCCGTAAAGTTTGTAAAACCATATATAATTTAGATCCTTGTCAATATTATACAATCCCTGGTCTATCATGGGATGCAATGTTAAAAACAACTAAAATTGAGTTGGAATTGCTAACTGATATTAACATGTATAATTTTGTTTTCCGGGGTATAAGGGGAGGTATTGTACAATGCAGTAAACATCATTCTATTGCTAACAATAAATATATTAGTGATTATGATTCCACCAAGGAATCAAATTATCTTATGTATTTAGATGTAAATAATTTATATGGATATGCAATGTCTCAATATCTCCCCTATAAAAATTTTAAATGGGTTGAAGACATAGAAAATTTTAATATCAATAACATTGAAGAAGATTCCGACTTAGGATATATATTGGAAGTAGATTTAGAATATCCATCCACATTACACGATTATCATAATGATTTACCGTTTTGTGTTGAAAATAAAAAAATAGAAACAATGAAACAAATAAAACTAATTGCAGACTTAAATAACAAAACAAACTACATAATACATTACAGAACATTACAACAATGTCTTCAACATGGATTGATTTTAAAGAAAATTCATAGAATTCTTCAATTTAATCAATCCAATTGGTTGAAGATATACATTGACTTAAATAACCACCATAGAACGTTAGCAAAAAACACTTTTCAACAAAATTTCTTTAAATTATTAAATAACGCCGTATACGGTAAAACTATGGAAAACGTTGATAAACGTAAAGATATTAAAATAGTATGTGAATGGGAAAGCAGGGGTAAGAGATTAGGTGCTAGAGCTCTTATAGCTAAACCCAATTTCCATAGTTCCCTTACAATTCACGAGGATATGGTTGCTATTGAGTTAGGAAGAGTAAAGACTGTATACAATAAACCAATTTACATCGGATTTTCGGTCTTAGAATTATCAAAATGGAAAATGTATAATTTCCATTATGACTATATGAAACCGAAATATCTCGATAATATTAGTTTGAACTATATGGATACCGATTCCTTTATTTATGACGTTACAACAAATGACATGTATGAAGATATTCGAAATGATATAAGAACCCATTTCGATACATCAGCATATCCGCGAGATAATGCTTTTAACATACCATTGTTAAATAAAAAAGTATTGGGTATGATGAAGGATGAGTGCAATGGTAAAGTTATAAAGGAATTCATTGGCTTAAGAGCAAAAATGTATTCAGTTAAAATAGATAATGATGATAAAGAAATTAAAAGAATAAAAGGTGTAAAACACTCAGTAACTAATAAATTAAATATAAGTGATTTTAGAGAATGTTTAGTTGATAAGAAATTAATTTATGATTATATGTATGTATTTAAATCTAAAATACATGAAATTTATACACAGCATATTAAAAAGTTAGTTTTAAGTTACTTAGATGATAAGCGTTTCATAAGAGAAGGTGGTGTTGATACTTATGCATGGGGACATTATAAAATAAATAAACCGTCATCATCATCATCATTACAATTATCTACAAATTTAAGTTTATATAAAGAAAATATGGAATATGTTAATTATAATGGTATTCTACTTAATGAAGATTATCCCCCATCAATATCAACATCATTAAATATGTATAATGAAATGATGGAAGTTGATAATTAAATTGTACAAATATAAATTAAGTAGTTTATAAGAATATAAACATAGAAAAAGTAGTTTTAAAGAGTCAAATAAACATTTAATGTAAATGAAATAGTTTATAAGAAATTAACCATTGTAATTTAGATTATAAGTATATAAATGTATATTAAATAGTGTCTAAGATTCAACCATTGTTATTTAGACTATAAGATTGTTATATGAAAAAAACAAAACAAAAAAAATAAATAAATAAATAAATAAAATTTTAAATATAAAAATTAAAACAGGCAATTTTTATTTAATAAGACAGATAAATTGTAAGAATACATATTATATAAATAGATAGAGGTTTCATAATTGAATAAATAGATAGAGGTTTCATAATTAAATAATAATAATATTTTTGTTTATTGCAAGACTTTTTTATTTATACATATTAAAATAAATTTTTATTTTAAAAATATATATGAGCAACTTCAAAAATTTACGACACCTAGACATTTTTTTTTAAATTTTTTTTTTGTCTGACATCAATGTTGATTTGCGTGTGTATAAACCGATATTTGAGCATGTGAAATCCGTTCGCATTAATCATTTTTATTACACGGCGCAAATTTTACTGCGGTTTAAAGTTAAAAATTAAAAAAAAAATATAAAAATTACAGTTTTTGTTAAAATTGAAAAAGGATAACGCGTGTGGATAATACCCCTTAAGGGCTTTCTTAGCTCACTAAAATATTTGTAAAAGCTTGAATACTTTTTAAAATACACTGGAAAAAAATATAAAAAAATTTTTTTTGATCGTGTATTCTTAGAAGCATTCAGCAAAAGCTACAATGATCATAATTTGTTTCGCTTCTCAGTTCTTTTTTTACGAATTTCAGGACTTTTAAAATGTATAATCTGAAACCAAATCAAATATTTCATACATTGATGCTTTTTGAGGTTAGAAACATTTTGTTTCCTCCATAAAATTTTAAATCCTTAAAATTTTTTGGTGCGTTTTCAATTTTAGTATCAAGCTCAGTAAAGTCTTCTTTTCGATGTACGTTTGAGCGGAATTGATACAGCGCTTCCGTTGTCACAAAGCGAAATGTGTTTGGAAAAAAAGTGCCGCTGCACGCGCCAGGGTTGAAAAAAATTATTTTTTTTCCACTTTATCAGTTTAGTCCGTCGCGAAGAATCTATTTAGATACCTAAACATGTTCCCATGACATGTTTTGATATAAAAAAAAGCTTAAAAATAAATTGTTTTTTTTGCAAAAATTTTCAAAAGTTCATAAGATTTTTGCGTTTAAAAATTTTAAAGTGCGTTTTCGCCTCGGAGGTGACCTTTACGAAGTTACTCACATCACGCAATACACTAGCCAACTTAAAAAAAGAAATTAGCGTAAATTTTTTAAAAATGTATCTTTTTTGCGTCTGACAATCTGAATTGCGTGATGTGAGTAACTTCGTAAAGGTCACCTCCGAGGCGAAAACGCACTTTAAAATTTTTAAACGCAAAAATCTTATGAACTTTTGAAAATTTTTGCAAAAAAAACAATTTATTTTTAAGCTTTTTTTTATATCAAAACATGTCATGGGAACATGTTTAGGTATCTAAATAGATTCTTCGCGACGGACTAAACTGATAAAGTGGAAAAAAAAATAATTTTTTTCAACCCTGGCGCGTGCAGCGGCACTTTTTTTCCAAACACATTTCGCTTTGTGACAACGGAAGCGCTGTATCAATTCCGCTCAAACGTACATCGAAAAGAAGACTTTACTGAGCTTGATACTAAAATTGAAAACGCACCAAAAAATTTTAAGGATTTAAAATTTTATGGAGGAAACAAAATGTTTCTAACCTCAAAAAGCATCAATGTATGAAATATTTGATTTGGTTTCAGATTATACATTTTAAAAGTCCTGAAATTCGTAAAAAAAGAACTGAGAAGCGAAACAAATTATGATCATTGTAGCTTTTGCTGAATGCTTCTAAGAATACACGATCAAAAAAAATTTTTTTATATTTTTTTCCAGTGTATTTTAAAAAGTATTCAAGCTTTTACAAATATTTTAGTGAGCTAAGAAAGCCCTTAAGGGGTATTATCCACACGCGTTATCCTTTTTCAATTTTAACAAAAACTGTAATTTTTATATTTTTTTTTTAATTTTTAACTTTAAACCGCAGTAAAATTTGCGCCGTGTAATAAAAATGATTAATGCGAACGGATTTCACATGCTCAAATATCGGTTTATACACACGCAAATCAACATTGATGTCAGACAAAAAAAAAAATTTAAAAAAAAATGTCTAGGTGTCGTAAATTTTTGAAGTTGCTCATATATATTTTTAAAATAAAAATTTATTTTAATATGTATAAATAAAAAAGTCTTGCAATAAACAAAAATATTATTATTATTTAATTATGAAACCTCTATCTATTTATTCAATTATGAAACCTCTATCTATTTATATAATATGTATTCTTACAATTTATCTGTCTTATTAAATAAAAATTGCCTGTTTTAATTTTTATATTTAAAATTTTATTTATTTATTTATTTATTTTTTTTGTTTTGTTTTTTTCATATAACAATCTTATAGTCTAAATAACAATGGTTGAATCTTAGACACTATTTAATATACATTTATATACTTATAATCTAAATTACAATGGTTAATTTCTTATAAACTATTTCATTTACATTAAATGTTTATTTGACTCTTTAAAACTACTTTTTCTATGTTTATATTCTTATAAACTACTTAATTTATATTTATACAATTTAATTATCAACTTCCATCATTTCATTATACATATTTAATGATGTTGATATTGATGGGGGATAATCTTCATTAAGTAGAATACCATTATAATTAACATATTCCATATTTTCTTTATATAAACTTAAATTTGTAGATAATTGTAATGATGATGATGATGACGGTTTATTTATTTTATAATGTCCCCATGCATAAGTATCAACACCACCTTCTCTTATGAAACGCTTATCATCTAAGTAACTTAAAACTAACTTTTTAATATGCTGTGTATAAATTTCATGTATTTTAGATTTAAATACATACATATAATCATAAATTAATTTCTTATCAACTAAACATTCTCTAAAATCACTTATATTTAATTTATTAGTTACTGAGTGTTTTACACCTTTTATTCTTTTAATTTCTTTATCATCATTATCTATTTTAACTGAATACATTTTTGCTCTTAAGCCAATGAATTCCTTTATAACTTTACCATTGCACTCATCCTTCATCATACCCAATACTTTTTTATTTAACAATGGTATGTTAAAAGCATTATCTCGCGGATATGCTGATGTATCGAAATGGGTTCTCATATCATTTCGAATATCTTCATACATGTCATTTGTTGTAACGTCATAAATAAAGGAATCGGTATCCATATAGTTCAAACTAATATTATCGAGATATTTCGGTTTCATATAGTCATAATGGAAATTATACATTTTCCATTTTGATAATTCTAAGACCGAAAATCCGATGTAAATTGGTTTATTGTATACAGTCTTTACTCTTCCTAACTCAATAGCAACCATATCCTCGTGAATTGTAAGGGAACTATGGAAATTGGGTTTAGCTATAAGAGCTCTAGCACCTAATCTCTTACCCCTGCTTTCCCATTCACATACTATTTTAATATCTTTACGTTTATCAACGTTTTCCATAGTTTTACCGTATACGGCGTTATTTAATAATTTAAAGAAATTTTGTTGAAAAGTGTTTTTTGCTAACGTTCTATGGTGGTTATTTAAGTCAATGTATATCTTCAACCAATTGGATTGATTAAATTGAAGAATTCTATGAATTTTCTTTAAAATCAATCCATGTTGAAGACATTGTTGTAATGTTCTGTAATGTATTATGTAGTTTGTTTTGTTATTTAAGTCTGCAATTAGTTTTATTTGTTTCATTGTTTCTATTTTTTTATTTTCAACACAAAACGGTAAATCATTATGATAATCGTGTAATGTGGATGGATATTCTAAATCTACTTCCAATATATATCCTAAGTCGGAATCTTCTTCAATGTTATTGATATTAAAATTTTCTATGTCTTCAACCCATTTAAAATTTTTATAGGGGAGATATTGAGACATTGCATATCCATATAAATTATTTACATCTAAATACATAAGATAATTTGATTCCTTGGTGGAATCATAATCACTAATATATTTATTGTTAGCAATAGAATGATGTTTACTGCATTGTACAATACCTCCCCTTATACCCCGGAAAACAAAATTATACATGTTAATATCAGTTAGCAATTCCAACTCAATTTTAGTTGTTTTTAACATTGCATCCCATGATAGACCAGGGATTGTATAATATTGACAAGGATCTAAATTATATATGGTTTTACAAACTTTACGGAAATTTTCAAAAATATCACATAACAAGAGAACATCTACTTTTAAATATAAAAGCAAATAATCCATTAAGGTTTTACATTGAAATGTAGACCAAACCATTTCGGCATGTTTATAATCATCCTCATTACACGATTCATTAGTAAGTTTATTGAAAAATACTGAACGGGGCGGTAATTGAGTCTCTTGGAGACGATTCACAGAATTTAAATAGTCATACGGAAAGACACCTTTACGTTTCATTAAACTAAATTCATTGTCATTGGTATAATTAGATTTTATAATATTAAAATCATCATCGGTTAAATAGCTCGATAATTTGTCTAAACTAGATGACATGAATCTAAACGAGTCAAGAAAACGCAATTCAATGGTTTTCTTTTCATTTACCGTTATCTTTTTTGATATGGAAATATATAATTCCTTATTTAAAGGAATTATATTTATATCTCCTTCAATAGATGACAGTTCTCGTACAAACAAATGACAATCATATGCCGAGAGATTATGAAAAAATATTGGGATGAAACTGGCGATTTGATACTCTAAATTACATTTATTATGAGCAGGACCTCTATAATCGCCAGTTAGATGGCAATGATCAGCTACTCTATCTTCAACAGTTAAAAATTCGTTACAAATATGACAATTTATATCTTCATTTTGTCTTATCTGTTGAAGTATTGTCAAGGAATTCATTGGCTTGACTATACTTAAATAAGTATTGTAAATTTCTATGCTATCCTTAACTAAACTATTAAAAAAATGACTTGGTGAATTATCACCACTATAAATTCTAAATATATCTAAACTTGAGTCAAATGAACATTTAATGTAATAACTATAAGCAAATGGAATATGTTTTTGTGTTGATTTTACGTACCTAGAATTTTGAATGTTAACTGTTTCCAGTATACATTCAAAATCAGCGTATACAACAAAAGGGACATCCATTTGCTTTTTAAAATTTTTATAGCTTACAATACTTTTTTCTAGAGAAGGCATCCTTGTTACCATTTTATTGCATTCATCTTGGTGCTGTTTTAATGATGACTCAGTATGAAAATGAATCAAACATGTATTGCAGATGAAAAGTTGACGTGTATGTTTAGTAATTTGGCTATGTATCAATCTGTAATTAAAAGGAAAAATGAAATTATTTAAATAAATATAATTTTTGAATGTATGTACATATATAAATAGTTTTGTAAATATTATGAACATACCTAGAAATATTTTTGATCCATACATAATGGAATCTTTCACCGTCCTCTAGCAGTAATAAGTTAATATGTTTAGACTTTTCTTCTTTGGTGAAGTAGTATGGTCCTACTATAACATCACCTTCTAATCCAAACACATTTACACTAATTTCAGGATTCATTAGCTCAAAATCTCTTATTTTGTTGACCGATAGAGGAAAATTTAAATTGGTGAAATTTAATTTGATTCCATTATTCAATACAATTACGTCCTCTTCAATATCTATAATTTTATATGATGAACACCTCTTTGTATACTCAGGAGCGACTGGGTATAGTGCTGATATTATAGCCCACTTGAAGCAGTACTCATCTCGATTTTGTACGTTGACACATGCTTTTTTCTTCATTATTGATGCTGGTAAAGGAATGTATTGCGATCCTTTGATGGAATTATATTGGTTAATATTGATTTCGAGATGAGAAATCTTAATTAACGCCCATCCACTATCACGCTCTTGAAATTCGCTCATCTTTTTCACAACGATATTACAATGGTTATCATAAATCTGGTTAATCTCATCTATTGTTGTTGCTGTACTTAGGATGACCATTTTCGTTTGATGAGACTTGACTTCGATAGTGCACGAGTCTTCTTCTTCCTTTACCAATATATATTCACAAAATAGTTCAATGTTGAATTTTATTGATGAATATTTTTGAATAATATTCATCAACAATTGGCCTATTTTGGATTTCTGTTCACATAAATATGTTTCTGGTATTAAGTTTCCTTTATTATCATTCTCTAATATATATGTAGCGATGCGATTTTTTAATGCTGATTTAATACATTTCACACTATTAGTATCAGTAGATTTGTCACAATTAAATTTATGGTCATTTGTCCTCAAATGATAATGATAATTTAATTTTGGAATATGTTTATTACATGCATCGCAATAAACATCATTAGCTTTATCCATTTCGTTAATGTGTTCTGTAAGATGTGCATGTTTTAAAAACTCATTGCGATTTGAAAATTTTAAGCTACATGTTAAACACTTCCACGATGAGGACGGACCGTCATGATACAATCTAATGTGACGATTTAAATTTCTGTTTTGTGTAAATTCTTTTTTACAATATTCACAAATATAAAGAGCCATTTTATTTTATAATTTGATTTTTTTTTTTTTATTTAATAAAAATTTAATGTATACTGGATGAATTGTCAAACAAGACTGATTTCAATTGAAAAATAGCAGCGGTATTTATACTAAAATTTTTCCCAACTAATTATATTTGATGTAGTCACGTTATTATTGTTTAGCCTTAAACTTATAAATAAGGGGCGGGGCTTATTTCAGTAGAATAAAAGAATTTTAGAAAACCAAACATGTTTGGTTTGGTTTTGTTTGGTTTGGTTAGTTGAGTCATCTTTATTAATGTATATGTTAAGTTGCTGTAGATAAGGATTATTATTAAGGGTTATAAGAATTTCATCATAATGTGAAATCTTTAAATAAAGTAACAACAAAACAAAAAAACTTTAAAAATAATGCTAATTCAGCGTTACATACATACATATATAAACAATTGTTGGATTAATTGATTATACATAATTATAAATATCCAGTTTGTATAATTTTAATTTTTGAAGAAATGTAATACGATATATTAAACAAACACTACGAGTTAGTTAATACAAACAAATGAAATTTTTAGCAACGCACACACATAAATCAAAGAAAAAAGTTAAACATTTATTAGATTAATTATTTAGTTGGCATAAGCGACTTTAAGTTTATGTTATACATTAATTTTTTAATTTATATTCAAATCAACGCTTAAATCCCCTCAAAATACTCATTTTGTTGGTATTTTCTTCACAAAATTTTTAAAATCCTAAAAAAATATTCAAATCAACGTTTAAATCCCCTCAAAATACCCTTTTTGTTGGTATTTTCTTCACAAAATTATTAAAATCCTAAATATATATTCAAATCAACCCTTAAATACCCTCGAAATACCCATTTTATTGGTATTTTCTTCACAAACTTATTAAAATCTTAAATAAATATTCAAATCAACCCTTAAATACCCTCGAAATACCCATTTTATTGGTATTTTCTTCACAAACTTATTAAAATCTTAAATAAATATTCAAATCAACCCTTAAATACCCTCGAAATACCCATTTTGTTGGTATTTTATTCACAAAATTATTAAAATCCTAAATAAATATTGAAATCAACGCTTAAATACCCTCAAAATACCCATTTTGTTGGTATTTTCTTCACAAAATTTTTAAAATCTTAAATAAATATTCAAATCAACCCTTAAATACCCTCGAAATACCCATTTTGCTGGTATTTTGTTCACAAACTTATTAAAATCTTAAATAAATATTAAAATCAACCCTTAAATACCCTCAAAATACCCATTTTGTTGGTATTTTATTCACAAAATTATTAAAATCCTAAATAAATATTGAAATCAACGCTTAAATACCCTCAAAATACCCATTTTGTTGGTATTTTCTTCACAAAATTTTTAAAATCTTAAATAAATATTCAAATCAACCCTTAAATACCCTCGAAATACCCATTTTGTTGGTATTTTATTCACAAACTTATTAAAATCTTAAATAAATATTCAAATCAACCCTTAAATACCCTCGAAATACCCATTTTGTTGGTATTTTATTCACAAAATTTTTAAAATCCTTGAATTAGATTAATTATTTAGTTGGCATAAGCGACTTTAAATTCATGTTATATGTTAATTTTTTAATTTATTACATAAAAAGTGAATTATCTATATATTATAGCTATCAAAACGGGTATTCTTGTGGAAGAGTATGTAATATGTAAAGATTTAAAATAACGATTGTTAGGGTCCAACACTTAAGGTTGGATTTATATGAATGGTAATTGAACTAACAAAATCAAATGATAATGTTAACCATTTGTTAACGAAACTTTGGAAAGGGTTTAAAGATATATATATATATATATAATATATATTTATATAAAATATATAAAAAATATTATCTCTCCAATGCTGCGAACCTTACGAATATCTTATTAAAAAACCAACCGACTGTAGGGTGAAAATAAAATCACAAACTGTGAACACCTCTATTGGTATGTATCCAATTACAAACTGTGAACACCCCTAGTGGTATGTATCCAACTACAAACTGTGAACACCCCTAATGGCATGTATCCAACTACAAACTGTGAACACCCTAATGGCTTGCTCCCAACTTTGTATGAAAAAAGTGCTGTAGGACATACACAAACACACTACTATTAAACGTTTAACTTACTTGATTAAACGTTTAATTCACTTGATTAAATTTTTAATTAAAACTGATTTTTTTTTTTTTGATTAATGCTTTTACTGGCGCAAATTTTTTTTTTTTTTTTTTTTTTCTGTGTAATAATTGAATTCCAGTAACAGTCATTTTATATCCCTTAATACTACAGTTTGAAG
This sequence comes from Pollenia angustigena, assembly GCA_930367215.1. NCBI lineage: Eukaryota > Metazoa > Arthropoda > Insecta > Diptera > Polleniidae > Pollenia > Pollenia angustigena. Next base: position 178,524,599 of record OV884058.1, on the reverse strand, counting down.
ACCGTTATAGTAAGTTTTTATCTGTTGGATAAAAAAACCATTGTAATTTGCCATTTTTGTATCGTATTACTGTCATGTAAAGTTAGCTATATTGTAAAAACCCAAGCCTTCATGACAAGATCTTAGTAATGAAATCCTTCTTATTATTCTAACTTCCACAAGGTGAGCATCTCGTGCAATTAATTAACATTTGGCTAAATAAAGATTAAATTGATTGTATATAATATTTACATCATACATATCTTTTATTTCTACCCTGCATGAGAATCTATTAAATCTTAGGAAACATCTATAACAACCCATATAATTAGTGGCTGTTGGATCAAACCAACAAGAACATCATTTTTATCTCTTGGAACATACCAAAAGATCATTCATTCCCTCTTCATCTCTATCAACTGCAAACCACCCCTAAAAGCTACTTGCATACAAACTTACTTACCAACAGGGGTCTAATCACCGCATACGATATCGAGCAAAATTGATCGAAATTATTTTTTTTGTATCTTGAAACTCGAAATCGAATGAAATGTATTGAATTCGAAATAATAGCATTCGACATCGAGTAACTGGACATTACATTTATCGAGTTTTCATTCGATACGCCAGTGTCTATCGTATGGAAACAAATTCAATAGTTTATTCGATACTATCGTGATTAGACTCCAGATGTACTTTCTCTCCCAAGTCTGTTTTGGCCACCAACTCATCATTCCTCTTCAACTTTGCTCATCTTGAAATATCTTCACATGATATACAAGCAATTATACATACCTACATAAATATTCCAACTCTCATCATAGAGCTACATATATCCAACCAAACATTCATAATTCATCACTTGACTTCATCATCATATTAATACAAGGTGAATTCTACACACAAACCTATACTTTGTTAAGTGGGTAAAAACAGATTGCTACATTTTATTGTTTTCAAAATAAAGCAATTTGTCAGTTCAGCTTCCTTTTTAATTCTTTAAATAGTTGGTACTTTTTATACCCTTCAACACATGTCGTCATTTGGGGATTGGGGATTTTTTTTATATATTTTCCCTTTTTTTATTATTTAAGCTTATTTTTTTTTGTTTCGTATATAAAATATCAAAAAAAGTTGCAAAGTAGAAATAAAAAAAAAATCTAAAACCGTTGAGAAAACATAAAATTTTTGATTTTTAAAAGACAATTTTCAAGCAAATATATTCTCCTCAAAAATAAGTAAATATGAAAGACAATGGCGCATATTCATAAATTATTACCAAGTGTTAACTTTTTTAAGTACCTATTTAAGTTATTCACAAATGATTACTATCAGCATAAAAAGTTTACACTTAATTATAGGTAAAGCTATTACTAAATGCCAATTAACTAATACATTCAAAGAACAGCTGATTAATATCATTTTATAATTTATTTTAAAAGTAAAACATTTTTGAAGTGGCTATAAAAAAATAAATGAAAAAATTATAAGAGATATTCAAATACTTTCAGATAAAAACATGTCAAAAAACAGTTAAGACGTATAAAAAAACACGCTGCAATCCATTTTAAATGCATTTCTACTGTATCCAAAAAACATCAATACAAAACAAAATAAACTAAAGATGTGTTCTTATTCGATTAAATTTAATTGAATATTTTAATTTTTACAATTCCTTACTTTAATTATTATTATAACCAAAAAATAACCTTTTTAGAATTTGTGTTAATTCTTTAAAGAAACAAAAAATAGGTTTTTAATAGTTTGATACACTCATAAAATTATTACAGTAACTGATTGTAGGTTATTAAATTCGTTCTCGGTACTGTTAAAATTGAATAAAAATTTAGTTATTTTACGAATAATTTTATTTTTCAACATTTATGTTTGTTATTAAAAAAACAAACTACCAAAAAATAATGTTTTTCAGTATTTTTATACCCTTCACCGAAGGTAGAAAGGGTATATATAACTTTGTCATTCCGGTTGTAATTTCTACAATATTGATCCTACACCCTATAAAGAATATATATTCTGGGTCCTTATGAAAAGCGAAGTTCAAAACCGGTTGTCCGTCTGTCTGTTGAAATGGGTTTTCCGAAACCCCCAGATATGATGGGGACTTGGTTGGGGTATCTTTATGTCAGGTATTCTTATTATAATTTTGCTATTGAAATTCAGCCAGATCGGTCTACAAATGGCTGAGATATGAGCAAAAAACCACGACTAACTCTAATTTTTTACAAAAATCCCTTGTGTTTGTTGTATTTTTATTACTTTTTGCTGTATATCTGAGGAATGGCAAAAGCCAAAATTTACAAATTAAGTTCACACATTTAGGTTGCCAATACACACCATCCTACAAAATGTGGGCGGAATTGGAGAAGTGGGCGTGGTACCTCCCGTACAAAAAAAATTAAAAATTTTATAAAAACCTAAATTTTACGGTTTCCATATGTCCTATAAATATGACTTATATACCAAAATATAGGAAATTTTTAGTAGAACATATCTTATAAAAAACTCGGGAAAATCGGTTCAGATACAAAAAAGTTATGACCAAAATAAATTTTTTTAAATAGCCACTTTCGGGAACCATAGATCACCCGAGTCCAAGCTTTATAACTGAAGTAAATGGTAAATGTCTTCTACAACACGTCGGTTTATAAATCTGTCAAATCGGTTAAAAAATGGCTGAGTTATGAGCAAAAAACCATGACTACCTCTAATTTTTTCCAAAAATCCCTAGTGGTTGTTGTATTTTTATTACTTTTTGCTGTATATCTGGGAAACGGCAAAAGCCCAAGTTTCCAAATTAGGTACACTCATTTAGGTTGCCAATACACACCATCCTACAAAATAAGGGCGGGATTGGAGAAGTGAGCGTGGTACCTCCCGTACAAAAAAAATTAAAAATTGTATAAATTTTAGGGCTACCATATGTTTTATGGATATGACTTATATACCGAAATATCGGAAATTTTTAGTAGAACATATTTTATAAAAAACTCGGACAAATCGGTTCAGATACAAAAAAGTTATGACCAAAATTAAATTTCTTTTTTTTTAAATACCCACTTTCGGGAACCATAGATCTCCCCGAGTCCAAGCTTTATAAGTCAAGTAAATCTTCATTAAATTTATATTTATTTTGTTAAGCTGGAGGATTATTTTTTAAAAAATTATTTATTTTCTTTAATCCGATAACAATTTAAAATTGTTATATTTCCCTGGAGAAGTTACACAAAGGCATGAGAAAATATCATTTTAAACAATAAATAAAATAAATATTTTTACAAAACCAAAAAAAACCAAGCTTAATAAAATAAACATACATCCTTTTTTAAAATAGATATATACATATTTACAAAAACCGAGATCAAAATGGAAAATTTTTAAACTAAATCAGCTTTGATAACAGTATTATAAATATTCTGGGTTTTTATGGAATTGATAGTGACAACGTTGTTTTATATTTATATCGTATGTAGTCCAAAATAGTAAATTATTGAAATTTAACTATATCGGTTTACAAATGGCTGAGATATAAATCTTTATTTTACCTATTCCTATAATCTTTTTCTTTTTTACCTGAAATAGACTTAGTAGAATACCTGGTAGTTAAAATTAAAAAAATCGGTTCATAAATAAACGGGTTAAAGACCCAGTAAAAACTTCGCCTACAAAATAATATGTTAAGTAATCAGAAACACATAAAAGCACTACATACAATTCTACTGAAAAACTAATGAATTTTACAAGGGTTGTGCCAAAATAAACAAATTCAAAAGTAAGTAATTTTTTTATCTAAATACATCCAAAGTAGTTATCGAAGTTCTTATGGAAGAAAGCTACTAAATAACGAGTGAAAGAAGCTATCCATTTCTTTCTTGCCGGAATAATGGTTTTGGCACAAAAGTGTACATATAAGATAAGAATATCAAATATCAATCATATTTTGTATATTTATATAAGAAGTATTAAATGTTCAAAATAAGCCAAGTCGGTCCATTTCTTTCCCTTGAAATTTTGCTTTTGCCGATACATTTTCTAGGGAAGAGACAAACAATTTCGAGGACAATTTTCACAATAGGGATAAATATAAAAATTTAACACTTGTTTCTTAAGATATCTTTTTTCCAATAAACAAACATATAAAAATATTTACAATTATCTTATTTCGAAGACTAAGGGGCTTATAGTGTTAAACGCAACGCCAACAATTTCATAAAAAGCAAAAACAAAATCAAAAATATTTTATAAATTTGTTGTTGCTTTCTACAGACATTCGTAATGTTTTTTTCATTTTTCAATGCCACAAAATAGAAGTGTTTGAAATTTAAAAATTCAAGATGAATTTCTATAGAAAGTAACAACAAAATTATAAAATATTTTTGATTTTGTTTTTGCTTTCGTCACTTTTTTAGAAAAAATCATCAAAACGTCACTTTGTTAATATCGGAACCAAAAATCGTCAAGATGACGATAACTCGACTCAAATCTGGCAGCCCTGTTTTTATTATATTTAATTCTTTTGTTGACGTTTCGCTTTTATTTGACACTTATGGCCTGTTCGTCGATAGCGAATGAAGACTTCGTTCGCTTAACTTACATGTAAAACAAAAACAATATTTTAAAATTTGTTTTTGTTTTAAATGTAATTTAAGCGAACGAAGTCTTCATTCGCTATCGACGAACAGGCCTTTAATTACTGGAAATATTCCAGTATAAACAGAATTTGTTGTGTCTGTTTTCGCATTCAAATACAGAACCACTTTTATCTCATAAATCGAGAAACGATAGAATTTTTTGTTTCACACTTCATGTAAGAAATTTTACGATGCGAGAAATACAGAAACGAGCTACAGGGTATGCTTTAGGGGTACAAATAGCATCAAAAATTGTAGCATACTTATAAGACGAATTGACTTTATCTTCATATCTATAGCAGTAAAATAAAAGGTTTTCTCAGCATAAATATTAGCAAAAAAGTAATTTTAAAAATAGTGGCCATAGTGGCAATATCTCTGGCGCAATTCTACTTATTCACAGGCATAAAGTATAGAAAACTTTAGTAAAGGGCATCAAGAAATTTAAATCGAAGGGATATTTACATATTAAGAAACAACGATTTTAATACACATCATAATATACCCGGGCGTGATATATAAATAACAATTAAATAGAGGAAATTAAAGTAATATTGCAAAAAGCCAATAAATTAAATTAATATATTCCAAATAATATTTAAGTATACTTTAGGAGGCTAAATTCAAACAAAGAATGAAATAGAAATGGCATAAAAGTCAAGTTTTTTAAAGTTTAAGAATAAAAAATTCTAAAAGTAATCGTTATTTACAGTCCCCCTTTTTCATAAAGGAAAGATAAATTTTTCATATTGGATTAGACTTTATTTAAAATCTTCAAAAAGCCGCCAATTGTATTGAAAATAAATTTAACAAATGGTTTCTTACACAGAAAAAATTCTCCAAAATTTTTCACCAATTAAAGCATTAATCAAAAATAAAATCAGTTTTAATTAAAAATTTAATCAAGTGAATTAAACCTTTAATCAAGTAAATTAAACGTTTAATTAATACTATTAACTGGTTTAATTGATACTATTAATTTGTTTACTGGTGCAAATTTAATTAATTTTTTAATTAATATCACAAATTTTTTAATTGAAATCAATTTTTATTTTTTTCTGTGTATTGAAACGTTAATAAAAAAAATTTTTTTTTAATTTTTTCCGTTACCCACGAGTTTTTAATTAAAAACATTTTTCCAAGTTGAATGACTTGTCTTTTTTCTAATTTCTTAGAAAATATCTGTATTTTTCTTTATATTTGTAAATAAAATTGTAGATTTTTGTTCTATTGTTTCTTTTTTTCAGTTTCCATTTCTCTTCCGTCTATATTCATTGTTCCCCTAAGCATGTTTGAATTTTTATTTCTATATGAACCCCTAAAGAATGCTTTAAAGTGTATTTACATATTTCTACTAAATAAGCTTATTTTCTATTATTATTTTAAATTACTCTATTCTAACCACTTATTTAATGTATTAATACACACTCTACTTGAAAAAGGAAAGTATTTTAAGTTTGTCGAGAGGTTAAGAATTATATGGATCCTATGGAGAAATGCATTACAATATATTGGGCGGTATGTATAAATAAGCTGCCGATTTAAATTATTTTAATACAAGCTGAACCGACAGCCGTTGTCCTGTCCAAATTAGGAAAAATGTTTGCGTTCGATTTTTAAAATCCGTTAAAAAGATACGATCATTTGAAAGAAAAATTAGTCAAATCGATGGAGCCGTTTTTTGATTTTAGGTAATTCGAAAAAAGTGGGCGTAAAAGTGAGTGGGGCAAAATTTTCTTTTCGCATAAATTTAAGTTGGACCATGGCGATGATTTTATAGAAAAAATCGTCCAAATCGGTCAAGCCGTTCTCGAGTTATGCGCTAAATAAAAAAAGTGGGCGTAAAAGTAGGGGTAGTAAATTTTTCTTTCTATGAAAACTTAAAATGGATTAATACGAACATTTGAAAGAAAAATTTGGCAAATCGATGGAGCCGTTTTCTGATTTTAGATAATTAAAAAAAAGTGGGCGTAAAAGTAGGCGGGGCAAAATGTTCTTTTCGTATAAATCTAAGTTGGACCATGGCGATCATCTTAAAGAAAAAATCGTCCAAATTATATAGATGTCATTGGCGGTGCAATATGAAAATCGGATTTTGCCACGCCCCTCCGCCCGCAGACCGAAAATCAAAAATCAGACTTCACAGTGTTATCTGCCTGAATATTTTGAAGATTCCCTGAAAATTTCATCAAAATCGGCCTAGTGGTTTTGGAGTCCATACGTTACATACATACATACAAGCTAGAAAGATGTGTGTATGTATCCTATTTTATATATATTTTAATATATCCCCCATTTTATGAAATTGTGGTCTCAAGTGTTGAATTTAATCAAGAATATACTTCTCAGCGTCTTAATCTTTCTAGTAATAGGTCAGACAAGGTTAGGTTTAGAGAAATTTAGAGAATCATTTCAATATTTTTTTGCCGATATAAAAATCAGGAAGAGAGAGAGAGAGAAAACATAGCCCCACTAAATAAATAAATAAATAAAATAAAATAAAAAAATAGATAACTGATCTAATAAAGGCCTTTTTAGTTTTTATATCGCTATCGAACAATATAAAAATTTTGAGAACACCTTTTGCTTAGTCTGGGATCACACTATGAAAGTTTTCTTTCAGAAAGTCTAAGTTTATGGGTGAGAGAGGAGAGAAAAAAGCATTTTCTCTTCCCCTCTAACCAAAAAACTCAGACCTTCTGAAAGAAAACTTTCATAGTATGAACCCAGACTTATAAAACGAAAAAGAACACGTAGAGTTCACCTGCCGCTCGAAGATTTGCCTTGATATTAATGGCGAATCCTTAGCCATATCAAACAACATTGATGTCATAATAAATATTTAAAAACAGTTCCTTTTATTTAGTTTTAATATTGGTTAGCCAACGTTTTAAAAGTTTGTCAATAGTTTGAAAGCGAAGCTTAAAGAACTTCTCTCTTTATTTTGTGTTTTTGCTTTTTTCCAAATAAAAATGTGCTTTGTGTCTGTTTTGGGAAAAATTGTTACATTTTGTTTTATTTATTTTTGCCCATTGACATTATACGATTTTTGTCGTTGCGATTCTTACCTATAGGTAAAAGGGGATATAGGAATTAAAATGGGTCCACAAGCGAGTGTACTAACCGATTCGTTTTGTTCACTTATTCGTTCTTTCAATGTTCTCTCATTTGACGAAAAATGTATTTAAGTTCGGTGGCACACAAATAGCGGAAACGAAAAACATCGAACAATGTAAATAGAAGACCGGCTTCAAAGAAGAAACGACAATAATAAAGTATAAAGTAAATGGGCACTAACAAAACAACGCAAGATCGTTAAAAGCAGTGTTCGAAAATAAAAAATCCTTAGTGTTCGGATCGGTAGGAAAACACAAACGTTAATAGTGTTTAGAAAATCATTAAAAAAATAAAGTTTCAAACACAAAAATAATACTGGTTTTTTTCAAACTCAACAAAAGATGAGAACATTTAATTGCATTCGGATTTTTTTAAAACTTCATTGTGTTCGGTTCGGCGCTTTTGGATGGTAAAAAAACAAATATTTTTTACAAAAACAAAATACACACAATTTTACACAAACAAAACACATACACAATACACACACAAGCTGTTCGTGGTGAGATCGTTGCGAAAAATTTTTGTTTGTTCAATTCTTTATCAATGTAAAAAAAGAATCATTATAGAACATTAAAATATAATGTTTGTCTACAGTGTCACCACAATTGTTCTGGTTTTTAACGAAGAACATAACACTTCATAATGTTCAGCTCTTTCTTGAAAACAGTAACGAACGGTATTAAGGGTTGTGTTCGTCTACACAATCTCTAGAAAATATATATCGTTCTTGGGTGTGTGTGTGCCGAACGCTAAATAATGTTCCGTTTATTTTCGAACACTGGTTAAAAGCAATTTAATTTTCTTTTTCTGTTTGTATTGCTGTGTTATGTAACTCCAGCCATACACTATCAAGTCTGGCACTTTACAGTGGATTTTTGTAGAGTATGCCGGTGTTTAACGATTTTGATATTTGCTCGAGTTTGTTAAACTGCACATTGAACTTGTTACGTGTATTTTATATACGTCCACTTGAATAGCGGTTATTTAAGAATTAACAACGAGTGCGAACAAATATGCTGAACAGGTTTCCTAAAGTTATGCAGCGAATCGTTTAAATTAAGGCTTACTGAAAGTTGCAATAGATCCATTAAAGTCGAAAACAAATAAACAAAAAAAGCTTAATGGTAAAAAGCAGAAGTTGTCTTCTTTGCTTTTAGATTAAAAATAAAATATTGCACAGTTTTGCTTGTACGGTGCGTGTGTCACTAGTTTCGTTTACGCAGTACCAGACTTGAGCGCCAGCATTAGTGCCGCAATCTTTCGGTTCTTGCGAACCCAAAGCATTTTTATTCCCTCCACCACAATTAGTTGTGAAGAGGGTATACTAAGTGTGTCATCCGGTGTGAAAATTTTTTATTATTCAGTTCAGACCCCATGAAGCATATATATTCTGGGTCTTTGAGTAATTCTTAGTCAATTTAGCCATGTCCATCTGTCTGTCCGTCTGGTAAAAACACCCTCACTTTCGAAAAACTCAAAAAAAAAAATAACTAAACTTGGTGTTAAATTGCTTGCAATTATCCTAAGCAAAATCGGTTCAGTAGGATCAGAGCTATGAATCAAAATGTGGAACCACCACCTAAAAAAATTTATAATTTTGTTACAAAAAGGTGGAATAATGCACAGAATGATATAAGATTTTGCAAAAAATCGTTTTGTCACGCTGTAAAATTTCGTGAACATCCGTCCATAATTTACCCTAGGTCCCATATTAGCCCTTCTCCCGAAAAAGAGTATAGTACGCCTAAATCCCTAATTAAGAATGCAAACGTTACAGTTTAATAGGACTAGAAATGACACTGAAAAGTTTCGTTAAGATCGGTCCATAATTTACCCTAGGCCCCATATAAACCCTACTTCCGGAAAACAGTTTAGTACGCCTAAAAGCGTAAAAAATAAGGCTATCATACCAAAATTTGGTACTTCAAATAGGACTAGAAATAAGACTGTGAAATTTCGTGAAGATCGGTGCATAATTTACCCTCGGCCTAATATAAGCCATACTCCCGCAATACAGTTTAGTTCACAGTTTTAAATGACTAGAAGTCACACTAATTAATTTCGTGATGATCGGTCCATAATTTACTATAGGCTTGATATAAAACACACTCTGGTAAAATAATTAAATACGCCTTAAACCCTAGCAGATTTAGATATTGCGGCAAACTTTATTTCAAGTTAGCTTCATATGGCCAGAAAAAATGTTATGTAATTTTATGATATACGGTCCATAATAAACCTTAGCTCCATTTTAAGCAGCTTTCTGAAATTCACAGGTAACGCTAAAACTAATATTTTTTAATACCAGAAATCAATCTGCAGAATTTTGGAGGTTGATAGCTTACCATGGCTCCAATATAAATTGCTCTCCTGAAAATCATTTAAGTTCAGATTAAACTGTTACGAATCATGATATTTTACTCAAGCAAGTTAAAATTGCTAAAAAAAAAAGCATAAAACTGTCTGATTGTCGGTCAATAACAAAACCAATTTTAATGCAGATGTCTGTTTTTATAAAGATAAATGAATAATAAATTTATCTTTAACTGTCGGTGGAGGTTATCAAAGATTCGGCACAGCCCAATATAGCACTCGCATTAGAGTGGAAAATTTTGAAAAATGTTCAAGGCAGACAAAAAGCTTCTAATTTTTTCGAGCTTAAGAAGCAAACCTTTTTATATTTATATATTTTATAATAAGAAATTAGTTCTATAGAGTCCAAAATTGAAGCATATGTTTTTTTAGTCGATGGGCGTCTCTTATGCCTGTATTCTTAAAAAAAAAAAATTTTATTTAATAAAGGTTTAAAGAACAAATTTACTACTAAAATTATCCTTAATAAACATCTGTTAATTTAATAGTCGTTTATGAATATGGTGGTTAATCTGTTGAACGGTATCAAAATATTATCTAATGTAAAAAATGGATTGAGCAGGTTTACACTCTAAGGCGACGCTATGAAGATGGTGTAGTGTAAAAGATCAATAACTGGTATTACCTCACGATAAGTAATTGTTGCTTTTTGACCTTCTTTTTAATCAGCAAAATCATTTTTTCTAAAGAATATCAAATAAACTTTTAATTGCCAAAATACTTCACATTTTTCAATTAAAATCATTTAACAGAATTTTTCCTTCGTTTACACTACCAGAATGGTTTGTATACCCTCCACCTTCCTTCCTTCACAATTTAAAATTTATTTTATTTTTTTGTTTTTTCTAAACAATAAAAATTATCTAGTCCTGTTATTAGTTTGTTTAAACTTTAACCCCTTTTTATTGCATGTTAATTTCTCTCTTGAAATTTAACCCAATTCAATGGGAAAAACTTTCATTTGTTTGCATACATTTGAGAAAAGATACGAAAAAAAGCTGTTTTATACTTATCCATGTATATTTTTATCTGCTTTTTTAACATCTGCTTTCGTTTTTGTTTTTCCGTAATTTTTTTAAAATAAATTTTTTTTTATTTTGCATACAAAATACGGCAACCTTTTGATTTTGTTTGTCTACGAGTAAAAGCGGAAGAAGGGGCAGGGCGGTGGCTTTAAAGAAAACCAACATTTGCTATAGTCGTAGAGGGAAAACAAAAAAAAAAAAAAAAGTTTAGCTTTACGTTTTCCAACTCTTCTCTTTAGCCAACATAACTATTCCCTAAGCTATAATATATTTTACAAGCAGAGGGTTAAAGTATAAAATAAACAAAACTTTAAAAGATTTAAAACCAATGGTGGTGAACGAACAGAGAAAAGACGCTATAAAAGTAATTAAAAAAGGAATTTTACAAGTAATCAAATTAATTATAATCTCTTTCAAGTTCAAATATCAGAGAAAATATTTATTTATTTATTTTATGTTAAAACTACAATTAAATTAATCAAGCAAAAGAAATGTTGACCTTCTGCGCGTGGTAGTGAAACAGACTAGAGCTATTCCAGTGGGAATAGAACATACAACCCTTACACTGAAAGATCAGGCTACCGGGGTACATTAACAAAAAAAGCATTGCTTATAAATAAAGCAATATAAAGATATGAGTATTATAATTTTATATTTTTTGACATTTAATTTTTCCTTCCCTTTTCTATGTAATCCTTATTCCATAAGGTAGCTCCTTGTACAAGTTTATGTATAAGCAAAAATGGGAGTTGTGTTACTGTTACATCAGCTACTTATTAACCTTTTAAACTTTACTTAACCTAAATACAAGGTGAGTAAAATGTAGAAATGTTTTCTTTTTTGTTCGTTTGATGCCATAAAACGACAATGTCTGGAGTTTGCCATTCTTAAAAAAAAAAATACCAAAGCAGCATTCAACATTGTTTTATTTCCATAATTTTTCTTTTAAATTATGCTTTTAATTTATACAGAAAAAATAATTATATTTTTAATCCTTAAAGTACGTTTTACTCTTTGTTACTAAAAGTATGCAACATTCAAATACTTATACAAAAAAACCTAAAGAAGTAAGCTTAAGTGTGAAGTACAAAAGTGAGCAAATTCATGAAAAAAGTATTTATTAAGATTTATTTTATTTTTTTTTTTTTTTTACATAAATTAAACTGTTGTGCAGTTGTTAGAGTTTAGCATGTTTTACCATCAATAGTAGAGTACTTCTTTTTAAATGTAAAAATTGATTTGAAAAACTTCCTTAAGGCGCCCGTACACTGAACAAATTTTCTTCACAGATCCAATGAAATTTACATTAAAATTCAACCTATGTAACCTTTCATTGGATTAATGAACGATTAATAAAATCAATGACAAAATTTTCATTGATTTTATGAATCCTCATTGAAAAAATGGATAAAATAAACGTTTGTCATTAAACTAATGCAAAATTTTCATTGATTTTATGAAACATTTCATTAATCCAATGAAAGGTTACATAGGTTGAATTTTAATGTAAATTTCATTGGATCTGTGAAGAAATTTTTTTCAGTGTACACGACATGTATTTGTCATCTGACATGTCAAATTTTCAAGTCACATGTAATCGTTCATGTCTGTCAAAATTGCTGTTTTACATAAGGTTTATAATATTCGGTCACAAACGTACATGTAATTTGCTTCTGACATTGTCTCTGTTTTTTTTTCGCATTGTTATTGCAGAAACCAAAGTAGTTCTCGGTTTCAAAATAGCATGCTGCCGCCACGAAAATATTTATTTGCGCCGTAAAATAATTTAGCCATCTTAACATTTTTTTCTTTTATTTTAAAGATACCAATTTAGAATTTTATAATGAAACCGTTTTTATGTATATATTTACATAAATTATATTCAGTGGTGAGATGAGCATACATATCTTGGTATTGTAAAATATTAACTTCAGCCGGCTAATGATTCCGTCAATAGTTGACGCCGCTGCCAGTTTCTTCCCGGCATAGATTTCTGATGTCAGATGGTTTGTCAGAAGAAAATAGAGCACGCTCTAATTGAAATTTTGTCAGATGACTTTGCATCTGACTTTTACAGAAGCAAAGTTAAAAAGGTAACACACGACATGTGTGTGTTTTGCAGTGGGAAATTTGACATGTCAGATGACAAAAACATGTCGTCTATACGCTCCTTTAAGTCCAGATAAAACAATTAACATGAAGTGCTTTTAAGCGAGAAATGCATTTAGTACAACTCGCTTATATGCATATGGTGTGCTAATAAAAAATTCACTTTATTTCATCAACAGCTAAAACAAATGTATTTTACTTGCATCGTTTCAAAGTTTGATTTAAATTTAGCAAATATAGTTTTTTTTTTTTTTTATTTTTGCCCACTTTCTTTTGTTTATATTCATATATACATATATTAGTTTATATATATTTAGCTGGTGAGGCCTAACTCTATTTGTGAAAATAAAAATGCAAAAATTTTTATTTAATTTTTCCCGACATTTTGTGAATTTTATGTTCACTTCTTCAGGGGATTCGTAGTGAAAAGAAACAAATGTGTATTGCATTAATATATTTTAAAGTGCATATAAACGTAATATGCTTAAAACCGGTATTCAAATAAGCGATAAACACCGATGATAAGTCGATAGTAGGCTTTTGAAAAAGTACAAAAAATAAATACGGAAACACATTCTCTTTTTTTCGTTTATTTGTATTAGCAATTACACATTCTCTTTACAAATCAAATTGCTGTTCTCTTCTATAAGAAACAAACACAAAAAATATTGTTTCTGTACCAAATAAATAAAGCAAGTTTTCAAGCATGGTAGAAGTTAGCAAAATAAAAACCAACACATGCACATGTTTGGAGTTAAGACTGTTAAGCTGTTCTTAAGCCATTTACTAAAATACTTAAGTATTTTTGTATGTTTTATTTTGTTTGTACGAAATTTCGCTTTTGTTTAATTTGATGTTAAGATCAAATTATCAACATACCAATAGTTATGTATATATACCTAGAATGGTATATACCAGAGAATGACAACAAGTACCCATAAGAATAATATACAGAGGTATTTACCCACGCTTTTGGTTATTGTGTATACACAGATTTATAACGCAAAAAGTATGGTTATTACTTATACTTATGCACGGCAATATCTTCACGCAACCACATTCAGTAAACAAAAATACATGAATATTATGCAGATGTTATTCAATACCCATGAATGTGTTTTGGTTATCTGCCATACAAATAAAATATCCATGTTTAAAAAAATACCTTCAGTATTTTTGTCACTTCTGTGTAAAAATGAAAAAAAAATTTACCAAAAATGTGCTTTGTCACTAGGCAGGTGTGGGACTATGTACATATTTATTTATGATATTTAAAATAAATTTGTCCCTAACATCAGCAGTACCTATGTAAAACTACACATAAGCTATACATTTTTATAAAAAATAGGACCACGAGGGGTGGGAAGGAGCAATTTCTGCTCTCCGAAGCTATCTGACAGATTTTAATGAAATTTAAAACAAAGATAGATTCATATTTATATAGACACTTGAGCTATGTATTTATTTAAAAAATAGGATAACGAGGGGAGATAGGGAGCAATTTATTCCTCTCCAAAACTATTCAACAGATCTTAATGAAATTTAAAACATAGATAGATCCATATTTACATAGACACATAAGCTATGTATTTTTTTCAAACTAGGGGGGCGAATTACATGTACGTTTTTGATCGAATATTCACCCTTATTGTGTTTGGCGTATATAAAATACGCCTACGACTATTTGGTTATAGATTAAAGAGAAAGTGAATTTGTTTTTTTTTAATCTATTACCAAACAGTCGTAGGCGTTTTTTAAATACGCCAAACACAATAACAATAATTAAAAAAAACTTTGTTAAACAGCAATTTTAACACACATGTCCAGCAACATGTGACATAAAAAGTTGACAAGTCAGATGTAAAAAAGATGTCGTGTACATGTATCTTAAGCAAACGCTATAAATAAATATGTAGTAAGTGGTTGTTTCACTCTTTCTTATAAGCACAACATACAAATCAATACTTTCATGCATACATAAAAAACAAAATCTTCCATCTCGTGTCGTCTACCAGCACCAAGTGGTTCTACGATATTTTTATTTTTGCATGTAAAAACCTTTTACGCATCCGCACAATTTTTTTGCACTTATCGCTGTCACACACACATAGCATAGGTAGACGACACGAGATGGAAGATATTGTTTTTTATGTATGCATGAAAGTATTGATTTGTATGTTGTGTTAATAAGAAAGAGTGTAACCGTCACTTAATACATTTAGCGCTTGCTTAGACGCCTTTCTGTAACGTTTTAAAATTCAAACATTTCTTTTTAATAAGTTGTAAAGAAGAGTTTTTCTTTAAAAATTTCATCAAAAAGAAGAATGAATATGCAAATACACATTGGCAGCGTATACCTATATATATTCAACTTTAGCCTGTAATGGGTATTGGTACGTATGTGTATGGTTTTGATCTTAACCCATACATATCCGTACATGTTTTCTCACTAATATTGAAAGAGTACTTAAAATGATACTGTTGTCATTCTCTGGTATATACACTAGGGTGGTCTTTAACTGTATGGAGCATATTTTTTATATTTTTCCATGATCTCAACCCCCAATTCGGTGGGTATTGATAAAAAACGACACCAAAAAAAGTTTAAGGACAATCGGCGAAGGCTAAGCCGTCCCTTACGTCCGCCAAAGTTTGAGAAAAATCGTAAAGTCCGACTTTTACGTCTCATAACTCGAAAACTATTAATTTTACATAAAAATCATTTTCAAAGAAGTTGTAATTAGTGAAGTTTAAAACAGGGATGTCAGCTTCATACACAATTGTGGAAACAAAACTCACATGTACGCTTACGCTCTTTTATTTTGCGAGCTTAAAATAAAATTGTTTACTGAAAAACACTCTCATTCAGCGTGAAATATCTCAACTATCGCAAGGCCTGTTTTGAGGCCTCTAAACAGAAATAATATATTTACATATATAGATAAATATACAATATATATATAAAGAGGCTGGTTAAAATTAGCTGGAGCCTGGTACATCTTTTCGAAAATTTCTTAAAGCAGCATTTAAGTGAATAAAGACATTTTGCAAAAATTGTTTTTTTTTTTTTTTTTTATTTAAACTAACCAAATGTTCAGGTAAAAAATGGAGAAATATTTTAAAATTAAATATTTTTTTTTGCTGCGTGAACTATCCTGTGAGCTACTATAAGCATATGTAGTGCAAGGCGAATTTATTACGGTAGTCTTAAAAGCCCTGCTGATAACTATTTTTTTAGCTTTATCATTGTTGGATGTCAAAATGTTGTTTATTACCTTTTGTTTTATTTACATTTTCTTTCGAAAAGATCATTTATTAGGCCTCGCAACCGCACATTTCTCCCGCTGGGAATGTAAGAGCTAATAGTAATCTTAACAATACAATCATAATTGACACCACTGCTTTAATAAGTTTTCTCTAAATCTCATTTTTAACAAAAAGTAACAAAAAAAATAGAAAACAGTAGCATAGATGCGAGTTTGTTCTTTAGAACTATTTTTTCTTACACACGTCTGTTCAGCTTCAATATTTGCGTTTGTGTGCGTTTGCTTACAAAAAAAAAATAGTCAAACGCATATCATTTGTTTGTACCATACCTACCCACTATCTCTATTCCTTAAAGGGGCTCCCATACAAAATTATCAACACAGACTAGAAATATGTATATCGAAGGCCCATAACTGCCTATCACTATTTCTTAAGGGAGCTCCCATACAACATCTTCAATACAGACTAGAAATATATTGAAGAAAAAGTCCCATAAATGCCAAGGAGGATAAAATGTATGACCGACCTTCATTAGTTGTTTGTTTTTAACATTTTTAAAGAACATACTTGCCCATTACACTAGTATACAAGGAAAAGTATCCGAAATAATTTTAACTAATTTCTGCTTCTCTGTCCATACCAAATACGAATTGAAAAGTAAAATTCATTTATTAGTTTTAGTTTTTACCCACATTTTACTTCATAGTGTTGATATTTACTTAGTTAGTTGGTATCAAATATCCAAAATATTGAGTTTTAGAGATATTTTCTCTATAATTAAGTGAGAAAAGTGTTAAAAGTAAAAAGTATAATATTGTTTTATAGCAAAATGTCTCGAAAATGTCTTAATAATTCCGACAAATTTTGTTATATTTGTGGTGAGGTGATATTTGGTAAAAAAAGGTGTTGGATATCGCCTATAATAAAAAAGCCTGTTATTACTACTTGAACGAAAACGTTCAACACCAAGATAAATGCTGGGTTCCACATTTCTGCTGCAATACATGTGCTACAGGCTTGAGAAATTGGCTGAATGGCAAAAAAACATCAATATATGACGACTCATATATTTGGAAAAAGGAAAGGTGTTTCTAAAAAAAATAAGAGTGTCATAACATATCCAAATATACCATCGGCTACTCGTCCTCTACGATCCCGAAACGTCCAAAGAATAAAACAGAACTTTTAGGTTCGACATTACAACAATGGAACCTTTTAGAAAGTGGTGTGGTTATAACATGTTTCGGTACCAGACAAAAACTGTTGATGCAATATTTTGAAATGGCTGAAAGTTTAGTTTTTTGTAAAGATATCCGGGTGTGATGGAATCTCTTAACATTACATATAAACGGGACGAATGGAGACTTTTTATAGATGGCTATAAATTAAGTTTAAAAGCTTTATTGTTACATAACCATAATATTTTACCATCGATTTCTATTGGTTATGCAGTCGATAGAAATAATCTTGTGATAATATGTAAACCCTATCGCTGGAGATAAAATATGATGAACACCAATGGCGAATTTGCGAAGATTTAAAAGTCATAGCTATTATACTTGGACTACACATAGGCTACACGAAATTTTGTTGCTTTCTTTGCGAATGGGATAGTTATGACAGGAAGCAGCATTATACAAAAAAGGTGTGGCCTTATCATCTGTCATTTCAACCTGGTAAAAAAATGTTCAAAATAACCCTTTAGTTGACCAACAAAAAGTGTTACTTCCACCACTGCACGTATAACTAGGACATATGGAAAATTTGCTTAAAGCAATGAACAAAAATGGAACTGCTTTTCAATACCTTCGCTAGAAATTTCCAAGATTAAGTGAGGCTAAGTTTAAATAGGGTATATTCGTTGGTCCCTAAACGTTTTGAAAATATGTTTTTATATTACCAAGAACTGGGTTGAACATGTCCCTTAAAATCCACATTTTACAACATCATTTGGTATTTTTTCCGTTTAACTGTGGGGCCTTTAGCGAGGAACACGGGGACCGCTTCTACCAGGACATCGCAAACATGGAAAAACAGTATCAGGGCAAGTTGAACGTTTCAATGTTAGCGGATTACTGTCGGATTATATATCGAGATGCTCCAGAAGCACACTACAATAGGGCAGCAAAGAAACCACGTCGCAATTCTACCAACGAATAGAAGAACGGTGTAATTTCTGTTATTTTTTCAAAAAGCTTGAACATTTTTTTCTAAGAAATGGTAACTAATTTTAAAATATAATTGTTATTTTTGTATGCAGTATGTAAACATAAATAAAAAAATCTACTTACCCTAAAAAATACTTTTTAAACATCAAAACTTGTATACTAGTGTTATCTCTATACAAATATTGCGTTTTATGAAATTCTTAAATTTAATGGAATTTTTTCGTCTTTTGTGAATAAAATCAAAAGTTGTGAACAGATTTTTATCACTTATGGCTTTTTTTTTGCAAATTCGTTTTTTATATGTCTAAAAAAATTATAAGCTCATCTTTAAATTTTTAATGATTTTTTAAAGAAAACATTTTTTATTTTTTGCTAAAAAAAATTATGTTTCTAAAATGAATCCGGATATAAGAAAAACCTTTAAGCTTTTCTTAAAGTTATTTGATTGCGGAATTCCGGTTTTTTAGTAACGCTAATATATGTTGTGCAACCTCCACCATTTTCGATATAACGGTATATCTGGAAAACAAAAGCTAACCTATAAATAAAACGGTTACCACCACTGGATTCAGCGTACCCGAATTAGGTTAAAAAACCAGGTTCCCGGCTGGTCTGTTTTTTTTTTTTCTTTTAATTTATAATAAAAATGTTTAACAACAAAATTAAAGATACGTGATTCATAGAAAATGCGTTTCTTTAATAAATTAAAAATTTGATTTTTTAGTGGCTTAATCGCTATTTTTCAGTTTATTTTGTTTAATGAGAGATAAAGGAAAAACTTGTTAAGAACTATTCTACAAAATTAATATTTTCTAAGTTATGAAACATAAAAGTCAGATTTCATGTAAAAATATACATTTTCTCAAGCTTTGGTGGGCGTGAGGGACGGCTCAACCTGCGCCGATCGTCCTAAAATTTTTTTTGCGTTGTTTTTTTTATTAATTTTTTTTTTTTTATTAAAATACCCACATTGTAAAATAAGAATCTTGCAAATATTAGCAAAAAATTTTTATTTTGAGTGGTTTATCGTGAGTAAGAATAAGTAAATACAAAAACTCTGAGCGTATAAAGAGACATTTTTTTTTTTTTTTTATTTTGAATTTGTTTGCTTTGATCCCCTTTTGTACCCCTTTAAATTTAAATGTACTTATTACAAAAGCCTAGTCTATAGCATAGCTTATAGTAGAGGTCTGCATCGATGAGTTTTTGTTGTACACGTAAAGCACTTTTTTCTTTCGAGTTACGCAAATTTGTATACCCCTCTCATCACTCAAGCAATGAAGAGAACAGTCATAACCAAAAAGTTTCCTAGGAAATTGAGCTCATATATCGTACACTGTGTTAACTCGAAATTTAAAAATTTTCAGTAGAAGCAACACAATTTTTAATTTTACTCTAAAGGCCCAAATACATTGATCAAAATACTCATCAAGCATTGTGGATGAGACGATGCTGGATGGAAAATCAAAAAATTTAGATATGTCGGCGAATAATTCGTCAAGCACACGTACACGATGAATTCGCCGACTGGACAAGCATTTGACAAGTGTATTTTGGCCTTAAAGGCTTGGCCATATTGGCTGTCCTGGAGAACAATCTCGCGTTAGCATGCGTTTGTTAAATCGCAACCCTGATCAAATGAAAAGTATAATTGTTTAGAAAACGTTCAACAACGGTGAAGTCGTATGGGATGCCGAGTTTTTTTTTTTCTTAATACTTGTCATTTTCATAATACATTGCATTCACACTATCACACTTTTATTTTATTAATACAAAGTATAATAGTGTTAAGTAGCCTTAAGTATGTAGAATATTCCTAGACGAAAGCAACATTTCGTGGGTTAAGAAGTCCGATATGATTTTTAAAACCTTTTAAAAATTAGTAGAATTTATTAATTAAAAAATTTTCCAGCAGCGCAATTTGCTCTTTAGTCAAACACAGCTTCCTAAGTTTAACCAGCCAGATATCATATATTTCTGAATAATTCCCGAATTCTATTTGCTTAAATTCTACAATTTTATTTTCAAACAAATGTCCTGTTTATTTAATTTTGTTTTTATTCTTTCCCACAACCAAAAAATTACATTCATTATATTTCAATTAGTTTTTTAATCGCATCATAATTCCATTTAGCGTAATGACTTACAAAACTCTTCATTCTCTTTTTATGGTCTTCAATATTATTTTTTTTCTTTTAATGTGTATTACATTCCTTTTTTCTAAATAACGCTAGAAAATAAAGTTTAACACTATGGCAGCCAAAATCAAAGTCTGCCACATAATGAACAATTAAAAGCAGGAAAAAAATTCTTCAAACAAACACACAAATTGTTAAGTCACTTTAAGCAAACAGGACAATTTTCAACCTAAATCATCTAGAGCGAACAAAATAAAAAGTGAAAGAAAGAAAAACCCTAAAAAGAAGAGAAACAATTGTTGGCTATAACCCTGGTTTATTGTTTCCAAAAAAAAAAATGTGAAATTAATGCTTGACAAAAAGTGTAAAAAAAAAAAAAAACATAATAAAGACACAACTGAAAAAACTTTGTCATAAATTTCTACTCAGAAAGTCATTTACATGGAAGGTATGCTAAGAGAGGGAAGAGAGACCGGAGCCTTAATTACAAAAAAAACCTCAAGCAAGAAGTATGAAGTTTAGTCAGTTGTGAGAAAACAAGAAGAGTATGGTTAATTTAATCATACTAATTGTTGCTATAAGACTTAATTTATTTCTTACAAATCCAAAAAAAAAGATATATATTTTTTTTAACTTTTTTCCAAAAATTAAAAGTTTAAAAAATCACAACTTTCCTATTTTGAAGCTTTTTTTAAGATTTAATTTTCAGCTTTGATATTGATAATTTCAAGTGAAAAACAAACAAAACAATAAACATTTTCCATATTAACTTAAAAAGTTGTGAATAAAATTAAATTCTGTACTTTGGCATGAGTACAGGTATTTTGACAAAGGAAAATTGTAAAAAATACAAGCCTTAAGCTTTGTTCACAATAGGCAGCAACATTTTCAATTGTGTTCATAATAGAGCAATAATTTTTTTCGCGACCATTTTCATTTTAAATAAAGGAACCGTTTATAAATTTCGCCCAGAAGAATATTACGCATTTATTATTATTTGTTGGAACATTTTGTTAACATTTTCATTAAAAACCCTGAAGGAAACCTGGGTGCAAGTGTCTCCAAGTCACCAGTTTTGTCGACTATATTGGTGACATTGTCAACGAAGTGTCTACACTACATTACATTTCCCACAATATTTGGCTTTAATACGAAAAAGATTTTAGTAATAACACTGTGCGACAAATCGTAGGGGTCAGTGATCGGGAAGGGTTCAAACTACCGGGGAAATTTATATCGGTAAAAAAAAGAAGTTATACGTGTCCTGGCGTTTCGCTGGGTCACGTCTAGGTATCGAGATATATCGATTTGAAAAATGGGCTAAAAAACATCAAAATTGGGGATTCAGTATTTCGGTTATAGCTCAGCCATTTTTTAACCGATTTGACAGATTTATATACCGACGTGTTTAAGCAGAAATTTACCATTTACTTGAGTTATAAAGCTTGGACTCGGGTAAATCTATGGTTCCCGAAATTTAATTTTGGTCATAACTTTTTGGTATCTGAACCGATTTTTCCGATTTTTTATAAAATATGTTCTTCTAATATTTCCGATATTTTGGTATGTAAGTCATATCCATAGGATGTATGGCAGCCCTTAAATTTAGGTTTTAGTACAAATATTGATGTTTTTAGCCGATTCTTCAAATCGATATATCTCGATTCCTAGCCGTGACCCAGCGAATCGCCGGGACTCATATAACTTCTTTTTTTCCCGTTGGTTTCATCCCATTCCGACTTTGACTGTCGCATAGTGTAACAACTGAGAAGTACAATTCCTATAAAAGTTGAAGATATAATAAAAAAAGATTGTTATGATTTCGTATTCTTACAAAAAGTGTAGACTACTTTTACTAAAATGTACTAGCGATTCTCTGGTTCCAATGTCTATATATGTTCCCAAGGGAACAACCTAGTCAGTAGTACCAACATCAGTAGTAGATTTCCAATGACACGCACATGTTAAATGTCTATTGTAAATAGCATTGCCTGGGGTATAATAAGTCACTAGTACTGGTGACTGTGTCAATACTGAATCAGTACAGATTCACTAGTGACATTTCCTGCAGGGAACTAAATAAAATTATTATAAACGTCATAAACAATTTCATACAAATTGTTGCTGAAGGAAAATAAATGAAATACTTTGGGAAGAAATAAGATAGAAGAAAAAACAAAATTGTTGCTCTGAATGTGAACAAAGCTTTAATGTTGTAAAAAAAGTCGTGAATTATGACTTAGCCCCCTTTGGCTTGAATGACTTTTTCCAGACGGCGTGGTACTGAATCTACCAAAGATTGAAGAACTTCTGTAGGGACCTCGTTTTAATGAGTGGTGACTTCAGAAATGGATCATGCACTCTCTGCGACCTCACACAAGCACATCATATCTTTGTGTGCTGCAAATTCCTCACAAAAAAAAAACGTATAAAATTAGTTTCATACTTGCCTTGCTTCATTGCCGTAAGAAAAACAAGTAGTTAAAGCGAAAGTAAAATAAAATGATAAATTAAATTTACCTCTTGCTTCGCTTCATTGCCTAAGAAAAAAACTAGTAGACGCAAAAGCAAAAAAAATGCCTACAACTCAATACACAGCAGTAAGTAAAGTATAGCCTCGTTGAACGCAACCCTCGCTTAGCGCAACACCCAATTTCGTAACATTGGTGCCTCTGTAAACGCAACTTTTCAATAAACAAAGCCTCAATTAATGCAACTTTTCAAAAGCAAAACAAGTAAGACTTGTTTTGTTTTTTTTTTTTTGTAGTTTGGTTTTTGATAAATAAATTCAAAACCAAAACGTGCGGATGTAAAATCGTAAGCTTAAGTGCAATAGTCTTTTTTATTTACCGATTTTCTAAAAGTGACAAATATTTTGTGCGTATTATTTACTTCTGTTTTTGATCAATTTAGTTTAAAAACTTCTTTGTTTATGAGTGGTTCTACAATGGGCAGTGGAGAATAGCTGTTCTTTGGAGGATATAATGGTATTACAAAAGATTCGTGAAATTGCAATTCCAAAAAAACTCAGTCGAAAATTTTAGACTTTTTCCCTTAAAAACACGAATCTCTAACTCGATAACAACCATCAGTACAGATAAACATACATTTTAATGTGTATTTTATTAATTTTTTATTAGTCGTATATTTTGTTTTTCTGTTTTTATTCTTTATTTCAATCAAATAAATACGATTATTAAAAGCTTAGTTTGTTTTATGAAATTCCTGATTGGTTTAAAATAAGCTTTTAAATAGAAAAATATAACTAGAAATTTGTGACTTGGCTTGCGCAACAACTCAGTTATCTATCGCATCAGCCAGAAATTTCTATTGCTTGCGTTGGCCGAGGTTACACTGTATACGTATGCAGCACAAAAAGCTTCTTTAAAGAAATAAATTTATAAAAGTGGCGTATGCAGCAGAAAACAATAATTTTCAATTTCAATTTAAAACTATTAACTTCAAAGTTCGTTAATGAACGTTTACATAAATTAACATTTTTCTTCAAAACATATGCCAGAAATAGTGTTGATAATACAAAAAATTTCTTTTAGATATATTTTCAGAAAACTTCATGTATACCTTCATTGACGTTTTTCTCTACTACGACTTTTTGGCATATGAACCAAACCAATAATCAGCTGATGATATCCCAGTTTTGCAATGATCGTTAAAAGATTAAGATCGTAGGATTCTCAAAAAACAAAATAGTCGGGACTGTAAGAAAAGATAAACTCAAGGTTTATTATTGTTGTTTTTGTTAAAGCTTTGATATTGTTACAAATAAAAAAACTGGTGCTTATAATTCTTATTCGCTTAACAGTTTTATTTGTATAATATCTTAAGTTTTTCTAAAATATTTGGATGAATGCGAATAGGAATAGCTTATCCCATCAAAAATAGATTTCAGTTTGTCAATAGTATGAAATGGGAATTTAGCACATTTAAGCGAAACCTTTTTAGACAAAAACGATAGCGTTTAAAAAACTGCAGTCAAAGTAGAAAAACTGCCATTTCTTCCACTTCTTCATTTTCTTTGTCATTTATAATTGGCCAAAAACAACTGTTGCTATCAAACCAATTAAAAAAGGTGTACAAAAATTTTCATTTTTTGTTCGACAGTTTTTGGTTTCCACTGCAGTTTCCTAAGCCCTGGTTGGCTAAGATATTTTTAATACTTTTAAATGTTTGATATTTTTGAACAAAAACTTCAGTTGAGCTGAATTTTTAATTATGACTCTATTGAGGAAAAGAAGCGATATGTATATTTTTAAAAATTTCCCTTAGCATACCTTCCCTTCATTATTTCCTTATTTTTCTTTTCTCCACTCATTTTTATTTTTTTTAATATTCTTCTTTAATTTCCTTAAAGTAAAATTTTTAAAATGAAAAAAAAACTCGGAAGTTAGCAATTAATTTGCAATGTTGAACAAAAAGATAAAACAACAACAAAATGTTAAAATATATATGTATGTGAAGAAGAACAAAAAAAAAAATTAGCATAATGTCTTGTAACACCAAGATGACAGTTTTGACTTTATAAGCCGTAACGAGAAAATTTTTACTTGCTCTCGCTTCTTCAATCCTTTAACATTTCATATTAGCACACACACAGTATAAACTATTGACATTTGCTGGGACGAGACAAAAATAATATTATCAGGGGACCACTTATAGAAAATTTGAACAAATTTAAAATAAAAAAAGGATAATTTGTTGAAATTTTTAAACTATTATCAAAAAAAAAGTTTCTTTATTAGATAAGGCAAAAATTTACATACATCTGTATGTATGTATGATCTTAAATCAAAAATAAAAATAAAATGTGGCATTAGAATACGTTTTTTACAACCCAAAACTATAAAAGTATTAATTTTCTTAAAGTTTTTGTAAGAGTTAACACAACTGTCAACTTTACAAAAAAATAAAATTATCATAATAAATATTTTTCAAATCCTTTAAGACTTTGGCATAGGCGGGCCTGAGCTCTGAAAAATCTATGAACAAATCTACAAAAACAAACTAAAAAAAAACCCTTACAAGACATTAAAGGAAATAAAAAGGAAAGTTAAAACAAAATTCTCTAAACAAAATAATATTTTTTTTTTTTTTTTTTTTTTTTGCTACAAGTCATTTCCCTGAATGCCTTTATTTTTCCTAAAAGCATGCTATATGTTTGTACGGGTTTTATTACTAGTCATTAAAAAATTATTAAGTTGAAAAGAGAAGCAAACAATTTTGAGAAAAAAAATATAAATTTAATATTAAGAAATAAAGACATTGTTTTTTGTATCAGTATTCATTAGCATGGTATACAATATTAATTTGCATATTTTTAAGCTGAAAAATTGAAAAGATGACTTTATTTATGTTCACATTTTAATTTAAAATATTTTTGAATAAAGAAGAACAAAATTTTGCAAAAAAGTTACTTAAAGTTAATACTTAAAGTTTGACAGTTTTTAAAGCGACATTCTACATTCTGCAAGAAGTTGTTTAAATTTGTTAAGAAAAAATTTTAATTTAAAAGATTTTGTTAATCGTGCTTTATTCCCAATTTTTATTTTTGATAAAAACACTGAAATTTATTGTTGATGGGATAAGCAATTCCTATGCGCATTTCACTGGGTGCTTAGGCCAGATCTCAGGAAACTTCATCCATAAAGATTTTAGAAAAACTAAAGATATTAAACCAAATAAAACTGTTAAACGTATAAGATATATAAGCTATATAAGCAACAGTTCTACTAGTAACAATATCAAAGTTCTTCCAACATTAATTGTAGTTGGAAGTAGGTTTAGAAAAAACAAAATGAAAACAAAAACAAAAACAACTTGCAAAAGCATGTTGCCAGTTTAAGTTTTTTTAAGCCGTGCACCTGATAGTAAAACCTCCGCAAATTTTCAATATTTCAAACGTTTTGATACAAATTTTAAAACTGCTGTCCATATACTTATGTTTATCTTTTATTTAGTTTAGCAACAAGTAATTCCAAATCTCAATAAAAAAACAATTCAAGGGAAAGTGCTTTAATCGGCTATGCCGAATCTTACATACACTTCGCTATAGATGGATGAGCACAAAAATTTATTGAAATAGTATCTCAATATTTTTATGTATTTATTAGAATATCCACTCGATTAATCAAGAAATGTTTCCGCCATTATTGGATCGAATGTGAACAAATCGATGAAATTATTATTAATTATATACTTTAAAACTAAATAAGATGTTGTTGCCTCCTGTATTTATTTTCCTTAGTCCCACATTTGTACACAATTTAGTCTCTTTTTAGATTTGAGTGCGTTTGAGAAAAATTACGAAAATCGCTAGAAACATTACTAGCAGTTATAAAAGTTTAAGCCATGTACTGCTATTTTATGGATTTTATGCTATTAAAAACCTAATTGTCCTTGTTTAAAAATTAAGTGTCGGCGCAAAATGATAATACGTTATTTCATAAACCAAGCCTATACAGTACTTAGTCCCATAACTGCCTTAAGTGCATGTAGACGACATGGTTTTTACATCTGACTTGTCAACTTTCAATTCACATGTAATTGTACATGTCTGTCGAAATGGCTGTTTTACAGAATGTTTATAATATTCGGTCACAAACTCACATGTAATTTGCTTCTGACATTGTTTTTTCTCATAGTTGTTGCAAAAGCCAAAATAAAATTGCCGCCACGAACATTTTTATTTACGGCGTAAAATAATTTAGCCTTCTTAACATATTTTTCTTTTAAATCAAAGATTCCAATTTACGAAATTATAATGAAACGGTTTTTATATAATTATATATGTACATAAATTCTGTTCAATAGTGGGATGATCATACATATCTCGGTATTGTAAAATATTAACTTCAGCCGGCTAATGAACCGTCAATAGCGGTCGCTGCCTCCGGTTTCTTCTCGGCATAGATTTCTGATGTCAGATGGTTTGTCAGAAGAAAATAGAGGATGCCCTAATTGAAATTTTGTCAGATGACTTTGCATCTGACTTTTACAGAAGCAAACTTTAAAAGGTAACGCACGACATATGGGTAATTCGAAAGTGTTGAACGTGACAGTCGTACGCATCAAAAATGCAATAACATATTAAGCAAAAAATATTTTTACGTTTTCTTAACCCTTAAATTATAGCACTAAGAAAGCACTGTTATCTATGCTAAAGTTTATGGAGGGCGCGATTCTAGGTCAGAGATAATGGCAAAAGAAGTAGCGGTTCGAACGTGAAAAAAACAGAAGTAGTTTTTGTGGCCATGTATAAAAAAGCGTAATTCAGCGAAAGCTGGCACAATTTTTTAGTCAAACTACTTTCAGAATTTTACGTAGTAATGTAACATTAAAATGTCTTGGTTTGATTCCAAAATCTTCTGGATTTTTTTTTTTTTTTTTTTAAGCCAAAATCTGGGTCGATACGTGACATTTCGAACGTGAAATCTTTTCCATAATAATTTAACTGAATAATGATTAAAACAAAATAAAAATTTACCGTTAATTCGATTATTATATTGCTCTTTGAACTCTTCCTTAGATTACAGGCAATGTAGGAAAATTTTTTTGGAATAATTTTTATCAAATATCACCTCAATTTAGAAAGATAAATATTAAAGAAAACATACAATAAAACATTCTCACATATAAGAAATTACGTTTGCACAAATTTGCAGTCTGTTTGTTCATCTAAGTGAACAAATTTATGGGTTAATTTATAAAATTAGTAAAATCTAAATATTTCTCTAGAACAATATCTTAAAATAATCAGTTTTTAATAACTTTTAAATTTTCGGTCACGGTGGACCTTTTGACGGAAATGCCCATATATCGTGAGCTTAAATGCAAAAAGACGTAACTAACAAAAAATTCAAAATCGTGTTTTTGATTGATTATTATAAATGCCATTGAACTACATATCTTCACAAAATTTTACACTTCTGCGATAAAAAATTGCGCTTTTATTAACAAAAAACAAAGGGACGTAACTACAAGTGTGTTTATTTTATAAATGATAAACTACGTAATTACAAATTTTTTTTTCAACAAAATATAATGAAATGGTTTCCTTTGAAAACTGTTGAAAGAATTCCATGGATGACTCATTTACGCATGTTTTCTGATATGTTTATAGTTTTCATTTAAAATAGTTTTTTGCTTCTCCTGTAAAAATATATTTTTGTTAGTTACGTCCTTTTGCATTTTAGCTAACGATATGTATTTTGCAGTGGGAAATTTGACATGTCAGATGACAAAACCATGACATGTATGGTCGCCTCTAGAAGTCGCCCCTACAGGGAAAAAATGTTTGACCGACCTCCATTTGTCTGTTGTTCAAAACATTTCTCAAAACATAATTGCCCTTTATCTCCACCCCTTAGGGGCCTCCCATACAAATATAGCGCTTCATGAAATTCCTAAGTTTAATTAAATTTTTGCATCTTTTGTGAATAAAATCAAAAGTTGTAGACAGATTTTAATCATTTATGGCTTGCGTTGTTCAGAACTTTGTTTTGTATACATGTCCAATTTTTTATGAATTTTGCAAAAAAAATAATTTTTATTTTGTCAAAAGAAAATTATCTTTCTTAAACGAATGCGCGTATTAGAAAAAAAGTTTTCCTTGCTAAAATATAATTTTATTGCGTGATTTTTTAGTTAATTCAATAAACTAACCCGTTTCGAGTTACGCGAATATATGTTGTTTAGCCTTCCCGATTTTCGAAATAACGGTATGTCGCGAACACAAGAGCTAACCTTTAAAAAAAACGGTAAGCACCAATGGACTCAGCGTACCCGAATTTAGTTAAAACGCGAGGTGCGGTATTTGTAAAAAAAAACTTTCTCAAATTCTAGCACAGTGTAATTAATCAGACAATTTTTTAAAAGTTACTCGCTTAAAATAAAGTGTCAAAGTGTTGGCTTGTATTAAAAACAAATTTTCTTTTTAAATTGACCTTAACACTAAACTTGCAACAAAATAAAATAGTATAAACATGTTAAAAATTTGTTGTATAAAAAAGTGCTTAAATGATGAAACAGGACTAAGTCTTCAACATCAGGCAAAAATTTTAAAGCCCATAATTAAAACGTCGGCAGTAACTTCAAATTCTCTCTCATTTCTTTCGTTTTCTTTTGTTCTTATTTTTCTTTGTTTACAAAATGTATGAAATTGAAGGAAAGTATGGTAGCATTGTTAAGAGAATAAGTGTCTATATGTGAGAGCATTAGAAAAAACGTCCTCAAAATGAAATTGATTTTATTTCTCGACCGCATTCTCTGGCATAATTTTGTGTCAAACTGTATGAAAAACATCGTTCAGCCCCAGTTCTGTTCCATCATTAAATGATGAATGAAACAGAACTGGAGCTAAACGATGTTTTCCATACAATTTGACATCAAATTTTGTCAGAGAAAGCGGTCGTAAAATAAAATCAATTTTATTTTGAGGACGTTTCTTCTAATGGTCTCACATATAGACACTTATTCTCTTAACAATGCTACCATACTTTCCTTCAATTTCATACATTTTGTAAACAAAGAAAAATAAGAACAAAAGAAAACGAAAGAAATGAGAGAGAATTTGAAGTTACTGCCGACGTTTTAATTATGGGCTTTAAAATTTATTCTCTTAACAATGCTACCATACTTTCATTCAATTTCATATATTTTGTAAACAAAGAAAAATAAGAACAAAAGAAAACGAAAGAAATCAGAGAGAATTTTTTTTTTTTTACTGTTAGGACTCACACTCAGGGGATGACCCCTACTAATGCATTGCATTGTGTTGGAACTAGGAAAATAAGTTGTGGGAAGGAGGATGGAGGGAGTAGTGTTTGTAAACATTCGATTTGAACTTAATCATGTTGTAAGTGAGAGGCAAGACATCTGCAGGAAGGTTATTCCATATACGAACAGTCCGGGGAAAAAACGAATTTTCTCTGTAATGCGTTGTACGATTCACCTGCCAATCGACCACAAAAGGATGGGCTCTTGAGGAAGAACGTGTATTACGAACAAACGTACGGGTTTCGGGAACCAGATCCCTAATTTCGTCGGAACACATCCCATTGTAGTAACGATAAAACAGGCAAATACAGAGAGAATTTTAAGTTACTGCCAACGCGTAATTATGGGCTTAAAAATTTTTGCCTGAAGTTGAAGACTCAATTCTGTTTCACCATTAACTAGAAAATTAACTGTATAACTGTATAAAAACACAAAATCTTTTGTTATTTACCAATTTTTGCATTTTCTAGGACTAGATGAGAAAGTAAATCTACTTCACATGCACTTTTGAAACTCTTTCCCTAAAAAATTTCAACCCGCTCCTATTTTCAGGCAAAAAATTCTCTGTTTCTTTACACATACGAGTTAAAATACACCATTTGTGTTGCCCGACACTACCTTAAGTACATTTTTATATCAAAAAATCCTTAATTGTTTTTTTTTTTAAAGCTAATACTACTAAACTTTATTGAATATTTTAATAAAATATATTAAAAATTTTACTTAAAGTAATAGAGCATTATCATATAAAAAATAAACCAATGAAACTGTTTTCATTTAGTTTTAAAAAGACAATGTGCACACACACAGCAAACTAAGCACTATTAACAAAATGGAAAAAGTTTCAAACTTAAAGTACATAATTTCATTACAAAATTTAAGGCTCTTAAAAAAAATAGCAGCAACAGCAAACTTTAAGCTGAAAAGTTAAAAATTAAAACTGAAATTTTGGCCGAAGAGAGGGGGAAGTAGCAACAGGCAGCCATAAACTAGGCAACAAAAAATAGGACATGAATAGATATTAACGGAAGTTTTTCTAATGGTTAAAAGTAAGATCAATAATATTAGAATCTGGAATGGAAATTTTTCAAGGGTAAAAAAAAGTAAAATTTTTAAAGTTTTTACACGTGGCTTGTTTTTTGAATGGCTTATATAGCATTTTGGATGGTGAACATTTGATTGTTATTCTCACTGACTTACTAAGCGATAAAGTGTAGCTTTTTTTAAGTTTTTTTGCTAAAAAAAAAATGCCAAAAAGCATCATGTTCTGTAAAATTTTATGGGGTCTATGCTATGAACTTATCCTTAAGAAACATAGCTGGGTGATATCCTATCTTATGAAACTATGGCAGACTTAATTTTACTACAGCAGCATTATTGATTAGGGTTTCAGGCGGGAATGGGCTTTATGGGGCCTGTGGTAAATTGTGGACTGATCTTTACGAAATTTTTCAGTGCGATTTCTATTCATATAGAACGAATCTGTGCAATATTTAGTGAGAATTAGTGCATTCTCACACCAACTTATGTTAGTTCTTGTTACAAAATTGTAAAATTTTTAAGGGAGGAATTTGACAAGAAAATCGCTTTCTGCCTTATGGAATTAAGGCAAATACGCATTTCAACAGACGGATAGACGGAAGGACGGACGACAGACACCTAAGGTTAAACCGAGCTAAAACTACTCAAGGACACACAATATTGATACATATATATGCGGTTTGTTTGTTTGTGCGGTTCTAAACTGCCCAGTGGCCACATTTTGGTAGTCGTGATCGAGTACTTTCTCGATTCGAACGCAATTTTATTTCTAATTCTTTCAGTCGATACTGAACGAATCGAAATTATTTTTTCAGTATTGTGAAACTCTTATTAATGCTTTAGAACACTGAAAAAATAATTCCATTTCGTTAAGTATTGACTGAAATAATTAGATATTAAATTGCTTTCGAATCGATAAAGTACTCGATCCCGACTACCAGAATTAGTCCCCAGGTCAGGAAAAATATTTTGTAGATTTTAATCCAAATTTTTAATATTTTTAATTAGGCTTAAGTTCATGAAATTTAATTTTTATTAAATTATTTTTGTGGAGAAAGGAATTTTACAACATGAAAATTAATTAAAATTGTTATTGATAATCTTTCATTCTTGACGTGGCTCGGGCTCGAACCCTGGGCGGCAGGTTACCATGACATGTTTCGATCGCAACCACTCGATCTCCTCAGATGGATTTGCCGTCTTACACTCGCAGCCATCGACGACTGCTGACGTCACTAGTCAAACATCAATCCTTAAACCAAATTGTATTTTAACATTTGGTAGATCGAAATTTGCTTTCCTGAATGATTATCCATTATAATTGATTTTACATGTTTTTTCCTTTACTTCTGTTTTTTCGTACTTTCGTCAAGAATTTTTCTTGAAGTCCAAGTACATTTTTTGTTTTTTTTCACTTTGTCTTTCTCTTTTCTGTTGACCTTTTTCAGCACAACTTGAAGGACAAATGTACACATAGAGCTCGTGCCTTAGCTTTAACAATAATTAGTATTGTGGTTATTTTGTTGAACTATTTATGGTTTTTAATCCAAATTTTCAATATTTTTAATTAGGCTTAAATTCATGAAATTTAATTTTTATTTATTTTATGATTTATTAGATTATAAATTACCGGCATTATTTCATTGACTTTCAAACCACTGAAGCAGCAGTTTCAAAATGTTTTCATCCATCCAATTCATCCAAGAGTAAGGAAATCGGTTACCAAACGGGTTAAACATGAAACGCGTTTCATGACGATTTTTTATGTCTTAAATTTCGCTTGAAAGAAGTAATTTGTGCATCGACTTGCAATTAAAAATGGGTCAATTACAAAAACCCAATACGCAAATTATTCAATATGAAGCCCAGATAAGCAAACAAATGAACCCCAAAGACGAATATCTCCGGCTTCAAAGTAACTTTCTGTGAAACCAGACCGGCCTCATCTATTTTAAACTACTTAAGTTAGACTTGACGATCACAAGGGACTTGCGTCAATCCCAATTTATTGCTTGAAGCAAACATTGATGAACATTTCTAAAATATGCGGTTATACATTAAGCCGTAATACTACAGACTAATAATGCTCGGTGAGTCCTTACAAGACCTGCAGCGGTATAAAAGTTTATCCTCACCTACCTTATATATATGACCGTGCCTCACACGACGCCAACTTGTCTTAATCGGTGCAGAAGGCTTCTGCTTTACTACAGAACAGGGAGTCCGAAAGTGGTCTGAGCAGTTCTTTTTACGCGATATCCATTTGTTGCCAGAAAGATGGAACAAATTTCAAAGCTAACAAAGGGCAAAATGTTCAATTAGTTTATATTGTAGCAATGTTTCACAACAAACACTCAAACTTTAAAAAGAAAATCCCGAATTTTAAACTTGTAAAGTTTTAAGCATTAAGCTTCTTAAACTAAAAACAAAACAATTTTTTTCTTAATATTGTTTATAAAAGGAACAAAAACATTTAAATTCATTTCTGCAGGGTACTGCAAAGAAGAAAAAAAAACAAACAAAGAAAAAAGGACTCCATTGAAAAACATACAAGCGTTAAGAAAGTCAAAACAAAGATTTTGGTTTTTGTGTTTTCCTTTTTTTTAATGTTATTTTAAAGACACGCTAAGAAAAACTTTTTTTGTGTTTCTTATTTGTCTTTGAACTCGTACACGAGTCTATATAAAAAACATGCAGAAAGAAAAAAAAAAAGGTTGGTTTGAGGCATCAATATACTGCAGTAACCTTGCGCGTTTAGTGTAATTATGCCCAGCATAAACGCCTTGTGCTATACTACAATTTACACACTCATATAAACTTGCGTATTTTCCCATGGCTGTTTGTTCATGTTCATGTATTCAGTGGCATTTGCTGGCTGGCTGGTTTTTTTTTTTTTTTTCTTATTCTCTTTTTGAGAATTTTTCTGGTGCCTTCGTTAAGGCAAGATAAGCGTCTTTCACAAGAGGATGATGCAGATGGCGGTGGCGGAAAACTGAGAAAACTTTTCTTTTTCAGCTATTAAGGCAAGAGTTTTAATATCCTTTTCTTGTTTATTTTACTTTTGTTAGATAAAAACGGAAAGTTAAGGAAAAATAATATTTAAAAAAAAATCACGTAAATAAGTTAAAATCAAGTTAACTTTTTTTCCTGTAGCCCTTTTTTTAACTTTAAATTTGTCCCTCTTGTAACTTTAATGATGATGACAATGATGATCAGATAAATTACTTTCTTCTTAAGGTATTTTTTTTTCATTCAAAAGAAAAAGACAAACAAAAGAAAAGCCAAAGGTTTTTTTTAAAAGGACTTAATTTTTGTCAATTATTAATATATTCCCTAAGTTTTGTTTCTTCTTAGTTTTTTTTTTTTTTTTTTTTTTTTTTGTTTCTTCAAATTAAATTTTATTTCCCACCGTTTTCCATCACTTTCTTTTTTCATTTTGTTGTATTGAAACTAAATTATATGTAAATTTGTTTTAGTGCTGTTAAATGTGTTTTGTATTACTTGCTTTATTTAAAATGTAATTTAAATCATGCTTTTCTACTTTTCCTTTCCTTCTTTCTTTGTCCCTCTATGCCTAATGGTATGCTATAAAATAGCCATAAAGTTGACAAAAGCTAATGAGCTAAAGCTTAAGGATTTTTATGCAATTTCTTATTCGTTGTCCACTTTTTATTTGTTGCTTAAATGTTATTAACAAATTTATTACACCAGGATTTTTTTTTCCTTAAATTATAATTAACTTTTACATTAATCATACGCTGTGTTGTTTGCGTGTGAAATTTAAAATAATCATACGCCTTGTAGTTTAAAAGAAAAGTTGTTTTTTTCAGTTTAAAATTGTTTAAATCAAGTACAAATTTTAAATTGAAAATTTATTGAAGCGTAGGTTAGTTAATTCGTTTAACTTTACAATTATTTTCTATTTTCGATAGTAGATAATCAGATTATAATTAAATTTACTACATATTCTATAATTTAATTTTATATCTCATTTAATACGTTAAAAAATAAAAACAATTGGGATATTCAGATTTTAATGGAAAAATAGAAGTCAGGAAAAAACATGTTAATAAAATTCAAAATGGATAATCAATAACAGCGAATTTCGATCCACCATTACTATTGGTGAAAGGTTGATGTTTGACTATATGACTGGCAATATTTTTATTATTGCCGGTTATGATATTTCTACACTTATAACAAAAACTTACCACCATTGCTATCAGACATGATAGAGATATACCGCAGAATATAACCAATATAAGTAAAAAAAACACCTATAACAATTGATACAAAGAACAATTTTTCAAGTTTCTTCTTGTTATGACAATTCACACACTTTCACGATTTTCAAAACTAACTGTAAACAAAAGGGTTGCCAACTCTTCAAAATAAAGCAAATGACTCAAATTGGTAGTTTTCTAAAGAATGGGATATTTTTTCTCTCTAACGCAGTCAGGAATGAAAAATTATCAATTAATTTTTTTTATTTTTTTTTACTGTTAGGGCCAGCACTCAGGGGATGACCCCTACTAATTCATTGCATTGTGTTGAAACTAGGAAAATAGGTTGTGGGAGGAAGGATAAAGGAAGTAGTGTTTGTAAACATTCGATTTGAACTTAATCATGTTGTAAGTGAGAGGGAAGACTTCTGAAGGAAGGTTATTCCACATACGAAAAGTCCGGGAAAAAAACGAATTTTCTTTGTAATGCGTTGTACGATTTACCAGCCAATCGACCACATAAGGATGGGTTCTTGAGGAAAAATGTGTATTATGAACAAACGTACGGGTTTCGGGAACCAGATCCCTAATTTCGTCGGAACACATCCCATTGTAGTAACGATAAAACAGGCAAATACAACCCATATTGCGACGGTGCTCAAGCGAGTCAATAGAATTGGATACCCTACTGTCACCAATGAGAACCTTCGCCCTCTCCTGCACGCGGCCAAGAAGCTCCAAAATATACTTTGAAGCACCGGCCCACACATGAGAGTTGTATTCCATACGCGGTCGGATATAGGTGGTATAAATAGTAAGGAGTTCAGATGGAGTGAAGTATATTTTACACCGTCATAGAAAGCCGAGGCACTTGAATGCTTCTTTCGACACTTTGAATATATGTTCTGTCCATCGGACATCACATTGTATCCTCATGCTCAGAACATCAAGAGATTCTAATTCCTCAATAATTATACCACCCATATATACAGATGAGGCATCCCGGTTTGTCGCGCGTTTATGCGTCAGAACGCAACATTGGGTTTTTCGGGCATTAAAATCGACCCTATTCGCACGACCCCATTCCGAGACTATGCCAAGGTCTCGGCTAAGCGTATCATTCATATTCTGCCTCATAGCAACGACATCGGATACGCTTGGTCTGCACTCGAATGAGTACGAATAGCAAAGGTTGCTGTCATCTGCAAAAGAGTAGATAGGGTTGGAAGTTTGACAAAGGAGGTCATTTAGAAAGATAAGAAATAGAGTAGGAGAAAGAACGAAGCCTTGCGGCACCCCAATTTTATTTTAATTAATTTCATGTTGTAAAATTCCTTTCTTAATAAAAATAATTTAATGAAAATAAAATTTAATGACCTTTAGACTAATTAAAAATAACAAAATGTGGATTAAAAAAAAACTTTTATGAACAATTTAGATTTTAAGTTGAACTGTTAATTTTTAATTTTTTGATATTCTTTAATAATTTAATTTTCATTAAATTATTTTCACTGCGGAAGGAATTTTACAACTTGGAATTTTTATTAAAATTTATTGATAATTTTTCCCTGGCTGAGCAGGGATTCGAACCCGGTTTGTATTCAGGTTTTCTAGACAAAGTCTTGACAGATAGAATACGGAAAAACAGAGGAAAGCAGGCAACATGTAATTTGAAATTTAAAAATGATAATAACAGCAAATTTCGAACCACCAGTACTACTGGTT
This sequence comes from Pollenia angustigena, assembly GCA_930367215.1. NCBI lineage: Eukaryota > Metazoa > Arthropoda > Insecta > Diptera > Polleniidae > Pollenia > Pollenia angustigena. The sequence goes on along the minus strand of OV884058.1, from coordinate 178,486,993 downwards.
AAAGGATTGATGTTTGACTGTTGGCTGGCGAGCACCGCAGTGGTGCAGTGGTTTGAACTCAAAGATTTTCTGAATATAAATGTGGTGATTCTTGAAATATGAAAAAATCAACCCGGGTTCAAATCTCACCTCAGCCAGGGAAAAATTATCAATAAATTTTAATAAAAATTCCAAGTTGTTAAATTCCTTCCTCAGTGAAAATAATTTAATGAAAATTAAATTTGATGAACTCAAGCCTAATTAAAAAGTATCAAAAAATTAAAAACTTTTATTTTAAAAAAATTAGTTCTTTTTCTAGAATTTTTCATTAAAATTTTCGATTAAACTAAAGTGTAATTTTTTAAAGTAAATTTACTTTAAATTTAAAGACCTTCTTTTTTGAAGTTCATTTTTTTTAAATTTAAAGAGTCTCTTTCTTTTGAAATTTTTTTACCAAAAAGGAAAATTTTACAAAAAAAAAAAAACTATTTTACTTACGAGAATACAGAATGAAGTCAGATTTCAGATTTCAGTATAAAAGTTAAGCTTCCACAAAAAAAATAATATGAAAAAAATTCCACCTTTACATATTTTTATAAAAATCATACACAGAAAAGTTAAGAAATAGCAAATGATTTTAATATTTTACTAAAAAAAATTTACATTCGAATCGTTCCCAATAACAGTTCCCAGTAAAAAATGTGCTCCAAGAGGAACAGGTTTTTTGTATGAATTCATACCTCAAATCGCTTTAAACCTGCTGATGGGATGCCTGATTTTTGTATAGGGTGTTCCCGGTTTGGAGGACTATTTCCTGCTGACAATAAGCGCTTCTTTTATCATGCAAATAAAGCACTCCTAAAGTGCTTTTTTAAAGTCTAACTATATTAACATATTCATTAATTTGTTGCTTTTACTGGTTTAAATGCCTTTTTCCAATCATTTTCGTAAACCATAATATATTTTTATATTTTGCGCTTTAAAACCTTCTTCGTTGTCAGCACTAAAATAGCAGCTTTTTTGTATATTTTATTCTTTATTTTTTACTGCTCTATAAGAGCTCTTTAATTGCAGCGCTTGATTATGCGCTTTTTCTTTGTAGTGCTTCAAAAACCCCAAATTTTTTTTACTAAGTTGCTGTTTATTGCGACTACAAAACTCAAGTTACCTCAAATACGATTCGCAACTGCGGAAACCGTTGCACACATGAACAATGATTTTTTATTTCAATTAGGTCAAATTAATGAAATACTACTTATCCTACAAATATACGTGAAAATTATAAGAAAAATCCTTTAATTAATTAAAAGCAAGTGTAACAGAGTGTCTGATTTTTATTATTGTCATTATTATCGTTTATTAGTATTATATTTTGTCATTAGTATTATTTTATTAATTTATCCTTTTTATTTTAATAAAATTTTGATTCATTAAATTTTGTATTATATCTTTTATTTGTTTAACTTAGTTTTAATGACACTACAATTGAAATTTGACTACTTAATGTTTATATATATACAGTGAGCAAAAAAAAACTTGTACACTTGGTACATTAAAATAAAAACACAAAGATTATTGTAAACCAGTGTAGAAAAATTCAGTACTTTGGTACTTTTTCATATTAAAAATACCGCAGTACCCCCGCGTTATTTTCAGTACTTTTTTATCCTTTGAGCTTTTTTAAGGTGATGTGATCATTTCGATAGCAGGCTTAGGTTATCATGTGTTTGCTGCAAAATGTATGTTGTTGTATTTTAAAAATAATATGCGAAGTAAATATTGAAATGCAAAGTGTGGACGGCAGGATTCATATTTTGCTTTCCAGAATGGGATATTTGTTATTACAACAAAATTTGGTTTTGAACATAAAACCTTAAAAGTTATAATCAGCTTCAATCCAGAAAATATTGTTTCCGGAAAAACCAATAGCATAATACTGTTGCTATTAATGCTATTTACAAAAGATAAAGAAAACTATGATAATAAAAATTCTCAATTCCGTGTTCTAGCGGATCTTTCAGATATAAAGCATTTTAGAACTGAATATATTTAAAATTCTTGAAAAAAATAAAGCCAATATTTTGAACGAAACTAATGTTTGCTGACCTTTCGTATATTGCTTTTGGTATTTTTTCGATACCACATTTCTAAGCATCAATTGAACGCACATTTTCGAATGCAAAATGATGTAAAAAGTAAAGGAAGAAATCGCAACTATTTCAAGTTTGATAAAAACTAAAGATCTATTAAAATCAACTGGTAGTTGCTGTTGAAGTTAACATATTTCTTAAAGTAAATTTGCTTTATCTTAAAACACTGAATTAAAATCTTTATTTTTAAACATTATTGTTTTAAACTTTTTTTAGAACTAAGTTCTAAGTATGAAAAAGTCTGAATTGCGTACCTTTGCAAAAGTTAAAATATAAACATAAAAACCAGTATTAATTTATATTGACAAAAATGAATTTTTAAATTATTTTTTTATTCGTAAATATATGAACTATTTCAAATATTTTTTTTTTTTTTTTAATACTGAAAAAACGTACCTTAACTAGCATTTACACGTGAAATGAAATTTCTTGAAAGTCGCAACACACTCACACTTTTTCACTAACACACACATAATTTTGGTACTTTCAGCCAATCGGCTGTTTCTTCGATTTTTCGTTGATAATACATGTACTCTACTTGCAAGAAAGTACTTTCACGTGTAAAGCCCAGGTTAAACGGCTCTTACACTTTCAATATAACTGTTCAATTATATCGCCAATGGGTTTGTGATATTCGAAGGTGACACAATATATTGGTAAGAATCGAAATCAGAAAAGCTATATATTGAAATGTGTTTTGAAATGTGTTTGCAACACTGTACTATGCAGTTTTTCTTTATATGTTGTATTTTTTTTAGATAAGTGTAGCGCCATATTTTAATTGAAACCATTGTGCAACTTATTGAATAATATGGGGCCATATAGAAATAATATGGCGAATAGAATATACAATAATATTGTAAATGAATGGGGCGCTTGACGCTTATGTATAAAAGAAATATTGTTTACATGTGTACCTTAACAGTATTTATCGCCATTAAATACTAAGATAAACGAATTCCAATAAAATATGTATTTTTGTTTAATTTATTTTCATAAATTATTGTTTTTTCTTTTTAACAAAAAGTACCATTTGGTGGGAAAAATACTCTTTTAGTTGAAGTTCAGTACCATTTCAAAATTTTAATTTTGCAACACTGTTATAAACCATAAGGAAGGGGAAGCACTTAATTTACGAATGCAAGTGCAGAATACGTATTTGGAAGTGATGGACGTAAATCTGTATGAAGAAAGTAAGGGGAGGCACTTAATCCACGAAATATTTTTCATACTGTTAAGCACGGTGGCGGCAGTGTTATGGTTTTGGGGTGTATGAGTGCTAACGCAGTGAAAAAAATAGATTATTTAAATATCCTGAAAAATAATTTGCCCTAATCCACCCAAAATATGGGTTAAGGGAATTTTTTTATTTCATGCATTATAATGATCCAAAGCAGCGGTGGGCGCTGGTTTGCCTGGATTACGAAGTTTTTCGGGTTTTTACATTTACTCATCGTGTTTTTTTACCAGGGCTGCTAAAAATGCAAAAATTGCCCTACTAAGGTATTCCTTAAAATCCCCAAAACATATCATACACTTGTTTTATAATACTACTTTTTAACTTAAAGAAAAGTAGGTTCAAAATAGAGAAAATAAATAAAAAACTATTTTTTAGCAGTCAAAATAAGAAGAAACAACAATATTTACATTTTTGTGTTTGTGTGATGTTGTTTTCGATCTTTTTCTACTGCCCACAAACGGAAAATCTTGAATTCATTGTTTCATGCATAAAAAGTAACATAGGCAACCCGAAAAACAAATACAACAGAAAGAAAAAAAATAAAATTGTATGCAGTTGCTTAATAAATTTCAACAAAGCAGGACTGTGGCGCATGTTGTTATTTTGGCAAATTTTGCAATTTCGTAGTGATACACTGACAATAAATTTATTGTGTTGTGATCAAGCTGTGCTTATGTATGTTTTTTTCAGCCTGTCTTAAAAACTTTTCAGCAATCATGTGGGATGATGAATTATATAATAATCAAGTTTTTTACTGATTTCATTATTGTTTTGCATATTTACATATAAATAGTACACATTTTGAAGTTTTTGCTCACGGTCTTTTTGATTTCAGGTGACCATATGCATGTATATATTTTACCGTTAATGAAAACTTGATGAATTATATAATAATAATATTTTGAATGAACTTTTTTGTTTTATTTTTGTTTTGCATATTTACATAAAATGTCAAAATGTCAAAAATGTCTCTAAGTGTAAATCAACTAATTTACTCTCTTTTATTCAGTGTTCTCTATCTGCCCTTCGCTGATCCAAAGCATTCGGGCCTTATCGTAAGGGAATGGTTGCTTTATAACACAAAAAAAGTTTTGCCTCATCCTCCCCAGATCCCGGATTTAAATCCGATTGAGCATTTGTGGGCTCATATGAAAACAAAATTAAGAGATTACCACATATCCGGAAAATAACCCTTAAAAACGCTTTTAAAGATATCTGGAGTTCTATTCCCCAAGAAGTTACAAAAAATCTAGTCCATTCGATACCAAGAAGACTTCTTTCTTTTGAAGAAGATAAAGGACTCCATACAAAATACTGAAAACCTAAATATTTTAATCTTTTTTAAAGTTATGTTAAGTTTTTTATCGTGTACAACTTTTTTTTTTTGTTTATGAGTTTTAGCATATTTATGTTTTTGTTGTTTTTTTTAACCTTTAAATACACAAAATGAAAAAGAAGTTTTATTTAAATTAAAATAAAGATCTTAAAATTTAATTAATGTGAAAAAAAGTTATGATATGGTTTTACTTTAATCTCTGTGTTTTCTTTTATTTTAATTTAAAAAGTGTACAAGTTTTTTTTTTTTTTTTGGCTCACTGTATATGTTCTTTGTTTTGTAACTGAGTATAATTATTTTTTATCTACTTTTTATTTAGGTTTTATTTATTGGTTTCATAATCATGCAAAATTTAGTAAACCTCGAATTATGCCGTTATAATAACTCTCATTATTGGGGGATTCACAAGGTGTCATAAAGCCATATGTCTTAAAATAATAACATGAAAAAATACGACTGTTGTGAACAACCCCTCATAAATTAGTGTGCTATTTTAAATTTAAATCAGCTGATTTAAAACAAATATAAAAAAATAATTATGTTCCTTAAATCAAAATATTTTTTAATTCTAATCCATGAATTAATAAATTAAATTAGATCTTTCCTGACTATTTTCCATTTTTCAGACGCAAACCACAAATAAATTTTATTTTGTTTGTTTACCAAACATCAGAGTCCTAAGCCGATCTAACTTGACGCCGCAAGTGTTTTGTTTCAAAAATTGCTAGCCGCATGTTAAATTGGGATGTTAGCCGGATAAAACTTTACCATAAATGGCGACGGCTACAAAAACATAGCCGCTCGGCTCAGCCGCTCAGCGCAGGTTTCTTCTGATTAATTACGACAGCACAATAAACATAGCAAGCAAAAGTTTATTAATTTAAGACACTTTTTGTTTACAAGGCAACAACAATATTTTTAAACCATTGTAAAATGTTAGAACATTATGACAATACAACATGATAGCACACCTTGTGAATACCCCATATGTATTAATTGGCACTCATTTCCAATTAGTAATTTCCAATATGTAAGTTGATCTATAAAAGGCAACACATTAATATAATTTATCGTCTTTAAAAACGTGAAAATTCAAGCCTTTTTTTCTATCCAAAATTAATTTAATCTTGCTGGCGAATAGGACAGTTTTTGTATGTTCAAGCCTCCAGTATTGATATAGTAGGGCATTATTATCTGACTTTGACCCTTTCCAAAGAGACTCATCCTCTACCCAAGTTAATTTTCCTTTAAAAGCTTTTATACCATGTTCATTACAAACATTATAAAATTTTTGAGAACATCTCTTAAAGGCCTTTTTTAGAATCACACATTTAGCATATTTCGCGGTTATTTACAACAATAAGCCATTGTAATTTATTTCATGACCTTCAGTATATTGGGGGAGAAATAAGTTCATCAAGGTCTATGGGGCACATGTCGGTAGTTTATGTTGTAGTTTTTTCTTATGACTTATTAAAAAGAGAATAATTTAGAATATGACTTTTTTTTTTTTTTGTTTAAACTATACAAAACATAGGTAAAATAAAATCTCAAGCGGCTTGGTTGCGCTACGCCGAATATGTTTGTTCCTACATTGAGTTAAACATCAAAGCATGTCTTTCAGACACATGTTAGTAAGATTTGGGTTAAGTAGACATATTCTGAAACTGGTTTTCAAGAAGACTTTATTCAGCTCAACATAAGCGATCATTGCATTAATTTTGTCGTTTTTCTAGCCAGCTAAATAGAGTCTTGCATAAGACTTTATTGAAGTCAACATTAGCGATAATTGCATGCCTTTTTCCCTCAATGTGGTTTGAAAATCCACAAAATGCCTGCAATGCTCGCTTATATAGTCCTCAATAAAGTCTAAATCAAGACAAGATGAGTGTAAATTGCATGTATTTTGTCGCTTGCCAAGCTACATTGACGAATATATGAGCGAAACTGCTATAAGCAAATCGTCAATCCCATTTTGTTGAAGACAATCTAATCGACAAAATTATTTGAATTGTCGTGCATAAATAAAATTTTTGCTTTTTTGAGAGAGAAAAGAATAAAATTTTCTTCAACAATTTTTTTTTTTTTTTTTTTTTTTTTTGTTGAAAATGATTGGTGTTGAAAAATAATAATGATGGGGCAATAACGACCGAAAATAAAACAACAACAAACATAAAAACATGCAAAATTATGCAGTTGAATCGTAAAAGTGGTGGTGAAAGGTGGAGGGATTGATTGTTTTATCCGCCACAACTAGTTGAAATTTTTTAATATTCTTCTGAGACCACATAATGTGTATAGATTCTGTGTCCTTGAGTAATTCCAAGTCGATTTAACTATGTCCGTCTGTCTGTCTGTACATCTTTCTGTCTGTCTGTCCGTCTGTCTGTCACGAAAGTGAGTTTCGAGCGGCTCAAAAATAAGAACAATATTTGTGTCAAATTGTTTCTACTTCCCTTTGGCAGTTTTGGGATTGAAATCCAGCAAAATCGGTTCAGTGAGATTAAAGCTATGAATCAGAATTCGGAACAACCACCCTTGAAAATTTATGATGTTGTTACAAAAACTAACATAAATGAAGGGATTGATAAAGGAACAAATTCGTTCAAAATAACTATAAATGATACTGCTGAATTCCGTGAAGACTGGTCCATAACACTGCTTTACAAATTTTTAATTTGAAAAAATACCAAGAACGCCACATGCCTAGATAAGTTAATTGGGACCTCCTGAACACGAAAAACGCTGTAATTTTTTTCTCTAAGTACCGTTTCTTAGATTTGATATAAGATGAAAATATTGTCGTTCCACAAAATCCTTAATAAAAACTTTAATTTTCATCCGATTTTTTTTCAAATCACACTTAAAATGTTGGTAATTAAATAAACTATTTGGAAAAAAAAACATTCCAGATCTTTTCTATAACGTAAAAAAAAACGAAATAAAAATGAAAAATCTTGAAAAAAGCGTAAAAAAATAGGAACTGGGAATTATTTCCTTCCGAAGGTTACTTTATATTATATTCAAAATTTTTTATTTTTTTTTCGAATTTATTCTATGAGCTAAATTTCAGTTATGTATTTTATAAAGCTTTTTTGTAGTAGTTCTATTCCTTCAATTTTTCAGAAATGACTTTATACACTACCAGACTATTATATTGTATTTTCTTGTTACATTTTACCTTAGCTTTCCTTTGGAAAGCAATGAGGTATATTTTATGTACAGAAAAATTTACAATTATTAGACACCAGCAGAATGTAATGCATTTTTGGCCCGCTACGGCCTTCGTCAGCATTCTTTGTGTCTCACTGGATAGTGTTACTTTATAAAGCTTTATAAAATACATAACTGAAATTTAGATCATAGAATAACTTCGAAAAAAAATTAAAAATGTTGAGTAAAAAAATAGGCAAATTTTGAACTTGAAGGTGCCATAACTCTTATTAGAAAGAAAATTTCAGCATATCGACGGAGAAGTCTTTCAATTAGCTTTCCAACGATATGCCATTATTTCGATCGGACTTTTTGGTTGGGCTCCACAAGGGTTTGAGTGGGACCATACACCGAAAAACACAAAAGTACCGTTATATAAAAAACGGTACTTAGAAAAAAAAATTACAGCGTTTTTCGTGTTCAGGAGGTCCCAATTAACTTATCTAGGCATGTGGCGTTCTTGGTATTTTTTGGCTGTAAAACAGTGTAATTTGTAATTGGCCCCATAAAAGCCCACTGTCGAAAACACTTTAGAAAACACTTTACTTTCGTGAAGCTCAGTGTATAAATTACGATAGGGGACATATAGAGCCCACTCCGAAAATAGGTGGAGGGTATTAAAGATTCGACGTAGCCGAATATAACACTCTAAATTTGTTTGATAATAAAATGATATTTTATTTTTTTTTTTGTGTTAAGATTGTCAACGACGGTATGGCTAATATGATCGTCAACGACATTATGAGCAATAATGTCGCCGAATTGTCATGAACGATTTTCCGGATACTAGTGTGAAAAAGTTGCCTGTGGTTCGATTATACGGTCGCCTACGCATCGTCAGGGATTTTCTATGTTCAAGGATGTCTTCCAGACATGGCAGCGTGCAATATTATGGGTGAGAAAAATTTTAGTTTAATAAAAATGTAAACAAATAATGACAACAATTGTCGTCGCCGGCTTCCGTTGTATTATGTTTATTTTTTCCCTCGCAACGAGAAATCGCACCGCACCGCAAACATTGTGTTTAGACTCTTAAATTGGTCATTTCCGGTTTTCTTTCTCATGTTTGCCTTTGTAAATATTCATAAAACAAAGACATATTTAATAATATCTTTTAAGGTATTTTTTAAGATATAAAAAACTTTTATTTCTCAAAACAATATTTTCTTATATCCAGTACGTATTTTCTCAACATCAACAAAAAAGGCTTGGTTTAGGGCTATAAAACAGTTAAGCTAATGTTAAACGTCAAAGTTGTCTAAAAGTTTTGTGTTACTTTGATTATGTTAATTTCTAAATATGAATTTATAATCATGTATTTCCTTAAAAAAATTGTATAATAAATATAACCTGTCATATTATCATATAAGTAGAGACAATAAATAAAATTTGACTACAAAAATATTTATTTGCTAAAACAATTAAAAAAAAAAAAAAAACTACTAAACAACATTTAAAAATTATGAATTTTTATTATGTTTTTGTTTTAAATTACTTCTTTGCATGAACACATTAACAATTCTAATATTCTTAAATGCTTACAAAGAATTATAATTAATCATACGGGATTCTATACAACTACAACTCACAAGTGAAAATACACACAGCCATACTCAGATAGAAACACATCTGTGTTAACAAAAGGATACTTAAATACATACATACATATGTGACTAAATACACATAATGACACAGTTTTACTGCAAAGCAGGTTCATAAAGGTGTAGTTTAGAGGGCATTTTGGCTACACAGTTCGAGAATACAGTGTATTCATACTTATATGCAAATACATATTGTACCTTCCCTAATAAACACACTTTATGCATACAGAGGCAAACTTCATTTATTTTTACATAAGATTAACATATTAATATTTTTTTATTTATGAATTTGTTCGTCTTCTAATGACTAACACTAAAAAAATGTTTGAATACATATACAGACAATATAAAAGAGAAAGTACAATGTTTGTTATAAATTTAAACCCTACTAAACCCTCTTTTCAAAAATTTCTCTTTTTTTTTTGTATTTTTAAACAAAAGTTAAGAGTTATAAATGTTCTTTCTCGAACATAGACTCAAATGAAATGTTAATGTTGCATTATTAACCTTTTTCAATTTGTTTCCATATGAGTAATATGTTTTATAATATGAAATTGTTTATCTTCGAATGAGGTCACGGAGTAAAATGTTTCATAAAAAAATACAATAAGCGAATAAAGAAACATGAATACAATATTTTAAATGATGTTTTATGAGTATAAGCAATTAGTGATATTATTTAAAAGATCAGACATTTGAGCAAAATATATAAATATTACGGTTTCTTTTAAGCAGAACATGCACATTAAGGTTCCTATTCGGAAAATATTTTTCAGGAATTTTCGAGAAACATTTTGGACGTAAATGTAGGAAATTTTACAACATTTAAGCACCACGTGCTCATCACTTTATGAATGTAATATGTATATTATTCGACCTTTATAAAACGTATAATTAAATTGACAAGCTTGAAGTCTTATCTATATTTATCTATCTTCTATCTTTCTATGTATATAAAAGAGGATGTGTGTATGTATGTATGTATGTATGTATGTATGTATGTATGTATGTATGTATGTATGTATGTATGTATGTATGTATGTATGTATGTATGTATGTATGTATGTATGTATGTATGTAGGTATGTATGTATGTATGTATGTATGTATGTATGTATGTATGTATGTATGTATGTATGTATGTATGTATGTATGTATGTATGTATGTATGTAGGTATGTAGGTATGTATGTATGTAGGTATGTATGTATGTATGTATTTATGTATGTATGTATGTATGTATGTATGTATGTATGTATGTATGTATGTATGTATGTATGTATGTATGTATGTATGTATGTATGTATGTATGTATGTATGTATGTATGTATGTCTGTATGTATGTATGTATGTTTTTTTTTAATGGACGTAATGATATAAGTATCAATAGTGGCCCTACGATAACTCCACCAACTCCACCCCGGAACTACGTAAGCATTTCAGCAGGACGGGGGTTTTTTTCTTTGTAAGAGTCCTACATCCTCCTTCCTATCCCAAGGGTAGGAGGTTCGGAGCATCCGTACAGCGCATCTTCATTATGGAGTTTATGAAACGTTCACAGCACATCCACACTTTCTCAGACTCCAACATTTTATTGACCATATTTTCTGGTGTCAAAATTGTCTCCAGTTCATCATAAAGTTCCTGTCGCCTATCTGCCCATCTCTCACAATTAAAAAGCATGTGGTTTGCGTCTTCCACGAGAGTTACGCATGTCTCACAGTTGCCGGCATCCCGAAGCTTAAATCTATGCAGGTACCCGTTAAAACTACCATGATGAGTCACCACCTGCGTGAGAAAGTATCCCATGCTACCATGTCTTCTCTCTATCCAGACTCTAATATCGGGGATTAGTTTATATGTTCATCTCCCATTTTCCTCCATATTCCAACGATCTTGCCATTTTATTATTAGGGTTCTTCTTGCATTTTCCTTAATTTCGAGAATTTTTTGTTTTTGTTCCATCAAGCTGTATGGTTCACATTTAATACGTTTTGTCTCCTTATAAATCTCATTATATTTTAACACTAGTAATTCTATTGGAGGTAGTCCCGCAAGAACTAGTGCTGCACTTGTAGGCACCGTGCGGTATGCCGGCTCTGCATTTCCCTTATTCTTTCCTTTATGCTCATCTTTACGGGGCAGCGTAAAGTAGCTGGGAGTGTATTACACTATTTATAAGCCTTCTGATGTATGGCTAAGGACCTCCAAAATTTGGCATTATCCTCGCCAGTGACGTTGCCGTTTGCATGGATTTTTTTCGTATCATTAGTACGTGTTGACCGAAATTAAGTCTATCGTCAAGTTTTACACCAAGATAACGCAGACTCCTTTGAAAGTGTATTTCACTGCCTTCTAGGAAGATATTTGGTGGTTCAAATGCTCTTCGATCCGTTACCAGGATTGCCTCATTTTTTGTCACTGCTAGTTCCAATCCATTTGTCTTTAACCATCTGTTACAGTGAATAAGGCTGTCAATTGTTATTATCCCCAATAGTTCTGGTTCTCGTTGAGATACAACGAGAGCAATATCGTCCGCGTACCCTATTGTATGTATGTAACGTATGGACTCCAAAACGGCTGGGCCGATTTTGATTAAATGTTTAGGGAATCTTCAGAATATGCAAACGGGTGACACTGTGAAGTCTGACGTTTGACTATTGGGCTGCAGGTGGAGGGGCGTGGCAAAATCCAATTTTCGTATTGCACCACCAATGACATATATGTACATATATTTATTTATTTTTGCTCTTTTTATTTGATTTTATTTTTTTGGAAAGCCGTTGTCATGTTTTTCAAAACGAAATATCAAAATCTTAAATCGGTTATGTAGTTCCGAAGATATTAAAAAAAAAAACATAAAATAATGACAATGAAATAATGAATGAATATCAAAATTTTAAAATTTTCGAAATCCACGAATTCCGATGGTTCCCATCGATTTACCATTCCAATTCCAGCGGCTCCAATTTCCTTTGCGTCTTGCCTTTGCTATTACCATCAGCAAAGTACAAGGCCTATAAATGACTATTGCTGGCTTAAACGGCCAGTTGTATGTGGCTTGCTCCCGAGTTGGCACGCCAACAAATTTATACGTTTTTACACCAAATAAAAAACCAAAAAACATTGTCTATCGGCTGGCCTTAAGTAATAAATAAATATAATTTCCAATTTGTCTTAAATGCATGCGTTTCTTTTTTGATTGAGCCCATATATACACCACATGTGTGTTATTCTGTAAAAAAAACTTTATGATAGGTATTCTATGGATTTTTATTTAAAGGCCGTAAATTTCGTTAAAAGCTCAATTTAAATCGTCTGGTAATATAATAATAATGTTTGCTTAGGGCCAGCAATGCTAGCTTTTTATAAAACTTTAAAACGCCCTTTTTAAACCCATATTTTGGCACTTCAGGGGTTTTTTCTTGCTTTACAAAATTACATAAATTTTTTTTAAAAAATTCAACGATAACTGACAAATTAAAAACTTTTTATATAAGCGTTTTAAAGTTTTATACAAAAATAAGACCTCAAGCCTGACAAAGTATAGATTTAAGTAGATTTGGGAAAATAGGTTGCAAGGTTAAACCTCATGTAAAAGTTCTTTGGGCCTTTTATTATTTTTGATATCTTCATCTATCCGAGATTTATTTGCCTTTAAGTGATTTTAGTAAGGGAGCTTACATGGGGCCTATTGTCAGTCCTTGACCTACCAGAAAAACGTTTTGCATGACATAGTGGCTAAAGTAAAATTTATTGTAGCCAATGTTTTTTTATCAATGCCATTATGGCATTAAAAGCTATTCTTGGGAGTAGTATATAGGAGCTATGGTCAAATATGAACCGATAACAGACAAATCTAAGTCTGTGCGCTTTACTTAACATTTTCTCGTGTACACGCTGAAAAGGAAAACTAACCCGAAAAAATAAAGCCGAAGCGCTGTAAATAGTACTGTAAGTACGTATTTCCTTAAATCAAGTACATAATGCTTGATCCAAGTACGGATTATTTAAGTCTCCAGTACTCAAAATAATCCGAAAATATATTTGAAACTTAGTAAAAGTGAGATAAAAGTTAATCTCAAACCGTGTTTGATTTAAGAATTTCTAAGTTGGTTCCGAATTCGTACCTGAAATAATCCGGAAGTCAGATTGATTGTTATCTAAACACATACCCCCAGAGAACAAGATATAGAGACAGTGTCTTTCAAATGATATCACCAAATGTTACGTTTCTTGAAAGGACCTGCAGCTATGTTAACGTTACCTTCTTTCAGTGACTCGGTGGCTTAAAATAATTTTGTAAAATTATCACTGCAAACACCACATTTTTTATTTTAAAAAGTTTTTTTCTTAAATACATTGTGTACCTGCAAAAAGGTAATAAAATTGTTGCCAAAGTAACAATAATCTGTAAATTTCTTTAAATTTTGACGATTATTTTATTTTTTTTTTTTTTTTTGATAAAAATAATAACAAATTTAAAATTTACTGCAATTTGAATATTTTTTGTGAGAAACTTTTCGAAAAAATGGTAAAAATTAAAAAAAGTCACAAAAGTCGGTGATAAAAAAAAAGTCTAACAAAAAGTCGCAGGCCGCGAAAAAATTGCGACTTAAGTCAGGCGAACGACTTTGAGGTGTTATTCTTACTTAAATTTTTAATCACGCCAAAAGTAAGCAGAAAAAATTTTAATTTAGTACGATTTGTTTCTTTCTGTGAAGCTTTTGTGCTGAATTAGCATACTTTAATAAGAGCATCAACGTTTTGTCTTGAACAGTAAGGTTAACTATGTATGTATCTTGTTTAATAAAACCCACAAAACAGAAATAAAAATAGAGATAAAATCGCTAGATCGATCTAAAAACAGCTAAATTGCCATTAGGTTCTAGCAAAGGCAGTCAACTTCACTACTTAGCGCGCTGTTTGTCAAAATCGGATTTTCCAATTACAAAGGTTAAAGCCGCGCTACTTGGATTTTCTTCATTCATTTTGTACGAACATGAGAATTTTTGGCATAGAAGGCGATGGATGCGTTGAGTTAAGTTATAAGCTTGATACAGATGTTGGATATATTTGCAGGTATGTGAGTGTGTTTGTATTTTTGCGCACATAACAACAAACACTTCATTTGAAAATGGCAACGCATATTGACAGTTGAGAGATAAAAATGCTGTAGCAACAACAATTTGTATTAAGCCACATACGAATACAGATACAGTAGAAGCTCACAAATTAGAGCTTTCAGTAATTCGAACGTCCAGAAATTAGAATCAGTGTTTGCAATACATTAAACGCTCTAAAATTCGAATTTAAAATTCTAATTTCAGAGCGTTTTTTTTTTTTTTTTTTTTGTTATTTGAACACAAGAAATCCGCAGTTTATTTTTATTCTGTTTGAACATAGTAAAACTAAAAAAGGGAATTACCAAATCATATATGTTTTTTCCTTATTGAATTGTTATGTTTTGTTGCCATTAGTTTTTTTATATTCATATTTTTAATTTAAAAAAATACAGTTAATGTATTGGACTGAATTGTTACGTTTTGTTTTCTTGTTTTTATCAAACAAAATTGAATTAATGTGAAGTTTATAGAACACGAGCGCCTTACTCGTTCGTTCAACTTACATTTAAAACAAAAACAAATTTCGAAATTTTGTTTTTGTTTTAAATGTATGTTAAACGGACGAGTAAGGCGCTCGTATTCTATAAACACCACATAAAACAATTTTAAAAGTCTTTTATTTAAGTTTTTGGAAGTAAATTTACTCAATTTTTTATTAAAAAAAAAAGTCCAGAAATTAGAATAATTCAGAAATTAGAATCGCCTCAAAAACAAAGTGGTTCTAATTTGCGAGCGTCTACTGTAATGCCAAAAATGTTTTATTCTTTTTTTTTTGTGAGAGAAAAAAAAGGTATGTAAACACATGCACACACTTTTTTCTGGCTGCCTTTAAATCCCAAATGTATATTAGCCATGATAATGTATCTGCTATCAACAGTTCTTGAATTCTTTCAAGTTTTTTTTGTTTTGGAATTGCATGGTAGTATTATGAAACTGTAAAATTAAAAGTTTTTTAACATTTTCATAGTAATTTTGATTCCTGTTTAGCAAAAAAATGTTTTCACATGAAAAACAGTGAAACGAAACAAAATATTTTTCACAGTTACACAACTCTGTCGATTCGCTTTTTGTGATAAAGTGAAAACTTATGCCAAGATATTTTTATATGGAAAAATATTTTATAAAAAAAAGTTGTATGTTAAAAAGATTGAAAAGATACTATGAGCAAAGCGAGCTAGTGATAATCAACTATTTAAAAGAGAATGTGGAGATTAAAAATAAACGTTACTTATCACATAATTATAGAATTGTTACTGCAGATGGTGCTTAATAAAATGAAGGAAAGTGAAAAGAGCCAGCGATGGTTTAAAATTGATTAAGTGTGTGTTCCTTTCACTCCTCCAGGGAGTATAGAGCCATAACGAGGTGGTTCAAATAATCTCGATGCTTGGTTTCGTTCCACTTCATGTGCAATCTTGAAAGTTCTGTTGTCAGTTGCCGCTTCCAGGTATTAGTACTATCGATAGTCTTAAAATATCGATGTCAATATTATTATTTAAAAAAAACAGCTATGAAAACATGAAACAGCAGCTATAATCACCGTTTTTCGCTCCAACGACAATCGGTTCTACGTACCGAAACGACTCGGAGTTCAGCAACACCTGTTCTCCAGGTCTCGCTGCTACAACAGCAACAGTTTTTCACCGCTAACAATTTGCGCTGAATAACAGTAATGTATATAAACAAGAAAAAGAGCAGGCGAAATTGATTGCTCAGCTTTATTGTTTGTACTGCTTATTAGAGGCCCTTTTGTCAAAATTTGTATATGTTAAAATGGGGTCTGAAATGTCAGATGTGTTTGTAATGTTTAAAAGAGGAAGAAGGAAAATTCCTTTAGACCGATTATCTTTTAGGTGGAGAATCAAAACCAGTTAAGAACATAATATAAAATTGCAATAAAATATGTTATAGACCCTACTGCTTCGGTTCCTTCCGAAAGGTGCTTTTCAGCTGCCGGTGAAATATTAAATAAAAGGAGAAACTGCCTTAAACCAAATAAGGTGGACATGTTTTTGTTTTTACAAAATATATACTTTTTTCCTACTCAAGTACACACATTCAGTCGATAGTAATATCGATACTATTGAAAGTGAAATCTGAACTTTCGATAAATATCGATAGTGAAAAATATCGATAGTATCCCAACACTTCCAGGTATGCGCTGGTCTCCCGACTCGTCTGCTTCCACAAGGGTTCCAATCTAGGCATTTCTTGGCAATTTCATCGTCTGGCTTACGGAAGGTGCGTCCTATCCAACTCCATGTCCACTTAAATATTTCCGTTCTTATAGGCTGCTAATTTGTCTTCATGCAGAGTTGGTTGTTGGATATTGTTACAGGCCAAAAAATCCGTAAGATTTTGCGGAGGCATTTATTGAGAACTACATGATGGCTTTGTACTTCACGTAGTGCCATGTTCCAGGTCTCGCATCAATATAATAGAGTGGATTTTATGTTGGCGTTAAATAATTAGATTTTGGTTTGTTTCGAAATATTAGAAGCTATCCAAACCGGGTTTAACTGGGCAAATGCACTCCGCGCCTTATTTATTTGATCAATTGTGCTACCCAGGTAGCAGAAGGACTTTGTTTATTTAGAAGCTTTTCGCCTTTTTAAGAACCAATTAGGCATTAATAAGCAAACGTTTATTTTCTTGGTTGGATACAATGGAAAAAGTAATAAATTTATTTAAGATCGATATTAAATAATAACACTACGTGACAATATTTTGACCAAATGAATTTGACACCTAATCTTTGTGTAATCTGAATATGAATCTGAATATGAAGTCAGAATTGTCAAAAGAAGAACAGTTTTTGAGATATTCCAAAATAACCATTATTTGTGTTTTTAAAAAAGATGCTGTGACTGAAATGCAACTATCCGAAAAATAAAATTTTAGCCTATTTCAATACGAACAATTTGTGTCCAATAGGATCCGGATCGGTGCAAAAATAACAAAGTTACAGAAGATAATTTGAACTAACCCACAACAAATTAATATACAAAGCAAAATTTTTAGTAACAATAAATTTTAAAAATTGCTTAAAAGTATTGAATTTCTATGTGGGTTAATTTACTTAATCTTCTGTAGCTTTGTCATTTTTGTACCAATATATGTCTTATTGGACGCAAAATGTTCATATTAACATAAGCTAGTGTTGCATGCAATAAAACATTAGCATTTTTAAATAATTGGTTTAAAAAACATAGCTTGAATAGATCAAAATTAAACAAAATCATACAATTTTCAATGAAGCTTGAACTTTTGTCCCCTGTACTCTGTAATTTCTTCAGCAATCCATGGTTATTTTAAAAATTTTATAACCTTTCACTACAAAGAAAGAATTACATAATCCGTTTAAAATTTTTGAAAATATTTGCATTTCAGGCACATCTTCTTTTTTAAAAACACATATAACGGTTATTTTGGAATATCTCAAAAACTGTTCTACTTTTGGCAATTCTGACTTCATATTCAGATTAGCAGTCAGATTCATTTGGTCACGACTTTGTTGAAATTTTGTCATTAATTATAATTATAAAGGTTACAGATTCGGCATAGCCAATTAAGCAATTTACATTGCTATTTTATACCAATAGCAATATTGGTCAGTTACTAAGTGCAGCTGCGGGCGACTGTGCAGAAATTGTTTTCACTAGTAGCTGCAGGTACTGGCGTTACATATCGTCAGCTCATTATTGTAATGACCTAACAACCATTTTAAAAAAAGTTAAGTTAGTTATGACGTATAAATATATTTTGAATACCACCTTTCGGAATCCAAAACCTGTTTAACGAAATTTTTTATAGTTTCCAAAATATAAAGCATTCATATATAAAGCGGGTATATTTTCACAAGACTTCATTTAAACCTTCATTGTCGTTTTTGTTTACTATGACTTTCGGCATATGCGCCAAACTAATAATGAGCGGACGATTTTTGGTCGCATAATATTTCTTAGTGGGCCGAAAATTTGTTCGCTTGCATTGTCGGTCGAATTGTCGTGCTGAAATTTGTTAGTGGGGCGCAAATCGGATATTTGTCGACATCGACATCGTCGACAAGTCTTTTAATGTAAAATAAAGTTTATTTATTGTTTAAAAATAAACTCGCAGCTCTTGATGAAGGGTTGCGATTTAACGATTGCATATCGCACTTGATCAACAAGAGGGTATGAACTCGAAATTTAAAAATGTTCAGTAGAAGAAAATTAGTTTTCAATTTTGTATTTGTATTGATATAGAGATTTTAAGCCAACCGTTTCATTACCAAAAAGTGGAAAAATATTTTGATTAAATTTATATAGTTATATATTTATATTTTTTTTTTTTTTTTTTAAATTATGTTTTGATTAAATGTTGAGTAAATACCCTCTTGTTGATCAAGTGCGATATGTATTAAGAAAATTCGCAAAATCTCTAATTTACAAAAACATATAAATATTATAAAAATATTTTTATATCAAGAGTCCTTTATTCGTTTACTGGTTTTATCGATTTAAAGCATAATTTATTGTATTATAGCCATTCTCACGCATCATATGGCGTTAAAGGATTAATGGTTCGTCCAAATTAAGAGATACATAAGTATTTTATTCTAAGCCGATAAATTTAAAAAAAATTTTCTTTGGAAAAAAGCAAGTTTTCCTATTCCATCACCAATGCCATGTAAAAATCCTTGTTATGTTTACTGGTACATATATGTACCGTTTGATTCTATTTTTATCGCACACACGCACATTCTTAAGACACTGTGACCTATATACATAAATACACACATACATATACATATACATATGTACATGAGAATGTCAATAAATGTTTAAAAATAAAAAGCAAATATAAAATGAAAGAATTTAATTATTATGCATGAGAACATAAATGACTCTTATGAAGAAATGAAGAAAAAACCAAGCGGAAAAAGACAAAAAAATCATAAAAAAAAGAGAATAAGTTAAGGTTAATTTAAACAACAAATAAAAAAAAATAATAACAGCAACAACAACAGCAATTATATGGCTTATGTTTATGACTTATTAGTACCATAATTGCTCATATTTACGTGTGTGCTTTTACATACGAACGAATAAATGAAAGCATGTTTGTGCATGTTCTGTCATGCATCATTTTATATTATTGTAGCTTAGAAGCACACGTCTGTGTTTGTTTATGCATATGTATGTGTACCCAGCCAACATTTAAGCTTAATATTAAATTAAGAAGGATTTTAGTTTCAAACTAAACAAACAGTTTATAAATCATCTATTATTCTTATAAGAATAATATCGGTTTCTGCAGAAAGGGAAATTTTTCATAGTTTCCTAGTTATTTTAGGAGGTTATAAAATGAAATAAGAAAAAAGTTTATTCCTCATGGTGAGCAACATTTATTATATAAATTTTCATATTAATTCGAATGTGTATTCTAAGACAAACCACAATTTTATAATGATTTCATACTTAAATATTAAAGGAATAAGGCCATTCAAGTATGAATTGTAATTTGACTTAGTTACTACTAAACTTTAAAATGTCTTATTCGCAAAAGTTTGCGTACTATTCACACACGGTTTCTGTGTTTAAGAACTTATATGGTATTATATGGTATGGTAGCGGGGAGCAAAACTGTCAAAAAGTTTGTCGAAATTACTTGTTATATTTTCTGTTCTATCAACAATATCAGAAACATTTCTACACCAATAAAAAAGTTTCGTTTCCCTTTTGCTTAAATTGCTTAACTTTTCGGTTGAATTGCTTCCCTTAAGGCAAATAGATGTTAAAATGTTCAATGCCATTTTGACAGTTTTGCAACAGTGTGCAATTTCATTGAAAAAGTCAGGCTACATTTCCAGCTAAAACTGGAATATTCATGTTACTCTAATCAAGAAAGAGTAAATGCTTTGTTTAATTTAAGTACTTATTGTTGTATCGATAAGTTTAAACTTCAAGTGTTATTGCAAAAAAAAAAAAAATGCGGAAATTACCTCTCGACGACGTAAACAAAGTTGTTGTAGAAAAAATAAGTATAAGTCGACAAATAAAAAAAAAAAACAAATGTTGTTTGATTTTTGAACGTTGGAGGCTGCTTCAGGAGGTTTTCCGATAAAGATGCGCGCACTGTTAAGTGATAATTGCGGAAAAATAAATGAAGGATCCCTCGGGAAGCTGCTGCTCAGCTAGAACTTGATGCGAGTGTGTGTACAGTATGGCGTTCCTTGAAAAAAATAGGCATGGTCGCTTCCGTTACTACTTGTAGACTTTTCATGTTCATGTTTCGTCCATGTGTTGCCATCGTTGCCTAAACATTCGTCTTAGCATCCATGTGCGCCATGATGTTGGCCATACAATGTATTTTCTGTATACAACCAAACGCACAACAACAAAAATTGTGGTCAATCAGAACATGAACATCAACACGTATTCGCCACATACAAGAACGTGAACAAATTAATACCGTTGCTCTGTCGGCGTTATGGTCATGTCATGCTCTAATCGAAAGCGCATGGAGACGTGGGGCAAAACTGAAGAAGCCTGGTTTGTCTTAGCGAAATGCGAATGCACGTCTTAAATTTTGCAAAAAACAAAAGAATTGGACGATAGAGGACTGGAAGAGTAAAATGGTCTGATGAAAACAAAATTAATCGCTACCAATCAGTTGGAAAGGCTTATTTTTAGCATCGTCCTCAAGAAAAACTTCATTGATGGTTTTGCTGCCGACTGTATATGCATTTTCAGAAACCAACACAAACCAAGTACCAAACGCAATGGATTCTGCATAAGCTCCATAAAGATTATTGTCAAGATTAAGAAGAACTTGCAAAATTAGTCACTTGAGCAGCAAAACATTGAAAACCGATGTGGAATGTTAAAAATGAGGCTTGAACTCCATTAAGAGAAGATATTTTAAAAATCAAATCTTTATTAACGATGAAAAATTAATTCTTTAGGGCAACGAAAAGCGCAGAAAATCGTTTGTCCATGGGGCACGGCAATGCTCTGTATTCCGTGGAACTATAAGACTGTTAAAACCGCTTTATAGCATCACTGGCATTAATTTTTTTTTCCTAAGCATATTCCGCAAAGCTCTACGCTTATCTGCAGGATACCAGAGTCTCTGGCAGGTTAACCCCGGCACTGATAGACTAGCTCACTACCAGCTAACCTACCGGGGCACTCTCTTTCAATTTAGAATGCTCTCATTGAATAGTCTTTACTACAGAACGAGGTTCTTGAAATTAGCCTGATTCGTAAAAAAAAAAAGTTAAAATAAGCCATAAGAAACCATAAGGTAATTCACCCCATAATTTGAAACGCATAACATGTGTTTGATGGGTATTGGTATGCATGTGTGTGTGTGTGTGTGTATGTTTATGTGAGAATATTACCATAATTTTATTAGTTTATAAGTTAAGGTTAATTTATGTCTAATTTATAGTATTAATTTTTTTTCTTTTACTTTTATAGTCAATTGCTTTTATGATTTTTAATATAATTTATATTTTTTTATTCTTGCCATTTATATGGTTGATGAGCTGAAGTATTCAAGGGTTTATGATTCCATAAATAAAAACAAAATGTTACTAATTACAAGGACTTTTTATTGCCATTTTTCTTGGAAAAAAAAGGAAGAACGGGTATTTAGTTTTTATGGTTTATGTAGGGTTATAAAGCTAATAAAAATAAATAATAATAAATACATTTTATATGATTGTGGGAACTTAAAGGGAATGTTGGGGAATGTACAGAAACTTGAAATCTGGAAAAGGAACCAAAAGTTTTGTGGATAAAAAAGCTTTTTTTGTGATAAAAATTTAGCCACTGACATTAAATTTAATCACTTTAGTTTTAAGTAAAAGTATTTTGGTGACTTTTTCTATTTATTAAAATTAAGAAAACATAAATAAAAGATTTATCAACGCCAGGACAAGGGATTAACAAAATATTTGCCGATATGGTTTAATCTTTTTTTTTTATTTTATTTACCGCTTTTTTTAATTTTGCGATATTTAAAGTCTATAGTGGGTAGAACTCAAAGATCTTGCGACGATAGAATGTGGTTATTCTTGAAACATGTAAAGATCAACCCGGGTTCAAATCCCAGCTCAGCCAAGAAAAATTATCAATAAAAAATTTTAATAAAAATTCCAAGTTGTTAAATTCCTTCCCTCAGTGAAAATAATTTAATGAAAATTAAATTTGATGAACTCAAGCCTAATTAAAGAATATCAAAAATTAAAAATTAGCAGTTCAACTAAAAAAAGTCTATTACGTATTTTAAAAAAAGGTTTATAATTTGAGCGTTTTGTGTTTTTTTTTTTGGAATTTTTTAACAAATTTAATATTTGTTTCTTACTGTTACTATATTTTTAATTTTATAGGAACGATTGTTTCTATATTTTTATTTTTTCAAAGAAGTTGTACATAACTGTGGCATTTTGATAAAAGATCTTAAGAGTCGGAACACAATGTAATGATACGATTTTGAAGTAAAAAACCACAGTGCGGAACGGCATTAAATTAAAATCTATTTTATTTTCATTGCGGACTTTCTTTCTCTCTAAATTTTTGATACTCGTTCTCTCTCTCTCTCTGATGTTGCCATAGTTTTTGAATAATTGGCGATGTTCACAACATTATTGTAAACAAAAAACATGAAAAATGTATGCACAAATTAATATATCCCAGTAAAAACTTCGCCTACAAAATAATGTGTTGAGTAATTAGTAAAACATGAAGGCACTACTTACAATTCCAAAAAAAGAACAAAAGAATTTTACAAGGGAAGTCCCAAAATGAACTCATTAGAAAATAAGTCATTATTTTTTACTTAAACACATCCAGAAAAACTAGTTATAGAAGTTGTTATACATGTAGTTATAGAAGAAAGCTAATAAATAATGAGTTAAAGCCGCTATTCATTTTGAAAAAGTAAGCGAAGTTTTTACTGGGATATAAAACAAAATGTGTGTATGGACACCAAAACGGCTGGGCCGATTTTGATGAAATTTTCAGGGAATCTTCAGAATATTCAGGCGGGTGACACTGTGAAGTCTGATTTTTGACCTGCGGGCGGAGGGGCGTGTCAAAATCCAATTTTCATATTGGCCAACCAATGACATCTATATAATTTGGACGATTTTTTCCTTAAAATGATCGCCATGGTTTAACTTTGATTTATATGCAAAGAACATTTTGCCCCGCCCACTTTTTTTTCGAATTACCTATAATCAGAAAACGGCTCCATCGATTTGGCAAATTTTTCTTTCAAATGTTCGTATTAATCCATTTTAAGTTTCCATCGAAAGAAAAATTTACCACGCCTACTTTTACGCCCACTTTTTCCATTAAGCCGATAACTTGACAACGGCTTGACCGATTTGGACGATTTTTTCTTTAAAATGATTGCCATGGCCCAACTTAGGTTTTATACCGAAAGAAAATTTTGCCCCGCCCACTTTTTTCGATTTACCAAAAATCAAAAAACGGCTCCATCAAGTTGTCTAATTTTTTTTTAACTGTTCGTATTAATCCATTTTACGTTTTCATCGAAAGAAAAATTTACCACGCCTTGTTTAACGCCCACTTTTTCTATTAAGCGCATAACTTGAGAACGGCTTGACCGATTTGGACGATTTTTTCTTGAAAATCATCGCAATGGTCCAACTTAGGTTTTTACGGAAAGAAATTTTGCACGCCCACTTAAACGCCCACTTTTTTCGATTTACCTAAAATCAGAAAACGGCTCCATCGATTTGACTAATTTTTCTTTCAAACGTTCGTACCTTTTTAACGGATTTCAAAAATCGAACGCAAACATTTTTCCTAATTTAAACAGGACAACGTCTGTCGGGTCAGCTAGTAAATTAATAAAAATGTAAACAAACAATGACAACCATTGTATTATGTTTATTTTCCTCTGCCTTAACGAGAAATCGTACCGCACCGCAAACATTGTGTCTAGACTCTATGTCATATTTAAGCATTTGAAAAAACAAATGTTGTTAATGATACGAATTTTCATTCAAAAAACATTTTTGTTTTCATTTTTAAAATTTTGTTTCATATATGAAATTTTTCTTTAATTTTGGTTAATTTTATTATTGGATGAAAATGATTTTATCACCGAGTTTCTTATAACCAAATTTTTGCTATCTTATCTCGACTTAAGATGTTTTGTCAAAAAATGCCATATAGTATATATATTCGTATTTGGTGATGAAGACAGAATATTGATTTTCAAAGTAAAATTATAGATTCCTGGTACTAACATACTATCAAATATCGTTATCAAAATCAACATATTAACTGATTTTTTTTTTTTTTTTTTTTTGCATATATGTAACTCCTGCTGATTATTATATACAATTTATTTATTTATAATGATTTTTTTTTACTTGTATTATACTATTTCTCTTAATTCTATTTGAAAACTTTTTGTCGGCTTCCTAGCGACTGGAAATGCCAGAAAAATACAGATAAACAACAAACAAACGCACGCTGAAAACGCATTATCTCTATTTAATAAAATGAAAATAATACGCGTTAAAACACACATACACTCACACGAATACAGCACAGCCATTTCAAATGAAATAAGTTTATAGTAAAATATGTATATGCCACAATTGTAAATTGCTGTAATTTACTTTACAGAACGCATGAATGTTTACATGGCAACACAAACAATAGCGGGAATAAATAAAATAAAAAATTTAAGTAATAATTGTTTGAAACATTTGTAATCAAAACCAAAAAACAACAAAATTGTAGGAAAATGCCCTTAAATAACAGAGAAACAACACTTTATAATAATTCTTAACTGAAGGGATTTAAAAAAAATTTAAGTTTTAAACAGTAAGTGGGGGAATTTTAAGTGTTATAATTGTTTAATTGGAACTTAATAAAGCGTCTAAACGGCAGAAAAAATTAAAGGATAGTGGGAAAATTAACATAAGTTATTGCCAACGAAAAATTTAACCATACATATGGCGATTCTATTCTAGACAACTTTTAACATCAATTTTCAAATCACACTATTTGATACTTTTTTGATGTCAATTCAAAGTAAAATATCTATATTTTATAATAATATAATTTTTTTAGACGTCAGCTTAAATATAAATTTGGTGTGCTCTTCGAAGCATTAAGATTCATAGATTTGGCGCGAACAGAAAATTCATTGCATGAGCAAATTTCTTATTATTGGATTATATTTCTATACGATGTTTGATTTGATAATCATCGTCTGACATCACATCTTTCACAATAAAAAAGAATAATACAATCAAAGTTTAAAAATTAACAGAGTTTTGTGTTTTTGTGTTATGATCTTATGAAAGTTGGTAAATTTGGTTGCACCCGTCATGCAGTTTAAAGCTCTGTCGTGGCTATTTGATCGTTTCATATGAATTCTTGTAAATAGATAACAGTAGTATATAAAAAAAATGTTACCCCTTCTAGAAATAACTTAATTGCAAATGTGTTTCTTTCTATTCGTAAAAGACGTTTAAAGCTTCTTAATGTTGCACACGTCAGAATAGAATCGCCCATATATAAAATTTTAAAATCTTATTTCATATTTTTCCAAAATTATATTTTTTCTTGACAATGTTTAATTTTAAAAAAATGTTTCTCTTTTTTCTTTCGTAAGCAGTTTCATTAAAGTTTAAAGAAAATTATTAATTTCTAAGAAGTTTAATAATATTAATACGCCTGAAAATCTGCCACAAAAGTTAAATTTTTAAAAGACCCTCAAAGTATGCATTTTAATGTGGCATATTATCCTTAAGACGCGTTGTTATTTCTACCTTAAAATAAAAACAAAAACATTTTAACTTTTGTTCCTTGTTTATGCAGAACGTTTAAATATTTTAAATTAAAAGACTCATAAAGTTATTCAGATTATAAGTTGAGTTGTTAATAAGTGTTATTTTTATTAAAGTAGAAAAAGTTTTCAATTTAATTATTCACAGGAATAATTCATCTTGGTGTGGAAGCACTGAAAAAAGTTGAAGGGTGCTAACCTTAAAACAGAATTTGCTTAAAATAAGGAATATTTTTAAGCATTATTGAATTAAAAATTCCGAAACAAAATGTAAGCCACTGAAAACTTTGTGCAAAAAAGAGACTTACTACCACAATGAATAAGGTGTTCTTAAAATAAGACAGAAAGTTAAAAAAAATTATAGGGGGAATAGAAAAATGAAACATAATTTTAGAAGAATTATTTGGAGCGTCAAAAAAATCCTTATTGGAATCTTCTGCATTATTTTAAAACGTTACCTGATTGCATAGCGGCATATATTTTAAATTTTGTATACCAGGACAGTATTTTTTAGTATAACAGTTGAACATTTTTGGTCATACATGATATGTAAGTAAGACCTTCCCGTATTATAATACTAACGCTTTGGAAACTTAACTTATGTAATTGTATGATACAGAATTTAGTTTATTGAATTTTTTGAGCAGTTCAAACGTGTTTTTATTCTCCCATAAAGTGTATTGTATTGTATTGGGTACCGGGGTACTCGGGTGCGCTTATTGCGATGGTTTAAGTTTTAGCTAATTTTTTTGAGTATTAAAGGATCAAAAAAATAAATCAAGAATCTGAATTCCCTTTCTTTTAAGTTAAATAACGACGATCCAAAAGCTTGTTTAAAAATTTTAATTCTTAATACATTTTTTCATGTTAATATATTTACGTAGGTGGGTACCATGGTACCCGGGTATTAACACAAGGGTTAAGGAACTACATGCTTAAAATATCCTTTGCAACAAAAAGAAATACAATATATTAATGTGATAACACTTAAGCCCATTTTATGCAGTAAAAATTAATCTTAATTGCAATTATATAAGTTGAAGATCTCTTTAGACAGAACTCCAAGTTGATGATGAACCAGGCATTTGGAACCAAAAACAGCATTTATAACCTGTGCCCATGTTCTGTAACTCTCGCGTAGAGAAACTTTTTGACTGAAATGTGAGAAATTGCAACCAAAATGCCATCAATTGAAACGAACAACTGTTTTTCTCACTAAACTGCGTCTGTAACATTTTTCGCGAGTATTTGCTGTCACGTAAGGAAATTACTCGCCAACTTACAGAAAAGGTGTACCTGTAAAATTTCTGTGAGAAAATTCCCTCCCGCTTTGAACTGTCAAATAAACTCACAAATAAAAATGGGGTGAGACAAAATATTAACACTAAAAAACAATTAAAAATGCAAAATGAAAACAATAATAACATTTCGTTCTTGGCACATTGTTTTATTGTTTAATTATTTAAAATAAACGAATGTTTTCAAAGCTCGTTTGCAAACAACAAACATTAAAGTTGCAGTTTACATTATTTGGTTTAGCTAACGGTTGTATTTTCACCGCGTTCTCAACGTCTGCAATGTCACATTATGACATTTATAACGTAACGACGTAATCTATTTTGATAGTTTTCGACATGAGTTACAGACACACTTTTTTCTTTCAAGAAACGATGGAATATTTTTTTTTACATCTTTTCTATTTTACTGTTTTATTAAAAAAAGTAACATAACTATTTGAATGTACATATTTAATTGAGCCGTTTATTTTGAAAGTGGCATAAGTCATTTCGGCTTTTAAGTCGAGATATTTAAGGGTTTGCGTTTTAACACGTTTAAAAATATGGATGCTAACTTTCGAGAAGATTCACTTGTATTTGATACATCATGATAATGATATTTTTCTCAGTATTTATTATTATTATTATTTATTATTAATATTTATTATTATATTTATTATTAACTCGATTTTTTTTGAAAAAGTGACTAATGCCACTTTCAAAATAAACGGCTCAATTGTGACTTCAAAATATGAAGCATACTTCAAGGTAATAAAATAGTCCATGGTTGCAATTTTTGTTCCTTTAACTTTCAAGAAATTTTCAATTAATTAAGAGAAAGGGATTCTCTAGGTAGATTATTATTGAATACAATTTTTCAACCACTCTGTTGTAACATGGGATGATATTCTGGATACCGAAATAGTCAAAAATATAAAATTTAGTTTTTAGCACAATTAGAAGTGTAAAAATATAAGATTTAAAAACTACAACCTCACTTTTATCAATTTGTAAATAGGTTAGGTAAAAAGTCTGGTGCAAAGTTAATCTTCACATCCTCATCCAGAGCACAGAGCACTAACAGAACTGTCAACAGACAGAAGATTTGCGTTTTTTTTTTTGTCTCTTTCTAAGAAAGCTGCCCTTATGCATTTCTCTTTTCATCATCTTCTATGCCGCAATACAATGAACACAATTTATTTAGTTAAGATTTATTTGCAAAACTGTTGTAAAAATTAACTTTTAAGTTCACCACAACACGAGTTAATAATATTTAAGTAAATAAATAACATTATAAAACAAAACAATATTACTAAATACATTTTTTTTTGCATAAAAAAACAACGTTTGTTGATCTAATGCATTTGTTTAACTTGGTTTGTGTTTTGTTATTTTTTTTTTGATCACGCCACTTGCGTTGATTGTTGCGGCCTGTTTTTACACATTGCCACTTCACTACCAAAAAAAGCTTTCTGTCTCTTACTTTGAAAGCTGCTCTCGCAACTGATATAGGCCTTGTTCACATGTCACTTTTTACAGTTCTGTTAGTATTCTGTGTTCAGAGGCCAATACGCCTTACATAGAAATAAAATACTAACAAGTAAAGAAAGAAGAAAATTAAGAGTGAAGCATAAGAAATAGTCAGATTCATGAGCAACAGTCCGAGGCATCTCCCAATAAGCCTATGTGCCTACTACCTAGACATCTCAGCCTGCTGCTATGTATTCTTGGACAAAGAAACAGAATGAGCTCAACTATATCTACCTTCTATGTGTTTTCGCATAGCCTATATAAATTCGACGAGTTCGGACCGATTCTCATCGCCTTCCTGCCTAACATGCAGTGGCCCGTAATAATACCTATTATGGTCCTTACGCAGGCCTTTCTCCTGCTCAGCTCCTATTTAAATAATATATTAAAATAAGAGCGTATTGGACGTCTAACTTTCTCCACACAGTCAGGATAATACATTCCCGAATCCAGTTTCGTCAGCTCACCGGCCAACCCATTATCGGTGATGTTGCAGTTTTCGGTACCCAGCATAGCCACACAATAAACTCCTCTAAGATTACCCTCAGAGCTCTCCTACGATCATCCACTAGCATGTAATTCACAAAACTGCCCATCAAGACCTCCGAAATGAAATAATTCTGTATAGGCAAAAATCATTCAGGAGGATGCTAGCCTTAGAAAAATGGGAGCCGTTGAACTAATTTTTCAAGTCTTATAGGCTGAAATAAAAATGTCAAACAGGACTGACATTCAAATTAAAAATATGCAGCATACTTTGTGGCTTTGACAATAAATCATAATTACTGTTTTATTATTTTTTTTTTTCACAAACATAACCTCACTTCAGAAACGAATTTCAAATAAATCTACATAAATTGATTGATTATGTATGTATGCACAACACTAATCGGAGAATATATAATTGCAATCTGAATCTATGTACACATCAGGTTTATGGCTATAAAAACATTTTCACTCATTTAAAATTAATTAATCCCTTTTTAATTATCACAACAGTAAAACACATACTTAATAATTAAAATGTTTAGGTTTCAATCTGCTCAATAAATTTCGCATAAAAAAAGCAATAATAAAACCATATTTTTCCTCAATTAATATGCCAAATCAAAGTTAAAAAAAATAATTTAACTTTAGAAAAAAAAAAATTATGTATAATAAATTTATTAATTAAAATTGTTTTATATCATGTGTAACATACATATTAGACTGGTCGCAATTTTTTTTTTTAAATTTAATTGTTTGCGCTGCTTAAAATATGAGGTTTGGTGTAAGAAATCATGATCTAATTTTTCAGGTCAATCCGACGGTGCATAGCCGTGCCGGGTGGGGCCCAAAGTTCCCCATATTATAAAAAAAACATCTTCTCTATCGGATCTTTAAAGTTATACCAGTTGAAAAGCCGAAAATCAAAAATATGGCTTTGTTACGAAGGTACTTCAAGTGTGCCAAATTTCAGCTTCCTATGTCATCAGATGGCTTCAGAAAGTTGCGGAAAGAATAGGACATACATGCAAACATCCTGACATTCTAAGAAATTATATATTGTATAGATAGATTAACATATGTTCGCGCAACTCAAAAACGCTTTAGCTTATTGAAAAACTAAAAAAAAACCGAAATTTCGCAATAAAATTTACTTTAAGAAAGGTAGTAACGAAGCCATATTTTTGATTTTCGGCTTTTCAACTAGTATAACTATAAAGATCTGATAGAAAAGATGTTTTTTTTTATAGTATGGGGAACTTTGGGCCTTACCCGGCACGGCTAGGCACCGTCGGATTGACCTGAAAAATTAGATCATGATTTCTTACACCAAACCTCATATTTTAAGCAGCGCAAACAATTAAATTAAAAAAAAATCCCATACAAGATGCGACCAGTCTAATACATATACATGCACATGTACATATTTCTATTGTCACAATATCTAATTATAAACTGACAAGTTATTTATTTTTCAAGAATGTTGGCCGGTCTGTCCCAACACGCTGTCCTTGCGAAATTTATAAAAAAAATTTTAAATTATATGCTGCTTAAATATTATTTAAAAAAAACTTGACAATCAGTAATTAGCACAGAAGTGTGAACTATGACAATTAATTTGATTTTTAGTCATTTATATAAATTTATTCACACTTATACATACATATACATACATATATTAACATATGTATTTATTGCCAGGGAAACCGTAAATATTCCCTAAAAAGTGCGTTAAGCGTATTAAATATGCAGTACAAAAGTACAAATTTGAAAAAATGCCCTAAAAATTTTCAAAAACCCAAAAATTGCATATTCTTTTTTTTTAATACCCATTTTCGGGACCCAAAAATCTTCCCGAGTCCAAGCTTTATAACTCAAGTAAATGGTAAATTTCTTCCTTCACACGTCGGTATTTAAATCAGTAAAATCGGTGAAAAAAAAGGGCTGAGTTATAATCAAAATACTGTAATCCCAAAAATTACTATTTGTATACCCTTCACCGAAGGTAAAAGGGTATATATAACTTTGTCATTCCGTTTGTAATTTCTACAATATTGATCCTACATCCTATAAAGTATATATATTCTGGGTCCTTATGAAAAGCGAAGTTCAAATCCGGTTTTCCGTCTGTCCGCCTGTCTGTTGAAATGGGTTTTCCGAAGCCCCCAGATATGATGGGGGCTTGGATGGGGTATCTTTATGTCAGGTATTCTTATTATAATTTTGCTATTGAAATTCAGCAAAATCGGTCCAAAAATGGCTGAGATATGAGCAAAAAACCACGACTACCTCTAATTTTTTCCAAAAATCCGTTGTTGTTGTAATTTTATTACTTTTTTCTGCATGTCTAAAGAACAGCAAGAGCCAAAGTTTCCAAATTAGGTACAAACATTAAGGTTGTCAATACAAACCATCCCACAAAATGTGGGCGGGATTGGAGAAGTAGGCGTGGTACCTCCCGTACAAAAAATATCAAAAATTTCATAAAAACCTGAATATTTGGACTGTCATATGAACTATGGTTACGCCTTTATATCAAAAGACCTGAAATCTTTAGTAGGAAATAAATCGGTTCAGATACGAAAAAGTTATGGCCAAAAAAAAATGTTTCCTGTTTCTTTAAATACGCTTTATCGGGAACCATAGATCTTCCCGAGTACAACTTTTATAGCAAAAATTAATTAACACGTCGGTATATAAATCTGTCAAATCGATTAGACAATGGCCAATTTATGAGCAAAATACTCCAAAAATGGGCTGAAAAACATCAAAACCTACATTTTAAAATTTGCTTTAAAACAACCCAATAAAAAAATGGAGCTTCCAACGAAGCAGCTTTGTAAGGGAGAAACATAAACATTTCGCTTACCATCTCGCTTACGGAAGGCATGAATTTTATATGGCGAGTTCCCACTTTGAAGCAATACATTTTTGACACATACAGCGCATTATTCAGCGCATATAAAAATTTTTGGATGTGACGATCAGCCCTAAGCCCTAATGACACTACATTTTTTATTCATTAATTGATATAGAATTGATAGAAAGAAACCGTTAATGCTAGAAAGAGCAAACTATAAAAAATGTAAACAAAGTTTTTTAGTTTTTTTTTCTCTTGTTATGGTTTTCTTTCAGGGAAGGCGTTGAGAATTTTTAAAATTGTAAAATTGTACCAACAACTTTTAAAAATTGTACCTTATTGTACTAAAAGATTTTTTAAGTTAAAATTAATTTTATTTATGTTCTTAAAAAACACCACAAAAAGGTATTTTTAATCTCAGTTTAAAAAGTATCAACAAAAAAGTACAATAGAAACAACTTATGGCGATTTCTTTTCTGAGAAAAATGTTGCATTAATGTTACATTTTCTACATTTATGTGTTCGTTTGTACAAAAAATACAACTGTGGGAAAAATGTTCAAGTTCTTTTGTGAATATGTTGATGAAAAATATATAAAACATGTTGCATATTTAAACCTTATGGCGATTTCTTTTCTGAGAAATATGTTGCATAAATGTTACATGCTCTATCTCTTTTGTGTAGAGCATGTAACATTTATGCAACATATTTCTCAGAAAAGAAATCGCCATTACTTTTACTTAGGGTGCTCATACTGCCTTGTTCTACAACTTTGGTGCTTACTGCTTTGTTTGTACAACAAAGGTTTTATTTTGTTTGTCATAATTCAAACCGCTCATAATTTTGTAAAAAAAATTGATTTTAAGACAAAATATAAAAATATTTACAAATTAAAATCAAGAGAAGTCTATTTATGTATATTATAATCGTTTTTATTTTTGTAAGCCATAAGTGATGCTAATATTTGTTTCCAACCCTTTATAGCATACAGAAACCGCTTAAATAGCTTTAAGAATCGCTTATTAAGTACATTAATGATGAAAGTGTAATAGTTGTAAATAAAAGCACTAATTCTGTTCTATTGAAATTGCACAACATGTAACACTTCGAGTGATTAAAGGTAACATTAGAAAATGTTACATGTATATACTGTAACATATTTTTCTCAGAAAAGAAATCGCCATTAGCCATCCCTGTTCTGTTAATTTTATTGAATGTTGCCAACTTTTTGTTTATGAGAAACATAAAAACAAAAAGGCCATAAGCCCATAAACCGCTGATTCAGCAACACTTTTAATATTTCAAGCTTGAAATGTCAATTTTAAGTTGAATAATTTTACTTTTTTTTTGACATATTTTCATTTTTTAACGATAACTTTAGCAAAATGTTTCCCAGCGTGCCATTTATCTTAATACACCTGCACCCTTCGCACTTGGTAAATTTTTCTATTACTTTATATTTGCACTGTTCACCAAAACTTGAACAATGCATTAAAAATGTAGTGTCAATAAGGGCTTTACACACTGAACGTTTTGATACAGTTATTTTTTAGTACTCTCCCTTACAAACCTGTTTCGTTGTAAGGGAATGTGGTAGCACTTGAAATGCTATTTTTGTTTTTATAAAAGTTGTTGAGAGTTCTTCACTTACTTTACTGCATTTCTGTATGTCTTATTGCGTAGCGCATAATTGTGCGCTTATTTTTTAAATGTACCATTAGTGCTTCGCAAAATGATAAAACATTTTTATTGGGAAATAAATGTGTTTGCTATTTATATTCGGCTATTTCAAATCTTGTTACCCTTCACCATGTTGCGATAAGAACAGAAATGTTAATACATAAATCCCGTTCTTAAGATATATAATATATATGTATATAAAAATCCTCCATATATACAGAAATCGGTAATGTCTTTGTAGAGACAGTGCCATGCCCATGCTACAATCACGCCCACATTTTGTAGGATATTGTGTATTCATAACCAAGAAGCTTGTACCTTATTTGGAAACTTTAACTCTAAGCGTTTTCAAGATATACAAAAATAAACAACAACAAGGGATTAATGGGTTTCCTGCAGACATGTGAAGAGCTTCGCGGCATTAGCTTAGGGAATTTAAAAAAAGCATTTGTGACATGTTCACCCCTACCTTAAACAACCACTCCCATATTTTTTTAATTCGTATTGTGAATGATTCCCATAACAAATTTTTTGGGAATGAATTCCCAAACTTAAAAAATTTGGCATCGCAAATGTTTACTCCCGCGAATTTTTTTAATAAATAAATTCCCAACAAGTGTTGATGTGAACGAGAAGGGAACATGTAAATTTTAATTTGTATTCTAAAGTAGGACTAAATTGAATTACTTTTTCCTTTTATTGAAGGAGTGTACAAAAAGAAAATGAAGATAAACACTATTCATTATTTATTTTATTATATTTTTATTAGTATATAATATTTTGTATGTTTTTCTTTCACAATAAAAGCATTAACATGTTATTCACAATAGAGACTTTTGTTTATAAATACTAACAAATAATTCACAATAGTAATTTTTACTCCCAAAATATTTGCGATACTGATTTGATGGGGATGGGAATATAGGTTTGCTCCCATATAACATTTTCCCATAATGTTCGCGATAGGGATGATTTAGTAGGTATTAGGGTGTTCAGTCGATTAACTTTTGTTCGATTAATCCCACAATTTAAGACAATTGAAGCACAGCCGCGAATAACGCTGTAAACGCCACATTTTGCAAAAACTGTTTTTTGCAGATAACCGTTAAGCCTACTCTCCTACACAGTTTAAACATCAAATCAACCAAAACTATGCACCTTAACACCTTCAAAATGACATACAAAGTGTCAGCCAGTGGAAGAACATTGCAAGTTACTTACAAAACAATGAAACCGAAAGGGTTTTGCAGTGCGGAATAATATTTTAAAAGCCTTTTGCATTAAAGTTTTTATTATCATTATTTTTAATAATAGAAAAAAAATGTTTTAAAACAAGTAATGCTGCCTGTCAAAAAACGTTTTTTTGCTCTCCTGAAAAATTATAATTTTGTAACTTAAAACGTTATTCGTAGCTGTGCTTCAATTAATTGTTCGAATAACTTAAATTAAATTTAAGGATAAATCAAAGAATTTATGCCGATTAATCTAATAATAATAATAATATATTGTATTTCTGTTAAATGTTTTAATTTTTTTAAAGATTTAAGTCGAATAAACAAACCAAATGTATGTGTCCGTTGGAATTAAAAAAAAACTGTCATGTTTAGTGAGCAATTTAGCTTATATTTTTGTTACATCTTTTCAAAACAATTTAGTAATTCATTTCACAAAAGAAAAAACGACAAAAGTATGTTAACTCAAAGATTTATATTAATTTATCGGGTTTGTTCTAGAAATCTAAATGAAGTGAAATTGAAATCGAACGATAATTTTAATACATTTGTGTTGTTCTTGCAAAAAAAAATAAGATACTTAAAGAATGAAGTAGATAAAATGGAATATTTCTAGAACTTTCTTTACTGGGTCGTTTTTAAAATTTGCTCGATTTTAAAAGCACTTCATTTCGATTTCTAATAGTTCATGAGTTTCTCTCTTTAGAATGAGTTTGGTTTAAAAATATTGTAGGAAGGATAAATTTAATAATGCTAAATGTAACAGGTGTCCAAAAATGTATTGCGTAAATTTTCTTCGACATCTTCACTAATTTACCACTAACACAGTGACTAAAACATAGCACTATTAGAAGATGCTCCACCAACAAAATCAAAGGGGGCTACAAGTGGTCCAATGAAAAAATATTTTAAACAAGTTACTTTGATCGATTTTCTAGAGGAAACTATTTGCAGAAGCAAAGCAGAGGAAGTGGTATTGAAACTTTTAAAATCTAAGTGCCCGAAAGTGAAGCAACAATTTAGAGATACAATGACAAGTTTTATTTAAAAAATAATGTTTTTATACAAGTTTTTTTTTTAAAAATTATCGGAAAAAAGCTTGGAATTTATTATTTTAAAATTGTATTGCTTTAATCGAATAAGTTAAAAATGCCAAATATCGATTAAACGTTTAATCGAACAAAAATAAAACCCGATTTATTTAACCAAAAACCATTTATTTTTTCTTAAAAAAAAATTATTTGATTCTCTCCGAGAGCACAAAATATGCTTCCAAAATGTGAAATCTGAGCTATTAACCTAAAAAATGCTGCCAGAATTCCCCTTTTACTTAAGCAGCCCATACACGATTCACTTCAGTTGTCAACTGAGTCGGTTGTTCTCCAAATCAAAGCGTGTATGGCTTTGTCATTTGATTAGTTTGACGGTTGTCGAGTTGGTTGAAGAAAAATCAAGAGATTTGGATTTTTTTCAAGTTGACTACTAAGGACGGGTTTTTAAGATGGGGATTAGGTTTAAACTTAGTTTAACGTTCTCTGCAACTCGGATTTTACGGTGAAATTTGATTTTTTTGTTCTATTATTTCATTAAAGACCCACATTTTAAGCAAGACTGCGCTGTTCCGGCAACATTTTGTTTAAAAACTTGCTATTGGCGGCACAAATCAATTTTCAGATTAACTAAACCTAGTTTAACTGAGATCTCAAAAGTCTTTCAATTCGATTGTACTATGTGTGCTCGCGTCTCTTGATTAGCTGTCAAAATTAATGTTTCTAGTCTTCTTTTACAAAAAAAAAGGTTAAGCATTTAAGAAATTGTCTTTTATTTAATTAAATTTTAAAATTAAATTGAAATCTTTCAATTCAGTTGATGAAGTGTGTGGCCAATCATCAATTCAGTTGAAAGACTCATGGCCATTTTCATATTAAGCGATTATCTTTTTTCCCAACGAAAAACTGCACTTTAAAGAAATTTGGTTTTCTCAATGTCTCATTTGCAAACAAATCAATCGCAAAGCTAACCGGCACTCATCTGCCAATTATAATTATTTATTTTCCTTTTATTTGCCGTACAGATAAATTCAATCAGCTGACTCCCATCTTTTACATGTATTTTGAGTGGTGTTGCCAGCTGAAAACTTTGTTTTTTGTCGGTATATTGAGAAACCCAAAATCGTTAACGGACAGTTTATCGGTCCAATAAATTTATGTTGACATTAAGTAGCAGACAGTTTGTCTATACATTGAGAAAATGGCCATCAGTTGATAATTGAATCGTGTATGGGGGGCATAATATTTGCCAAAAAAATGCTACAAAGAGTAAAATATGCAAAAATGTGCCCTGACAAATCGATGCCAAAATTCATAAAAAGCTCTAGAAAGGATAAAGGAAATATATGCAATTGTATATTTACGGTTTCCCTGTATATTACTTTCATGTACTCGTCTGTCTCTTTTTTTTTAAATAAATATATAATAAAATAAACATTTTACTAGCTTTACTGCTGTTTCTATTTGTATGCATTTTTCTATAAATGTATGAGTTTGTGCGAATTTTTTTCCCCCCCTTTTTTGGTTTCTGCGGTTTAATAGCCCTGGGAATATTTTTTTGTTCATGTGTATTTTAGACTATAAATAAAGTTGATTAAATATTTGCAAAAATTTATTATTTAAAATAAAGTTTTCGAAAAGTTGTGTTTCGCAAAACATAAATATTTGCTGCTACACGTTGCAAGTGGCATTTTAAGTTAAATGCCATTGAAATTTGTGTGTCCTAAAGTATTTGGTTTTGTTATTTTTTGGTTGCAAAGAGGCACTTGAGAGGAGCTGATTGGGAAACTTAATGCTTATAAATTTCGGTTTGCTTAAAAACAGTGGTCGGCAAAACTAAAATTACTTTTATAGTCGGAAGAATTAGATCCGGCGGTTAATTCTAAGCATTATGTCTGAGTTCATACGGCTCATGTCTTATTGACAAGATTCTTCCTTTTTCTTCTTTGAACGTGAATTGGCGGTCAAATGATTCATGTCATGTTGACGACATGTGCTTTTTTGATATTGAAACCAATAACAAAATTAAACAACGAATGAAAAAGCAAAACGCTAAGACAGTACATGCATCTGTGTACTCGTTTCTTTTCTCCTCGTCCCTCTCGCCAATAAAGTAGCAATCATGTCAATAAGAGAAGAGCCGTATGAACACAGACTAAGATTGCTAAATTAAGGGTTATCAATTGCTCTAAATCAGTTCAACACAAATACGGAGATATTTTCTATAATATGCCCCTGATAACAAGGTTTGTTGGCGGTTTAAGTCCTCAGCTTAATTTCCAGCCACTTTTTCATATTTTTGTATATTTCTAAAGGCCCAAACATAATAAGCATAATCATGCTTAACCTACTGTCAAAAATTATAAAAAAAAGTCTCTAAATGTATTAAAAAACAATAACAACATCAGTAAAACTTTGATTCCGTACGGAATGTGCGATCAGTTTTGCACTTTGCTTAAGCAAATGACAGTTTCCGTAAGTTCAATATGGTTTGCTTCATATGATTTACATGTATTCGCACATTTGCTTAATCCAACTTAAGCACATTATGGTTATGAACAGGGAAACCAGAAATATGCAATTGCATGTTTATCCTTGTGCGACTAATGAAGGCAGAAACAATATATTTATCCGTTTTAGAGCTTTTTATTTATTTTGTCATCGATTTGTTAGTGCATATTTTTGCATATTTTACCATTTGCAGCATATATTAGTTAAAAGAGCCTTTTTGGCAGTATTTTTTAGGTTTATAGTGCATATTTTGCCTTTTTAATGCATATTTTGAGACATATTCAATTTTTTTAGATGCCTCTTGCAAGCTTTCGCAGCAAATAAAAAAAAATTTTTTTCCGAATATCTGTTACTTTAATTTTGACATCTCATTAAGAACAAATGTTATGCGATTTGTATCTAGACCAATCTTTTAGTATTCCGATTGACTCAGAATCACTTTTTAAAGTGATCTAACGATGTCCATCCATCCGCCTGGCTGGTTGTCTGTCCATAATTTGATCAAATATGGACGAAGTCTATGCAAATGGTGAGAATCGGTCTATAATTTCACATCCAAATTAGACTCTTTGTGTCCGCAAGCTATCAAATTAGGATGGTATTTAAATTATATTCGTGCCAAAAACATTTTATTTTATAATCGGTTCACATTTGCTCAAAGCTCCCGTCCTTAACTAGCTTTAAATTCCTCTTAAATGTTAACATTTGTTTACAATTTAGCGACCGTACCTAAAATCTTTTTAAGACAAAAACCCATATGGATGTTAATATCTAGATAATATGCGGCGCAAACATCTTTTATATGAATTTTAACCTTTTTTAGGTTTTTTTTTTTTTTTTGGATTTTGTTATTAAATTGTTGAATATTGTGTCTTCAAATGAGCAATTAAAATTTTTAGGGCATATTTTTAACATTTTTCAGCGCATATTTTCCAGTTTTTACTGCATATTTAATGCGCATAAAACGTGTTTTTTAGAGCATATTTTGGTTTCCCTGGTTATGAATATAAACAAAAATCAATAACACTCATTTTTAAAAATTTTTTAAATTCCTCTTTATGGTCATTAAAACAAAATTTTGTAAGTTAATTAACGATCGCGGTGAATAAAATATATTCCAAAAAATGCAGTTGAGTGAGGCTTTCTTATGAGAACTGGGGGCAAAGCAGTTTTATTTCTAATTCATTCTGTCCGTACTAAACGGATCAAAATATTTTTTTGTGTTGTAAAGCACTTATTTGAATTTTCACAAAACTGAAAAAATAATAACGATTCTTTCAGTATCGACTGAGATAAAATGGCTTTCGAATCGAAAAAGTGTTCGATCACGACTGCCATAATATGCCCCCTACATAAAACCATGCACAGACGTTCTTCGATTAAAATATTGATAACGATAAATTGATAAGATAAATGTCATTTGTTCGTAGTTATTAGAAAATGATTCAAATTGAAGTGTGATCTCTATACTTTATCTAACTGAAAACGAGTAAACGCAGAGTAATATAATGTGCATTCGCCCAGAAACCATTTAAATGACACTTCTTTAAAGGAAGTTAACTTAGTGACATCTGCCGGCCTTTTTATTTGTAACAATTTGTTTCAATATTTATTGTGGTTTTGAATAGTCTTTTAACTAATAGCTTGGAATTTTTTGTTTAATTAGTGGCAACACTGTTCCAGCTAGACGAAATTTCGATAACGTAGCATACACGTTTGCGTGAACTTTTCCCGAAAAAATATGGCAATTTTTCTAGCTGTACCACCTGAGCGGCAAGCGGTTTTTCAAGTCAAAACTTCTTACTTTCATACAGTTTATACAAAACAAACCCTTTAAACGCGAATACAACACCAACCGGCTTTAAATTGTTAATTGATAAATCGCTACGTTGTTTTGTTCTACGGAAAATGTATTGAAAATAAACTTTTCATGTTTAAAAAAACCCTTGGCGCTCTTGTCTGGGAAGCTCAGTAAGATATGTCAGTTTCTAATCCAAATAATTTATCACATTGTCAAGATAAGGAACACATATTTATGTACCATACTGTAGTAAATTGTGTAAAATTTTAAATTTTTATAAATGGATTTTGTAGGAATTTCTACTTCTTGCAATATAATAAAAAGGAAAAAAATTTTCTTCCCTTCAATAATTTAAAAGTTCCAAAAAAAAAAGGTTTTTCTTACAAACCAACCTTAATCAGCGCGTCAGTCGTAAAGTTTTTGTTAAATTTTTTTTAACTGTCATTTGCTTAAGCAAAGTGCGAAACTGATCGCAATTACATACGAATCAAATGTTTATTGATTTTGTTTTTTAAAATGACTTTAGAAATATATTTGACCCTACATTTTTTCAAAATAAAAGTTTACTGCCTGTTTTTCAAAACAAAATAAAACGGAAGTGAAAGGTGCATGATTAAATGATGATAGTTCCTCTGTGTTATATTCATTTTCACTACGCTGTTTTCGAAAACAACTTAAATTAATTATGCAAGCAGCCTAGGATTTTAAACAAGTAATTAAAATCCTAAATTTATGTTTAGTCTTTATCAAGCTTGCTTCGAATTTGTTAACTTAAGTTACCGTCCACAAAATACATCTTTTTTATGGCAATTTCAATTAACTTAAATTCACCATTGTTGAATCCTTTTACCACGTCCCCCATCTGGTTGTTATAGGCTGTAGAGGAAGACATTAATCCGGATAATTTTTTTTTTTTTTTTTTTTTTTTTAATTCCCTACGCTAATCCCGCGAAGCTCTACGCTTGTCTGCATGAAAGAAACCAGAGTCTCTGGCGGGAATCGAACCCGCAACCCCGGCGCTGATAGACAAGCTCTCTACTAGCTAGTCTACCGGGGCACTCATCTTATTTTTATATGCGGCAACACTTGAAGGTTCTTAACAAAATATTTTTCCCATTAGAAATCAATAAATAAATGTCATCGAATAAATATCAAAAATATGCATTCAAAGCAAAATATGCACTGATTGATTCACTTTGGTTCGCAAAGATATTTTGTATATGGGCATTTCCGTCAAAAGGTCCACCGTGACCGAAAATTTAAAAGTTATTAAAAGCTGATTATTTAACGATATTGTTAAAGAGAAATATTTAGATTTTACTAATTCTATAAATTTACCCATAAATTTGTTCACTTAGATGAACAATCAGACTGCAAAGTTGTGCAAAGGTAATTTCTTATTTGTGAGAATGTTTTATTGTATGTTTTCTTTAATATTTATCTTCCTTAAAAGAGGTGATTTTTGATAAAAATTATTCCAAAAAAAATTTCTAACATGGTCTGTAATCTAAGGAAGAGTTCAAAGAGAAATATGTTATTCGGATTAACGGTAAATTTTTATTTTATTTTAATCATTCTTCAGTTAAATTATTATGGAAAAAATTTCACGTTCGTAATGTCACGTATCGACCCAGATGTTGCCTTAAAAAAAAGAAAATACAGAAGATTTTGGAATCAAACAAACCTATTTTAATGTTACATTGCTACGTAAAATTCTGAAAGTAGTTTGACCAAAAACATGTGCCGAAATCCGCAAACGTAAATGGCTCCCTAAGGTTGCCACTAGACGACATTGCCAGAACTGCTTTAGACTAGAACCCTTAAAGCCAGACACGTGCTAGCAAACTTTCACATACATAAAGAAGGCAGCTCGACAAAGAAATTGGACCGACCAGATGAAGCTGGGCTTAAATACGGGGGGGTGCTTTAATACCATGTGAGATAAGGCCATGATGGCTTTATCTCTCATTCAATAGGGAGATAACGTTTTTTTATTTATTTTTTTTTATTTGAATGGGAGATAAAGCCATAATGGCCTTAGCTCACATTAGGAATATAAAAAATGGCTTTAGCTCTCATTTTCAGTCAAATTAGGTATTGAAAAATGGCTTCGCATACTAAAGTTTTTCTGCGTGGCGGCCTGTGGCCGTGCTTAGGGTTTTTTCCTCCAGTAGGACGCGGCTTCCTCCAGTAGTGGCTTCGCTGAATAAAGTTTTCCTGCGTGCGTCACAAGAATAAAAAATGTTTTTTAATGAT
This sequence comes from Pollenia angustigena, assembly GCA_930367215.1. Classification (NCBI taxonomy): domain Eukaryota; kingdom Metazoa; phylum Arthropoda; class Insecta; order Diptera; family Polleniidae; genus Pollenia; species Pollenia angustigena. Next base: position 178,443,842 of record OV884058.1, on the reverse strand, counting down.
AACTAAGGATTTTCCCTTTAACAGAATGTTTACACCATGCATAACAATATTCTGAAAAAATATGGCTTTATCTCTCATTTTTGCAAAATTTTAAATATGACCTTACCTCTCAATGATTGGGCAATAAGGCCATTATGGCCTTATCTCCCATTCAATTGAGCAATAAAGCCATAATGGCCTTATCTCACATGGTTTTAAAGCACTCCCCCCTAAATAACAACGATTAGCTAGTGATGTTCCTTGCAGAAATTTTAGGAAAATATGCATATTCATTACCAATTTTACGCCACTGTGTGTGGCACTGTAAAACCTAAATCATATTTTTATAAACTTAGGCATTTGAGAATATTTAAACTTGTTTCTAATATAAAAATACCAATATAATAAAGAAAAATTTAAAAAGAAATCTTACCTTTTATGTAAGTAAATACTCCAAAGATGAAATCAAAAACACTGTGCTTGAAACATTTTTCTAAGAAGACACACTTAAATTAGAAAAACAAAGAAATGTTATTTTCTATTTCAATATTTTACTAATAATATTTTTAACTATTTATTTAAATTTTTGACTATTTATTTAGATTTCATTACTTGCTTTACTTTTTCATTTTGAAAACACTTTAATTTATTTCTATTTATTATCAAAAATTTTCTTTATTATTTATTTTTTGTAAATTTTTTTATTTATTTTTTATATTTTATTGATTTGAATATAAATTTACTTTTTTTTTTACCCAAAACACTTTAAATTTCTATGAAATTAAATTGACATGTGTATGATTTTTATGGCAAATAAAACAACAACAATTAGTTTTAAAGAAGTCATTTGTTATTTATAATAAATTTTTTCCGTAAATTTTATTTATTATTTATAATAATTTTTTTTTTTTTTGTAAAATTGATATGACATTAAATTTGGTTTCTTTTAGATTTTTATGTTTTTGAAAAAAATTCCACTTTTGTTTAAATTTCAGTTAATTTTTATTTAAAATTATGACATTTATTTTTTTAATTTTTCTAAGAAAATTTTGGAAAGGATTGAAGAAATTTTTTTTAAAATTTTCACTTCATCAACAGATTTTGCAGATTTTATTAAAAATATTGACTACCTTTTTTTACGTTATTTGAATTATATTAAAGTTAATTTGACTTTATAATTTGTTTATTTATTAATTTGTGTGTTTTAATTTTTGGTTGTAGAAGTTTTAAAGATGATTTGTATTTGGTTTTAGGCGATATGTTTTAAATATTTTTTATTTTTAATACTGGTTGCGATATGACTTTTTGGTTATTTTATAGCTATTTAATCCGAATTTTATTACTTTTCAAGTTTATTTCTTTTATCCGAATTTTTTCACATTATCTACTTATTTTACTTGATATTTTTTCGTAAATAAGAAAACTATTGAAAGAAATTGTATAATTAGCATTAAAGAAATATTTTAAAATTAATTCGCAAAATAAAAAGGTCCTTTCAGGTCTACTCAATTTAAAATGTTTAAATATCTTTTTATCACTTTCTGCTTAAATTAGAATGTTTTTGAGCTAATGTTAATAATCGATTTGGGGTATTCACAAGCTAGTCATAAAGTCATATATCGGGTGATATTTTAGCTATTATCTTTTTGGCAACACTGGTTTAAACAGCTGACGCACGTTTCGTGTTTTGTTTCACTGTCAAAAATTTGGTCTATAATTTAACCATGAATCGTCTTACAGACGAACAACGCTTGCAAATTATTGAATGTTAAGAAAGTTCATCGCGCGCTTCTTGTTTTCAGCGACGAAGCTTATTTTTGGCTCAATGGGTACGTTAATAAGCAGAATTGTCGATTTTGGAGTGAAGATCAGCCAGAAGCATTGCACGAGCTACCAATGCATTCAGACAAAGTCACAGTTTGGTGCGGTTATTGGGCTGATGGCATCTTCGGACCGTACTTCTTCAAAGATGATGCGAATCGTAACGTAACTGTGAATGGTGAGCGCTACCGTGAGATGATATCCAACTTTTTTTTGCCCAAAATGCAAGAGCTTGACTTGCATGACATGTGGTTTCAACAATATAATGGACTTATTGAGCGGCGAGTTCGGTGAACATTTTATTTCACGTTCGGGACCGACCAATTGGCCGCCTAGATCGTGCGATTAAACACCTTTAGACTATTTTTTGTGGGGCTATGTTAAAGCTCATGTCTATACACACATGCCCGCTTCAATTGACGCATTGGTAGACAACATTGAAGCATTTATTCATGAGATACCGGCCGAAATGTTGGAAAGAGTATGCCAAAATTGGACTAAGCGGATGGACCATTTGAGGCGCAGTCACGGTCAATATTTGCATGAAATAATCTTCAAACATTAAATTATATGAACCGTACTATCGATCAAATAAAGATTTCATGAATTTTCCTGAATTTTATGTGTTTTTTTTAACTTTCCCATAGCTCTTAAAAAATCACCCATTGTTTAAAAACAATAACAAGCAAAAAAATATGAGAGCTGTAAGCAACCCTCATAATTTAGATTTCGACCGAGTAGTTACGATTAGAAACACAACAATAGTTTTTTTAAGCTTTTGTAAAATATTAGGATATTATGCCAATATGACTTGATAGCACATCTTGTGAATACGCCATATATGACTGTTTCAATAAAACATTTATAATTTGTAAAGTTTAAAAGAATGCGAGAGAGCTTAATGATGACTTATCACCGCTAACATACATAGATAGATATCAGAGCTGCAAAAGATTGCCATAGATTTGAATGCAATCACATGATTTATGGTTAGTGTTTGATAATTTTTTGATTGCATACAAAATCGGAAAATTGATTGTATGATATCAATTAAAAAGCAATCAAATGGAATTTAAAAGCTGTCATTACAAGTAAGTTTTAGCCCGAAGTTGAATTTCTGGTCGATGTGAACGACCTACTAAAAGAACTAAAATCAAGTTAAAAATTTCAGCGTTTTGCATGGCTATCCATAAAGATATAAATATACTCTCTAAAGCCAGAAAAAATTATATTCAGCAGCCGTATTCTGTAATTTGCTTAGCTAAAGCTAAATCTCGATCGCTAAAATGCCTTAGAAAATACAAAATTGAAAACTTTTAGCGATGACATTAAAAGCTACAATTGCATCAAATTAAATGATCAATTTGTAATCATGAAATAAATACGATGAAAAAGATTGAACTAATTTTTGCAAATTGTTTTATGTATTCGTTGATCAAATCAAATTTAATTGCAATCGATTTAATTGCCCACTTTCAATCAAATCCAGTAACGGTAATAAAATTTACAAATTTTAATTCCAATAAAATCAAGTAATTGTAATTAAAATTAAATCAGAACAAACATTTTCGTTCTCTTCAAATCCAGCGCCTTCCTTCTAGAAATAAAACTGACTCTGATAACTTTGAATTGCCGACCATGTAAATTTTTGTTTACAATCACCAGAATCCAAGCGAAAGCAAAATACGCTGCACTTTTACAACAGTTGATATTTTAGAGGAATTGATTGAAATAGGAAGATTTCAATAACAATTTAATTGCAGTTAAATTAATTGAATCGCTAAGTGAAGAAAGGGAACTATTTTAAAACATTCATTTAGAGATATTCAATCAAAAAAGTTTAGTTAACAATAATAATTGGAAGTTTTTTGTTCTTAGCTTGTAGATGGGAGTACTGACTTTAATTTAAAAATGTCTTAAAGGGCACTTTCACACTGTTCTTACCAATACTGAAAAAAGGTGCATGAAGTAAATAACAGTAGTTCTCCCTTTCTGCACTAAATGATTCAATTGTATTTAATAATTTCTAAAAACAATGATTTTAAATTGATGGCATTTACAAAATTTTGCATTTTTAGCAAGATCTCATTGGAAATCCGAAATTATTTTGAAATAAAAGAATGAAATCAGTTTGATCGAAATCATTTTGATTTTATTGCTAATTGATGGCAGCTTTGTACAGCTCTGATAGATATAAACATTTTACCGCACGTAAACTTCAACCATTAACTATGAATCGTAAAACCGAATTGAAGCCAATAGAGCCTAAATTTAAAAAAAAAAACAAAGTTAGAGTGCTTTATTCGACTGTGCCGCATTTTAAATACCCTTCACTTAACGTAGCGAAACGTCTTAGACCAATCACTTGCTAACACAAATTATCAAAAAGAATTAAAAAAATATGTTGATTGATTGATTGATTCTTTATTAGATAAGACAGTACAACAAGAACGGTGTCTTATATTACAGTACTGTAGAATTAATGTTATACATATGTGGCACAATAAAATATAATAAAATGAAAATTAAACATATAAATAAATAATAATTAATAAAAATAAGTAAACAAATATAAAAAAAAAAAAATGAGTATGAATATTTAATTAAATATTTATGCCCGTATTCACAAAAATATTTTAAACTTTACATAGTAAATTTTAAATTCTTAACGATCGTTTATGAAAACGGGGTTAAATATTTATTTTAAGAAAAAGAAATTACAAAAAAAAAACTAATATATAAAAAATAAAAATAAAAAAAGTTATTAAAATAAATTACCAAAAAAATGTTAACAAAAATGTTTAAAAATGGCAGATTTGAAACAGTTTGCATTGCTTATGAATTGAATATGGGGAGGTAGTCGGTTCCACAGACGAATTGTAGAAACGTAAAAATGTCTAACTGATATAAGGCTACGGTAGCGAATAGAGTTTATATTTTTCCCTCTGTTAGATCTCGAAAGAGTTAATCTTCTGTATAAATATTGAGGTTGTTGAGTAAAAATCAGCTTTTGTAGTAACAACAATGAACGAATGTTGGGCATATTTTTTTTTTGCGTTCTCTATTTAAGGCCATTTTAGACTATAATACTTTGTGTTAAGACATGTCAAAAACTTACAAATCATTCATAATGTATAATAGTGAAAAAACATTTTGTAATGAAATGTCAAAAAATAAATTTGGCAGTCGTATGGTTCTATCTATTTTTTGAAATTTTTCTAAACGATTAGATTTTTCATTTTATCAGAATTGTGTTTTTACAAAAGCACAATATTCACTATTATTTTTTCTAATAAAAAATTGCAAAACGATAAAAAAATATAACATTTCAAGTGAATTCTTTTAAAATTTAAATAAATCACAAATATTTGTTGTAAAAAATCGTTAAATACGGTACACAGATGAAAAAAAAATAAAAAAAAAAGATTGTATCAACTTTTCCACCCTAGAAGAAAATAAAAAACAGCTGTTGAATAATTTGCCGGCCACATCAAAATAAAAATTATTAAATATTTAAGAAATATTAAAAATAAAGCAAAAATATATCTGAGGACCAAGGTGCAAGATTAAATGTGCAAGTAAGTGCATAATACGCCAGCTAACAATGTGCCAATGCTTAATAAAATGTTTTTTCGTCTTTATTTTGTAATCTAAAGTGGATCTCATAAATCACAAAGATTTTACTTTTTATTTGAAGTGTGATAGTGTAGAAGCAAAATGTAATGAAAAAAAATTTCTCTTTGATTTTTTGACAATCAGACCAAAAATCATTTCATTTTGTAAGACCAAAAGTCTTAAGACTTGTTTGATAGTGTAAAACAGCCTTTAAGAGGGATTTTTTACGTGTTAAAAAAAAAAAGACAAGAGAATATTTAAAAAGCAATCAAATGGGATTTAAAAGCTGTCATTACAAGTAAGTTTTAGCCCGAAGTTGAATTTTTGGTCGATTGCAACGACCTACTGAAAGAACTAAAATCAAGTTAAAACTTTCAGCGTTTTGCAGAACAATCTATAAAGATATAAATATACTCTCTAAAACCAGAAAATAGTATATTCCGCTGCCGTATTCTGTAATTTGCTTTAGAGAATACAAAATTGAAAAATTTTAGCGATGACTTTAAAAGCTACAATTGCGGAAAATTAAATGTTGATGGCATTGCCAAATTTAACAATGCACGTTACATATCGTAATCGTGGCCAAAAATCGCTAAATAAACATGATAGATTTTTAGCGATAGAGATTAAGCTTTAGCGAATTACAGAATACGGCCACTGGTATAGTTTTGTAAGTGTTTCATCTTTTTTTAATAAAAGCGGTCGCAATGAAACACAAAACGACGCCTAATAATGAACTATTTATTATTCGTCTGATTCTTATCTGAAGATTTGAAAACTGGATAAATATTATTTTGTTAAGATTTGGCGACAAACGAAATCGACATTGCAATGAAACACAAAACGACGCCTAATAACGAACTATTTATTATTCGTCTGATTCTTATCTGAAGATTTTAAAACTGGATAAATATTATTTTGTTAAGATTTGGCGACAAACGAAATCGACATTTGTTATTTTGTAGAAACACTAACTGTTAATAACTGTTAATAGCGTACGTTATCAGGCCTTGATAACCACTTTTTGCCTCCGGAATATAAAAACTGTTGCTGTTTATTCATTTGGTTTTAACAAAAAGACTCTTTAATATTTTTTTTTCTTTTTTTTTGGAAGACAGTTTTTTTTTTAATTTTTATCACTTAAAGCACTTCATCGAGCTCTTACCGCAAAAAAAAAACTTAAGCGACAACAACACAATTTTACAGGAGAAGGTTTTTTTAAAATATTTCATAAAAATGTTTTTATGAAAGTTTGCGCTTAACCCAAATTGTTTTTGCTAAATTGAAAATGATGTCACTTAAGATGTTTTTGCAGTAAGGGCTTGTTTTAATACATTTTTTTTCACTGTTTCGTTTAGGACGAATGAAAGAAAAATAATCACACCGATAAGTCAGCCAAAATTTCTCAAAATAGTTGCCAGCTATCACTTAAAATACAAAAAAAAAGCACTAAAACAGTTTTAAATGTCGCAGTAGACGCTTACACAATTACATTTCAATCACTTAATAGTATACTTTCGCTGTCACAAACAAATACTGAAGAGAAGTGTAGACGACGAATTAACTTTAGTGTGTGAACGTGTAAAAGCTAAAAACAAATGCTTTTCTTCAGTGAAAGTGTGGATATAAAAAAACTGTAAAAAATTAACAAGGGAAGGAAAATGCACGCAGTATTGAGAGTAGTAACAAAACATATACACATTCTTTATTTTTCAATCTGAGATTGGGATATGTATGTAAGAAATATTTTGTTTGTTTTGATTATATTGCAACAACAATTCTTTGTACGAGCCGTTTCATGCGGCAGGCAAGTTAACATCAGAAATTATCGCAGACTACACGAGGTAATTTTCAAATATAAGGAGTATAGGAAGGTTTTTTTACAGTATTAAAAGTTTTTGAAAGAAACAAGTACTGTCTGGAGTGTATATCTTTGAATTCTGGTACCCTTACAACACTATATAAATTGTGAGACGACAGTTCAGCCTACATTTTGTCGTTGTGCATGTCCATTTTGAATAGTCTTTACTTTAAATTATATACATACATCAATATTTAAATTAAAAACTTAAATAAAAAAAAAAAGAATCGAAAATTATTAAGTTTCTCTGAAGTTTCAAGTAAGCAAAATGGCTCTAATTTGTAGCAAAAGTGAACCACTTTTTTTCTTAAATGTCATCGTTAACGCCGCGTGTTTTTTACTTAGACCATATTTACATTATGCAATTAATGCCGCAACTTTCGCATGCAACCTTCTGTTTGTTTGTTAGCAAGAGGGAAGAAAACGGGGTTGAAAAAGTTGAAAAAATGCATGAAAAAAATCTAAGTGTAAATGTGAAATGAGTTTCGTAGCAACTTCTTTAAAAAAAAAATAGAAAGAAACTCGTCGTTTATTGCATAGTCTAAATACGGTCTTATTATATCCAAAAAAATAATCCCGAAATTTTCTTTTATAACTACAGTAAAAAATTACAGTGTAATCCCCTTGAACATTCGCCTTACTAATATCTACCCGGGCGATCACTTTGGTTTTATTTCTTTAATAACGTCCTTAAATTTGATCGAATTTTTACGTTCTTAAAAAAAGCTCAAAAAAGTTTTTGTGTGACAAAAACCTGATCGTAGACGGGTAAAGCATGTATCTTAAAACCTTTGATAATGCGAGGGTTAACGGACTCTTTTCTTAAGAGGACATCCCCTTTAGGGTGCCTACAGAGTGGCCGCTTGTTGCCGAGCCGACTGACGCTTATTGCGAGAGCTTGTTTATGCGAGAAACAAGTTTGAGTGTGCATAGTGGATGCGAGAATCAGCGCTGATATTTTATCTATTATTGGTTAATTCGAAATTTTTATTACCTTTTTTTTAATTTTGTTTATAAGTTTTTTTTTAATTTTTTAATAATTGTCATAATTTTATTAATTTTTATTATTTGTTTGAATTTTAATTTTTATTTTATTTTTTATTTTCTTTTTAATTTTTATAATTTTTTTAATTTGAAATCATAACAACATAACATAAACAATGTTTTCGGCGCTGAAATACGCTTTGGAACTGTTTTCGCGCATTCAATCAGCTTTGCGCTCTGAGCAGCTCGGCGCCCACTATGGCCTGTTCGCGCCTATTTGTACTTACTTGTATAGTACCAGTTCACTCGCCTTGGTTCTCGCAACAAGCTACAGTCGGCTCGCCAACAAGCGGCCACTCAGTACGCACCCTTAGCAGCAGGCCGCAGTGGTCCCACCAGTAATCGATAACGAAAGCATTAAGTTCTTTTAATTGGATATTTCATGAAGCCTTTCTGCGTATGATCATGAAAGATTTTCCACAGGATATACTTAAAATTTTATTTTAACTTTTCAGAAAATAGACGTTATCACTTATAAAAAACCCTTATAAAGCCAAAAACGGATCAGCTTCTAGAATTTGTTTTGCAAATCAAATTTTAATATGAAAATATCAAAAAAAGACTTTCTAATAAAAAAAAAGTAGCTTTATTTATTTGTGTCTTTCCTATGCAACAAGATTTAATCTTATTATTACAGCATATAAATTTTAATTAGAAGAAACATGTTGATTATAAATTATTCTAGAGAGTTTACATTAAATACTTATAAATTAATTAGTTTAAAGATAAAAAGATTATTATTCAAAAGTGATGTGAAATTGAAGAACTAAAATGCAGAATCTTTGTCTAAATAAACGAAAAATATGATAAATAACAATACAAAAGTTAAGTTGTAGAATACAATTTTAATATTTCTTTTTTAAACTTAAATACGTTACTATTTTGCTGAATGTTGTGAGGTAATGAGTTCCAAAGTCTGATAGTTCCGGTGAAAAAATGCCAGGAAGAGACAAGAGTTCGGTATCTCAAAGGAATTATCTTATTACCCCTATTTGATCTTGTGATTGAAATTCGTTCATAAAGGTAGGCGGGTACTTTATCATATATAATTTTATGTATACAAATGAGGCTTCTAATTTTGAGAAAATTTTCAAAAGTAACACCGTAAAGTTTAGTTTTATGCGAAGAAATACTGTCATACTTTTTCAGACCATAAACATATCTAATAATATTATTGTTTACCTAATTAAGTTTTTCCATGCTGGTCGAGTCGCAATTGGCAAATATTTCACAGCCATAAAGTAAACAAGGCATTAGATAAGCCTTCGCAATAAGAATTCTTGTTTTTAGTGGTGTAAAATAATGTGTTGACCATAATGTTCGTAGCATGCCATACATCCTGCCGATGTATTCTATTCTATTTACATGATTGCACCATGAAAGAGTGTCATTAATAATTATGCCAAGATTTTTTACCGAAGTAACAATTTCAATCTTCTTGTTGTTTAGAAGAACATTAAAATCTCGATTTAGATTAAGGGTTCTTTTATGGATTACCATGCATTTAGATTTACCAGGATTAAGGCTTAGCCCGTTTCCCGAAGCCCAATCATGAATTCGATTTAAATCATCATTAATTTTCACTATCGATTCATCAATTGACTGCACAGTACTATTTAAGTAGACCTGTACATCATCAGCATACATATGTATTTTGCAGTGCCTTAACTGTAAAGGGAGATCATTAACGTACAAAGCGAATAGAAGAGGTCCCAATATTGATCCCTGAGACACACCTCTCGTTACACATATAGAATTAGACGAGTTCCTATTCATGCATACAGATTGGGTGCGATTTGCAAGGTATGGAAACATTAATTTACATGAGGTACTTGAAAAAAGTAGCTTGATTCTTTTATTTTTCGTTAAAAGCTCAAAAGTAGGTAAGAAAACGTTATTAAATCGCAAGAATTCATACTGTTAGTATTTAAAAAAAAATTGCTGTGAAATTTATAACCAAAAGATTGCACTCTTTTTTTTTATTTTATTAATAATATAAAAGAAATTTTCTACTATTAAAGACTTTTTAACAAAAATCATTAAAAACTATCAAAATCATAAATTTTGCCGATAAGTTTATCAAATTTTCTTTGATTTCCAGACACATAAAAACAAATGGTTCAACTTGTTAAAATCATAAAAATTTATTTAAAGCAACTGTGCAAAACCAGTTGAAACTTGTTTATTTGTTTGAAATCTGCTTTTTCATTGGAGCTATTTGAAATTTCAGTTTTTCTTTTACTTTGTTTTTAAGTTTTCAAAAAATTCATACCGGGGTGTGCTAGAAATCACAAACGTAAAACGCAAGAAATTAAGAAGTCGTTTTTTAATAAGATTTCTGTATTAAACGAATTTTATAATTTTAAGGTAATTTTTTTTTTTTTTTTTTTTGTTCAAATAAGAGTTGTCAGTTTAATTGGTTTTATATTTTTATACCCTCCACTGCTTGTGGTGAATGAGGGTATACTAAGTTTGTCATTCCGTATGAAATTTTTTTTCATTTTCATCTTAAAACTCATAAGGTATAAATATTCTAGGTCTTTGGGTAATTCTAAGTCGATTTAGCCATTTCCTGCTGTCTGTCTGCCTGTCTGTCTGTCCATCTATTCGTGTGTTGAAATCACGTTCACTTCCCAATGACTCAAAAGAAAAGAACAATTGTGTTTTACAATTCTTTCTAGTTTTCCTAAGCAGTTCAAGATTAAAATCCAGTACAACCGCTATAGTAGACAAAGAGTTATGAATCAAAATTTGGAAAAACCGCCATGGACATTTTATATATTTGTTACAAAAACTCACATAAATTGGTGATGGAATGCACCGATTCTTATTAAATTCTGCACAAAACCGATTTAGATGGCTTAAAATTATACAACTAAATGTCGTGAAGACCGTTCCATGATTTATCGTATGCCCCTTATGATGCCCACTCTCGGAACACAGTTTAGTACGCCTGAAACCGTAACATCACGGAAAAGTTCGGTTTTCCATAGTCTCATAAGCAAAAATCCATCTGGCAAATTTCCTGATGATCGGCCCTCAATTTAGCAGAGTATGAAAAACTCATTAATGGTGCTAAATGAGAAGATTTTGTTAAGAAAAAGATAGATTATTGAGACAGTTTTTGGCTCTCTGAAAAAGAAATTTAAGATTGAGCTTTTTTAAAAGTACTTTTTAGACTTCTATACGCCGAAAGCAGCAATGAATTTTATGGCTGTGAGGTCGGTATTATTAAAGATTAGTTCATTATTAAAAGATCCCAAATAAAGTTCACTTTGAAAACATTCTGACTATAGGTGAAGGGTATCAACGATTCAGTACAGCCGAATAAACCACTTTAACTTGTTAACTTTTCCTCTTTTTTATATTTTTTCATTTATTTTTTTTTTATAATTTTTTAAGTGTTTAAATTTATGTCATTTCCCCACTTTTTATTATTACACGTGTTATTTTTTTTTTTTTTTTTTTAATTCAAAAATCACAAGCAACATGTATCCCAACCCATTAAATTAAAGCATTAAATTTTTAAATTGCGTTAAACTTATGCACAAACAATTCCATTTAGTTCTAATTTCCAGTTATTTAACATGTTTTATAATATTTTTTAATTCATTTCTACAAAATTATAATTATAAAATGGTAAATGGTCATTACACTTGTTTTGTTGTTTATTTATGAGTTCTTTAGAGCAAAAAATTAAAAAAAAAAAAATCTCTAGAAAAATTATTAAAACACTTTTGTAAATATGCGTGTTTGAAATGATGTTTAATTAACTGGAAAAACACGCGATGTACCAAAAGAAGCAAAAAAAAACAAAAGAAAAAACAATTTTTTCTAAATACTTTTACCAAAAAAAGATGACAGTAATCGAGTTAAAAAAGTAAACAAAGGCACATGTTGTAAGGATTTATAAATATGTACAACAAAAGATTTAATTTAATTTTTGACATTTTTATTTTCTAATTTTTGTGTAGATATTGTAGGTTTCACACAATGGGTTATATCATGGCGTATGAGTATTATTATTTAACTATAAAAGTCCTGACTAAACACTTGTAATTTCTTTTTTAAAAGCATGTATTTTTATTAGCGAGTTATTTGTGTGGAGATGTGTGTATTTAATTTTATCTTTTTTTGTTGTGTTTGTTGGATTTTAAAAATTCGCATGTGTATGTGATATAATTTTATTAATTTCGTTTGCATGCAAAAGAACACATGTGTAATTTGGCATGTTAATATGCACTTTTAAAATATTTACTTATTCTTCTGTAACATTATTTTATTAAAGCATACTTTAAGGTGTAGCATAAATAATTATAAAGAAAAAGTACGTAGAAACAAAATGGCACAATAGAAAAAAACCGCGCGCGTTTAAAAACGACACATTAAAAAAAACAAACCGTTTAAAAACACGTGAATAGACGAAAAAGTAAAAGGCAGATTTTAAAGAAACAGTAACATTTTCAACAATTTAATATAATTTCTAAAACCTTAAACACTTTGAAATAATTTTTTTTTTATTTAAAAAACTCTTCTTTTTTAATACATATATTTTTTTAATTTATATATATTTTTATTTATTTATTTAAAATTTTTTTTTTTTTGAAAATTTTTTAAAAAATTTTTTTTTCTTTCCATACAATTTTTTTTTTTTTTTTCTTTCTACCGTTTAACTAACGTACATTGCTAAACGCTTTTTCCTTTTTTTTAACAAATCACATTATTCCCGTCTTAATACATCTTTACCGGTTAAGATTTAAAACACGACTGAGGTAAATGTACTCGTTGCTTCAATTTTTTTATTTTTTCAAATTACACATTTTCCTTTTGGCCAACAAAATCATAAAAACCATATTACCTTACAAACATACATATTAACTCAACATACACTTGAAAATATACAGAAAAATCATTCAAGAAGACATAGAAAAACGAAGGAAAACTAAAAAAAACAAGAGCATAAATTTATAAAACCTCTCTGAGAGTTTAATAATCCTTTTAGAATTCAACAAAAAAAAAAAAAAAAAACAAGAAAAAATCTTTTAAAGCAAATACCTTAACAAGGAAAATATAAAGCTTTAGCTAAATAAATAAATTCAGCTCTCTTTGTTTAAAACCTCAAAACTCTCTCAAATAAAAAAAATGAAAATCTCTAAATTTTCTTTTAAATCTTTACCACAAAACAAAATTAAGCAGACCGTTCGTTACCTCCGTTGATAACGACACCTTTTCAAACTCAAAATTTATATAAATATGCTCTTCTTCTCTTTGGTAAGCAAATTGTAACCGTTTTCAATGTCCTCTATATTTCCTCTCTTTTTTTCTCTTGAAAAGGACACTCTCACCAAAAAAAACCGAAGTTCCCTGGCACAAACGCATATCCCCTCGTATTTTTATTAGCATAGGTCAGTTACGGCGAGTGTATCAAATGTATCCAATAATATAAGTGTGCATGTTTGTTTGTAATGTTTTCAATAAGGGTGACTTTTTGGTCTTAAACTTGGTTTTATTTAAAAGAGAAATAAGTAGTACACGAGTATAAAAGCTTACCCTTTAGAAAAAAAAGTATGTACAATATTTATACACTTGTGTAAATAAAGCGCTGTTAACAGTAAATTCTATACTTTTATTAAGAAGGTGAGTATGAGTAAAAGCTCTTTACGAAAAGTTCGAGCTTTTTGAGTTCGACGAGTTTTCTTTACCAACTAATTTAACAGAACTTTTTGACTATGTATATTAAATGGAAATTGTTATACAATTTTTAAGTGGAGAAATTAAGACTAACCGCCGTTATAAAAGTTTGGTGAAAATTTTTTAAGAAATTTTAAAAAATAATTAAAACAATAAAGGGCGATAACATTATGCCACAAAGTTAAACTAATTTGGGGACTTAATACGAATATGGCACTCATTTATTTTTCTTAAGAATAATTTTCGAGATATACGTAAAAACCCTTTATGCAATATAAATGCTTTTTTCAATTTTTTGATCGTGTCTACAATTTTTCAAAGGACCTGGTGCTAATAATGGCAGTCTTAATCGAATACTATTTCGATTCGAAAGCTATTTTATTCCAAATTCTTTCAGTTGATACTGCACGAATCGAAATTATTTTTTCAGTATTGTGAAAACTCAAATGAATGCTTTACAACACTGAATAAATAATTTCGATTGATTCTGTATCGCTTGAATGTGTTAAATAAAAACAAAATTGAATCGAAAAAAAATTTAACCACGACTGCCATAATAAGCCCCCTGTATCTTTTATGACATTTTGTTCCAAACGTTTTGGATGCAAATATAACATGTTTTTTGTTTCTTGATGGAGGTCAAAATAAACCAAAATATGGTTGCCAGTCAAAAAATATTATTAAATTAATCATAATAAGTTTAAATACTTTTTGTAAAAACGTTTTTTGTTAGAAGTGACCATATTGAAAAAAGCATTTTCTGCGTTTATGTTATTCTCTAGAATGGGTATGTACTAGGGTATTCATTTAATAGACTTTTTCCTTTAATCGGTTAATCGCTCGATTAATAAACCGAGGTTTTGGTTTAATCGGTTAATAATCGGTTAGTTTTGTTTTTGATCGGTTAACCGATTAATCAAGTTTTTTTTATAAATATGGTTATTTCAGTATATAAAAATGCATTATTTGTTTATTATTTGGAGTTTATTACTAAAAAAAAAACAATAACATACCAAACATAACAATTCTTGAACTTAAACGAGCAAACAAAAAAACAATTCATAAATATGTAATATGCATTTTTTCAATTAATACCTTGTGCTATCAAGTCATATCGTCATAATATCCTAAATAATATTTTACAATTGTTTAAAATAAATAAAAATAAAATTTTTAATGCTGTGTTCATTGATTCGTCCTAACTGTACAGTAGTACACAGCAGTCATATCGTCGGCTTATTATGCAAACCTGTTAACTCACTTTCAGCATATTTTACAGGAGAGACGAAAAACTTTTTATTTTCCCTATTTGCAGCTTGATGGAAAATTTAAAATAAAGTCAGTCTTACACACTTCAAGACTTAATAGAAGAAAAACTACATGCGACGAGGCTTATCTTTCTCTACCACACGGCATCAACATCTCAATTTACATAAAAAGTGGATTAAGCCGGTTTGCATATTAAGCTGACGATATATATTTCTTGTTATTATTTTAAGACTTTATGACTTCCTTGTGAATCCCCCAAATATGTATTTAAAAAAAAAAAACAAACTGAGATAATTTTATTAGCTATTTCAATAGTTGAAGGAGATCTTATAAAATAATCTTTTAGAAAATTAATTTGGTTTAAATGGTTAGGATTAAAGCGATTCTTTTCTTTAGTTTTGACAACACTTGACTTGCAAAAAATTCTTTTACCTATCGTAGATCTAGTTTCTCAGTCCTTTTCCAGGATTTCTCTTAACATATAAAATACTCCATTATGCCATTAGAGTTTTTTTTTAAAATTTTAACACTTTTAATTGTTTCGGTTAATTCCGTTAAAATGTGTACTGATATGAGAAGATATGTATGAGAAACGTGAAACAAAAAAAAGGTGTTGACAATTAAAAATTTAATCCATTTTTCGCCAGATTCCTGCTGATCGATGATGAACATAAAAAAATTAAAAACATTGTTATTTTAGTCACCGGTCGGCGGAAAATTGGTTTAAATGAAGGTCACTGAACATCATCTTTGTTTGTATAAAATATACATTTTGTATATGAGACGAAACAAATAATTAAAAACACAAGAAATATATTATAATACTACAAAATATTGAAATTTTTGTTACATCGGTTAATCGACCGAAATTAACCGGTTTAATCGTTAATCGAAAAAAGCCAATTTGAAATTAACCGATCGGTTAATCGGGTAGTAATTACATGTTTGTAATGACAGTATTGCCTATTCTTCAAACTATTAGTTAGGGCTTTTAGCTTTTATCATAAACTAAGTTTTTCTACTTCGAGCCGTACTCAAAAATCCAAGTACGAAGAACACTTAGGCCCCTTTTCACGACTTAACGATAGCAAAATGTAGGAAGTAACAGATAATGAGTTTTTAATTATCACAAGTTCCCTTTAATCTAAAAGTGAAGGATAAAGTAAAGAGAGGAACGTTCTATCTTTAACTTTTGTCGTAAGATTTAGATTTGAGATTGCAATATTATAATCACATATTTATTATATATGGCAACTCCAAGTATACGTATATTTTGTAAATTGATAACAAACTCGAATTTTGACAAATAAAATTACAAAATGTTAAATTCGCGTGCACGCGGTATTTCATTAATATTTGCCATTATTAGAAAAAAATTTGTGCACACAAAAATTTTAAATGAGAAAAGTAAAAGAAAGTACGTAGTTTCCAGTTCGTATTTTATTTTGGCAAAAATAATCGGTATTTACTTTAGCATTGCCACATTTTTAAAAATGTTAAGTTTATTTTATACAGAAGTTGTGAAAACGAAAAATAGTTGAAGGTTACTTGACTCCTCACTAGAGAGCTAAAGGTACCATTTACTATTTCGATCCTTAAAGGTAAGTCGTGAAAACGGGCCTTGAACAAATTTAAAAGAAACCTAAATCGTATTCTTTCGAAAATCAATCTCGGAATTTCTAAATATCTACAAAATTCTTCAGCCAAGGAAAAAAATGATTAAACTTATCGTTGGTAGTTCCACTCTGAGAGTAAAATTACAAAGTGAGCGTTTTAATAGCAATTAACTTATCAAAAATTGTTTTAGTGTCTAAAAACAACACCGCACAAGTAGTTAAAAACGATTTGCTTGTTGTTTGTAGAAACAATAAAAAGAACAGAACAAGACAAAGACACATTATTTTCATGTTTTAAAAGTAAAATTGAGAACTCTTGCTTTTCATTTAGTTTATATTTTCAGTTATATGTGTACATTAAGCTTTAAAAGTAAAACCCCGATATGGTTGATGATGATGAATGATGCTGGTGTCTTATAATTGAATTGCTGTTAGGTGTAAAACGGGTAATTAAATCAATTATGATAAAATTCTCTTTCTTATTTCACTTTTCGTTTATTCCAAGCACGAATTCGGGATTGAATCGACTTAATAATTCTTAAATCAAGCGCATTTTGAGATTGATTCAATCTTAGTTTTATTTAAATCAGCCTCATTTTCGGATTATTTCAAGTAAGAATTTGGGATTGAACAGGGATAAGTTAAGAATTTCGCGATTGAAAATTCGTACTCACCGTACTATTAATACCGCGTCGGATTGATTGGACTACGGATGGATTGATTTTTCTTTTGAGTGTAGGGGGTTTGTGTTGATGAAATACTTTAGAATCAATGAAAAAAAGGATATTTAATTTTTGGCCAGTTAGGGCCTTTACCGTTTAAGGCAATGATGAATATTATAGTTCGGTAAACTTCTTATGCATACATTTGAGTTACTCCAGCCCAATGTAACCCTGTAAAATATTTATGCGTTTAAAGCCCTATTGCGAAAGATCATTTCTTGTTCGACCTTAAAAAACCTTATGTGATATATCTATATACTATTTATTGGGGCGGGTCAAATTGTATGGAACAATTTTTTTTTTTTTTTTTAATAAGCGTATAGCAAAAACGTAATCTATAGGTGATTCTGAGAAATTTTGCTCAAGAGACCATAGCTCTAAGTCGGGTTTGGAGCCCCCCAAAACTTCAAAATAGATATTTTTTCATATATACATGGAATAATTTAATTAAATTCGCCATCAAATCGGATAGAATTTTAGTAGATTTCTCAATTTGGGCTTGTTTGAAAGGTATTTTCATCACCTTTCAGAATCTGTATTGATATGTTTATTTTAGTAGAAATATTAGGAGTTTTTTGTCGAAAAATAGCCTTGAATGAACTTTTAACTAAAAAATTCTGAATTTTCATCGATCGATTTTCCTACAAAAAGGAGTACGAAAACAAAAAAATTTATCTAATAAAAGTTGTTGGAAATTAACTGAACAAGTCGGCCAAAATATTTACTTTAAATCATTTAGTATGGCAAAAATTTAAAGTTGCGCTATAATGATCTATTCACTAAATGGTTCCATAAGTGTGTATTCAATGTGGATTAAATTATTTCTTAAAATTTATATCAAATGTGTAACGAGCAGTGATCAAAAAACCTCCAAAGTAGCATAACTCGCAAATGTATGTATATGCAAATTTCAAAACCGACCAATGCGGGTTCAAAGTTTGTAAAAAACAGAGAAACTAAAAGTCAATAGCTACAAATAACAACTGTATGTATCATTGCTGATAATACTAAAGAAACTAAGCTTTGAAGATAAAAGCCATATTCACAATGAGCAAAATGTGTATAATAAATGTATATATAAGCAACACTTTTTTATTAAAAAACAAGCACGTTTTAAAAACTGGTGGCATCATACCACCGCTGTATCAATTCTAGACCAACCGGCATAATAATGGGTGATCCAAGTAGAGATACTTTTTTCAATAGCCTTTTTTTGACAGATCACGTGTGAGTCGTGTCAAGCTGACATGTTATTTTTGTTTAGTATTGTTTGGCATTTCATAATGGAAAGACTTACGCCTGAACAACGTTTACAAATCGTTCAACTATTATTATGAAAATTCACGTTCTGTGAGGAATGTGTTTCGTGCACTTCGCTCAACTTATGGTCAACATAATCGGCCTACTGAGCGTACTATTCGCAACACCATCAACCATTTTGAAACCCAGTATTCATTACTGGATAATATTCGAACGAATAGACCACGTCCAGCACGCTGTGAAGTGCTGTGGTGTGGTTTGTGGGCCGGTGGAATCATCGGACCATATTTCTTTAGAAATTATGCCGGTGCGAACGTAACCGTCAATGGCGACCGTTATCGTGCCATGATAACCGACTATTTGATGCCTGAAATTTAAGCTCGTGATCTCGGCGACATTTGGTTTCAGCAAGACGGCGCCACTTCCCACACATCGCATCAATCAATGGATTTATTGAGAGCACACTTCGGTGATTACATAATTTCACGTTTTGGGCCAGTCGATTGGCCGCCAAGATCGTGTGATATCACACCGTTAGACTTTTTCCTGTGGGGATATGTAAAGTCTAAAGTTTATGGGGACAAACCCGCTTCGATTCAGGCCTTGGAGGAAAACATCACGCGTGTCATTCGCCAGTTACCAATCGAAATGCTCGAACGAGTCATCGAAAATTGGACTCAACGGATGGACCATCTGCGACGTAGCAACGGCCAACATTTGATAGAAATAATCTTTAAAAAATAAATGCCGAAGAATGTTCTTTCAAATCATAATAAACACTCCCCATTAAATTTGAATTTTCTGTATTTTTTTCTTTAAAAAAGTAGGGAACCTCGAAATGGATCACGCTTTATTTAGCCATGATTTTCTATTACATTTTGTTTTGAATAATTAACACAAAAAAACTACAATTGTTGCTTCCACTGTGAATGAAGCTGTAAAAAATTTTACTAAGGGTTTTTTTTGTAAATTTCTTCACCTTGCGTTTAGAAAATTTTCATAAAAAATTTTTGGAATTTTCAAAAATGTATATGAAAATATTATTCGAGTGAAGTAAAGTGTTTTAGAAAATAAGGGCGTTAATTTCTTTTAGATTTTCTCATTGCAGAAACAAATCTTTTCTACTTTTTCTAAAACGTTTCCTCAATTTAAAAATAAGCATTTTTTATAATTCTTTAAAAGGTCATTATAATTTTTAGTCATTCAAAAACATTTTGAAAACAACACATTTTGCTTACAAACATATAATTTTCTAAATACAACTTTATAGAAGCAAATTTCAAAGAAATATTATCATTTCCAAATATTTATTTTTTTTCTAAAACCTAAAAACAAAATTTTAATTAACCCCGACATAAAACTTAAAAGCATTTTTATTATTTAAAAATATTATCTGGAAATAAATTTAAAAAAGCACAACTAATTGCACTGACCTTTTAATGTTTAATTTCAATTAAACTTTTTTAAAGAGCCATCTATCATTTCGTGTTTGGTTTTTCATTTAAGTAGAAACAATTAGATATTTTGGTTCAATTAGAAATCTGAGTACTTACCTCAAAATTACCACCCATCTTAGCACCAGCTTGTGCTAAATACAACGTAGACGATGAGGCAAATACCAATTCCATGGGATCTCTTACCAACGGTGTAGTCTCTGTCTCCTCGCAATTGTAATAGTAAACTACTTTATCACTTAACACTTTAAAGGCCAAGGTAACCCATTTCTTGGGTTCATATGGCAATTGATAACTAACAAGTCTCTTGCTTACTGGACTAACACTGGCATCCGTATAGATTAAGGACACATTCCAGCAGTCTTTGATGACTGGTGAGAAGTGCAAACCAAATTGTACCACCGTATCCAGGGGATCAACCACACTGAACAAGTAACCACCTTTGGCCGAAATGGGTTGCAGTGTGGTTTGCAAAGCAAAATCATTAAGCTTCTCTGGCAAAATCATACGATATGGAGATTTTATGTCGGCAATTTGTAATATTTTATAGGCAGGAAAACCGTCTTCAGCATAATCGAATTCAATGCCGTTTAAGTTTTCATTTATCATGGCCAGCATATCGTATTCGGCAATGGCATCTGGCAAAGGGGGAATAGAAAAAATCAGAAAAAAGTTTTTAATGATAAAATTATGTTAATTTTGGGTTTTGTTAGTGGATAAATATGTTTCAATTGTTTGTAGATAAATATAACACATGTCTTTCGTTATTTACAAAAAAGGCGATTTTTGGGTACAGTAAGACAAATATAAAAAGGAAATTTGGAAAATTTGGAAAATTTTGTACTAAGAGCAAATTTTAGCAATATATGCAATAATCTTGCTGATAACAAGCTTTTGAAAAAAAATAATAATAGAACAAGTTAGAGTGCTATATTCGGCTGCGCCGAATCTTTGATACCCTCCACCTACAGTTCGAATGTTTTAGGACTAATATCTATATGATGTCTATTTATTATTAATTTATCTTTATGAAAACAGACATCTGCATTAAAATTGTTTGCGGTTAAGACATATATTAAATTAATGACCGACAATCAGAAAGTTTTATGCTTTTTAACAATTTTAAATAGCTTGAGTAAAATATCATGATTCGTAACAGTTTAAACCGAACTTAAATGATTTTCAGCAGGAGAATTTTTATTGAAGCCATGGTAATCTATGAACCCATCATTCCAAAACTCTGCAGAATGATTTCGGGTATTAAAACACATCATTTACAGTGAAAGCATGACATTTTTTCTGGCCATATGAAGCTAAGTTGGAAGAAAGTTTACCGCAATATCTATATCTGCTACGGTTTTAGGCGTAATTAAATATTTTACCAGAGTGGGCTTTATATGAGGCCTATAAAATTATGGACCGATCATCACGAAATTTATTAGTGTGATTTCTAGTCATATAAAACTGTGAATTATTTTTTTTTTTTTTTGCTGATATCATAATTTGGTACGGTTTTGGGCATACTAAACTGTTTTCCGGGAGTAGGGTTTATATCGGGCCTAGGGTAAATTATGGACCGATCTTCACGAAATTTCACAGTGTCAGTGCTATTCCTATAAAACTACGATGTGCAAAAATTTGTTATGATAGTATTATTTTTTACGGTTTTAGGCGTACTAAACTGTTTTTCCGGAGTAGGGTTTATATAAGGGCCTAGGGTAAATTATGGACCGATCTTCACGAAATTTTATAGTCTTATTTCTAGTCCTAGAAAACTGTGAAGTGCCAAATTTTATTTTGATAGCATGATTTTGTACGGGTTTAGGCGTACTAAACTTTTTTCCCGGAGTAGGGTTTATATGGGGCCTATGGTAAATTATGGACCGCTCTTCCCGAAATTTTCAGTGTCATTTTTCGCGAAATTTTACAGCGTGATTTCCAGTCGAATAAAACAATATTATCCATTTTTTAAGGTGGTGGGTCCACATTTGGATTCATAGCTCTGATCCTACTGAACCGATTTTGCTGGATTTCAATCCCAAACTGCTTAGGATAACAACAAGCAATTTGGCACCAAGTTTTTATATTTCTTTTCAGTTTTTCGCAAGTGAGCATGTTTTCAACAGACGGAAAGACGGTCAGAGGGACAGACAGACGGACATGGCTTAATCGACTTAGAATTACTCGAAGACCCAGAATGTATATACTTAATGGGGTCTGAGATGAATAATAATAAAGATAATAAAAAATGTCAATTTTAAACTGTGATACCAAAAAGAAAGAAAGTTCCATCTGTGATATATTTTATTTATTTTATTATTTATTTTATTTATTTTTGTGTTTTATGTGGTACTTATTGTATTGTCTAAGAACAAATTTATTTAAAATTATAATGTAAAGATTATATATTCAATAAAATTTAAATCCCTGAGGAAGTTGAAAAAATCTCAACGAAACGTCGGAGGAGTAAAATCATGAATAAATAGTCTTTTATTTTTCATTTACTGTGACCTTGAAAGCCTGATTTAGATATTTCTAAGAAAAAACAACATAATTATAGATAAGGTCAATAAAAATTATACTTAATGTTTATAATCATTTCCAGTTAAAAGCTAATTTTCAAAATATTTTCTATAAAAAAATTAGATAATTTCTTTTTGAATAATTTTCTGTAAATTGCAAATCTTCAAAAATATTTCTTTAAAAAGCGGATTTTTAAAAAAAAATACTGTAAAAAGCAAATAAATTTTTTAATAATTTCTTACAAAATGCAAATTTTCCAAAAATTTCAACACATAATTTAGCAAGTAAATTTTCAAAATATTTTCTTTAAAAACTAATTTTTTGAAAAACTTCCTATAAAAAGCAAGTTTTTTTTAAAACTTTCCTATAAAAGTAAATTTTTTGAAAAATTTGCTATTAAAAGTAAATTTTTGAAGAAAAAACATTTGAAAAATGTCCTATAAGAAGTAAATTTTTGAAAAATTTCCTATAAATAATTAATTTTTGAAAAATTTTCTAACAAAAAAGAACTTGCGGAAAAATTTCTATAAGAAGTGAGTTTTGGAAAAATTCCTATAAAAAGTAAATTTGAAAAATTTCTTATAAAAAGAAAATTTTTGAAAAATTTCCTGCAAAAAGCAAATTTTTAAAAAATTCCATTAATAGTAAATTTTAAAAAAATTACTATAAAAAGTAAATTTTTGAAATATTTCCTAAAAAAATTAAGTTTTTGAAAAATTTCCTGTAAAAAGTAAATTTTTGAAAAATATCCTATCAAAGTACTTTTATGAAATATTTCCTTTAAAAAGTAAATTTTTAAAAACTTTCCGTAAAAAGTAAATTTTAAAAAATTTCCTATAAAAAGAAAATTTTTGAAAAATTTCCTACACAGAGTAAGGTTTTTAAAAATTTTCTACACAAAGTAAATTTTAAAAAATTTCCAATAAAAAAGTAAATTTTAAAAAATTTCCCATAAAAAGTAAATTTTTGAAAAATTTCCTATAAAAAGTAAATTTTTGAAAAATTTCCTATAAAAAGCAAATTTTTAAAAAAATTTCCATAAAAAGTAAATTTTAAAAAATTTCCTATAAAAAGTAAATTCTTGAAAAATTTCCTACACAGAGTAAAGTTTTTAAAAATTTTCTACACAAAGTAAATTTTAAAAAATTTCCTATAAAAAGTAAATTTTTGAAAAATTTCCTATAAAAAGCAAATGTTTAAAAAAAATTTCCATAAAAAGTAAATTTTAAAAAATTTCCTATAAAAAGTAAATTCTTGAAAAATTTCCTACACAGAGTAAAGTTTTTAAAAATTTTCTACACAAAGTAAATTTTAAAAAATTTCCTATAAAAAGTAAATTTTTGAAAAATTTCCTACACAGAGTAAAGTTTTTAAAAATTTTCTACACAAAGTAAATTTTTGAAAATTTTCCTGTAAAAAGTAAATTTTTGAAAAATTTTCTGTTAAAAATAAATTTTTGAAAAATTTCCTGTAAAAAGTAAATTTTTGAAAAATAACCTATAAAAGTAGTTTTAAAAAATTTCCTACACAAAGTAAAGTTTTGAAAAAATTTCTGTAATATTTAAGTAAATATTTCCTATAAAAAGTATATTTTTAAAAATTTCCTATAAAAAGTTAATTTTTGAAAAATTTCCTAAAAAAGTAGTCTTAACAAATTTCCTACGCAAAGTAAAGTTTTGAAAAAATTTCTGTAAAAAGCAAATTTTTAAAAAATTTCCTGTAAAAAATAAGTTTTTGAAAAATTTCCTGTAAAAAATTAATTTTTAAATAATTTCCTGCAAAAAATAAATTTTTGAAAAATTTTCTGCAAAAAGTAAATTTTTAAAAACTTTCCTATGAAATTTGTTTATTTATATCTGGAACGGTATTTTTATAAGTTGCTGTTCTTATTGCACTATGGTGAATGGTATATAAATAAGATTCGACAGAGCCGAAAAGAGCATCTTTCTTGTTTTTCTTAAAATTTTTTTTTCAACTTTAGGTTTTTTCAATGTAGAGTTTTTGCTTCTTCTGTAAAATTTTTTCCATATAACTTGGGACTTTATTGAAATTATATGGCGATATACATATGTACATTAGACCAGCTCAATCTTAAAAATGTTGTTCATGAACGGGTTAATTTAAAAGTAGCTAATTTAATATATTTATAAAACGTTTTTCTTCGGCAAATATATGCTATTTGTGATTATAAAATGGGTTTTAAGTAATGTCTAAATGAATGTTATAAAAAAGTAAGACATGCAGTTAAGGGTTAATTTTTGACTAAAATCTCAAGCGGTGATCAACACTTTCTAACGACGTATTGGAAATGAAAATCGGACAAAAGCTTAAAGAAACTGACATAAACATCTCGCTATCTCGAGTCTGTGGTTAGATTTTAAAAATGTTTTAATGCAGAATCAAAGAATTCCTAAATCAATTTGGTCATTCATTTGACGAAAAAAAATTTACCAAACTTTTTATTCATGAAAAAAATACGATTTTTTGACCCTTTTTTGACGCGGCCTAGCTCACGGGAGATTATCGCTAGAGCCAAAATTTTTGGGAATCTTCATAAAATATGTCAAAGTTAATTTTCAGGGGGGTAGGCTAGCTGGTAGTAAGCTAGTCTATCAGCGCCGGATTGCGGGTTCGATTCCCGCCAGAGACTCTGGTTTCCTGCAGACAAGCGAAAAAGCTTCGCGGGAGTAGCTTAGGGAATTAAAAAAAAAAAAAAAAATTTTTTTTGCCCATATAAGGTGAGTCGGTCTAATGTACATTACAATTTTTTAACTAGTAGCACCTTTTATCAAAATACCTTTAGCAAGTTTTGAGAAAATTCATAACAAAAAATCTTCACTTTAACTTTTTGTTCTTGTCCAAATAAAAAACTTTTATTCTTTATTGCTTTATTTTGTTAAAGCTGTTTTTTTAAATTTCAGTTTTATCTTAACGTATTTTTTTTACTTTTCTTACCATAAAAGTATGACCCACTTTTATGGTTTGGTGAACTTGGGTTCCACAGCGAATTAAAAACTATTTTAACACACATAAATTTTGTTTAACACAAAATACAACAAAAAGGAAAAAATGGAAAAAATACTTTTGTTGTCTACAGATAGTTCTGCGTGAATTTTGGGAAGAGCATAATTCAATTTGGTTTTTTATGCTAAATGTAGTATTAGGATGGTTCCCAAATTTAAATTGAATTAAAAATATTAAAGTTTTGTGACAATCGGTCAATAATTTACCACTTGTTCCATTGAAAGTATATATAATTATAATATATAAAAATTATTATATATTATAATCTATGTATATGTATATATAAAACAGGATGTGTGTATGTAACGTATAAACTCCAAAACCGCTGGGCCGATTTTGATAAAATTTTCAGGGAATCTTCAGAATATTCAGGCGGGTGACACTGTAAAGTCTGATTTTTGATTTTCGGTCTGCGGGCTGAGGGCGTGGAAAAATTCAATTTTCATATTGCACCACCAATGACATCTATATAATTTGGACGATTATTTCTTTAAAATGATCGCCTTGGTCCAACTTAGATTTATACGAAAAGAAAATTTTGCCCCGCCCACTTTTTTCGAATTACCTAAACTCAGAAAACGCCTCCATCGATTTGACAAATTTTTCTTTCAAATGTTCGTATTAATCCATTTTAAGTTTTCATCGAAAGAAAAATTTACCACGCCTACTTTTACGCCCACGTTTTCTATTAAGCGCATAACTTGAGAACGGCTTGACTTATTTGGATGATTTTTTCTATAAAATCATCGCCATGATCCAACTTACAAAAAACGGCTCCATCGATTTGACTAATTTTTCTTTTAAATGTTTGTATTAATCCATTTTACGTTTTCATCGAAAGAAAAATGTCCCTCGCCTACTTTTACGCCCACTTTTTCTATTAAGCGCATAACCTTAGAACGGCTTGACCGATTTTTTTCTTTAAAATCATCGCCATGGTCCAACTTAGTTTTTTACTGAAAGATAATTTTGCCCCGCCCACTTTTTTCGATTTACCTAAAATCAGAAAACGGCTCCATCGATTTGACTAATTTTTCTTTCAAATGTTCGTATCTTTTTAACGGATTTCAAAAATCAAACGCATACATTTTTCCTAATTTGGACAGGACAACGTCTGTCGGGTCAGCTAGTATAAATATATAATAATTATTAAATATCTATATATAAATGAAATTGTAACGTTACTGACTCACTGATTCATCATCGCACAGCCTTAACGCCTGAAGCTAAAAACTTGAAATTTGCACCGGAAGCGGGTCTCTCCCCAAATCAGTCCACTAAGACGGGATTTTTGGAAAATCGAATGCTTAGGGAGTAAAAATGGGTAAATTCGGAAACCATTTATCTCTAAAACAAACAAAAAATACAAAAAAACTGTGATACTTATCGTTGTTCTTTTGAAAAATAAGTGGACAGGTGTTTGAATTCGGCTCTTTAAGGATGAAAACGGGTAAAACCTGAATTTTGGTACGTTTTTGTCAGCCCATCTATCTTTTGAACCGATAAACCTATAAATTAAGTTTATACCACATTCAAAACTTATCAAAAATTACGAATACAAGTTTGGTACTTTTTCAAAATTTTAAGGGGTGAAAATCGTAACTATTTTTGGTACTTTTTTACAAAATATTTTGCTTCATTTATTGACATATTCGTACTTAATGATGAGCACCCACTAAAATACTGCAATTTTTGATACTTTAATGGGGGGAAAAAATAGAACCAAAATGGGAAATACGGGAAATTTAATATCTTTCTTCAGTTTTTTGGTTCTACAACTGGTATTTTTGAATTTTCTTTAATATTGGACCTTAAAACATAAAATTCAACATGAAATGTCCTGAGTGTATACGAATCTATGAAGGAAATTTTTGGTACTTTTCTGTTCTTCAACTGGTACTTTTTGGATTTTCGTAAGTATTGGACCCAGAAACATAAAATTCAAGATGCAATGTCCTGAAAAAAACGCGTACAACCTGTATATATTTTGGTTCTACGAGTGGTACTTTTTTAATTTTCTATACTATTTAGCTAAAATCACAAAATTATAGGTTAAATTTGCTAAAACCTAGATACATAAACTTTGACACATAAATTTTTTCATGAAAGAAAAGGCCCGATTATAAAGTAGCGGGTGAAATGCTAGAATTTAAACAAGTTTAAACCTAGAAAAATAAACTTTGGCATAAACATATGTCCACGAAGGAAAAGAAGACGCTAACGAAGTAGCGGGTTAATGCTAGTTATAATATAATTATGTTATTTTATGTGATTAAGTTTTAAGCATAAGTTTTTACTTAAATCGATTCAAAATTTACTGTGGTGTCTAAGAGCCCCTTCCAAAACTAATATTCTAAAAATTATAGATCTTAATTTTACTTTTGAAAATCCCACTCCTAAAAACCACTGGAATACGGCTAAAATTGAAACAAATAATTACATCGTCAAAAAGCATTCGGCTCAAATTAGATGCGAATGACTAGAAAATAGAACAAAGGATTTAGTGAATATCGATTTATTTTTAACAATAAGCCCGCTACCGAACAATGCTGTAGTACATATAAAATCGTAAAAAATTGTATGATGAATGTCGGTCTTAAGGTAACATGTGTTTCATGCACAGAAAAAAATAACTCAAGAAAATTTTTAATAACACAATTTGTTAAAAATAAAATTTAAGGTCAACAAACTATTAATTTGATTCAATGAAAAAATTTATCAAAATTACACTTGGCCATAATAAATATTTAATAATGAAAAAATTAAATATTTCTTCATATACAATAAAACAAATATTTGAAATAAAATAAAGATAGTATTTTTACAACTCTTGTCTTTTTTTTAATTGCTCATAATTCTCATTCGATTTACATTTTGATTTGTATAATATTTTTAATCTTTCCAAGGTCTTTGGAAGAAGGCGATTATCTGGCCTAAGCAACCAGCCAAATGGCCATAGGAACTAGCTTATCCCTCCACAATAAATTTTAGTGTATTTATTAAAAAATAAAAATTGCGAATTAAGCACATTAAATACATAAATAATGATTCGATAAACATTATGTTCAAAAAAAATATTGTGGGCAATAACTTTTTTTTATTGACCCAATAAACTTGGTTGTTGACGGAAAATTCAATAACTACACCTACAAACTTTTTTATCAATACCGCAAAAATCGTCATCGCAGAAAATTGAAAAATTTTTTAATTAAATATGCGATTTTCGTTTTCAAATAAGAAAATTATTTTTTTTTTTTGTGATGTAAAGTCGGCGCCTAAAAAAATATCACTTGAATATGCCTAAAATCGTAAAGTAACCGCAATATCGCTAAAAATTATACAAACTACCGAATTTTGTGATAATTGGCTTCAAATTTACCACAGGTCGTAAAGAAATTCTCTTCCATTATGACCCTTAATTAGCTATAGTATTAAAATATTCTTCAAGTTAATTGCAGACGGCAATAGACGGTATATTCGAGCTAGCGTAGGCTGTTTGTTGGACGGTTATGCTTAATATACAACTTCTTAAAGAATCTTCTGATGATTATCTGAAGATTAACAATGACAATAACAAAAACATTTACATTTTTTATTTATTAATATTTTACTCATTTTCTGATACGCTCGTCTTTTAAACTTGGAATTAACCTTTTGCGACTCTCTGTATGAGTTATATAAATAAGAGCAAATAAGAGCATTTAAGGAACATGAAAATAATATTGCCAATACTGTTTCAATAAAACAAACCGACCTAAGGATCTGCCAAATAAGATTTTCCAACAGAATGGTGTTGAATTCGCGATCTTATGGTTTTTTTTTTCGTATAAATTGAATGAAAATAAAAAGTTTTAACATGCAAAAGACGCTTGATGTTCTTATTTTGGTGGATCAGTTATACGGCTGAGCATTTCACGAGTTGTACGATAATCCCTACATGAGTCTCAAACGATTCTTAATACTCATTAGATAATCTTTGCACACATCTCAAACGGTTCCATTTGAGGGGTGCTTTAAAACCATGTAAGATAAGGTTATGATGGCTTTATCTCTCATTCAATAGGGAGATAAAGCCTTTTTTTATTTTTTTTTTTTTCATATGAATGGGAGATAAAGCCATCATGGCCTTAGCTCACATAAGCAATATTAGAAAATGGCTTTATCTCTCATTTCAGTTTCGGAGACACTTATGTTAAGTATTGAAATTTGGCTTCGCATACTACAGTTTTTCTGCGTGGCTTAGGGGTTTTTTCCTCCAGTACACTGAAAAAATTTTCTTCACAGATCCAATGAAATTTACATTAAAATTCAACCTATGCAACCTTTCATTGGATTAATGAAGGATTAATAAAATCAATGACAAAATTTTCATTGATTTTATGAATCCCCATTAAAAAAATGGATAAAATAATCGTTTGTCATTAAACTAATGCAAAATTTTCATTGATTTTATGAAACATTTCATTAATCCAATGAAAGGTTACATAGGTTGAATTTTAATGTAAATTTCATTGGATCTGTGAAGAAAATTTTTTCAGTGTATAGGACGCGGCAGGTGGCTTCGCTGAATAAAGTTTTCCTGCGTGCGTCACAAGAATAAAAAAATGTTTTTCAATTATAACTAAGGATTTTCCCTTTTACAGAATGTTAACACCATGAATAACAATATTCTGGAAAAATATGGCTTTATCTCTCATTTGCGAAAAAAAAATATATGGCTATATCTCTCATTTCGCAAACTTTTAAATATGACCTTACCTCACAATGATTGGGCAATAAGGCCATTATGGCTTTATCTACCATTTTATTGAGCAATAATGCCATAATGGCCTTATCTCACATGGTTTTAAAGCACCCCCTTCCATTTACTATTAATATAAGCATATTTCGCTGTGTTGTGTAAATATCTCACAGACCAAACAGCTTGTGTAACAGTTTCTCCCGTGCAAGGAATCTATTACGATTGAAAAATGCGCTCATCTACGATAAAAAACTCTCTTAATGAGATTCCCAGTAGACTCTTACACGATTGAAAAAGCTAACTGGGTAGCAACAATTGAAAAAAATTTATGAAAATACTTTACATTTTGACTCATAAAAAAAATTAAATGTTTTATTTAGGAACCACCCTAATGTACAAATTTGAATTCCTAAAAAAATTGAGTTTCTCTGGCATGTAGACATTAATAGTGCAGTGTAACATAAATACGCATTTGTAAATTATGCTAACAACATTTTATAATTTAAAATTGTGTAAATTTTGATCCTTTTAATCCAAAAAAAACGTTTTTTAACATAACTGTAACTTGTAGTCTAAAACAAAATAACAGCCTTAAAGTATGCTAAAGGGTTTAAATGTTTTTGTTTGTATTCAACAGTTTCTGGCAAAAATATGGCAGTATTTAGTAAATTTCTAAAGTTTTGCTCACCTTTGATGCCTTGCCCCGTTAGTTCAAGGGATTTTGAACGTCCAATGGCCAAAAGTAAGACCAGTGTTAGGAGCATTTTTCTCCAAGAACTGCAAATAAATAAAAAAAACAGAATAAATTTTAATAAAAAATATAGGACTCCTCTTTAAAGAAGAAAAGTTGTTTATAAAAGATTGCCCGATATATTCTTTACTTTCTGTTGAAAAAAAATTTATTTTAAAAAAACTGCTGTCTTTGCCGACTGATTTGCTTGTTTATAGTTTTAACATAAATAAAAACTACATCTTCATCAAATCGATTATACAAAAAATCTTTTTATTACATAAAAAAAAAATTAAATAATATTCAGCAAACGGTGCCAATATTAGCACTGAGCACAATATCCGGCGAACTACTTCCAAAAAAATAATAAATGCAACAACAAAAACAAAATTAAAGGAAGAATCCAGAAAATGTGCAAAAAAAAAATCAAGCAAACCCAATATTATTATCTTTTTTACTTTTATGTTACTTAGGGGAAGGTATGCTTCGAATTTTATTAACCAAGTTCTTAGAGAAGAACTTTAAGTTAGAATTAATTAACTCTCTTAAGCAACTTGAGGTAATACAATTTAAATTTTTTTTAGGTTGTTATATGGTTGGAAGGTATATTTCTTTGTAAAAGTGACATGACAAAATAAAAATTGTAAAACATAAACCGCTTATCTGCAGGATTTAGCCAATATACAGACAGTGGCCTGCATAATCTGGATGAGAATGATATGAATAACTTCTGACAGAGAATGCTTTTACTCCAAAATAAGCAATAAGTTAGTTAGTTATAATTACTTGTTGTTTTATATTACAAACATAATCTTAGTAGGCTTTGAATTTGTATATTTATTTTTAATCGTAGCAAGGCGAATTCAAAATGGATACAACACTGTAAAATATTTTAACGTTGTGTCAAAATAATACAACACTGTAGTAAACAAAATAGCTGTGTGTCAAAAATATATGCTGTCATTTTTCATTTTGATTTTAATTTTCAACCGTGTTTTTATAATGCAATAATTTGAAAATGTGTGCTAACAAAACATTATTTGCAAGAAGTTTTGCTTTTTTTAATATTTCAAAAAAGTGCAAATGAAGCAGACCGATTACTCATGGCATCTTTTTTGATAAGGTTTCATTGTATTCACGAGCGAAAGTTTTTAACCATCACATATATATGTAAAATTTCTTTAAAGAACTCAATTGAAAAAGCGCATTCTTATTCGCAAAAGATTCCTTGCACGGGAGAAACTGTAAAACAAGCTGATTCCTACTTCTACAACACAGCGATAGACGCTTATGTTAGTCGTTTAAGGTGCTTGTAAAGATTATCCCACTAGTTTTCAGAAAGCATGTCAAGAATCGTATTCTATACAGTGATTATTTTACAACTTATGAAATGCTATCTAAATAAGACCATCAAGCGTCTTTTTCATGACAAAACTATGTTCGTACAATAAATAACACAGTACAACAGCCAATCTGGGGGGTGAGAAATTCCATGTCAGGGTGATGGTACTAGGTCAGTATAGTAAAACCCTCAAAGGGTTTGGCGTTCGTATGTGTCAGTTTTTTTTTATGACATTTTAAATTTTTTCCTTATCTTGATGTTTTTTTGTTTAACATAACTCGAGAACCACTTTTCCGATTTTGCTAAAACAAACTCAAAAAAATTTAGAATTACAATCTCTTTAATCCGTTCATATAACGTTTTTCTTTATAATCAACAGTTTTGCCGGTAAAAATAAATTTGTGGAGAATTATAATTGATAAGTGCAAAAAAATGTTCAAGCCTGGATGTATGCAGCAAATTTTATCACAAACCTGCACTGCAATTTTTGTGACTTTTTTTAAGCGATCGGTGAAAATTGTCGGACTTTTGTTTGTTATTTGAAAGAATACACCCACATTCAGTGATGCCAACAGTAGGGGATTTCCCCTTTTCTAGGGATTTTTTTTTCGGAAAATTTCAACCGTAGGGAAAAGAGGACACAATTTTTTATTTTAGCGCATATTTATTTATTTATTTATTTAATCAATGGATATTATCCTTACTGACTAATAACAATATTGACTTAAAATTAATGAATAACAATATGCATTTTAAAATATACTACAAATTTACAGAATATATGTAGTACATAAAAATTTACGAATAAAGAAAAACAATAAGAAAAATCAACAAATTGTGACATAGAATTAAATTGTCTACATAACCTCGAAAAAGGATCAGCAATAGCGTAATTTTCTCTAAAAAAATTTAACAAAAATCAGATTATAATGACGCGTATTGCGACAAGGTATATTAAATTTAGCAGACTCTACAGAAAATCACAACAAACATTACCATTAATAAGATTAACCATAAAAGAAACATTTAACATTGTACGACGACTTTTGAGCGATGGTAATTTTATTAATGCCAGTCTTCTAGCATAGGAAGGAAAGTTTGTCGAGTAACTCCAATGAAGATCACGTAAACAGAATAATAAATAAAAATTGTTTTTGGACCGATTCAATACGAGAATTGTGAATGTTGTAAAATGGATCCCAAATGATTGACCCATATTCTAAGATTGGTCTAACGAGTGATACGTAAAGTTGCTTCGTTATGTATGGATCGGTGAATTTTTAACCCAGCGCTTAATAAAGCCAAGAACGCCTCGAGCTTTATTAACAGTTAATGTAATATGAGAAACAAAGTTTAATTTAGGATCCAGTAAGACTCTAATATCAAGAAACGAATCAACCAACTCCAGTTGATGACCACCAAAAGCATAATTAACAGCAATACAGTTATTTCTATAAAAACGCATGCTTTTGCATTTCACAAGATTCAGCTCCATCATATTATGAGTACACCATTAAAAGAAGTTATTAAGATCCGATTGAAGATAAAAATGATCCGAAAAAAATCCCTAGAAAAGGGAAAATCCCCTACTGTTGGCATCACTGAATGTGGGTGTATTCTTTCAAATAACAAACAAAAGTCCGACGATTTTCACCGATCGCTTAAAAAAAGTCACAAAAATTGCAGTGCAGGTTTGTGATAAAATCTGCTGCATACATCCAGGCTTGAACATTTTTTTGCACTTATCAATTATAATTCTCCACAAATTTATTTTTACCGGCAAAACTGTTGATTATAAAGAAAAACGTTATATGAACGGATTAAAGAAATTGTAATTCTAAATTTTTTTGAGTTTGTTTTAGACAATAATCCCAAAAATGTTCCATAGTGTAAGAGGCAAACTTTTAGTTTGCTAATTCAACACCACCCGGTTAGAAAATCTTATTTGAAAGATCCTAAAGTCGGTTTGTAATTTTTATATGACTCATACAGAGAGTCGCAAAAGATTCATTCGATGATGGTTTGCCGAAAGATAAACAAAATGTAACATTGTTGTTTTTTTACTCTTGCATAATCATTAAATGATTGTTTTAGGATATTCGAAGATTAAAGGACGAGCGTTTCAGAAAATGTACATATAAAAAGTAATACATATAAAAAAGATTATTTAATGTTTTTGTTATCAAATGTTACTTAAATACAATCGTCCACCAAACAGCCTATGCTAGCTGGGATGCGTTTGTGTTGATATTTCTAACACCTCCAAATATTGGTTTAATTATACCGATCGACACAGAATCACTTTCTAAGTCGATGTAACGATGTTCGGCCAGCTAGCAGTACTAAACTTCCTTCATCTTTTTACGTTAGGAACACGGAACACAGTACATTCTTATGAATAATTTTTTTTTTTTTGCGTGCCTGTGTGTGCTACATTTTTAATTTACAATTTATAAAAAAAAAAATCTTAAAACTTAATTTGAATTTAAATAAATATTTAATTAGAATGTCAAAAAAAAGTAAAGGCATATCATTTTGACATCTAGTTAGCTATCAGCTGTTAATGGCGTAGCAAACCAAGGTCACCTTGTATGAATTCGCCTTGAATCGTAGCAACCTTTGTTTATACATAAAAATACATTTGTATATTCTTTCTTTATTATTAATTATTAAAACTTTAAATCGTTTAAAAGTAATACGGGTTTTATTTACAATATTTCTTACAAAAAATTATTCAAATTAATATTTAAAATATCTAAAATATGTAGCACTAGGGTTACCGTTGAAAATCTCCGAAAAGGGTCACAAAAAGTGGATCTTCCAGATAAAGGGGTCAAAAAAGGGTATTTCAATTAAAACAAGGGTCAAATTTTTTAAAAGCAGTATTTCCTATTTAAAAAAAAAATAATAACACCTAGTTTTTATAAACAAACAGAAAATATTTATTTCAGGTAGGCAGTGCTTAAAAAACTTAATTTTTTATGGAATTCCCTTTCCGGTTTTTAGCACCTAACGAAAAGTTTGTTCTTCATCATTATAACTATTTTTTTTAATACGTACTTTTATTGTTATTTTCCTACATTTTCTTTCTTTACCGAAGCGATTTTTTCAGGAAGTTTTTTGATTCTTTAAAGCTTTTAAGATTTTTAATTAATATTAGACTTAACTTTCATACAGCTGTTACCGAATATTTGGGAATTTCAGCAATTTTTACCGAATTTTTCATTCCTGTTAGTTTTAGTGACTTTTTATCCATTTTATTGCGCTATTTTTGCAAACTTTTTCGAGTTTTTTTATTTTGCGAAGCTTTATTGATCTTTGACGCTATCGTTGCCGTTTTAAAAATAGCCCCACACACAAACACTAACATTTTACGAATACTAACTACTTTTCAGGAATGTGCGTTCTATATTTTGGTATTAAATCTTCACTTTAAGTCCACTCCTCCATATCCGCTTATTTCGAAAACATTTGTTTAGCACTTGCGTTCAGCAGAGTTAACAAGAAAAACAAAATGTGAGTGCTATTTTCAAAAAGGGTCAAAAAGTGGCACAAAATTGATGAAAATAGACAATAAAAATTTAAAATTTTATTGTTTAAGAACTACTTTTGCTTTACTTTAAACTAAATTTGAATGGGCAAATTTAAAAAATATTTTGAATCAATTAAATAAAGCTTTGCATTTAAGATACATAAAAATCCTTGCGTCTTTATAAAATTGTGCACTTACATCAAAGTAATTTTTGGGAAAACAAGATTTTGTTTGTAGTGCTTAATTCCCAATTTTTTTTTTTTATTCCTATGCACATTTCACTGGTTGCTTAGTAAGGCCAGATCATCAGGAAACTTCATCCAAAGATGTTAGAAAAACTTAAGATATTATACAAATAAAACTGTTAAGCGAATAAGAATTATAAGCAACAGCTTGTAGCAATATTAAAGCTTAAGCAAATACAATAACAATAAACAGTGGGTTTATCTTTTCTTACAGCCGTACCTAAGCTCATGTTTAGGTAGCGGAAAGTTTTCTTCCGCTTAGCTTTTACGCTGATATGCCATACCTAAACAAGATCGTCAACGTTGTGCCACAAACAGTAATGTTAACTTTCTAGTTTAAAAAAACCCACATAATAGAAATAAAAAGAAGAGAAAAAACCGCTAGCATAACAAAAAATAGCTAAATTGCCATTATTTATTAATAATAGCGGCCAACTTCACTATTAAACGCGCTGTCAAAATCGCATTTTATAATTGTTAAGCGTTGACGCCGCGCTATTTAGGGATGCTTCATACAAATTGTATAGGCATGAGAATTTTTGACAGCTGGAAAACGCTTTCCGCTCTTGTTTAGGAATGGCTGTTACATTCCCCACTACAATGGGTTGGAATTCATTGTTGTTTTAAGTAGGTTAAGAAAAACAAAATAAAAACCAAATCAACTTGCTTTATTGTTTTCGCAAAAAATAAAGCATGTTGCCAGTTTAGTTTTTTTAAGCCGTGCACTTATTATCAAAGTAATTTTTGGGAATACAAAATT
The DNA here is from genome assembly GCA_930367215.1 of Pollenia angustigena. Classification (NCBI taxonomy): domain Eukaryota; kingdom Metazoa; phylum Arthropoda; class Insecta; order Diptera; family Polleniidae; genus Pollenia; species Pollenia angustigena. The sequence goes on along the minus strand of OV884058.1, from coordinate 178,406,613 downwards.
TTTAATTAACAACATTTTGTTTGTATTGCTTAATTCCCAATTTGTATTCTTGACAAAAACACTGAAATTTATTGTTGATGTCATTTCCTTTAAAAAGATTTGTTATGATTTACAATGCGAAGGGAAAGCAGGCACGGTTTCGGATATATAAGCCCAATTAAGATACACTCTAGAATATTTCATCTAAGTCGTTAGTATTTACCCTTTTTATTGTTAACCGCAAAAAACGTTACTACTTGATACTATCACTCATTCAGCCTAATCACGAATAATAATTCCGCAGGTCATGACAATTGATGTTCCTTTTAATTTTAGTTTTGAATTAAATAAATTTTACTTTAATTTGCAAAGTCACAACAAAAAAAATCAATGTTAGTCTGAGTTCATACGGCTCATGTCTTATTGACAAGATTCTTCCTTTTTCTTCTTTGAACATGAATTTGCGTGCAAATTATTCATGTCATGTTGACGACATGTTTTTTATTATGTTTTATTTGATATTGAAAACAAAAACAAAATTAAGCAACGAAAAAGAAAGCAAAACGTTAAGACAGTACATGCATCTGTGTTCTCGTTTCATTTTCCCTCGTCCCTCTCGCCTAAAAAGTAGCAATCTTGTCAATAAGACATGAGCCGTGACATGACAAGATTCTTCCTTTTTGTTCTTTGAAGATGAATTGGCGTTCAAATGATTCATGTCATGTTGACGATATGTGCTTTTTTGGTATTGAAAACAATAACAAAATTAAACAACGACTGAAAAAGCAAAACGTAAAGACAGTACATGCATCTGTGTTCTTGTTTCTTTTCCCCTCGTCCCTCTCGCCTATAAAGTAGCAATCATGTCAATAAGACAAGAGCCGTATGAACACAGACTTACCAACGCTGGTTCACAAATTTTAAGCTTTTTGTCATAACCTTAAAAATAAGATGTTTTTTAGGGTAAATCAGGGATGCTGAACACGAATATAGCACTAATTTTTTCTGTCAAGAAGCGTTTTCGAAATATTCCGAAAATCTTGTGTTTCTGAAGTTATGTTTTTTCCTCTCTCAGCACATATTTATATTGTGTTGCTCGGATAAAAATGTAACGAGTTAGATTTGGAAAAATAATCTCTTTTTCGTTTTTTCAATGTTGAACATTTTCAGTCTCTCCTTTAAAGCAATTTCTTTTAATTCGAAAGGCCTGTAACTCAGTGAATTTTTGTAAATATCTAGTATAACTCCTGAAAAACAAGATCTCGAAAAAGCTTCTTGAGAGGAATAAATAAGTGCCATATTCTTGTTTAGCCGCCCGATTTAGCTGAAAAATTATCTCATTTTTATGGTGATGCTACTAATTTATTTTTTTTTCCGCGGAATATATAATTGGAGGGATTTTATCTCGAGAGTGCATCCGTAAGAAAAAAATTCCTTAAGAATATTCGTAATTGGGTTGCTTATGTTTGCCTTAAAACCCGTAACCATAAAAGAGAGTATTTACGTTTATATTCATGTTTCATAATAAAAATGCAGTCTGAAAAATATATTATCTAATAATTTGTTGTATTAAGCTTAAAAATCGAAGCTTTTTCTGCGCTGGAAGTGATGTGGTTATTCTGTCTAATAATGTTCTGAAAAAGTATTATACATAGTAGTGAACTTATATGGCAACTTAATTGAAGATATACAGTCTTTCAATTACTTGGGAAGTAGGTTAAACGTTACTGGTTTTTCGGATGAAGATATCTCTGAGCGAATTAATAAAGTCCGCGTTGCTTTTCACAAGTTACATAAGGTCTGGCACTCAAACAAAATCTCACAAAAAACTAAGTTGAGAATATTTAACTGCAGTGTATAATCGGTTCTTCTAAATGTAAATGAACAAGAAATAAGAAGACGTAAATGGACATGGATCGGTCATACTCTTAGATGTCCAGCAACGGAAATAGCTAGAACTGCCCTCGAGTGGAAACCTCAAGGACACCGCTATCAGGGATGACCACGTAATACTTGGACACGCTGCTCAAGACAAGAACTCAAAGTCCCTGCCAATAATAGAAAAGAATGGAGAGAATTCGTGAACTTTTTATTTAAATATAATTGATATTTAGATAAATAAAGGATACACTCATAAAATTATTACAGTAACTGATTGTAGGTTATTAAATTCGTTTTCGGTACTGTTAAAATTGAATAAAAATATAGTTATTTTACGAATAAATTTATTTTTCAACATTTATGTTTGTTATTAAAAAAACAAACTACCAAAAAATAATGTTTTCCGTATTTTTTTTTGTTAATTTGTTTGATTTTTATCGGTTAAAATATATTTTTTAAAAGTAAAAACTATTCAATTTTAACGAATATGATGTTCAATAAATAAAAAACTTAGAAATTACTGAAAAAATCATTTGTTTTAAATGAAATGTAAATGATCCGTTTTTTAAATGAATTTTAATTTGTTTCAAATGAATTTTCGTTTGAATTTAACTACATAATATTTTGAGTGTATAAATATATATAATTTATCATGACTGGCAGGAAAGCAAAATTCAGCACCAACAAATTTTGCATAAGCAAAACTCATTGTTTATTGTTGGTGTTTTGTTTAAGCTTTAATAGTCTTACAAGTAAGACTTAGAACGTTTATAATTCTTATTCGCTTAAGGGTTTTATTTGTTTAATATTTTTGGCTTTTCTAAAATCTTTGGAAAAGGTTTCCTGATGAGCTGGTCTAAGCAACCGGCGAAATGCGCATAGAAGCTAGCTTTCCCTCAACAATAAAGTTTCTGTGTATTTATCAAATATGAAAAATTGGGAATTTAGCAGGTCATACGGAAATCGAATTAATGATAAACTTTGTATTCCCGAAAATAACTTTGATCATAAGCAACAACGTTGGGACTTTATAATAATAGAATCAATTGTTATTGGAATTGCTTCACAAAAATTCATAGTCAATCAACTGAAAATGAATACTTTCAATCACTTAAGTAAAAGATAAGCTCAATTTAATTTTTAATTTAAAAAATTTTAATCGAATGGAACCGAAATTATATTAGATTTTTAGTTTAAATTTTTAAAAAAGTTACTACAGTTTTTCTCTATTAAAGGAATAGTTCGGGTAAAAAAAAGCTAGCTGACCCGACAGACGTTGTCCTGTCCAAATTAGGAAAAATGTTTGCGCTCGAGTTTTAAGATCCTTCAAAAAGATACGAACATTTGAAAGAAAAATTAGTCAAATCGATGGAACCGTTTTCTGATTTTAGGTAAATCGAAAAAAGTGGGCGGGGCAAAATGTTCTTTCCGTGAAAACATAAGTTGGGCCATGGTGATGATTTTAAAGAAAAAATCGTCCAAATCGGTCAAGCCGTTCTCAAGTTATGCGCTTAATAGAAAAAGTGGGCGCAAAAGTACTCGTGGTACATTTGTCTTTCGATGAAAACGTAAAATGGATTAATACGAACATTTAAAAGAAAAATTAGTCAAATCGATGGAACCGTTTTTTGATTTTAGGTAAATCGAAAATCCGTACAAAACCTTGGACCATGGGAATCATTTTAAAGAAAAAATCATTGAAATCGGTCAAGCCGTTCACAAATTATACGCTTAACCTTTATGTGCCCGGTAGTCTACATTTGTAGTTTTTTTGCAGAAAAAGTTGAATAAAAAAAAAATTTCCACAACAACAGGGTCTGAAATTTTCAGTAGCTTCCTAAAAATTAGTTGTAAGCAGTTTTGGCCACCAACACGTTAAAAAAAATAATTCACAACACCCCAAAGACCCATGTTTTCAAAATGACCATTTCCTGGCCGGTAGTCTACAAATGTAGACACCATATAAAATGTATGGAAATTCATATCAATATTTTACTCAACTCAAATTTTTTTGAGTGCGGCATGTCGAACATGTCACTTATTATTTTTTTACTCTTTGTTTTCTTGTGCACGTTTGTGTATGCATGCGTGTGCTTTAGGGTTGCCAGATAACAAAAGTCAAATAACTGGACAATAGAAAAATTTCACCTGGATTTTGAAAAATAACTGGACAATTTGAAAATGCACTTTACTATAAGAAAAACTTAAATTTTACTTCAGATATTATTTTGCAATAAAAAAAAATTTAGAAAGCAAGAAAACGTTAAACTTTAAATTCAGTCTTATATCATATGACAAAATTATTATCAGGGCGAATTCACTACAAGTGGCAGCGGAAAGCCTGCTGACTTTGGCAGTTCGAATTAATTTGTTTTGGTTTCAAAATCCCCACAAGAGATGAATAAGCGAATCATCATATTTTTCACGTTGGTGTTAAAAAAAATGATGGGAAAAATGATAGAAAACTTGATTTGATTGAAATCAATGGAGATTTTCAGTTAAATTTGAAGAATATAATAATTTTATAACTTTAGTTGTAAGCGAAAAATGTTTGATACATTTTGCAACTTTCATCAAAATTTTGTTTTATTTTATTCGGTCATAGGAATGGATTCTTGTGAGTAAAGATTATTAGAAATACCTAAGTCCTTACACAAAAAGGATTGCTAGATGGCAAGACCAACAATTGAGATCAATTCAAATAAATTTTGCACGTTATTTGTATCGCATTTTTGAAAAAGAAATTTTTTCTTTTCCCAATTTTTTCTTAGTATAGGATTTTGTTCTGTACAAAATAAGTAATAAACTAATTTTTTAAAATTAAATCAAGTTTTTAACTGGATAAATTGCATTTTAGCTGGAACCTGGAAAACACCCAAAAAAATGGACAATCCTGGCCGTCTGGCAACCCTGGTGTGCTTGCATATTTGACTTTATTATATTTTATAAATATGCATTTAATTATAATATTATAGTACTCGATATACTAGTTTTTTATCATATGGGGACATAGTTTTCCATACAAGTACATATTTGCTACAAATGTAGACTTCCGACCGCCAACGTAAGTTTTCAATCCCGAGCACATAAAGGTTAATAGAAAAAGTAGGCGTAAAAGTAGACGTGGTATATTTTTTTTCGATCAAAACTTAAAATGGATTAATACGAACATTTGAAAGAAAAATTTCTCAAATCGATGGAGCCGTGGGCGTAAAAGTGGGCGGGGCAAAATTTTCTTTTCGTCATTTTAAAGAAAAAATCGTCACAATTATACAGATATCGTTGGTGGTGCAATATGAAAATTGGATTTTGCCACGCCCCCCGCCCGCAGACCAAAAATCAAAAATCAGACTTCACAGTGTTACCCACCTTAATTATCTGAAGATTTCCTGAAAATTTCATTAAAATCGGCCAAGCCGTTTTGGAGTCCATACGTAACATACATACACACATCCTATTTTATATATATATATAGATAGATAGATCACAAAGGGACCGATAAAGGACCCTAGTGAGCTGTCTGTTGATAGCTGCCCATGGAACCATAGATAGATAGAATAGATAGAGATATAATATTTTAACGGACCTATGGTAAATTTTTGAGCTTCTAAATACAAGAGAAATTTTATATTAATTCCGTTCTTTAGATATAAATTAATCTATTTTTGTGCCACGCCCATTTCTCAAATCCCGCCCACATTTTAGCGAATGCTATTTATTAATAACGAAGATGCTTGTCCCTAATCTCGAAACTTTGCTTCCTGATGTTATCCAGATCCAGAAATCTGTAATCTATTAGTACGGTAGATGTCACGCCCACTTCTCAAACCCGCCTACTGTTTCAGAAAGAGTTTGTGTTGATAAACAAGATACTGGTACATAATTTCCAAAACGTTGGCTCGCGTCCAGATATCAATACAGAAAATAACTACAACAAACAAGCGATTAATGCTTTTTACTTATATCTCAGTAATTTTTGGACCGGTCTCCACTATTTCTGGGGCCTTTGGAAAACCTATTGTAACATACATAAATACAGACAGATAGACGGATGGACGGATGGACACTGCTTATTCAACTGCGCTTCTCATAAGGATAGGAACAACAAATTATTAATTGTGAAAAAAGTATTGTTGAAAACAACAATAAAGTGTTTGTTTGTTGCCATTGCGGGGACCATAATCGGGTGTGTTCTAGAATCCGAATCCACTCGAAAGTGGATTACTTTAACATTTTTGGTGTTCGGCATTTCACATAAACCTTTTTTATTCCTTTTCAATTAGAGTAGTTAAAGTAAGTAAAACGAATCGACTTTTATTCTAACATGTGATAACATATTAAACAAAAACAAAAAAAAACTTAGTTTCAGTTTAAAATGTTCTTTATCCAATTTAATCAAAATATAACGTTACCTAAAACGCAAACGGCCCTAATAAACCCAACATTTAAACTCGACTTTTTCATTGATTTTGATGTAATTAGTAGCTCATTATTAAAGGTTCTCTATGTTTTCCGACAATTAGATTTTTTTTTTTTTATTTTTTTTATAGTTTTTGGGTTTGTTACAAATTTTGCAATTTTCCGCGAATTTTAGACATGTTCGCGACAGAAGCGATATTTTCCTGTGATTCGTTACAGTTTTCACGGTTTTTAATAAATTTTAGTCATTGCTATCATGTTGCGGTTAGCAAATTAGCGATCCTTTGTTCAACCAAAGTTTTTTCGAACAAAAACTTCAAATACACAAAAAGATGCGAGAACACAAATTTATGACTTTTTCGGATTCAAAAAATTTGTCGTTTTCAATACGAGTCGAAACCTAGAACATACCTGAATATGTTTAATATGTTTTAACCATATTCAACCATGTTTTTCTCTTCGTGTATACGCAAAAAAATTTTATATTTTATTCGATTTCATTCGAATTCGATATCCAAATGACTTAAAATCACTAAAAAGGCTTTTTATTAAAAAAAATCGCAATTACAAAAAAAAAACTTATTTTTCCCTTAAAGGCCTTTCCGCAGGCCCATTTTACTCCGTCTTCTTTTAATTAAAACTGCATTTAACCATACCACAAAGTACACTGCAATACAAAAACCATAATTAAATGATATGATACATGAACAAGAACATGCACTTAAACATTTTAACAATTACATATATTAAATTGCGAAAATATTTGTATGTCTACAAAATTTAAAATCTATGTGTATGTATGTTTGTCTGCTTGTTGTGGCCATAAATATAAAACAAGTGTCAAACCGTAATAAAAATCTAATGATTCAACATGTTTGACTTAATCCAGCTGAAAATAAAGAAAAGGGGTGAAAACTTATTCTCCCACATTGTTTATAATTTTGGTGACTTAACTTCTCAATGAACCACACAATGGTACTCCAACTAATATGCATATTCCTTTATCTATGTATGCAAACATGCACAAAGCGAAGGAGAAGAAGAGGAAAAACCATAAACCATAACAAAGTATTAAAACAAAATGTGTGCAAAGTAAAAAAAGAAATAACAAAAGCAAGTTAAAGTACAAGTTTAATTAAATGCCATGTAATGTTATATCCGTGTTGTGTCTGTGAAAGTGTTTATATGTATTAATCACACACACATACACATAAATACGTAACAGTTGGAATACAAATTATGGATTTGATCATAGAAAAGTTATAATGACCATACAAAAAATCTAAGCAAAACAAGAAATATGAAAATATGTTGACATGAATGTGTGTGTGTGTGTGTGTGTGTGTGTGTGTGTGTGTCTACATAACTGTTCATATAAGCTGCAAGCAAAACTAAGTAAGTCCTTCCGAAAAAAAACCGCAATACACTTGTGGGTAGGTCTGTGATTATGAAATAAAAGCGAAAAAACAACAACGAAACAGTAAAACAAAAATTTAGACGGGGTTTTTAGCCGTAATAATTAAAGGTTTCCATAGAAGCCACATAATAAAATACCATTTGCGGTTTTGGATTAACAACTTTACAGCTGTAAATGCCCTACGCCCCAATACATAAAGTATGTTTTTGCTTTTTCGATAATCATCTAAAGCTGATTTGGTATAACCGTTATGGGTTGTAAAAAAATTAAGCTGAAATTATTTAACAAACCAAGTTTGTGTAAGCGATTACAAGAGATAGTGGAGTGTAATTTAATTTTTTAGTAAATAAAAACTAAATTCAAATAAAAGACGTAATGAAACTTTTTTAAGAAATTCCTGAAAAAATGTACTACATAGTTTTAAAAATTATTCAAGAGCATTATAAAAAACATTCGGTGCTCAGTCCAGTTTGGCGCCATGCACAATTTAGCGGAAAGAGTATTATGCGTTTTTGCTAATTTTTGCATCACTTTATTTATTTGTGTATTTGTGCTTGACCTTTTTGTATACCGATCGATTCAGAATCACAGTCTAATTCGATCTAACGATTTTCGTCAGTTCTGCATGTTTACCTTATGCGCAGAGTTCAGGTCACAATTTCGAAGATAATTTAAAGAAGTTTAGTACATTAGTTATAATTGTCACAAGGACCAAGCATTTTGAAAATGGTCTGATTCTCTGTATTATTTCACATAACACCCATACAAGCTTCCCTCCGGAATAGAGTCTTTGTACCCACAAATCATCTTATTATGTTTTTATTGAGATAAAATTTGGTCCAAACTTCTCTTACTGCGATCTCAATCATCTTACCAAATTTTATTGGAATCGGTACACATTTGCACATAGCTCCCTTTTAAATAGTACTCCCCAAAATAATTTAAAATGCCATAATTTTTATACCCTCCACCACAATTAGTTGTGCAGAGGGTACACTCAAAATATTATGTAGTTACATTCAAACGAACATTCATTTTAAACAAATTAAAATTCATTTAAAAAACGGATCATTTACATTGCATTTAAAACAAATGATTTTTTCATTAATTTCTAAATTTTTTATTTTTTGAACATCATATTCCTTAAAATTTAATAGTTTTTACTTTTAAAAAATATATTATAACCGACAAAAATCAAACTACATAACAAAATAAATACGGAAAAACATTGTTCTTTGGTAGTTTGTTTTTTGAATAACAAACATAAATGTTAAAAAATAAAATATTCGTAAAATAACTATATTTTTATTCGATTTTAACAGTACGGAAAACGAGTTTAATAAACCACAATCAGTTACTGTAATAATTTTACGAGTGTATATTAAGTTTGTCATTCCGTGTGAAACTTTTTTATTATCCATCTCAGACCCCATAAAGTATGTATATTCTGGGTCCTTGAGTAATTCTAAGTCGATTTAGCCATGTCCGTCTGTCTGTCCGTCTGTTGAAAACACGCTCACTTTCGAACAACTCAAAAGAAATGAACAAACTTGGTGCCAAATTGCTTATAGTTATCCTAAGCAGTTTGCGATTGAAATCCAGCAAAATCGGTTTAGAAGGACCAGAGCTATGAATCAAAATGTGGAACCACCACCTAAAAAAATTGATAATTTTGTTACAAAAAATAACATAAATGCTGGAACAAGGTACGGAATGAGATAAGATTTTGCAAAAATTTGTTTTATTTGACTGGAAATCACGCTGTTAAATTTCGTGAAGATCCGTCCATAGTTTACCCTAAGCCCCATATAAACACTACTCCTGGAAAACAGTTTAGTACACCTAAAACCGTAAAAAATAGCGCTAGTGCAACAAAATTTGGTACGTGACAGTTTTGTAGGACTAGAAATAACACTGTGAAATTTCGTGACGATCGGTTCATAATTTACCGTAAGCCCCATATAAACCCTACTACCGGAAAACAGTTTAGTTTATAAAAAATAACGCTAGCATAACAAAATTTGGTACGTGACAGTTTTGTGGGACTAGAAATAACACTGTGAAATTTCGTGACGATCGGTCCATAATGTACCCTAGGCCCCATAGAAACCCTTCTCCCGGAAAACAGTTTAGTACACCTAAAAACATAATTAATAATGCTATCATAACAGAAATTGGTACGTCACAGTTTTAAAGGACTAGAAATGACGCTGTGAAATTTCGTGATGATCGGTCCATAGTTTACCCTAAGCCCCATATAAACCCTACTACCGGAAAACAGTTTAGTCGCCTAAAACCATAATTAATAACAAATCGTCAAAGTTTAAGATAATAATAACATCATACAGATATTACTCCTTAAACATTCGAACTGTCGGTGGAGGGTATCAAAGCTTCGGCACAGCCGAATATAGCACTCTAACTTGTTTTATGAACGTTGGTATTGACATAAACTACCCGTTTCTAAAATCACTCAAAGACAAACAAATCCCATATAGATGAAGATAACGATATAATATTCGGTACAAAGGAATTTTACGTAAATCCTTACCTCATAACATAATTTTATTCTGGCGGGTCCACGATTGTCCATGGGCCAAAAATAGAGTACATTCTCGAGAATTTGATTTTAAGTATTGTGGTATAGGGTATTATATGGTCGGGCTTGAATGACTGTACTTTATTACTTTTTTTCTTTGTGGTAAATTTTTCTTCAAATATAAAAATTTTGCTTGCGAAAAGTTGACAACACTACTTGAGCCAGACATTGAAAAGTTTGCAAAAATCGCCAAACGACTATTAAGAGGTAAAAGCGAGTAATAACTTGCTATAACTAATACACATACAGATTACAGCTTATATTAACATACAGTGAACTTTCTCGCGGCGTAAAATGAGGAAAAACTGGTAATTCTTGGTTCTCTTTTACCTTTGGTACTTTTTCTCTTTTCGAAAAATTTGGGATTGAAGACAGAGCGACAGGCTTGCCAGTTTAGCACTTTTAGTGTTAGATTTAGCACATTTTTTCTGAATTAGCACTAAGAATTTCGAAAAAAGTAATAAGTGCTAGTTTAGCACATTTTTGTAATTATTTAGCATTTTTAGCACTTTTTTTAGATCCCAAAACAACTTAAGAACTCACATAATCAATTCAAGTAAAGTATCAATTCTTTAAGTTTATATATTAGGCATATAACTTTTTAAAATTTTTGCAAATAGGAAAAATGGTATAGCATAGACGAATAGAGCATGTTTTTAATCACATAAAAGTTTCATCAAACGCAATTACCAATTAGCAATGCCAGCATTGAGTAATGCTAGTTGGTATTCTGGCACTTTTGTCTTTTATACTTATTCCGAAATGTCAATTGCAATTATTTTCTATTTGTATTTGTATGTGATGCTTAGAGCGAAGTTTGGTTTTCTGATCATACTATCAAAAAAAAAAAAAAAATATTTCGCCACACTGCAAAAATCACTGTCGGGCTTAAGAGAAGTAAATGAATATTTTCTCAGACAATGGGACAAAAAATCATCAGCTATTCAGAGAATTCAGCGAGGCAACCTCCTATTGGACCAAAGATCTATTCGATAGACCTTGCTAAGAACTAGAATGAAAACAGAACTGTTACGTTTAGTTATACGCATAAGAGAAGGAGCAAAATTAGACAACGTTTGTTGTCACACTTTAACCCATTTACGCTTGCTGTGCCAATTTGGGAACATTTCATTATTTCCGGCTTTTGGCAAAGTTTTTGACATTATTCAACATGTTTGTATAATTAAAAGTTCAGACATTTCTATAACATCAAAAACAAATTTTTTATTTTTTTTAAAGTGACCACTGTGCCAATTTTGGGACACCTCTTTAATTTCCATAAAAAAAATAAAAAAAAAATTTTGAACAAAAATAACAGTTATTTTTTGATTTTTATTTTTTTGATCAAAAATAACAGTTATTTGTTGATTATATATTAATTTTTATTTTTTCGAGCTAAAATAACAGTCATTCTTTAAAGAAATGTACGTGTTTTTATAATTTAGATGACTTTAAATTATTATTTTAATGTGCATAAGAAATTCCAATGATAATTACCAGGGACCGTAACAGTTATTCCTTTTTTCATAAAAGTCAGATGAAAACAGTTATTTTTTGATTTTTATTTTTTTGAACAATAATAACAGTTATTTGTTGATTTTTATTTTTTTGAACAAAAATAACAGTTTCGAGCAAAAATAAAAGTTATTCTCTAAAGAAATGTACGTGATTTAATAATTTAGATGACTTTTAATAATTATTTTAATGTGCCTAAGAAATTCCAATGATAATTACACATTAAAATAAAAATTTAGAGTCAACTAAATTATTAAATCACATACATTTCTTTAGAGAATAATCACTTGAAGTGTTACATTTTGCGCAACTTCAATAGAACAAAATTAGCTGATTTAATTTACAACCATTACACTATTATCATTAAAGCACTTCATGAACGATTTTTAAGGCTATTTGAGCGGTTTCTGCACGCTCCTAAAATATATTATAATGTAACATTATAATGAGTGCTGATATTAAACAAAATAAATATGAAAAAAAAAAAAATTCAAATGTAAATTTTTTATTATATTCATAAAAATCAATGTTACAAAACTAGCACTTTTGTTTCCCAATGTAGAACAATTTAGCGCTTCTTTTTTTGTCGATTTAGCACTTTTAATTTGAATTCTTCTGGCAAGCCTGCCTCTTTAGTAGAAAATGTTCTCTGAAAAACTCGGAAAATTGGTTCACCTTTAAAACGATACCAAAAAAATTAAATTATCTTGCGTAGTTATTATCCCTTTTTGTATGGAGACTTTTGTGTTTTTTTTAAATTTTTCACATCTTTTATGACGTCATATTTCGGAAGCCAAAAGAATCTGAGTTCCGAAAATTTATGTATTGTTAAAGCCCAAGAACATTCAACATTTGTGTTGAATTTCATTGAAATTGGAGGTGTTGATGCCGAACGGCATGATGGTTTGAGATGTTTGCACTCGTATGCCATCCCTGCTATGAACTTACTTACTCTGGATCGTTTTTAAAGAGAATTCTGAAGTCGTATGCCAATCAGCTAGTCATCCACAATCAACCGACCTTTGCCACTGTGCAAATTAACAAATTCTATTCCTTAAATTTTTAGTTTAAAAAAACATACGGTAACACTGAATAACACCTAAAAATTCTTATTTATTTACCTTAAATTATTCACCTGAGTTTTTTATTTCCTTGATTTATTTCCCAACCACTTTGAAAAATTAATTAAGATTCATTTTACAAAAAAAAAAAAAGTTTCCAATAATAATTCCAACTTTTTTGTGTACGATTTTAAATACGTCGTACATTTTTAGAAACGATTTTCTACTGCAATTATTTATTTGCGTTGCAACCATAAAAATATAATTTAATGACCAATTTATGGGAATTTTATTATTTTTCTATACATTTTTTTTTTGCCCACTCTCTCCGGTTGTTTATTGAAATTTTGTTCATTTACAAATTGAGTGTGTTATTGTTGTTTAAATGCTTAAATATTTTTTTATGACACCAGTTTGTTTTATGGTCAGTGCTAAATCGGTGGTAAATTTGGTTTATAGCAATATTACACAGGAAGAAATTCTGGTAGGATTGGAAAGACATTGCATTTTTTTAAATTTACGGAAAATAAAGAAAAATTCTAAAGAATACAATTATTTTTGTTATGGGTAGGGGGGAGGCACCAGTTTTGGCTAAGTTTACCAAATATATATATCAAATTTATATCAAGAGAAAAATTTAAGAGGGAGAAAGGAAAGTGGTTAAAATATTTTTTTTTTTTAATATTCTAATTGTTTCTACGAAAAACAATAATTTGTATTTTTGATTAAACATTTTGATTGTAATAACTGAGTTGCGGCTTATTTATTCTGGATAAATTTTAATTCTATGAAATTTTAAAATATGGTTTTGTTATCAAAACTTAAGCATTTGAAGGGTTATCCATTTTCGGTTTCAAAAGAAATGTAAAATAAAACACACATTAAGCTATGATTTCGACGAAACTTTTATTTCATTATAAGAATTGGACCTTGTCATTGCGTACGAAATACAATGTCATTTAAATGACCGCCTCTAGATTGGTTGCAGCAGTCGATGCGTTTGAGCTAGTTTTCTAACACTTTTTTGCACATTTCGAGCGGTATCTCTGCAAAAACTTGGTGAATGTTGGTTTTCAAATGATCCAATAGGCAGACTATCCATGTAGGTACGGCTTTTAACGTAGCCCCACAAAAGAAGTCTTATGGCGTCAAATCTCATGATCTTGGTGGCAAACTGACGTTGCCAAAATATGAAATTATATGCAATAAAGCCAAAATCGGTCGTGTTGTGTTGCTCATGACACCGTCTTATCAAACCATATGTATATCGTCCAGTTAATAGTCTTCAATTGCAGGCAAAACAAAAGTCGGTTATCTTATAAAAAAATTATTTTTTTTTTTTTGTAATCTTGCTTCATATGAATCATTTTCATAAACCATTTTCATTGGTTAAATGAAAATTTTCACTGTCTAAATGGAATTTCATAGTTATAATGAAGTATTTTCGTTAAAATCGCTGCATTGGATTTTGTAATTACGTTAACAATTTTCTTTGGATATATGAATACTTAAGTTTGTCTAAGTTAAACAAAAAATTTTAATTGGGAACAATATTCATAAATTAATACAAAATTTAAGTTTCCTTAAAAAAATGTTTAATTGTTAATTAAAAAATGTAAGATTTAATTATTTCATACATCTAATGTAGTATGCTATTAAATTTGTGAAATCAAAAATTTTTTTATAAAATTGAAAAAAAAAATATTTTTAACGTTTAAATAACTCTATAACTATCAGTATAAAAATATTTCGAAAAAGCATGCCTTCATAAATTAAAATTGTCATTATGACAATGAAAAATGTCATTATAGTAATGAAACAAAAACTTTCTCTTTATGTGGTCTTCTTTTATTATGCGCTAGCAAAAAAAAAAATCAACGCTGTTTGTGTTGTTATGGAAAATTTAAACTCATATTTACGCTCTTAATTGAGTAGTAGCAAAAAACATAGTTCTTTTGTTCAAAAACTGCACTGCCCCGGTAGGCTAGCTGGAAGTGAGCTAGTCTATCAGCGCCGGGGCTGCGGGATCGATTCCCGCCAGAGTCTCCTGATTCCTGCAGACAAGCGTACAGCTTCACGACATTAGGGAATTAATAAAAAACAAAATAAAAAAACATTTTTTTTACTTAATTGAAAGTATTCATCCAATGAATAATATTCATAGATCTAATGTAATGTTTCATTAAATACATTTTAATGAAACAGGTTTCATTCATCCAACGAAGCGGTGCATAGGTTCCTTTTTAATGCAATTTTTTATGGGATTAACGTCAAAATTCAATGGCGGTGTGAAGAAAATTCTTTCAGTGCATAATCACCCTCTAATGCTTAAAGCGTGTACAACGTTTAAACCACCAATTTTGTGGTACGTTTTAACTATTTTAACTCGTTTACTAAATAAATAACAGATATTTAACAGCTGACGGCCTTACCAGACCGGCGGCTTTGAAACCAATAAATTGATTACCCCGTACTTCCGTATTCAAAAACAATTATTAAATTTGACAAACTCACCAGCTAAATTAAAATTAAACGCTCCGTGCAATAACTCCCAGGTGCAATAAGTCCCAGTGCAATAACTTTCAATGAATTAATTCCCAAAAAAAATGAAACAACTTCCAAAGAAATTTATTATATATGTATTCGTTTTACTTGAATATTTACATATTAGGTTACCAAAAAACTAACATTGAGTCCTCGACATTTTGACAACAAATGGGGCATTTTATTTTATCCTGACCTCCTGCAATGGCAACTGCCTGCAGTTTAAGCACGCCGGGTACAAGGATTACCTCCTCTATGGTATAACAGACATAAGCTTCGCTAACTAAAGCAAACACCGGCTTCGCTAACTAAAGCTTCTCTGCATAGCCGGGCTTCGGCCGGGCGCAAGGATTTTCTCCTTTATGGTATAACAAACACCGGCTTCGCTAACTAAAGCTTCACTGCATAGCCGGTAACCATAAGACACTGCAATTGCAATTAGCAAAATTTTCTTCTTTGATAAAACTTAAGTCATTGTATTCAAATAGTTTGAAATATCCCGTTATAAATACCGTTTAAAATTTTAAACAATTTTAAGAAATCGCAAAAAATTGAAAATGAAAAAACTCCCACAAAACATGAAATGAAATAACACCGAAAACCAAAATAAAATGAAATAACTTCCAGGTTAATTTTTTCGGGGACTTATTTCATTCGGATTTTATTTCATTATGAAATAACTCCCAGGCAAAAACTGAAATAACTTCCAAAAAAATGAAATAAAACCGAGAGGGCTGGGAGCTATTTCATAATGAAATTACTCCCACAGTTGTATAAAAAAAATTTTGGGTCTAATTTCATTTTTTTCTTGTGACTTATTGCACCTGGGAGTTATTGCACGGAGCCAATTTAAATTATTTTTTATGAAAATGAATGCAACAAGCTGTTGGAATATAGAATATCTAAGTACCCTGCTTTTGCGCAGGAAAGTTTTCCGGCGTATTATAATTGGCAAGCCTCACAAAAAAATTAAATTTTGAAAATCTCAGCAAACAAATAACCATACCAATTATTTGTAAATAGAAGGCATGAGACTTAAATAATTAGTTCCTAAGAATTAATGACTTTCCTAACTTTTGTAATCTTAAGCTAAGATCCCACTATCGGCTCAAATAGCACAATCTGTGACGATTTTTATTGTGCTGTATCGGCGCACATTAAAAAACATTGCACAGTTTATTCTTGGGTGGTCCCATTGTCGTCGCACATTGTGAGAATTTTTTTCGGTTCATATCGGCCAAAACTCAATTGCGACAATACACACTATCGTGTTATTTGGGCCAATTTAACCATATGTTTTGGTTTATTTGTTTGTTGGCAACATAATTTTACTTTAAAAATTCGCAAAATTCTCCGTCTGAATATTCCATTATTAGTTTCCTAGCAATTTTAAATAACATATTAATATGAAATTAAAAATGTATTCAATTTTATTCAAACTTACTGCACTTGTTTTTTTTCTTTTCTTGTAATTGTTGTTCTGTAAACAGATGCTTACAAAGCAGGGATGGCAACATCGATACAACTGCAATGTTTTCGTTAAAGCAAATTGTTTTCTTTCATTTAACAGTACAAATGTACTATTTAACTTTTTAATACATAAATAAAAGATAAAACAAATGTAATATTGATACAATTAGCACTTTAAAAATTTCGTTTTGCCATCCCTTGTATCGGCGCTGATTGGCGACTGTGATCGGCACACAAGTGGCCGATAAAAATCGGTACATATTAAACAATTTGATTGCTCCACATTGTGCAAAAGAATGTTCACATTATCGGCGCATCAAGGTTAATTTTGATTGTCCACAGTCAGCACAATTTCGGCACAGATTGTCGCAAATGAAAAAATATTGACCGTTCACACTATCGGCACATGAAATAAGACAAAAATTGGTACATTGCGACGATAGTGGGATCTAAGCTTTAAAAGAAGTTTTTAGTAAGTTTTTTGTAAAAATTTATAAAATAGGATATACAGAAATTCGAAAACTTTCCTTTTAATTGTTACTTTAACAGTAAATATTTTCAGTCATTATTATATTACTTAAGATATTCTTTATTTTTTATGATCTAATTTAATGCGTTTGGTAATTGAGTGATTAAACGGTATAATGCGTAATTTGTTTGCTGGGATATTGCAAGGCGAATTAAAAAAGGTAAGTACAACTCGTCAGCAATTCATTAGCCGTCTCCACGGCGAATTGCAGATATAATTCCCATACGTCAAAATTTACTTTTTTTTTTCTTAAGATCAGTTTGTTACATGAATAATTTTTATATATTTTATTTTTAACAATTGTTTTTTATGTTTTTTTATCGTTACTTCGTATTTACTTCGTATTTACTTCGTATTTATTTTATATTTATTTTATATTAAACCCCTATAATTCGTAAGAAATGGCCGGTCCCTTGCGATAACGAATTATCGGGATTCTACTGTAGTTGTATTAGTCAGTATATCTTAGTTCATACGGCTCATGTCTTATTGACAAGATTCTTCCTTTTTCTTCTTTGTACATGAATTGGCGTTCAAATGATTCATGTCATGTTGACGACATGTTTTTTTATATTGTTTTATTTGATATTGAAAACAAAAACAAAATAAACAACGAATAAGAAAGCAAAACGTAAAGACAGTACATGCATCTGTGTACTCGTCTCTCTAGCCTATAAAGTAGCAATCTTGTCAATAAGACATGAGCCGTATGAACTCAGACTATAAGAATACTTATACTACCTAAAAGGCTCGGTAGCCGACCGTTGCTGATATACATACATATGAAACACTAGCTTCTACCTGTGACTTAAAGAAAGATTGAAAGAAAAGGTTTTATCCTTTAACAAATTTATAGGAATTGTATATAGTTTTTAGTCTATAGATATTTTATGTCAAAATATTTCAATAAACAACATTATAGAAAATATAATTTTTCACCAACACATGCATATAAGTTTTGAGCACTCGATATTCTTGATCAACTGAAACTCAACTGTCCATATGACAAGCAAGGTGTCTCTAAATATGTATAAATCGGCTACTGGACTATTTGTTCACTTAACACCAAATTGATCAAAAGGAGAAAAGTACCAAAAGTATTAATTGTTTTCATTTTTACATCATAAAAAGTACCCTATATTTTAATCCGGGCCATACGCGACCAAATTTTTCCAGTAGAGAAAATTTACCAAAAAGAGTACCAAGAGTAACAGCTTTTTTTATATGTTTATGTAGGCTTTATTCTGTATACCAAATTTAAACATTTTATTCCGTTTTTACCACTTTAAAAGTAATAATTTTATCAATTAAAAAGTAACCTATATATTAATCTAGAGAGAAGTTAGGAGTTGCATGTTCAGAAGGACGGCCCTAGTGGTATACCTTCAATATGCAAGTGGTATCTTCTGGAAACATCTCTCGAGATGGCTAACAATACAAGGCTCTAGCCGAGGCTGGCTAGGAATGGCGGAGCGAATTTCCAAAAGTCTAGCGTCCTTGAATTTATTCAATGACGTGAAGTATTGACCATAGTACTTACGGTGATATGGTTTCCTCGGGGATCAGTGGCCCGCAGGTGTTTAGCACCACCTGTGCTGATCATTGGTGAGGAATCATTTTTACCTACCATTTGCAATGGAGACTCTTGTAATGTCAAGGGATCTGTGACAGAAAGCCGAAATTTTTGCCAAGTAACACTATTTGTGGATGTGGAAGGATGTGGAAGGATGTGAAGGATGTTGATGGATGTTTGGACTGACTCGGTATTGCTGGGTCGGATGTTTGGTGGCGTAGTGAGCTTCCCTTATATATGAATCAGTAGCCTCCCTTGAATGTCATCAGCTTCAGGTGGAGTGTGAAAATTTCCTATGTCTCGGTTGTGACTCTTCGCAGGTACGACAAGAAGTGTGAGATGATTTGCAGTGCACGACCATAGTGAGTTGAAAAGTAAGCCTTCTCAGGCCAGAGATCGAGGGTCTGCTTGTCTTCTAGCTTTGGAAGTGCACTGCACATGTGGAGTGCATCATATGTATGGACCAGTAGCAGGTCTCTTGAAAGAGCTCGTTCACTTTTGTGTTCAGGTAGAGGGTGTGAAAATTCATACAATTGGTTGTACTCTGCATGGGTATAAACCTGTTAAGATCTTGGTTTGTAGCGAGCTTCCTCACAAATAATTAGTGTTACCAAACAAAGACTAGGCTTTCTGGTTCAGAATGCTTTTCTTACAATGACGTCGGTAAATCTGATTACACGAGGTGGCTGATGGTGGTACCCAAACTAACGCGGGTAGGTGTTTTCCAAATTGCAACTGGAGCAAGTGGAGTGGCTCGGTTGCGAGGAGGAGACATCTGTGTCCTGTTACTATTTAACAGGAGCTGTTGACAGAAAACACGCAGCAAGAGATTAGATAGCTCGAACTTCCTAGCAAGGAGTTTGAATGTTTTCGGTTCCGCCAACTGTTAACATATTGCAAGATATGCGAGACTATGTCAAATCTCTGTACTATCGACATTTAGAGTAACATGTAAAAAACTATGTGGCTAAAACCCACCATGCAATTAAGTCATAGTGCAGATATGCATGTAAAACATGGACATATATTTATCTAGACCATTTACGATATGTATACCAAAACTATCTAGAAGAGAAAAGGTACCAAATTATTAATTTTTCCCCGTTTTTACCTCTTAAAAAGTGCGCTATATCTTTTTGAATTTCTTAAAATAAGATTAATAAGAAAAAGTGTTGAGCGCTCGCTACTCCTTAACAACCCATATTGACCAGTTAATGGGAGCATACGAAATTAATCAAGAAGAAAAAAAGTACCAAAAGTCCATGTTTTCCTATTAACATCATAAAAAGCAGCCTATATATTAATCTGGTAGATATTTCCATATCTCCATTACCCGTTTTTACTCCTTAAAAAGTACTCATTTTATCCATTTATAAAGTAACCTAATTTAAATAACACACAATTTGGTTAAAGAAACATTCTGAAGATCATAGTCATAGATCTTCTGTTCATAAAGCGTCTTCATGTTATTTTGGATGATTTTGCAAAACATTTGTTTTGACCAAGACCTTAAACGAGTAGTGCCCCTAACGTTTATATCTTCCTTTTTCCTAATGTTCTTGTAGTTAATGTTAAAACCAGCATAGTTTTGAAAAAAAGTCTCCACAAAAATACCAAGTATATTTTTCTTTAAGTGTAGATGAATATTGTGTTAAACTTAAGGACATATTTCAAACTTTTGTAATAAAGTTTTTCCACTATTAATGCATAAAACCTAGTCATAAGTTATCGATATCAATTAAATTATGTTCGAATCTATTTCAAACATTGGCATATGCTTATATTTTTAAATATATTCTTATAATAAGATAAACCAAATTCAATTTGTTTACTGTTCTACCAAATAGAACTTCCCAAACTTTAAATTCTTAAAATTGATTTCGAATCGTTCTGCTTCAATACCCTGAACGAAAAAGTGTTTAATTTTAAACAATTTGTAACGCTTGGCCGACCAATCAATAAAATCAAAAGATTCCCAAACTAAACGAAGCACCAGTCAACCACACATTCATATTCTCATAACGCATTATGAATTATTTTTTTATTTGGAAAACAAACAAAAAGTTATATTACAACTAGAAAAAAAGGTTTAAATATTTCTTTTGAATTTTTTTGTGTGATTTAGGTTTTAAAAAAGGGTGTTGCTTTTAACGAAAAAAAAAAAAAAAAAAAAAAAAAGCAAATACCTAAAGTAGTTTAAAATGAAAAAAAGTCATAGGAAATCGAAAATATTTATATGACAGTTTTAGTTATATGTCAAAGATATATTTATGACAGATAAATAAATTGAATTCAATTGATTAGCATGAAAAACAAAAATTTAACAAAAGTTTTCTAAGAAATTAGACAAAACGTTTTAGGTATTAATGAGTAACATTTAGAAACAATTTGTTGCTTGGTGGTTTTAAATTGTACATTTACGAAATAAAAAAAAACTATTTTAGCTTTTTTACAAAATTTAAAAAATTTGTTTTTTCTACAAAATTTTGGGATTATTTCTTAATCGCCAAAATACACCAAAGATAAATATCAGCAATTTGGCAACAACCTCGGCAGAATAACAAAGAGCAATATTTCTTTTTGCCCATCTTAAGTTAAGGGTATGGGAAATTGTATTTATGTGAACTCATAATTTGAATGAAAAAAAAAATCAAGGAAGAATGTGGAGTGTAAAAGTGCCGACTTGTTGAGGGCATACAAATATTTGCAAAAACAATTTAATGATTTTCTTTAAAGTTATATTTTATTTTTTATTAAATAGAATTTCAAAATTATTTCCAGGATTCATAAAGAATAATTTGGGGTTTCAAATTTGGCATTTTTGCAATTTTTCGTAAAAATTGCCATTTTTTATTTTATAAAGAAAAATTATTTTTTTAATAATTTAATTTTTTCTTATGTAAAGCTGGGGAAAATCGGTTCAGATACGAAAAAGTTATGACCAAAATATGTATTAATTTTTTTTTTTTTTTTTGAAAATACCCATTTTCGGGAACCATAGATCTTCCCAAGTCCAAGTTTTATAACAAAAATAACTGGCAAATTTCTTCTTTAACACGTCGGTATATGAATCTGTCAAATCGGTTAATAAATAGCAGAGTTATGACCAAAATACTGAAATCCCACATATTACTCTTTTTTATACCCTACACCACAGGTAGAAAAGGGTATATATAAGTTTGTCAATCCGTTTGTTATTTCTACAACATTGATCTTAGACCTTATAAAGTATATTTTGAGTCCTTATGAGGAGAGAAGTTGATTTAACGATATCCGTCCGTCCGTCCGTCTGTCCGTCTTACGTTTGATATGTGTTTTCCGGACACTCCACGCCGCTATATGTTGTTTTACATTCATGTTACATATAGTCCACCATTTCTTGCTATTGAAATTCAGCAAGATCGGTCCACAAATGGCTGAGATATGACCAAAAAACCACGACTGCCTCTAATTTTTCCCAAAAATCCCTTGTTGTTGTAATTTTATTACTTTTTCCTGTATATCTGGAGAACGGCAAAAGCCAAAGCTTTTAAGTCAGGTACAAACATTTAGTTTATAAATACACAACATCCCACAAAATATAGGCTGGATTGGAGAAGTGGGCGTGGTACCTCCCATACAAAAAATTTAAAGAATTGTATATATGTTGGTTATATATATATCAAAAGATCGGAAATTTTTAGTAGAAAATATTTTCGGAAAAACTCGGGAAAATCCGTTCAGATACAAAAAAGTTATGACCAAAATATAATTTTTTTTTAAAATATCCATTTTCGGGAACAATAGAATTTCCCGAGTCCAAGTTTTATAACCAAAATAACAGGAAAATTTCTTCTTTAACACGTCGGTATATAAATCTGTCAAATCGGTTAAGAAATAGCAGAGTTATGACCAAAATACTGAAATCCCAAAAATTACTCTTTTTTATAATTAAGTTTGTTTTTTATACCCTTCACCGAAGGTCCTACACCCTATAAAGTATATATATTCTGGGTCCTTATGAAAAGCGAAGTTCAAATCCGGTTGTCGTCTCTTCTTCCCCCCCTTCGCATTTGTTCACATATACTAACATAATGCCCAATATGATTTTCGTTATCACCCTTCTTAATTATATCCTCTATTTAACGAAATAATTTTAACAAATAGAAACTAGGAATTTGTTTTTTGCTACTTAAAAACTCGCCAAAAGAGGTAATTTTATTTTTTATAATGTCGGTTTTAAAAATGTGTCAAATCGGTTACAAAATGGCCGAGTTATGACCAAATACTGAAATTCGATATAAAAAAAAACTTGCTATATATTAATTAAACTTTTAATATAAGTATTTAATACCACGCCAACATGTGCAAACAATTAAGTATACCTAACGATATATATAATATAAATAAATAAATATATAAGCTTCTGTTCTTTCCAAACCATGGTGAAGGGTATATAATATTCGGCATAGCCGAGTATCGCAATCGTACTTTTTTGACGTCCGATTGTTTAAATACTCCATGACAAATTTTGATGATTTATATTAGCAATAATTGTCAACGAAAATTTACTTACAATTATTCCAATCCATATTTCCGGCAATAAATATCTATATCTATCATATCAGTTCATTGTAAATAAATATTGGCTCAAAATTAACTATTTACCATTTGTAACCGTTTTTTTGAAATTAGAATATGTTAAATTTATTTAGTAGTTCTTTTAATAAAATTTAAATCAGTTTTAAATAACTTGCAATAATGTTTCTCAAATTTTATTTCTTCTCTTGGAAGCCAAATTCACTATTTTTATGCCCTCCACCACAATTAGTTGTGAAGAGGCAGGCGCGAATTCTGGGGGGGGGGGGGGGGGGGGAAATAAGGAAATTTCCCCCCCTGAATTATAAAAATATGTTTTGTTAATTTCGATAATACAAGAATTCCTAATTATAATATTTTTTTTAATGTACAAAATTTTTGGAAATCCCAGCAAGGTTTTTTTGTTTTTTTTTATGGAATCTCTAACGAAATTTTCAACAAGTATTTTTTTACTTTTTTTTTATTGAATCTCTAACGATTTTCAATAAGTATCCATATCATAATCCTAATAGTTATTTATTAGATATTTCCAAAGAAACATCTAGTAATAAATACTTTTTATTCTTTTCAATTCAATTCAACATTCAATCCCATCAGGTGCCATCTATATCCAAAGACTAAACGTTTGACTTGATAATGCGTGCGGTTGAATTATTAAAAAGCCTTAGTATTTGCAATATTTATCTATATATTTATGTGTTATATGAATCAAAATTCTATTCGATAATTTTTGACGAAAGCACGGATTTGTCGGGGAAAAGCCAGATTTCCTTATCTTTAAGATATTTCAACATACAACAAAAAGTTTTTAGGGAAGAATTTATTGGCTTTGTTGTAAACGCATTTGAAGAGGCTTCAAAAGATATTGATGACGTTGATTGTTCAATTGATGCGAAGGCACTATCATCAATTGTTCTTAAAGCTTTGACAAATTTTAGCCCTGACCTAACAAATTTTGTAGGAGATGGAACAGATGGGTGTCCTCTGTTGTCAGCAGAAAATGGAGCTGTTCAAAATTTCTGGAAAAGCGACAAATACGAAACAAAAGTCTTGCTATTCCCATAAATCGAACAACTCAATTTCTAAAAGCAATAAAGTGCCATTAATATTTGTTAAAGTTATTTGCGTTCAAATCGAGGTTCCTATCGAAAAGACAAGACAAGAACGAAATAATCACATCCAAAATGTTGAAGATTACTACCGAGTTGTAGGTTACATTCCTCTTATTGAATTTATTTTCGAAGATCTCATAACAACTTTCCCAATAGATATCTCAAATGTATTGAACATACCTAAACTTCTACCCCAAAGTGTAATTAAGTCATATACAGATACAAAACTTTTAAAACCACAACTAGCTGATGAGCTGATTATATTTGATAAAAGAGATAAACACCTACTAACATCTAAACTTGAGCCTGATCTGTTGCATTGGCAACAAACATGGAAAATATCTGAAAATCTATCAGATAACGTTGTAGATGCTTTAATAAACTGTGGTGAAGATACCTACCCAAATCTTAGAAAAATATTTAAAATTTTCGTTTCAATGCTCGTCAGTAAAGCTACGAGCGGGAGGTCATTTCCTACCCTTCGTCGAATAGAAACATGGCTCGGATCAACAATGACAGAATATAGACTCTACTGTCTAAATTTGCCTCACAAGGAAATCATAATTGCTTATTATATTCATAAATGATTATAAAATTCAATAAACGTTTAAGCTTCTTTCACAATCAAAAAAACATTTTCACTTGGTGTTCATAATAGAGCAAGAATTTCTTTTGTAACTACACACGTTTTGCATCAAGAAACCGTTCTCAAATTTTAGCCACAACAATATTATGCATTTATTTTTATTTTTTTAATCATTTTGTTAAAATTTTCATTCAAAACTAAATAAACTTATTTTAAACGTCACAATCAAAAAAACAATTTCGTTTTTTTCTTCTATCTTTTTTTCCTAAATTTTGTATTCCCGTAAATAACTTTGATAATATACTTGCATGTGCCCGTGCAGAAAACTGGATTGAAAAATTGTTTTTTTTTTTTTTTTTTTTGTTGTTTTCTTGCGAATACAATAGAATGAAGCAATTTGTTTTGTAATTTTGTTTTTTCTTTTTACCCACTTAAAACTACAATTCGAGTCGGAAAGAACCCAACCAATTGTAGGGGGATGTAAGAAAAGATAAACTCACTGTTTATTGTTGGTGTTTTGTTTAAGCTTTGATATTGTTACAAGTAAGACTTTGAGTGTTTAAAATTCTTATTCGCTTTAGGGTTTTATTTGTATAATATTTTTAGCTTTTCTAAAATCTTTGGAAAAGGTTTCCTGATGATCTGGCCTAAGCAACCAGTGAAATGCGCATAGAGGCTGGCTTTCCCTTAACAATAAATTTCGGTGTATTTATCAAATATGGAAAATTGGGAATTTAGCACGTCATACAAAAATCTTAATAGTAAATTTTGTATTCCCGTAAATAACTTTGATAATATACTTGCATGTGCCCGTGCAGAAAACTGAATTGCCAAATTGTTTTTTTTTTTTTTTTTTTTTTTTTGTTGTTTTCTTGCGAATACAATAGAATGAAGCAATTTGTTTTGTAATTTTGTTTTTTCTTTTTACCCACTTAAAACTACAATTCGAGTCGGGAAGAACCCAACCAAATGTAGGGGGATGTAAGAAAAGATAAACTCACTGTTTATTGTTGGTGTTTTGTTTAAGCTTTGATATTGTTACAAGTAAGACTTTGAGTGTTTAAAATTCTTATTCGCTTTAGGGTTTTATTTGTATAATATTTTTAGCTTTTCTAAAATCTTTGGAAAAGGTTTCCTGATGATCTGGCCTAAGCAACCAGTGAAATGCCCATAGAGGCTAGCTTTCCCTTTACAATAAATTTCGGTGTATTTATCAAATATGGAAAATTGGGAATTTAGCACGTCATACAAAAATCTTAATAGTAAAATTTGTATTCCCGTAAATAACTTTGAGATTTTCCTTTAATTTTTAGAACAAAAATGTAACTAAAATTTTTTTAAAAATGTAACTAAAGTTGAGTCAACTAGAACTTCAGCAACAATTTGTATGAAATTGTTTCTGACGTTTAAAATAATTTTATTTAGTTTTGAATGAAAATTTTATCAAAGTGTTTACAAAAATAAAAATAAATGCATAATATTGTTGTGGCTAAAATTTGCAAACGGTTTCTTGATGCAAAATGTGTGTAGTTACAAAATAGATTGTTGCTGTATTATGAACACCAAGTGAAAATGTTTTTTTGATTGTGAACGCAGCTTTAGTAAGGAAAATTTTCATAGAAAATTTGGTTTTGAAGCCTTTATTAAATTTAAAATATTTTTATGAATGCAGGCATAAATACATAAAATAAGCAACTGTATAACAAAAATATAAAGCTATTTTTTGGGTTTAATGAACTAAATTTTAAGTTTAAAGTGCGAGTTGATTTACATAATGGAAAAATATCTTGTGCAACTTTAATAGCTCGTTCCGCGCATATAATACTACGCTGCTGAAAATTATCACTGTTTCATATATCCGCCTAACAACTCATCTATCACAACATCTATCATTTGCCATTAAAATTTAGTTTATTAAAAAACCCGCGAAATAGAGTCGCGATTTTTTTTTGCGCTCTTCAGTACAAATGGTAAGATTTGTTATTTGTCAAAACTTTATCGCGGGTGTTGCGGAAACTTTCTTCACGATCGCGAAAAAATAATACATAATTTCTTAATATTTTGTCACTGCCTATACGGATACACCCTAATACACATATTGTTTTCAAACAAAAAAATTTCCCCCCCTAAGACTCTAGCTGAATCCGCGCCTGTGAAGAGGGTATACTAAGTTTGTCATTCCGTGTGAAACTTTTTTATTATTCATCTAAGACCCCATAAAGTAAATATATTCTGGGTCCTTGAGTAATTCTAAGTCGATTTAGCCATGTCCGTCTGTCTGTCCGTCTGTTGAAAACTCGCTCACTTTTGAAAACTCAAAATAAATAAATAAAAACTTGGTGTCAAATTGCTTATAGTTATTCTAAGCAGTTTGGGATTTAAATCCAGCAAAATCAGTTCGGTAGGATCAGAGATATGAATCAAAATGTGGAACCACCACCTAAAAAAAATTTATAATTTTGTTATACAAAGTAACATAAATGGTGGAAAAATGCACGGAATGTATATGATTTGGCAAAAATTCGTTTCATTTGACTGGTAATCACGCTGTAAAATTTCGCAAAGATCCGTCTATAATTTAACCTAGGCCCCATATAAGCTTTTTCAAAAGCTTCTGACTGATGTTAAATTTTAATGTTAACTTTTCCTTAATGTTATAGATGTTGTACTTAGATGTTTTGTTGTAATAGATGATTCTTTGAATTTTTGTAGTTTTTCTATTGTCTGATATCGGTTGCAATTTATGAAGTCTTCAAATTAACCATTGAATTAGCATGCACTAATAAGATTCCAATTAACCATCGAAGGGCCATGAACAAAGTAGTTTGAAGCAAGCCCGGTCTCATTTAGAAGGTTGGGATATTTAGGTGTTAGATGATGAAGAGTGGACTGTAGGTAGATACTTGAGGTTGCACCTTAATATGTGAGAAGGGTAGACAAACACGTAGCTTGCTTTTAAGGTCGCTGGTTTGTGGAATTTGGTTGCTTTACTTTGTCTCAATGTTTTTATAATTCCTCACCAGGATGAGAAATTATAAAAGCGGTAGATAAAGTTGAGTAATGGGTTTAAATAAAAAGATCTTAGGGTAAGAATTAAATATATGGATATATTTTATTTGAGCTGCTCACCGTTCAGTTGTAGGTTTTAAAAAGACGTGAATCTTCATTTTCTTTTTTCTTACCAACTAACTTGGGTTTTACATTATTTATAACACCTTTAACTTTATAACAACTTTAACTTGTTAGGCGTTAACGTTAATAGATAATTTACAATAATTTTGAAAGGGATTTATCGTTACTCTTGATGTTATGACATTTATGTCTAAGGTTATACAAATTTTGAAACATTGGAATTCAAATATATGAGATAAAAGTACAAAAAAATAAATAATTGTTTAAAATAATTGATTTTAAACAGGAGATTTTTAATTAAAGTGGAACATTAAATCTATCAGGAATAAATAATTAAATAAAATTATAATTTGACACTTAGCAAACAAATTGAAAAAAATTATGATTACGCATTGCGAAGGTCAGAAACTGTGATTGGTATCATACTCATATTTTAATAGCGGTGCCTTGCCCATTATTAAAATTTAAAATTCTCCTTATTAAAAAACAATTTTTAAATAACAAAGTAAAAAATAAAATAAATAAATAATTAAAATACTGTTACATATGAGTGAGCAAAATGCTCCAAAATTACAAAACATTACCAATGTAAATATCAATAACAACAATAGTGAGAGCAATTTACAGAACACTGAAAGTGTAAAAATCAATAACAACAATAAGAATGAAAACAAACGAAAAAGAAAAAATATCAGTATTGACTTAACAATGCCTAAACAACAAAAAAGTAATTATTACGCGGTTCTTGATGACGACTGTGATCAAGATCTACTCAATCAATTTGAGAAACATGTTAGAGATAATAAAGAGAAATCTCAAAAATTAAATTCAGCTGTTGAAGCTATGGAAACAACCTTAAGTGCTAACAGAAACAAGACAGCTGTTAAAAATAATGTAAACACAGTGGTTATTGCGGAAAAAACGATAATAAAAACATAGAAACAAACAAACTAATTGAATTTCTTAAAAATGGACTTAAAATAAATGAATTTAAAATAAAAGAATTTAGAAATAAAAGAACCCTATTTCTAAACACATTAAATGATTTTCTAAAAGTGAGGAATTATCTGGAAAAAACAAAAGCTAATTTTTTTACTTTTACGCCTAAAAGCATAAAAATAAAAACTTACTTATTAAAAGGCCTTGATTCAAATATTTCGTCTAATGATATTCTAAATGAATTAAATAAATTTAGTGAAGAAGACTTAAAATTTCTAAAAGTCAATCAATTTACCACCAAAAAATCTATTGAAAATGGTTACAACTTACCAATGTTCCTAATACAAATAACTACAGATAGTAATGTAAATAAACTTAAAAGAATAACCTCCCTTTTTTACCGATGTATTAAATGGGAACAACTAAGGCGTCCCGAAATACCTCAATGCAGGAACTGCCAGGGATTTTTCCACAGCGCTGCAAATTGTTTTCTGCCACCAAAATGTGTAAAATGTAGTAAAAGCCACGAAAAAGGAAAATGTGAAATTAATAACGTTCCAGCTGATGAAAAGGACAAATTGTTCTGTGTTTTATGTAACCAGTATGGCCACCCAGCATCATATAAAGGATGTGAAAAATATAAATTACTACAACAAAAACTCAAAACCCAAAAGAAATTTATTGAAAACAAAAGAAATAATAGTACTCCTAAGTATTATAATACTAACACTAGCTTTGCTAATATTTTAAAGGGAAATTCTGTAGATATAGATCGGAATAATGTTCCCAACAACACTAACAATAATTTAATGATTGAATTGAGAAATATGTTAGTCAATCTTAATAGCCAATTGGCAATTTTGCAACAACAATTAAGTGTTCAAACGTCTCGTATTGACACTATTTTTTCAATGATTAATTCGTAAATATGGCTCGTAACAATAATACAATTTCTAAATCTCTTAAAATTATTCATATTAATGTAAACTCAATTATATCTATCAGCAGAAGATATGATCTTCAAGACTTCCTAAGTAAACATAATCCTGATATCGTACTCCTGGAGTGGAGTCTTTGACTGGTGTCTTAATTGAGGCAACGAACGAATCCTGTAAAAGAATTGACAGGAAGGGCAAAGCTAAGCCCATATGGTGGAATGCGGAGATTGCTGAAAAACGCAAAGAAAGCAGGAAACTCTTTAATGAGGCAAAACGTAATGGTGTTTGGAACAGTTACAAGTCCTCAGTAAATGGATTCAAAAATCTTATAAGGAAGGCCAAGAGACAGTCATGGAGGAATTTCTGCAGCGACGTGGAAAACTCCTCGGAGACAAGTCGGCTACGTAAGATTTTATCCTCTAAACCAGCTATTCCATCGTATATACGGAAGATGGACGGATCCTGGACCACAAACAGTCGGGACCCCCTTGAGGTCCTGATGAATACACACTTCCCAGGTTTCACTGATGATGTGCCTAGGGAGGTAACATTTACTGGCACTCGGGATATCTCTAATATTCCGATAACTCGCCATCGTGTGGCATGGGCGGTCAAAAGCTTCCATCCCTTTAAATCTCCAGGTCCGGATGGCATTATCCCAGCGGATCTACAAAAGAACCTGGGAATATTGATGCCATGGCTCTTGGCAATTTTTAGAGCCTGCCTGAGTCTCTCATATGTCCCATTAACTTGGACAACATATAAGATCGTCTTCATCCCCAAGAGTGGGAAGACATCTCACACTATGGCTAAGGACTTTAGACCAATTAGTCTATCCTCCTTTCTACTGAAAACACTGGAGAGGATTTTGGATAGTCATATTAGATCATCGTTAGGACACAATTCCTTGTCACTGGCTCAACACGCCTACACGAAGGGAAGGTCAACGGAAACTGCGCTTCACTCATTGGTGGGCCACATAGAGAGATCCCTGCACTACAAGGAATTTGCCTTAGTTGCATTCCTAGATATTGAGGGCGCTTTCAACAACGTTGAACCTGAATCGGTTATTAACGCAATGAGACATTTGGAAATCGACCCGGCGATTATTCAATTTGTCAGCAGTATCCTGCACTTCAGGCGTATTGAATCCAACTTGGGCGCCTCGAACATCTCCAAGGTTGCGACTAGGGGCACCCCGCAAGGCGGTGTACTCTCACCATTACTTTGGAATCTGAATATGAATACCCTACTCAGGGCCATGGAAAGGACGTGCTGCAGAACGGTTGCTTATGCGGATGACGTTGCAGTTGTGGCTCTGGGTAAAGATCCCAGACTATTGTCTGAACTAATGGAGTCCGCATTGGACGTCCTAACAAAATGGTGCCAGGGATGTGGACTGGATGTAAATCCTTCCAAAACGGAACTGGTACTTTTCACAGGGAGATACAAAATTCCCAAATTTGATACCCCGAGGATAAAGGGGATCTCGCTGGAACTGTCTGACAGCGCCAAGTATCTTGGGCTAATATTGGACAGCAAACTGAACTGGAGGATGAACACCATTTCCAGGACTAATAAGGCGGCAACTGCATATATTGCTGCAAAGGGGCCATTGGCCTAAACTGGGGAATTAACCCGAGAAATGTATATTGGCTATACGAATGTGTCATTAAACCCATTCTATTCTACGGGGCAGCTGTTTGGTGGCCGGCACTCGAGGTGAAGAGTCATCAAATTAGGTTTGAACGTACAATGAGAATGGTGGCGATAGCGGTAACAGGTGCCATTAGAACAACCCCCTCTAAGGCACTGTTTACGATTTTAAACTGGTTACCACCAGACATTTTGGCGAAAAGTTTAGCTGCGAACGCGGCGGTAAGACTAAGGGCCACCGGAGCATGGAGGGATTACAATATCGGACATGCTAATATTCTGAACGAAATTAATTGGAACATGGATGTTGATTATGTCACACCCGAGCCAATCTTTGATCCTGGCTTCACGGTAAGCATTTTGGATAATGTGGTTCACTATGATGACCTACAAATTCCCGCGAACGCGATTCAAATTTTCACGGACGGGTCTAAAACACTGTGTGGTGTCGGTTCTGGCATATACTCCGAGCAGCTAAACTGGAGCATTCCTATAAGGCTGCCGGACCACTGCAGTGTCATCCTGGCCGAGATAATGGCCATCTACACAGCCGCGAGACGCATCCGGTACGGTGATATATCTGGAAGGGATATTCACATTATTACCGACAGCAAGGCGGCCATAAGATCCCTGGAGAATGTGTTCATCACATCGAGAATCGTCCGAGAATGCCGGATGTCTCTGGAGGAGATAGCGAGACATTCACTGGTCACCCTTAATTGGGTCCCCGGACACAGGGACATACCGGGGAACTGCATGGCGGATTCGTTGGCGTATGCAGGTACCACCTTGAATCGAGACGGCTCGACATATAATGTAGGTGTTTCACTCCCAAGGAGTAAGCAACTCATTGCGCACAAGTTTCATATCATCGCCAGTCAGAGGTGGCTCGTTGAAACTACCTGTGGGGAAACCAGGAAAATCTGGCCCATCATAGATGAAAAAAGGACACGGCGGGCATTACAGCTGTCCAGACATCATCTTAGAAACCTGATTGCGGTTATAACCGGCCATTGGCCCATTGGGAGGCACGCCCAGAGGCTGGGGCTCCCTTACAATGACTTATGTAGAAGTTGCGGCGAGGAGGAGGAGGAAGAGTCAACGGAACATCTTCTCTGTAATTGCCCGGCATTCGGAGATCTAAGACTCAAAATGTTTGGTCGAAGAGCCCTTGGGGACAAAACTTGTCTCTCTGATGTTGATGTAAACAGGATCCACTCCTTTACTGAATCGACCGGATGGCTGCGTGGGAGCAATAGCAGCCAGACAACATAGGACCCATGGGAGACGGTGTGACATGGTAACACAACGGGAACTAATTAATGGACCCACGTGAGCTGTGCTTGATCACGGCTGCCAATGGAACCTAACCTAACCTTGAAGCATGCACTGCTAAAATTCCTATGACAGCTAACAAATTTCTGTATATTATTTCTGCATATTATCCTGCTGGTAATAATGATTCACATATAAAAACTGACATGGACAGATTATTTGAAGGCTTAGAGTTGAAAAATGCAAATTCCTACTATATTCTAGCAGGAGATCTTAACTGTAAACATACTTTGTGGGGTAATACTAATAGTAATTCAAAGGGAAACAAATTGAGGGAATGGTTAACGGATAACGAAATAAATTTTAGATGTAGGCTATATGCTTCTTCTATACCATCTTATCCAAGAACAGCATCGTACTTGGACATATGTATTGCAGATTGTAGGTTAAATATTAAAACGGAAAATGATTCGTTAAACAACCTATTGACCTTAGATTACGATAGCGACCATAAAGCAATCCAAATAGTTGCTTCTCTTTAAGAACAACAACCTTTTACCTTCATTAGAGAACCCCCAATATCTGAATACAATTATAAGAAAACTAATTGGAAAAAATTTCAAAATGAAATATCGCGAGCCATTGAAACATCCACACAAATACCAAACAACAAAAACCTTACGAATCAAGAAATTGATTTACACATACAAATGCTGGATAACATCTTTCAGAACGTAATCGAAAAAGTCGTTCCAAAATATAGGGAAATAAATCCTTTTTCTAAAATTGAAACCCCAATCATAAAGAAATTGCAGTCTGAAAAAAGCAAAATTTTAACCATGATTAAAAGGCATAATAGCTTGAATATAATTTATCAGAATACAGCTTAAAAATACTTAAAACAAAATTGAAATTAATAAAGAAGCTTCTAAAGGATAATATTACAACAATCCTTAACAAATTTATTCAAGATAAATTATGCGGTATGGATCCTTAGGATTCCCAAAATATGTTTTCGGAAATAAAGAAAAACTTCAGAAAAGCCAGACCCTTAAATATGAAAAATATAAAAATTCCGGAAAACTTTAAACATTTATTGAATAGGGCGGGCATTGACCCTCTAACAGTAACAAAAGACAACTCCGACAACTTTATAATAACGGATGACAAACAAATGTTAGATACTATGGGAGCTTACCTAGAATAAATTCATTCTCACAAGCCTATTGTCCTTAATAACCAAAACCAGAATGATGTTAATGACTTTTTTATTGAATTTCTAGATATAAAGAATACATTCGAAAGAGACCAATCCACAATTACTGACTTTGACATATGCAAAAGAGCTAACGATTTAAGTGAAATACAGGCACAAAAATATTTCATAACCAAGAATAAATTATTATACATTTTCTCAAACCTGAGGGGTAAACTATCATCAGGCATTGATAATGTACCGAATATTTTGCCCAAAAAAATTCCCGAATCTTCGATTTTGAGCTACTGCACTCTTTTCAATAATATGCTAAATAATTCATATTTTCCCAGAATTTGGAAAAGTGCTAAAGTGGTATTGCTACCAAAGAAAGGCAAAGACGTAAGCAATCCAAGAAATTTGAGGCCAATTAGCCTTCTCCCTAACATAAGCAAAGTATTTGAAATGTGCATAAGTGACAATATAAGAGAATTCTGTAACGAAAATGGACTTAAAAGTGATAAACAGTTTGGTTTTAAATATAGACACTCTACTCTAAATGCAATTCAACTACTTAATTCGAACATTAATTGGAATTGGAATAGGAAAATGTGTACTGGAGCATGTCTAATTGACATGGAAAAAGCGTTTGATACCATATGGATCCCTGGACTTATCTTCAAACTTAACAAATACAGATTTCCTAGTCACCTAGTCATTCTTATTTATAACATGATAAGCCATAGAAAATTTCAAGTATTTCATCAAAAATCCAAGAGCGTGAAAACTTATAATATCATAAATGGACTGCAACAGGGAACTGTCAACTCGCCCATACTTTTTAATTTATATATCCTTGAATTACTACATAAAGTGGAAAATATCATATCCTTTGCAGATGATATCCTTTGCAGATATATCATGCTGACAATAAAATAGCTAAAATAAACCAATGTTTACAAAAATTGTTTAACATGGTTGAAAAATATAGTGTTGATTGGAACATGAAGATAAATGCACAAAAGTGCGAAACAATCTTGTTTAGACCACCAGTAGGAAAATGCAACAATGATATAAAAAGAAACTGGAAACTTTTTGAAATCAAATCTAGTTTGACAAACACTAGCATACCAAATAAACAAACGGTAAAATACTTAGGAATTTACTTGGACAAGTTTCTCTATTTCAATGAACATGTAAAGAAAATTTTAAATAAGGCAAGAAAAGCCTTTTTTACATACAGATCACTATTTTACTCAAGGTTCATAAAACCTAGAGTGAAGATAGTAATGTACCAGTCATTAATTAGACCCATCATTACCTATGGCTGTCCCATATGGTTCAATATATCCCCATCCTATATGGAAAAGATAAGAATCTTCAAAAGAAAATGCTTAAGAGCGTGTACGAATTTAAATAGGACAAAGCAAAGCAATTTTATAAAGTACGTGTCCAACAGGAAATTATACAACTCTTCCAATATTGTAAGAATAGACAATTTTATCATATTTTTAATAAGAAATTATATTTTAAGATCTATCGCATGTACTGAAAATAATTTAATAATGGCTCCTTACTACTCCGATGGAGAGTACATAGCCAAAACTTTAGAAACGGGGTTTGTACCACCCGAGGCCTTTTTACACATTGATAGCAAATGTGCTATTCAAAACGAAAATGGAGTTCCAATCTTCTACCATAATTTTAGAAGATCAAATATTAAAGCAGTTAACTGCAATCATACTAATAACAATACCAGATTCGACATGAGTATTTCAAAAAAAGATCGAATGATTCGTAATCATAAATCTAAAAACTATTGGTGGATAAGTTGAACACTAACCCATTTTCCCTTTTTTATTACCTGACATTGACCTTACTTAATTATAACAAGGTAATGTTTTTTAAAAGCATTTTTCATTACATAAAAACAAAATAAAATAAACAAACTATCCATTGGAAAGTAATAGCCATTATTACATTATTACTAAAACCAAATAATAAACCAAATAACTTAAAGAAAATACTAGAGAGCTCGATTAAGGGACTTTGTATTATAAGACAAAAATTGTATATTAGTAACTATTGTTTATTGTAGTTTGATCTTATATTTATTCTAAATATATAAACAAAAAAAAAAAAAAAACAAAAAAAAATTGAAAAAAATTATGAAATAAATGACCATAATATGATTAGCATTGAACTGTTAATTCTGACCATAATATTATAATTTTGTCTAAATTCTGGAAAATTATTATTTTGACCATATTGTGGATAATTTTGAACATAATTTGGTTAGTTTTACCCATTATATTATGGTTAATTTCGGGAAATTTGTTGTTGATTTTAACCATACTATGGTCATATTTAAACATAATATGGTAACCTGCAAACATAAACATTGTTTAAATCCAACCATAGTATGTTGATCATAGAATATGGTTACCTCAAACCACATTTTGTTTCTACGTGAAGGGGGGAGAAATTGAATTGAACAAAATTAAGCAACATAAACACAAAAGCAATTTTAAGGAAGAACCGACAAAAATTTAACATTTTATTTTATTGCATTTTTTTTAACCACAAACTTCGTTGAGTTCGGTTCCGTGCGTTTTAGTTGTGCTTAGG
This sequence comes from Pollenia angustigena, assembly GCA_930367215.1. Classification (NCBI taxonomy): domain Eukaryota; kingdom Metazoa; phylum Arthropoda; class Insecta; order Diptera; family Polleniidae; genus Pollenia; species Pollenia angustigena. Next base: position 178,369,587 of record OV884058.1, on the reverse strand, counting down.
GCCCTTTTGGCTGGAAAAGAAAACAAACATTTTTTTATAAACACCAAAAGCCAGCAACAAATTTGTACACAAACAAATCATGTATAGAATACACCCATAAGCTACTCGTGCTGTGGGCAAAAGTGCGACAATAGTAAACCAAATAACAATTATATGTTCGAATCACATTATGCCAAAATAAGCTTCAGACTCTATTTAAATAATTTAAGTTTTAATTTTAAATAAATGTCCAATAACTTACAACGCATAAAATATAAATAAATTGTTTACACTTCATACAACATTAATATTTCTTTCATATTTTATATTTATTATTAACCCAAAACGGAAACTAAACACACTTCTGTCAACACTTAGGTAAAAAAAAAAATATATAAATTAAAATTTTGAAAATTAAAAAATTTTTTATAGTAAATTATGCATAAATTTGTGTACACGAATTGATACAGTGTTTAAATTTTGTGGTCATAAATTATGCAGGGCTTAAATATTTAACAAAATAAATATAAATTTATCAGCATATAAATTACATATTTAACATGTGTATTTGTTTATATGGTCAGTTTGGTTTATTTGTGAAATTAAATACTTACAATAGGTGAGTTCACACCAACTCGAAAGCTGTAAAATTTGTAGTTCGTTAAAGCGAACGGTTGATTTGTAAACTGAATGTTACGAACAAGGAAATATTCAATTGATAAAAGCGTAATTTTGAAACAAAAAAAAATAATTTGAAATTTATTTCAAAATAAAGCGATTAAAATATGAACACATCTAATATTTTAACTAAAGTCATATTAAATTAAGTTTTCGGAAAAAAATGTTTTTATTATAAATACGCATTATGGTTTAAGTCTGCGTAGTTTTAGGGTTCACAAACAGTAGATTTTCTAAGCCCCTGAAATCATAGCAAAACGGCATTTCCAGGAAATTGAATGCGAAAAAACATACAAATATTTGCATGCCCTTAACCAAGGACGACCTAGTTTACGCTGACAATATCGTCCTACTTGCCACAACGAAAGACAACACGCCGACAAAGAATGATGACCTGTCCCAAAGAGCAGAACAATTTGGTTTACGAATAAACGCAGCAAAAACAAAATGCATCGCAGTGAATAGTAATCAACTAACAACATCCACTCTAAACGACAAACCAATTCAACATGTGAATAATTTCTGCAAATTTGGAAACAACAAGGTTCTCAGCATATTTTTTTTTTTTAATTCTGTTTGTCTAAGGGCCATTTTCTTTCTTGAGTAACATTCTGCATTAATTCTGCCTGTTACATTTCTTCATGTTCATTTTTGAAAAATATCTGTAATAGGCTTTTTACACTTGCTCACATCTTACAACTTTCATCTTATCGCAAAGATGATTACATCTTCCCATAAGAATTGTACAGGGCTTAAAATCAACATCTTTCTTCATCTTTTAAAGATATTCCTATCTCATGTTGTTTAATTCAACATCTTTCGATTTTTTTAGTGTCTTCACTAGAAAAAACAAATAATTTGTTAAAAAGTATATACCATCACTAGATAAAAAAAAAAACAAAAGAGCAGGACAGCAATATCATTTATTTTGTTTTTATTCGCTCTTACACGTGAAAGTAAATATTTTTATGATGAAAGATGAAAGATGTTACAAATGTAAACAAGTTTTTTTCATTTTTAACATCATCCACGCATTCCTCTAAGATGTACTCAAGTGTAAAACAGTGTAATACCCCAGCAAAAACTTGGTAATGACTTGCCATAACTAAACAACTTACTTTTCAATGACTACTTCATACCATCTGCATTACATAGAAGTAGTTTGGTAATGGCTGACAAATAATCTGATACCTAAATACTTGTGTATGAGTTGATTAACGAAATTTATAATTCATTCATAATAAAATGCATCTACGGTTGAAGTTTTTTCAAATCTAATACAAATTGATTTAAAATATTTGATCTTACAATTTGTTTTTTTTTTTTATTATAAATAAAAAACAATTTGTAATAAATTTGAATATGAAAAATTATGCTGTACTGAAATTTTATAGTCATGACATGTTAGTTGTAATTTTGGTGACATCGGAGTAATAAGTTATTTAAGTCCCTATTTGTAAGCGAATGTGGTAATGACTTATTTAACTCCCTATTTGTAAGCGAATGTGGTAATGACTTATTTAACTCCCTTTTTGTAAGCGAGGGTGGTAAGTAGTTGCCTCCAATAATTTAATCTCATATTTACGCTCTTAATTGAGTAAAAAACTTCGTTTTTTTTATACAAAAACTACACTGCCCCGGTAGACTAGCTGGTAGTGAGCTAGTCTATCAGCACCGAGGTTGCGCGATCGAATCCCGCCAGAGACAGAAAAAAAAATAAAAATAAAACAAAGTAAAATAAAATAAGAAAAAATAGAAAAAAAAACATAAAGTAAAGCAAAATAAAATAAGAAAAAATAGAAAACAAATAATTTTAAAAAAATAATAAAAAAAAATTTTTTTAATGTCATGACATGTTAGTTGTAATTTTGGTGACATCGGAGTAATAACTTATTTAAGTCCCTATTTGTAAGCGAATGTGGTAATGACTTATTTAACTCCCTATTTGTAAGCGAGGGTGGTAAGTACTTGCCTCCAATGACATCACCGTGTTAAAATAATGAGTTAAAATGCCAATGTATAAGTAGTGAAGAGTCGTTGTATTAGCTTTTTAACTCATTACTTTGCAATGTAAGTTTTTGCTGGGACATTATTTTCTCATGACGTTCCCCTTAGAAAGAAAAAAAATGGGTACTTGTTTTAGACTCATTTTAATAAAAGGGCATGAGTGCAGCACAGTATTAACAGCCGGTTTTGTTATTATATCTGAAAAATTTTATTATTTTTCATGTTCGTCTCTCTAGTTATAGTTTTTGAATTTAATCGGAAATTAGCGGTATAAAAAGTTTCAAATTTCAAACTTTACTTGTACTTAGATCATAATTATGTAAACCGCAACGCCAAAAGTGACATTGAAATCAAAAGCAATGTCAACAATTTGTCATCATTTTAAAATTTTCAACGCCACAAGATAATTCAATAGGAATTTCTATAGAAAACTAGAACAAAATATGCAACACTCCTTAAAAATCAGGTTAGCATTTAAAAATTTTGCCAAATCAAATGTAACACTTTTTTTAGATGAGGGTATTAAAGAATCGGCACAGCCGAATATAGCACTCTTACATTTTTTCAATGTTTAGTAATATTTTATTTTTTTTAAATGGCTCAATAACATTTTAAATTCATTTTAAAACAATTTATTTGAAAAATAGACAACATACTGTCACTTTAATGTTCTTTTGTTTTTTTAATCACATTAATGTGGGTTAATTTTAAACCAATAATTATTTCAAAATTACTTTGAGAATTCAATTAGCTTTGGAAAAACATGCACTGTTTGGACACAGTTTGACAAATGTTTAAATTATGCTAATATTAAAAGTTTGTCTAACAAGATACACTCATACCCATGAAAACAAAATTTTCCAACAAGTAATTTTTAGGCAAATGAATGGATGTTAAATGATACGGACATCGAAGAATGTTAGGGCACTGCTACACGTTCAATAAATATCGTGATATTTCTAGTATCACGATATTTATTGAACGTGTAGCATGCAATATTGATGGATCGCGATCCATATCGCAGAATGGCCTAAAATATGAAATCCAGAAATCCAGATCGCGGATCGTGGATCGCGTGATAAATATTGAACGTGTAGCATTTTCATGATATTAAATAATCATGATACGTCAGTAAAAAGTGTCAAAATAAAAGAAATAAAATACGCAGTGGAAAAAATTAAGCAAATAAAAAGTAAAACAATTGACAAAATTTGTGTAAAGTTTATTAAAATAAAGGGTAGTGGCAGAAGACAGTGAAATCGAGTGGGTTCTGCCGGTGGAATCGGAATTAACCAATGAAAAATTATTTTAAAAGATTTCATTTTTAATTTGGAGGCAATGCCGGAATTGTGGGACTCGTCGGCTAAAGCTTATTCCGACAAAATAAAAAGAACGACTGCACTGCAAAAATTATTAAAGATTTTTTAAAAAAGCAAGCAAAATAGCTAAACAGGCTTTCTTTTGATTTTCTCGCGACATTGATGAACGACAGCATAAAAAAACATGTAAGAGTGCTATATTCCGCTGTGCCGAATCTTATATACCCTTCACCATTGTGCGAGTAGAATAGAGACCAACTAAATAATTTTTCCATATACATATACATACATATTTACAATACTTAAAACTTCATTATAAATGAAATTTAAATTTTTCAAAATTTTTTAAAAAAAGTAAATTTTATCAAAATTTTTTAAAATTTTTTAAAAAAAAGTAAATTTTTTCAAAATTTTTTAAAAAAAGTGAATTTTATCAATATTTTTTAAAAAAGAAAATTTTTCGAAATTTAAAAAAAAATTTCCGATCTTCTGATATATAAGGCTTAACCATAGGTCATATTACAGTCAAAAAATTCAGGTTTTTATACAATTTTTAATACTTTTTGTATGAGAGGTACCACGCCTACTTTTCCAATCCCGACCACATTTTGTAGGATGGTGTATATTTATAACCTAAATGTTTGTACCTAATTTTAAAGCTTTGGCTCTTGCCGTTCTCCAGATATACAGAAAAAAGTAATAAAAATACAACAACCACAAGGGATTTTTTAGAAAAATTAGAGGCAGTCGTGGTTTTTTGGTCATATCTCAGCCATTGTTGGACCGATCTGGCTGAATTTCAATAGCAAGAAATGGTGGACTATATGTGACATAAATGTAAAACAACGTAGCCGCTATCATGTCTGGAGTCTCCGGAAAACACATATCAAACGTAAGACGGACAGACGGACGGACGGATGGACATCGTTAAATCAACTTCTCTCCTCATAAGGACCCAGAATATATACACTTTATAGGGTCTTAGATCAATATTGTAGAAATTACAAACGGAATGACAAACTTATATATACCCTTTTCCACCTGTGGTGAAGGGTATAAATATATAAATACTGACGCGATAAATATTGAACATGTAGCATACGCTCGTGATCCATCAATATTTTTAAATGGATCGCGATCCAAATATCACGATATTTATTGAACGTGTAGCAGTGCCCTTAAAACATTTTTAAGTTCAATAGTCATTGTTGGGAAATAAAAAAAAAAAAAAAAAAAAAAACAACAAAATAACATTAGCAAGTGTGAAAACATACATTTCGACATTTATTAAAATAAATAATAATAGAAACAAACATATAGACACAAGCCAACAATTACTAGGCTGCCTAATATTCGTACTATAAGATAACCCAGCAAAACTTTTGATGAAAGTTTGAATTGATGATTTTTTTATGTTAAATAAGTATTTATTTTCTTTAGATATGTAGCTCTTAATTGCATACACATCATATAAGAACTTCGTAAATTTAAGGGACTTTTAGATTTGGCAATCCTCGTCGTCCAGAGATTACGTCATCTAACAGGAAATCATACGCATGTCGTAATCTTTGTTTTTATCATACTTGGGAAGTGCTTTTTATCACTCTCAAAAGTTAATTTAATGGTTCCTTTGTCTAAATGGAAATGCTGCTATTAGAGCTTTGTGTTAGTTTGAATATTTTTTTTTTGTAATTACATACTAGATCATTACTAAGGAATCAGCGAAATAATGAAACATATTAACTACTGAATGAAACAAATTTTTTTTTTTTTTTTTTTTTGTTATTTTAGTATTCTTTTACAATCAAAGTAATAATCTTTATCAAAAGCTCTAATTACTTTTTCAAGCGCAGAAGGAAGATCTGTACTGATTGAGACTTATTAGACATTAGACAATGTTTATTCATTGGTTATTACTAAGGAATCAGTAATGTAATGCAAATTTTTTTCAGACTGATTCGCTAATGCTCATTCTTTGTTACAAAACTCGAAGAGGTATATATAGCTTTTCAGAATTACTTGGTAAGCAGAAAAGTAAATCAAGCTGAAATTAAAAAAAATACACAAGCTGTGCTTTCGTTTTTAGAATAAGCTCTGAATAAGCTTTATTTTGCTTTGATTATAGCTTCTCCAATGCCATTTCACAAAGAAATTAGTGACTTAAAAAAGAAGAAAGGCTAATTGTTGCATAATGAAGTTTTCTTTTAAGCACATTTATAAGCGTAAGCTTTTCTTTCTGTGATTTAAGTTACTAATTAACAGCCGCAAATCGTTAGCCAGAGTTTGGTAAGTGTATTCCCAATAAAAAATTTCATCATTTTGCGAGGCACTAATAGTACATTTCTAAAAGTAAGCGCACAATTATGCGCTGCGCAATAAGACATACAGAGATGCAGTAAAGTAAGTGAACGAACTCTAAGCAAGTTTATAAAAAAATAAAATTTCAAGTGCAACTTCAATATTTTCCAGGAATATTTTTATGTATTAATAAACTTACTGCCTGTTTTTTGAAAACATATGCAAGTGAGTCAGTGAGAAATTATATTGAAAACAAAAACAAATTTTCGTTTTGCATTGTTGTATTCAATATAAATTCTCACTCACTCACTTGTGTACGTTTTCAAAAACAGGCAGTTAGTCTAATATAGTAGTCCCTATTCAACTTCATTTAAAATTGTCTGCTTGGCTTAGCACCGCTACGAACAACAACCGCTTATTGCAATAGATCACCAATGAAAAATGACAAGACAAGACCATACAACAAAAAGATTTACAACTGTTTGTATGAAGTCTTGGAAATAATTGTTTGTACGTGAAATTCATTGATAAATATTAAAAAATTATTTATAAAATAAAAAGAATTGACTCATTTATTTACATACATTTTGTTATAACAACAAGTTTTAATTTTCTGCCAAATGGATTTTTTTTTTTTTTTTTTTTTTTTGGAATATTTTGTCACCACAATTGAAAAAATTAAAAAATAACTGGCGGCAGACAAGAAAATGCCTAATGATCAGCAAAATGTTGTTAAGAAAAGAAAAATGTTATATGAGGGTGTGACATATAAGTTGTCAATTAAGTACATATTTAAAAACAAAAGTTGATTTATTTCCAACGGCCCTTTTCACAATATGTATCTGATTTAATGTTAATTAAAATACTTACCGTAAGTTTGCAAAATTTGCTTTTTATGTAACCGAAACTATTGAACTATTTATTTATCCGAAAAAAAAATCCTGGTTAAGTATCGTATAAACAAAAAACGGGGAATAGCAAAATAAAAATACAAATTTGTATTTAAACGGTTAAATGTGAAAAAGTCTTCTTACACCTCAATACCATTTTTTCCCCGGTATAGATTAACCACCATATAAAATGTAAAAAAAGTTGATTTATTATTATCAGGGCCCGGACTTTTATGCAGTTAAAATCGCGTTTTATGCGTATAAAAAATGCACTAAAAATAGAAACATATGCGCTAAAAATTTAAAAATATGCAGTTTAAATTATCTTAATTTTTTTATAAGTGTTTTTTAAAAAGCCTTTGGAGATATATTTGACCCTACATTTTTTTTAAATATAAGTTTACTGCCCGTTTTTCAAAACAAAATAAAACGAAGGTGATAGGTGCATGATTAAATGATGATAAGTTCCTCTGTGGTATATTCATTTTCACTACGCTGTTTTCAAAAACAGTTTAAATTAAATATGCTAGCAGCTTAGGATCTAAAACAATTAATTTAAATCCTTAAATTTTGTTTAAACTTTATCAAGCTTGCTACAACTTTGTTTACTTAAGTTACCGTCTACAAAATACATCTTATTTATGGCAATATCAATTAACTTAAATACACAATTGTTGAAGCCTTTTACTAATCTTGGTTACATGATATTTTGGGCATTATATATACTAAAAATACACAACCATGATCTGTTATAATTAATAATAATAATTTCAAAAGATTTTGTTATTCGTGCTTAATTCCCAGTTTTTATTCTTGATAAAAACACTTGAAATTTATTGTTGATGGGATAAGCTATTCCTATGCGCATTTCACTGGTTGCTTAGGCCAGATCATAATTTTTGTAAGTTGTTGTTGTTTTCATTTTGTTTTTCATAACCTACTTACAACTACAATTAATGTTGAGAGAGTTTCAACTTATTGTAGTAGGGAATGTAAGATGAGATAAACTCACTGTTTATTGTTGATGCTTTTGTTTAAACTTTGATATTGTTACAAGTAGAACTGTTGCTTATAAGTCTTATACGTTTAACAGTTTTATTTGGTTTAATATCTTTAGTTTTTCTAAAATCTTTATGGATGAAGTTTCCTGATGATCTGGCCTAAGCAACCAGTGAAATGCGCATAGGAATAGCTTATCCCATCAACAATAAATTTCAAGTGTTTTTATCAAGAATAAAAACTGGGAATTAAGCACGAATAACAAAATCTTTTGAAATCAAAATTTTGTATTCCGAAAGAAATTACTATTTGATATTAATAATAATAAAATAATAATACTCCATTATCATACCCTTCACCGAAGGAAAAGAGGGTATATACATAGAAGTTTGTACTTCCGTTTGGAATTTGTACAATATTGATCATAGACCCTTTAAAGTATATATAATCTGCGTCCATATGAGGAGCGAAGTTCTTTTAACGATGTCTATCTGTCCGTGTGTTCGTTGAAATTAGTTTTCCAACGACCCCGGATATAATGGAGACCAGGCAGTTATATATTTATATCACATAAAGGTATAAATCTAGTCCGAAAACGGCAAATTTGGCATTACTGACATTATAGATTTCTTTATATCTTCCAAACTAGGAAAAGCATCTTATTTTTTAATAAACAATATCCGATAAAACGTGGGTGGAATTTGAGAAGTAGGCATAGCACAAAATATATTTACTTATATCTAACTTTCTGTTATTATCGGTGGAGTTCTTCTGAACAGACGTATACGTATATTCGTTTCGCAACTTCACATTTGTTCGATAATATTGCCTATCGGCCATTTAAACTATAAACAAATACTTTTATTTTTTATTGTTATAATTTTTTCCATTAAAAAATATTTTATTTACACTGCCACATTAGGGTGGTTACAAGAAATTAATGTTAATTTTTCTGTAGGAATAACCCCCTTATATGAGCCAATAGAATAGACAATGCAATTGAGAAAGTTTCAACCCAATCGAATTACCTTAACACGTGCCTCATTGAGCATAATTTAAGGAAAAACAGCGATTTTTCACTTGAATTCGTATTTCTTTGTCTTTATAACCGAAACCGTTCATTCTAGGAACCTGAGTCGAGTCTTGTTTCATAGGAAATTTTATTCCTATTAATTTTGATATTGATAGTTTTGTTCCTTATACCAATAGATAAAGTGATATCTAGCATTAATTAAGGACAAAGAAATAGAAATTTTAGTGAAAAATCACTGTTTTCCCTAATTTATGCTCAATGAGGCACGTGTTGACGTTATCTGATTGGGCTTAAACTTTGTCAATCGGATTTTCTAGGCTATTGGCATATTTTAGAGGGGAGCACCAAAAGATAGCCCCCAAAAAAATGTACCATATCTTGTAACGACCCTAATAGGGTGGTTACCAGAAATCAATGCTGGATTTTCCGTCAGGGGAACACCCTAATATGTGCCAAATGGATAGAAAATGCGGTTGATGAAGTTTCAGCCCAATCGGATAACGCTAACATGTGTCTCATTGAGCATTCATTAAGAAAAACAGCGATTTTTCACTAAAATCTGTATTTCTTTATCATTATAACCGAAACCATTCATTCTAGGAACCTGAGTGGAGTCTTGTTTTATAGGAAATTTTATTCTTATTTATTTTGATTTAAATAGTTTTATTCCTTATACCAATAGATAAAGAGATATTTGGCATTAATTAAAGACAAAGAAATACACATTTTAGTGGAAAATCGCATTTCTTTGTCCTTATGTTATGCTTATGCTGTTTTTCCTTAAATTCAACATTGATTTCTTGCAAGCACCCTACTGCCACATGCATATTGTTATCAAAGTTTTCCTTGGGATTCAAAAACTTTAATTAAAAAGGTTTCGTTGATCATTTAGTATGAAATGGGAACGAAACCTTGTTATTAAAATATTTTTAACTAAATATCGGTTTTATGTTTTTCATTTCACAATTTTTCGTAAAGAAACAGAGATGGTATTGCCACACTTTCAATCTGATGCATTTTGTTCAGTAACCGAAAGATTTTGAAACAGAAAATCGTAGAAATTTGTTAAAAAGTGCTTGATAAATTAACCCTAGGGGAAGGAGAACTAAAACCAAACTTGTCACGTGAAAGTTTTAAAGTGGTAGGAACCGGTTCTAGTTCGAACACTTTGAATGAAGGGGATTTGTCACTTTAACACGTCGATGTCCTAGGAGGGGGCTAATTGATATATTTTTGCCACTTTGTAACAACCGATTTTTCCGAGTTTTGCTGAGAATATGACTTCCGATCTTTTGATATATAAGGTGTAGCCATATCATATGACAGTCCAAAAATTCAGGTTTTTATGAAATTTTTTATATTTTTTGTACGGAAGGTACAACGCCCACCTCTCCAATCCCGTCCACATTTTGTGGGATGGTGTTTATTGAAAATCTCAATGTGTGTACCTAATAGTAATAAAAATACATATAATATATACATATAACAAGGGATTTTTGAACACAAAACACACTTAGGATCACGTTCTGGTCTATAACTCTGACACCAATCGAGTCTCCACCTTTAAATTTTCTGCAAATGTAGAAGAGGGTCTAATACTTGACATATATTTTTTAAGATTTTTAAAAAATATACGTTTCCAGATATGGACCTTTGAACAGTTTTTACGACTTTTATCACTTCATATTTCGGAACCCGAAAGAATCTGGGGTCACAATTTTGTTTAATTATACTCTTATACTATAAGATGACGTTTGTGTTGAATTTCATTGAAATCGGAGGTGATGATGCCGAACGGCATGATGGTTTGACATGTTTTCACTCTTATATAAAGTAATAGAACCAGATAAAATCAGCCACTACCCGCATAAAATCCAGTCACATGACTTAATTACTTTTCCGCTAGAGTTACTATACTTTAAACCTAGAGTTACTATACTTAAACCTTATGCACTCGTCAATGATAAAATATATTGATTTTTATATTTTCGATCAAACTTAACAGTTATTTTTTGATTTTTATTTTTTTGAACAAAAATAACAGTTATTTTTTGATTATTATTTTATCGATTAAAAATAACAGTTATTTTTTGATTTTTATTTTTTTGAACAAAAATAACAGTTATTTTTTGATTTTTATTTTTTCGAGCAAAAATAAAAGTTATTCTCTAAATAAATGTACGTGATTTAATAATTTAGTTGACTTTAAATTTTTATTTTAGTGTGTAATTATCATTGGAATTCCTTATGCTCATTAAAATAATTATAAAAGTCATCTTAATTATTAACACACGTAAATTTATTTCGAGAATAACTTTTATTTTTGCTCGAAAAAATAAAAATCAAAAAATAACTGTTATTTTTGTTCAAAAGAATAAAAATCAAAAAATAACTGTTATTTTTGCTCAAAAAAATAAAAATCAAAAAATAACAGTTATCATCTGACTTTTATGAAAAAAGGCATAACTGTTACGGTCCCTGCTTTAAACGCATTATCACCAGTTAAATAATATGTTTTGTTTTCATCTACCAAAATTCATTCCTTTTTATTGTAATATTTATTGTATTCACTGGTCACAGAATAAGTTCTTTAAGAGCAATTGAAATTTAATTTAAAAAGGCCGTAAGTTTTTTGTTTATTATTATTTGATAAATTCCATAAACTGTATAGAATGCCCCAAGAATTTATAATTTGGATTTTAAGTAAATTATATTTAAATCTATTCCTTTTTGACTTTAAACAAAAAAAAAATAACCTTATTTATTGATTTTTTACAACAACCTGAAGAAATTATTTGCATTATTTTCAAAATAGAAATTTCACTTTTATTTATTAAGAAATAATTAAGCTAAATTTCTTCTTAAACATTTCTATCTTAAACACTGTCTAACATCTCAAATTGTTTTTCAAGAATAAATGTTTTAATAAACTTATAAATAAAAATCAAATATATTTGCATAAACCTAATAAAATATCAATTTTTTTTCTTTATTACAATTTTACATTTTGTAGAGTGCAGGAGAAAAAAAAATAAATTATATTATAAAATATATATTTGGCATTTATTGGTATATTTACCAAACAGTTTAGTGTCCACATCAATATGTCAATTATGCCGCATAAACTGACAACAGCAACATTTTAAGTTAAATTCTATGAGACAGCATTTGAAAGATTTAGGTATTTTATAAATAGATATTTATATTTAATACAAGTATTTTCTAACTAAATTATGTGCAATTTTACATGTGACAGGTAGAGACAGACCCTTGGGTAAATTTTTAGTTTGCTATTGTTATTTATTACTTGGTATTAAATGCAATTCAAATGTCACACAATTCAGTTATTGTTAAGGAAAATAAAGAACCATTTTCGTTATAAAAATTGTAATAATAACATGTTTAATAAAAGCCTGACCTCATGATTTTCTTAGTGCCGGGGAAAAAAATGTATTTGTCTATGCTCTAATACACAGGTGACAATTCTAGCTTAAAGCTGCCTAAGCTATGTACATAGCCCATGGTAAAGCAGAAACATTCGACCCTGGTTACATGTGAATTTTCAAACACTAACCGGACATTATTTATACTTCCCTACCCGCGATTTAGGATTAAGCAACAGCCACCGCATGATCCAGGAAGACGCCTTCGTTTACGAAGTCCCGTGGTACCAGCTTTTACTCTGGTCTGACAATTTAAGCCTGAGACAAGCTTGAGGTATGAGGCTGCACAAGTGGAACGCCAAGATGTTAATACCCCTCCAGTCTATATGAGCATCTGAGAGGAAGTCACCGCGCACATATACAATTTTAAGAATAATTGTTATTACCGGATGGGGTGGTCTAACAACACAATGATCAAAAAGGCTGGCTAGATATAATGCGTTCACTGGCGCCCCATGTGGGAATGTGGCTAAAACAGCAATGCGACCAGGTGGCAATTGAAGTTTATAATTTCGATTGGACCTTCAAAAAATTTTTGGCCGAGTTATATTTAGTCTAATTTTTAATTTATGAACGGGAATTACGAAAACTCGGGAAACTAAGAATTTTAATGTTATTTGAATGAAAAAAGAAACTTTAACAAAAATACGGTGTCTTTTTTTTTTAGATGCATTAAAATTTTTTAATACGAAATAAAATAAAACAAATTCAATGAATTAACCAAAGTTTTGGCATAATTAGCTCACAATTTCATGCCATTTAATTTTTAAAAATAATTTCGGACATATGGCCTCCGCAACTGCATTTTATGAACGCCCTCGTATCGGTACAGTTTCTGCACTACCTTTTCGACTATATGTGGCCTTATTTGGTGAATAGTGCTCCGAATGTTGGCTTCTAAATGATTAATCGTTTCTAGTTTATCAGCATAGACAAGAGACTTGACGTACCGCCATCCCTCTACAAAAAGTAGTCCAAGGTGTCAAATCACATAAACGAGGAGGCCAATTCTCAGACCCATTTCTTCAGATTATTCGGTCATCAAACTTTTGGCTTAGCAAAGTAATGGTTTCACGCTGTGTATGTCATATTGCGCCGTCTTGTTAGAACTTTTTTCCTGATTTGCAATGAAATGAGGAAAATCACAGATCGTTTGCATGTAGCGTTCGCCATTTACGGTTATCTTGGCACCGGTTTCGGACTTAATGGCAAATGGGCCGATGACGCCTTTGGCATAATTGCCGCACTTAACAGTGTTTTTTCAGGATCTAGTGGAGTCGCAAGAGTCTTATGACAATACGCTTTCTACAAAAAGGACAATTATGCTTGTTTACAATTCCGTTAAACCGTTAAACTCATTACACGGTGAGACAGTCCAAAAAACCTGGGACCGGATATCATTTTTCTTGTAGGGCTTGTCGAGTAAAACAAGATTCCAATAGTGAAATATGCCGGACCCCTCCAAAATCCGGATTTACGGGTAAAAAACCGGTTTTTGTACCTTTACGCAGTTATAAGCTTGTAATTTTGTTGATAATGATCCGATTTTCAATTGCATACTAGATTTGGAAAGAAGAAACTGATATCTTTCGAACGATATATAATTTGATTAAGAAGACTGGAGAAATTTGGTTGTAATTGTCGAGCAAACACAAATTTTGTAGATTTTTCAAAAAAATTTCAAATTTGGTGACGTTTTTATACATTATTTTCTTAAGAAACTATAATACTATTGAGTTTATTCAAAAAGTACGTTTATTAACAATTACAACGCATATTTGGGTTTACAAATAGATAAGTAATTGACTGAGTTATTTAACTTTTCATGAAAATAAACTTTTAAACATTTTATAAAAATTTTATTTTTTTATTATTTTATATCCTAAACACAAAAAAAATTTGTAATGAGAGTTTAAGTCATTCAAAAATATTGTTTTTTTTCGTGTTCTTTTTACGCACTTTTTTTTTTAAATTACAAATCACTGTTAGCCTAAACACAACTTAGATTTACAACAAATATTTGTAATGAGAGCTTTACTCATGTAAAATTATTGTTTTTTTGTTAATATGACGTTTTGTTAATGTCTTCTTTTTCACTTTGAATCTGTGTACAGGGTTGCCCATGTTCGACGGACCCATGTTTTTTTTAAAAAAATCAAAGAAAAAAATAAAAATTTGGCGGTTGGCAATCTTAATCATTTAATTTGTTCCAAGTAGATTTGTTTATATCAATTTTTGAATATGATATCTCTCAAATGGCCGCCTCTGGCGTTGATGGCGTATTGTGCCCTTTTTGCAGCATTTTCCATCGTTTTCGCCAACATTTCGGCCGGAATAGCGGCTATTTCTTCACGAATGTTGTCCTTGAGCTCTTCTACGGTCCTTGGCTTGTTAACGTAAACCTTTGACTTCAAATATCCCCACAAGAAGAAGTCAGGCGGCGTCAAATCGGGCGAACGCGGTGGCCAGTCCAAATCACCACTTTTCGACATCAAACGGCCCGGAAACAAATTCTTCAGAAAATCGATTGTTATGCGACTTGTGTGCGGTGGAGCGCCGTCTTGTTGAAACCAGAACTGCCTCATACACTTTCGACGAATAATTGGCATCACAAAATTGGTCATCATGTCGCGATAACGCTCCTGGTTGATGGTAACAGCATGGCCATTTTCATTTTGGAAGAAAAACGGCCCAATGACCGTTTTCGCACTAACGCCGCACCAAACTGTGACTTTTTCCTCATGAAGAGGCACTTCTTGAATCTCCTGGGGATTTTCAGTGGCGTAAATACGGCAATTTTGCTTATTTACGGTCCCATTCAATGTGAAATGGGCTTCATCGGACATGATAATTTTGTTCCAAAATTGCTCGTCATCTTCGGCCATTTCGATGACTCTTTGGGCCCATTCCAATCGACGAGGCTTGTCCACAGGCAACAATCTTTGCGTCAATTGAATTTTGTACGGGAACAAATGCAAATCAACGCGAATAATCCGTTGTAAAGTGGACCGAGCCATGCCCAACTGCTGAGAACGGCGTTTTTGGGATGTTCTTGGGGACCTCTCAACACTGGCTCGTACGGCAGCGATATTCTCGGCCGATCGCCTTGGTCGACTTTTATTTGGCCTCTTCGGATTAGAAAGAGCCTCACCAGTCGAAAATTTTTCGTATAAACGCTTAATGGTGTTCTTAGAAGGCGCACTTCTCACATTTTTTAATATTTTAAAAGCACGTTGAGTTTTCACAATTGACTTGTTCTGTTGAATGTAAATTTCAACTATTTCAGAGCGCTCGCGTCGCGTGTATTGTTGCATGGTAAAAATCTGCTTGGACTGACGCTTCAAACGCGGTATGTCATTAAGCGATCTGACATCTCTGTCAAAAGTTATGGCGTTGCCAGATGGGTCCGTCGAATATGGGCAACCCGTTATTAAAAAAAAAAACGTTTGCAATTTAATAAAAATCGTGTGCAATTTAAATTAAAATTATGACAAAGATGACAAAAAGCATCGCCGTTAATTGTTAATAAACGTACTTTTTGAATAAACTCAATAGTATTATAGTTTCTTAAGAAAATAATGTATAAAAACGTCACCAAATTTGAAATTTTTTTGAAAAATCTACAAAATTTGTGTTTGCTCGACAATAACACCCAAGTTTCTCCAGTTTTCTTAAATAAATTATACACTGTTCGAAAGATCTCAGTTTCTTCTTTCCAAATCTAGTAAGAAACTAAAAATCGGATCGTTATCAACAAAATTACAGGCTTATAAGTGCGCAAAGGTACAAAAACCGGTTTTTTACCCGTAAATCCGGATTTTGGAGGTGTCCGGTATATTTCACTATTGGAATCTTGTTTTGGTCGACAAGCCCTACAAGAAAAATAATATCCGGTCCCAGGTTTTTCTATTTCATTCAATTTTGTAACACTGTGTTATTTGATAATAAATTCAAATTCCAGCTAATTCTCAGTTCATTTACCGAGCACTCAATGCAAGTAATGGACCGCTGTCTATAATGCTTGCACAAATCTTTTCTCAAAAATTTCCAATTTGATGACGGGCAGGGACTGAACTTCTGAACACGGCGTCGGATAAATAAATTCGAGTCCTCTGCACACTCTCGTTTACAGCGGCGATGGCTTCTTCTATACGCAAGGTAGAAGCTCGATTTGGATGAATATTATCCAAAAGAGTGACTGTGATCATGAATCGATCCATACTTTTGCGTATAAAATGCTAAACTGGACGATTATGTGCACCGTAAACTTGACGAATGCTCTAAACGTTTGGCCCGAATTTTGGAAATAAATTTCCACGATTTATATACAGTAAAAATGTTAATAAATTCAGGTTTAAAGGGAATTTAAAAAAAAATAGCATCATTGGTTATGTTTTTTCGCGAACTCAAATATTCCAAGAGTGGGGTTTATATGGGGTCTACGGTAAATTACGGGCTGATCATCACAAAATTTGGCAATAGGATTTCTAGTCAAATTAAACTATGACGGAACAAATTGTATTACAATAGCGTTGTTCCTTATGGTTTAAGGCGCACTAAAGAGTTTTCCGAGAGATGGCTATACATGGAGCCTATAGATGACTATAGACCAATCTTCACGAAATAAGTAGTATAATTTTTACTCGTAAAAAACGAATCTGTGAAAAACCTTATATCAATATGTGCATTCCGCTACTATTTATGTTAGTTTCTGTACCAAAATGATACATTTTTTGGAGTAGTGGTTACACATTTGGATTCATAACTTTTATTAAACGAAATTTTTTCTTTTGAGTTTTTCAAAAGTGAGCGTGTTTTCAACAGATGGACGGACATGGCTTAATCGACCTACAATTACTAAATGAACCATAATATATATACTTTATGTGGTCTTAGATGAATACAAAAAAAGTTTTTCCCGCATGACAAACTTTGTATGCCCTCTTCACAGCCAGTTGTATAAAAACTGAACAAAAAGTTACTTGGCAACCAGACATGCAAACGAGACAGACGAACTTTCCGATAAAAGTAAAATTAAGAAAGTCAAGGCAAATGTTATTCAAATATTTTTGGTTTTACTACAAAAGCATCATCAGCATACACACAATTGCTGTCCATAAAGACAGAGGCAAAGATTTTCAGAGTTTATATTCATTTTACTTCATTTGCGATAAATTTAATTAAATCTATTTCTAATCATCTGTTTTCCAATGAAACATCTGGCTTCAGTTTCATTAAAGTTTTCTACGATAAAAGTTAAAATGAAATAAAAGTTTTTAAAAAAAAAACACATTATTGTTGATGTTTCTTTGTAGTTTATTACATTTTCGGTATTCGGTGTGGTAATTGAAAGAAAATTACATCATGATTTTAGTGATTTTGCCTTCAATTAGAAATCACCGAAAAAAAGTTGTTTATACCCTCCACCACAATTAGTTGCGAAGAGGGTATATTTAGTTTGTCATTCCGCGTGAAACTTTTTTATTGTTCATCTCAGACCCCATAAAGTATAAATATTCTGGGTCCTTGAGTATTCTAAGTCGATTGAGCCATGTCCTTATGTCTGTCCGTCTGTTGAAAACACGCTCACTTTCAAGAAACTCAAAAGAAATAAATAAATAAATTGCTTATAGTAATCCTAAGCAGTTTGGGATTGAAATCTAGCAAAATCGGTTCAGAGCTATGAATCGAAATGTGGAACCACCACCTAAAAAAATTGACAAAAAGTAACATAAATGGTGGAACAATGCACGGAATTACATAAGATTTTCCAAAAACTCGTTTTATTCGACTGTAAATCATGCTGTAAAATTTCGCGAAGATCGGTCCATAATTTACCCTAGGCCCCATATAAGCCCTACTCCCGGAAAACAGTATAGTACGCCTAAAATCATAATTAATAATACTCTCATAACAAATTTTGGCTCGTCACAATTTCATAGGACTAGAAATTACACTGTGAAATTTCGTGAAGGTCGGTCCATAATTTACCCAAGGCTCCATATAAACCCTACTCCCGGAAAAATGTTTAGTACGCCTAAAATCATAATTAATAATGCTATCATATGCTATCGTCAAAGTTTCTTAGGACTACAAATGACACTGTGAAATTTCGTGAAGATCGGTCCATAATTTACTATAGGCCTCATATAAAGCCCACTCTGGTAAAATAATTAAATACGCCTAAAACCTTAGCAGATATAGATATTGCGGTAAACTTTCTTCCAACTTAGCTTCATAAGGCCAGAAAAAATTATATGCAGTTTTGTGATCCATTTTGAGCAGGCTTCGGAAATTCACTGCAAACGCTAAAACTTATTTCTCCGCTGTATTGAAATTTATGTTTTTAATACCAGAAATAACTCTGCAGAATTTTGGGATGATTGGTTCATAACTTACCATGGCTCCAATATAAATTCCCCTCCTAAAAAACCGCAACCAATTTTAATGCAGATGTCTGTTTTTATAAAGATAAATTAATAAAAATTAGACATCATATAGATTTCAATCCTAAAACATTCGAACTATCGGTGTAGGGTATCAAAGATTCGGCACAGCCGAATATAGCACTCTAACTTGTTTTTCTTGTTTTTTTGTTTATTGCCTATTGTGCGCTTAAGTGTGTTTGTTTCTTTTGCAAATTTTTCGTAAAATCTTTGAATAAATCAAATATAAAATTGTTTTGCTAAACAAAATGCAAACATACTGTGAAATGAGTTAATAAAACATTCAAAATATTTTGCATAGATGATTCATACATACATATAAGGGAAATATTAAAATTAAGGAGAAAATAAGCCAAGAATGATCGGTGTTGGACGTTAACATAGACTGAATTCAAATATTTACTTGTTGAATTTTTTATTGAGATTTAAAAAAAAAAACATTTGTGTGCCCCGTAGACTGCAGTGATTTTTGTCTGTTTTACTACAATGGGCTAAAAGCCTACGTTACTATTGCGCGGTTAATCAGGTTTTTTTATACCTAATTTGAAGTTGTATTTGTAGCATTCCGCCGGGGGTATGTAGGAAAACGTTGAAAGGATAATTCACCT
Organism: Pollenia angustigena; assembly: GCA_930367215.1. Classification (NCBI taxonomy): domain Eukaryota; kingdom Metazoa; phylum Arthropoda; class Insecta; order Diptera; family Polleniidae; genus Pollenia; species Pollenia angustigena. The sequence continues at coordinate 178,349,887 of OV884058.1, read as the reverse complement.
TTCAGTGCAGTCAATATCTGGAATTCCGCAGAGTTTTAAATTGATAGATCTCTTGAGATCGCAGCTGAGATCCTACTTGTTATCTAGGAAGTCAGTAGCACCTGGGACTTTGGTCCCACTTGACCGGTGGCTTAAGGTCTTTCGGAGTTTATGTGGAGGGTGGTTCTGGTTTGGTCCCAAAAAGGATATAACAAACCACATTTTCGTCTTAAAATAAAGATTTTTGTTAATTTAATTAACACAAAACTAATCCAAAGATCCTTAAATCAAAAATTAAGTTATTTGAAAAATAAATCAGTTTATCTTGTGCTCGTTTTTCAAGGCTCTGGTGTTCGATTTTAATTTTTTTTTTTTTAGTCAGTATTAAAATTAAATATTAACACAAAAAGAACCTATAATTCATTATTTTATTGTTTTAACATTTATGAATTTATTTTGTCTTGTAGCGAAAAAAGAAATACGTGATTTGTTTCGAAATTATTTTTTGATAAATTCTAATAAAATCATTACGCATAACAAGTTACAGCTACAAATACAGTGGGTAAGATAGTGATTTAAAATGAAACAATTAGTTTAAATAAGGTATAACATAAACATTTAGCGATTGTATTAGAAATTAAAAATTCTTTGCAAGCTTCAAAATAATGAATCCATTTTGCTCATTTCCAAAATGTTATCGCTTGAGTTACCTAGTTTGATCCTGGTGGCAGCTTTCGTGGTTTTAATTTGTATTAAAGCTGGATGAAATAGTGAATCAGTAGCTCGTTTCTGTATTTCTCGCATCGTAAAATTTCTTACATGAAGTGTGAAATAAAAAATTCCATCGTTTCTCGATTTATGAGATAAAAGTGTTTCTGTATTTGAATGCGAAAACAGACACAACAAATTCTGTTTATACTGGAATATTTCCAGTAATTAAGTGTCAAATAAAAGCGAAACGTCAACAAAAGAAATAAATATAATAAAAACAGGGCTGCCAGATTTGACGAATTATCGTCAGCTTGACGATTTTTTGTTCCGATATTAACAAAGTGACGTTTTGATGATTTTTTCTAAAAAAGTGATGAAAGCAAAAACAAAATCAAAAATATTTTTTATAATTTTTTTGTTACTTTCTATAGAAATTCATCTTGAATTTTTAAATTTCAAACACTTCTATTTTGTGGGGTGGCAAATTGAAAAAAAAAAATAATATGAATGTCTGTAGAAAGCAACAACAAATTTATAAAATATTTTTGATTTTGTTTTGGCTTTTAATGAAATTGTTAGCGTAGCGTTTTCGCTATAAGCTCCTTAGTCTTCGAAATAAGATAATTGTAAATAATTGAGCCCGGATAGAGTCAAGAATGAAAAATTATCAGTAAATTTTAATTGATTTTCATGTTGTAAAATTCCTTTCTTCATAAAAATAATTTAATGAAAATTAAATTTAATGAACTTAAGCCTAATTAAAAATATTAAAATTTGGATTAAAAACCATAAATAGTTCAATAAAATAACCACAGTACTAATAATTGTTAAAGCTAAGGCACGAGCTCTATGTTTGCATTTGTCCTTCAAGTTGTGCTGAAAAGGTCAACAAGAAAAAGAAAGACAAAAAATGAAAAAACAAAAAAATATGTACTTTGAACTTCAAGAATGAAAAATTATCAGTAAATTTTAATTGATTTTCATGTTGTAAAATTCCTTTCTTCATAAAAATAATTTAATGAACTTAAGCCTAATTAAAAATATTAAAATTTGGATTAAAAACCATAAATAGTTCAATAAAATAACCACAATACTAATAATAATTGTAAATATTTGTATATGTTTGTTTATTGGAAAAAAGATATCTTTAGAAACAAGGGTTAAAATTTTATATTTATCCCTATTGTAAAAATTGTCCTCGAAATTGTTTGTCTCTTCCCTAAAAAATGTATCGGCAAAAGCAAAATTTGGAGGGAAAGTAATGGACCGACTTGGCTTATTTTGAACATTTAATACTTCTTATATACATATACAAAATATGATTGATATTTGATATTCTTATCTTATATGTACACTTTTGTGCCAAAACCATTATTCCGGCAAAAAGAAAGAAATTTGTTTGTCTCCCAGTAAAAACTTTTTCAAAATGGATAGCTTCTTTCACTCGTTATTTAGTAGCTTTCTTCCATAAGAACTTCGATAACTACTTTTTTCTGGATGTATTTAGATAAAAAAAATTACTTACTTTTGAATTTGTTTATTTTTGCACAACCCTTGTAAAATTCATTAGTTTTTCAGTAGAATTGTATGTAGTGCTTTTATGTGTTTCTGATTACTTAACATATTATTTTGTAGGCGAAGTTTTTACTGGGTCTTTAACCCTTTTATTTATTTATTATTATTATCTACTAAGTCTATTTCAGGTAAAAAAGAAAAAGATTATAGAAATTTTTAATATTTTTAATTAGGCTTAAGTTCATGAAATTTAATTTTTATTAAATTATTTTTTATGAAGAAAGGAATTTTACGACATGAAAATTAATTAAAATTGTTATTGATAATCTTTCATTCTTGACGTGGCTCGGGCTCGAACCCTGGCCGGCAGGTTACCATGACATGTTTCGATCGCAACCACTCGATCTCCTCAGATGGATTTGCCGTCTTACACTCGCAGCCATCGACGACTGCTGACGTCACTAGTCAAACATCAATCCTTAAACCAAATTGTATTTTAACATTTGGTAGATCGAAATTTGCTTTACTGAATAATTATCCATTTTAATCGATTTTACATGTTTTTCCTTTACTTCTGTTTTTTCGTACTTTCGTCAAGAATTTTTCTTGAAGTCCAAGTACATTTTTTGTTTTCTCACTTTGTCTTTCTCTTTTCTGTTGCCCTTTTTCAGCACAACTTGAAGGACAAATGTACACATAGAGCTCGTGCCTTAGCTTTAACAATAATTAGTATTGTGGTTACTTTGTTGAACTATTTATGGTTTTTAATCCAAATTTTTAATATTTTTAATTAGGCTTAAGTTCATGAAATTTAATTTTTATTAAATTATTTTTTATGAAGAAAGGAATTTTACGACATGAAAATTAATATTAAATTGTTATTGATAATCTTTCATTCTTGACGTGGCTCGGGCTCGAACCCTGGCCGGCAGGTTACCATGACATGTTTCGATCGCAACCACTCGATCTCCTCAGATGGATTTGCCGTCTTACACTCGCAGCCATCGACGACTGCTGACGTCACTAGTCAAACATCAATCCTTAAACCAAATTGTATTTTAACATTTGGTAGATCGAAATTTGCTTTACTGAATGATTATCCATTTTAATTGATTTTACATGTTTTTTCCTTTACTTCTGTTTTTTCGTACTTTCGTCAAGAATTTTTCTTGAAGTCCAAGTACATTTTTTGTTTTTTACTTTGTCTTTCTCTTTTCCGTTGACCTTTTTCAGCACAACTTGAAGGACAAATGTACACATAGAGCTCGTGCCTTAGCTTTAACAATAATTAGTATTGTGGTTACTTTGTTGAACTATTTATGGTTTTTAATCCAAATTTTTAATATTTTTAATTATTAAGCCTAATTAAAAATATTAAAAATTTGGATTAAAAACCATAAATAGTTCAACAAAGTAACCACAATACTAATTATTATAGGAATAGGTAAATTAAAGATTTATATCTCAGCCATTTGTAAACCGATATAGTTAAATTTCAATAATTTACTATTTTGGACTACATACGATATAAATATAAAACAACGTTGTCACTATCAATTCCATAAAAACCCAGAATATTTATAATACTGTTATCAAAGCTGATTTAGTTTAAAAATTTTCCATTTTGATCTCGGTTTTTGTAAATATGTATATATCTATTTTAAAAAAGGATGTATGTTTATTTTATTAAGCTTGGTTTTTTTTGGTTTTGTAAAAATATTTATTTTATTTATTGTTTAAAATGATATTTTCTCATGCCTTTGTGTAACTTCTCCAGGGAAATATAACAATTTTAAATTGTTATCGGATTAAAGAAAATAAATAATTTTTTAAAAAATAATCCTCCAGCTTAACAAAATAAATATAAATTTAATGAAGTTATTAAATACCCATGAACTTTAACTATGTTTTAGTTTGATTATTTTTTAATAAAAGTCGAAACAAATTTGTTTAAAATTGATTTTAAATTGCACGATTTTTAAAACAAAAGAGACGATCTTTTTTATTTTTTTCTCAGGAAATTGAAGATTTTGACACAAATTTATCTGGCAGCTTTGATTAAAACCAAAACAAGAAAAGGCTAAAAAAAATTCAAAATAACAAAATATAACAATTGTTTTTTGTTTATTTTCATCATATAAATTATGCATTCATCATTTATATTCCTATGCACATAAGTGTTGTTTGTGAATTTAATGTGCGCAAAAATGCTTTAAATGATAAAAAACATGCCCTAAGAACTCGATGTAAAAATTCATAAAAAGCTTTCAAAATGATATATTTATTGGTTTTGCCTCCATTATTCGCACAAGAAAAAAACATATAATTGCATATACTGTTTCCCTGCTTATAAATAATGCGCACGTTCATAAGACGTAACTATTCCGGAATCGCACAACAGCACAAAATCTGCCGGTTTTAATCATACAATTTTTTGGCTACCTAAGGTAAACATACTACGCTCAAACTCATTTTTAAATTAACAATAATATTGTTCTCTTTTCCTTTGGTTGAAAACCATATTTTCGTTATTATTAACTATAACATGTTCGGAGGCAACCATAATATGGTTGTCGGTGACAATAATTTGGTTAAATTAAATGTAATATATTTTAAATATTCCTAAAAAATAGTTTTGTTGGAGTTGACCATATTTAAACATGTTTTTCTCTGGGTGTATATACGTCTTATGAACATGTCCAATCAGTGTTGGCAGTGGATTTTTCGAAAAAATACCTACACATGCTAATAAAAATCCGATTTTTCACTACACGTTGAAAAAATTTCCCCTACAAAAATCCCTACTTAAAGTTTGGAATGGTGGAGGTTTTAAGAAAATAATATTCTTCTTCTTGCATGAAGTTGCCCGTACTTTTTTGGGCAAATTTAAACAATCAGCTGTGTCAAAAATAAATAAAAAAAACTGCAAACAAGTTAGCCAAAATAATTAATATAAGAAATATTTATAAAATAAACAATAGAAAATTTTTAAATATGTAAGTAAATGCTTGAATTTTAATTTTATGCACGATAATGTGTCATTTATGTATTTTTTTAAACATATTTCATACTACCGTTTTCTTTTGGATCAGAAATTTGGTTTTTATTGTTCCCGTACTTTTGTACATTTTTGTTTATTAGTGAGAGCAATTTTTGTTTACTCTCATTTTACCGAACTTTACCCAAAAAGTACGGGATCACACCTATGATAACTTAGAAAAAACAAATACATACATATTAGTGTCGCCAACTTTTTAAACCACAAACAACTCAGGAAATATATTTTGAAGCTAATTTAGGGGAAAACATTTTTTCAACCGTTTTGGACAATAAAATATCATTAAAAAACGTTTTTATCAACATTTATTTTATACATAATACGATATGACGAAAAATCCCTACATTTTGGAGATAATGAAAAATCTGTCCGATTTTCCCTACGCTTCTTAACTATAACATTAAGTACCAAAAATACCTACATGTAGGGATTTTCCCCTACTTCTGGCAACACTGTGTCCAATGGTTAGTTTTTGCATATTTCTTTGCCCAATTTTCAGGATAGTATTTAAATCAATATTAAGTTAATTTTCATAACAACCTTAAATCGTATTTAAAACAGATTGGTTTTTTGAATTTTATTTGAAAAGTCTTATTTAATTAAGATAAAAGTATGGCAGCACTACTAAATACAAAAAAAAATATAAAAAAGTGTATTTATTTACAAGGTGGTCTGAAATAAACAGCTGACTGTTAATGCTTTGCCTGTTGTTGTTGTATTGTTGTGATATTGAGGTCACCTTGCTAAAATATTACAATGGAAACTTAAGTTGAAATTAAGTGTACCACATCGGTGAATTAAGTTTCAGTTAAGTTTTTAGTGAAGAAGAGAATTTTTTTTTTAAAACGATTTTAAAAATAAATGTGTTTTAATATCAATCCTGAAAATTGGCCATTAATGTATTTAGTTACACTTGTTTGTTCCTGCTGGCCTTTATTGTGGCTGGAACTTTTATGAGGAGGCTACTTCTGTATTGGGGCTAAGTGCAATAATGGGTTTATTTAGCCAATTTTCAAAATTTAACAATTTCATATTTTCATAATCTGTATCGATCGAATTATAATTTCACATACTATATATATATTAAGTCCTTTAATTCAAAGTAGAACATAGAACCAGCTCAAATTCCAATCATTTACATGTATGTTTTGCAAATGATACAATTTTTCTTCAGGATACGTCATCTTGTTGTAGCTCGTCCTCTATTTTTCGTCTTCAGGTGTTAGCGGGCTTACCGGGTTTTCTAAAGTCTTTGGGGGGTATATTTAATAAACTGCCACAAGAACATGCATGCCACCCTTCTTAGCTCGCGAACCAGCCCTTAAAATTTTCAACAGCGCATAAACGCTTCCTGTGGAGTTTGGTGAGTTTGATTCCATAACTCTTGATTGGAAATAGTCCATATATTAACAATGAATTCACAGTATGCCCCGAAGACATGGATAAGTAAACGCTTAAACAATGTTCATTTTGCGTTTGGAGATGTTTCGTGTTTCACAGCCATAGAGAAGCACATCGTCGGCTTTATATGCAAACCTGCTTAACCCACTTTTTTAATTGAAATTTTGATGCCGTGTGGTATAGAAATATATGTGTCGTTGACCGGCATGTAGTTTTTTTTTGAATTTGAGTCTTAAAGTGCGTAAAATAACTAAATTTTTGCGTTTTCTCTTAAGCTGCAAATATGAAATATAAGGGAGTTAGCAGGTTTGCATATTAATATTTAGCATAAGAGTTGAACACTTTCATTTTGGTGCAAGTTGTAATGTTTTGGGATATTCAGCATTTGTTTAGGATGCAATACGCCTGCTTTGCCTTGTATACCCCGTTCGGGATATCTGCTTTACTACCAACCGATTTTGTTATAAAGCTCTCTAGATAGTAAAAGCTTTCTCTATCTTCGATTGGTAGTTCTGTTAATGGAGTTAATAATCGAGTTAATGTGCATTGATTTTCTGTTGCTGATGTTTACTTGTAAGCCAGCTTTTACAGCTCGATACTCAAATAATTTTAAATAAATTTTGGCCACAACAACACTTTTTTCTTGAGTTTATCCGGAAATAAGTTTTCAATTTGTAGTTATGAAAATTTGGTAAGATTCCATAGGCTAAACTTGCTAATAAGACCGATCTACATGCTAAAGGCCTTATGACATTACATTTTTAATGCATTGTTCAAGTTTTGCTGAACAGTGCCAATATTATGTAATAAACTAATTTACCAAGTGCAAAGAGTTCAGCTGTATTAAGATAAATAGCAAACTGTCAAAAATTTTAAAAAAGTTGCCGTTAAAAAATTAAGTTATGCCAAAAAAATTCAAAATAAATTAAAATTGACATTTCAAGTTTGAAATATTAAAAACGTTGCGGAATAAGCAGTTAAGGGGCATAAATCGCGGATTACAGGTTTTTGTTTGTTTTGTTTTTATGAGTCTCAAAACAAAGAGTTGACAACATTTAATAAAATAACCAAAATCATAACAAAAGAAACACTTTTACATTTTTTACAGTTTGCTCTTTCCAAAATTTGCTGTTTTTTTCTATCAATTGAATGAATAAATAAAGCAGTGTCATAAGGGCTGAAGTCAATTCTTGGCAAAGTCAATTTTTTAAAAGGAGTTAGACGTATTTTTTTAAGGAAGGAGAAATGGTTATTTTCCTTTTCGATTCGTACATATAGTAGTGCAAAGTAAGCTTTTTCTGATGCGTCACTAAATTCATGCATTTCGATTTAACAGTACGGAGTATATTTTTGCATACTTCAAAATCTGTGGGAGTTAAGGCACACATTGCCCATCGCGGACCCAGAATATAAATATTTTTTACGATTTCCAATAATTTCCGATATTTTTTAATTAGGCTTGAGTTCATCAAATTTAATTTTCATTAAATTATTTTCACTGAGGGAAGGAATTTTTACAACTTGGAGTTTTTATTAAAATTTATTGATAATTTTTCTTGGGTAATATTGGATTGAAATAAAATTTTTAAAAATGAATTTCTTAAATAATATATACAAAGATAATTTTTTCTGCTTAAAAAACTTTTCTTAGTTCACTGTGCCATAAATACATTGACATTAAAATTATATGCAACTTTTTTCTCCAGCCCATACAAATTGTATTGAAATTTAAAACTCATTTTTTTCGTAAAATTTTCAATCAAAATATTTGTATTGAAATTCCAATGAATTGCAAAAACTTATGAAAATACTTTAAAAAATGCTAATTTTTCTATGATTCAATAAATAATTAAAAATAAGTATTTGTAAGTGCTTGTAGTTTAAAGGATATCTGATGCATTTTTAATGAATGGCGATATTTTTATTAAAATGCACTTTTGCCATTGCATTCAAATGAACTTGAAATGCAAGCGCATATTTATGTGCAAATAATATAATTATTTATAATTTACTACTGTACAAACATTAAGAGTAAAATAAACGTTATAAATTTATTTTTAATATTAAAATTGCTGGCGCTTTGAACAGATGTCACTCATTCATCATTCATGTGAAAAGAGTTGTATATTTTAATAATTATTTATTTATGTTGTCTGTATTTTTAAATGAGCTGGTAATAAATACTTATGTGTGAAAAATAACTACATATATACATATGTATGTATGTAAATCAAAATAAATATCATTTACGAAAACAAAAACTGTTTGGAACATTTTTTATGGAGTGAACTTAGACAATTATTAGATAAATACTAGCAAAACTTAATCATAACCTGCTACTTAAACAAGTTTGGAAAAATACCGTATTTAGAATCCTCGAATTGGACGTTGCTACTTGGGTTGTATTAAAACAACGTCTGGTAGCTCTATATTTAACACAAACGAGAAATCAATTATTTTTTATACCTGTGAAACATGAAACGCTCAACCGCAAGACCAACCAAAAGTTTCAGGTGTTTGTGAACCAGTGCCTCTGCATTATGCCAAGTCTAGTCACGAATATCAGATTATGGACCGAAACGAATTAATTGCCTGTTTCAACAGAAATTAAGAAACTCAAGTGATACTTGATAAGAAACATTTTACGAAGACCCGGAAACGACATCACCAGAAATTCCATTGACTGGTATCCTCAAAGTTATTGTAGAGTTGAGAGACTCGAACATACATCCAGACGACAAATTCACGCCCAACTTGCTAACATAAACAAAAGCTCGGGGGGAAAAAAAATGTCTTGCGCAAGATAAATCACTTTAAAACGTCTTTGTTGAGTTCATTTGTTTTCTATAGGAACAACGGCAACACCTTTTCAACAATTTCTAACGTAAGCGTTCGCCCAGAATAATACAAGCCAATTCTAATAAAAATTTTTAGAGTACCTTGGACCGAATTTAATCGAAATACCAACATATTAAAATAGTTTCTGGGCACAAAGAATCTATTACGGCTATTTGAATTTATGGACCGATTCACACAATTTTCAATAGGCTTGTTCCTTGCGACAATAAGAACCTATGCATGTTTACACGAACAGCCGGCTGGACGTACGGACGGACGATGATCGTTAGACCCATTCAAAAACTGATTCTAAGTCGATCGTACCAATATTTTAAGGTGTTACAAACTTCATCAGAAACACATAATACTTTCTCCATTATTGCAAGAGTCTGAAAGAAAACAACTGGCGCCAAATTACGGCATTCGGTATCGATCGAAATCCTCATTTAAAATGTATTGTAATTTCAATCGATATCGAATGCAGTAATTTGGTCCCTGGATTTTAGAAATATTTGGTTCAAATTTCGCTTTATGTGTTACGAAAAAATTACGCAAATAATTCAATTTGCAACTTAATAAATCTTCAGAAAACATATTTAAAGATTCCAACAGTTCTAAATCAAATTACACAGAAAAAATTATTTTTCCAATTCAAACAAAAAATTTGTAGAATCAAACAATTTTTTGTCTGAAATCGGTCCTACAAAAATTTCGCATATTCAAACAATTTATTTGCATTTTGCTTATTGAAAAAAAACACTGATTTTTTCAAACAAATAATTTAACTGAATCAAACAAAAAGTTTACTGAAATTCATATACTAAATTTCAAAATAAAAAAAAAAAGTTTATGCACAAGCAATGACGCGCACACAAGTAAGCACTGTATGAGAAGATGACGGCAGAGCAGAGCCGGCAGCTGGCTTTGAGACACATTTTTTTTGTTGGAATAATTTTTGAACGAAGTCTTTATTTATACACACAACACAATGTTTTTTCTTAATCACTCTCTGTTGCTGTATCCTTTCCTTTGCTAAAGAAGAAATGTAACCAAAAACGGCAGCAGACCGACACGATATGTTTTTCGTCATCATTCTATTTTTGTATTTGATGTATTTAACCAAACAGTTTTAAAAAATTGAATACGGGATATTGTTTCTTGTAATGTTGTTTCTGCTATTGTTTTTCTTATAGTTGCACTTTTTTAAAGCGTCCAAAAATAGACTGTGTGTGTTTTTTGTTGTTGTTCTTATATTTCACATAAAGAAGTGTTGCTTACGATCAAATAAAAAAATGCTAAAAGACGACAACATTAAGGAGCGTAAAATATTTCATACAACATTTTTGTTGGTTAAATAAAAATCAAACAAAAATATTGTTTGAATCAGCAAAAAAATTTATAGAAATTAAAAAAATTTTCAAACAAACATTTGTTTGAAAATAATTCGGCAATAATTTTTTCTATGTACATAAATATAAATCACATAGTAAAATATTTTTAGAAATCTTATAGATTGAATTTAAATTATTATATTGACTAATCAAATAGTAAAAACAAAGAATTTACCAAATCCCATTACAACAAATTAACTTGTTGATCTCTTTTTGCTTTTTTAACTTTGAATTTAAATAAATAATGAAATAAAACACACAATCTCGAACTCGAACAACCACCCAAACCAGCAACAAAAATTTACATGCTTGATGATAACAACCCAGTAAACAGCAGCCGGCAAGTTAATCAACATGTAAATCCCTTTTAATAAAATAAAACACAAAAACATATTGTTTTTATTTCTTTTTTTTTTTTCTTTTTGTACAACAACAGAAACAAAGTGAACATTTAGTAATAATAGTAAAATTTGTAATTTTTTTCTTTTTGTTCTAATATTTACATAAACTCCGACTGACACACTGACTTAATGTCAATAATGACATACAGGCACAGCATGTGTAAGAACAGCATATCTAAGATGGTACTGATTACAGCCAAAACGAATTTAAAATACGCTGTAAGATATAATTTAAGATATGCCTTAAAGGGAATGTACACTAAAAATATGGTAAAATAGTTTACAATAAGTAGTAATTGGGGGGAATCTTAGAGCAAGACTGCACAGTGGGTAAAATTATTAAAAAATAATTTAGTTAATGACTGTTATTAAAATAATTTTTAGCTGAAAAGAATAAAAGATATTTTGAAATAGTACTGCAACCCAGCCAAAAGAGTAGAGAAATAAAAACTAGGAAACATTCAAAATATTAACAGAAGAATTAACAAAATTATAGAGAGTTTATTAAAGGTAATAATTCGAAATACAATTAAAAGTTTGCTACATTGTTTTACCTACACTAAAACACGTTTTTGTCATCGGCTTTTTCCACAATCCAGAACCCATTCATTACTAAAATTTCGAAATATTAATTCACATTTGGAGTGCCCCGGTAGGCTAGCTGGTAGTGAGCTAGTCTACCAGCCCCGGGGTTGCAGGTTCCATTCCCGCCAAAGGCTCTGGGTTCTTTCCTGCAAGCAAGCGTACTGCTTCACGGGATTAGCATAGAATTATATAAAAAAAAGGACTCGGAGCTGAACCGAACCATGTCATAAAATATAAAACATATAATATGTATTTCAAAACTGGTGCAATATTCTCCGCAAAGTTAAACTTTATACAGTTCTACACGCAAAGAAAAAACATGGTTGTGGTAAGCATATTCTAAGAGCAACATATTATAATTAGATTCATGATTGTAGTCACCATATTACGATTATTATTGAATCATATTATGACCAAATATATTCGTCATATTGCATCATAATATTATTCCCTGAATCATATTATTATCTTGTTAATCATACTTAGATAAGAAGTAATCATATTATTGACATGTTAATCATAATAAGATAATATGTAGTCATATTATTATCATGTAAATCATAATGAGTTGAAAAGTTATCACATTATTGTTATGTTAATCATAACAAAATTAGAAGTAATCATATTATGATGCATACAGTGGTGCTGTCACAACAATTAAAAAAAAAATAAATTTTTTGCATCGATTTTTTATTTTGTGAAACTTTACAATTTGTTTAATGTTAATGCAATTTCGCTATTTTTTTAAATTGTTGTTTTAATTTGTATATTTTTTTCGTAATTGAACAACTATTTTTATAGGAATATAAAACAAACGACACAACTGATGGAAAATTATTTTACAAATGGCGCTAACAAAATATTATTAGAGTAAAAATATTTTGAATGCATCTTAAACATATTATGATAAATGTATAGAAAGTTATCATGTTATGGCTATTAAATATCATGATATGGTTGTGAGTAATATAATATGTTTTTAAAGTTATCATTATTTAGTTGTTAGAAAAATAATTTTTTTTCGGTCAACAATACTCAAATTTATAATTGCGATAAACATTAATATGTTTACAGAAACTACAATATTGTTAATATTAAATAAAAATAACAATTATTTGTGTACGACAACAATATATTGTTACATTAAACATAGTGTTGTTGCCGTAACATGTTCATCCATATTTTTTCTCTGCGTGTATTGTTTATTTCCACTTTTTCCGTTAAGTACGTTGTTACAGTAAAATATAAATTGATGCGATAAATTTTCGAAAATAAAACTCTGGCTTTTTGGAGTCAGCACGTCTACAGATTTTAAGGGAGCATATTTAAAAGTTTAAGGCCCGTTTTCACAACTTACCGATAGCTAAAAGTACACTTTAACCGGCCTTATAAAAAGTGTTCCGTTGTTAAAACTTTATTTTAACCTAAAGTGAGCGATTAATTAAATTAAGGTTAATCCTACCTGGTAGGTTAAAGTATAGTTTAAATAATGGACCACTTTTAATAAGGCCATTTAAAGTCTACTTTAAGCTATCGGTAAGTTGTGAAAACGGGCCTAAAAGTGAGTATTTGCTCCGACAGTTCCGCTTGCCTCCCAATATATATTGTTGCAATAAACATAGTGTTGTTGCCGTAACCATGAACAACCATATTTTTTCTCTGCGTGTAATAGTCAATTCCTTGCAGCATTTGTTAATCCTTAAAAACTTACTTGGAACTATAGGCCTCACTTGCTACTGAACTAAACTACACAAGCAGTTTGAAAACAACAGATACATATTTGTTTTAGTGAATACTTAACATTTTTACATTTACACAAACATGAATTATACGTTTTTCATATCGAGCCCTAACCGCGAAAATAACGCAAGCGACATGATTTTCAATTTTCGTTTTTTTTTTTTTAATAAATGACTTTATTGGCAACACTTGCATCATCTCCTAAAATGTCATGGTCACATAAAGTACCGTTACGATTGTATAGCAAAAACAATTTTAATGTAAGCGACAAATTTCATACAATATTTATATGAAATAAAATAAAAAAGCTCTCTCCTGTAAAATTTGATTTTTGGCGCTTACGTTATTTTCGCGGTTAGGGGTCGTTATGTTTGTTTAACCGTTTGTGGTGTTACTTTAGCCCTTAAGTATCAAAAATTTCCAACAAAATAGCTAAGGCTGAAATTTCATAAGACTTCCATAAACAGAGGAACAGGCATGACTTTTTTTATCTAACAGTCAAGACTTTTACGAGTTCGTCTATTATCCAAACAAACTCAAAGTCATGCCTCTTTCCTTAAACAAAAGAAGTCATAATGTTAATTCAGTCTAAGTAGCAGCTTATTTACATCGGACAATCAAATATAGGAAATTGTTTAAGAAAGAAACAGTAAATTGCATACCAAAATCCGTACGTGAGAAGGCACCCGATAGAGGAAGTAACAAAACCCCTATGGAAAAGATTTTTTACTTAATCCTTACCAGGTGATGGTATGATGGGTCAAATTGATTACCACATATCATTCATTACTAAGCCATTAAGTATTTTTTTTTTTTTTTTTTGTAGTCTTTATCTACTGTACGGTACCAAAGACAGAATGAACAACCAACGCACTGCCAAAAGCACCATCAAAATAAACCAAATCAATTGACAATGAAATTGTTAAACAAATTTGTTCGACATTTTGTTGTCAGTCAACAAATATTTAAAAACCAAAAAAAAAAATAGAAAATTTAGAAAGAAAAAGAAAAAATATAAAAGTTTTTTGTCACAAGAATACAAACATACGCAAACACAATTATTTGATTGAGCTTAAATGTGTAGGAAAACAACCCAGTACCCTGCAGACAAAGTAACTAATATTTAGCTAGAAATATACCAGTTGTTATTTACTTTAAACTTTTTACAATTTTGATTTCTTTTTATATATCAAACTGTTGTATGCAACGTTGGGTTGTCATAGGAGCCCAACTTGTTAATAATGGACGTTGCGTAGAGTCGATCAGAAAGATAGAGTACCACTTTTCGCATCACTAATGGTTCAGTTAGCTGAGTGTAATAGTAGCATAACCTTACCGGTAAAAAGTAATACCAATCTATTTCTTAAAGATTGAGACGTAACATATTATTGCTAACTTAAATCTTTCTAATTGGTATACAAAGAACAAAATAATTCAGCTGATTTGCAACGTTACCGTTACTCTCCACTAACTGAGTCTTAAGCCATAGTTACATATGTAGCACATTTCACACTCTGACAGAAAAGTTAGTAAAGTGATATTTGACGCTTACGCTGTTTCCTTAGAAGAACTGGTAAGGAAAACCGCGGTAAATAAAAACTTGAAAGGTACTCTTTAGAAAAACGAGCTAAAGTAGATGAAAAAGGACGTATGTACGTGTAGAGCGAAAGCTGCAAAATTCTTAAAAAAGTAATGAAAGCGAACTAACTAAACTCCAAATTCACGAATGAAGTGTAATACAAAAAAGTCCATTGACTGCAAAAAAATTAAATTATAAACTATTTGAGCCCCATCGTTTATTTTGGACCATCCTGTATATTTGAAATGAAAACCTTTTGTATCACAATCGGACATCAATGTAATATAGAAAAATATATAGACATTAAAGCTCCATTAAGAACTAAATTTGGGCTTAACTTCTTATCTAGTCTCTTTAAAAGAGTTATTTCAGAAAGCGTATGACACTAACCACACGAACTTAAGGGCGATGCGTGATTCTAACAACAATTCTTAGCTGCGCGTGTAAACATTTATTGCTGTGTGAAATTTTCTTTTTAGCAAACAACAAATGAAATAATGTTTTTCACAAATGTAATACAAAATTTCATTTAACGCTATTTTATTTTGCGTAAATAGAACTCAAATACAGGAAGTAAAAAATAAATTTGACGACTACAAATTCTACAAGTGTAAACAAAGAATAAAAAAGTAAAGTAAACAACTGATTTGGGAGCTTCAAGTTAAGAGGAAAACAAGATTCACAATTCGAATTCTTGATGCTTTTTATATTCATTTTCGTCGCACTTTTCATTTTCATTTGCAACATGATGTGGAAATAATCGAATATCAACAAAAATTTATGAAAAAAAACACTTGTTTCTCAATGAGGAGTTAACAGGAGACACATGTTGCAAATGTGTTGCTTTATTTTTTGTTTTTTGCTGAGCTTATTTTTCGTTTTTGTGGTGGTTGCTGCTTTTGCTGCAGCTTTCGTTGCCTGTCACTAATGATGAGGGTGATATTGTCTTGTTTTTCTTCTTTTTTTTTTTTTTTGAAAAGGCACCAATATTTTCTGCATTATTGGGGAATGATTCTATAAGCGTTTTTATGTGTGACAAAGATTATTAACCTTTTAGTAGTACACTCGAAGAAAAATGTTATTTATATTGGAAATCATTTCAAAATAATAAAGTATGTTTTTCTGGCAAAATTAAAAAAAAAATATAAAGTAAAAAATATAATCAAACATCAATCCTTAAACCAAATTGTATTTTAACATTTGGTAGATCGAAATTTGCTTTCCTGAATGATTATCCATTTTAATTGATTTTACATGTTTTTTCCTTTACTTCTGTTTTTTCGTACTTTCGTCAAGAATTTTTCTTGAAGTCCAAGTACATTTTTTGTTTTTTTCACTTTGTCTTTCTCTTTTCTGTTGACCTTTTTCAGCACAACTTGAAGGACAAATGTACACATAGAGCTCGTGCCTTAGCTTTAACAATAATTAGTATTGTGGTTATTTTGTTGAACTATTTATGGTTTTTAATCCAAATTTTAATATTTTTAATTAGGCTTAAGTTCATGAAATTTAATTTTTATTAAATTATTTTTGTGAAGAAAGGAATTTTTACAACATGAAAATTAATTAAAATTGTTATTGATAATCTTTCATTCTTGACGTGGCTCGGGCTCGAACCCTGGCCGGCAGGTTACCATGACATGTTTCGATCGCAACCACTCGATCTCCTCAGATGGATTTGCCGTCTTACACTCGCAGCCATCGACGACTGCTGACGTCACTAGTCAAACATCAATCCTTAAACCAAATTGTATTTTAACATTTGGTAGATCGAAATTTGCTTTCCTGAATGATTATCCATTTTAATTGATTTTACATGTTTTTTCCTTTACTTCTGTTTTTTCGTACTTTCGTCAAGAATTTTTCTTGAAGTCCAAGTACATTTTTTGTTTTTTTCACTATGTCTTTCTCTTTTCTGTTGACCTTTTTCAGCACAACTTGAAGGACAAATGTACACATAGAGCTCGTGCCTTAGCTTTAACAATAATTAGTATTGTGGTTATTTTGTTGAACTATTTATGGTTTTTAATCCAAATTTTAATATTTTTAATTAGGCTTAAGTTCATGAAATTTAATTTTTATTAAATTATTTTTGTGAAGAAAGGAATTTTTACAACATGAAAATTAATTAAAATTGTTATTGATAATCTTTCATTCTTGACGTGGCTCGGGCTCGAGACAAAGTGAAAAAGGAAAAAACATGTAAAATCAATTAAAATGGATAATCATTCAGGAAAGCAAATTTCGATCTACCAAATGTTAAAATACAATTTGGTTTAAGGATTGATGTTTGACTAGTGACGTCAGCAGTCGTCGATGGCTGCGAGTGTAAGACGGCAAATCCATCTGAGGAGATCGAGTGGTTGCGATCGAAACATGTCATGGTAACCTGCCGGCCAGGGTTCGAGCCCGAGCCACGTCAAGAATGAAAGATTATCAATAACAATTTTAATTAATTTTCATGTTGTAAAAATTCCTTTCTTCACAAAAATAATTTAATAAAAATTAAATTTCATGAACTTAAGCCTAATTAAAAATATTAAAATTTGGATTAAAAACCATAAATAGTTCAACAAAATAACCACAATACTAATTATTGTTAAAGCTAAGGCACGAGCTCTATGTGTACATTTGTCCTTCAAGTTGTGCTGAAAAAGGTCAACAGAAAAGAGAAAGACAAAGTGAAAAAAAAAACAAAAAATGTACTTGGACTTCAAGAAAAATTCTTGACGAAAGTACGAAAAAACAGAAGTAAAGGAAAAAACATGTAAAATCAATTAAAATGGATAATCATTCAGGAAAGCAAATTTCGATCTACCAAATGTTAAAATACAATTTGGTTTAAGGATTGATGTTTGACTAGTAAGACGGCAAATCCATCTGAGGAGATCGAGTGGTTGCGATCGAAACATGTCATGGTAACCTGCCGGCCAGGGTTCGAGCCCGAGCCACGTCAAGAATGAAAGATTATCAATAACAATTTTAATTAATTTTCATGTTGTAAAAATTCCTTTCTTCACAAAAATAATTTAATAAAAATTAAATTTCATGAACTTAAGCCTAATTAAAAATATTAAAATTTGGATTAAAAACCATAAATAGTTCAACAAAATAACCACAATACTAATTATTGTAAAAAATATAATAAAAATATTCCTTATTTTATCCATACATGATATATATATATATATATCCTCTATCATATTATTATATTTCATTTATAAATATTCCAAAGCACCACAGTAAAATGCATCTAATTTGCAAAAATCTAAATTATTTACATACAAAGATGATGTACATCGCAAAAGAAAAAATTTGATACCCATATTGCCCTATTTAAAACAAAGGGTTACCACCCCATTGCATTTTTGTCAAAACGCGAACTAGCACGAATTTTAAAAAAAGCTGAGACACGTATTTAATTAAATCGGCTTAAGATTGAAATATGTTAATTTGGCACTTTTATTACAAACAACCCCGAACAAAAAATTCAAAACCCGTTCTTTTTTACAGAAAATCCTTAAAAATAAAAGGGCGTGAATGATCGTCCTTGGACAAATTGTATATACAGTTGGACGCGCCTTTCTCAGGATACCCGTATTGTAAGGAAAAAGATTCTCAAATTAGCAGAACATGCTAAAATATACCCTTTTTCAAAATGAACCAGCAGCCGTATTCTGTAACACGCTAAAGCTAAATCTCTATCGCTAAAAATCTATAATGTTGATTTAGCGATTTTTGTCTACGAATGCATTTCTGTAACGTGCTTTGCTAAATTTCGCAATGCCATAAACATTTAATTCGCCGCAATTTTAGCTTTTAATGTCATCGCTAAATTTTTTAAATTTTGTATTCTCTAAGGCATTTTAGCGATCGAGATTTAGCTTAGCGAGTTACACAATACGGCTGCAGCTCACGAGAGGTCAAAGCTGGAGCCGAAATATTTTAAATGTCATCTTAAAAAAGTCCAAGGTTCGTTTTGAGGGGGGTACACCTTCGCTTCCATACAACTTGAGTCGCTCTAATAAGCATGTACAAATTTAAGGCTTTTAATTAGAAGCAAAAAGCACAGCTAAGCAATCCATACCACTTGCCATTCTTGTTGTTTGTATTCATTGCTGTAATTCAGCGCGAATTAATAAAAGCAAGTAAAAAATTGTGGCAAAAAAGTGTGTGCATAGCTGCTGTTACATGTCTTCATAACTGTATTTTAAATAATAATATCGATATTGATATCGATAGTTTTCCAGCACTACCATAATTATTAGCTTTTTTTTATCAAATATTTACTTAATAAAATCACAGATATAAAATCTGAGCAATCACAGAGTTTTGAAACAACAATTAAGTTTAAGGTGAATATATGAGTTTATAAATTGTCTGCCTTTATTGTCATGTGTATGACTTAAAAACAGATTTGTTGGTGAATGAAATTCGAATTTTTTCCTCATATGTACCCCCAACAATGTTTATCTTTAATATATTTACTACCAGACGAGTACAAACAACTAAACTGAGTACAAAATTCAAGAAATTGCAAATATTTTGTAAATGTGAATTTATGTTCAGTATTAGTTTTATGTGCCAATTTTTTTCTGTTAACTTTTTTTTTTTAAAGAAAATCCAAAGAAAAATTCGCATAAAAACTCCCCACGGATTTCTGATTTTTTTTGCTGGGCTTATTTGAAGTATTTTTTTATTTGGTTTTTTGAATATAAGAAAACACGAGAATGCTCTTTAAAAAAATTTATATTTTCATTTTATTGCAATTTAAAAATAATTTATGGACAGGATGGCCTATAAACAAAAATGTGTATTAAAAGAATTTGAAATGTTGCTGAAAGGAAAGAAAACTGGAACGCTAATTTTAGAATAGACAAAAAATAAGACACAGAAAAGGAAGTTTATATTATTTAATAGGGAAACTACAAAAGGAAATATTAACAGCCTGGCCCACGGTGTCGATCGACAACTTAAGCGAGCAAAAAAACTCACTCCTTATCAGGCGCGGATCCAGCTTGGGGGGGGGAAATTTTTTATGATACAAAAAAAAATTTGTTTTTAAAAGTTTATTAAAAGCAATTTGTGTATATTGTATTAAAAAAACTCAAAAGAAACTTATCTTTTTAAATAAGCAATTTATGATTTCCTTGTGAGGCAAATTTAGATAGTACAGTCTATGTTCAGTTTGTCATTGTTGATCTGAGCCATGTTTTTATTTGACGAAGGGTAGGAAATGACCTCTCGCTCGTAGCATTACTTACGAGCATTGAAACGAAAATTTGAAATATTTTTCTTAGATTTAGTTTATTAAAGCATCTACAACGTTATCTGATAGATTTTCAGATAATTTCCATGTTTGTTGCCAATGCTACAGTTCAGGCTAAAGTTTAGATGTTAGCAGGTGTATATCTCGAGTTGTGGTTTTAAAAGTTTTATATCTGTATATGACTTGATTACACTTTGAGTAGAAGTTTTGGTATGTTCAATACATTAAAGATATCTATTGGAAAGGTGTTTTGAGATCTTTTAAAATAAATTCAATAAGAGAATGAAACCTACAGCTCGGTAGAAATCTTCAACATTTTGGATGTGATTATTTCGTTCAAATCTTGTTTTTTAGGTTGGCACCACGATTTGAACGCAAATAACTTTAACTTTTTTAAAAATCACTTTAAATTGTTCTTCGGCTCTATTTCTTTTTTCTTCAAGGCACATTATTAAAGTTTTGATAAGGCTTGATCCTTTTTGAAGATCTATATCGTGCTTTTGTAAAATGATACTAAGCGGCTGTGTTACAATAAGTATCACACTTAATATGTTTATTCCGCAAATAAATTCAAAAGTTCAAGTGAGTTCCTTAATATAAGGCTCTTGATGAAGTATCTCTACCTTTCCACTCAGATATTTTTTCCAAAGCTTCTACTATATGATGTACACTTGTTGCAAAGTGTAAAGCTTAGCCGTGACGGTCCACCCATCTTGTCTCGCATAATGTAGAGAGTTTGGCTCCCAAATACTTTACTAAAAACGTGTTTTGCCTGATTTACGGGAAATAGCAAGGCGTTTGTTTCGCATTTGTCGCGGTTGCCAGAATTTTTTAACAGCTTCATTTTCTGCTGACATCAAACGACACCCATCAGTTCCAACTCCTATACAATTTTTTAGGTCAAGACTAAAATTTGTCAAAGTTTTAAGAACTGTTGATGATAGTGCCATCGCATCAATTGACACACTGCGTCATTATAAATATCTTGTGAAGGCTCTTCAAATGCTTTTACAACAAAGCCAAAACAATTCTTGCCTAACAACTTTTTGTTGTATGTTGAAATATTTAAAAGATAAGGAAATCTGGCTTTTCCCCGACAAAGCCGTGCGTTCGTCAAAAATTATCGAATAGGATTTTTTTCATATAACACATACATATATACATAAATATTGCAAATACTAAGGCTTTTTAATAATTCAACCGCACGCATTTTCAAGTCAAACGTTAACTCTTTGGTTAGAGATTCAATAAAAAACAAAAAAATACTCATTGAAAATTTCGTTAGAGATTCAATAAAAAAACAAAAAAAAAACCTTGCTAGGATTTCCAAAAATTTTGTACATTAATAAAAGATAATATTAATGGGTATTCTAGTATTATCGAAATAAACAAAACATATTTTTATAATTTACGGGGGGGAAATTTCCTTATTTCACCCCCCCTGAATCCGCGCCTGACTCCTTATCGTTATCCACTAGTCGGGCCGTTCGCAAAATCATTTGATTTCAAAAATCACACTTGTGATATTGTGGTGTTTCGTTTTTGTGTTTTTCGGTTTAGTTTACTGTTGCCGAAAAACACAAGCACGGTATGATTTTCAGAGCACCACGAAATTACAATTATGATTTTAAAAGCTCGTTATATGAAATACCGTGATTTTCAGAACAGGCCTGATTAATTACCAGTGGAGTGGACTTTAGGTTATCCATCTTCCTTTACGACAGTATATGCCATCATTGGTTAAATGCTATAGTATTTACCACAGAGCATACAGAGACGTCACGAGACGGAAGATTTTGCGTTTTTTCCGTCTCTTTCTTCTAAAGCTGCCCTTTTTGAATTTTTTGTTTTGATTACGCAGTTCGTGTTGATAGTAGCGGCCTGTTTTTACACATTGCCACTTCACTACCAAAAAAACTTTTTCTTTCTCTTTCTTCGAAAGCTGCCCTCGCAAATGATTTGGACAATTTTCATACGTCACTTTTTTCATCTCTGTATGCTTTGTGCCTCAAAGCGTCCTTTTTGCAATGTTTGTAAACAGCACAAAGCATACAGAGATGAAAAAAATGACGTATGAAAAATGCCCAAATCATTTGCGAGGGCAGCTTTCGAAGAAAGAGAAAGAAAATGTTTTTTGGTAGTAAAGTGGCAATGTGTAAAAACATGCCGCTACTATCATCACGAATTGCGTAATCAAAACAAAAAATGCAAAAAGGGCATCTTTCGAAGAATAAGACAGAAAAAACACAATATTTTCTGTCTTGTGACGCCTCTGTGTGCTCTGTGGTATTTACTATAATCCCAAAAGTATACTATAGTAAATTACTAAACCATTTTTCACTTGCTATGTTGCAAGACCATTTGCAATCATTTATGAACTACACTATTGTAAATACATCTTGCTCCCCAAAAAAAAAAAAAAAACAAAAAAAAATTGCATTGGGGTGTTCTTTTAAAGAAATGTTACCATACAAATATTAACAGGCCTGTCGCAGAAATCAATTCCGATCGAAAGTGGAAGTGATTTCGTATCTTGCTTCACATAAAGTGAAATCTCTTTTGATCGGAATTGATTTCTGTGACAGTGTTGGTATTTCAAGTAATATTAAATAAATAATATCGTTTAATATTCCACGCCACTGTCGACAACAACAGCACAAGCGACTGATTTTGACATTTGTGACCGCATAATATTTCATAGTGGGACGCAAATTTGTATGAAAACTATTACGTTGTCATTAACTTGCTTTGTTGGTCGTCTTTACGTGCTGAAAATGTAAGTCGGGCGCAAATCAATCAAATGGAAGCAAGTTCGATATCGTAGGCTATGCTGTAAATAAAGTTAAAGTTTTTTTGTCTTGGGACTTAAGAACAACAGAAAAAATTGTCAAGTCTGGAACAAAACAAATTCAAAAAGAATCCAAAAGCGTCAAATACATCCCGGAAAAGTCACAGCTTGGTGTAAATTTTGTAAATGGCCTAAGAAAACGCCAACGCTAAAAGTTGACGTTTACCAACTTCTTTTGGCCTGAGTTGGATAATAAGGACACCAACACCATATGGTTTCAACAGGATGGTGCGACGTGCCGCACAGCTCATGCTACTTTGTACAATCTGGATTAGCTATTTGAGACATTTCATATGGATGTGATATAAGCCAAACACCTAGATCGTGCTATTTAACACTGTTTAACGTTTCTTGTGAGGTTTTATTAAGTCTATGCAAATAAGCCACAAATCCTAGCGGCTCTCAAAGCCATCATAACAAATAACAGTCATAACAGCCTGATTTAAACGCCAGAGTCATAAAAAATATACATTTCGGATGGACGCCATCCAACAAAGACGCACCACACATTTGACGGTGTTAAATATAATACATTATGGCATCGATAGGACATTTAAACGAATAAAAATTTGAAATTGCAATTACAAGATTGTTTAATTTGCAAAAGTACTAGTTTGTATTTAGATATTTCGAAGCAAAAGGACTTCTATAGCAATTCACACTGACAAAAGTTATTAATCTCGAAGGATTTTTGATAAAGAAGATTGTCCCCTTTGACACTTTCTAAAACAAATCAGTGCCTTAAAAGGGCTAGTAGGTTCGTAACTAAAAGCCAGTTATTGTCATTTACATTTAATATATATATTTATAAATATATTTGGTTTTCGATCAAACCAACACCCCTCTAATATTTAAAAAAATTCTACTTCACTACCAGTTAAATTTTGATTTAACAACTCCAGACCATGTTCATTTGTATAAACAAAAAATTAAATAATATATTGCATATCTTTAATGTTGTGATTTAAAAATAGATTTTGTGAAAATATTTTAAATATTTGTTTTTGTATCTTGTTTGCTAAAAAGTCATATCGTTTGTAGCTGTGCCCCAACTAGGTCATAATTACTAGATTTCATTGGAATTTGTACAACATAAATTTATCAAAAGTTTAAATTTTACCGTAAAGACATTTTTAAATATTTTGTTATGCTTGAACACTTCAAAAGACACTTAACTACCGAATATATTTCGCTTAGAATCTAAATGTCTTGTAAGTAAATAAAATGGAAATAGTAAATAGAAATAAATCTTAAATAAGCTGCTTAACCTTCAAATGCTCTAATTATTTTTAATGTTGAATATTTTTCAAATGATTTACAAACTAATTAATTAGAAATATTTATTTTACTCTCCTTTTTATAAAGGGAATTTAAATTACAAAAACATATAAAAGTTTTCAGTAACTTCTTGTTTTTTAGTTATTAATTATCATTATCTTTCGTTGTTTGAAAACGATTTAGTGGGCCAAATGAAAAACTTGTCTTAAACTTGTTCTTGCCAAATGTCCCTTTTTGCTTAAAATAAACATTAGGATGGATACAGTAACATCGTCTCAGAATTTTAAAAAGACCCTAAATTCATAATTTATGATAGCTAATTGCCATATTTTACAAACTGAATTACAAAATCAATACATCCACAGGAAAAGGAATTAATTAATTAAAATTTAACATTTATTAAAGACTAGCTGACCCGACAGACGTTGTCCTGTCTAAATTTGAATAAATTTGTTTCTTCACGACCAACAAAAAAATACGTTAAATGGGCGTGGTCAATGTTCATGCATCTTTTCTGAACTTAAGACATTATTCGTACTAAGTTTGAGCGGAATTTATAAACAAAATATAAAAAAATTTAAAATCCCATGCAAAAACACAATTTTAGTTTTTTCCGAATTTTAAAATTTTCCAAGCATTTTTTCCAATTTTTCTTTCCATAAAATCATTTTGCGGACAATTCACACATTTCAAAAAAAAAAAATTAGCAAAATCGGTCAGACCGTTCTCCAGTTATGCGCCTAGCAACGGACAGCATTTCATTTTTATATATAAAAAGATGGAAATTAGGGTTATAACTTTTTTTTGAGTGCAAAATACCACTCCAGCACCATGTGGGGAATTTTGTTCTGATAATAAGAAACAGGGTCTTAAGCTGATTCGGTGAAAAAAGTTTCCGCACCGTAGGCGATTTCGGAAACTCCATATTATGGTGAATTTTATTTTTGGAAATTGAAACCCATTTGTTTTTGCATTAGAATTATGTAAAATGGTTAAATGTTGAAGATTATATTTGAATTTAAACAAAAACGAACTTATTTAAGACAAGAGCCACTGATTTAATGATGCAAATAAAAAATAAAAACAAAACTTCACGAAAGAGGAAAAGTGACACCCTATTTTATTATGCCCCATACGGATATGAGGTGGTATTTTTGATATTTGCAAAAAATGCAAAAAGTTATATCCCTAGTGGAAATTTTAAGGGCCGATGATGATTTTGAATAAAACACAAATTATTGTAATTTCTTTTTATATTGATAATATTGGTATGGTTCAATTATGAATGGAACAAAATATCGGCCAAATGGCCGCCGCAACTTCGGCAGCACACCTCCATTCGATGGTCCAAATTTTCTATGACACTGAGGCATAATTGAGGTTCTATGCCGTTAATGTGCCGAATTATCTGATCCTTTAGCTCTTGGATTGTTGCTGGCTTATCGACGTACACCTTTTCTTTCAAATAACCCCAAAGAAAAAAGTCCAACGGTGTCAAATTAAAAGATCTTGGCGGCCAATTGACTTCGCCACCACGTGAGATAACACGGTCATTGAATTTGTCGCGCAAAAGAGCCATTGTTTCGTTAGCTGTGTGGCAAGTCCACATCCATATCTTCCAATTCGGGCCATAAAAAGTTCGTTATCATCTCACGATAGCGAACACCATTAACAGTAATTGCTTGACCGGCCTGATTTTGGAAAAAATACGGCCCGATGATGCCGCCAGCCCATAAACGGCACCAAAAAGTCACTATTTGTGGGTGCATTGGTTTTTCGACAATCACTCTTGGATTATCATTCGCCCAAATGTGTCAATTCTGCTTATTGACGAATCCATTGAGGTGAAAATGTGCCTCATAACTAAAGATGATTTTCTTCGAAACTTGATCATACACTGCTGCCATTTCTTACCACCATTCTGACCACTGGCGGCGTTTGGAATGGTCAAGAGGCTTTAGTTCTTGAGTCAGTTGCACCTTGTAAGAGTGTAAATGCAAGTCTTTATGCATAATGTTCATCAATGACGAGCGTGAGAGGTGCAATTGTTGCGCACGACGACGAGTTGAGGTGGACGGCTCTTCAGCCACACTATCGCGAATAGCAGCAATATTTTCTACAGTACGAGCTGTACGAGCATGCAGTGGTGTTTTCACATCTCCTACAGACCCGCTTTGCTCAAATTTTTGAACGATTTTGCCGATTATACGCACATTTTGACGATTCAATTCACCGAAAAAATCACGAAGTACACGATATGCATATTGATTTGAACGGCTGTTTTCATATGAAGCCTGAATAACTTTAACGCGTTGCTCGATTGTGCATCTTTCCAATGTTCAAATTGCGTTGGTCTGATATTGAGAAATGTCAAATGAAATATAGAAAAAAACTTCACGTTTAGGTGTGGTTCACATTTAACATCGGCGCTTAAAATTTTAAATATATTTCAAAATACTACTTCTTCGAGCAAAAGCATTACTTCAACTTTTAACAACAATTGCCTACTGTATGCATTACTTAGTAGTCTAAAACTCTCTCAGAAACTGCCTCTTTTGTCTATCTTTCTTTCTCTGCAACTAAAGAAGCTTTTTAAGCCTGATAGAACTTGAAACATTGCAGTAAAGTTAGAGCAACATGTCATGTATATTGAAATAACAATCCGAATAATGTTGAATGAAAGTTATTTCAAGTTGAAACAACGTGAATTTCAGGTAGAATAAAATTGGTTTGAATGTGATATAACAGTGAGAAGAAGCTTCGGAGACAACATAAGCATTTCTTTAAGAATAATTTAAAACACTTACCCCTGTTACACATGTTTCACTTATTTGTCAACAGAAGCATCAGCATAATGGCCCGATATGGTTTTCGTCATAATTCTACTTGGAAAATTTTATGTACTATTTAACTTAATAATTTTAACTAAAAGAATACGGAAATTTTCTTCTTTTTATAACATATTTTAAACATGAAAATAAAAAAAAATTATTACAAGTAAATTTTTTTTTTTTTTTTTTTTTTTACTATGATTTTTAATCAAAATTTCGCCATGTTAACTTATCATTGATATGTACCTTAGGGTGGCAGCTAAATGTATGGAGCAATTTTTTTGTATTAATATTGATGTCTCCCGGTCGGAATATTGTGCCACATGGTCTAAAACTGATGTGGAAAAAATTTCAGCCAAATCGGATAACTTTTACCCCTGCCCCTTTGAGGTCAAAGTTCAAATGATAAAAAAAAAATTTCCATACAAGCAAAAAATTTTTTTTTTCGATTTTTTTTTTTTTTTTTTTTTTTAATATTAGTAAGCTTTATAAGCTTATTAACAACAAAAAATTTCATTTCGATCGGACAAGATTTTCAGTTTCAAAAGTGACTCTGAAAAAAAAATTTGAGGCTTGTTAGGGGCTTCCTCTAAAAAATTAAAAAAAAAAAAATTTTTTAGTTTTGATAAGCACACATTAAAGATTTTTTGTTGCTCTTAATACCAGGTTTTTTAAATTTTTTTTTAAAAAATTTTTTTCGACATCGCATTTTTGTTCTAAATTGGGGTAAAAAACTGGAAATATTAAGTTTTTGGCCCTTTTTAAGAGCATGATTACTAGGGTGCCAGCTAAATTTAAACTTTGGATTTTCAACATCTCCCGGGCGGAATTTTGTGCCACATGGTCTAAAACTGATGTGGAAAAAATTTCAGCCAAATCGGATAACTTTTACCCCTGCCCCTTTGAGGTCAAAGTTCAAATGATAAAAAAAAATCCAAACAAGCAAAAAATTTTTTTTCGAATTTTTTTTTTTTATCATTTGAACTTTGAATATTCAAAATATATGTATGAAGTGCCAGCCAGCAACAGCAAAGAAGTTAACTTGCTGAATTTAAGCGCATGAAAAGCCAAAAAAAACTTAAACAAAATTTATTACTTACTTAAGTTGTTGCGTTGCTGACTGTTTAAGCAAAGAACATACACATAGCGAGACTAAAAAAATTATTTACTCTCTCTTTTTCTGCTTTTACTTTTTTGCTTTTGCTTACCCTCTATCAAAGTAATAAAAGGCATTGAAAAATACAGTTTTTTAATTTGCAGCAAAAAATGTAAACAAAGCAAAAATTTCGTTGCTGTTGCTATTTTAAAGCAAGCAATTTAAACACTGCTTTCTACTTTCTACTGTTTTGAAAAAGGGTCAGCGGTTTTTGATAGCCATGGATGAAATTTTATATTTTATGTTATCGATAAATATGTTTGTGTGGTGGATTCCTTTTTGCTAAAATTGTTTTTATTTGATAAAAATTTTAGTTCAAAAGCTGATCTCAACAAAAACTTTGGCGATTGAAACGCGATAACTTGAACTTAGAAACGTACAAACATACATATATAATCTACAGAGAGTATCAAACATCATGCACGTGTCCCAAAGAAAAAACATTATAACGGAAATCTATTTTAATGGCCAATTTCACCAATTCTATTTTAAAAACAATTTATATGTGCATACATATGTACATTAGGGCCGTTGGGGTGTAAATGGGGCTGATTACCTGTAGCTAGCTTGCGTACGTTGTCTAGAATTACAAAGTGGCCGGGAATCTCACTCAAGTGGTTGATTGAGACAGGTCAGTTAGCGGTTGGTGCGCACACACTCACTCACTTCACGTACTAGAAAAAACCCACCCTTATTTTTTGGTGGTTCATGGCTCTTTCAATTTAATTAATAAAAAATAACACTTTTTCCACCCTTTGTTTCTCAATTTTTCTAATTTTAATTTCTTTATTCTTTCACTTTGGCCCAGTTCACAATTTATTTAATAATTTTTTTTTATTTATTATCTGCCGGCGTCTGGCTGGTTGAAGTTTTATTTTTCAAGTAAAAATGCGAATTCATTCTACAGGTGGCGTTAAAGCACAGCTGAGCCACATATTACATGAGGTGTTGCCAGATGCCACCACCACATGTAGTCCCGTTGCACCCGGTCAAAATAGTGGGAAAACTAACGTCCGGTTTACACCAGCCAGACGCCAACAAGTGCTATAACTTTTTTACACTTTTTGCGAATATCAAAAACTGCATAGTATAGTCGTGTAGAATATTAAAGGTTATTAATAAAAAATATGATAATTTTTTCGGATTGTTAAAAAAGTGCACGCAGAGATCGGGTTTAAGTTTGAAAACAACAATTTTACTCGCGGAAATTTTAAAAATATACACCTGATATTTGTATAAATTCGTATACGTATTACTTAAATGCTATTTTGGAATTTATCCACTGCTTTAGATTTAAAAATTTTCCTACGGTTTACAATTCATCGCGGTTTAAATCTTCGTAAAAGGTTTTAGAAATTTGCTTCCCTGCGTAAGGTTTTTTTCGCAAAACGGCGGGAGACAGGTGTTTTCATAACTAAAACATTCTTGGTCACTACGTGGTACTACAGTACTTTTCGCTTATAGTCACTTCCTTAAGTTGCAACCATAACGTGGACTATATCGCTAATGTGACTATAAGGCTAATTCACATATCGTTACTTTAATATAGAAAAGCCCTAACTAACGTTTTCCTTACTTTACAGGAATAGTTAAAATAATAACAACATATTTTATAACTGATACCAACGGCAAAAACGAAGTTTTTACGAGTAGAGAGTTGATGACAAAAATTAAATGATTTAATTTATTCTTTCTTTGGATGGATTTTTGATTCGAAAACTAAAAAGAATTGAGTAAATTTTGCTAATGTGACTATAACGCTATTAATTTGCTTTACTTTTTCCCTTTGACTACTGTGGATAAATGGCATATATGGCAAATGTGCTTATATCGCTAATGGACTATAACGTAAATACTTTATATTAAATTAACTTATAGCGGAAAAATAAACAGATAAAATGGAATATATCGCTAATGTGACTATAAGCGTAGTGACTATAAACGAAAAGTACTGTATGCCAAAAATTTGGTTATAGCCCTAATGTACATATTTAAATGTAGTTTTTCATTAATTTTATTTTTATTTGGCATGAAAAACAAATTTTAAGCATATTTATTTAAATATTTTAATATATATTTAAGTAAATTGGTGAAATCGGCCATACGTAATCGCTTATTGGTTTTATATTCTTTAGATTTTGATAAAAAAAAATATAAGAAACTAAATGTCGCATTTTTTCAAGTCAATCTGATAAAGCAAGTAAAAAATATGAAAAAATGGCAACAATAATCAAGTTAATAAAAACCTTGTACCTAGTAAATATTCACTTTTTTATAAATTTAAAGACATTGTGCACATTTAAAATTTGATATTGAAAAAAAAAAAACAAGCAAGAAAGTAAAGTCGGCTAAGCCCGACCATATGGTACCCCACAATACAGCATTTAAAAACCAATTTTCCCTCTTTACGACACATGGGCAAACATGGACCCACCAAAGCAAAGTTATGTTTTGAGGAAAGGATTTATTGTTTGCCTTTAAAGGGATTTAGTAAGGGCGTTAATATGGGACCTATCAGAACAACGTTTTTGTCATGGCACATTAACAGCTACCGTAAAAGTTATTGTAGCCAATTTGTGTGTCAATAACTACTTATAGACCGATTCCACCAAAATTTTGTTATATGATTTATATTGTAATCAAATAAGTTTAGGTCAAATGTATTCTTAATAGCAACATAATTAGATGGTTTATGGGCTCAAAGATAATATTCTCCAAAATTGCGACCTGTTCGTTGCGCACAAGGTTTACATGGACAGCTGCCAGCCAGCCGGACGGACATCATTGCAATAAGAATCACTTTCTGAGTCGATCGGTATAATTAAAGGTGGATCTAGGCCAATATGTTAAGGTGTTACAAACATCAGAACAAACGCATAATACCCCGTCCAATATTGTGTTGTGGGTATAATTAATACATTTTACATTCTAGTTAAATTATCATAATTTTTTTTAAAATGCTATTAAATAAAATTTTTATACAAATTTTAAAATAATTTCATTTTCCCATAAAAGCCATAAATTAACAAATGAAAAAGTATGTTTCACATAAAAAATTATTTTATAATATTTTTATCTCAACACATTTCATACAGTGTAAAATTAACTTAAGCCTACTTATACTCATAAATCTTAATTTTAGAGCCAAATCTAAAGTTGAGTAAAACCAAAAATAAGCATTCATTTACTTAAAATACAAAATATGAACAACTAAAAGAAACAAACATAAAAAGCATACAAGAAAAATTAAATCATTAACATGTGTTGCATTAATTTTCAGCGTCATCATCACAGCGATCATGTATCAGAAAGATTTTAAATGAAACTAAGACGACGACAACAGCAACAACAATATAAACAAACAACATAAATTAGCAAAGCAGCATTAGAATACAACAAAATAGCAAGCAAATGGCGTTGAAAGTGCATACAAAATATTTAAAAAAAAAAAAACAAGGAATCCCCCTCTGTAGCAGGCAAAATATTCAAATTAAAATGCAAGTGCATGAGGACTAGAAGCTATAAAGTCATGATGATTACTCAATGACTTAATGTAGTAAAAAAGGCAACATACTACACAGTAACCAGGGTTGCCGTTTGAAAAAATTTTATCCGACCAAAATTGTCTGCAAAACCTACCAAAATCTTTTGAAACCGACCAAATTTTTGAAATATTTGAAAACAAATATATCGTCATAAAAATGCAAAAGGGCCTATCATAATTTTTAAAAAAATGTCAGTAGCGATAGGACTGAGATTACAAAAACAGTTTTTCAGTATAGTGTGAATCATGCGTAATGTGTTAACGATATTAACCAGAAGACCCCGTTGTTATAATCACAACAGCTGCCTTTTTATTAAGTTGTCTCTCTTTTTCTTAAGGCCCAAATACAGTTGTCAAATGCTTGTCCAGCCGGCGAATTCAACGTGTACGTGTGCTTGACGTAATATTCGCCGTCATATCTAAATTTTTTGATTTTCCGTCCAGCATCGTCAAACACATTTTCACTAATACTACCACAATGCTTGATGAGTATTTTGATCAATGTATTTGGGCCTTTAAAATTAACATAGGCTCTTTTTCATTTTATGTGACGATATGTATGTATATGTATTTTTGATAAAAAGTATAATTTTTGTTGGATAAAGCTATAAATCTACATATTATTTTTTTTTTTTTGTAATTTGCAATTATAATTAAAACAAAAAAGTAAGCCTATGTTCACACCTATTAAATATTTAACGTCCTACACGTAATCCCTAGTTTTATTAAAAGTTAATTTGCTGGTAACGATTAACTTTAATAAAATGTATATATACAAATTCATTTAATAGCGCTTATAAACTAGAATAATTCATTGATCGTATGCTGTAACACATATAGAAGACCACTAACAAAATATGAATCAAAATTTATTAACCTCAGTTTGTACAATTTAAAAAAAAAAGTACTAATACCTTGCAGACAACGTAAAAAATGTATCAAAGAGTTTTACAATGCTTAGTTGGCTTATTGTATACGCGTTGATAACTTGCTACGTTTTGGAACTCATCCATACTTTCTGCAAGTTCTGCGGCTCTTATACGATTGCCTTTATAAAACTATGTTTCAAAATGCAGTATCAAAGCATCCCACTGTTCTATGAGTCTTACAACATCTTCCTTTAAAAAGTCCATCTTCTATAAGAAACACCTAATACAGAACAGAATTCCTGAAATTCTTTTATTAATTTATGAATATTTTTGTTGTTTGGCCAATGTAATTATTCATTAAATTAGATTTTATTTTAGCTAATGCGGCCTAAAGTTTTTTTATGTAATTAAAAATGCATTTAATCCATATTTTCCCAACGTTTCGTGAATGTTATGTTCACTTTATCAAGGGATTCGTAATAAGAAAATCAATCCCTTGATAAAGTGAACATAACATTCACGAAACGTTGGGAAAATATGGATTAAATGCATTTTTAATTACATAAAAATCTTTTATTAATGTTATTCTTTCAGGACTATGTGAAAAAACTTTAAATATTACCACAAAGAACCTTAATATTTTTTGCATTGCTAAGTAAGATTAACTGCCCGTTCATCTATTTCTGAACGAAGACTTCGTTCGCTTAACTTACATTTAAAACGAAAACAAATAATACAATATTGTCTTTGTTTTACATGTAATTTAAGCGAACGAAGTCTACGTTCGACATCGATGGATAGGCTACAAGCTTACCAACAGTTCCAGTCATGGCGTAAGCGCTGTTTGTTACCAATCCGATCAAATTTTGTATAGGAATATTGTTTGTTGATAAAAAGTTTTTTATAAGAAGAAAAATTTAAAAGACATCTGACTTGGTAAGCTCGAATAATATGGAAAAACTTACACCGTCAAAGTACCTTGCTCCTAACGTAATATCAATGCCATATCCATAGTTTCATCAACATTCAAAAAAAAAATGTTTGTGTTTGGTAAAAAAGCTATGAGATTTGTAATTGTCTGCTATCCTTTCAATTTTCTGAAACCGACCAAAATTAGGTTTGGCCTACCATCCGACCAAACCAAAAACATCCGACCACATTTGGTCGGAAAAGACCATGTTCGGCAACCCTGACAGTAACAACAATAGTAATACATGTTGCAATATACAACAACAAGACATCAAAAAACACTCCAAACTTAAATCCACATGCCAGACATCAACAGAAAAATGATTTAGAAGAAAAAAGCGTGCACGCGTTTATAGAGAAGGCAATTAATGCGGCACCAGCAACAAAAACAATGCAACAAAACTATACAACTAATGTGCAACACAAACAAATATTTAAACATGACTGCATTTACATGCAGCCATACTCGTAGAAATCCGTAATACATATTCATTGGATAGTTGGCATGCACAAATCAGATACATTCCTAAAGAAGTCGCTTTAAAAATACTTTGATAAAGTACAAATGGAATAAGTGCCCGCTCAAAGTAAATGGAAATATTCAAAATACTGGTTACTTCCTAGATTACTTTGGGTGAGTAAAATAATAATTGACTCTGCCTTAAGTATAGTACTAGACTCATTTCGAACTTCCAAAAAATTTTGAGCATAATTGAAAATTATATATCTCACGGTTTTGCAAAACTTAACGTTTTTGTAAGTTACAAATAAACAATATTGTTTTGCGAAGATTTAACTGAAAGAATGTTTGTTTTAATTGTCATTAACTGGGAAACCAGAAATATGCTCTAAAAAACGCGTTTTATGCGCATTAAATATGCAGTAAAAGTCCGAAAATATGCCCTGAAAAATTTTCAAAATACTATGCCCTAAAAATTAAAAATTTCTCATATGAAGATACAATATTTAACAATTGAATATCAAAATTTCAAAAAAAAAAAAACCTAAAAATATTATCGCTTAAGCCCATATTAGGTTAAAATTCATATAAGTGATGTTTGGGAGCTTAGAGCAAATGTGAACCGATTCAAAAATAGTTTAATTTGCAGTAAAATATTTTTGGGACGAATTAAATTTAAATACCATCATAATTAGATAGCTTGCGGAACCAAAGAGTCTAATTTCGATGTGAAATTATAGACCGATTCTCACCTTTTGCATAGACTTCGACTATTTTATAAAGCTTTTTTGTAATAGTTCTATTCTTTTTTTAATTTTTCAGAAATGACTTTATACACTATCAGACTATTATATTGTATTTTCTTTTTACATTTTACCTTAGCCTTCCGTTGGAAAGCAATGAGGTATATTGAATGTACAGAAAAATTTACGATTATTAGACACCAGCAGAATACATTCAATTTATAAAGTAACACTATCCAGTGAGACACAAAGAATGCTGACGAAGGCCGTAGCGGGCCGGAAAATGCATTACATTCTGCTGGTGTCTAATAATTGTAAATTTTTCTGAACATTCAATATACCTCATTGCTTTCCAAAGGAAGGCTAAGGTAAAATGTAAAAAGAAAATACAATATAATAGTCTGATAGTGTATAAAGTCATTTCTGAAAAATTAAAAAAAGAATAGAACTATTACAAAAAAGCTTTATAAAATACAGACCTGAAATTTAACTCATAGAATAAATTCGAAAAATGAAAAAATGTTTAATATAATATAAAGTAACCTTCACAAGGAAATAATTCCCAGTTTCTAATAGTTATAGAAAGTTTTAATAAAAAAAAAACACATAAATTTCAGAAAAATACATGAAATCTTTATTTGAATTGATAGTACGGTCCATATAATTTAGTGTTTGAAGATTATTTCATGCAAATGTTGACCGTGACTGCGCCTCTAATGGTCCATCCGCTTAGTCCAATTTTGGCATACTCTTTTCAACATTTCGGCCGGTATCTCATGAATAAATGCTTCAATGTTGTCTTCCAATGCGTCAATTGAAGGCATGTGTGTAAAGACATGAGCTTTAACATAGCCCCACAAAAAATAGTCTAAAGGCGTTAAATCACACGATCTAGGCGGCCAATTGACCGGTCCCGAACGTGAAATAAAATGTTCACCGAACTCGCCTCTCAATAAGTCCATTGTTAAGCGTGCTGTGTGGTACCGTCTTGTTGAAACCACATGTCATGCAAGTCAAGCTCTTGCATTTTGGGCAAAAAGTTGATCTTCACTCCAAAATCGACAATTCTGCTTATTAACGTACCGAATAGCCGCTTTAGTGGGTAACAGATTTTCAAAAAAAAAATTTTATTTGCTGCGAAAGCTTCTGTAGGCATCTAAAAAAATTTAATATTTATCAAAATATACGGTATAAACCTTAAAAAATGCTGCAAAAAGGCTCTTTTAACTAAATTATGCAAAAAAATGCTGCAAACGGTACAATATGCAAAAATATGCACTAACAAATCGATGCCAAAATTCATAAAAAGCTCTAAAACGGATAAATAAATTATTTCTGCCTCCATTGGTTGTACAAGGAAAAACATGCAATTGCATATTTATGGTTTCCCTGGTCGTTAATTTAGTGAAACAAGTATTTATTAGAATCTGGGAATTATTTCTTTTCATAAGTAACTTTATTATTAAAAGCAGTGTTGCCAAAACTTATTGAGGAAAAAATGCTAGATTTTGTTAAAAAAATATGCTAAAAAAACGCTAAATAAATGTTAGAAAAAATGCTACAAAAAAATTATATAAAAAAATAGTAAAATCTTCGTTGTAGTTGTTTCTTTGGCCAGAGTGATGTATTTATGAATGTTATTTTTATCAAGCTAATATGGTCACATTTTTTTTCTTCAATGCAAATAAAATTCAATTTTTAATTACAATAATTTGTTCCCAACGAATCTTCATTAAAGTAAGGGCTCATAAGCTTAATACCGCATCTGCTGAAGGTTGTAACAAATTCTTTTAAAAGGATGGTTTTTAGTTATGCCCGTAGCATTTTTGAGTTTTCTTGTTTCCGCATGTTGCTCCAGGCCGCTAAATTTAGAAACAATAGAGCATTTCTAATGATTTCAAAAGGTTTTCATCTGTTTCATTCACCTATTCTTTAAGTTATTGAGCCAATCTTTGTGAAACTTTTTTGAATAGGTTTTACTAACTTTGAAAAATATTTGCTTTTTCCTTTTTTAATTTTTATTTAAGTTTAATTATATCCACAATAATGAGCATTTACATTGTTGCATTTTTTTTAGAAATGTTAGAATCTTTCGCTTTTTTTTAATATTTGTATTAAAGATTAATCGAAAATATTAAAAATACTATTAAAACTAAAAAATGCTAGAAAAAACCTTCCGCTGAAAAAAATCACTTTTTAGGTGGCGTTGAAAACACATCTGTACCCATGTTCTGTAACTTTAGTGAGAACTTCTCGCATCGATAATATTTGAAACAAAATATCCCTGCAGATAACGAGACTAGTCCATACATGCATTTAAAGAGTAGTCCATAAAGGAGTACTCCAAAACTACTCCAAATATATGGGTAAAGAGTGGTCCATTTAACATGACGATGTTAAATGTATGGAGGGGACCATACAACCCACCGAAGTAGTCCCTAAACTACGCCATGGAGTACTCCACGTTACTACAGTATGGAGTACACTTAAGGGGTAGTTTAAGCATTTGTCTTTTTCATTTTTTACTAATCGCCTTTTATGGCGTGTACTGTAGTCTATTATTGCTATTATTAAATATATTTACTTGCTATTTTTAATAATTCTACCTTTTTTCCATAAATTTCACCAAGTTTCACTTTTAAATAAGCAATTAATAATGGCCACCATCAGGGCTACCAATGTGTAATAAAACTATAGAAAAGTATACATTATGTAGTTGTTGGCAGCACTGCATGTTAATTTCTTGTAACATGGTCCATACTACAGTACATTGGACCATGTTGTAAGTAGTCCATTTAAGCCACATTGGACCACGTAGTCCAATATTATCTGTAAGGATTCTATCGTTTCTCGAAAAGTGAGAAAAAGTGTGTGTGTAACTCATGTCGAAAACTATCAAAAGAGATTACGTCGTTACGTTATAAATGCCATAACATTGCACTCGAAGCCGATGCGACATTGCAGACATTCAGAACGCCAGTCACACATATCGTTAACGGCGACCGAAGTTTACTAAAATTGAAAATTATTCAACGACGGCGGCAAAAATACAACCATCGGCTATACCAAATAATGAAAAGTGCGAATTTATTGTTTGTTGTTCGCAAACGTGCTTTAAGAACATTCGTATATTTTATAAAAATGTTAAAAGCAAAATAATTAAACAATAAAAAAATGTGCCAAGAACAAAAAATTATTACTCCTTGTATTTTGCATTTTTAATTGTTTTTTAGTATTAAAAGTTTGACAGTTCAAAGCGGGAACTTTTCTCTCAAAAATATTACAGACACACTTTTTCTGTAAATTGTCGAGTAATTTCCTTACGCGATAGCTAGTATTCGCCATAAACAAGTTACAGACACAGTTTAGTGAGAAAAACAGATGTTTGTTTCAATACATGGTAATATTGTTTCATTTCACACATTCCAATCGAAAAGTTTCTCGACGCGAGAGTTATAGCCTTTTACACTTGAGCACATCTTAGAGGAATGCGTGGAAGATGTTATAAATGAAAAAAACTTGTTTACATTTGTAACATCTTTCATCTTTCATCTTTCATGATCAAAATATTTATTTTCACGTGTAAGAGCGAATAAAAACTAAAACTTAGTGATGGTATATACTTTTTAACAAATTATTTGTTTTTTCTAGTGATGACACTAAAATAATCGAAAGATGTTGAATGAAACAACATGAGAAGGGAACATCTTTTAAATATGAAGAAAAATGTTGTTATAAAGCCCTGTACAATTCTTGTAGGAAGATGTTATCATCTTTGCGATAAGATGAAAGATGTGAGCAAGTGAAAAAGCCTATTACAGAACATGGGCACTGATCCACTTGTGTTTCTTCCTTTGACAGTACATAGTTTGTTTTATTGCCGTATCGACCATCTAAAACAGAAATGAAAACACAAAACGGTTTTTTATTGTTTTAATTGTTGGCGAAACGCAGAATAGGGCTGTACGATAATGCAAAATAATTTCTTTAGTGCCCAGGATCCAGCAAATAAACCTCAGACTTTTTGACCTGTAAAATCCGACCGGTTTAATCAACAAAGACTATTTGGCACCCTCTAGAACTAAAATTAATTTCAATTTCGAAAGCACTGACAAGTGTTCCATTCGTATTGGAATATATGACATTTTTTCCAAAATTTATTTGGTTTTTTGATCTTTTCCATTTTGTCTATGATAAATTGTTATAATTAGTATTGTGGTTATTTTGTTGAACTATTTATGGTTTTTAATCCAAATTTGTAATATTTTTAATTAGGCTTAAGTTCATGAAATTTAATTTTTATTAAATTATTTTTATGAAGAAAGGAATTTTACAACATGAAAATTAATTAAAATTGTTATTGATAATCTTTCATTCTTGACGTGGCTCGGGCTCGAACCCTGGCCGGCAGGTTACCATGACATGTTTCGATCGCAACCACTCGATCTCCTCATATGGATTTGCCATCTTACACTCGCAGCCATCGACGACTGCTGACGTCACTAGTCAAACATCAATCCTTAAACCAAATTGTATTTTAACATTTGGTAGATCGAAATTTGCTTTCCTGAATGATTATCCATTTTAATTGACTTTACATGTTTTTTTCCTTTACTTCTGTTTTTCCGTACTTTCGTCAAGAATTTTTCTTGAAGTCCAAGTACATTTTTTGTTTTTTCACTTTGTCTTTCTCTTTTCTGTTACCTTTTTCAGCACAACTTGAAGGACAAATGTACACATAGAGCTCGTGCCTTAGCTTTAACAATAATTAAAAATTTCGATCTACCAAATGTTAAAAATACAATTTGGTTTAAGGATTGATGTTTGACTAGTGACGTCAGCAGTCGTCGATGGCTGCGAGTGTAAGACGGCAAATCCATCTGAGGAGATCGAGTGGTTGCGATCGAAACATGTCATGGTAACCTGCCGGCCAGGGTTCGAGCCCGAGCCACGTCAAGAATGAAAGATTATCAATAACAATTTTAATTAATTTTCATGTTGTAAAATTCCTTTCTTCATAAAAATAATTTAATAAAAATTAAATTTCATAAACTTAAGCCTAATTAAAAATATTATAAATTTATAAATTGACCATTATTCGACCTTTACAAAATTTTATTAGTATTATTATTTAATTAAGCTTGAGGTCTCTTTTTTTTTTTTTTTTTTTATAAAAAACAAATTATTTTTATTTAATCCAATATTTCGGCACTCCGTTGTGTGCCTTCTTCAGGGTTTTTTCTTGAATGTTTGACAAAGAATTAAAAATTTTTTAACAAATTTAACAAATTAAACAAATTTAACAAAAATTCTGATAACAATTTTCATTTAAATACAAAAAAAGGTTTCCCAATTCAAATACAAAAAAGGTTTTCCAATTCAAACCTAATCTATTACAGTTTAAATAAATTTTTAACTTCCGTTTCTATTTTTATAAATTAAATGTCTATAATTTTGTGCTAAACTTTCAGTATCTGACTTAAAATTAATTCTCGATATTGTCGGTACATTTATAATTTGCAACATTTCTAACATAAATCTACGTTTATAATTATTTTCCGTATTTAAAACTGTTGTATTTTCAAAATCTGGATAATGGTTTAGATTAGCACAATGAGTTGATAAAGCTGTTTTTTGTGATGAAATATTTCTATATTTCTGATCTGACTTATGTCCTGCTAACCTAATTTTCAGTTTATTTTTTGTTGTACCAACATACACTTTACTACATTGTCCATTAACATTTCCCCCACAAGGTATTTTATATACTACATTCGACATTTCAAACTTGTTCATTTTGTCTTTCATTTTAGTAAATAATCTACCTATTGTATTATAAGATTTATGCGCAATTTTATACTTCTCCGTATCATAAATATTAGATTTTTCTAACCTCTCCGAAAATTTTGGTACATAAGTTAGCGATTTATAAATTTTTGGTTCCGTATTACCGTTGGAGTTATTTATTCTATGGTTATTAAATCGTATTAATAAATTAGATATAATTTCTTTTGGAAAACTATTCTCTCTTAATGCTTTAAAAATTTTTTCTTTATTATTCTTATGGAAACAAGAATCACTAATTTTCAATACCCTATCTATAAAATTTTTAGCTGTGTTAATTATAATTCTTTTAGGATGATTTGAAAAATAATTAATTATCCTACCAGATGATGTTGGTTTTTGATACCAATCAATTAATACACGTTTCCCCTTTCGTATTATCAAAGTGTCTAAATAAGACAATTTAGAATCAAACTCTTTTTCCATTGTAAATTTTATATCCGCATGAAAGGAATTAAATGTATCTAAGATTTTAACTATCTCTGATTCCTTAATTACGCAAAATAAATCATCCACATATTTTGTCATAATTTTAGGTTTAATAGTCAACTGTTCTAAACATCTATCTATTAATCTCTCCATAACAATATCTGCTACAATGGGAGATGCTGGTGATCCCATAGGAAGTCCCCTTAGTTGAACATATACATTACTGTCCAATTGAAAATATCTATTGTCAATTATACAAAATTTCAGAATACGTAAAAATAAGTCCTTTTCTATATTAGTGTGTTCTTCTATTATATCCCATTGCTCCTCTATTATATCTATAGCAAGATCTATAGGTATACTTGGAAATAATGAAACTACGTCAAGTGATATTAATTTCTCATCATCACTTAACTTGATTTGCTTTAATTTATCTTTAAATTGAAGAGAGTCCCTTACGTTATATTTTGAATTTTCAGTTATATTTTTCAGAATTGTTGTAACATATTTACAAAGTTCATATGATGGAGAATTTATACATGAACATATTGGTCTTAATGGAAAATCAATTTTATGAATTTTTGGGACCCCATATAACCGAGGTGCAATTGCTGTATTAGTTTTAAGTTTGTTCTTCTCCATAACTGTTATTATATTCTTCATAAAAAGTTCCTGAACAAAGTCATTATTTATCTTTTGTAATCTATTAGTAGGATCTTTACTCAGTTTCCTGTAAACTGAATTATCCCTTATTATATCATTAATCCTTAAATTATAATCTGTTCTGTTCATTGCAACTGTCGTATTACCTTTATCTGCATTCAAAATAAGTATATTCCTATTAAATCTTAAAAACTTTTCGGTTTCTTTTACTTTGTCGAGAACAAATTTATCCCTATTAGTCAATCGCATTTTATTCATGTAGCTATCTATATTTGTTGTTAGTTTTGTCCTAGCTATTTCCTGTTCTTCCTTAGTTTTTAGTGTTTGAACCAAATCCTCCCCTTTCGTTATAACTTTCAAAATTGGAAAATGTTTTCTTTCTGTTGGTAAAATGTGTTTGTGTCCTAACGAAAGAACCCATTGTGCATCTATTGGTATATCTATCTTAGATTTATTTATAAACCACTTATTGTTTAATTTTATACCTAATTCTTTTTTCTGTAAGTTTACCAGATTTTCAAACTTCCTCTTGTGTCTGTTCTTGACCTTTTCATTAAATTTTTTTTGATGAGAACGAACGTTTACCATCATGTCATCAAATAATATCAAAGTATCTACAAGATCTACATCAAAAAATTCTGAATTTGAGGATAAATCAACAACATCAATTAATGAGGGAAGTACAAAAGGAATATAGAATGAACACAGAGAATTTAAGAAGATATTTTAATAAAGAAGAATACACTAAATTTTTGGATTTTGAAGATAAAGTAGCAAGAAATTTTAATGAAAAGGTCAAGAACAGACACAAGAGGAAGTTTGAAAATCTGGTAAACTTACAGAAAAAAGAATTAGGTATAAAATTAAACAATAAGTGGTTTATAAATAAATCTAAGATAGATATACCAATAGATGCACAATGGGTTCTTTCGTTAGGACACAAACACATTTTACCAACAGAAAGAAAACATTTTCCAATTTTGAAAGTTATAACGGAAGGGGAGGATTTGGTTCAAACACTAAAAACTAAGGAAGAACAGGAAATAGCTTATTTTGAATGCAGATAAAGGTAATACGACAGTTGCAATGAACAGAACAGATTATAATTTAAGGA
Source organism: Pollenia angustigena (assembly GCA_930367215.1). Lineage (NCBI taxonomy): Eukaryota > Metazoa > Arthropoda > Insecta > Diptera > Polleniidae > Pollenia > Pollenia angustigena. The sequence continues at coordinate 178,306,672 of OV884058.1, read as the reverse complement.
TTAATGATATAATAAGGGATAATTCAGTTTACAGGAAACTGAGTAAAGATCCTACTAATAGATTACAAAAGATAAATAATGACTTTGTTCAGGAACTTTTTATGAAGAATATAATAACAGTTATGGAGAAGAACAAACTTAAAACTAATACAGCAATTGCACCTCGGTTATATGGGGTCCCAAAAATTCATAAAATTGATTTTCCATTAAGACCAATATGTTCATGTATAAATTCTCCATCATATGAACTTTGTAAATATGTTACAACAATTCTGAAAAATATAACTGAAAATTCAAAATATAACGTAAGGGACTCTCTTCAATTTAAAGATAAATTAAAGCAAATCAAGTTAAGTGATGATGAGAAATTAATATCACTTGACGTAGTTTCATTATTTCCAAGTATACCTATAGATCTTGCTATAGATATAATAGAGGAGCAATGGGATATAATAGAAGAACACACTAATATAGAAAAGGACTTATTTTTACGTATTCTGAAATTTTGTATAATTGACAATAGATATTTTCAATTGGACAGTAATGTATATTTTCAACTAAGGGGACTTCCTATGGGATCACCAGCATCTCCCATTGTAGCAGATATTGTTATGGAGAGATTAATAGATAGATGTTTAGAACAGTTGACTATTAAACCTAAAATTATGACAAAATATGTGGATGATTTATTTTGCGTAATTAAGGAATCAGAGATAGTTAAAATCTTAGATACATTTAATTCCTTTCATGCGGATATAAAATTTACAATGGAAAAAGAGTTTGATTCTAAATTGTCTTATTTAGACACTTTGATAATACGAAAGGGGAAACGTGTATTAATTGATTGGTATCAAAAACCAACATCATCTGGTAGGATAATTAATTATTTTTCAAATCATCCTAAAAGAATTATAATTAACACAGCTAAAAATTTTATAGATAGGGTATTGAAAATTAGTGATTCTTGTTTCCATAAGAATAATAAAGAAAAAATTTTTAAAGCATTAAGAGAGAATAGTTTTCCAAAAGAAATTATATCTAATTTATTAATACGATTTAATAACCATAGAATAAATAACTCCAACGGTAATACGGAACCAAAAATTTATAAATCGCTAACTTATGTACCAAAATTTTCGGAGAGGTTAGAAAAATCTAATATTTATGATACGGAGAAGTATAAAATTGCGCATAAATCTTATAATACAAAAGGTAGATTATTTACTAAAATGAAAGACAAAATGAACAAGTTTGAAATGTCGAATGTAGTATATAAAATACCTTGTGGGGGAAATGTTAATGGACAATGTAGTAAAGTGTATGTTGGTACAACAAAAAATAAACTGAAAATTAGGTTAGCAGGACATAAGTCAGATCAGAAATATAGAAATATTTCATCACAAAAAACAGCTTTATCAACTCATTGTGCTAATCTAAACCATTATCCAGATTTTGAAAATACAACAGTTTTAAATACGGAAAATAATTATAAACGTAGATTTATGTTAGAAATGTTGCAAATTATAAATGTACCGACAATATCGAGAATTAATTTTAAGTCAGATACTGAAAGTTTAGCACAAAATTATAGACATTTAATTTATAAAAATAGAAACGGAAGTTAAAAATTTATTTAAACTGTAATAGATTAGGTTTGAATTGGAAAACCTTTTTTGTATTTGAATTGGGAAACCTTTTTTTGTATTTAAATGAAAATTGTTATCAGAATTTTTGTTAAATTTGTTTAATTTGTTAAATTTGTTAAAAAATTTTTAATTCTTTGTCAAACATTCAAGAAAAAACCCTGAAGAAGGCACACAACGGAGTGCCGAAATATTGGATTAAATAAAAATAATTTGTTTTTTATAAAAAAAAAAAAAAAAAAAAAAGAGACCTCAAGCTTAATTAAATAATAATACTAATATAATATTATAAATTGTTATTTTTAAAAATGACTTGATCATAATCTAAAGAAAAATTTTAAGTGCTGCCTTTGGAGGGAAAATAGTTTGTAATGGACTAAAACTAACTATAGTTTATTGCTTGCCATTTTGTCAAAATAGCAGCTTTCAGTGCAACATTTCCGCAGGAAAAAGTTTAATAGATTTTAGAAAATTAATTGGAAAATATATCGACAGCTTAACTCCGAACAAGGCTATGGCAACAAATTGTTTATTTATTTTAATTTAGTTTCGTTCTACTTAAATATTATGAGACATTGGCGTTAGTCCGCTTATCCAATCCAAAGTAATGCACAAAAAAGAACTTAACATACAAGAACAATTTTGATTTTAGTTGAACTGTTAATTTTTAATTTTTGATATTATTTAATTAGGCTTGAGTTCTTCAAATTTAATTTTCATTAAATTATTTTCACTGAGGTAAGGAATTTTACAACTTGGAATATTTATTAAAATTTAGTGATAATTTTTCTTGGCTGAGCGGGGAGTTGCACCCGGGTTGATCTTAACATGTTTCAAGAATCACCACATTCTATCGTCAGAAGATCTTTGAGTTCTACCCACTGCACCACTGCGGTGCAACTTAATGTTGTATCGCCCGTAAACTTTGAGAGATTCTCCTGCAAACCTCGCTATTTCGACTTAATTTTTTTAGAATTAAGCTGTCGATTTACATATAAGTATGTGTGTCTCGAAAGTTATATAACTGCATTCTAAATTAACTGAATTTTTTTTAGCCACATTATATGGCTAAAAAGAAATTCGAATTTAGCAAACTTAAAATTAAAAAACAATTATCCTAATGTCTTATATTCCTTTGCAATAAGAGAAACCTTCGGAAATACTTTGAAATTTTTTAATTCTCCAAATTTTGATAATTTAATTAGGCTAAAGTGTATCATATTTAATTTTCATTAAAATAAAGGTTAAATACAGTTTGGTTTAAAGATTGATGTTTGACTGTTCACCAGTGTGGCCACCCTAGAGGGAAGCGAGCTGACACCAAAGTAGTCCCGTGATAGGTCTTTGGTGGTAGAGACCGGTTCTAGTTTTAACACTTTATATGAATAAGACCTATCACTTTTACATGGGGTTGTCATTGGAGGGGGTCAATTGACACCATTTGACCAGTCACAGATCTATTCTAAATGAACGTGCTTGGTGTCAGTTACTAAAATGTATCAGAATTTCAATACAATGTAGTACTATTTCAATAAAACAAATCCTTGTGTTAAATTCAAGAACCAAATTTTAGAAAGTACCAAATAATGTGTCACAGCACCGGTGAAGACTGTACTGTAATTCATTACTTTTTCTACCCTTTTGTTCTTCATAAACCAGTTAAGGGATTGGTTATTCTTTCACTGGTCATGAGTCCTTTCTTTTTGTACTTGTTCCATTTTCACAAATCCCAGGACCAGTCTGTTGGATCAATTGACACAAATTTCCCGCAGGGCATATCTAAAAATATTTTACAGCTAAATCGGATTTAAAATAATGCTAAAAAATGCTAAAAAAAAACCTAAACTGCCAAAAAATAATGCTTTAAATTTAAATTGTATTATTTTTTTGTTATTTTAGTCAATATACCTTTATACATGATTGATTTTGCATAATTCTTCCCTATAAACTCAAATTATAACAAGAGAACAAACTGATTAAAAAATAACAATTAAATATGTATTAAACATAAAGTCTTAAAACTATAAAGGAAATATATTTCAGTCTTTATATACGTACATAAAAAGTTTTCAAACAAAAGGTACCATACCATAACAAAAAATTAAGGGAACTTGACCCATAAATGGCTATTATTTAATATATCAATAAAAATTATATAACATGTTTAACAAAATATTTCATTTCATAAATTAAATACGTCATCAAATGAATATTCTTCTTCAGCTGCTGAAGAATCGATCGAGATATCATTATAATGGCGGCATGAAATAACCCCCCAAAATATAACTCCCCAAAAAAATAATGAAATAACCCCCCAAAAGTTTGTACAGAGAACAACAAAAACGATTATTGGGGGGTTATTTTATCTTGTTTGGGGTGTTATTTCATTTTTTTAATTGGGGTATTATTTCATATGAAATTATCCCCCAAAAAATCATTATGAAATAAACCCCCAATATATTTTTTGGGGGATTATTTCATTTTTAAGTGTAAAATGAATCCGTTATTGGGCGCAAGGATTTATCCACTTTGGTATACCAATCACCGGCTTCGCTAACTAAAGCTTATCCGCGTAGCCGGGTCCACTCGGTATTTTTATAGCAATATTAGAAAATGGCTTTATCTCTCATTTCAGTTCCGGAGACACTAAAGTTAAGTATTGAAATCAGGCTTCGCATACTAAAGTTTTTCTGCGTGACGGCCTGCGGCCGTGCTTAGGGGTTTTTACCTCCAGTAGAACGCGGCAGGTGGCTTCGCTGAATTAAGTTTTCCTGCATGCGTCACAAGAATAAAAAAATGTTTTTCAATGATAACTAAGGATTTTCCCTTTTACAGAATGTTTACACCATGCATATCAATTTTCAGAAAAAATATGGCTTTATCTCTCATTTGCGAAAAAAAAATATGGCTATATCTCTCATTTCGCAAAATTTTAAATGACCTTAACTCTCAATGAATGGGCAAAAAGGGGATTATGGCTTTATTCCCATTCAATTGAGCAATAATGCCATCATGGCCTTATCTACCATGGTTTTAAAGCACCCCCCCCTTTTTATACTATAGAGGAGAAAATCCTGGCGCTATGCAGAGAAGCTTTAGCTAGCGAAGCCGGTGCTTGTAATACTATGGAGGAAAAAGTCATTGTGCCCGGCCGAAGGCCGCCTATGTGAAAAGCCTTAGTTGGCGAAGCTTGTGTTTGGTATATCATACCATCATATCTATCGCGGGATTCTTTAAAGCAAAACTATATAATTAATTCTATTACATATTTTGGGCTCTTATTTCATATCAGAAACTGGGCTTTTATTTCATATGAAATAAGCCCCCAAAAATTAGGGAATTATTTAATTTATGTTTGGGGCGTTATTTCATTTCGTTGGGGGCTAATTTCATTTTCAAAATTGGGGGTTTGTTGCATATGAAATAAGGCCCCACGCTTTGGGGGGTTATTTCATTATTTTTTTGGGGGGTTATATTTTGGGGGGTTATTTCATGCCGCCCATTATAATATGTGTTCTTATTCCATTTTTATATGAGATCGTACAATTTTTTTAAACAATCGCAACATTTTAAACCACACCTAATATAAAGTAGCGATTTCACAGACTTGAACCTCATTATATTTCGAATTTTCGGTTTTAAGAAATTTATACCACTAAAAACGGCGCTGCGAAATGTGGCCCCAAGAAATATGGCCCCAAAAAAAAATGAAAATAGACCCCAAATTTGGGGTTATTTTTCATAATGCAATATGGCCCCATTTTTTTTAATGAAAAATTACCCCAAAAAAAATGAAAAATAACCCTAAAAATAAAATGAAATATGACCCTAAATTTGGGGTAATTCTTCATTATGAAAAATAACCTCAAAATTTATAATGAATTTTAACCCCAAAAAAGAGCATAAAAAAAGTTATATTAAAAATGTTGGGTGGAGTTCATATGCCCGAAACTAAAAATCCCAAATTTAGAATCCCGATTTCAAAATCCGGAAAATTAAACAGTTTAAAAATCGTACGGTTGGGCTTTCGAAAATGCGCAAGAATTTTTTTCTCTTTGGTATAAAGAACACTGGCTTTGCTTACTAAAGCTTCACGTTATAGACGGCCTTCGGCCGGGCGAAAGGATTTTCTTCTCTATGGTATAACGAACACTGGCTTCGCTAACTAAAGCTTCTCTGTATAGCCGGCCTTCGCCCAGGTGAAAGGATTTTCTTCTCTTTGGTATAACGAACACTGGCTTCGCTAACTACAGTTTCACTACATAGCAGGCATTCGGCCGGGCGCAAGGATTTTCTTTTCTATGATATAACGAATTTTGGCTTCGCTCAGTAAAGCTCCTCTTAATAGCCGGCCTTCGGCCGGGCTCAAGGATTTTTTCATCTGTGGTATAACAAACACCGGCTTCGCTAACGAAAGCATCTCTGCATAACCGACAAGGATTTTCTCTACTTTGGTATAAGAATTCGGGTTTTTTATACTATCCCTAGAAACTTTTATATAGAATTTTATAAAATTTGTGTAAAAATGTTTGCGGTGATTTTTCATTTCTTAAAATTTGCATTTTTTTAATAGTAGACGACAAATAGCCCCAAAGTAAAAGTTGTGATTTTATTTGGGGTCATTTTTCATTCCTTGATATTGGGGTCATTTTTCATTCCTCTTAAAATGCAAAAACACCCTAACGAAAAAATGAAAAATAACCCCAAAAAAAACAATAAAATTGCGCCAAAATTGCGTGTTGTTGTGTCTCATGTAAAATTTTGGGGCCGTTTTTCATTTTCCTTTTGGGGCCATATTTGCTGGGGTCATTTTGCGCACCGCCACTAAAAACCTGTTTTAACTTCCCCGTTGCTAAATGGCAAAACCAAGAACTTCATTGCAAAAGAAGCTAATTCATTGAATGGATTTTCATTTAATGCATTTCTATATCCATATACATTTATTCAGAAATCAACTGTTGATGTTCCAAAGTTCTACAGTGAAATCAATCATTTTTTCTTTTAAATGTTCGCTTAATTTGCATTCATTAGTTTTTAAACTGTTTTCTACACAATAAAAGTTAGTATTAGTTAAATTATGAAATTTGTTTGGCAATTTCAAAAGTTATGGTATTTTTTTCGTTTCCAAAAATTTTTTTGAAATCGTAATTGAGGGAAAAAATCCGCTTAACATGAATTAAATGGTTCAAACTGATCAAATTTTAAAACAATTTGATATGAAAGGTCTTTTAAAAGATTGTTCAGTTTCTATAGCAAAAGAGAAGGGAATTGTATGTGCATTCAACAAAAAGTCGTGGTAGATTTTCAAAAAATATTACTTGAATATTCTTAAATTAAATAATGCTAAAAAATGCTAAATATGTAGATTACAGTGTTGACTACCAGCAGCCGTCGATGGCTGTGAGTGTTAAACGGCAAAACCCTCTGAAGAGATTGAGTGGTTGTAATTGAAACATTTAAGGGCTACCTGTCCGTAAAAGCCTAGGTTCGTGCCCAGCGGCAGTCAAGAATAAAAAATTATCAATAAATTTTAATTAATTTCATGCTGTAAAATTCCTTTCTTCATAAAAATAATTTAATGAACATTAAATTTGATGAACTTTAGCCTAATTAAAATACATATCAAAATTTGGATTAAAGCCCATGAACAGTTCAACAAAATAACCACAATACAATTTTTTTTTTAATTCTCTTCAGAATGTTACATACGTAATAGGGTATTCATTCGGTTAATCGTCAATCGGTTAACCGATTAATTACTACCCGATTAACTGATCGGTTAATTTCAAATTGGCTTTTTTCGATTAACGATTAAACCGATTAATTTCAGTCGATTAACCGATTAACCGATGTGATAAAATTATTAATATTTTGTAGTATTATAACACATTTTTTTGTGATTTTAGAAAATATTTTTTCATAAAAACAAATAAGGTGTTCAGTGATCTTCATTTTAACACATTTTCCGCCGACTGGTGACTAAAATTACAATGTTTTTTATCTTTATCATCGATCAACAGGAATGTGGCGAAAAATGGGTTAAATTTTTGAGTACCAACACGTTTTTTCTGTTTTATGTACGTGTTAGTTATGTATTTGTTTCTTCTTATATCTTCTCATATCAGTCTTTTAACAGAATTAACCGAAACAATACGAAGAGTTAAAAATTAAAAAAAAAACTCTAAAGGCATAATGGAGTATTTTATATGTTTAGAGAAATCCTGGAAAACGACTGAGAAATAAGATATTCATCTACGATAAGTGAAAGAAGTTTTTCCAAGTCAAGTTTTGGCCTTGCCGTGTGGCAGAGAAAGGTACACCTCGTCGACCAGCATGTGGTTTCTATTCTATTTAAGTCTTGAAGGGTGTTAAACTAACTGTATTTTTAATTTTCTATCAAGCTGCAAATAGGAAAATTAAGAAGTTTTTCGTCTCTCCTGTTAAATGTGCTGAAAGGATATTAAGTCGACGATATAACTGTTGTGGGCAGTTATGAAGAATCAATGAACACAGCATTATATTGTTTGAAATACAACAATATTTATTTTAAACAATTGTAAAATATTATTTGGGATAATATGGCACACCCTGTGTATTAATTGAAAAATGTATATTAAATATTTATGCATTGTTTTTTTTTTTGCTCGTTTTAGTTCAAGAATTTGGTATGTTATTGTTTTTTTATTAATAAACTCCAAATAATAAACAATTAATGCGTTTTTATATATTGAAATTACTTAATTTACAAAAAAACATTATTAATCGGTTAACCGATCAAAAACAAAATTAACCGATTAGCAACCGATTAAACCAAAAACTCGGTTAATTAATCGGGCGATTAACCGATTAAAGTAAAAGGCCGATTAAATGAATACCCTAATACTTAATGAATAGTTTAAAGTATTTCTGAATTTAATGTTTGCTACTGAGTACCTATAAAAATGTAAACATTGCGCACATGCGCAAACGTTTAAAATTATTGACTTAAATACAAATTAACGCTGCATAAAACAAGTTTTTGAATTGTAAATTAAAAATAAAAAAAAAAAAAAAAAATCTTCAAATAAATATTTCTTTTTCGACTACATAATAATTGCGGAGTGCAATTAAATTCAAAACTACTGGCAGTTAAGGCTATAAAATAAAAAAGTTAAGCACGAAATTAATGTACTTGTAAAAATTTTAGCATTTGCCAGATTAAATTTCTTTACAAATTAAGAATTTAAGAAATAATTAAAAAAAAAAAAAAAACAAATAAATAAATCTGTAATTATTTTTAAAGTTAAAAAGCGAAAGGAAATTTCGCAAAAAAAAGTTTTTAACAGAGTCTGCAAAAAATCAATTTTATCTAGAGGAATGCAATGCGAATTAAAACTACTACTGAATTTAGTTTGTGGGAGTTAAAAATATTAGCAGAGGTAAGAAACATTTGGAGCGGCATGGATTCATTACAGATGAAGAAACTCTTGAATTATAAAGAATTAGTACAAGCAGATTTGTTTGTAAGAACAATTAAAAAGGGTTTATTTTGAAATTCTATTTATTCAAAATAAACAAAAGCAAAAGCCAAAATTCCTGGTTCTTATAACCAAAATCCTCTTTTGCACCATCAGTGTGCTCTTCTTAGGCTTAATCCACACACCAGAGCTCCCAGTTTTATTTAAAGCCTTATCCCCAATTTACGATTTTTCATCCCCAAAAATCCCCAAAATAGCCATGTCAATGGAAAAATATTAGAGCGACTCAAGTTGTATGGAAGAAAAATTCGTGCTCGATGTACCCTCCTAAAAATTAACCTTGGACTTTTTTAAGATGACATTTTAAATATTTCGGCTCCAGCTTTCCCCTCTCGTGAGCTGGACCAGTTTGAAAAAGGATCTATTTTTGAATGTTGTGTTAATTTGTGAATCTGTTCCCTTACCAAGTTATACAAATTGGGTATCGTAAGAAAGGTTTTATTAAGGCGCGTCCAAGTGTATATATAGGACGATCATCCATGTCCTTTTTTTAAGGATTTTCTGTAAAAATAACGGTTTTTTAATTTTTTGTTCGGGGTTGTTTGTAATAAAAGTGCCAAATTAACATATTTTATTCTTTAGTCGATTTAATTAAATACGTGTCTCAGCTTTTTTTGAAATTCGTGCTAGTTCGCGTTTTGACAAAAATGCAATGGGGTGGTAACCCTTCATTTTATATAGGGCAATATGGGTATCAAATTTTTTCTTTTGCCAAGTACATCATCTTTGTATGTTAATAATTTAGATTTTTGCAAATTAGATGCATTTTACACGGTGCTCTGGAATATATATAAATGCAATTTTGTAGTAACGCTAATATGATAGCGGATTTAGTTTCTAGACCATGTATGGATGAAAATGGGACTTAAGAAAGAAAAAAAGAACGGATCCACGACTAGAATTTTTTTTAATTTGCGAAAAAATATGGACGCGCCTTAATAAAACCTTTCTTACGATACCCAATTTGTATATGTTGGTAAGGGATTAGATTCACAAATTAACAAAACATGTAAAAATATACCCTTTTTAAAACTGGTCCAGCTCACGAGAGGTCAAAGCTGGAACCGAAATATTTTAAATGTCATCTTAAAAAAGTACAAGGTTCATTTTTAGGAGGGTACATCGAGCACTTTTTTTGGTGAGTCGCTCTAAAAAAATATGCATAAAAAAAATCCATTTGTGTAATATTATTAAAACTAATGTTATTTACTCTTTGAGTTCTACGTATACATGTATAGTATGTAACAAGGGTTACGTAAAAACGCAAAAGAAAAATAATTATGCGCCAATTCATATTTACCATTTCCAAAACTAGGGAATCATAATCTTCTAATTCATAAGCCAATGCAAATTTGTTTTAAATGTTGTTTGTTTAAAAAGTGCATTTGAGATTATTGAATAAATTTGTCACAGCAAGCTTCATTATTTTAAAGTGTGTATTTATTCTAAGAAGAACTCCTAATAACACATATTGCATTCTGTTGCAAATATTGATTTTGGTTGTATTCACTACAAAAAAAAGCTAGTTCAAGAGAAGTAACGCTAGTTGGTCCAAAAAGCATATTTAAAACTATTTCAACAAGTTCTTGAAAAAGTTTTAAACCACAAAATATACTAAAATTTGTACACATCTTGACCAAATCGGTCTTGCCATTGCAAAAATTAAATTAATAATAATAAATTATCCCCAAAAATCCCCAGCGAAAAAAATGCTTTGCCCCAAAAAATCCCCTGGGGATTTTCACGAAATTTGTATCACCAATTTCAAAAAAAAATCCCCAATTTGGGTATAAATCCCCAAAACTGGGAACACTGCCACACACAAACAAACACTTGTAAGCCGGCAACATTTTTGTATTTTTTTCGAACATATTTTTCTACAAAACAACATCTTAAAATAAATATTGGTTGGCAAAAAACGCGGTAACTATTTTAACAACAACTCCTATTGAGTGCAAACAAAAAACATGTTGTTGTAGTTATACCCACACCACAGTTGTTGATATGGCATTATGCGTTTATGCTGATGTTTGTAACACCTTAAAACATTGGTGCTAGGACCCACCTTTTAGCATACCGATTGGCTTAGAATATCTCTATGGGTCTATCTAACAGGCTGGCTCGCTGGCCGTCAATGTAAACTGTGCGCATTTTCGGAAATTTTAAAGAAATTTGGGACATAAATTCTAATTGGCACAAGGCCAAACCTATTAAAAATGGTGATTATCGGTACATAATTCCTCATAGTCCCCATAAAAGCATCTTCCCGGAATATAGTCTTTGAGCCCATAAGCCATCTTATAATGTTGGTATTAACATTACATTTAATGCAAACTTATTTGATTACAATGTTAATCATTTAACCAAATTTTGTTAGAATCGGTCCGTAATTAACCATAACTGCCATAGTAATACTACTTCCGAAAATAACTAATAGTGACTACTATTATAGCGAAATATTGTTCGAGTAGGTGCAAAATTAACCATAGGTCCCACGTAAGCCTCCTTACTACAATCACGTAAAGGCAAACGATGGTCCAATAGATGCAGATATCATACGGCACAAAGAAATTTTAAATGAATCTTAACCAAAAAGCATAATTTTGTTCTGGCAGGTTCTTGAAGGCCCACGGATACAATTTGGATACAGGCTTGACAATTAGCTTTTTAATTCTATGATGAGGGGTATCATATTGTCGGTCTTGACCGTCTTTACTTTTTTACTTATTTTTTTCTCTTTCTTCTTGATGTGTCTTTGCCACAATGATATGCGGGCGATTGCAGCCAGTCATGCAACAACCAAAATGCAGACACAATAAAAAGTAAAATTATAACAAAATGATCCACAAACTGAGAAACGAAACAAAGTAGAAACAAATTAAATAAATAAAATTAAAATGCATTCTCACAACTTCTGCATTCAACGCCGCTACTTGTAGAAGTCGTATGAAATCTTGGAAAAGCAAAAAAGGAGAAAAAAAAACTTAAAATAAAAAGCGCACAAAAGGTTTTGAACTTGAGTTATAGCGACGAGGATTTAAAAATAATTTTGTAAAAATAATCAAGATGAGATGCGAAGACGAAGCCAAATTGATAACGAAAAGTTGTTTTTGATTTTCTTGTGTGTATGTGTGTGTGTGTGTGTGTGTGTGTGTGTGTGTGTGTGTGTGTGTTTGTATTTTTTAAGGTTTTGCAAGAAATAATTTAAACAACATTTCACAAAACTTAACGAAAAAAATAACATAAATGGCATAACACAAAGATCAATGCTAAATTATGATTTTAATCGCAGATTTTTATTCAATTGTGTGGCAAAATACTTTTTTGTGATAAAGAAAAAGATAAATTAAGAATTAAGATTTAAATTATAGGCTTACCCGTTGTGTTTATTGGTTTGGCAATTTATTAATGTATTTCATAAATTTTTGTTTGAAAATACGAATAAGAAAATAGGACCGTATAAACGAGTATGAAGAAATAAATATCTGTATTCAAATCGACAGGGTAGCCCAAAAGAGTCAAAGGTGTTAAAATCTTTTTATTTTAAAGAACATAAATTTTTTTTTATTATTCTTTACAACTGCGCTTTGCTAACGCCATTAAAATTAAATGTGTAAGTTAAATTATTTGTATCAAATTTGAATACTTTAACAATTACCGTGCTCCAGATACAGTCAACCGTCGCGTCGATAATATTAAACTCGTGACTTTAAATCACAGAAAAAATTTTGCCCCAGTAAACGCATAAACTTCACTTGATTAACACTTGATTAACAGATTAGACTCCTGATGTTGATAAGATCAGCAACAAACTGCTTTTGAACCTACCCAGCATAGCAAAGAAAATTATTCTTTTAATTTTTAATGCTATTTTACGCCTTGAATACTATCCTCAAAAGTGGAAGGTTTCCTTAGGCGACATGATACCTAAATCAGAAAAGGATCACACAAAAGTTGAGTCATATAGGCCTATAAGCTTACTTTCTAATATATCAAAGCTGTTTGAGAAGCTGTTAGCGTCAAAATTAACCCCAATTTTAAATGAAAATAGTATTCCAAACCACCAATTCGGCTTTAGAAGAGAACACAGCACAATTGAGCAAACCCATCGTATAGTAAACGCAATAAGAAAAGCCTTTGAAGAAAGAAAATATTGTTCCGCTCTCTTCATCGATGTTTCTCAAGCTTTTGACAAAGTATGGCATGTAGGCTTGTTACATAAATTGAAGCTAAACCTACCGGTTAATACACATAAGCTGTTAGAAAGCTACTAAAGAAGGTGATTATTGAAGCTCTCCTCAGCAAATTAACGCTGGAGTCCCTCAGGGAAGCATCCATCCAACTTTTATACTTAACATATACCTCGGATATGCCGGCTCCACGAAAAGCTCCCCAATGAAATAACGCCTAGGAAATAACCCCCAATGAAATGAACCCCAAAAAATAGGAAATAACACATCGAAAAATAAATGAAGTAAACCCCAAACGCAAACGAAACAACCCCCAATATTTGGAAGTTATTTCATATGAAATAACACCCAATGATGAAAATCAAATAACCCCCAATGAAATAAACCCCATCAGCAACAAAAATGAAATTATGCCCAAAATTCATAAAAGAGTCATTCACCAAGGATGAAGGCAATATGGACCAACATCAAAGTCGCAAAATTATTGAAATGAATCGTGTGGAGGCCCGCAGGCGTCTTCTTCATAATAAGGATATATTCGGTTCAAAAATTTTGCCGCAGTAGATCCTTGTAGCCCCTCTATTTTTGCAGTTCGGAAGACAATTTGTCTTTTACGTTTGGCCTTTACACAACTACATCCACTGTTTAAATATAATTGTTTTTCACTTAAAGAATATAGAAAATTGCTATTTCTTCGTTTTCCACTAACAACTTCGAATTCCATTTTTTTAAATATTAACACGAGATGATGTAAGGCGTCCGAACTTCGATGCACAACTGAAAATATTTTATGGTTTACAACAACTCAACTCAATATGCAAGGCAGATTTTACTTTTATGTTGACACTGTTATTCCAAAAAAACAGATACTTAAATTCTCAAAAAAAAAAAAAAGGAAAAAGATCAAACTAAGCAAATTAAATAAACCCCAAATAAAATGAAATAACCTCCAAAAACAAACAGCTTTAAAAATGAAATAAACCCCGAATCAAAAATGAAATAACACCCAAACTAAGCACGCGATGAAACAAGCCCCGAATTTTAAAAATTTGTTGGGTGTTATTTCATTGGAGATTATTTCATAATTTGAAAACCCCAAATGAGGAATGAAATAATTCCCAAAAAAAAAATGAAAAACGGCCCAAAAAAATTGGGAGTTATTTCATATGAAATAACAACTCAAATATTCACAAGGATCTCAATGTTCCATTAGTTAAAACTATGATTACGAAATATGCAGTAAAATACTTAAAAAGGCTCGAATTGCACCCGAACCCACTAGCACGAAATATTTTAAATGACAGCGGCCACATTAGATGAGCGATAAACACCTATATTAGTGAACAGAACCCGTGATGAAGAACATTTTTGTCTGGCAGGACATAAAATAAAGCATTAAGTTAAGATTTGATTAATTATTGTTAGTTCATATTTAATATATGAAGAATAATAATAATAAATAAATAATGAAGAAAAAAAAACTTGATTAACAGAGTCCCAGGTTCTTTGAAAAACATTCAATTAGTTGAAAAATTCCATGTAGGTTGGTCCCCTCGGTAAATTGAGGTTATTTAAAAATCTTGCTTACGTGCCTTAATTTGAACTTTTTTGGCTCCACACTCAAAAATTTATATTATTTTAATGAGGTGTGTTTTAGGAAAAAAATATAAAACGTAATTCAGCGAAACCTGGCACAATTTTTTAATCAAACTACTTTCAGCATTTTACGTAGCAATGTAGCATTAAAATGTCTTGGTTTGATTCCAAAATCTTCAGTATTTTCTTTTTTTTTTAAGCCAAAATCTGGGTCGATACGTGACTTTTCGAACGTGAAATTTTTTCCGTAATAATTTAACTGAATAATGATCAAAATAAAGTAAAAATTTACCGTTAATCCGAATAACATATTTCTCTTTGAACTCTTCCTTAGATTACAGACCATGTTAGAAAATTTTTTTGGAATAATTTTTATCAAAAATCACCTCTTTTAAGGAAGATAACTATTAAAGAAAACATACAATAAAACATTCTCACAAATAAGAAATTACGTTTGCACAACTTTGCAGTCTGATTGTTCAGCAAAGTGAACAAATTTTTGTGTAAATTTATAAAATTAGTAAAATCAAAATATTTCTCTATAACAATATCGTAAAATAATAAGCTTTTGATAACTTTTAAATTTTCGGTCATTTTGACGGAAATGCCCATATGCACACCTGATTATAATTTACAAAATTTACTACCAAACATCTTAAAATGACCAAAGTTAACATTTATATAAGTTCTCCACCTTTAAGTAACCACCCAATGTTAAATATCTCATATTAGCAAATAATATTTTGGGACTTATGACACTATCTCCTTCCGACCACTATGACACTGGTTTTCCCCCATATTTATTTACTTAAATAAAAATATTCTTTAATCTTCCGAAATAGTTTTTTAAGCAATTGATTGCCTTTTATTTAGTATGGGAAATTGTGTTTTAGACTTGTTGTTTTTTTTTATATGTATACCTCATTGTATTTGTAACCAACTTCTGCTTTAGTAATTCACTTTTATTGTGGTCATTTAGAGTTTTTCTACAACTTTTTTTCTCCTTTCTTTTCGGCATTGAGTTCGATACCAATTTTAGATACAAAAAGCAAAAAATTGATATTGACAACAATGAAACAAGTGTCCCGAAGAGGAAAAAAACATTAAAACGAATTTCGCTGCAGGCTAGACAAAATAGGGGTTTCGATCTGGAAAGAAGGTAATCGCATACCGGAACTGGGATTAAATTGAACTTTTAAATTTAAGTTTTTATTAATAATAAAAAGGCAGATAAATAATTTAATTTACGATTTTATAAAATGACCCAAGCTAAATCGTTTTCTCAAGTTTCTAAGCTTAATCAAAAAATGATCACAAATAAAGCCTAGAGTAATGAACTCACAACTGTTTTAGTGAAAGAATAATATCAATTTCGCACACATAAAGATTTTTAATCCCAGTTGAGAATGGAAATTAAAACAAGAGAAGGTTTCAATTCTTTTTGATTTCACTATCTGTCTTCCCGCCGCACTCCTCTTCACTCACTGTTTATTGTGTTGACTCAATATATGGGTAAGAAAAATAGTTGCTTATGGACAGGCGCGGATTCAGGGGGGTGAAAATAAGGAAATTTCCCCCCCGTAAATTATAAAAATATGTTTTGTTAATTTCGATAATACAAGAATTCCAAATAATAAAATTTTTTTAATGTACACAATTTTTGGAAATCGCAGCAAGGTTTTTTTCGTTTTTTTTTATGGAATCTCTAACGAAATTTTCAATAAGTATTTTTTTATGAATGAATCTCTAACGATTTTCAATCCATATCTAAATCCTAATAGTTATTTATTAGATATTTCCAATGAAACATCTAGTTTACCGTATTCAATTACTTATTATTCTACATTAAATCCCAGTAGGTGCCATCTATATCCAAAGACTAAACGTTTGACTTGATTATGCGTCCGGTTTAATTATTAATAAGCCTTAGAAAATGCAATATTTATGTCTGTATGTGTTATATGAATCAAAATTCAATTCGATAATTTTGACGAAAGCAGTGATTTGTCGGGGAAAAGCCAGATTTCCTTATCTTTAAGATATTTCAACATACAACAAAAAGTTTTTAGGGAAGAATTTATTGGCTTTGTTGTAAACGCATTTGAAGAGGCTTGATGACGTTGATGTGTCAATTGATGCGAAGGAACTATCATCAATAGTTCTTAAAGCTTTGACAAATTTTAGTCCTGACCTAAAAAATTGTGTAGGAGATGGAACAGATGGGTGTCCTCTGATGTCAGCAGAAAATGGAGCTGTTCAAAATTTCTGGAAAAGTGACAAATGCGAAACAAACGCCTTGCTACTCCCATAAATCGAACAACTCAATTTCTAAAAGCAATAAAGTGCCATTAATACAAAAAGTTGTATCATTTGTTAAAGAAACGACAAAATTTTTTATATATAATCATCCCAAGCAAAAACAGTTTTAACACAGTATTTGGGAGCCAAACTCTCTTCATTATGCGTCTTTGCAACAAGTGCACATTTTATAGTAGAAGCTTTGGAAAAAATATCTGAGTGGAAAAGTAGTATCTCTACCTTTATATTAAGGAACTCCTTAGTACTTTTGAACTTATTTGCGGAATATACATACATATTTAGTGTGATACTTGTAACACAGCCCCTAATTATCATTTTACAAAAGCAAGATATAGATCTTCAAAAAGGATCAAGCCTTATCAAAATTTTAATCATGTACCTTGAAGAAAAATGAAATAAAGCCGAAGAACAATTTAAAGCGATTTTTGGAAAAGTTAAAGTTATTTGCGTTCAAATCGAGGCTCCTATCGAAAAGACAAGATTTAAACGAAAAAATCACATCCAAAATGTTGAAGATTACTACCGAGTTTTAGGTTACATTCCTCTAATTGAATTTATTTTAGAAGATCTCATAACAACTTTCCCAATAGATATCCCAAATGTATGGAACATACCTAAACTTCTACCTCAGAGTGTAATCAAGTCATAAACAGATACAAAACTGTTAAAACCACAACAAGCTGATGAGCTGATTATATTTGATTAAAGAGATAAACACCTACTAACATCTAAACTTGAGCCTGATCTATCAGATCACGTTGTAAATGCCTTAATAAACTGTGATGAAGATATCTACCCAAATCTAAGAAAAATATTTAAAATTTTCGTTTCAATGTTCGTCAGGAAAGCTACGAACGGGAGGTCATTTCCTACCCTTCGACGAATAAAAACATGGCTCAGATGAACAGTGACAGATGATAGACTGTATTGTCTAAATTTGCCTCACAAGGAAATCATAAATTGCTTATTTAAAAAGATTAATGTATATTGAACTGATCTCATATTTTATTTAACCTTTTTGTTGAGTTTTTTTAATTAGGGTTATGACTTTTTTTCGACAAAATTTCTTAATCCCACCACGCGATGGGTGATGGGTAATTTTTTTAGGCCATTTTGGGCAAACAAGTTTCAGCACCAAATGCAATTTCTAAAGCCTTTTTTTTAATTTCCATACACATTATACATAAGTATATGGTACATTTATTGTTTATATATACACTATATTTTGGCCCCCATATTCATAAATGATTATAAAATTTAATAAACCTTTATTAAGGAAAATTTTCATAGAAAATTTGGTTTTCAAGCCTTTATTAAATTTAAAATATTTTTATGAATACAGGCCTAAATTCATAAAATAAGCAACTGTATAACCAAAATGTAAAGCTATTTTTTGGGGTTTAATGAAATAAATTTTAAGTTTAAAGTGCGAGTTGATTTACATAATGGAAAAATATCTTGTGCAGCTTTAATAGCTCGTTCCGCGCATATATTACTACGCTGCTGAAAATTATCACTGTTTCATATATCCGCCAAACAACTCATCTATAAAAA
Source organism: Pollenia angustigena (assembly GCA_930367215.1). Classification (NCBI taxonomy): domain Eukaryota; kingdom Metazoa; phylum Arthropoda; class Insecta; order Diptera; family Polleniidae; genus Pollenia; species Pollenia angustigena. Next base: position 178,287,853 of record OV884058.1, on the reverse strand, counting down.
TCTATCATTTGCCATTAAAATTTAGTTATTAAAAAAACCGCGAAATAAAGTCGCGATTTTTTTTGCGCCCTTCTTCCGTACAAATGGTAAGATCTTGTTATATTCATGAAATTATTAGAAAATACTTTAAATTTTGTAATGAAATGTTAATTTTGTATAGCAAGGAGAAAAATTGAAATTCAAAACTTTATCGCGTTTGGTGCGGAAACTTTCTTCACGATCGCGAAAAAGTAATACATAATTTCTTAATATTTTTTCACGGTCTATACGGCTATGCGATGAAGAATTTGATATTCGCAATAATTGCAAAAAGTACTTCCCCTAATACACTTACCCCCGTATTTATAAACGATTATTAAATTTAACAAACGTTTATTTAGGCTTTTAATAAACTTTAAAAAAAAATTTTTTTACTGTTTTGTATCATACAAAATTCCCCCCCAAGTCTTATTGATCAGCTTGTTACTTTGTAGGCGAGAGTACTCGTCATAAGCGTTTTGTTTTCTCATTCGTAATTTTCAGAAGGTCTATTTTGACAATTATCGTAGCGTGTGTGATTTTTTGTGTGTGTTTTATGTGCGAAATGTCAAAACGCACATATACATTCATACAAATGGAATAACAGATAAATAATAAGACTTGACTCGTGAAAACGCCGAAGCTGATTCAAAGAAGAAAATGTGATAAGGTTATCAATATGACTTGCATTGTGGAAATTGGGACTTACGTTTCTCTTAATGAATTTATTTTAGAATATCTCAAAACACCTTTTCCAATAGATGTCTTAAATGTGTTGAACATACCTAAACTTCTACCTCAAATCAAGTCATATACAGATACAAAACTGTTAAAACCACAACTAGCTGATTATATTTGATAAAAGAGAACACCTACTAAGATCTAAACTTGAGCCTGATCTATCAGATAACGTTGTAGATGCTTTAATAAACTGTGATGAAAATATCAACCCAAATCTAAGAAAAATATTTCAAATTTTAATGTATATTAAACTGATCTTATATTTTATTTAACCTTTTTGTTGAGTTTTTTTTTATAACACATTTTTTACTTTTTTGTATCATACAAAATTTCCCCCCCGTAAGGCTCAAGCTGGATCCGCGCCTGCTTATGGATTTGATTTACAAATTAAAAATCCTCTAAACCTTTCAAATTAATTTTAATTTATATTGAACATATCGTCAGCTTAATATGCAAACCTGCTTAATCCAATTTTTAAGTAAATTGATATTTTGATGCCGTGTGGTAGATACGCCTCGTCGACAAGCATATAGTTTTTCTTCAAATGTGAAATTAAAAAACTTTTTTGTCTCTCTTGCAAAATATAAGCCGACGATTTGTGGAAGTATTTATTTTTTGACGGGAAACCCTCAAATGAAATTTGTTTGTAACAAATACAATGCTAGTGCCCGAATATATGTACTAGTGATGTTACATATTTTAATTTTAAATATTCGCGTATACGACTATATGTGCCAATATTCGCCGTATGCGAATATCCAATCTGAAATTTTGTAAAACTCGATATTTCAAATTCAATTGAAAAAATCTCCAGTTTTCGTCAAAAATAATAAATAAAAAAATAAAAACTGTCACACTTATAAATGTATTTAACATTATTATGGCATTCCGATGACCACATTGAACATTTAACTATGCATGAAAGTAGTTTAATGATAGTTTCATAGAGTGTTCAAACATAAACAGAACATTATGTAGCGTTCGGCTCACAAATCTAGGAACCATATGTATCTAGTTTTTGTTTGTGTAGACGAACACAACCCGTTCGTAACTATTTTCGTGAAAGAGTCAAACATTATATAGTGTGCTGTACTTCGTTAAAAGACATAACAATTGTAGTGATACTGTAGACAAAAATTATATTTTATCAAAGTTTTCAAAGGGATTCAAAATATTAATTAATAAGATTTCATTTAATGTTCTATAATGTTTCTTTTTTTACATTGATAAACAAATGAACAAACAAAAAATTTTAGCAACTACAGCGTGTGTGTGTATTGTGTATATGTTTTGTTTGCGTAAAATTATTTTGCTTCCTTTTTGTTTTTTTACGTATGTGTATTGTGTCCCTGGTCACCGCACGATCAAATACCAAATTTATCGGATAGGCCTGGCAGAGGATGTGACTGCCCGGTGCGGACCGGCGCTGGCATGGGCCAGAAGGAGGCACTTAGGGCATAGCACAACAGGTGCGTCCCGAATCGGTACTACATCGGCAAAAGACCTATGGCCTGGTTCTGGCAGTCGTGATCGAGTACTTTCTTGATTCGAAAGCAATTTAAAATCTAATTATTTCAGTCAATACTGAACGAATCGGAATTAACTTGAGTTTCACAATAGTGAAAAAATAATTTTAATTCGTTCAGTAACGACTGAAAGAATTAGAAATAAAATTGCTTTCGAATCGTGAAAGTACTCGATTACGACTGCCAGAATTAGGCCCATAGTTGGGTTCATTTGGAAAGCAGAGGGTATTTTGGCCAACTAAGGGGAGTGGGTACAATAGACCGTACCTGGTCGCGGTACTCGTCGCTGAGGAGTGAACCTCGCCACTTTATCGGTAAAAAAATAAGTTGGATTAGAACAGTATTATTATTGTGTACGAAAGCTGACAAACAGGGAAACGATAGTTTTTAATGATTTAATACAAAAACAATATAAGCGTTTGTGTTTCTTTAAATATACCGAACCGAACAATAAGGAGCGATATTCAGTGTTCATTTTCTAACACTGGTTTCATATAATTATTACACAAGGGAACAAAATTTAACTTTTTTAGTGCGGCCTGGAACTTAATTGCAAATTATTTTCTAACTTGAGGTAGCTAATCTCCATTTCTATCAGAAATACCGTAATGTCCAAAATTAAGGCATTTTCAGTGAAGTGACAACATATTTTGTAATAACTTTTGTTATATTTTATAATAACATTTTAATTGTTTAAATAATATACCGGTTTTATGTTATGAATTTGTATATTTTCATGTTATTGATAAATACTTTTGATCATAACTTCATTAGATTTGTACTCACTAAAACCAATGTTTTGTTGTAGAAGTTCCAAATAAATGAAATAAATTAAATTAACAAAAAAAAACACTTGAAAAATTCGAAACTTCCCAACAATTTTATCTCTTAACCGTGCTTACATTGTCTTTAAATTTGCCCAGTAGTTTCAGAGATATTGTTGAATTTGGAAAAAAATTTAAAATTAAAAAAAAACTTTTTACTCTTTAAAATTAGTAAAATAAAGATATGCGATATAAATCACTGTTTTGGTCTAAAAACATTTAGTTAAACATATTTCGAATGAAATGAGTTTTATTTCATTGCAATCGCTGCACAACTTTTGATTTTGTTTACAGGTAATATTTACTGATACTAACAACGGGTGTTCCAAGCGAGCGAATGTTATGTGGTACGGCATTTATTCATACACCGAATCGCAATAGGCTTGAAGGAGAAAAGTTTTCAAAGCTTTTATTTTTGAAGTTCAATTTTGCTCTACTGAGATTTGATTTTTTAATTTAACATGGTAAAAACAAGTAACAGTTAACTACCCAGTAAAAAAAAATTGGATTTTTTGAAGCACTTAAGAGAAAAAGCGCATAATCGAGCGCTTCAATAAAAGAGCTTTTATAAAGCAGTAAATGGTATAGAATAACATATACAAAAAAGCTGCTATTTTAGTGCTGACAATGAAGAAGGTTGCAAACCGAAAAAAAATAAAAATATGAGAAAATGATTGGTAAAAGGCATTTAAACAAAAGTAAAAGCAAAACATTAATGAATATGTTAATATAGTAAGACCCTAAAAAGCACTTTAGGAGTGCTTTGTTTGCATGTTAAAAGAAGCGCTTATTGTCAGCAGAAAATAGTCCTCCAAACCGGGAACACCCCATACAAAAATCAGGCATCCCATCAGCAGGTTTGAAGCGATTTGTGGTATGAATTCATACACAAAACCTGCTCCTTTTGGAGCATATTTTTTACTGGGTAAGTACTTAAGGCTAGTTTTTAAATATAGTATTATTTTGCTTTCAAGACAAACTGCCGTATTCATAAAAATATTTTCGATTTCATAAATGTTAAAGCTCCGTTCACAATAAAAAAATTTGTTGCTTTTACGCCAAATCGTGGGCGCATAGTGCCAAGTTCACAATGGTAGCAACAATTTCGTTTTTTCTTTTATCTAACTTCTTTCCAAAGTATTTCATGTACTTTTCTTTAACTTTTCGAATGAAAAGCTTATTAACGTTTTTTTAAAAATTGATTCTACTTTTGATTTAGCAACAATTTGTATGAAATTAAAAATGAAGTATATAATAGTTTTGAATGAAATTTTTAACAAAATGTTTAAAAAAATAATAATAAATACGTCATGTTATTGTAAAAAAAAAATTGTTGTTTGATTGTGAAAATCTTGTGAAAACGTTTCTGCATTGTGAATCAAGCCTTCAAAACAAATTTTCTGTGAAAAAATTTTACTTAATAAACTTTTTTTTAAAAAATAATTGTTTTTGAATACGGAGTAAATGCTTTTTTTAAAGGATACAAATTAATAGTTTTTGTTTTTATACCCACACCACAATAGTGGAGAGGGTATTATTAATTTGTGCTGATGTGTGTTACGCCATAAAATATTGGTCCTAGACGCACCTTAAAGTATGCCGATCGGCTTAGAATCACTTTCTGAGCCGAAATAACGATGTCCGTCCAGCTGGCTGGCTGACAGGCTGGCTGTCCATGTAACCTTGTGCGCAAAGTACAGGCCGCAATTTTGGAGATAATTTGATAAAATTTGGGACATAGATTCTTAGGAGCAAGCCTATTGAAAATGGACCGAATAGTAGGACCACGAGGAAAGATAGGGGGAAATTTCCTCCTCTCAGAAACTATCCAACCGATTTTAAGAAATTTAAAATATTACTTAATAGAACCATATATATATGGACACAAAAGGTATGCCTTTTTTAAAAAAAAATAGGACCACGAGGGGAGATAGGGGCAATTTGTGCCTATCAAACCGATTTTAATGAAATTTTAAACATAGATAGATCCATATCTATATGAACACATAAGCTATACAGTTTTTCAAAATTAGGACCACAAAGGGGTTAGCGGTCAATTTCTGCACAAACTTTAAACCGATTTTAATGAAGTTTATAACAAAGATAAATCCATATTTATATGGACACACAAGCATGATGTTTTTTTTAAATACTGTGGTGTAGGGTATCATACGGTCGGGCTTGACCGACTATTCTTTCTTACTTGTTTTTTTTGTACGTCTTCGCTATATATTCGCTTGAATTTGACGATAGGAATATATCGAGCCCTAATTATTTCATATAATTTTTGTATGAAATTTGTCGCTTACGATAATATTGTTCTTGCTATAAAATTTTTAACGGTACCTTACTTGAAGGTTACACGATCAAGTTTTGCCTATCAAGTTTTCTCTTTCCAGTGAGTGTTTCAATGAGATGTTTTCTTGAACGTAGAAAACATCTCATTTCAAGGTTAGTGAGCAAATTTTTCGTTTGTCTTTATAAATTGTTTTCTTGATGACATCTTGAAAGTAAATTGCTCAAAAATTGAATGCAACTTTCAATTTATGCAAATTTTGACAAGCAGTATATGTATATAAAAGACTATCAAGAACAACTTGAACGTGTGGCCGCAGGGTTATGTGACCATGACAATTTAGGAGATGATGCAAGTGTTGCCAATAAAGTCATTTATTAAAAAAACGAAAATTGAAAATGATGTCGCTTACGTCATTTTCGCGGTTAGGGCTCAATATAAATTTTACATTAGTTATGCAAATATAATTAAAATTAATTATTAATTATCTTTTTTTAAATTTTATTATGAATAGTAACTATAATTAAAAATTTACAAAAAATGCTAAAACAAACTAGGCGAATATTCGGCAATGCGCATATTCGTTACATCACTAGCATTGTACCTACATACGACTTAAACAATTCTTTATTATTTCTTTAGCTTAACAATACTTTCGAAGAGTTTCTGTTATTTTCTATTTTTTGCAATTTCAGTTTGATTTCAATTTTTAACAGTACAAAACTGTTTGCTAGAATACACAATGGATATTAAACAGACTGTAAAGGAACAAGTGTTATTTTAAATTATTTAGGTTAGTTAAATATTTAACTTGTTCTATGTGAACAAAAACAGGATAAATTTAGAAAATAGAAGGTTAATGAACATTTTATGCAAATGGAATTTTTGCAACATTCAGTAATTGAACTTTTATTAAATTGAATAAGAGAACAGCTTAAAAGTGTTAATAAATTATATAATAAAAATATTTTGAAAATATAAAATTCATGAAAAACTTAAATCTACTTTTTTATATGTTCTTTTGAGAAAAAAAATTTTGTAATATGCTTTAAAACTTACAGAAGGATTATCAAGTAAATCCTTCGCAAACAGTTTTCTACAAAATAAACCTTTTTAATGAACCGATTATTCGTTATTAATATTAACTGAAACCAAATAAAACAAGTAAAATGTGACGAATCTTACTTACCCCTTATGTTAGTACTGAAAAAACGAGTCAAAATCCGTATTACGAGTTTATATTTGATTGGGTGCTTGGTGAAAAATAGGTCGAAAAAAGTATCAAACAGGGGAAATACGGGAATTTGAACTTATTTCTTCTACCTTTCTGACGACATGTGGTACTTTTTGAATTTTCTATAATATTGAACGGCGGCATGAAATAACCCCCCAAAATATAACCCCCCAAAAAAATAATGAAATAACCCCCCAAAAGTTTGTACAGAGAACAACAAAAACGATTTTTGGGGGGTTTTTTCATTTTGTTTGGGGTGTTATTTCATTTTTTTAATTGGGGTATTATTTCATATGAAATTTATCCCCAAAAAATCATTATGAAATAAAGCCCCAATATTTTTTTTGGGGATTATTTCATTTTCAAATTTATAATGAAAACGTTTTTGGGCGCAAGGATTTATCCACTTTGGTATACAGAACACCGGCTTCGATAAAATAAGCTGCCCGGCCTAGCCGGCCTTCAGCCGTGCGCAATGGTTTTCTTCTCTATGGTAAACCAAACACCGGCTTCGCTAACTAAGGATTCTCTGCGTAGCCGGGTCGAGTCGGTATTTTTAGACTATAGAGGAGAAAATCCTAACGCTATGCAGAGAAGCTTTAGTTAGCGAAGCCGATGTTTGTTATACCACAGAGGAAAAAGTCATTGCGCCCGGCCGAAGGCCGGCTATGCAGAAAAGCCTTAGTTGGAGAAACTTGTGTTTGGTATATATCGCGTGATTCTTTTAAGCAAAACTGTATAATTAATTGTATTACATATGTATATTGGGCCTTTATTTAATTTCAGAAATTGGGGTTTTATTTCATATGAAATAAGCCCCCAAAAATTAGGGAATTATTTCATTTATGTTTGGGGCGTTATTTCATTTCGTTGGGGGCTAATTTCATTTTCAAAATTGGGGCTTTATTGCATATGAAATAAGGCCCCACGCTTTGGGTGGTTATTTCATTATTTTTTTGGGGGGTTATATTTTGGGGTGCTATTTCATGCCGCCATATTGAACTTAGAAACATAAAAATAAATGGGCAGAGTACTGAGTGAATAATGCCCAATTTTCAGGATAGTATTTAAATATATATTATGTTAGTTTTTATATAAACTTAAATCGTATTTGTCAGCCATGTCACAGAGTACAATTTAGTTCGGAATCGAAGTAAACACATTTGTTTATTGATAGAAAGTATAATTTGACAGATACAGAAACCTCCCATTCCGTTCATGAAAACAATAATGGTTTCATTCCGAAAAATTTTTTCGTCACTTTTTGAAGCACCAAAAGCAGAAATTTTACACCATTCCGAAGCTCTGTATGATACTAGTAATGTCTGCTCTTACAAGGTAATTTTTCTTTTACAATCACTACCACTCACATTCTAAACCAGTGATAACCACTTCATATGCTCGCGAGTCAGTCAATAATCGTATTTTTAACACAGACACGGTCGGAAATTCACATGTATACAACAATTTTGTTCGTTTCAAAACATTAGACTATCATCAGTCTCTGCGACCGCACACAAGTACATAATATCTTTGTGTGCGTGCGTTCGGGGCTTGGTTATCACTGTTCTAAACTGTTTAAAAAACGCTAAGTCATCATCTTTTAGTGATCCAGATAGTACCTACGCCAAGTTGTGTTTTAAACAATTACGCAACTGCTTTGATGACAGCTTTGTCTATCATCTTTAATGCATCTTTAAATTGTGGTTACTTTCCGAAAGTTGGGAAAGATTCATATATTATTCCATTGTTTAAATCAGGAAATAGATCGGATATATGCAATTACAGAGGTATAGCCAAACTAAGTGATATTCCAAAACTTGTTAAAAATGTTTAATGGATTACCTTACTAATCAAATTTCTGACTTATTGTCACCACTTTAACAAGGCTTTCGGAAAGGATTCACTAGTATGACTAACATTTTCCATTTAACAACGTGAGTTAATAGAAATTTTGCCAACGGCACCACACTGACGTTATTTGCACTGATTTCAGTAAGGCTTTTGACAAATTTAATCATACGCTATTGTTGAAAAAACTGGACGTAATAGTTACTTTCTGAGCTGGATCAAATCATATTTGTCATGTAGAACTCAATCTGTAAAATTGAATACTGCAGTTTCGGAAAAAATCAATGTAAAATCCGGAGAAGCTCAGGGTTGCCACATTAGTCCAAATTTGTTCCTTCTTTTAAATAATGATTTGCCTAAAGCAATTCAACATTGTAATGTATTCAGACGACTTTATATAATTTTTGAATGTAAAACTTCCTTGTGATCAACAACATCTACAAAATGACCTGGATCGTTTTGACAAATGTTGTTCACTTAACTTGATGGAACTAAATTTAAATAAATGCAAACATATGCAATTTTCTAGAGTGAAAAAAATGCTTACACCTTCGTTCATGATGGCTGTTATTTACAATTTGTTAGTGAAATAATGGATTTGGAAATATTGTTAGACAAAAAACTTAAGTTTATTAAGAGATAAGCAAAGGAACTCAACGATCCCTAAACCACAAAAAGTGTTTTTACTTCACTCGTCTGACCAGTTTTGGAATACGGCAGCATTATTTGGGAACCGATCTATAATATTCATAAAAACAATTTCTTATTTTCTGCTAAAGAAGTGATTATAAGAGGATGCCTGCTTATACCTTCATACTCAACAAGATTAGCTGAAATAAATTTATGAATGATGCTAAATATATCGACCCCTTTGCGCGAAATTATCGTATGTTACAAAAACCAAATTTTAAAGGACAGCGATTTGTCTTCTTCTTGCAATATCAAAATGAAAATATACATGTGCTTTTTGGAGCAATGAAGTGGAATTCGCCTATAATATTTTGTCAGGTGACGTCTCTTTGAATGTAGAACAATATAACATCAAAAACTCAATTTCAAAAAAAATAATTTCGCGCAAAGGAGTCGATATCTTTTATGATCAATCTTATAAATGGTAGTACACATTCCGAATTGTTAATGAGTTACGTAACTTTTAATATCCTTATAACCGTCTACATATATAGGACATGCTGAACAAACTTTGCTATTTCAAATCCAATAAGAAAATTATGCAATGTATAACTTTATCGACTATTCTCTGAACATTAATATCATAAAAAACAATGTCATATTATATTTAAATCAATAATTTTTATTGTAATATTTCTTTCTTTGCATAAATAAAATAAATTTTTATGTTGCTACACTAAGATAGTCTGTTAGGAATTTGTCCATAGACTTAAGTTAAATAAATAAATAAATAAATGCAATGAATTAAAATTTATTGATAAATACATCATATGTACATACTAGAGGTCTGCTTTGAATAATTCACTTGTTTGCCTTTATTCAAAGTGCACAACATTTACTCAAATATTAAACATTCAAAAATGTAAGAAAAGAGTAAACCATATACAGAAATAAGAGAGAATGAATTGAATAAAATACTTGTTTACTGTAAATGAATTTGAGAGTCATTCATAAATAACAAAACAGTGGAATGACCCGTTAGAGAGAGCAAGTTTACAAAAAATATTCGAATAATTTTTGAATTATTGAATGTCCATACATTTATTTGAATACATTGACATAATACGTGTGTAAGCTTGTGGCTTCTTTTATTTGTAAGAGTTAAGCTTACACATACATACGTAATGTGTAGGTACAGAAAATTTACATTCAAATTATATATGAATATTTCACTCATTTGACTTGAATTGACTGAATTGAATGAGTTTTTATTCGTTTTGTCTTTGGTTATTCTTTCATTTGTTTCTTTATTATTGGGTGTTTGACACATTGTAGTTGAAAAACAAATGAGTGTGTTGAAATTGGTTTTTATTTATTCTTGCAGACCTCTAGTACATACATCATAGAGCTATGGATAGCTCTGACCCATATATTTTTAGTTTATGTATACCAGAACGTATAAAAAGTTCGAAAAAAACTTCCGTTTCCTCGAGAAGTCATTGATTTTTTTAAAATGCCTGAATTACCGCCAGAACTGTTCAACATCTCAAGAAGCCTCCAGCTGCAATTATAGTTCTGATTCTGATGTTAGCTTAGAGTAATAACTATTCATTAGAATAAGAAGCGGATGAAAACGAAGAAACAGACCATGATTAATTAAGCCTTATATCTTTTAAGAATATGTTTGTTATTTTCAGATAAATCCATAAGCATTTACAACTTCTTAAAAATTATACATTTTTCAATTAAAAAATAAATGAGTTTCTGGTAGCATTCAATTTTTTTTTAATAGTGGGCGTGGACCGCCCACTACTGCTCCATTTACTCCAAGTATTCCACAATAATTAAAAAAAATATCTTTTCAACTCCTTTTTTTCTTCAGTCATTTCAAAGATAATATGCTTCGGGCAAAGATTTGGTTCGAATATTTCGCATATCTCAGATAAGCATGGAAATTTATGGGTGTGAAAGTCCCACAACATCTTAATGTGGCAGCTAATTTTTTCGAAGGTGCAATGACTGTCGATCTTTCAGGTGGCTTTAAATCGCCTTTAGTTCAATTGTAGGTATACATAAATGAATTTTTATTAAGCCGAAAGTTTTTCACGAAACTAAAAGTAGTATTTTTATGATTAAATTTCATAATTAAAAAAATCTTTCTTACGTACTATTAGCAAGGCTCATAATCTCGGATGTATCTCTTATTATTTTCTGTTGAACTCGTTCTGCAATTGCATCACTTTCTTTATCGCTATCTTCCAACCACAATGCAACAGAATCCATGTTCTTAAACCGTTATTTTTTATTAATAATTATTTGTTATATTATTTTGTTTAAAAGTTTTCATTTATATTTACGTTTTGCGGAAAATTTAACGCTTTTTTAACGCTTGTTTTTCAAAAAAAGTTCTGTCAATATTGACAGGTACTGTCAAATTTATTGTGTATAAATTTGGCAGCACTTTGTTTTTCCCTTTTTTTACCAAATAAAAATCTGTGGTGCTTTCGAACGGATTAGAAAATACCATTTAATTTTCGATACGGAAATTTCTTTCGAAAGTATTTTCGTTTCGAATCGAATTACATAATAGCCCCCCAGAAAGTACGTTTTCCACTACTTTAATAAAAGGGGGCGTGGCCCGCCCAACTTTTTTCTCAAATTTATTTCTTATCATTAGAAATCTACATACCGAATTTGGTGAAGTTAGCTTGTCGCGAAGTATTTTTTGCCGCTAAAATCGCGATTTCGGCCATATTGCAATGGTATTTTGGTGGATCGAAATTTTTTTTAATTTTTAAATGTTTCTTCCGTACTTCTGTTCTTTTTGCATATAAATAAAAATCATTTAATGAAAATTTTATTTGACATTTTGGATAAAGAACCACAAACAGTTTGATAAACCACAAAAGCTCGTTTTTGTACTAAGGGTGTGTGTGAAACGGTAGCAAAGTTCTATGATGAAATTTGTTTGTGGTAGAAAATTTTCATATTTGTGCTGTGTGAAATTGTAACATTTTTGACAACGTAAAATTTTGACATAAAAAAAAATAATTATTAATAGTTTTGTGAAAATGAATAAATTAAACAAACGTTTACCAAAGATCGTCCCAACTATTTGATGAATTCGTTCTGATTTATTAACAATTTTTTACAAAAAGTGTGGGCAAAAAAGCTTTTACATATTTAAATACTTACATCTTGTATAATTCTTTTTAATTTTTTTTTTGCCGCTGGTCCTGCTTTCATATTATTTTTTATTTTGTTTAAACAAATTTGATGAAAAAAAATAATTTTGTGGTTGTCAAAAATGTCTACACTAATGTCAAAATTTATACTAGCCACTAGGGCTAGTGAAATTTTATTCACCTCAATAGTGTCAAAATTTTACTTCCATGAGTACTTTGCTACCGTTTCATACACACCTTAAGTGCCGGTTCACACACGTCAAGTTTGACTCGTCAAGTCTTGAATTTTTAGGAGAGAGGTGAAAAGAAATGGCATTCTCTTTACCCTTCTTTCCTAAAAGCTCAAGACTTGAAGAGTCAAACTTGACGTGTGTGAACCGGCACTAACTAAAGCCCTTATGACACTACATTTTTTATTCATTAATTGATACAGAATTGATAGAAAGAAACAGTAAATGCTAGAAAGAGCAAACTATAAACAATGTAAACAAAGTTTTTTAGTTTTTTTTTCTCTTGTTACGTTTGTTTCAGGGATGGCGTTGAGAATTTTTAAAATTGTACCACAATCCAAATTTTTAATATTTTTAATTAGGCTTAAGTTCATGAAATTTAATTTTTATTAAATTATTTTTGTGAAGAAAGGAATTTTACAACATGAAAATTAATTAAAATTGTTATTGATAATCTTTCATTCTTGACGTGGCTCGGGCTCGAACCCTGGCCGGCAGGTTACCATGACATGTTTCGATCGCAACCACTCGATCTCCTCAGATGGATTTGCCGTCTTACACTCGCAGCCATCGACGACTGCTGACGTCACTAGTCAAACATCAATCCTTAAACCAAATTTTATTTTAACATTTGGTAGATCGAAATTTGCTTTCCTGAATGATTATCCATTTTAATTGATTTTACATGTTTTTTCCTTCACACAATACTAATTATTGTACCACAAACCTTTAAAATTTGTACTTTTTTACCCAAATTGTACTAAAAGATCTTTTTAGTAGAAATTAATTTAATTAATGTTCTAAAAAAAACACCACAAAAATGTTTTATAAATCTTAGTTTAAAAAGTATCAGCAAAAAAGTACAATTGAAACAACTTAGCCATCCCTGTACTGTTAATTTTATGGTGTTTTCTTTTCTACAAAAAATGTGACATTTTATTAAAAAAAAATGCAATTTGGTGTATGTTTCTTAAAAATTTTCCTCCCGAGAAGGGTGGCTTGTTTAATTATAAAAAACACACCTTTTTCGGAAGCAAAATTTTTAAGAAACATACACCAAATTGCATTTTTTTAAATAAAATGTCACATTTTTTTGCAGAAAAGAAAACACCATTAATAAATGTTGCCAACTTTTTGTTTATGAGAAACCTAAAAACAAAAAGAGGTAAATCGCTGAGTTTGCCCATAAACCGCTGATTCAGCAATAATAATATTTCAAGCTTGAAATGTCAATTTTAAGTTGAACAATTTTACATTTTTTTTGACATAACTTCATTTTTTATCGATAACTTTAGTAAAATATTTGACAGCTTGCAATTTCGCACTTGGTAAATTTTTCTTTTACTTTATATTTGCATTGTTCACCAAAACTTGAACAATGCATTAAAAATGTAGTGTCATAAGGGCTTAAACTTGAACTTAAATTTTTGAATATTTAATAAGTTTTTAACGATTATTCAAACGAGTATAAAATAATAATTTTAAACTTTAATTGTGGTTTTGGACCACTAATATATTTAAATTCTTATAGGCATTTAAAACGATGACATTTTGAAACTGTTTTCGGTGGGCTAGAAACGAGATTATTTTAACAATAAGACATACAACTGCTCCCACTATAAATGGAACAACTAAAAAAAAAACTTAGTTTTCCGCTAAATGTTAATTATTTTTTATTGTAATGAATTAAATTGGGATAATTTATTATATTTAATTCATAATAAATGTATTATATAAGCAGTAGCCGTATTTTATTATTATAATTGACTCCAACTTTAACTTTAAAATAAAAAAGCCCAAACATTCCCACAATACAAGCCAACATAAATTACAAACTTTTTAACTCCGGCAGTTTTTCTAAAACATTTAACAGAAGATATTCAAACACATAGACCAAAATTTAAAACTAAGCAAAATACAAAAAAACTCTCAATAAAATATGATGTGAACATGTAAGTTTGAAGTGGTAGAAATGATTGGCAATAACAATACCATCAATGTGACAGGAACTTGACTGTTCTGCTCCATTGGGCGCCGGGCAGGCACTTAAAACCAGCCGGCATACACAAACACTTTTATACGGAGAAAACAACTACAGCAAAGAAGAAAAAATGAGTAGAAAAACAGAAGAATATCGAAAGCATTTCCATTTCTATACTTCACAACTTCTACTAATTTTACAATATCCAACACTTTGCATTTTGTAAACTTTTACTACAAAAACTGTTGGACTAGAGACATCATTGTGAGTGTTAAAGCAGGCATTTTACAGCCATTATGAAGTCACTCAGCCAAAGATTTTTATTTTTTTTTCAGATTTTATTTTCCTCTACAACATGGTTTTATTGTAGAGATTCTTCCATGCCATTCATGCATATTATTGGCTTCGAGACAATTTAAAGTGGTCAATAGAAGGAGACCAGAAAAGAAATAATAAAAATAATAATAAAGAAAATAAAAACCAGAATTTGCAAAAATAAAAAAATAAAAAAAATAATGGTTTAGAAATTCAAGATTTGTTAAGAAAACCATAATCGTTAAACTGAAAATTGCATAATAGTTTGTGAGAAATCGAAAAAAAAATCGAGTTTTTTCTATGAATGGAAAAGTGCTAATTTTAGTTGGGAAAATATCTGTTGGAATAAAAAGTTTTAAAAAGTGAAATTTGTTTCAAGAAACTATTTTTAAAGAAATTTTAAAAAGGAAGAACTGAAGAAGAAAATTAATAAAAAAATTGTAATAAAATAGAGGAAAAAGCTGACAAAAAAACATTCTACGAAAGAAGCCTTTTAACGAACCGGTTATTCGATTTTCTGTTCATATTAAATTTTAAAAATAAATAAATTTAAAATGTTTTAATATGGTTAAATATTAATAGAAAAAGTAAATTTGTTTTCGAATTTTAAATTTTTTTACGAATAAAAAAAACCGAGCTTTCGATTAATCGTCTAAATTAATGCGTAAATAAATTTGATATTTGGCTACCAACAATATTTTAAAATTCTATTCAATTAATCGAATACAAGAACCGGTTTCCGATTAATCGTCACTCATATTTTTTTATCTCGTAGATGTTAATCTATTACTAAGCAAAAACTAAATTAAAGTCAAACTATAATAAAACTTGCATTTCTTTATCACTTTAATCGGTTTGAATCGCCCTTTTGAATATTTAAAGGAATAAAAAAGCATTGGTTTCGATTAATCGTCCAAAGTATTGCTCAAAACTACCCTGAAATTTGTCCATCAGCAACAATTGCATTAATAGTTTTTCGGGTTAAACCGTAACTTTGTCAAATATACATACAAAAGCCGTTTTTCCAATTAATCGACAATAATATTTTGATGTGTAACAGAGTTTATTATCGTTTTGCTAAGCAAACAATTATCGTTTTAAATCAGTGAAGGGCACACACATACTATCACATTTATGCATGTGTTGACGAAATAACAACAAAGCAACTGCCGAACGTACATTGTCACAGACACACAAAGAAGTTTATAGTGTACATGTGTCGACGTCGCACAAGCAGCATTTTTATTCCTATGCACGCGTACATAGGATTTGCAAATGTGCCCGTCACTTTTTTAAATTGATCTAACCAGAAGTTTAAGCGATAAGTAAAAACATATGCTTTCGCATAATAGCAACTGGTTTTTTCTTCCCTTTTCCACAAAATGATAAACTCATTAACGAATACAAATAACCGAGTTTGCTAAAAGTTGGTAAACATTTTTTAATATTTGCCGTGTAATCCTAAAAAGACAAAACAAGTTCTCTTGGCTCGAAAAAAAACACAATAAGGCAATATAACTTCAAGTCATTTTGTGTAATAAGCGAAACGTAGTTTATGTAGTTCTGAAGATGACAGTCGGTCTGTACATTTGTAAAGAAGTTGTGTAGGGTGTTATAAACATTATATTGGGTGCTTTTTTAGCTGCAATTAGAACTTAAAAGAATAATTGTAGAAATAAATGTTTTTTTAAGTATTATCTGATGGATAATTGCATGTCACTTATTTTTTAAATGTGATTTATGGCATTTGTCCGCCGTGGCTACGACTTACATGGTCCATTCGATCAGTCCAATTTTGGACTACTTTTTTCTAATAAATCTTACTATTTTCTGTCAATGGTGGCTCGAATATTGGCTTGCATTACTTAAAGAGTTGCTGGTTTGTCGTCATAAGGCAATAACTTAACAAAGCCGCATAAAGAGTAATCCAGAGGCGTTTAATTGCACGAACGAGGGGGCCCGTGAAAAGCACCACTTCTGGAAATTAAGTTGTCATCAAATTGATTTTAAACTAAATCGATTGGTAAGCACGCTGATTGGCAAGTTGCGCTGTCATGTTGTAACCAAATGTCGTTAACGTTTAGCTTATTAATATTTGGAAACAAAAATTCAATCAGCACAGCTCGATAGCGCTCGCCATTCACCATAATGGCAGCTCCTTGCTCATTTCTAAAGAGCGTGTACACCACAACCAACAGTCAAACAAAAGTGCTCTATGAACTTTTCGAATAGTTTTATATTTTCAAAGTTCTAGCGCTTATCGATGCCAAAATTAACTGAACGGAAATTTCAACATAGCTTAACATTCTCAGCTGTCAAACTATAGTTCTCGCTATCGAAATTTCTCATTCAGCTAAAAAAAAAACCTTCATATAATATTTATAAAAACTATTTTCCTTACATCTTTTCCACTAGGAACTTTTATTCACTTAATAGCACAATTTTTCAAGCCCGAAAAATTGAATACTTACCCAGCATTATATCATTCATCGTATACAATTTAAATTAGATTAATTACTACAAAAGCAAAAAAAAATTATGGAAATCATTTAAAAAAAAAATCATTAATCAAATGAATGCACTTACAACATGAAGTTTAGTGTGTGCCATTCTAAATATATTGAAAAATCAGCACCATAAGAAACAAGAAAAATCAACAAACAAACATAAATTCAAAACTGAGTCACTAGTTTATAAATCTTAAAATAAATTTATGTTGATTTTGTACTTTTTTCTAAAAAAGAAAAAAAATTTGGCGGCACCCACCAACTCAACCATGCTGAGATGTTGCAACATAAAATCACATTTAAAGCCAGATATACTACAACCTGCTCATTCATACAATATTGCAACTAAAATCATCACGAGCATCATGCCAACACTTTGCTTTCAGATTGTTTTTCACTTAAAATTTAAAATACGAAGAAATAAAAAACTAAAAATAAACAAAATGAACTAAAACACTTTCAATACTGCTTCTTAAAACACACACTTCAATTTGAAAGGAGTCGAGATCTCTTCATTAAACGATTTCATTCCATAAATTGTTTTCGAACAGCAGCGAAATAGAAGAAAAAAATCTTGGAAATTATGACAACTCAAACACTTAATCATTTAAAGAAACAAGGCAGTGGTAAGAGAAGCCCAACAAGCCCCGAAGAAATTTTAAAAAAGTGTGATTCACTAGAAAAGATGCACTTGCCTGGTAATGTTTCTTTTTTTATTTATTTTAAATTTAATTTTAGAGAGGGAGTTTTAAAAAGTTTCCCATAATCATTCCCCGTGATTTCAAATCCTAACATATTTGTGTTTTTTTATGACTTATGTTTTGCATTGTTGTTGCTTCCAATGCTGTCATCATCATCATCATTTACATCATATTGCTAGGCCATGAGTTTTACTTCCAATGCACAGAAAAGTTCAATGATACATAATGCTTCATTATACACTTCTTGAGGAACTATGTTGTAAATACAAATTAGTATTTTCCTTTTCTTCTTTTTTCTAACTTCTCGTTTTTATTAGGAGAATCTATTAAAAGAACGAGAGTTCTGACTTTGTTTTAGAGCAAAAGTGGAGGTGTTTAAATGTTTAAGTGCCATCGAAAAGTACTTGGTCTTGAATTTTCAATTTCTTGTATCCAAAGTTAAACCGGAGTATATTTGAATACACGAAAAGAAAAAATAGATAAAATTTTAAAAATAGGAGAGAACTTAATATCAATTTTTAATGCATAAACTTTTCCAAAATTTTAAATACCATGATCTCAAGCTACAGTATTCATCGCTTAAATGCATTTCAAAATTTGCACATACATTTGGTACTTATCAGCCATGTCACTTACAATTCCGTTCGGAAACGGAATTCATTCCGTATTTTGGTGCTTCAGAAAATGACGAAAAAATGTTTCGGAATGAAACCATTTTTGTTTTCATGAACGGTATGGGAGTTGTCTGTATCTGAAAGGCCATAAAACTATCAAAATACACTTTCCATCAACAAACAAATATGTTTTCTTCAATTCCGAACGGAATTGTACTCTGTGACATTGCCCTATATACGAGAACGGGATCTATAAAACCTGGGGGTCTACCGCGTATTTCGATTCGAAAAGCTAAATTTTTCGAAAGCAATTTCCGATTCAAAAGTTAAACCGTACTGCGTAACTCGTTCCAAACGATGACATAGTTGTATTTATAAACTAATAGAAAATTTGATTAAAAGTTGGTAGCACTGCCACTAAAATACCAAAATGGACGAAAATATCCCACAACAAAACAAATAATAAAGACTATTCAATGTGTGAAAAATATTTTATTTGGGGTTTTTAATAAAAATTTATTGTATTTCCCTGTGGTTTGAAGAGTCAACAGAAAAAACCAATCATTACTTTATACTGCTTTTTGTTTGTAAATGTATTTTTTTTTTTTTAATTTTTTTAGAATTTCAAGACCACAAATATAAGGGATTTTTTTATTGTTCGTAATATGCCGTTACGAAAGGGCCTTTTTGTTTTCGAAAAGGTATTAACAACTTCCGTTCATTCGAAACAAATATGTTGTACGAAAATCGTAATACACAGTACAAATTGTTCGAGCTCGTATATTATTTCTTTCGAATCGAAATACGCGGTAACCCCCTGGCTTACACAGTGCTTATAGAAAAATACACTTAATTTCATCACCATCGTGAATGAAATCGTGAAGAAAATGCGATTAAAATTAAAAAAATTAAGTTTGATTAAATAATTTTTATGCGGAGTTTTTTATGTACCTAATTTAAGTTTTTGAAACGGTGCTTGGCCAAAAATTTTCTTTGAAGCAACTTATCAAAATTGGTTTTATTTTGATGCATCAATACGTGATAGGTATTTAAGAGAAAGCTTCGGTTCGGCTATTTTAAATAGCAAACTGCTTATAATTGCACAAGTTAAGATGCATTAAAGCATTAAATGCTTATAAGCACTGTGCACGTACATAAATACTGTATTATTTAAAAGTGATCTTTAACACAGAAATGCAGGGCAAGACTTAAATGTTGTTTGCATGAAAAATAGACATTTGCAAAATTTTCAAGTTTTCCCCAAAAATATATGCTTTGCATAACTTTGCATATTACGCAGCTTGGCGGCGGTATTTAACAAGAGAATTTCTTTTGAGTCAATTTGTTGCAATTACAAAATAAAAATATATCGGTCCTTTTCTTTCATGTTCATTTTCATATGGAGGGCTCAGAGTTGAAGCAAACAAAAAAAGAAAATTCGAAAATATTTCGAGTTTGAGTAGGTGAACTGCCCTTATTTCTGGAGCCAATTACTTGGGTTTATTAGAGTTACCTAAGGAACGAAACACTTTTTAGTTCGTTACAGAACTAGATAAAGATACATTTTCTGGTTAACAATTTTGGATGTTCTACTTTTGAGTGATTTTTTTAGAAACTATAAAAGACTGTAATGCTCTTATTGTGAGAGATAACCCAGAAATGTTAGGACTGGACTGTTCTGTCGTGTTTTGTTAGCTTAATATTAAAGTTTACCCGTCATAGAGCCGTAAAAGAAATAGTTCAAGTGCCGAAAAGAAGTTTGTAAGTGGGATATGTGAAGTTATAGACTTATTCTCAACTTTTCCAAAATTCAAATTATCTCCAATTTTGCAACCCATACTTTGCATAAAATTACATGGACAGACAACCAGTAAGCCAGACGGACATCGTTAGACAGTCTTAGAAAGTGGGTATGAGTCTATCGGTAGGATAGGCCTAGACTAATATTTTTTAATGTTACATATATCAGCGCAAACGCTTAAGCCCTCTTCACTATTGTTATGTGGACCATGATTTTATGAAGTAAAATAACGGTCATATTTTTAAGGCAATTTGTCTGCTATAAATGTTAAAGGATTTTGATTATAAAACTTTTAAATATTATAAATAGTACGTTAACGTTCACATAGAAATTTTCTAAGAGAAACATTCAGTTCTAAAAATATTTTACACATAAAACTCTATACGAACGTTAACGTTCGAAATTAAAATAATTTCAAAATAGGTAACTTGCGAAAAAAAAAGTTAACCTTGCTTAAGACGAAATTTTTTGTACGATTTTGAAACCTTGAGCAACCAACAAGCATGATTATGATTTTTTTTACAGATAAAGGGTTTAGAATGACAATGTGGGTAGATAAGCCACGCAACAAAAGATTTCTTAAACATTTTAAAGAAGTAAAGACTTCATATTCGTTTAAAAATATCGTTAAAAGATCTGTATTGCTAAACAAAATAATTATTTATAATATTAATTTGTCTTTTAACACACAGGATACGAGTGTTTTATAATTATGTTTACATTATTTTCACTTTCAAATTTCACTTTATAGATCAATAAAATTCAGGCAATATAAGTTGTACGTACAACCAAATTTATAAAATTGTTTACGTATCATATACATACATCTATATATGAATGTATGTTTGTATGGCTAAAATGTCCCACAAAATAAGACGAAAGCACAAAAATATCTAAATAATTCTAGTTGGCCAAATGCCAACTCATTAAATATAATGTTAAAAAAAAAACAAAATATACAAAAAATGTCACTTCCATAATCCTAAAGGCCTAAGAATTTGTTCGTTTTTATGACCTCAGCCATGGAGACAGGAATATTGTGGGTATTCACAGTTTAAACAAGTAAAAGTCATATATTCGGCTGCGCCGAATCTTTAATACCGTCCACCTGCAGTTATAATATTTCGGAAGTATTATCCACCAATCTTTACTGAAACTACATTTAAGTAGTTGCGGTTTTAATAACTCATTGCCAGAAAATATCACGCAAACACATAAACAGGGAACAAATTATTTTTACCTTTACAAAAAAAAAAAAAAAAAAGAATTCTTTAATTTAAAATTTAGCTAAATTACGAAAACAATTCCACTTTGTTGCCTAAGCAGTGTTTGAATTTTACAATTATGGAGACATATTTTCTTGGGTAGGAATTTTAAGGTTTTTGCGAAATGAAATTTTGAGAAAATTTAGGCAAACCGGGTCTGTTGGAAATGTGGAAACACCTGTTTGGTTCGGGTTATGGGCCGGCGGCGTCATGGGGCCGTACTTCTTTGAAATTGATGCCGGCCAAGCAGTAACCGTGAATGGTGTTCGCCATCGCAAAATGACCAGAAGTTGAGAATATAGACCTGGACGATGTGTGGTTCAATTCCACACACCAACCCAACGAAAAAATGTCTCTTTTGCGCGAAAAAAAACAAGTCGTGGCGATGTTAATCAGGTGATTTGACACCGTTGGACTTCTTTCTTTGGGGATATTTTAAAGAAAAAGTTTACATTAATAAGCCGTGACCTATTTAAGAATGAAAGAAGCTATTTATTTTTACAAAAGTAAGCGAAGATTTTACTTGGTTAAAAGCTGGAAATTTTCAGTATTTAATAGAAAAAAAAAACTAAAAAGTACTTAAGCTTTTGGCTTAATTATCAGGTTCACTAAGAAAACTCCGTATAACTTTTGGAGTATAAAAATTTAAATTGGGAATATCAGAGGAAATAGTGTACTTCAACACGCGAGCATTAGAAAAATGACCAGTGCTATTTTTAAATGATTTACTGCCTGTTTTTGAAATTAAAATAAAATTGTTCGTTTGGGAATTTATTTTCAAAGCAACATTGTTTCAATGTAAATTCGCCAATGAAAATCTTAATTTCAAAAACAGACAATTAAGCATTTTTACCACAAATTAATGAGTTTCGTTTATTTTGACTATAAATAATAAAAATGTTGTCACAACTTTATAAATAAATGCCGACAGAATAAATCGACAAAAATAAAGATCATAATTTTGTGGAAGATATTTACGGTGACCATCTGTTCCGTATTATACAGAACAATAATGTATTCTATATAATTATTCTGGGTGAATTATTTTTTATTAAAAACCCTAAAATCGTTCTGTACTTTATTTAATGTTCTGTATTTGGACTGTATCCTCCCTGTAGGAAACGTCACTAGTGAGTCTGTACTGATTCACATTTGACACAGTCACTAGTACTAGTGACTTATAATAGTTACCCCAGACAATGTTATTTACTAAAGACATTTAATAGGTGGGTATTGAACCGATAGGTTTGTCTGTGTTCATACGGCTCATGTCTTATTGACATGATTGCTTCTATATAGGCGAGGGGGACGAAGGGAAAAGAAACGAGTACACAGATGCATGTACTGTCAGTACGCTTTGCTTTTTCATTCGTTGTTTAATATAATAAAAAACATGTCGTCAACATGACATGAATCATTTGAACGCCAATTCATGTTCAAAGAAGAAAAAAGAAGAATCTTGTCAATAAGACATGGACCGTATGAACTCAGACTTTGTTAGGACCCTATGAAGACATTGGAGCTAGATAATCACTAGTACATTTCAGTAAATCTATTCTACACTTTTGGTATTATTTTAAAGTAGACGGCGAATTGAAAATTTCATATTTTTTTACTTATAATTATTTTATTAAAAAAAAAATAAGAATAAGAATTCATAACAATTTTTTTCGTATTAAAGGCAAATTTAAGAGTGTAGACACTTCGTTGACAATGTCGCCAGAAGTTCATGTTTCAAATTTAACAAGATTTGTTTTACAGGCTATAAAAAAAATTAAAAGAAATATTTAACATTAACTCACCCTACTCTGCACATTATTTTTGCTAAACCTTTTTTAACGCGAACCGATACCCGTTTTATTTACTTCATTATTAATACGGCAACACTTTCACACTCTATTTGCTTTTAATTTAAAACAAAAACAATTTAATGCATTAAATTAGCAACAAGCAAAACAAAAGCAACAACCACATGCTAAACTTTATTTTTATCATTGAGAGATGTTTTACTTCTCTTTTTTTACATCTCACCAAATTTGTATATGCAAAATTAACTGAACACCGGCAATAACAATAACAACAACTCCAAAAATTTCACACATGATTTGCTTTTGAATTTAATAAAAATTTATTGCGCGATTTTTATTTAATAAAAAAAACTTGAACTACTAAACTTTCTTTTTAAAAAATTGAAGATAACACTTGTTAAACACTATGAGGATAAAGTTATTATTAATTTATTTCTAATTAACACATTTTAAATGTGATTAATTTGTGTTTAAGGACGGACGACGTTTATTAGAAGACCGATTTTAGTAATTGCAGCAAGAAAACTGAATTGTTGCTAAACTAGAGTTACCAACAGAGCCGTCGTTTTTGGTTATTCCTAAACAGAATTGGGAATATTTTTTTCAATGTGGAGGCGCGTATATTTTTTCTTTATTTTGGTTTTTTTTCCTAATAAAATAATAAAACGTATGATAATTTTTTAATTTTCTTGATAAACTTTTAAATCATTTATTTAACTTTTAGCAACACAAATTTTATGTAGTATGAAAATCTTCAAAATTCGCCAAATTTAATTTACTTAAGATTTTTGTTAAGAATTGGGTTGAAATCGATGTAGATTTTCAACTAATTTCTTTTAAATGAACGATTGATTGATTTTAAGAGCAGTGTGAAAAATAAAAATTTCGAAATTTTGAAAACAAAAAGTTATGTTTTTTAAACGACTGTTCATATTAAAAAAAAGTTTTACTTTTCTTAAAGGAAATTTTATTGCGGAATTTCGGTTTTTTTTTTGTCATTTCAATAAACTAAACCGTTTTTGAGTTATGCGCATATATGTTGTGCAATAGGGGTACAACCAAAATAAGGCCCTATCACCACGCTGTAGCCGATGTTGTGCTGAAATCGAAAAATGTTTCCTCAGGTCATTTCGGAACAAAAACGTTCCGCGTCGAAACCGATTTCTGAAAGCCCTTTACAATTTTTTTTATTTTACAAAATTTCTTTATTTTATAATTATTTAACTATTTACATTTCTTAATCATATAATTGATTATAATCAAAATTACATTCTAAAAACCATCTTTGTTAAGTGAAACTAACTTTAGATTAATAGTTCGTGCTGATTTGCATTGGGGGAATATATCTTGTACGACTTTGATGGCGCGTTCCGCACAAATGTTGCTGCGTTGTGTTTTTGGAATTCTTGATTCATCTTTCACCAAATAAATGTCTTAGAAAGCATATCTGAGCATTAGTAAAGCCCGAAAATGATTTGTTTCAGGCTTCGAAGTCATTTTTATTGTAACAATGATCTGAAAACCAAATGTTGTACCAAGGGCCACATATAAAATTTTGAAGAAACAGAGTTGCATTAGCAAAAATCGGTTGTTTGTAACTAGTTTATCTCAAAAGCTAGTTACAAACCTGTTTATGGTTTGTATGGATAAATAAGTTTCACAAGCTAGTTTATTACCATAAACAACTTATAAACTGTTTATAGTGTAGGTGTAAATGCATTGTTACTGATAACAAACTTAATTACATTTGACGCGGAACCTTTTTTAACGATATCAAAAATCTAAATATGCAGTTCTTATTGTTTTTTTATGCACTATAATAAAGTGACTATATGGTATGTTTTTTTATGCACTACATTTTGATATTTTCAAAAATTGTAAAAAAGTTGTATCCCTATTGTGCAACCTCCTCCATTTTCGAAATAACGGTATATCTCGAAAACAAGAGCTAACCTAAAAAAAAACGGTGGGCATCATCGGATTCAGCGTACCCAAATTATGCTAAAACGCCATGTGCCCGGCTTGTCTAAGAAAAGTGTCAATTTCGAGCACAGTGTAATTATATGAAAACAGTGTTCGAAAATAAACACTGTCGTTGCTAAAATGTTTGTTTGTTCATTTATTTATCAAAGTAAAAAAGAAACATTATAGAACATTAAACGAAATCTTGTTAATTAATTTTTTGAATCCCAAGAAAAACTTTGATAAGATATCACTACAATTGTTCTGTGTTTTTATGAAGTACAGAACACTATATAATGTTTGCCTCTTTCTTGAAAATAGTTACGAACGGGTTGTGCTGCTCTACACAAACCAGTGATGCCATTATAATACGAAAGATACATTTTTCGTATCTTTTGAAGACTTAAGGTAACATGTATAATCCAGACATTTTTCGTATCTTTTGAATCTGTACATTAAACTTAATAGGACTGATCATCGTAACCGACTCAATACTAATACAATAATGGTGAAAGGAAATACATTTTGGTACAACATAAACCAGCAATTAGA
Organism: Pollenia angustigena; assembly: GCA_930367215.1. Taxonomy (NCBI): domain Eukaryota; kingdom Metazoa; phylum Arthropoda; class Insecta; order Diptera; family Polleniidae; genus Pollenia; species Pollenia angustigena. The sequence continues at coordinate 178,261,812 of OV884058.1, read as the reverse complement.
GTTTATACGCGGGAAAGAATTCCCGGGAAACCCGGGACACTTTTTTTAATTAATCCCGGAAAATTTTTTTCCGGTAATTTTCGGGAATTTTAAATAAAATTTTTTGAAATTTTAATTTGTTAGCGTCGTTAAAATCAAAAACGAGCTATAAAAATATAGTATTTACTAAAATTTCTAAAAACTATCTTCAAATCGAACTATTTTTCCTACGCCAATAAATCAACCGTATTTTTAATTGCTGATGAATTGTCTAAAAAGCTTCTTGAAGTAGAAAATGAAAATGTATACGATACACCATCACAAACACCAAAACCAGATGATGAACAAATTCTAAAAAAATAAATGTAAAGAAAATACAAAAGCCTGAAAATATCTTTAAAAAAGTATTTGACGTCTATGAAGTCACGGGTAACAAGCCAACAAATTTAAAATCTTTGTATGATGCGCTTCTTACAAAAAACCTGCTCCTATTGGAGCACGTTTTTTACTGGGATGCTAGTATAGTATACAATTCCTATGTCTGTTAGAGGTATAATATATAATTAATTTTAAAGTTTGCTTACTGTATTTTTAAAAATTACTTACCTACCTAATATGATTTAAATTAATATAAAAATTAATTTAATTGATATCATTTTCTTTACAATATTCTTTAAATGTGTAATAAAAATGTTATGTTAATAACTGCCTGTTTAACGATATCGAACGCAATCGTTCGCATAGAAAATTACATTTAAAACAAAAACAAACTTCGAACACTCTTCGAATTTTGTTTTATATGTAATTTTCTATGCGAACGATGACGTTCGAAATCCATGAACAGGATGTAAATGTTAAACGTTGAAATGGATTTTTCTTTCTCGAAATTTCACTGGCAACACTGACACAAACACTAAAAAAAGATATCGTTGCTGGGTATGTGAGCCGAACGCTAAGTAAGAGTTCATACGGCTCATATCTTAGTCTGTGTTCATACGGCTCATATCTTATTGTCAAGATTGCTACTTTATAGGCGACAGGGACGAGGGTAAAGAAACGAGTACACAGATGCATGTCTTTACGTTTTGCTTTTTTCAATATCAAAAAGCACATGTCGTCAACATGACATGAATCATTTGAATGCCAATTCAAGTTCAAAGAAGAAAAAGGTAGAATCTTGTCAACCATATGAACTCAGACTAATAGCAAGATTCTTCCATTCTCTTCTTTGAACATGAATTGGCGTTCAAATGATTCATGTCATGTTGACGACATGTTTTTTATTTTGTTTTATTTGATATTGAAAACAAAAACAAAATTAAGCAACGAATAAGAAAGCAAAACGTAATGACAGTACATGCATCTGTGTACTCGTTTCTTTTCCCCTCGTCATTCTCGCCAATAAAGTAGCAATCATGTCAATAAGACATGAGCCGTATGAACACAGACTAAATAATGTTTTGTTTCGAACACCGTATGAGACTATCATTAAATTACTTTCATGTATAGTTAACGCAGTGTAAAGTAAGCCCGTATTTTTTCTTATTTACTCTACACCCCGTCAGTGGTATTTAGGTGCGAAGTTGATACTTTTTTATGCAGTCATCGGAATGCCATAATAATGTTAAATACATTTATAAGTGTCAGATTTTATTATTTTAATTTATTGTTTTCGACGACAACTAGAGATTTTTCAATTGAATTTGAAATATCGAGTGGTACATAACCTCAGATTGGATTTTAGTATTCGGCGAATATTGGCGCAAATATTCGTATACGCGAATATTTTAAATTGATATATGTAACATCACTACTACATATATTTGGGCACTAGCATTGTATTTGTTATAAAAAAATTTCATTTCAGGGTTTCCCGTTAAAAAAAACTTTAATACTTAAACAAATCGTCGGCTTACATTTTACAGGAGAGACAAAAAAGTTTTTTAATTTCATATTTGAAGAAAAACTATATACTGGTGGACGAGGCGTATCTTTATCTACCACACGGCATCAAAATCTAAATTTACTTAAAAATTCGATTAAGCGGGTTTGCATATTTAGCTGACGATATGTTCAATATAAATTAAAATTAAATTGAAATTTTTAGAGGATTTTTAATTTGTTAATCATCTCCATAAGCAACTATTTTTCTTTCTCATATATTGAGTTAATGCAATATACAGTTGGTGAAGGGGAATGCGGCGAAAAGACAGATAGCGAAATCAAAAAGAATGAACTCTTGTTTTCCTTCCCCTTCTCAACTACGATGAACAATCTTAATGTGTGCGAAATTGATATTATTCTTTTACTGAAACAGTTGTGAGTTTATTTCTCTACCCCTTATTTGTGATCATTTTTTGATTAAGCTTAGAAACTTGAGAAAACGATTTAGCTTGGGTCATTTTATAAAATCGTTAATTAAAATATTTATCTTCCTTCAAATAACTTTTCGTTATTAATAAAATCTTAAATTTAAAAGTTCAATTTAATCCCTGTTCCGGTATGCATTAACCTTCTTTCCGGATCGAAACCCCTATTTTGTCTAGCCTGCAGCGAAATTCATTTTAATGTTTTTTTTCCTCTTCGGGACACTTGCTTCATTGTTGTCCATATCAATTTTTTGCTTTTTGTATCTAAAATTGGTATCGAACTCAATGCCGAAAGAAAGGAGAAAACATTTGTAGAAAAACTAAAAATAAGGAGTTGCGTATTGTGTTTTATAAAATGTATTAATTCTAATAATCTAAAAAGATATTTAAACGTCCGTGAACTGCTTTTCTGTATTTTCCTTTCAAAAATATGGTCACCGTAAAGATGCTCTGTCATTGCCAAAAATGTTGAAAAAAAAATTATATGCGCTTTAAACTTAAATACTTTTAAATTCATTAATTACTTGTCTTAAATAAAGTGAATTATTTTGTTTATGAGCAAAAAAAAATTAATATAAATTATAAATGACAACAAATTTATCTAAATAAACAAATTATTGTAAAATTTTAGGTTTGCCAAACGTGATGCAAGCACAACTGGAATGCAGTCATAAATTGATAATTGTCATAAATTTCAATATTTATTTTAATAATACATACATATATCACAATATAACAGATCATATATCAAATTGTCCCTTTTATATTTTTAAATGTTCTTAAAAATTTAAAACTTTTCCCAATTTAAAATTCTTTTGTTTACGGTCATTGCTCTTTAAAAAAATTTGAAACAAAAAAACTTGACAAAATAAAAGTCATTCGAATAAATGTGGAAAAAAAACATCCTATAAAACTGCCACCTACATGTGTTTAGTTTTATACAAACTGGCTGTAATTTTGAGTTTTTCTAAGTTTTTTTTTTTAATTTTCCACCAAAAATAAATTTATATTTGCCACAAAGTTTTTTTTTGATCCGCCACATGCAGCAAAAAAAAACTAATTGTTTTTTTTTTGGTTTTGTATTATTTTTGTTAGTTTTTTTTTAATTTATTTTATGTAAAATAACAAACAACAAGTGCAATAATTTTTCGCTTAAAAATTGCAAACATTCTCAGCCACTGTCACTAAACACTCAACACAATAATGTTATAATTTAACCCAGCGAACAATATTTTGGAATAAGGAAAATTATTATTTTAAGGTATAAATTTTCTAATGTCTATTGCCAACATTAAAAAATTATCAAACTTACTGTTCGACATTTTTATAAAGACCCCAAACAAATCAGATATGGGTAATTCCAAAGTGTTGAACGTGACAGTCAAAAAATATTTTTACGTTCTCTTAACCCATAAATTATAGCACTAAGAAAGCTTAATCTATGCTAAAGTTTATGGAGGTCGCGATTCTAGGTCAAAGATAATGACAAAGGAAGTAGCGGTTCGAACTTGAAAAAAACAGAAGTGGCCATGTATAAAAAGGCGTAATTCAGCGAAACCTGGCACAATTTTTTAGTCAAACTACTTTCAGAATTTTACGTAGCAATGTAACATTAAAATGTCTTGGTTTGATTCCAAAATCTTCTGTATTTTATTTTTTTAAGCCAAAATCTGGGTCGATACGTGGGATTTCGAACGTGAATGTTTTCCATAATAATTTATCTGAATAATGATTAAAATAAAAATTTACCGTTAATTCGAATAAAATATTTCTCTTTGAACTCTTCCTCAGATTACAGGCCATGTAAGAACATTTTGTTAAAATAATTTTTATCAAATATCACCTCTTTTAAGGAAGATAAATATTAAAGAAAACATACAATAAAACATTCTCACAAATAAGAAATTACATTTGCACAACTTTGCAGTCTGATTGTTCATCTAAGTGAACAAATTTATGGGTAAATTTATAGAATTAGTAAAATCTAAATATTTCTCTTTAACAACATCGTAAAATAATCAGCTTTCTCAGCAACTATTTTTCTTTCTCATATATTGAGTTAATGCAATATACAGTTGGTGAAGGGGAATGCGGCGAAAAGACAGATAGCGAAATCAAAAAGAATGAACTCTTGTTTTCCTTCCCCTTCTCAACTACGATGAACAATCTTAATGTGTGCGAAATTGATATTATTCTTTTACTGAAACAGTTGTGAGTTTATTTCTCTACCCCTTATTTGTGATCATTTTTTGATTAAGCTTAGAAACTTGAGAAAACGATTTAGCTTGGGTCATTTTATAAAATCGTTAATTAAAATATTTATCTTCCTTCAAATAACTTTTCGTTATTAATAAAATCTTAAATTTAAAAGTTCAATTTAATCCCTGTTCCGGTATGCATTAACCTTCTTTCCGGATCGAAACCCCTATTTTGTCTAGCCTGCAGCGAAATTCATTTTAATGTTTTTTTTCCTCTTCGGGACACTTGCTTCATTGTTGTCCATATCAATTTTTTGCTTTTTGTATCTAAAATTGGTATCGAACTCAATGCCGAAAGAAAGGAGAAAACATTTGTAGAAAAACTAAAAATAAGGAGTTGCGTATTGTGTTTTATAAAATGTATTAATTCTAATAATCTAAAAAGATATTTAAACGTCCGTGAACTGCTTTTCTGTATTTTCCTTTCAAAAATATGGTCACCGTAAAGATGCTCTGTCATTGCCAAAAATGTTGAAAAAAAAATTATATGCGCTTTAAACTTAAATACTTTTAAATTCATTAATTACTTGTCTTAAATAAAGTGAATTATTTTGTTTATGAGCAAAAAAAAATTAATATAAATTATAAATGACAACAAATTTATCTAAATAAACAAATTATTGTAAAATTTTAGGTTTGCCAAACGTGATGCAAGCACAACTGGAATGCAGTCATAAATTGATAATTGTCATAAATTTCAATATTTATTTTAATAATACATACATATATCACAATATAACAGATCATATATCAAATTGTCCCTTTTATATTTTTAAATGTTCTTAAAAATTTAAAACTTTTCCCAATTTAAAATTCTTTTGTTTACGGTCATTGCTCTTTAAAAAAATTTGAAACAAAAAAACTTGACAAAATAAAAGTCATTCGAATAAATGTGGAAAAAAAACATCCTATAAAACTGCCACCTACATGTGTTTAGTTTTATACAAACTGGCTGTAATTTTGAGTTTTTCTAAGTTTTTTTTTTTAATTTTCCACCAAAAATAAATTTATATTTGCCACAAAGTTTTTTTTTGATCCGCCACATGCAGCAAAAAAAAACTAATTGTTTTTTTTTTGGTTTTGTATTATTTTTGTTAGTTTTTTTTTAATTTATTTTATGTAAAATAACAAACAACAAGTGCAATAATTTTTCGCTTAAAAATTGCAAACATTCTCAGCCACTGTCACTAAACACTCAACACAATAATGTTATAATTTAACCCAGCGAACAATATTTTGGAATAAGGAAAATTATTATTTTAAGGTATAAATTTTCTAATGTCTATTGCCAACATTAAAAAATTATCAAACTTACTGTTCGACATTTTTATAAAGACCCCAAACAAATCAGATATGGGTAATTCCAAAGTGTTGAACGTGACAGTCAAAAAATATTTTTACGTTCTCTTAACCCATAAATTATAGCACTAAGAAAGCTTAATCTATGCTAAAGTTTATGGAGGTCGCGATTCTAGGTCAAAGATAATGACAAAGGAAGTAGCGGTTCGAACTTGAAAAAAACAGAAGTGGCCATGTATAAAAAGGCGTAATTCAGCGAAACCTGGCACAATTTTTTAGTCAAACTACTTTCAGAATTTTACGTAGCAATGTAACATTAAAATGTCTTGGTTTGATTCCAAAATCTTCTGTATTTTATTTTTTTAAGCCAAAATCTGGGTCGATACGTGGGATTTCGAACGTGAATGTTTTCCATAATAATTTATCTGAATAATGATTAAAATAAAAATTTACCGTTAATTCGAATAAAATATTTCTCTTTGAACTCTTCCTCAGATTACAGGCCATGTAAGAACATTTTGTTAAAATAATTTTTATCAAATATCACCTCTTTTAAGGAAGATAAATATTAAAGAAAACATACAATAAAACATTCTCACAAATAAGAAATTACATTTGCACAACTTTGCAGTCTGATTGTTCATCTAAGTGAACAAATTTATGGGTAAATTTATAGAATTAGTAAAATCTAAATATTTCTCTTTAACAACATCGTAAAATAATCAGCTTTTAATATCTTTTAAATTTTCGGTCACGGTGGACCTTTTGACGGAAATGCCCATAAAAAAAAATATTTGGCAGATGTCCATCAGCTCTTGGTTGAAAAACGTTAAAAATTTACTGAAAGGAGGCCCAAAAATTGTATAAAATTTACTTCAGGCTCAAAAAGGCACACCTTTGGAAATTTATATTTAGGAACTTGATGCAACTCCAGAATCTGAATACTCCATATGGCGTGCAACCAAAAATCACAAAAGACCACACTTGTTGAACTCTAATGAAAGTTGGGCAAGAAAATATGTTGAAAAAGATAAGCTGTTCGGTGAAAATTAGGAAAATGTATTTAACTCTAGATACCAAATGATATATCAGTGGAGTTGCCACCTGATGTTTTCGTAACAGCTATACTACTAAGATGTGCTTGTTTATACTCCCAAAAAACACCTGCTATTTATAAAATAAGTTACCAAATAGTAATAGAGATACCCTGCACTACAATAAAAACAATCCTATTAATTTCTAATGCTTTTTTACGGATTAAATACCATCCTCTAGGATGGAAAGCCTCTAGTTACCATGATACCTAGGCCATGTAACATCGTATGCCTACAAGCTTGTTATCGACGACAAATTGTCTGCGCCCCATGGTATATACGTAATGATATAATCCACAGAGATCTCAACGTCCCCACTAGCAAGGAGGAAATTAAGAAATATTTAATAAGCTACATAGATAAAATAATGGCGCAACCTAACTACCTCGCTCAGGGTCTGCTTCAGTTCGAAAAAGAACTGATACTTTGAGCCTAACTAGAAGACATTTTTAAAATTTGAATACAGCAGTACGTGGTTACATTGGTAATAACCAGGGAAACCAAAAATATGCTCTAAACAACACGTTTAATGCGCATTAAATATGCAGTAAAAACTGGAAAATATGCCCTTAAAAATTTTAAAAATATGCCCTAAAAATTACTCATTTGAAGACACAATATTCAACAATTTGATAACAAAAAAAAAAAAACCTAAAAAAATATTATCATCCATATGTGTTTTTGCCTTAAAGGGATTTTAGGTACGGTCGCTAAATTGTTAACAAATGTTAACATTTAAAAGGAATTTAAAGCTAGTTAAGGATGGAAGCTTTGAAAAAATGTGAACCGATTCGAAAATAATTTAATTTTAAGTAAAATATTTTTGGCACAAATTTAATTTAAATACCATCATAATTAGATAGCTTGCGGAACCAAAGAGTCTAATTTGGATGTGAAATTATAGACCGATTCTCACCTTTTGCATAGACTTCGTCCATATTTGATCAAATTATCTACAAAATTGGAACTTGTATCTGCGCACAACGCTAACATGGACAGCAACCAGCCAGACGGACGGATGGACATCTTTAGATCACTTTAAAAAGTGATTCTGAGTCGATCGGAATACTAAAAGATTGGTCCAGATACAAATCGCATAACATTTATCGTTAATAACAACCTGCTTTGTCTTACCATTTTAGAGTAAAAATTAAATGTAGTTGTCGAAATTGAAGTTACAGCTTTTAGAAAAAAAAATTTTTTTTATTTGCTGCGAAAGCTATTGTAGGCATCTAAAAAAATTAAATATGTATCAAAATATGCAGAAAAAATGCAAAATATGCGTTATAAACCTAAAAAATGCTGCAAAAAGGCTCTTTTAACTAAAATATGCCAAAAAATGCTGCAAACGGTAAAATATGCAAAAATATGCACTAACAAATCGATGCCAAAATTCATAAAATGCTCTAAAACGGATAAATATATTGTTTCTGCCTTCATTAGTCGCACAAGGTAAAACATGCAATTGCATATTTCTGGTTTCCCTGGTAATAACTAATAAACAACAAGTAGAATTAAGATTTGAATACATATTTTAAATTTCGATAAGAAATATTCAATAATAAAAATAAAAAAAAAATTCATTTAAAAAAAAAATATCATGGCTATTTGAGAAAACATTAATTTTTTAATTAACCACAATACGGGAAAAATAGATGTATTCCAAATCATCAATTTTGATTCAGAAAGTGCACAGCATATTCAAACAAACATATATGTAGACTAGTAAAAATCATTAAAAAAATCTCTTGAAAAAAAATTATTGTTCTGCACTCCTCCTTAATGTTTCTTAAGCTTTATATAAAGTGTGGCGGGGAAGCTTAATATATAAACTGTATCTTAACTTAATAAGTCGGTTTTTGTATCGGAGTCGGAGTTGAAGTACCCACTAAAACACGCAACTCCGACTCTAAAACTTTTCGGCATAAAAAATTTAAAAAAATGTCTAATATTTTCCTAAACAAAAATTCTTTAAAATTAGCGATGCAATATTTAAAATATCGATATCAAATTTGTACAGAATCACTTTCTTGCTATATTTAACTATTTAAAAGGTACCGCATTAAAAAAAGAATTTAAAGTCAAGTTAGAGTCGGAGTCGGACTTGGAGTTGTAGTCGGACTTTAAAAAAAAATCAACATAGTACGTTCGCCCAAATCTTTAACATTATAACTGCGTCGCGGAACTTAAAGTTTTAATTAAAATTCTAATGTTTGCTGGGTAATTTTGCTAGAAGTTTGCATGGCTTTTTTCACGCACTTTGTTTTTAATTAACCTGATTTTTTTTTTTGCTTTGCATGGAGTGTTTCCTATAAAAGCTTTTTATTCTATGCCAAATTATTTCATGTGTTTGTATATTTTGCTTCCTGGGTTAAACAAAATAGCTTTTAATTATTTATTTATTATGTATCCAATATTCATAGGTACACACAGATATTTCAACAACATAATGGAATTATTTTTGATAAAGGTTTTTAATATCTAATAAAACCAATAATATAAAATTTTACAGTCTATTTGTTTATTAGAATATTGCAGAAACTGATTTTTAGATTAACTTTTAATGAAAGACAGAGAAATGCGTGAGGCAGGGAAATTTCTCACACCATTGTCAGCAAAATTTTTCAAATTTGTTTTGGTTATAGTTTTAAGCTTGGGAATTTATTTAATTTTTGGGAAGAGAAAAGTAAATTGATAACAGGAACCGTAAGCTAACGGTAAAACAAACTTACATCAACCTGCCGTATTTATAATACTAACTTGGACTTTAAACGTATTTTAAAACTCAATTTCCTTGATTTTTTTTCTCTTAAAATAGAATTAAAATCCAATAATAAATTTTGGACACATGTAGTGTGAAACTAGTTACATTGCAATTATACGTATTTAATTTGTAATTGAGGTAATTCCAACTACAGTAACTAGCAGTGTAATTGAAATCACTATGAGATGCAATTTTTTAATTCAAAAATCTTAAATACACATTCTCGAAGTTGAAAATATTTAAAAACTAATTTCAATTTTTGGGAATACAAAATTTTAATTTCAAAAGATTTTGTTATTCGTGCTTAATTCCCAGTTTTTATTCTTGACTAAAACACTTGAAATTTATCGTTGATGGGATAACCTATTCCTATGCGCATTTCACTGGTTGCTTAGGCCAGATCATCAGGAAATTTCATCCATAAAGATTTTAGAAAAACTAAAGATAAGAAGATAAGATAGAAGAAATCGTATGTAGGAGGCTAACAGATTTTACACAAAAATACAAAATACTAAACAAAAATAAATTCGGGTTTCAAAAGGGGAAGAATATAAACAAGCTTCTTGGTAACTTCAGCAATCATATAAATGAAAATCTTAGTGTAAATAACCATTGTATAGCAGTATTTATCGATTTTAGTAAGGCCTTTGACACCATTTCACACTCTAAACTTCTACTTATATTAGAAAAAATCGGAATACGAGGGGAATGCATAAAATGGTTTCAAAACTATTTCGAACTTCGATCATATAGGGTTAAAATAAATAGCACTCTTAGCAATAAGATCTCAGTTGAATATGGGGTACCTCAAGGCTCAAAGATAGGACCAATCCTTTACATAATATATGCTAATGAGATGATGAACATTTTGCAAAGAAGCACATCATTTGCATATGCTGATGATACCGCCGTCGTCGTGGTGCACAAGAACTTAGAAGAAGCTGTTAAAATCATGCAGGAGCAGCTGGACACTATACAAAACTGGTGTCATGACTTCGGGTTAACGATCAATGCAAATGAAACGAAAGCTATGCACATTAAGCCTTCGCATATTCGTAACACCAATATAAAACTGAAATTCCTCGGTACCAATTGCCTACATACTTTAACTAAAACAAATGATAAAACAAATGATAACTGCTCAACTTATATTGAATTAGTTAATAGCTACAAATACCTTGGTATTGTTGTTGATCATAATTTTAAATGGTAACCACACATTGAAAACATTAGAAAGAAACTAAGAAAATCTGCGTACATACTACACCACCTAACTAATTGTTCTACATACAGCGTTGTTCGCCAAGCATATTACGCACTTGTAGAATCACATTACGCCACGGCATTTCTGCATGGGGTAGTTCAACACACTGTGGAAAACTGCAACAAATGCAAGATAAAATTTTGAAAATCCTCTGGAAAAAATCTGAACACAACAACATCCCTATAGTCGGTACAACTGATAGACAACATAGTTCAATCAACAATAATTCTAATAACACAAATGAAACCAACAATAGCAATCGTCATATCCCAGGTAGCAATTCATCAAGAACAGTGTGTAATAAAAAACACAACAAAAAAAATCAAAATTTTAAACTTTGTAAACAACTACAAATACTCAATATAAAAAGCATATATAAAATAACATTAATCAATGAATTTCATAACGATAGCAGATTTCTTCAACGCATCGATCATAACTACAATACCAGAAGAAAAGCCGAAGGAAAGTACAAGATAGGAAAACATCGCAACAAATGCGTCGAAAGTACGCTACAAGTGACACTTCCTAAATTTGTGAATATAATTCCTGAAGAGACGTTCTCAATAACCAATGAACATAAAAGAAAAAAAGTATTAAAACATGTCTTATAAATTCGCAATGAAAGCAAATTAAATGAATTATTTATATAAATATTTTTTTCCTACAGACAAACCTTAGTGGTTTTGTAGGGTTAGTTAAGTGAAAATGTAATAATAAATTTTGAAATAAATAAATAAATAGAAAAAAAAAAAAAATATATTAAACCAAATAAAACTGTAAAACGTATAAGAATTATAGCAACAGTTCTACTTGTAATAATATCAAAGTTTAAACAAAACACATCAACAATAAACAGTGGCAAGTGCACGGCCTAAAAAACACTTAATTGACAACATCTTTTGTAAGTTGTTGTTGTTTTTATTTTGTTTTTCTTAACCTACTTACAACTACAATTAATGTTGAGAGAATTTCAACTAATTGTAGTGGGGAATGTAAGATGAGATAAACCCACTGTTATTTATTGTTGATGTGTTTTGTTTAAGCTTTGATAGTATTACAAGTAGAACTGTTGCTATAATTCTTATACGTTTAACAGTTTTATTTGGTTTAATATCTTTAGTTTTTCTAAAATCTTTATGGATAAAGTTTCCTGATGATCTGGCCGAAGCAACCAGTGAAATGCGCATAGGAATAGCTTATCCCATCAACGATAAATTTCAAGTGTTTTTGTCAAGAATAAAAACTGGGAATTAAGCACGAATAACAAAATCTTTTGAAATTAATATTTAAAAACAATATATCAGAAATTGAAATAATCTATTAAAACTGCAAATAGTTTAAATACAAACTAATCAGCTGTGATAAAGTCGTTGTAATGATTTTTTTAACCAGAACAAAATGTATACTTGGACACAAGTCATTATGTCCCACAAGATTTAACTCTCTTTTGATGGTCTGGGTTCACACTATGAAAGTTTTCTTTCAGAAAGTCTGAGCTTATGGGTGAGAGAAGAAGAGCACATGCTGCTATTGTCTCCCCTCTCATTAATAAACTTACACATCCTGAAAGAAAACTTTCAAAGTGTGAGCCCAGACATAAGTAAGGTAATAGGGTGTTCAGTCGATTAATTTTTGTTCGATTAATTGAATAATTATAATATTTAGTATTTCTGTTAAATGTATAATTTTTTTAAAGTTTTAAGTCGAATAAACAAACCAAATGTATGTATGTGTCCGTTGGAATTAGAAAAAGCATTCATGTTTAGTGAGTAATTTAGCTTATATTTTTGTTAGATTTTTTCAAAACAATTTAATAATTCATTTCACAAAAGAATAAAAGGTATGTTAACTCAAATATTTATATTAATTAATCAGGTATGTTCTAGAAATCGAAATGAAGTGAAATTAAACGGAGGGGGTTATGAAAGTTCATAAAAATATACCATTTAATCCACTTTTTTCTACCTGCAGCCACTCGACCAGGTACTACTTTCAAGTTTTTTACACATGCTGCTGGTTAAAATTTATAAAAATTAAAGCAATTAATTTTCAAGCTGTCATTATAAAGGCAATCGAAAAAGATGCTCATTAAAATTGTTATTAGCTGTTTTCTTGAATGTAAATTGAAACAATCAACTTGAAAGAGAAACTGGAAGCAAATAACCTTAATTTTTAAAAGTATGTGTCGGTTTACACACATCAAATTTGAATCGTCAAGTCTTAAGGAGAGAAGGGAAAAGAGAATGACCACATTTACATCTATGCAATTAACGCCGAGTTTTTTTTCTATTTTCTTTTAAAGTAGTTTCTACGAAACTATTTTCACATTTACATTTACATTTTTTTCAAGCATTTTTTCAACTTTTTTCAACCCCGTTTTGTTTCCTACACCTCTTGCTAACAAGCAAAAAGTTGCATGCGAAAGTTGCGGCAAATTGTGGCGTTAATTGCATAATGTAAATATGGTCAATGCCATTTCTTTTGCGGTCTCTCCTAAAAACTCAAAAGTGATGTGTGTGAACCGGCACTATGAGTGAATTAAAAAAATGGTTGATGGTTTTAAAAATAGAACTGAAAATGATCGTCTAACATCCAAGTATGACAGTTGAAAAAAAGTAACCAAAATGAAAAAAGTACACAAGTGCACATTTGCAACGCTGGGGGTAAGAAGAAAAATTTATCGGCTACAAAACTGGAACATTAATAGAAATTCATATTTGTACTAATCAGCTGTGACTGTTATAAGAATTATAAGTATTGGTAATGGATTTTTTATTAGAACAAAATTTAATTGAGGTTATTTAGACCTCGAGGTTAATTCTGCATTAGCCACAGTTATACAATTACAGTAAAATATAATAGTAATTAAAAAAGGCCATTGATTGTATTTGTAATGAAATCTTTTTCACTTACAAGTAATTTTTTTTAAATTTTTGTTATCTTAAGAAATTTCAACTGCGTATAATTTTGTTAGTAATCAGAATAAAGTGTAATTTAAAAGTGTTAAGGTAATAAAAACAAGCAAGTTGGTAACTCACAATCAGCTGTTGCAGTTTCTAAAGAAATATAATAAAAAAGACATTTGTGATACATTTCTAAAAAAATATTTGTGTTTTGGCAATTTTTGTGTACATTGAGAGTAAGTATGTTAATTAAATGCTTTTTCTGCTGTTTTACTACGAAAGTTACCAGACTAACAAAGTTTTAAAAAAGGGGTCGTTCACAGTTGGTAACTTTAACAAATTAACAAACTACCGATTAACAAAATAACAAGTTCGGTGTGAATACCACTAATAAGTGTTCAAACAGAACTGCATCGACAACACATACTTCATACAATTTCACACAAAAATTTGCAATAGAAAGCCGTCGGGAAATATAATCAATTTTACTTTGAGAGCGTTTTTTCTTAAGCTCTCATGCTACCATACTTGCATTCAATGTCGTACATTTTGTAAACAAAGAAAAAATAAGAACAAAAGAAAAAGAAAGAAATAAGAAGGGATTTGAAGTAACTGTTGACCATGAATGAAATAATCCAGATTGCGCAGGTCCGTTATTTTGTGATTATTGTGCTTGGCTTGGAAAAAATCGCATACAGGATGGTCTTGCCTGACGTCATGCGGGATTGCGTCACGTCAATCTTCTTTGTTGCTTTATGACTGTCGACGGTATAATAATATGCTTTGGGAGTTTTACCTAAAGTTTGAGACTCAGTTTTTTTTTTTTTTGAACACTAACTCGTAATTTTCAGTGGTGTTCTGGAAGTCAAACACGCAAAACTCAAGAATTTTAAACGTCGTTTTTTAATAAGATTTCTATAATAAAACAATTTTAAGACAAATATTTTATAAATATTTCTCTATTAAACAGAATTTTAAAACAAAAATTATATTAAAAGTGTATTAAAAATAACTGCCAAATCCTTGCTTCTTCGATTTCCAGAACACCCCTGTATAATTGAATTATTCAATTCCTAGTGAAATATTAAATTTAACTACTTGCAATTTTTATTGTAATTTTTCAGTTATTTTTAATTATGGTTTTAATATTTTTTTTAGATACAGAAAATTGTAATTGATCTTAAATTTTTCAAGTACAACCAAATTGAATTACAATTATATTTTTTGGAAATTAATTGAGACCTTACGATTTAATAGTCGTATTAATAGACTTTTTAATCTTGACATAAAAGAATTTAATTATTTAGCATATTCGCATATTAAGCCGACGATATGTACATATGTTTGATTCAAAAAATGATATTGCTTGCAGTGCTAATTAATACAATAATTATGTTTCGTGGTAAAACAAAGAAAGATGCAAGAAACAATAAAACTTACAAATATTACAAATTTACAAAACATTTTATAATTAAAATAATAAATGCATTTTTGAATGCAACAATAAAATTCACAGTTTAATTACAAATTAGAAAAATTGTTAAATAATTTAAATAGAAACAATTGGTTTTTGAATGTTACAACTTGCAAAAATGATAGGCTCTTATCTGGGACACATAGCATGACGTCCGCCATCGACTGACAAGCTAGCACCAGTAATGAAACTAGCCTTATCGCTAGCTAAAAATGCAATAACAGCAGATACTTCATTCACCTGACCAGGACGACGCAAAGCATGTGTTGTTCTTGAGTGTTCAAGAAATTTAGCATACGCTTCCTCATCCATACCACCTCTCTTGTGAATTTAGGTAACAATAACACCAGGATTAACCGAATTGCAGCGCACTCCTTTCAGGGCCAACTCAAGGGCAACACAGCGTGTAAATTGATCAACGGCAGCCTTAGATACATTATAAGCCAAAACACCGGGAAACGAACGATAGCCATTAACACTAGACACATTAACAATGGAAACTATAGTTTTTATCAGTTCTGGCACAGCCAGCATAGTTAGTTGATATACGGCTCTTATATTCGTATTCATAACGCGATCGTATTGCTCCAAACTCGTATTTTCAATTGAACCAGCTTCCAAAACACCAGCATTATTTACTAAAAGGGGTGCCTTTCCCTTAATAATCTGAATTTGATTATCTACTTCTCGTAGCTTATCAACATTACGACCTACTAATGTTAGTAAACCACCTAATTTGGCAAAATGTACGTCAGCTGCGGCACCAATTCCAGAACTGGGACCAATTACAATAACTACTTTATCAGTAAAGTCCATGTTTTGCCAAAATTGGTTATCTTTGACGGTTTATCACGTTTTAAGTGTTTAGGCGCAAGCACTTGGGTCTTTTTTAGAAAACTTTCAATTATTATTGTGTAACTTCAAATGTATTTGATCAGTAAAAGTAGTTCACACAGATGCCAGACTTATTTTTTAAATGATTTTAACTATTTTATTTAAAAAAAATTCTTTTTTCGTATTTACAGTAGTTTTAAATACGTATTAAAATTTTTCATTAACTTTCACTATTGTCACTGTTCTAAATTTATTATTGACAATTTCTCTATTTTTTGATGACAAACATAAACAATGAAATGTACAACTTCATACAACTTAATTAAAAACATAAAATTCTAGAAAATAGAAAATAACAACAAATAAATTGCAAATTAAATTGTCACTTACCACATTATTTGTATTTTAAATGCTAAATCCATTTGCCGGCTCAAACCAATCAACTGGGTTAAAATGAGTTGACAATAAATTCAATTCACGTTAAATTTTTTTTGTAAAAAAAAATGCGCTGTAAAATACTTTTTTTTTTTGATGAAACTATTAAAACTGTAAATAGAAAAATAGAATATTGAAAATGTTAATGCAATTAAAAAAATAATTTAAAGGATTTATTACATTTTAAGGGACATACATATAAGTTGGTAAACTAAGAAAATTTTAAATTTTGATAGAAAAGTTTTTTTTTTTTTTTTTTTTTTTTTTTTTAAATTTATTTTTATTATTGAATCTTTCTTATCGAAATTTACAATATGTATACAAATCTTAATTCTACTTGTTGTTTATTAGTTGTTACCAGTGTAACCACTAACTGCTGTATTCAAATTTTAAAAATGTCTTCTAGTTAGGCTCAAAGTATCGGTTCTTTTTAGCCTCTGGTGACCTTCGAACTGAAGCAAACCCCGAGCGAGGTAGTTAGGGTGGACCATTAGTTTATCGATGTAGCTTATTGAATATTTTTTAATTTCCTCCTGGATAGTGGGGACGTTGAGATCTCTGTGGATAATTTCATTACGTATATACCATGGGGCGCAGACAATTTGTCGTAATATTCTAGACTGTCTTCTTTGAAGCTTTTGGATGTTAGATGCGCATGCAGTACCCCATAATTGGATGCCATATGTCCATATTGGTTTTATGATGGACTTGTATAAGAGAATCTTGTTGTCTAAGGACAAGTTTGAGTTTCGACCGAGAAGCCAATGTAGTTGAGCTGCTTTAAGTTTCATAGCCGTTATTTTCGCTTCAATATGACGAGACCAGGTCAAGCGTCTATCTATATGAATTCCCAGGTACTTAACATGGTTTTCTATCGGAACAGTGATGTTATTTATTTTTACAGCTGGGCACGTTTGTGTTCTGAGCGTGAAAGTTAAGTGAGCACATTTAGCCGGGTTAACCTTTATTCTCCATTTTTCTAGCCAGGCCTCTAGTTCATTGATGTGTGACTGCAGATTTTGCGATGCGACTTTTGGATCATGGTTAACGCTAATAAATGCTGTTTGTTAGCATATCCATATCCGCTGTGTATATTATATATAGAAGCGGTCCTAATATGCTGCCTTGGGGAACACCAGCAGAAATTTTCTTGAGGGGGGAGTATTTATCTTGCGACCTTACTATGAATGTTCTGCCTGTTAGATAGCTCTCCAGAAGCTTGTGAGTGTTTTGAGGAAGCATTCGTGTTATTTTGATGAGTAGCCCATCATGCCAAACTTTGTCAAAAGCTTGGGAAATGTCTATGAGCAGTATTGCTTTTTCTCAAACGCCGATCTAATAAGGGTGACAATTCTATGCACTTGTTCTATTGTACCATGTTTCGCTCTGAATCCGAACTGGTGGTCCGGGATGATGTCGTGTTCATTTAGATGAGGAGTTATACTTAAAACGAATATTTTTTCGAAAAGCTTCGATAGGATTGACAATAAGCTTATCGGTCTGTACGACGCAACCTGGCTAGCATCTTTTCCTGGCTTGGGAATCATAACAATTATAGACCTCTTCCATGTGGATGGAAAGTATCCGACTCTTAATATAGCGTTAAAAATGAGCAGCAAGATTCTGGAAGCAGACGATGGTAGGTTTCTTATCATTGACCCTGTGATGCGGTCAGGTCCGGGAGATTTTCTAATATTCACTTTTTCTATTGCAGATTTTACTTGAGTTATGTTAAATTTTAATGGATGGTTTACCTTATCAGGAATGATTGGACGACAGGAACAAGTATGTGCATCATGTGGCGTGAAAACTTTCTCAAGGTGGCCCGCGAAAGCGTTTAATTTTTCATGTGTGTTTTTGGCCCAAGTGCGGTTTTCCAGTCTTAATGGAGATTCTTGGGTTATAGGGCATTTCATATGCCGTACAGCCTTCCATAAGCTATAATTGGTGTTTTTTGTGGCGTCTAGGCTGTTTAAATAGCCTTCTATTGCGGACTCGTGGTTCTGTCTCAATTTGTTGCGAAGTGTGGTCAGGCATAATTGTAGTTGGGCCTTAGTGGTTGGGGAACGACTGTTTTGCCATTGTCTTCTTAACTTCCTTTTTTCTCTGATAGGGGCCTCTATATCCGTCGATGTATTGTAAGGAGCACGTTTAATTGTCCGCTTGATTGGGGTTGCATTTCTTGCTGCAGTATCCAAGACTTCTGTAAATCGGTCGACAGCTATTTGGATGTCAGATGAATTTTTTAGGGGAATGCACTGTGATATGTGAGAGCTCACATACATTTTATACTTTAACCAATTTGTGTTTCTGTTTGGATAGGAAATAAAGTTTGCAGCTGCAGCGTCAGAGTTACCTTTTAAAATGAGGATTGAAGGTGAATGATCAGACGAAAGATCATAGGAGGAACTAACTAGTACCTGATCGCGCTTGATGTTTTTAATTACAGCAAAGTCAATAAGGTCTGGTAGCTTATTGAAGTCGGTTGGCCAATAGGTAGGCTTACCACTCGATACCACATCAAAATTATTTGCAGTTACGGTATTGTATAGCTGATTACCTCTAGGACTAATAAGTCTGGAGCCCCAATATGTATGTTTAGCGTTGTAGTCGCCAGCAGCAATGAATTTCTGGCCCAATGTGGAGAAGAAGTTGAGAAATTTATCGTTTACAATTTTGTGCCTCGGGGGACAATAAACGGATGTTAACGTTAGATTGAAATCAGTAAGATTTATAGATGTGGCCTGGATACAATCTTCTTCGTACTCTGGCAATGGCAAGTGTTGATAGAAAAGTGAAATAAAAAACTATAAAGGAGTGTAACAGCGCATTTCGATTCGAAAAAAATAATTCACGGGTTCGAACAATTTGTATTGTCTACTACGACTTTTTGATATTTTCTCAGGATTGTTGTGTATATGTCGGTTATTAATCGAAAGTTTGACACAAAATAAATTTGAAATTCCACGCCCTAATTATAAGTGAACATCCCATATAACCCCATTAAACAGTTTTTGCTTATATGTGGCTTATTGGTATTATTTGTTGAAAACGTATTTTCATATCGATCATTTACTTCAATAACTTGTTCTATCAGCTGAGATGGGAGAGAAAATTCTTTTCTTGGTCGAACTGGCCGTATGAGGAATAGACTCCTGGCAGAAGTCTTCCCAGTCGGCTACAATTTGGAAAAATTCAAACTAAATGTCCACAAACACTACTCCCTCTTTCCTTCTCCCCATAACCTATTTTCCTAATTCCAACACATTGCATTGCATTAGTGTTGGCTCAAAATAAAAAAAAAAAATTTAATTTTCGAGTTATTGATGTAGAATTGTTTGCTATCGTTTTCTTTTATCTTCATATATCCTTTAATTTTCCCGTTTGAAAATTAATGTGTCGTTATTTTTTCCAAGTGGTTAGAGCAAGTTAAAAGCTTATCTCGCAATGGAATTTTTTGAGTTATAAATAAGCGGTTTGTACCCAATTAAAATAATTTTGTTAAGAATGTGGTTTTTTATCAAACCTATTGTAAATTATGGTTCGTTCATCCCAAAGTTCGGTAGAGTGATTTCTAGTCTTAAAAAACCTTAATTGTACCAAATTTCAAAACACAGAAAAAAAATAAAAATAGATTTCAATTAAAAGATTTGTGATATTAATTAAAAAATTAATTAAATTTGCACCAGTAAACAAATTAATAGACTCAATTAAACGTTTAATTAAATTGATTAAACTTTTAATTTACTTGATTAAACGTTTAATTCACTTGATTAAATTTTTAATTAAAACTGATATTATGTTTGATTAATGCTTAAATTAGTGAAAAATTTCGGAGAGTTTTTTCCTGTGTAGAGTAATCGGAAGGCTACATTATATGGGCCCTATGGTAAATTATGAATCGAACTTCACGAAGTTTAGCAGTGTGATTTCTTATCTTATGAAACTATGACATACCAAATTTTACTGGAATAGCATTATTCGTTACGGTCTTACGCTTACCGAAGTGTTTTTCAAGAGTGGACTTTATAAAGGGCCTTTGGTGAATTATGGATCAATCTTAACAAAATTTTGTGGCATGATTTCTAGTCATATAGAACGAATTTGGGCAAAATATGCATTCCTCAGTTATTTATGTTAGCTGTGTAAAAAAAATATATATTTCTTAAAATGGATTTTCACATTTTGATTTATGACTCTTTTTCTACTGAAACGATTTTGTTGGATTATAATCCCAATCTGCTTAGGATAACTAGAAACAATTTGACACCAATACTGTTCACTTCTTTTGCTTCGCTCGAAAAAGAGCGTGTTTCAACAGAATGAATATCAAACCAACTTAGTACACCTTCATTTACTACAGGTGGTGCACACAGAAAATAATACCAACGTCAAATTAACATGGCGAAATGTTGATTGAGGATCATAGTAAATTTCTGCAAAAGTATGCCCCACATTTAAATTTATCATTATTTCATATTAATTTTAAATGAAAAATATTAAAATAACCTTAAATCACGTTTATTTAATATTATTCACTGTTAAAACAACATTGTTCAATATTGAATCCATAAAAACCTGTTTTATATTAAAATCAAAAGTTTATCGTGTTAAATTAACATGCATACATACTTAAGTATTTTGATGTTTAAAATATGTTATAAAAAGAAGACAATTCCCGTATTCTTTTAATTAAAATTATTTAGTTAAATAGTACATCAAGTTTTCAAAGTAGAACGACGACGAAAACCATATCGGGCGATTCTGCTGATGCTTCTGTTAACAAAGGGGAATACAAAATAAGCAAAACATGTATTACAGGGGTAAGCGTTTTGATTATTCTTAAATTGTTATTTCAATATAAATGACATTTTGCTCTAACTTTACTGCAATGTTAAATTAACATGAATAATACTTATTTTAAAAGAAAAAAATGTTGTTCGCAAGTTATTGTAAAATCACTACCGCAAACGTTAAAATCAACCTTGTTTTCGAAGATTTTACATTGATATTTTTCTGTGTATGGAGAGTAAAAAGAAGAACTAAACAAAGTAATCAAAAAATTAAGAGTTTTTCTATAATTTTTGGACTCCTGTGTAGCACAAAACAAACTTTATCCTTCAGTTTTAGCTAAATTCCAGGTTCGTTATTTATAAAAATTAAAACAGGGTTTACGAAACGGATTTTCATACTTCAAGCAATTTTGTTTTCGTTTTTATTGAATTAGTTTCAAATTGCAGGCACTAACAAATAATTTCTGAAATTCAAATTTGCTTATCCTTTAAGAATAGATGCTATTAAAAAAACTTGACCACATTATGTGTTATTGATTTATATAGAAAAATAAAATAAACGATTTCAATAACTCATTTTTCCACCCTTTTTCTAAAAAGTACTATATTTATATGAGTAAACTCCCACTCTCTAACCGTAATAAAATGTTGTAATGGTACGTATTTATAGTGCGGTGTAACGCATAATTTACTTTATCTACTAAATAACACTCACTTAAAAGACAAACACACAGCTACTACAATATTACGCACTCCCAACACATGTTCACATACCACAAGGATACTTTTATCCTTGCTATATTAAACGGCGAACAAGCTAAAGAGACAGCCCAGCTATCGTGTGAACGAAACCAGCATTCCAACCACTTAACGGTGAAACACAAAACGTTTGCAGGAACGAATTAAAAACTAGTCACACGTACTTATCGCACACATTTAACTATTAAACGAAAAAATAAAAAGATATTTATACAAAACAAATGTAAGAAAAAATTAAAAAAAAAAGGTGGGTTCAAGAAAAACAGTTGGGTACAAGTGTTAGAGGAAACGTGCGAGGATGGTGTACCAAGTGATATAAATGAGAAATGAAAATTGGATAACTCTAAAGCGAGGCTTAAGGTTATTAATATGGTGCCGAGTAAGAAGCGTTTATAGAAAATATGATTTTAAAAATTTTAAATATGTCCTAAAAACTATGCATTTGTAATAGTTAATAAAAATATATGCCTGTATTCATACAAAATTTTTAAATTTAATAAAGGTTTATAGAACAGATTTGCTATGAAAAGTACCTTTATAGACGTTTTTAAAATTTAATAATCGTTTATGAATACGGGGGAAAGTTTTTATAAAAGTTCACAGAAGGAAAAAACTCGTGCTAGCTTTGAGTTTTTTTCTTGTTACTTTAGTACGAGTCGTACTCCAAAATTTAATAATGTGTAGCACTTACAACTACAATCCAAGCTTGGATAACTTTCGAAAACCACTATGCTCCACCACTCCACATAAAGTAAGAAGCAATAATTCCCATATTCTTTTTGTTTAATTATTTAGTTAAATACATAAAATGTTTAAAATAGAATGATTACGGAAAATATACTGGGCATGTTGCTGGTCTCTTATAATTGAGAATTCGTCTGTAAACAAAGGGCGGAATACAACAAAAGTAAAACAAACATGTGTAGCGAGTAAGTAAAATAATAAGTGTGGTAAATGTCTAGGTTAAAATCAATCTAATCTCACTGTGGGATTATTTCAAATACGAATCGAGATTCAACCGTCTTAGAAATTCTTGAATCAAGCACAGTTTGAGATTATTATATCTCACTTTAAATTAAGTCAATCCTGTTTTCGGATTATTTTTAGTACGAAATGCATTAAAAATGGATAAGTTAAGTATTTCGCACTTGAAAATCCGTACTTAAATCCATCTTTCTGTACTTTATCCAAGAAAATCCTTACTTACCGTACTATTGACACCGCTTCGCCTTGATTTAAGTACGGTGGATTGATCTGATTTTTCAGTGTAAACATAATTTTTTTTAATAGAAAACCTGCAAGTTATTAAAGCGGCAAAATACTACACAGGTTTAGTGCTCTGCTATAGCACTGCGAAAGTTGTGACACACACAGTTCAGAAAAACTGTGCAACATTTTCTGTATACTCTTCCCCACAGCTCGAGACCGTTTGTCATGCGTTTTGTAATTTCTACAATGTAAAGCACAGAAAAATAATATGGTTGGAGGTAACCATATTCTAAGAGCAACATACTATGGTTGGATTTTAACAATGTTAATGTTTGTTATTAATTTGGTTTAACATAATTTTTGTTAACAAAGCCCCAATTTGGTTCAAGTTAATCATTTTATGGATTATTTATGTGTTGGGATAAGATTTTCATGCACTAAAAAATCCGAAATTTGCACTAAAAAAAATTTTCCACAAAAAGTCGTTTTTTAATTTTACTAAAAACAGAAAATTATAAAAAAAATCAGTTATTATTATTAAAATATCTTTAAAAACCTTAAATAACTCATTTTAATTGTTGTTTGTTTAAATAAATAAGTACTGTTTTATTAAAAGTAAAAATGTCTTGGGGTCTAATCACCGCATACGATATCCAGCAAAATTTATCGAAATTTTTTATTTTGGTATCATGAAACTCGAAATCGAATGAAATGTATTGAATTTGAAATAATAGCATTCGATATCGAGTAACTCAACATTACAGTTATCGAGTTTTCATTCGATACGTCAGTGTCTATCGTATGCAAAAAAAATGCGATAGTTTATTCGATACGTTAGTATCGAATGCGGTGATTAGACAGACCCTTGTACTTGAAGAATGCTAATGCATTTTGAAAAAATTTTTTTTCAGATCACACTTTGATTCCAGATCAGATTAAAAATATTTGAATTGTTTTTTTTTAAATCCCAAATTTTTTTTTTTTTTGCAAAACGTGTTGGATTTTTTTTTCAGTTTGTCGGGCTATTCTTCCTTCCACATTTTTAATTTAACTTTTCGCAATAGTAGTAGTAGTAGTAATTCTTTATTTGGTATTTTCTTTGTTTTTTTTAAAAACGTTATAAAAATATCTTAAAGAATATACGGCTGTGACTATGTCGTTAGCCGGAAAAAAAGAGTTTCACATAAAAAATATAATTTAATTTTACAATGTATTGATTTTTAATCATTATATTCAAATATTAGTGTTTTACGATAAGCTAAAGCACTGATAATGTATTGCACTAAATTCTGCCAATTGTTTTCCCCATTTAAATTTCTAATTATTTCCTCATCAGATAGAGTTATCTTATTAAACCATTTTAATCTAAAGTAATTTAAAATTGGGCATCTTCCAATGAAATGTTGGATGTTTTCAACTTCCTTTGAATTGCACAAAGAGCAAATTTTGTTAGTTCTTCTCGAATGCCGAGACCCATTCAGTTCTATCAAATCGCAGCGAGCTTTAAAGATCCACATTATGTTAGTTTGGCTATAATTTCCATTGAAATATAAATGTCCTACCGTTGGATTTATTTTATTATAAAAAGATTCCGTTAGCTCCCACCCACGTAGATGATTTAGATGGTTTTTTAATCTTAACGAATTTAAAATAAGTGTTTGGTTTTGGTTCCACTCCTGTTGTGTTATATTTGGTGATAATCGGAAATTGTACTCCAGGCCCAATGTATTTTAACTGTTCGCCCACGCTATGTTATGTGTTAGAGCTAATAAACTTAAAAAATTTGGGAGCCGTTCATTGGTATACTGAAAGAGGGTTCGAGCAATGTAACGCATATGCAACTCAAGGGTAAATAAGTGGCCATCTTCCACAATCATCTTTTCGCAATATAAATCAATTCGACTTGCGTATTAAGTGAACTAAATCCCTCCTAATTAGTTATTTTTTGATCAATATATCCGTAATTGGAAAATACAAATGCTAATTGACTTCTGATTTTTTTCAAATTAAAAATTTCTTTTGCTTTTTCAATTGCACAATCATCGGCATCCACAAGCTCTTCTAACATTCATAAATTACTCGAAGGTTTTTGAATAGATTTCTGAAGCATCTAGCAAGGCCTCCATTTTGCTTCTACTGGCCCCGTTAGAAGGGGAACCAAGGGATACATTTCGTTAAAAAGTGCAATATTATTGAAGTGGCTTCTTATTTCCTCTACAACGCGGTATAAACCATGTGCCGAGCAAGTAACTTGTAACAGTTTTGGATAAAATATTTTAAAGCCATTTAAGGTGCTACATCGTTTCAAAATAGAAGCATATTTTGTCGAAATCTTGAAAATCTTGTATTTTAAGCAAAGCTCCAAAATAATTTTTTTGTTATTTAAAAAATTTTTTGGAAAGGTTTTTTTCGTATTTAAAAATTTTTTAAGAACTTTTTTATAATATGAAATCAACAAAAAAAAACCCTTAAAAATGTCAAAATATGCATTTAAATTCTAAATATGCAAAAATATGCATTTTCACCGAAATACGCAACAATAGGCAAAAACAAATTGATGCCATTTTATCGCAAATGTAATGGTTCGGAAAGACTATTGGTCGACCTCGTTCTAAGACTATCGACAAAAACATGCATTTGCATGGAAATCGCATCCCTATTTATGTGTTTAACAACCAGAGGCCGGCAAAACTACTCCACCGTGTTTTTTTTTTTTTTCTGTTTTTATCTCCCAGCTACGTGTGCTCAAACATAAATAAATTAAACCCGTCAGTCTTACTTGAGCTTGATTGAACTTAATGTTTTCATTTCGTGATGTACTTATATTTTTTATAACAAGACGGGGTTTTTTTAACCGATTTGTGAAGAATTTTCTACCAATTTAGTATTACAATAAAAGTCTTTTGGCAACACTGCTTACATTGATCTTTATTTTCACTTAAGGCCTAACCAGAATGTGAATAACGTGGCTTAAGCAACTGAGCGAATACATGTTAAGCATATGTGTAAAACCATGTTGAACTTAAGGGAATTTTTTGTTAAATTTTATGAAACTGTAATTTGCTTAAGCAAAGTGCGAAACTAATCGCACATTCCGTACGTAATCAAATGTTTTTTATTTTGTTTTTTTAAATGTATTTGAGAGGCTTTTCCTTTTATTTTTGACAGTAGCTTAAGTTTGTTTGTTTGGTTGGGCCTTTATACTCCTAAAATATTTTAATAATTAAGATAAAAAAATTTGAGAATTTAATGCAAACCCAGCCAGTATATAAAAAGCATTCAGGTACTGCAATGAGCAAAACAATCATAATTTTGTTACTTTTAAACATATTATTTTACATTTAAAATTAAACATACACCCTCTTATTCATAATCGATTATTAAATTTAACAAACGTTTATAAAGAAAAATTTTCATAGAAAATTTGTTTTTTTAATTAAAACATTTTTTATGAATACGGGCAACAATCTTTTGAAATCTTATAATTTCAAATGTATTACTGCTTTTATTAACTAAAGTATGCTCAAAGGCAACAATAATATGGTTGCGGTTGTGGAATCAACTAATTTAACCAAAATATGGTTGCATAATTTATCCATCCATTTTACTTGGTAACCCTTCACCAATATCAATTATTTTGAATCTTAATACTTCAAAAAGGGATTTCTGTAGAAAAAAAAACAACTTAACCTTAAGACTATTAATAATTTATTTTTATCGAACAGGAAGAGTTTGATTCATGTACCCAATATCATTCACCAACAGACAAACGAAACATCCTTTTAAATGGGTAAAATTTAAAACTATTAATAGAATTAACCAAAAAGGGGCTATTTAAAAAAATAAAGATGAAAAGGACATAAGCCTGCAACACATGTTTGTTTCAAGATAAAGAAGGTTGTTTGCAAAAAAATTCTCAACCGGGATTTTCTTAATAAATTATGTATGCAATTTTTGATAAGTGTCAATAAATCATGTTGCGATTTTCTTTTTCTTCTCATAGTGACCTTTTACATAAAAGCAGGATATTCGTTATCTAACCTTTTATTTTTTAAACTTCTGATCAAATATGTTGTTATCGTTAGTAACACATGTTTTATTAAATATAAGATACTTAAAAGGGTTGTCTTTAATTGTTCTCTCTACACTTTTCGACATTTGTTTGCTTTAAAGAACTTTTGCCATTATCACACCAGATTTGATATAAATCAAATCAAAACAAGTGAAAAAGTATAGTTGCTCAACCCCGACTATATGATACACAAAACGGTATTAGGAAACAAATCTTTGAGAGTATACCCTACTTGGGACGCATGGGTAATCATCGACCCTCCAGAATAATATTTTTGTAAAAGTTCTTTGTGTAGAATCTCATATACATATATGAGATTAATTAGTCTTTTAGTAATTTTAGGGAGGGGGCTTATATAGAGCCTACTTATGTTCAAGTCTGAACCTCCAATTTATCATTCATACACAGAAAGAAAAACACTTGAGATAAATCAAATTTTTTATAATTACTTTAAGTACGAGTCGTTTTCAAAAATTCAAGTACGAATAACACTAAAACGTATTTAATGCAATCCTAAAAGGGATTACTTTCGAAAAGCAATCCCGGAATTTCTTAAAATAAGTACAAAATTCTTAAGCCAAGTCAAAAAAAAGGGTGGCATGAAATAACCCCCCAAAATATAACCCCCCAAAAAAATAATGAAATAACCCCACAAAATTTTGTACAGAGAACAACAAAAATGATTTTTGGGGGGTTATTTCATTTTGTTTGGGGTGTTATTTCATTTTTTTAATTGAGGTATTATTGCATATGAACTTATCCCCCAAAAAATCGTTATGAAATAAAGCCCCAATATATTTTTTGGGGGATTTCTTTATTTTCATATTTATAATGAAAACGTTTTGGGCGCAAGGATTTATCCACTTTGGTATACAGAACACCGGCTTCGAAAAAAAAAGCTGCCTGCATAGACGGCCTTCGGCCGGGCGCAATGGTTTACTTCTATATGGTATACCAAACTCCGGCTTCGCTAACTAAAGCTTCTCTGCGTAGCCGGACCGAGTCGGTATTTTTATACTATAGAGGAGAAAATCCTGGCGCTATGCAGAGAAGCTTTAGCTAGCGAAGCCGGTGTTTGTTATACCATAGAGGAATATCATACCATGATATATATCGCGTGATTCTTTAAAGCAAAACTGTATAATTAATTGCATTACATATATTGGGCCTTTATTTAATTTCAGAAATTGGGGTTTTATTTCATATGAAATAAGCCCCCAAAAATTAGGGAATTATTTCATTTATGTTTGGGGGCGGTATGAACTAAGTCCCCAATGAACTGACTCCCCAAATTTGGGGACGTCGTTCATTTATGGAAAAAACCCGAAAAGCCAATATGAACTAAGCCCCCAAACAGGTGAACCAAGTCCCTAAACAGGAATGAACTAAGACCCCAATTTCACCAAATTCCCACAAGAGTGAAAAAAGTCCTCTAATGAAAGTGAACTAAGTCCCCAAATTAAAAAAATATAGAAATTGTTTTGGGCCTCCATTGTATAACAAAGACCGGCTTCGCTAACTAAAGCTTCTCTGTATAGCCGGCCTTCGGCCGGGCGCAAGGATTTTCTCCTCTATGGTATAACACAGACCGGCTTCGCTAACTAAAGCTTCTATGTATAGCCGTCCTTCGGCTGTTCGCAAGGATTTTCTCCTCTATGGTATAACAAAGACCGACTTCGCTAACTAAAGCTTCTATGTATAGCCGGCCTTCGGCCGTTCGCAAGGATTTTCTCCTCTATGGTATAACAAAGATCGGCTTCGCTAACTAAAGCTTCTCTGCATCCTTGTTCCCGGCCAAAGGCCGGCTATACATAGAAGCTTTAGTTAGCGAAGCCGGTCTTTGTTATACCATAGAGGAGAAAATGCTTGCGCCCGGCCGAAGGCCGGCTATACAGAGAAGCTTTAGTTAGCGAAGCCGTTAAACCGAAATCAAGACAAAATGACAACAAGAAAACAAATTTCACTCATGCTTCGCTTCATTGTCGTAAGAAAATCGTAATTAATGCAAAAGCACCACAAAATGTAAATGAGTCAATACATAGCAGTAAGTATCACGGACCGAAAATAACAGTTATATTGGAATTTTAAAACAAAAAAAGCATATAGAAATAAATGTCGAAAAACTGATTCGAGTATACCATATTGCTCCTCATGCACTTGTCAATGATAAAATATATTGATTTTTATAATTTTGATTTTTATATTTTCGATCAAATTTAACAGTTATTTTTTGATTTTTATTTTTTTGAACAAAAATAACAGTTATTTTTTGATTTTTATTTTTCGAGCAAAAATAATTGTAATTATCATAGGAATTCCTTATGCACATTAAAATAATTATTAAAGTCATCTAAAATATTAAAACACGTACATTTATTTAGAGAATAACTTTTATTTTTGCTCGAAAAAATAAAAATCAAAACATAACTGTTATTTTTGTTCAAAAAAATAAAAATCAAAAAATAACTGTTAATTTTGTTCAAAATAACAAAAAATCAAAAAATAACTGTTTTCATCTGACTTTTATGAAAAAAGGCATAACTGTTACGGTCCCTGGTAAGTATAGGTATGCAGCATCAAAAGCTACTTTTTAAAAATAAATAAATAAAAAAAAGTTGCGTATGTGACACAACACAAAATTTTTACTTTCAATAACTTCTATGTCCGTTAATGAACGTTTAAAAATATATATTTATTTTTCTTCAAAACATACGCCAGAAGCAGTAGTGAAAATACAAAAAAATTCTATCGGCTATATTTTCAGAAAACGTCAGTTGCACTTTCATTTTTGTTTTTCTCCACGACTTTTTGGCATATGCGCCAAACAAATAATAAGCTGACGGGAATTATTCTAGTGTTTTATAATTGAAATAATGTAAGGTGTTAACAGGTTAGTAAATCAATCATATCATATTCTTCTAATTTCACCTTTGGTTTATTTCAAGTACGATTTCGGGATTGAATCAACTTTATAATACTTGAATCAAGCGCATTTTGAGAATCTTAGTTTTACTAAATTAGTCTTTATTTTTCGGATTATTTCAAGCACGAATTTGGGATAAATAATGGACAAGTTAAGTATTTCGCGATTGAAAATCTGTAATTGAATCAATCTTTCTTAACTTGATTAAAGAAAATCCGTACTTAGTAGACGGATGGATTGATTTTTCCTTTGAGTGTAAAAAAGTTATTTCTGTGAGACCATGGTAAGATAGGTTAGATACGATTGCATTAAAATCTGGCAAGATGATTATGATTGCAGTAAAATAAATTTAGACCAAATTCGACATAAGATTCTTTATGATCACAGAGAATCTATTTCGGAAAAAAGCTTGTACAGGGGCTATGTTAAATTATGGACTGATTGTCACCATTTTGAATAGCCTTAGTTCTTGTGGTATTTAGAACTTATGTGTCAAACTTTATTAAATTATATTCAGGACTTTGCGCATAAAGTTTACATGAACAGCCAGCTGGACAGACAGACATCGTCAGATCAATTCAAAAAGTTATTTAGAGTCGATCGAATTACTGATTGTTCAGTATAGGGTCACACACAACAGCACAAACTCAGAAGACCCACTCCACTATTGCGGTGCGGCTATGAAAGTCTATTTTAGCAACTTCGATGAAACAATTTTGGACTAAAACCATTTCGAAAAAATTAATTTAAATTAGGAAATTTTTCGATTTAAAATTGTTTTTCGTAAAAGAACTGTTTGAAAAACAAACTTTTTAAAATATTTTTGAAAATTAAACAGAAATTTGGCAGATATTCTATTGAGACCTAGAACCTGATATTAGATTATCCAATCCACGTAGCTGATGCTCAAATTATTTAATGGAACAGCCATCACATTCCTGTCTGTGGATAAACGCATTAAGCAATACACCAAGAATTTATTATAATTTACATTTAAATTAATTTTTAGAAGAATAAATTTTCTATCTAAAAAAGCAAATCGCAAAACTTCAAAGGTTTTGTTCTCAAAACGAATATTTAAATTGTGACAAGCTCCTTCTTATTAAACTTAATAAACCTCTATTAACATTCTACTTTTACGGCCTTTAAAATAAATAATATGCATTCAATACACAACAACAAAAAAGAGAGAAACATGAAGGAGAAGAAAAACTTTCAACTCAATATCCGTTAAACGTGTTTTGTTAAGCCGTCGTGTTATGACTTTATTTACCTGACTTATCGCTACATCAACATGGTTGGTTTACTTCAAAAATACTTCCGTTTCCTTTTTAATAATATCGCCCATACAATGACATAATGAAGACACAAATACAAACAATAACAATAATGTTAAAGAAGATTCAGAGTAAAATTGAAAATCAAAAAAAAAAAAAAAGAAACTGCTAAAAGGCATTCGTAGTTAAAACAACAAAGATTGCCAACCAGGCATGATGAAGCAAAACTACGTGTGTTTAGCAACAATGATACGGCTGATGATGATGATGACGATGACGTTGATGATATTATTTTCTTTATTACCATTGTTTTCCCCCTTAGTTTTTCTTTATTTTTCTGCGAATGTGTATCCTTAAGTATCATCAAGATTTTTTTCCTTTTTTTTCATGCTCATAATACTTAACCTTTCAAGATGTTTGATGAATAAAGTTCGAAAAGAC
Organism: Pollenia angustigena; assembly: GCA_930367215.1. Classification (NCBI taxonomy): domain Eukaryota; kingdom Metazoa; phylum Arthropoda; class Insecta; order Diptera; family Polleniidae; genus Pollenia; species Pollenia angustigena. Next base: position 178,229,662 of record OV884058.1, on the reverse strand, counting down.
AACAGCAATAATGTTGATTATTGTGTCATTTGAACTCTACACTAGTTGACTGTATGTCTGTCTGACTGGTCATACTTGTTAGGGAAAACATTTAAGGTTGAAAGTGTTACCTTTTAAAAGCTTCAATACTTGTGAGTGGGCTTGAAAACTAAAGGGCAATAGGAAAAGTTAAATATGAATATGTGTATGTATAAAAAAAACTAGTTAATAAATCCATCATTTGCTCCAAGGGTACGGCCAGCAACCACGCACATGTTTTGATTATTATCCCTCTAGTTATCCCAACAAAGATGTTGTTTGTTTTTTTTTTTAATCCTGATAAGGTTGATGGAAACGATGATACTGTTGAAATGTATTATTTCCACATTTGCTTAGAAATAAAAACCTCAGGTTAAAAGCAAATAATTTATGGGGAAGAAAATACAGGGTAGCCCAAATAAGACCCACCACACATAACTTTTTCATTTTGTATTATAATATTTTTTTTTCTTTTGCAGATTAAAACTAATATTTTGGAAATTCATAATGAATATATACTATGAATTGCTATGATTTATTGCTGCAATGACACGGAGTACATATCGTAAAAGTTTTGATGTGAGAATAGGTCATGGTGGACCTCATCCAAGGTGTAAACAAAGTATGCTTTTATCAACCGCCCCCGATAGTGATAGTTATCAGCACACCCATGTCGCAATTGGAGGGCATAATCTGGCAATATTATACACCCACCCCTTGTAAAATTCCAGCAGCATCTGTTGAGTAGTAGCTAGAGATGATCTTCTCTCAGTCCGAACTCTCCTACAAGTGGTTAAAAAGCAGTACCTTATTGGGATTTTTAGGATATTCCCTTCCACGAGTTTTGGTGGTCAAGCAACATTACCTTCTGATGCCCGAAAGTATTTTGCCAGCTGACAGGCAAAACTGCCGCAAAGACAATCTTCCTGAAAGGCAGAAGGCATTTCTGCAAGAAGCGCAAGAAGCATACTAAGGAAGGGCTCAACCAAAAGTCAGTCCAGTGGTGCCACCGGTAGCTACCTACTCCCATGGTACCAGATAGGATCTCTGGTCAGCCATGTTGGTAAAGAATTCTTAAAATTGTTCAATTTGCCCGTTATTAAGCCACGGGGTATGTAATACCAAGAGGTTTAATATTACCTTAGCCGTAGCAAAGAACTTCTACCGTTAGACCACCAACAACGACATTGGTAGGTCTTATTTGGCCACCCTGTACTATTAGCATTTTGATAATACTACAAGCATGTCAGCTCTTTGTCTTTGGAAATGACGTTTAATTCCAAAAGAATAAACAGAGTTAAAATATTTCTGGCAATTAGAGATTGATACCCAATTAAATCGATTGTTGGAAAAACAGTTTTAAAAAAAAATATCGACCAAACTCAAACAGATGTACGACTTTTTGCCAATAAATGTGGACTTTCTTAATGAAAACTTTCATAGTGTGAACCCGCCTCATACACATTTTTTCAGGGATTAAATGAAAAACACACAAATTGTGGAACTGATGAGACGTTTTTACATTATCCAAGAATGTGTAACATCAGGATATCCAATCAATTCCACAGTTTTTTTTTTTAAATTTCAATTTAATGACATTGTTTATTTAGAGAAATATTCATGGTATTTCATGTCAGTGAAGGTAAGGCTTGCCAGATTAAAATTTGCAAAATTCTCGACATTCACTACAAGAATCTTGGTTTTGTCAACGCTAAAAAGAATTCAATTAAAAAATTCTTTTGATAATCCAAAGTATATTTATACCAAGTACATGCAAGTGATCAGCTGTTCATCTCGATAGTGTCAAAATTTGCTTACATTTTCAGTGCGCCATGATTTTTTTTTTTTTTTGTTTGTTTATGTTTTGCTGTTTGACAGTATCAAGAGTTTTTACACAAACAAAATGAATGTTGTTTTTATACCATCCACCACAATTAGTTGTGAAGAGGGTATATTAAGTTTATCATTCCGTGTGAAACTTTTTTATTATTCATCTCAGACCCCATAAAGTATATATATTCCGAGTCCTTGAGTAATTCTAAGCCGATTTAGCCATGTCCGTCTGTCTGTCCGTCTGTTCGTCTGTTGAAAACACGCTCACTTTCGAACAACTCAAAAGAAATGAACAAACTTGGTGCCAAATTGCTTGTAGTTATCCTATGCAGTTTGGGATTGAAATCCAGCAATATCGGTTCAGTAGGACCAGAGCTATGAATCAAAATGTGGAACCACCACCTAAAAAAATTTATAATTTTGTTACAAAAAAATAACATAAATACTGGAACAAGGCACGGAATAAGATAAGATTTTGCAAAAATTTGTTTTATTTTATTTCTTTCTGTGTATTGCAACACGGCTTTTTTTAACAAAAACTCATTAAATTTGCAAAAATTAACTTTTTTTCATAATGTCTGCATTTAAAGAAAAAAACTCGATTTGCTTACAAAAATATTTCCCTTTTTTTCTTAAACTCTTTTAAACCACAAAAACTTAATTTTTTCTTTCCAAAAAAAAAAAAAAAAATTGGTTTTCCAATATTTTTCAATCTATATATATAAAATTGTAACGTTACTGACTCACTGACTGACTGACTCACTGACTCACTGACTCACTGATTCATCATCGCACAGCCTAAACGCCTGAAGCTAGACACTTGAAATTTGGACCAGAGATTGGTCACTCCCCAAATCGATCCACTAAGACGGGATTTTTGGAAATTCGAATGTTTAGGGGGTAAAAAAGGGTAAAAACGGGAAAATTCGGTAACCTTATATCTCCAAAACTAAAAGAGATACAAAAAAAATTTAATACCTATCGTTGTTCTTTAGAAAAATAAGCGGACAGATGTCTTGTACTTTTTTGAAATTCGGCCCTATTTGGGAGTAAACGGGTAATATCTGAATTTTAGTACTTTTTTGACACCCCATCTATCTTTTGAACCAATAAACATAGAAACAAAGTTAATACCACATTCGAAACCTAACAAAAATAAACGAATTTAAATTTGGTACTTTTTCGAAATTCGAACATTTAAGGGGTAAAAATCGTAACTATTTTTGGTACTTTTTTTAAAAAACATTTTTCTCCATTTATTGAAATATTCGTACTAAATTATGGGCTGCCACTATTATACTGAAATTTTTTATACTTTAATGGGGGGAAAATAGTACCAAAAAGGGGAAATACGAGAAATTTGATATTTTACTTAACTTTTTGGTTCTACAACTGGTATTTTTTAAATTATCGTTTATGTTGGACCTAAAAACATAAGATTCATCATGCAATGTCCGGAATGGATAAGAATCCATAAGGGGCAGTTTTTGGTACTTTTCTGTTAATTAACTGGTACTTTTTGAATTTCCGTTAGTATTGGACCTATAAAAATAAAATTAAACATGCAATGTCCCGAATGGATGAGAATCTATAAGAGGGAACTTTTTGGTACTTTTTTGTTCATTAACTGGTACTTTTTGAATTTACGTTAATATTGGACTTAGAAACATAAAATTCAAAATGAAATGTCCTGAGTGGTTAAGAATCCATAAGGGGAAGTTTTTGGTACTTTTCTGTTAATTAACTGGTACTTTTTGAATTTCCGTTAGTATTGGGCCTATAAAAATAAAATTAAACATGCAATGTCCCGAATGGATGAGAGTCTATAAGAGGGAACTTTTTGGTACTTTTTTGTTCATTAACTGGTACTTTTTGAATTTCTGTTAGTATTGGACCTAGAAACATACAATTCAATATGCAATGCCCTGGATGGATGAGAATCTATAAGAGTGAACTTTTTGGTACTTTTTTAATCTTGGACTGGTACTTTTTGAATTTCCGTTGGTATTGGACATAGACAGATAAAATTAAACATGCAAGGTCCTGGGTGGATAAGAATCTAAGGGGAAATTTTTTGGTACTTTTTTGTTCATTTACTGGTACTTTTTGAATTTCCGTCAGTATTGGACCTAGAAACATAAAATTAAACATGCACGATACTGTGTAAATGAGAATCTTTAAGTGGGATCTTATTGGTACTTTTTTATTCGTTAGCTGGTACTTTTTGAATTTCCGTTAGTATTGGACCCAGAAACATGCAATTAAACATGGAAGGTCTTGAGTGAATGACATTCTGTTAGAGAGATCTCTTTGGTGCTTCTTCGTTTTTTAACTGGTCCTTTTTTTAAATTTTCGCTAATGTTGGTCTAATGAAAATAAAATTAAACGTGCATGGTCCTGAGTGAATGAGAATCTCTAAAAGCGCTTATAGGTACTTTTTAGTTATTAAACTGGTACTTTTTGAATATCCGTTATTATTGGACTTAGAAACATAAAATTCAAGATGCAATGCCCTAAGTGGATAAGAATATATAAGAGGGAAGTTTTTGGTACTTCTTTGTTCTTTAACTGGTACTTTTTGAATTTCCGTTAGTATTGGACCTAGAAACATAAAATTAAACATGCAAGGTCCTGAGTGAATGAAAATCTGTAAGAGGGCTTTTGGTACTATTTTGTTCTTTAACTGGTACCTTTTATATATCCGTATTTATTGGATCTAGAAACATAAAATTAAACATGCAAGCTCCTGAGTGAATGAGAATCTGTAAGAGGGATTTTTTTTAAATAAACTGGTAATTTTTTTAATTTAATATTTATTTTTGTGCATTAAATAAAAAAGCAAATTGGTGTCTGGTACTTTAACGAAATTCGGTCGTTTTAGGTAGTAAATCTAGCTTTTAAGCCAATACGTATAGAAATAAAAATTAAATAACATTTGTTACTTATCTAAAAAATACAAATGCGAATTTGGTACTTTTTCGAAATTCGAACGTTTCAGGGGTGAAAATTGTACCTATGTATATCGATCCCGCGAACCTCATACCTCCTAAACTAAAAGAGATAAAAAACATCAGCAATTCGCTAACCGTATATTTCCTAAACAAAAAGAGATACAAAAAATTTAATACTAATTATTGTTCATTAAAAAAAATAAACGGAGAGGTGTCTGGTACTTTTTTGAAGGAAGACCTTTTTGGGGTGTAAAAGGGTAAATAAATATTGTATCACATTTTTAGCTTATCTTAAAAATACAAAACAGGTTTGCCCCTTTTTTGAAATTCAAACGTTTAAGGTGTGAAAATCGTTCCTAATTTTGGTACTGTTTTCTCAACATTTTTCTCCATCTCTATATAATATAAATTTGTAAAGTAACTGACGGATTCATCATCGCACATCCTAAACTCTTGAAGCTAAAAAGCTGACTTTTGGACCGAAGGTTGTCCTCTCGCCAAATCGATTCCGCTAACCAAAAAAATCCAAAATTAAAGAGATCCAAAAAATTTAACACTTATTGTTGTTCGTTAAAAAAAATAAGGGGACAGGTGCCTGGTACTTTTTTGAAAATAAACTTTGGCATAAAAATATGTCCACGAAGAAAAAGGAGACGCTAACGAAGTAGCGGGTTAAATGCTAGTCATTTATAAATTTCTTGGGAACTCCCAAGCAAAAACTCTAAATTTCTCTTAAAATAAAGATTAAGTCCGAAAATTAGCAACTGTGTACCCATGTCCTGTAACTTTTGTGAGAACTTCTCGCATCGAAAAGATGTGAAAAAAAATATTCCATCGTTTCTCAAAAAGTGAGAAAAAACTGAGTCTGCAACTCATGTCGAAAACTATTAAAAGAGATAACGTTGTAACGTTATAAATGTAATAACACTGCACTCGAAGCATATCGATGCCTTACTTTCTCAACATCGTAACTTAAAAATACGGTTTGACTTTTTCATATCAAACGACTGCTATTTTTGTGTAACACAACTTATTATTTCAATACAATTGTTTAATAATTTCATTTTAACTTTAGCCCAAACACCGAAGTATACAAAGATAAAAGTTGTTTTTCCTCTCCTAAAAAGTTGTATTTTTTTATAATACGAGGTTGAGAAAGTAAGGCATCGATATGTGAATTGCAGACATCGAGAACGAAAGTAACACGTATCGTTGACGGCGACCAAAATCTATTAAAATTGAAATTTTTTAAACGACGGCGACGTAAATACAATCGACGGCTATACCAAATAATATAAAGTGTGACTTTAATGTTTGTTGTTTGAAAACGAGCTTTAAAAACATTCGCATATTTTGTAAAAATGTTAAAACAAAATAATTGAACAATAAAAAATGTGCCAAGAACAAAATATTATTATTATTATTCTTTATATTTTGCATTTTTAATTGTTTTTTAATGTTGAAATTTTTTCTCGCTCCATTTTCATTCGTCAACTTATTTGACAGTTCAATGCGGGAACTTTTCTCACAAAAATGTTACAGACACACTTTTTCTCTAAATTGGCGAGTAATTTCTTAACGTGACAGTATTACTCGCCAAAAAAAGCTACAGACACAGTTTAGTGAGAAAAACAGCTGTTTGTTTAAATTTATGGCATTTCTGTTTCATTTTACACATTTCAATCGAAAAGTTTCTCGGCGCGAGAGTTGCAGAACATGGGCACTGTTATAAAATTAAGGCTCAGTTTGCCGGAAGTAACAGTAACGTTGCAAATCAGCTGCTTCATTTTGTTTTATATAAAGCAATTAGAACGATTATAGTAAGCAGTAAGATGTTACGTCTCAATCTGTAAGAAATAGATTGGCCTTTCTTTTTTACGGTAAGGTTACTGTTACTCCCGGCTTACTTAGCCTTTACTATTCTAAACGCTTTATTTGTTAGTAAGTGGTAAGAAATGAAACGATTGCTGAACCCTGGAATTCTTCTTAGTCATCCATAGAATTGCACGCCCTTATAAGAAGGGAATCCATGAAAATATTAACAGTATTTTATTCCGTTTAGTCATGGTATTAAGAAAATGTTTGGCAAAAATCTTCTTAAAGTATTTAAGAGTATTAAATTTTATTAAATTTTATTACAGAAAAAAAAAGTTTATACAAAATCAAGTCAAAGTGCTATTTTGACCCTGCCAATTCACACGTTGCAAGTCTTATTGATCAGCTTGCTACCTTATATGCGAGAGAGAGTGAGAGAGAAACGTTTATTTTCCTCTCTTCACTCTCGTTATAAAGTAGCAAGCTAATCAATAAGACTTGCAACGGGTGAATTGGGACTTATATACCCTTCAGGGAGGTATTTAAATTTTAAAAGCCAATTGTTAGCTTCCACATTTGTATGGTACTAGTTGAAATTAAAGCTAGCTTGTTTTTTATGAACCTTTTATTACCAACACGCTAGATTCGGGAGGACACATGTATGGGGGCCAGTTAAAATAGTGGACTCATTTGGCTAATTTTATACCCTTTTGTATTTAAGAAATATCTGCGCCAAATGTAGGGCTCATGGCGCTAATGATATGCAACTAGCTTTTTTTCATTTATTTAAGGAGAAAGTGACAAAATGTAGTTAATAGATTATAAGAAAACTTCCCAAAGTTAAGGTTAAGGTAAAAAATTAGAGGTAGTTGTGGTTTATTGCTCATATCTCAGCGACTTGTGTAACGAACTCTATCAACGAACATCTATTTCGGAATACATTTGATATAAATATAAAGCAATCTTGCCCTCATTGTATCTAGCGTCTTCGGAAACCTTTTTTAAACATGCACACGGACAGACGGACTTCATTTAATCAACTTCGCTACTCATCAATATTGTGAAAATTACAAAAAAACCTGTGGTGATGGGTATAAAAAAATTTAAATACTAATAAATTTTTCAAATTTTTATTAAAAATATTTAAACTTTCTAACGGCCAATTTCACTAAATTCAGTTAAAACTAACTATCACTTTAATTTCCAGTTAACTATATGTTTTTGACAGCCATAACTGGTAGTTAATTATAAATAAAATAAAAATAAAATCGGCCGTTAAACATTTCTTTAATCAACTTCACAATTGTCAATTTAAAATTTTTATTTTTGTTACAATTTTACTAATCATTTTTTAAGGGTGTATAATTTAAAAAATTACAAACAAAATTAACAAGTCATCGCGTAATTAATTTTAAGTATTTAATAATGAATTTAAATTAATTATTAAGAATTAAAGATTGTTCGTGAACAAAAAAACAAATATTGCTTTATTGAATTGTCGGACCCAGTGGCGCTATCTTGTTCTAATTTTAATTTATTACAGAAAAAAAAAACAAAACAAAAAAACCAGCAGCAACTACAACATTTAAATAAAATGATTAATTTGTTACATTCTTATCGACAATCTTATGATGAGTTCATTTACAGTTTTTTTTTCTAGTGTTTTAAAATGTATTTTTTATTTAAAGTAAATAATTTTATTCTATAAAATACAAAAAAATAATACAATAAACATCATGATTTTGCTCAGAGTTAAAATAGTGCAAATAAAAAATGTCTTATCAACTGAATTGTCAAATAAATTTTATTTTTAAAGTTAATTTAAATAAATAACAACTGAATAGTACATATTAATTTGAGCCGACTCTTTGATACCCTTCACCCAGTTTAACAATCATATTTATTTAAAATAAAAGTAAACTTCGCTGTGACACAGTGCAAAAAGAGAAAATTTTTAGCAAATTTAAAAGAAAAACTTGATATTTAAGTTATTTTAAAGAGTTTGCTAGCAGCTGTGAAAGATTTAAATGGGCATCCATCATAAGGAATTATCTGTCTTAAACTGGGTAGACAAAAATTCGAATACCCCCAAATATAAGAGCCACCATTACACCCATGTAGCATAATCCGGCAAGATTATATAATCGCCCAATGTTTAGCAGCGGGAGCTATCAAACCGCCGTTGTTCTTGGAAATATGCTAGAAGCATCTTATGATTAGCAAAAGTACCTAGGGATGAACCTCCCTCAGCCACAAGCTGCAAAAAATCAGACCTTTAATGGGATTTTCAGGATCACCATTGCCGCGACTTTAAGAATTAAACCACAACCACCGCACAGATAATAAAGGCTGAAAGCATTCCCTTTATAAGCACACTAAAAGAGGCATCAACCAATAGTAAGTCTGGTGCCATGCCAGCCGCAATAGCAAGAGCTCGTAAGGATCGTCTGTCAATTTTAGATTTTTGCGAATTCCATATTTTGACTAAACCTGATTTTCCCGGAAGATACAGCATCACAAGGTGAAATATTCTTAAGATGACCCCTACCAACCTCCAAGGGAGGCTTTTTCTAGCAGCCAGATTTATTAAAAGGCAAGAAACCGAGAAACTTTTTAAGACCCAATCAGCCAGTCAATGGTGTTTTGTCTATTATATCATAAAGTGCTCACCTCGGATCAGATGATTACAGGGGATCTGTACCGAACACAATTGGTTCGATTGAAACGAGCATTGGCCTAAAAATGGCTAGAGTTTGCGATCAGACATGAAGCTTTAATATTCAATAATGACAACAATCTATTCCATTTTTACGACTAGCTTTTACTATTTATTGGGGTACAGATCTCACCACGTCGTACCCCAATTTGATTAAACGTTCTCCCAGGGATATTCTTTCGAACAGGGCATCCAAATTTGGCTTAATGTGATCTTGGCCTTAAATAAAAAGAGCAGTTTTTTGACGCGAGACTGTGAGTCTTTGTAAATGATTTTTAAGTGAGCGTGAATGGGAATATATTTTCCCCTTTGTTATCGTGCGTTAGTGTGAGTCTAAAACTACTAAATCGCACAGCTCTAATTTTAGTTCGCTACATATATTTTGTATCGAATCGATTAAGCTAATCCGAAACCGTTTAATAGCCTTTTAACACTTGTCAGCACCAAACATCTACCATAAATTTGTGAAGATATTAACATCTTCCCATTAGAAATACATGGGGCTAAAAATGAACATCTTTATAAGATGTTCCTAAGTGCTGGTTCACACTTTTCAAGTTTTAGCCGTCCAGTCTTGACTTTTTAGGAGAGAGAGTAAAAGAAATGGCATTCTCTTTTCTCTTTTTTATGGAGAGCTAAAGACTTGAAGGCTAAAACTTGAAGAGTTTGAACCAGCACTACCTCATTTTATTTCATTATATTTCTTGCGATTATTTGAGTGTCATCACTAGAAAAGTGGCAATAAATTATATTATTATTATGGCATCACTGTTTTGAACGCAGCGTTACCACCACCATATTATGGTTGCCTCAAAACATGGTATTGTTAAACATGACAATGATTTGTTTTTAAATAAACAATAGTATTTTCCTCTTTTACAAGAGCACATGCTATGGTTGAAAACCAACCATACCATTATAAATGTTAAACATATTTTAGTCATTATTAACCAAAAAATGTTCGGAGGCAACCATAATATGGTTGTAGCTTCTTGATGGAGGCCTAATTATACATGTTTTTTCTCTGTTTGTGCAATCTTAGAGAAATATTTTTAGGTATTGCATACGAAATGAGAAACTAATTATATCCTTGTTTACCATTTGTAGTGTTGTAGGGTATTTAAATAATAACAGCATCGCAAAGAAGACAGAAAAGGAAGAGCAGGTGGAAGGAAAAGGAATTATCATTTAAAATTTTATGTCTAGTTGTTGTTGTTGTTGTTTTGACAATGAACTATATTTCGACAACAACAACTGCTGCAGTAGCAACGATCTGCATAGTTTATTATATAAGTTAATTATATTTATTACAAAGTATTTATGTCATTCTTTTAAAACTAAAAATGATTGATTTAAGACTACACTGATAAAAAAAAGGCGACATAGCGTTGATATATTAGCGCGCGTCTTGAAAAAATGTCAAACAAGTGACGTACTTAGAACGCGTGGTGTGGACCTCCAGCTTAAACCTTTCGGGATTACTGGGATAATACATCCCACTAATTTTCAAACTTTCGTATTTTCTTCATTTTCAATGCATTTTCTAATTTAAATAGTCCCAAAACCAGGTTAAAGTGCTTCTTATTAAACGTTAATAAAATCACAACTATACATGTGGGCATTTTCATTACACTTAATGATGGATATCACAACATCGTAAAAATTTCAATAGTCTGGATCGTTAATTTGCTGAAAGTGGCTGCACAAACAAAGTAATTTAGTAAAGTTGTGTTAAGTTTTATAGAAAAGTGTTTGATTTATTCAATTAAATTGTGGGATGGTCTTTTACAACAATAAAAGGTCAGTTCTGGTAGATTTCATAAAATTGGGATAATAGTCCCAATACATTTTTTACGTGTGATTAATTCTCCCACTACGCATTTTAGATGTCAAAAAGGAAGTTTACTCTTAAAGATCTTAAGCGTATTTTATGCGAAGATTCAGACTATGATGGCGATTTTGAGGATTATGGCACTTGGAACATATATGCAAGACCGAAAGAAGTCCCTTTAGCTTCTAATTGTCACGCGCCATCGCTTGTAGCCATTGATAGGAAGCAAAAAGACGTCTCGAAGAAGAAAGTCAAGTGCCCTGAAAGTATCAACGACTACAATAGAATTATGGGAGGAATCGACTTTGCCGACCAGAAAACTACCGCTTATGATTTCGATCGGAAGTCCAAAAAATGGTGGAAGAAAGTATTCTTCAAACTGTTGATGGCTTCTGGATTGTGTACACCGAACGTAAGAAACAAAAATTATCGTTGAAAAAGTTTCTGGTCCCACTTGACGAAGGAAATAAAAAACAAGCGGCAATGCCACGTCTCCGGGGCGGTAGAACTCCCAAACGCCCAAAGACTGATAGCCTGAATGTTGGAAACCACTTGCCACTAGAGCAAGAAAGGTGTTGTCGTTGTGTCCGCTATACTTCTTTTGGTATCGAAAAGCGCACAAAGATGATATGATCAGGCTGCGACAACGCTTTGTGTTACAAGTGTTTTTTAAACCCTTCCACAAATTAAAACCCTGATAACAATAATAAAAAGACAAATAAACGTGGATGAAATTTAAATAAACTAATCTTTTTTGTTATCCGAATCACCCACCAAAAACACTTCTTGGGAACCTTTTTGGGATTATATGTCCCATCGAAAATGCCTACTGGGATAATATGTCCCAGGATAAAAGGACGATTTTAGAATTTCAAAGTATGCAGAACATTTTCTTTTTACCATATCTCTTAGAATATGCAAAAATTTCCACCACAAATATTTAAATTTTCGAAATAAACTATGTCCCGAAAGGGTTAAGAATTGCATGCAACTTTTTAGTATTCTGTTTGGCCTTAAGCCCTGCTTTTGAATGTGTTATTGCTCTTAGTTGTGATGCAAAAAATTGGCAAAATTGTGATGCAAAAAATTGGCATTAAAGAAATTTTTTTCTTAACTCTATTGAATACACTGTGCTGCTGTCAAAGCTTATTCAAGCACAGCTTGTAAAAATTTTCGAGTAGCAGTGCTAATGATTTGTTGGGTATTCAAAGAAAAGAAACAAGGAAGGAACGAGATTTACAGTGTCTTTTTCTATCAACATTTATAGTTGAAATATCATTTGCCATAGTATGTATCGGGTGATTTTTTAAGAGCTATAGCAAAGTTAAAAAAAACACACATAAAATTCAGAAAAATGCAAATGTTGACCGTGACTGCGCCTAAAATGGTCCATCCGCTTAATCCAATTTTGGCATACTCTTTCCATCATTTCGGCCGGTATCTCATGAATAAATGCTTCAATGTTGTCTTCCAATGCGTCAATTGAAGCGGGCATGTGTGTATAGACATGAGCTTTAACACAAAAATAGTCTAAAGGCGTTAAATCGCACGATCTAGTCGGCCAATTGACCGGTCCCGAACGTGAAATAAAATGTTCACCGATCTCCCCTCTCAATAAGTCCATTGTTAAGCGTGCTGTGTGGCATGTGGCACTTGTTGAAAACACATGTCATGCAAGTCATGCTCTTGCATTTTGGGTAAAAAAAAGTTGGATATCATCTCACGTTGTTGAGTGACAGAGGCCCAATTGCTGCGAACGGCGACGAATCGATAATTCATGGTCATCATTAACACTGGCCGATACAGCTGCGATATTTTCTTCACTTCGCACTCTACGTAAGCGTGTTGGTGGTTTAATGTCCAACAATGTAAATTTGGTGCGAAATTGGGTCGATTAAGCTGACCATAAAATGGAAGAAGCGCGCGATGAACTTTCTTAACAGAGCACGCATTTTGATAATAAAATTCAATAATTTGCAAGCGTTGTTCGTTTGTAAGACGATTCACACACAGAAAAATATCAATGTAAATTTGTTCAAAACAAGGTTGATTTAAAATTTTTCGGTGTTGATTTTGCTTCATACGTTTTTCATGTTAATGCAACCTGATTTTACAATAACTTGCGAACAACATTTTTTTCTTTTAAAATAACTATAATTCATGTTAATTTAACATTGCAGTAAAGTTAGAGCAAAATGTCATTTATATTGAAATAACAATCCGAATCACGTTGAATGAAAGTTATTTCAAGTTGAAACAACGTGAATTTCATGTAGAATCAAATTGGTTGGAGTGTGATATAACAGTGTGAAGACAACATATGCATTTATTTAAGAATAATTCAATGCACTTACCCCTGTAACACATGTTTCACATATTTTGTATCTCCTTTGTTAACAGAACCATCAGCAGAATGGCCCGATATGGTCTTCGTCATCATTCTACTTTGAAAACTTGATGTACTATTTAACTAAATAATGTTAATTAAAAAAATACGGGAATTGTCTTCTTTTTATAACATATTTTAAATATGAAAATTAAAAAATTGTATGTATGCATGTTTTTTTTTTTTAAATTTATTTTTTATTATTGAATCTTTCTTATCGAAATTTACAATATGTATTCAAATCTAAATTCTACTTGTTGTTTATTAGTTGTTACCAGTGTAACCACTAACTGCTGTATTCATATTGTAAGACTGTCTTCTAGTTAGGCTCAAAGTATCGGTTCTTTTTAGCCTCTGGTGACCTTCGAACTGAAGCAGACCCCGAGCGAGGTAGTTAGGGTGGGCCATTAGTTTATCGATGTAACTTATTGAATATATTTTAAGTTCCTCCTGGATAGTGGGGACGTTGAGATCTCTGCGGATAGTATCATTACGTATATACCATGGGGCGCAGACAATTTGTCGTAATATTCTAGACTGTCTTCTTTGTAGCTTTTGGATGTTAGATGCACATGCAGTACCCCATAATTGGATGCCATATGTCCACGTTGGTTTTATGATGGACTTGTATAAAAGAATTTTGTTGTCTAAAAACAAGTTTGAGTTTCCACCGAGAAGCCAATGTAGTTGAGCTGCTTTAAGTTTCATAGCCGTTATTTTCGCTTCAATATGACGAGACCAGGTCAAGCGTCTATCTAATGAATTCCCAAGTACTTAACATGGTTTTCTATCGGAACAGTGATGTTATTTATTTTTACAGCTGGGCACGTTTGTCTTCTGAGCCTGAAAGTTAAGTGAGCACATTTAGCCGGGTTAACCTTTATTCTCCATTTTTCTAGCCAGGCCTCTAGTTCATTGATGTGGGACTGCATATTTTGCGATGCGACTTTTGGATCATGGTTAACGCTAATAAATGCTGTGTCGTCTGCAAATGTAGAGGTATGCGTGCTCAGGTTTGTTGGCATATCCGCTGTGTATATTATATATAGAAGCGGTCCTAATATGCTGCCTTGGGGAACACCAGCAGTAATTTTCTTGAGGGGGGAGTATTTATCTTGCGACCTTACTATGAATGTTCTGCCTGTTAGATAGCTCTCCAGAAGCTTGTGAGTGATTTGAGGAAGCATTCGTGTTATTTTGATGAGTAGCCCATCATGCCAAACTTTGTCAAATGCTTGGGAAATGTCTATAAACAGGGCTGAGCAGTATTGCTTTTTCTCAAACGCCGATCTTATAAGGGTGACAATTCTATGCACTTGTGCTATCGTACCATGTTTCGCTCTGAATCCGAACTGGTGATCCGGGATGATGTAGTGTTCATTTAGATGAGGAGTTATATTTAAAACGAATATTTTTTCGAAAAGCTTCGATAGGATTGACAATAAGGTTATCGGTCTGTACGACGCAACCTGGCTAGCATCTTTTCCTGGCTTGGGAATCATAACAATTATAGATCTCTTCCATGAGGATGGGAAGTATCCGACTCTTAATATAGCGTTAAAAATGAGCAGCAAGATTCTGGAAGCAGACGATGGTAGGTTTCTTATCATTGACCCTGTGATGCGGTCAGGTCCGGGAGATTTTCTAATATTCACTTTTTCTATTGCAGATTTTACTTGAATTATGTTAAATTTTAATGGATGCTTTACCTTATCAGGAATGATTGGACGACAGGAACAAGTATGTGCATCATGTGGCGTAAAAACTTTCTCAAGGTGGCCCGCGAAAGCGTTTACTTTTTCATGTGTGTTTTTGGCCCAAGTGCGGTTTTCCAATCTTAATGGAGATTCTTGGGTTATAGGGCATTTCATATGCATGTTAATTTAACAAGATACGCTTATGATTTTAATTTAAACAGGTTTTAATGGATTCAATACTGAACAATATTATTTTAACAGTGAATAATATTAAATAAACGTGATTTAAGGTGGCCCGCGAAAGCGTTTAATTTTTTATGTGTGTTTTTTGCCCAAGTGCGGTTTTCCAATCTTAATGGAGATTCTTGGGTTATAGGGCATTTCATATGCATGTTAATTTAACAAGATACGCTTTTGATTTTAATTTAAACAGGCTTTTATGGATTCAATACTGAACAATGTTATTTTAACAGTGAATAATATTAAATAAACGTGATTTAAGGTTATTTTAATATTTTTCATTTTAAATTAATATGAAATAATGATAAAATTAAATAAAGGGCATACTTTTGCAGAAATTTACCATGATTCTCAATCAACATTTCGCCATGTTATTTTAACATTGGTATTTTTTTCTGTGTGCATAGTTAAATTATAGACCAAACTGAAGATGTTTGACAGTGAAACAAAACACGAAACGTGCGTCAGCTGTTTAAACCAGTGTTGCCAAAAAGATAATAGCTAAAAAATCACCCTTGACACTCGCCCCGTATAACATATTTTACTTTTAATTTAAACTCTAGTCATAAGTCATCATTTAAAATGTTTCTTTTATTTTATGCCAGTCATTTCTATTTTTCAATTTTTTTTTTCTTAAGTTCATGCACTTTAAAGGCTTCTTTCTGTATGTTCCAGTTAGATTATTGTCTACTAAACAAACAAAACAAAAAACATTTAAATATGTACTACATTTGTTATAATTAATTATTATTGTAAAAAAAAAAAAAAAAAAACTAAATACATAAAGCAAAAACCATAACTAAATCATTTAAAATTTGATAGAAAATTTCTTAAATTATTGATTATTATTGGTATTTATTGTTATTAGTTCGTAAAATGGAGATAAGAGAGCACAAACTCTCTGCTGTAGGCCTTGAGAAAGGGAAAGTATTTAGCTGTCATTGCAACTGACAGTTATAGATTAAACTGGAAAAATAGCATTTATAAAATATTGAAATGGAAACTAAACAAATATGTAAAGACCACACTTTTCATACATATAAATATATTTCTTATTTGTGGTCAATGAATTTTTCTCTAATGTATTACTTAAAAACAACAATACAGTTTAGCTGTCATTTAGTAAGAAATTAATGGAACTTTAAAATTAATTAAACTAAAATACTGATAGATTCAAAATGATTTACAGTATTTACTACATTTAAATTCATTTTCTATGATTTATTTACAAAGAGTTTTGCAAGAATTGTTTTTTATCAGGGTAAATCAAACTTCTTGAAATTTTTAATTATTAATTGTAATAAACTTGTCAGTTTGTAAATTATTAATTGTAATTGCCTTGAGACTGTATTTGTTATAGAATTATAAAAACAAATTTTTTATTTGATATTTCAAGGTTAGATATTTAAATTTTTTTTTATTAGCTTTAATTTAACAATTTCTTGTTTTCATTTTTACAAAGATTTAGAATATCTACAAAGGTCAATGTTATTCCTAAAACCTTTTTAAAAATGTTTTACAGAAAACAAACGTCATTGGATCTTGAAATTTATAATTACTAAATTTTTTTTTTTTTTTAAATAAAGTTTTTTTCCTTTACATTTGGTTATAAACAACAGGTACACAGGGAAAATTATCTAAAGCTGATCACAAATTAAAGCAGTAATCAAAAATACAATACAAGTTATAATTAAAAATTTAAAAATCATGTGAAAAAAATGTTTAAATAAGTAAATCAAACGTTAAATCAAGCGAATTAAACTGATACTATTACACAGAAAAAAAAAATGTTCCCCAGTAAAAGCATTAATTAAAAATGAAATTAGTTTTAATTAAAAATTTAATCATGTTAATTAAACGTTTAATTAAGTGAATTAAACGTTTAATTGATATTATTGATTTGTTAACTGGTGCAAATTAATATTTTCAATAAAAACGTTTAATACAGTTGATTAAAAGTTTAATTCACTTAATAAAACGTTTAATTCACTTAATTAAATTTTTTAATTTAAACTGATTTTATTTTTGATTAATGGTTTTACTGGCGCAAAATTTTTTTCTGTGTAAGTTGATACTATTAATTTGTTTACTGGTACAAATTTAATTGATTTTTTTAATTAACAGTTATCACTTGCGATGCGCTTTCCATGCAAATGCATGTTTTTAGTCGATAGTCTAAGAATGATGTCAACCAGTTATCTTTCCGAATCATTAAATTTGCGTTAAAATGGCATCGATTTGGTTTTGCATATTGTTGCATATTTAGGGTTTTAATGTATATTTTGTCGTTTTTTTGGCATTTTTGATTGATTTTTTTTTAATTTTCTTATTATAATAAAAGTTCTTAAAAAAAATTTTAAATGCACAAAAAAAACAATAAATAAATTATTTTACAGCTTTGCTTTAAATACAACATTCATGTTTTCGACGAAAGATCCTTCACAATGCAACACCTTACATGGTTAAGGCTTTCAATTGGCTTTAAATATTTTATTTAAACTGTTATAAGTTACTTGCTTGGTACATGGGTTTAACCGCGTTGCAGAGGAAATTAGAAGCCAATTCGATAACATTGCAATTTATTATTAAATGTATCCCTTGATTCCCTTCCACCGCAGCCAGTAGTAACAAGATGGTTTTGGAGCCGTAGATGTCAGTCTGAGGTGCCTTACAAGCCATCAGATTGGCATCGAGAACCAATGTTCCGCCTTCGCGCGGCGGCTCCTGGTAACAACTGGATTTTTCCAGTTGGCTAAGTGAACAGGGTTAGAATATTATGAACTATACTATTCTTCCTAGGAGGTATAGTACAAATATTTAGAGGATTGAATTTTACCTCTTTGATAAATAGCTAATAATTATATGAAAAGTCCAAGGACTGGCTATACATTAAAATGAACTTTATTTTGGTGAAAGCATGGTGCATGGTCGATAGACAGGGACAATGGTCACGCCTGAGTTCCGCAAGGAACCGAAAGGTGGCCTATTTCAAGAAAAACAGTATAAAGTGCTTGGGTATGAATTCACCCTTGCATAACTGCTAACTGATTAGAAAAAGCTCAACAAATAAAAAATTTATATAAATCTTTCCTTGTGTAAATTAAATGAATTTGTGAATATTAATGAAATATGTAGCTGGTGACAGTGCGATCATCATAGAGAAGCCGCTAGGGGATATCAGAAGAAAAGTATTTCTTTCCTGCAGTAGAATCGTTGCCATGGAGTCTTTCGGGACTAAGAAATGGTAGTGGCTTGAGGGGCATGGCTGGACTAGGCCTGTTGTGTTGATATCTTCTTTCGGACATTGGAAAATCTATGGGAGGTCTGTGGCTGATGCATGCCACAAGGATGCCAAAACATCTGAAATGACAGGGCTCTAGAAGTTTTCGGATTTCTTTAGTCTGGGGCTGTTCACCTGAGCACCCTTGCATAATGTTATTCAGGTGCCACGGGAGTCATATAGCCCCCGGAACTCACAACCCGGAATGACTATATGGTGAGGTCTCTGCTTGCAGAGTACACGTGGAGGCTGCGGTTCTTGATCTTAGGATCGTTGTGAATTCTCTTTTTTGAAACTGCTTGGATCAAACATTGCAGTGGAGGACTAGATAGCTCCAACCCCTAAGCAAGGAGTGATATTAAGATTTTGGACTTATATCTAAATTGCAACCTGTATGTGATTGAATGATCCTACACATACAGGGGCATTTGGTAGGTGCATATATAACTCACCTAGTGGTTAAGATCCACCGTGCGACTAAAAGATCATCTAGAGGTATCCACGTAAATCATAACCATTGTTACAAGATGGTGGTGGTCTGGCTAGAAGCTTCACAATACTATTTGAAAAACTTTGAAAAATAACAATGTGGAAGAAAGAAAAGCCCGACAAATTAAAACAAATAAAAAACGTTGTGCAAAAGGAAAAACATTTAAATTATTTTTGATCTGATCTGAAATCAAAGTGGGTTCTGAAAATAAATTGTTCCAAAATGCATTAGCGTTCTTCAAATGCAAGACAAAGTTTTACTTTGAATATAACAGTTCTTACTTATTTAAACAATCCAAAAATTTTATTAGTTATTTAATTTTTTAAAGATATTTTTTTATTTTTGTTTTTAGTAAAATTTTAAGCGATTTTTTATGGAAATTGTGCATATTTTTTATTTTATTTCATGTGCTTATTTTAGGTTTTTTATTGCATATTTCAAGCGCATATTATTGATTTTTTAGTGCATGAATATTCATCCCTAGTTATCACAATTTTTGAAATAAATTTTTATTTTTTTCTGTGTTTGTTATCAATGACGTCAGTCTAGTGCCTGTATAATGTACCGGGCTTAAAAGATGCCGAGCTTCATACTAGACTCTGGTTTACCACGACCTTTGGGTGATATGCCCGAAAAAATTAAATCGACTCTAAAGGCCTGTTTTAATATATTTCTGCACAAATTCAAATAATTAAAAAAATTTCAAACTGTATACCGTAGTGTCGCTGTCACAAACATATTCATATGTACCAAAAATAACTGTAGAAGTAAAGAAAAATAAATGTGGGTATAAAAAATACTCTGAAACATTAAAAAGGGAATGAAAATTACTCGCAGCCATGAGAGTAGGAATATCAAATGCTCGCACTTTTATTTTTAACAAAAACTTAATTGTTTTCATAAAAAAGCTTTATAAAATACATGACTGAAATTTAGCTCATAGAATAAATTCGAAAAATAAAAAATGTTGAATATAATATAAAGTAACCTTCGAAAGGATATAATTCCCAATTTCTATTTGATGAAACTCAATTTTGTTATAAAAAATTTAAAAAAAATATTTTTGATTTTTATTTAGGAGTTTTCCCAAAAAATTAAAGTTTTAGAGAACATTTTTATATTCAAACATCATCGTTGTTAAACAGATCAAAGCCTCTGGTGGGAATCGAACCCGCAACCCTCGCATTGATAGACCAAAATTTAAATATTTTAAAATTGTTTTCCTGAAAAAAACCTCCCTGCGGGAAATTTGTGTCAATTGGTCCAACAGACTGGTCCTGGGAGTTGTGAAAATAGAACAGGTACCAGAAGAAATAACTCTTGACCAGTGAAAGGAGAACCAATCATGTAAATGGTTTCTGAAGAACAAAAACGTAGAAAAAGTAATGAATTACAGTACAGTCTTCACCGGTGGTATGACTCATTTCTTGGGACTTTCTAAAATTTGGTTCTTAAATTTAGTTCTAGGACTTGTTTTACTGAAAAAATACTACATTGTAGTAACTGGCACTAAACACGTCCATTTAGAATAGATGTGTGACTGGGCAAATGGTGTCAATTGACCCCCTCCAATGGAAACCCCATGTAAAAGTGATAGATCTTATTCATAGAAAGTGTGAGAACTAGAACCGGTCTCTACCACCAAAGACCTATCACGAGACTACTTTGGTGTCAGTTCGCTTCCCTCTAGAGCTCTTAGACCCAATTTTTTGGGTTAGAGATTAGCGACTAAATTAACTTTAATCTACGTATTTTCCTTTTGAGTTGCAAACATATAAGCAAAAAAAAAATTTGATGTAATTTTTCCTTTCTATATTTTTTCTTCAAACACTAAAAATGTCTACCTTGTAAACAATATTAAATTTGCGCATTTTCTTCTTCTTCTTTGAAAACAACCATATTGGCTAGATAAAAAGTTGACATTTCCAAAAAAAAATGTTGCAATATATATGTATTGGAACACAACCTGGTTTAAGATTAACGTAATTCTCAGTTTAGATAATTGTACACGCAGAGAAAAAACATGTTTAAATATGGTCACCTCCAACAAAACAATTTTTAAAGAAAATTTTAAGCATATTATGGTTAATACAATTATCACCTACAACCATATTATGGTTGAATTAGTCCTCCATCAAGAAGCCATAACCATATTATGGTTGCCCCTGAACATGTTATGGTTAAAAATAACAATAATTGGTTTGAAAATTAACAATAGTGTTTTCCTCTTTTGTAAGAGCAACATGCTATGGTTGAAAACCAACCCTGCTATTATAAGTGTTAAACATATTTTAGTTATTAATAACAATAACATGTTTGGAGGAAACCATAATATGGTTCTAGTTTCTTGATGGATGGCTAATTCAACCATAATATGGTTGTCGGTGACAATAATATTGTTAAATGAATCATGATATGTTTAAAATTTTCTTTAAAAATAGTTTTGTTGGAGGTGACCATATTTAAACATGTTTTTTCTCTGGGTGTAGAATTAAATTAACTTTAATCTCAAAACCCAAAAAGTGGCTCTTAAAGTCAATAAAAAATCTTCGAGATATAAAAACGATATTTGCCTTAAAATATTCTTTTAATTAAGAAAGTATTTGCTTTCAAATATTTTTTTTAATTTAAAATTAACACAAATTCATTCATTCAAAAAGTATTTCTATCTTAACAAAAAAAAAACATTTATAAATAAAACTATTTTCCTCTTCCCTACCTCCCACTACAAAAAGTGATAAAAATAAAACTTTTAGATTTAATTTATAAGCAGGTGTGTCTCCTTTAGTTGCGGACAACATCAAAAAGTTTTTAAAATAAGTCAGAGTCTGCCAAACGATGGATGATGCCATCTTTAATTAGGCACACAAAAATCATAATTTGTCTTAAACTTAAATGTCTTCTTTTTCTGATCAAAAATAGAATTTTTGTTTTATTTGCAAAATATTTGTTTAGTAAATGCTCTAAACAATTTTCATAGTTATTGTTTATTTTCTATTTTTCAAATGAAATGAAAAGTTTTTTTTTTATTCCATTTTCTTTGGGTTTGCTTAAAAGTGGGATGGTCCATTAAAAACGAACTGACAGTAGGACAAGAAAAAACTCAATATAAAAAAAACACGCACACGAGCAAAACATTAGTAAAAGACATTGAAATTCCAAACATTTTTAAAAGAAATATATAAATTATTATCAGATAGCTTTAGAGTCGCCTGAATTACAATTATTTACTTGTTGAAATCATTTCTAAATCTTACCACTTCTATTTATTTCCCATTAATAATTCGGTTATGCCACTAAATAAAATTAATGTCTATTGTACCATGTCTTTTCTACAGCATATTCTTTAAACTTTTGTGATAAAATAGACACAAGAAGCCATTGTGGCGCACACAACAACTAATTTAGCGATAAATAATAAAGAGAAGCTAACATTTTAAACTTAGCAATTATGACCAAAAGATTTTCTATCGTATTCCCATATGGCCAAAAGAAAATATTGTTGGCTAAAAAAAATTCCAGTGTTTTTTAGAGAAGCAAACAATTGCGGCCATTAGCAATATAAGTTTTCAGTATTGTTTAAAACTTTTTTTAAAAAATATTGGGTGTAAAACTTAAAAGTGTATAAATTGTTAACATTTAATAGTGGAAATATAAGGTTTGGAAATTAATATTGCAAAAACAAGTGTAATGCAAATAAATAACACTTCCAACAACCATATCAAAATACAAAATCAGAAAATTCAATATGTGAAATCTTTTTGCTATCTGGGTTCCATGATGTCGATCGTAGGGGTGTCGACGAAGATGTATCAAGCAGGCTTAAAAAGAGCTAGAGCTGCCTTTGGACGTCTTAACAAAACGTGGCGGTATCCGCAGATCTCACAAAATACAAAAATAATAATATTTTATGCTTGTGAAAAGTGCACTCTTCTCTACGGAAGCGAAACCTGGCTGATGTTCAACAACATAGCGCAGAGACTGCAGGTCTTTATAAACAAATGTAGAATCTTTTGCCCTTACACAATAAGAAATGTTGAACTATGGAGTATAGCGAAAGAGGAGCCAATAACCACCCAAATAGCTAAAAAGAAGTGGAGTTGGATAGGACACACACCGCGCAGACCAAGGAACAGTATTACAAGGACAGCGCTAGAATAGAATCCTCAAGGCAGCCGACTTCGCAGAAGCCCTATAAATATTTGAAGAAGAACGGAATTTAGTGAACTACGCAGACACAACAAAATCTTTGTGAAATTAAAACAATATGTTATGACAAAGTTAAATATAAATCTCTGGTAGAAGTCCTATGTTCCCACACTAAGGCTTCCAGTCGGGAAATTCCGATTCCGGAAAGCCCGGGATTTTCGGGATTAGGCGAATCCCGAATCTCGGGATTTCTGATTTCAAATCCCGGGATTTTCGGGATCCCGATTTTTTTATATTCTTTATTATTTTTACATTTTTTTTAATAATTTGTATAAAGATACGTGTATTTGTTGACAAAAAAAGTTTAAAATACATTTGAATAGATTTGAAATACATATGGACAATTTTAAATTGTATGTATTTGAAAATTTCTATTGGGTATATTCGGACAATTTTAAAATATATTTGACAAATTTAAAATATTTGGATAATTTCAAAATACATTTAGGTGTTTGAGACGTCAGTTAAACTAGGTTTAGTTAATCTGAAAACATATTTGTGCCGCCATAACAAAGTTTCTATACATAATTTTGACGGAACAGCTTAGTTTTGCTTAAAATGTTGGTCTTTAATACAACTCAACTCTAGTTCTGTTGAAATTTTGCAGTTTGTGTATTATGATTTACAACTCTGTGTTAGTGCGCACAAGTTTTCTTCACATGCGTTTTGACAGCATTTCACGTGAAATGTTGAACAGAGTACCAGGCTTTATGCCATAAGTCGCATAATGGTTTCATTCATTAAATAAAAAGGATAACTAACCTATAGGAATAACATAAACAGCATTGTACAATGTTGCTAACGCATTTCACTTTTATTGTTGTGCAATAAAAATCAAGAGTCTTTTGATTGTTTCCAATATATTATGCCACTTTAGCATACACATTAGCGATATAATTGTACAATATGTAAAATTGAACAATTTTATTGCAAGTGTATGAGCCGCTTTACATTGTCTTCATGAATTTTGATCAATTTATAATTTAATTTTTTGTGAAATGTGTATTTTAACTCGAAAATTAAGTTGTTTTTTATACAGTTTTAAATTGGGTATAAAAAAAAATTAAAAAACCCGAAATATCCCGAAATTTTTTTAAAATCCCGGGAATCCCGGGATTCAAAATATCCCGAAAATCCCGGGATCCCGAAATTGAAATCCCGAAACATTTTCTTCAATCCCGAATCCCGGGATTCAGAAAAACCAATTCCGATTGGAAGCCCTATCCCACACCCAGAGAAAAAACTTGATTAAATATGGTCACCTCCAACCAAAATAATGTTAAAGGAAATTTTAAACATATTATGTTTAATTTAACCATATTATTGTCATTGGCAACCAAATTATGGTTAAACTAGTCCTACATTAAGAAGCCACAACCATAGTATGGTTGCCTTCGAACATGTTATGGTTAAAAATAGCTAAAATATGCTTAGCACTTATAATAGATGGGCTGGTTTTCAACCATAGCATGTTTCTCTTGGAAAAGAGGAAAATACTATTGTTAATTTTAAAACAAACTTTTGTCATATTTAACCATAACTTGTTTAAAGGCAACCATAATATTATTGTGAGTTCTTGATGGAGGACTAATTCAACCATAATATGGTTGTCGCTGACAATAATATGGTTATATCAATCATAATATGTTTAAAATTATCTTTAATAATAGTTTTGTTGGAGGTGACCATATTTTAACATGTTTTATCTCTGCGTGCAAAAGGAATTAATAAAGGAAAAAAATGGTGAAAGGAGAACGTATAAGACTTCCTCTCTCACTCTCCTGCACTGCCGAGAAGGCGACTTGTCGAAATGTCATCCGCCATCTTTGACGAATTTTATAATATCACTGGCGTTGAACTGGAGTGCATTGTGAACTTCGGCTGATGTTCGTGTTGGTTGTACGGTGGCGAAGATCTGTTTAGTGGAACTTCATGATATCACAATGAATCATTGTTCTGACTGCCATTTCTTGCTAACTTTACTTTTTGGAAAACTGTGGTACAATGTAAACGTGTTCATAATACTAAAAATAGCAAGGACTTTCCGCCAAAACATTTGCTGATTTTTTGAGGCCAAACACAAAAATCAAGCCAATTTGTATTACCCTGTTTAAAAGCAAAACGTGTTTAAGTGATACACATTCTGCATCGATCGAAACAACCGGATCGAAACATAGTCGGGCGGAACATGGCAGATGAGGACGCATATTCTGGGCGATTTTCTTAATAAGATTTCTATATGTCGTGCTAAATTCCAAATTTTATATATTTGATAAATACACTGAAATTTATTGTTGAGGCAAAGCTAGCTTCTATGCGCATTCCGTTTAATGCTTGATGAAAACAAATCGGTTGTGTTCCGTACCGATCCCTTGTGACCTTTTTCAGCTTCGTTAGTTTAATATGTTCGAAGATAAAAAACATTGTTGTTAAACCTTTTTCGTTTAATGACCAAGTGAGAATTAATCTTACTGTTTACCCTTCAAATGCCATAAAGTCATAAAAGACACAATCATGTGAAAAAGTTACGCCCTCTGTTGTATTTAAGTTATCCACCTAATAGATGCATGTACACAGCAGAACTACTTATGTGGATATTATTTAAGTGACTATTCCCAAATTTCTGTTTAGTGTTTCAATTAATGGTTTTTCAAATATGTATCTGGGCAATTTAACGATGATTGTTTGTTTAAATATCACTTTTTCTGAAACATAAATTAGTTTATGTATTTTATATGACACAATTCTAAATAATTGCAGTTAGTAAATATAATTGGGTTAGTGATTAATATGGGGTCAGAAATTTAGAATAAATAATTAAAACTCAAGTCTATGTACCACTCAAGCTGCCAGGAGTTTTTTTTTAGAAGTTCACAACTTTGAGTTGGTATGCTTTATGGGCTGACGGTGTCATTGGTCCATGTGTCTTCAAAAACGATAATGAAAACATCATAATACCTTGCAGTCAAAGTAGAAAACGTATCGTATAGTTAAACAATGCACAGTTTGCTTAAGGTACTTTTACATGACATGTATTTTGTCAGATGTAAAATTATATTGTAGTTGCACATGTATGTCAAAACTTAAAAGCACATAGGCTTTATGGCTTTTAGTCCGCTGATTATGTGGACTATATGGTCTGTATTGCAAAAAATTATATTGTCTGTAGAATTTACCCATATTAAAAAAAAAATTAAAAGGCGTTTCTTTGTGTGCTTATTTATTTGTTTGCTGTCTTTAGACTCTTTAGTTACTGATGCCGTTTCCTGAAATTTTTACAGTAAGTTCCTAATAACCCGGCGCTTACCACAGGCTATAAATATATTTGTAAATTTGCAAGTGACAGTGGCAGCTTTCATACAAGGACAGCAAAAGAAATTATAACAAAAAATTATGCAAAACCCACCAGAAGAAGCGTCTAGACGGCAGCACAAAAATGGCTCGCAAAAATCAATGCGCCAACATAGTAATGTCGGCTATTTACAAAACAGTAACCAGTGTTCATTATATAATGTTCGGTTCTTCGTTAAAAAAACAGAACAATTTTAGTGATACTGTAGAAAAACATTATATTTTAATGTTCTATAATGTTTTTTTCGTGTGTGTATTTTGTTTTTGTAAAAAATTTTTGGTTTTTTTTTTATCAGCAAAAAGCGACGAACATTAACGAGCCGAACCGAACACATTGAAGTTCGTGGATTTTCAAAAAAAACCGAACGGAATTTAATGTTCTCATCATTTGTTGAGTATGATGAAAACAGCATTATTTTTGTGTTCGAAAGATGACAAACAGGGAAACGTTATTTTTTTTAATGAATTTCTACACAAACACTATTAGCGTTTGTGTTTTCAACAAATCTACCGAACCGAACATTAAAGAACGATATTTAGTGTTTATTTTCGAACACTGACAGTAACTGTTAACTAAAATAAAAAAAAATAAAAAAAAAAATGTTTCCTTAAAAAACTACTTCGTAGTAAGGATATAACGAGGCCATAAAGGGAAACATTTTTTTTACAATACAGTACAACCTCGGTAAACGCAACCAATAGAAATTTAGTCTATTGTTGAGTCGATTAAAGAGCTTTTGCCATGCCAGGTAAAAGTTTTTTTTATAAAAAAAATACATGTTGTCTTTCACAATAAATACATTTTTATTGATTAAAAATAACAAAAACCAATAAAACACAAAAAAATTTTATAAGCCGTTTTTTCGAGATAAAGATTCATGTTTTAAACAAAATACTGAAAATTTCGATCGCAATTTTCAAATGAAAAATTTTTTGATCTAAAGTTTCTCGAAAGCTTTTCGGGACCAACATAATGGTCCAAAGAGTTGTTATTCTCATCCGCCCGTTGAAGGCAAACATAAAAGCTTTCGATAGCATTTTTCGAAAAGTTGTGTTAACATACAAGGTCACAAATGTTAAAAATTTGGGTGTTGCGATTATCGAGGAGTTGCGTTATTCGAGTGTTGCATTCTCCGAGGATACACTGCATTTGTTATGAATTCGCTCACCTCTTGTATGTATTTTTTCGTACCGCATAAATGTGGGCTTACGTTTTCAAATGTGCCCTCATCTCTTTGTAAAATTTTATATTGGGAGGTCTCTGTATAACAAAGTTTGTAGACTTATATCATAAATTCTGTCGGTTATGCATTTAATGGTCTGTGAAGTATACTGTCTGTAGAGCATACGGTCTATGTTATTTAATCTATTAAGCAATCTTCAATAAGTGATTAGTATTTTTTCAACCAGCTTTGGAAAAATATTTCCATTAAAGTGCTCTCCTCTGTTCCTTTTTTTATAATTAAACGACTGAAAACTCTTATAGCCTTCCACCAACATTTCTATAACAACTTAATTAAAACTTTAATTTAAAAGAACACATCAATTGATCGAACAAGCCTAAATGTCCACAAATGACTACAACAACAAATTAATAACAAATCACTCCTACCAATTACAGTTCAATTAACGTGTTTTCTTTTTATCCAAATTAATTAAAATTCAAATAATAGTAAAATAGAAGAAGAAGAAGAAAGAAACTAAAAACAACCGAACTGCATTTTATTTTAATTAAAATTTAAAAAAACACCAAACAACAGTGTTAAAGACAAATTGTTGCAATTTTCATTCAACCACAAAAAACGTTCATCCATTCACTTGTGCCTCCATCCAGTTACCTGTGGTCGATTGGTTTATCCGAAACCAAAAACGTTTAGAGGGAGAAAAACACACAGGAAAATAAGAAGAAGAAAACTGCAAAAAGCGCTTAAACACCTGAACTTGAATGTGTGTGTTTTTTTTTTGTATTAGTATTAGTGTTTGTGTGTAAGCACACACACACTCACATGTTTTATCAATGAATGAAAAATAAAAGTTAATGAATAAACCATTAGTTCCACAGAATACTTGTAGTTGCTTGTATTCACATTGAAACCAGTTAAATAAGTGACAATATAACCACAACTACAGCAACAACAACAACAACAATAACAATTACAATAAAATATTAAAATAATGATGCATCAGGTAACAAGATATAAATTATTTTATTATTTACGAACACTATCTGCTTAATATTCGGTACATTAATTCACATGTGTGTATGTCAATAAATTTTATGAGAATATTAAATTTGAAAAGCTGTTAACCCTTTGGTGACTAAATGGGAGACATTAGTTTTCTGTAGATAAACAGATTTGATTAATGTATGCGAATGTCGCAGAAGATATGAAAGTAGGAAATGTTAGAAATTAAAGTGTGTACACGAAAAAGTTTGATAGCAAAAAATTAAAGCAAGGAAAATTTAAACAGGAATGTTGAAGTACACTTTCTGATAAGTCCTTACCAAATAAAGACCTCAATATAGTTCCGATATGTCCAATAACCTTAAGAGTATTTCGGTTTCGAAAAATAGCAAAATCGGCCAATTAAATTTTAACTAAAATTTATATCTTAAATATATGCCTTTCACCATGATGCGATAAGAACAGCAATTTATGTAAATATGTATATCTGAACTGAAAACCAGGAGAAAATTTCGTTAAATACCAGTGTTCGAAAATAAACATTATATACTGTACTTAAGTGTTCTGTACGGTAGAAATATGGAAAGCACAAACGCTAATAGTGTTTATGTAGTAAGAACCTTTTAAAAAACGTTTTGCTGCTTTTGACTTACGTACACAATAAAAATACTGTACTTATACAACTCACCAAAAAGATGAAAACATTTCATATCGACATTTATAAAGTTAAAGCAAATATAACCATAGAACACTTTGTGAATTGCCTACACTGAAAGAATATTCTTCATAGATCCAATGGATTTTGACATTAATCCAATGAAAAATTACATTAAAAGTCATCCTATTTATCCCCTCATTGGATTAATGAAGAATGTTACATAAGCCCCCCGTTAATGAAATGTTTCATATAATCGATGAAAATGTTGCACTGTTTTAATGTCAGATAATTTTATTAAGACTGTGACTATTTGTCATCACATTAATGAAACAACTTAAAATTTTGATATTTAGTTAGACTTGAGTTCATCAAATTTAATTTTCATTAAATTATTTTTACTGAAGAAAGGTATTTTATAACTTGAAAGTTATTTAAAGTTTATTGATAATTTTTTATTCTTGGCTGTGCTGAGGCTCGAACTCGGGTTGATCTTACTTTTCGAGAATAACCACATTCTCATCATCAGAATTCTTCAACTTCAACCCTCTGCACCACTGCGGTGCCTGCCAGCCAACAGTCAAACATCGATCTGTTTCTTTCTTTAGGTTTAGCCATAGCTATTCTTAGAACAAATTTGAGTTTTTAGTTGAACTGTGGATTTGTAATTTGAAATTTTGATATTTAGTTAGGCTTGAGAGTTCATCATCATTACACAGAAAATATTATTGCCGAATTATTTTCAAACAAACGCTTGTTTGAAAATTTTTTTAATTTCTACAACTTTTTTTACTGATTCAATTAAAATTTTTGTTTGATTTTTATTTAACAAACAAAAATTTTGACAACCATTCAAAAATATAATACACGCGTTATTGGTTTCAAGTTTTCATAATTTTATATGAAATAGTTAACGCTTTTTAATGTTGTCGTCTTTTTGCATTTTTTTATTTGATCGTAAGCAACACATCTTTATGTAAAATATAAGAACTACAACAAAAAACACATGCAGTCTATTTTTGTAAAAGTACAACAGTAAGAAAGATGAAGAGGTTTGAAGTAAAAAAAAAAAAAATAGCAGGTAAAAAAACGTTTCACTCTTTTTAAACAACAGAAACAAAATAAATTTTTGGTTGGTTTCAAAGTTGGTTAAAAAAAAAACCAAAATCCCGTATTCAATTTTTTCAAACTGTTTGCTTAAATACATCAAATACAAAAATATAATGATGACGAAAAACATATCGAGTCGGTCTGTCGCCGTTTTTGGGTTACATTTCTTCTTCATTAGCAAAGGAAAGGATACAGCAACAGAGAGTGATAAAGAAAAAAACATTGTGTTGTGTGTATAAATAAGACTTCGTTCAAAAATTATTCCAACAAAAAAATGTGTCTCAAAGGCAGCCGGTCGCTCTGCTCTCTCTGCCATCATCTTCTAATACAGTGCCTACTTGTGTGCGCATCATTGCTTGTGCAAAAACCTGTTTTTTTTGATTTTGAAATTTAGTATATGAATTTCAGTAAACTTTTTGTTTGATTCAGTTAAATTATTTGTTTGAAAAAATCAGTGTTTTTTTTCAATAAACAAAAAGCAAATAAATTGTTTGAATATGCGAATTTGTTTATAGGACCGATTTCAGACAAAAAATTGTTTGATTCTACAAATTTTTTGTTTGAATTGGAAAAATAATTTTTTCTGTGTAAGATGATGATAAAGAGTCAAACGCTTAAATAATTTTTTTATATTGATTTATTATAATTATGTTTATATTTGAATAAAATTTGTAATGATTAAATTTGTTTAATTTTTTGACAGTCTTTTATTTGTTTAATAACACTGTGCTAGAAATTGACACTTTTTTTAGACAAGCTGGGCTCTTGTCGTT
Source organism: Pollenia angustigena (assembly GCA_930367215.1). NCBI lineage: Eukaryota > Metazoa > Arthropoda > Insecta > Diptera > Polleniidae > Pollenia > Pollenia angustigena. The sequence continues at coordinate 178,198,121 of OV884058.1, read as the reverse complement.
TTAACCTAATTTTTTTCCAAAAAAAAAAAATATTTTTTTTTAAGTTATTTTTAATAAACTAAACCGTTTCTGAGTTACGCGAATATACATACATATGTTTTGCAACCTACTACATTTTTGAAAAAACGGTTTATCTCGAAAACAAGAGCTAACCTAAAAAAACGGTAGCACCATTGGATTCAGCGTACCCGAATTATGTTAAAACGCCATGTGCCCGGCTTGTCTCTTTTTTCAACCAGCACAGTGTAATTGTTATGGCTATATATTTATGTTTATTTATTTCCATTGCAATTTTTCAATGTGCGTTTTGAGTTGTTGTGAATTTTTTTTTTGTAATTCCTGTTTCCTTTAAACGAAACATTGTAAATAAATTTTTTGATTGTAAAAAATGTTTGTATTTTTACCAGCCAAAAGGGCGCTAAACGAACAAACACTAATGAGCTGAACCGAACACAATGAAGTTTATGGTTAAAAAAAAACGAACGGAATAAAATGTTCACATCTCTTTTGAGTTTTATAAAAACAGTATTATTTTTGTGTTCGAAAGAAGACAAACAGGGAAACGTTATTTTTTTAAAGATTTACTACACAAGCACTATTAGCATTTGTGTTTTCCACAAATCTATGGAACCGAACACTTAGGAGCGCTATTTAGTGTTTGGCTTTGGAATTATGTCACCGCCAGGTCCCAACTAAAAAAGAAATATATTCAAGAAGAAATGCAAACGATAACTTTAGAAAAGACCGCGACTATTTTAAACTAGCGATGGGAGGCTTACGCGACTTTATTTTTGATGGTATGAGTTAACATTACTTCTTCCCGTTTATTGAATTAACTCTAAAATAAAGAATACAAACGCTTTAATTTCTTTGGGGCCACCCTGTATATAAGAAAATAAAAAAAATGAGAAAAGCTTAAAAAAAATTTTAAATAAGATTTGTAAAATTCGAAAAATATTCACAAAAGTTACGTTCTTATACAACTCTTTACGAGCAACCTGTATTTCATTTTATGGCCAAAAAAAAATAGTCAATTAACAGCATTTTCTACTTAACAATTATTGTTTGTAATAAATGTTAAGTTAAAACAAAATATAAAGAGAATTTTCCATTTGATTTCAAAACAAATTTGCAAAATGTTTCTTTATTAAGAGAAATTTGTGAAAAAAAAAAAAAATTTATAAAATCCATTAACAAAATATTCAATATGACCAAATGCAAAATTTATGACGATTATCATATTTCATACAAACGATAAACGTTAAAATATAATTCATGGTTTGACAATAAATATTACACCACTATCAATTTATCATAAACATTAACTAACAAACTTGTCGAGGATATGAAATTAGTTGGCGATGCGATACTAGTAGCAGAAACGTCTGATAGCAATTCAATACACTACAAGTAAAAGCAATATTAACACTAGATACATCATTAAAACATATTTTTAGCCAATAGGCCACTGTAATACTCCCCAACGACACACTACCAAACCATTTATGTCATAATTCGAGTTGTATTACCAACACAGCCCATACTTTAATTACACAATGAATTAATGAATGAATGAATATGCATCATAAATGTTGCGGAGCTGTGCTGCCTGTGCACTTTCGGAATAGAAAAAGGCGGATACACAATCAGTGTGATTGTCGTCAGTTAGCGAGTCAATCAGGCAGCCAGCCAGCCAACCCCTCACAACTTATACATTCAGCCAGTCAGCTTGTTATTATTTTATGACTTTACTATACTCATTTATTAAATAGTTTCGAATACTTTATTAAACAAGTAGTTAAATTGTAAATATTCTCAAGCGTTGCTTTTAGTATTTCCATATATGTATGACAATGTATTTGCTGTTATCCATAGAATATCAGCATGTACAATTATGCACCCAGCTACAACCACCAACTAAACAGTTGTAAATGCTTGTAGATGCATTTCAAACATGGTCTGAATTTAAGCGCCAGTCGGTTGTGTAGAGCTGCTGGTGAATGAGTATAAGTTTTATTGTTTGCATATTTATTCAATACTCGTAGTGTTGCAGTGATTTTTTCCAATAGATTATGTAAATTATATTAAAGCGGTTTTAGATTGTAATATTGATGTTAAATGATTTTTTTTTCTTTCTTTCTTTGCGTACTATTAAAAAAGGCACAAAAGTTTTTAGCATTTTGTGTTTTGTTAATGCCCTGCAATAATTTTATTTAAGTTCAAATCAAATTGACAGTTCAATAAGTTAATCTTGACAATATTTTGATTACAATATAGTCATTAATTATTTAACATTTAAATGTATGTATGTCTTAAGCTTAGGATTTAAATTTTTTTTTGCAAAAAAAATAATAAAAACGAATAAAGTACGGTCAAGCCCGACAATTTGATATATTTCACCTAGTATATGCAGACATGGGCAATCATGGACCCGGCGATATTATTTTATGGGGTAAAGATCCATAAAGGGTGGTTAAAGTTTAAGGGCCGATGTTAATTTTGAATTAAACACAAATTATTTAGGATATAACTGTCATTTATTTTTAATATGATAATATTGGTATGGTTTAGTTATGTGTGTTTAGTTATCGGCCAAATGGCCGCCGCGACTTCGGCGGCACCCTCCATCCGATGGTCCAAATTTTCGCTGACGCTGAGGCATAATTGGGGTTCTATACCCTTAACGTGCCGAATTATCTCATCTTTTACTTGGCGGCCACACGATCAAGTTTTGCCTTTCAATTTGCACTACACTCTTACTTTTTTTACTTTTACTAACACACTCACACTTTTTAAATTGACCACGAGATGGCTTTCAATTTCACCTTTCCATTTGTTTGGCAATTTTACTTTCAATTTAACAGCGAAGTAAAAGTTTGTCTTTATAAATTTTGTTGTTGTTGACATCTTGGGAGTAAAAAATTGCTTACAAATTGAGTGCAGCCTACGTCACAGCTTTCAATTTTGTAAATTTTGACAAGCAGTATATGTAAGAGACTATCAAGAACAACTTGAACGAGTGGCCGCAATGTTAGCTTTTGAATTGTTGTTGGCTTATCGACACCTGGCTTTTTACACCTTTTCTTTCAAATAACCTAAAAGAAAGAAGTCCAACGGTGTCAAACCAAATAATATTGGCCATTGAATTGGTAGCGCAAAAGAGCCATTGTTTCGCTAGCTGTGTGGCAAGTATCAACGTCCTGTTCAAACCACATATCGTCCACATCCATATCTTTCAATTCGGGCCATAAAACGTTCGTTATCATCTCACGATAGCGAACACCATTCACAGTAACTGCCGGACCGGCCTCATTTTCGAAAAAAATACGGCCCAATGATGCCGCCAGCCCATAAGCCGCACCAAACAGTCATTCATTGTGGGTGCATTGGTTTTTTGACAACCACTCTTGGATAATCATTCGCCCAAATGCGGAAATTCTGCTTATTGACGAATCCACTGAGACGAAAATGTGCCACATCACTGTAGATAGTTTTTTCAAAATTTGATCATCCATTGTTGCCACTTCTTGCCACCATTCTGACCATTTACAATGTTTGGAATAGTCAAGAGGCTTTAGTTCTTGAGTCAGTTGCACCTTGTTAGCGTGTAAATGCAAGTCTTAATGCATAAAGCTCATCAACGACGTGCGTGAGAGGTGCAATTGTTGGGACGACGACGAGTTGAGGTGGACGGCTCTTCAGCGACAATATCGCGAACAGCAGCAATATTTTCTGCAGTACGGTTTGTTCAAATTTTTGGACGATTTTTCCGATTGTACACACATTTGAACGATTAAATTGACCGAAAAAATCACGAAGTGCACGATATGCATTTTGATTGATCGCCTATTTTCATAGCAAGCCTGAATAACTTTAACGCGTTGCTCGATTGTGTATCTTTCCATGTCTCAAATTGAGTTATTGAAGTTACTTGCCCTATCGGAGGAGCACAATGTAAGAACAAAAAAAAAAAACACTAAAAGTCTCGTTAAAAAATTCTGACAGGAATTTGGCGAAAACATGCATAAGTCTCCAATTGAAATCGAATTTTTTATAAACAATTTTTACTTGACGTATTAAAAAAAGAAGAAAACACTTTGTAATATTAACTACATGATTTAGAAAGAAAATTTATTCATATTAAAAACTTGATATGATTAAACACAATTATGTTTGGAAAAATGTATGCAAAAAAATGCTGCAAAGGGTAAAAATCTGCACAAACACACTTTTTTTAAACAAGCTGGTCACTTGTCGTTTTAACCTATTCGGATTAGTGCTGGGAAACTATCGATAGTCTGAAAATATCGATAGGAAAAATATAAATATCGATATTTTTGTTATTTAAAATACGGCTATGAAGATGTCTTGATGTATACACACAGTTGTTTGCCGCAAATTTTTACTTGCTATTATTAATTCGCGCTGAATTACAGCAATGAATACAAACAACAAGAATGGCAAGTGGTATGGATTGATTAGCAGTCCTTTTTACTGCTTATTAAAGGCCTTTAAGTCGAAATTTGTACATGTTTACATAGGGACTGAAATTTCAAATATTTGTGTAATGTTGTAAAAAAAATGCAAATCCAAAAGCAATTACAAGCATAGGACAAAACAATGACGACCATTAGAGGAAAAGTCCGCTAGATTGATTACCTTTTTGGGTTTAGAATTTAGAAAATTTTTTAAAGTTGCAATGGAATATCGTATAGTCCCTACTGCGGTTCCTTCAGAAAGGTACTTATCAATTTTTAAAAAACTGCCATCTAAAATAACGTGCGTATATACATACGTCTATACATTCAATAAAGTGATGAAAACAACGGACTGTAGCCTTATGAAAAATACTTAAAGTTTTCCTGCACAAGTACAAACATTCAGTCGATAGTAATATCGATAGTGAAATCTGAACTATCGATAAATATCGATAGTGGAAAATATCGATAGTATCCCAGCACTAATTCGGATACGTTGAATACAGTGGTGCAAGCAGTTTTTTTAGGTTAGCTCTGGTTTTCCAGATATACCGTTATATTTTTTTCTAATATGCGCAGTCGTTTTAGAAACATAATTTTTTTTATTCGAAATTTTTGCTAGGCTTTCTAATTTTTTTTGCTCAAGGAAACTTTTTGCTAAGTGTAACTAAACTGTCATTTGCTTAAGCAAGGTGCGAATCTATTCGCACATTCCGTACGGAATCAAATGTTTTTTATTTTGTTTTTGTTTTCTTAAGTACATTTGAGAGACTTTTTGTTCATTTTTGACAGTAGGTTCTGCAAGGCTATGCATATTATGGTTGAGCCTTAAATTGCAAATAAACCAAGCCATAAATGATTAAAATCTGTTAGAAACTCTTAAATTTATTTAAATTTCATAAGACGCAATATTTGTATGGGAGCCGCCCTAAGAAGTGGTGATAAGGGGAAAATATGTCTCGAGACAATGTTAACGAAAAAAAAACCAAACCTTTCTTAAAGGAAATTTTATTGCGGAATTTCGGTTTTTTTATAGTAATTTTAGTTAACTAAACCGTTTTTGAGTTACGCGAATATACATATGTTTTGCAACCTACTACATTTTCGTAATAACGGTATATCTCGAAAACAAGAACTAACCTAAAAACCGGTTAGCACCATTGTTTTCATCATTCCCGAATAATGTTAAAACACAATGTCCCGGCTTGTATATTTTTAACTAGCAAAGTGTTATGGGCACTACCTTCCAACTAGCCTGAAATGCTTTACTAGTTGTAGAGGAAAAAAAAGAACAACTACAAATATTTTCATTTTGCGATGAAAGAAAAAAAAAATTGGGCAACCAATATCGATTGGGTGAGTATAATGAAAATCTGATAACGATTCATTCATCTTTCTACATGCAGCATAAAGTTGTTTAAAGTGTCATATTTAGTTTGAGGCTAAATTAATAAAATGCCTTAATTTATGCATGTTGGTAGTACGTATAAACGACTTTTTAACATACTTTTGTAGTCATAACAAATATTCCTTTCAAACCAATAGCTATATTTGATACTGTAGAACAAGTTTCATTCATACATGGAATTGAAACTTACACGAGTATTTTTATATGAATGGAGATGTTGGGTTGTATGAACGTGGCGCTGTGGGAATTTCTTTTATGGACTAAGCAAATATTTTTGTTTGTTGAGAAGAATTTTTCATGACGTCTTTTATTTGTTTTGTTTTTATTTTATTTGTTTTTTTTTATCGGCAATTGAAACTAATGCAATAATAAATATTTTATAAGGCACTTGCTATTGTTATTTAATACAATTTCCGTTTAGAGGGAACTAATGTGGTTTTTTTTAAAAAAAGTAAGATATTTTTTTAATGATTAATAAGTGTATTGAATATATAATTGAAATTGAAATTTCTTTACTTTTTAGAGAAAGGCAAATACTTAACAAATTTGTATTAAAATTACTAAATAGTTTATCGAAAAGCAGAGATATGTTCTTGTATCAATGGTAACAATTTTATTGGATTGGAAGTAGAGCATCCTGTAAATTTTCTAAAATTATTAGTATAGAATTTAATAACAGGAAGTTTTTTTAATGGATCGTTAAGGTCAACAAATCGGACTTGGGATACAGATGTGTTCGATGAGTACCAGATGTCACAGCCTTTTCTTACGATGTTTTCAAAGCGAATTCAACTACAGGGGATGACAATACTATAATAATCCAAGGGTTTTTGCATTATATTGTTAGTGTTTACCATTCCTAATAAACTACTTAGTTCGCAGTAATTGGGCCTCTGTAACTCCAAAAACGTGAATGCAAGAGCTTGACTTGCATGACATGTGGTTTCAACAAGACGGTGTCACATGCCATACAGCACGCTTAACAATGGACTTATTGAGAGGCGAGTGCGGTGAACATTTTATTTCACGTTCGGGACCGGTCAATTGGCCGCCTAGATCGTGCGATTTAACGCCTTTAGACTATTTTTTGTGGGGCTATGTTAAAGCTCATGTCTATACACACATGCCCGCTTCAATTGGAAGACAACATTGAAGCATTTATTCATGAGATACTGGCCGAAATGTTGGAAAGAGTATGCCAAAATTAGACTAAGCGGATGGACCATTTAAGGCGCAGTCACGGTCAATATTTGCATGAAATAATCTTCAAACATTAAATTATATGGACCGTACTATCGATTCAAATATAGATTTCATGCATTTTTCTGAATTTTATGTGTTTTTTTTTTAACTTTCCTAAAGCTTTTAAAAAATCACCCATTATCACCTTTATGAATTCGGCTTGAGAAAAACTGAAAAAAAAATATTTGTTAACATTTTGTATAGTTTTCTCTTTCCAGAATTTACGGTTTCTTTCTATCAATTCAATAAGTAAAAAATGTAGTGTTATAAGGGCTTAAGTAACAATTCATAATTCGAGTAAGCCCCCTTTCACACTCGTTAAGTTACTTTAGTACAACAACAAAGTCTGTAAGGAAAAAAAAAATTTAAAAAAATTTTGTACAGACTTTGTTGTTGTTGGCAAGTAATTTGCGCAAGTAACTTGCCGAGTGTGAAAGGGGGCTAAGAAAATATCTTAGCGCCACAAAGCCACACGATTTCAAGCTCTTACCTAATTCTAGACCACTGACTGTAAATTTAAAATAAAAATTCTGTTAAAGCTTTGTTCGCAATGGTAGCAACGGCTGTAGGAAAAATCGCCCAAAGAAAAATGGCCCAAAAAAAAATGAAAAATCGCCCAAATGAAGAATCGCCCATAAGAACATGAAAAATTACCCAAAAAGTTAAATACGAAATTTTGCCCAAAAGAAACGAAAAAGGCCCCAAAATAAAAATGAAAAATGACCCAAAAAGAAAAAAAGAATTTTTTCCGAAAAAAAAATTTTTTTTTAAATTACCCAATTTGCAAAACAGTGTTTATTATTCATATAAATTTAGTAACATACAAATGTAAGTTTTATGTAAAAAATTGCATTGTATCTTCAACAGCTGCGCGACAGTATGGACAGTAGTAGCTATTTGACCCCTTCACAAAACTTTGTGCACTATTCAATAGTTAAATATTAATTAATCACTGCATAGTTATAATCAATTACTCAAAACAGAATATAGCTTATAACGTCCGTGGGCATTAAGACACTTTGCAAATGGACATTATGTCATATGGTGTAACAAATACCGGCAGCGCTTACTTAAGCGTCTCGGCATAGCCGGCCTTCGGCCAGGCGCAAGTATTTTCTACTCTATGGTATAACAAAAACCGGCTTCGCTAACTAAAGCTTCTCTGCATAGCCGGGCTTCGGCCGGGCGCAAGGATTTTCTCCTCTATGGTATAACAAAGACCGGCTTCGCTAACTAAAGCTTCTCTGCGCAGATGGCCTTTGGGCGGGCGCAAGGATTTTTTGCTTTATGGTATAACAAGTACCGGTTTTGCTAAGTTAAGCTTCTAAAATCTGCCTTGTTTCCGAACGAAGGCCGACTTCGCAGATAAGCTTTAGTTACCGAAGCCGGTCTTTGTTATACCATAGAGGAGAAAATCCTTGCGCCCGGCCGTAGGCCGGCTATGCAGAGAAGCTTTAGTTAGCGAAGCCGGTTTTTGTTATACCATAGAGTAGAAAATACTTGCGCCTGGCCGAAGGCCGGCTATGCCGAGACGCTTTAGTTAGCGAATCCGATTTTTGTTATACCATAGAGGAGAAAATCCTTGCCCCCGGCCGAAGGCCGCCTGTGCAGAGAAGCTTTAGTTAGCGAAGCCGGTACTTGTTTTATCAAAAAGGAGAAAATCCTTGCGCCCGGCCAAAGGCCGGCTATGCTTTCGGGTGTTTAAGCTATGCATTCGATCTTGTCCACGGACACTATGACACTGGACCTTATGACATGCCACCTTTTTTCAATATGTCCCGTTATTTTTATAAATAACTAGTATGTAAGATTTTGAAGAAATTTTAAAAATGAAAAATGGCCTGAAAAAATGGGCTATTTTTCATATAAACGAAAAATCAGCCAATAATAACGAAAAATAGCCCAAAAATTTTGGGTCACTTTTCATATGAATTCAGGCCCAATTTTACATGGAATTTTTTTGGGCGATTTTTCATTTATTTTTTTGGGCGATATTTCCTACAGCCGGTAGCAACAAGTCCGTGTTTTGTTCTATCTTATAGTTTTCCAAAGTATTTCATATATTTCCTTTTCATTTGTCGAACAAAAATGTAACTAAAGTTTTTTAAAAATTCAGCAAAAATTTGTTTAAATGAAAATTTTAACAAAATGTTTGAAAAAATACTAATAAATACATAATATTGTTGTGAAAATGTGTGTGGTTGTGAAAAAAATTATTACTTTCTTGTGAACCACAGTGAAAATGTTGCTGCCATTGTCAACAAAGCTTAAGACTTTCATATAAAAATTTTTATTTTACCAGACATGTCATTATCCTTTTGTTCTAAACCACAGTATATTTAATAAATTCATATTTTATAAAGCTAAATCTTTCCCTTTTTACAATTTGCAATATTTTCCAAAAAAAAAATATATGAATCTTAAACATCATTGCTTACAATAAATTGTTGTTTAGTTGAGTTAAATGAAAAGACAAGTGTTAAAAAAAAATTGTTAATAAAATATACAAAAAATGTCATAATAAATTTATTTTGCAAAACAAATTGCAATATAGAACAATGTATGTAGATCACATTCAACTTAACAAAGCTAAACTAGACATAAAAAAAGGAAACAAAAATATTTATATAAAAGAAAAGGGAAAAAAAGAAATATTCTATAAGCCATATGACAGTCGACAAAACATTTGGTTTCAATAAATGCCATGGAGAGACAATGAGTTGATAGAGGTCGAATAGGAGAAGACACAAGAGCATCAAGAATTTAACTTGAACTCATTCGAACCGAATTTTAAATACGTTACGGAAATTATAAGACCCTTAAGGTGGAAGTACATAACACGCGTTAGTTCTTCGACGAGTATCGTGCGTTTAAAAACTTTAGCGCGTAAAAAAATGCAAGTTACACAACAAAAGCCATTCCTGTCAGCTGTTTTTTATTTGTTTACTTATTTGTGCATTAAAAACGGCTTCGAAAGTTTATCAACATTTTGTTATTTTATTGAATTTATTATTTTTATATAAATATTGTATGTTTTTTAAGCTCTTCAATTTGTTAAATTATTCCTTTTATTCCAATATCAATGTGGAAGAAAATCCATCTGTCTTAACTTGTTGTTGTTCCGGCTAATTGGGCAATATTGCAAAGAATTTTAAAGTTCAATTTACAGAAAAACCCATACAAAATTCAAATTGTGCTGTTAACAATAGCAAGACCACTATTAACGACATTTGTAGGTCTTATTAACGCCACCCTGTATCAAGGGTTGTAATCATGAAATCTTATTTCTTCTTCGATTTTACAAATATGATGGACATTTTACAAAATACATCTTTTTAGATTTATCCAGTAACTGTTTAACAATATCAAACGAAAATTTATTTTTAAATTTAAAAATTTGTTTTGGTTATATGGGCAAACAGATTGTTAAGTTTATTTACCGTTCTCCTGTTTTCTTTTTTTTCTTATCGCAAATATACAATTGCTAGAACCGTATCGCTCAGCCATATAACGAAATTGAGTTAACGATAAAGCTGAAAATGCGATATTTAACGGTTTTGAAATGATACCATCGAATTAAGTAGCACAAAGGATCTCTATTCTTCAATACTCGTACACACAGAAAAAATTATATAAAATCCTCGAAAACAAGGTTGATTTTACATTTTTCGATAGAGATTTTGCTCCGTAGTTTCTTCATGTTAATTTAACACAATTTTACAATAACTTGCGAACAACATTATTTTCTTTTAAATTAACTATAATTCAGGTTAATTTAACATTCCCGTAAAGTTAGAGCAAAATGACATTCATATTGAATTAACACTCCGAATCACTTTTAACGAAAGTTATTACAAGTTGAAACAACGTTTACGTAGAATCGAATTGGTTTGAGTTTAAAATAGCAGTGAGAAAAAGCTTCGGAGACAAGACATGCGTTAATTTAAGAAATATTTAAGCACTTACCCGCGGAGAATATAATTTTTTATTTTCATCAAACACATTTCACTTCACTTCGTTTTTTCCCCTTTGTTTACAGAAGCACTCTCAATTAAAAGACACCATCAGAATGGCCCGATATGGTTTTCGTCATTATTCTTCTTTGAAAATTGTATGTAGTATTTAACACAATAGTTTTAACAAAAAGAATACGGGAATTTTTTTCCTTTTCATAAATAATTTTAAACTTGAAAATAACAAAATTTATGTTTTTCTTTTCATAGTGTTGTTATTGTTTCTATACAAAACCAATAAAAAGAATTTTACGGATTCAATATTGAACAACATTTTTCGTTTAAAATTAATATGAAACAATGATAAGTTTAAATAAAGTCCATACTTATGCAGAAGTTTACTATGATTTTTAATCAACATTGCGCAATGTTAATTTAACATTGATATTTTTGTGCGTGTATGTATAAAGTGGCATTCCTTCCCATACACACAGTTTAATCTACATGAAATCTACATCAATGCAATCTCAAAATAACAAAGCATTTTGATGTTGATGCAATCTGGAATGAATGAAAATGAATTTAATTCCCTAGATTGCGTAAATGCGTTGCATAGTGTGTACCCAGCATGACAACAATCTCTTATTTCATTGAACTACCGTTATATATTCCTGTTAACAAATGTAATTATTCGGTTTTTAAAGCTGCTCCCAGAGGTGTGCATATGCATCTTGTGGATCACCGACTTTTTAATGTTTAACCTTTGGAGTATGTTGGAGCAGCCAATAATTCAAAATAAAAATTTAAAAATCTTCTTAAAATCCCAGATAGCCACCTTTCAAAATAGTACCACCGAAAATTGCAGTCATTAGAACTTTATAGGGCTTAGATTGGTGAGGCATTTAAAATTATCATATGAGAAGTATAACATTGCTAAGAGAGCCAGTCAAAAAAGCTGAATAAGAGGCTGAAGCTTTTTTTTCTTGTTTTTTTAATTCCCTAAGCTAATCTCGCGAAGCTCTATGCTTGTCTGCAGGAAAGAAATCAGAGTCTCTGGCGAGAATCGAACCCGCAACCCCGGCGCTGATAGACTTGCTCACTACCAGCTAGCCTTTCATCGCATTAACCAAATGATTTGGAAACCGCATACTCAAATTGCTAGCTGTGTGTATGTGTCATCACACAGATGCGTTAGTTTATCAACAATATCTTACGTACACAAAGAGTCTAATTTGAAAAGAAATTTTTATGGGGAATATATTAAATTAAAGACTGATTCTCACCATTTACATTGACTTCGTCCTTGGTACAATTGAAATGTATTTACGAAATTTGATCAAATTATGTACAAAATTTCAACTTGCGTACAAGGTTAACATGGACAGACAACCAACCAGACAGACGGATGGGCATCGTTAAATCACATTAAAAATGGATTCTCAGTCGATCGGTGTACTAAAAGATTGGTTCATATTTCTATGCATTGCACGCATTGCCAAAAACATAAGTTTATAATTGCATTTTTTTAATTTTTGCTTTTATGTAAAATATGAAAGTTTGAAATAAAATTATCTTTAATGACAACCTGCTTTGTCTTCATTTAAGAGTAAAAATTAATGTGGATGGCGAAATTAAAGCAACACGTAAGATATACAGATAGATATTTAAAACAGAAAAGCCATCTGAATTTCGAAAAAAAAAATTTTTGCGGCGAAAGCTTGCAAGAGGCATCTTAAAAAATCGAATATGTATCCAAATATGCCTTACAAAGGCAAAATATGCGCTAAAAACATAAAAAAGGCTATTTTAACTAAATTATGCAAAAATATGCTCCAAACGGTAAAATATGCCAAAATATGCACTAACAAATCAATGCCAAAATTCTTAAAAAGCTCTAAAACGGATAGATATATTATTTCTTCCTTCATTTGGTCGCACAAGGAAAAACATGCAATTGCATATTTGTGGTTTCCCTGTTTATAAAACACATGTTATTTGTGCTCAGGGTTCTTAGATGTGACGATTTTTTTGAGAAAATACAGTAAAATGACGATTGACGTTTTTTTTTACCAAAAATTAATGGTGTGATGATATTTTTCTGTCATTAATAAAACATTTACAAGAAATATTTATAATTATATTTGGAAAAGTCCAAAACGTAAAAATCAATTTTTCGAAATACAAAAATTATTGGAAATTAAACAAAAAAAAAAAAAATCTTCCCCCACCACAAACCAGCTGGCTTTGATTAGAAGCATTAGTAATTCGAATTCTACCATTACATATATGCATACCATCGATACTGCAAAAAATATTCACTAGAGCCCCGATTTAGTTAAAATTGGTTAAATTCGCTTTGCGTTTTTATGATTTCGATTTGTGTTGCTACATACGATTTGATTTTTTCACTGAAGTCATAATCACATGTGAAGAATTTTTCTATTTGCGTGTAAAAAGGCGAATTCCCATTTAATTCTGTTAGGTAAGTTATTTTAAGTATAGTTGCGTGTTAAGAAGTAAGAAGTTAGTTCTTAATAAGACGTTGTACGAGTGCAAAGAAAAGAAAATGCATTTGTTTTGAACTAAAAGTCGAGTGAAAAGGCTTTTGATATAGACAGAACCCTTGGTTTAGCACCTTCAACAGAAAAAACAATTTGCAACAGAGATAGCGCTAAAAATTAATCATTTAAAGATAGCTCGAGTTAATAGCAAATCAGATTTTCTTTTTTGTTTAATGTTTTTGTGAATATGGATAAATGAAATAAATAAATATTTTTATCAAATAGTATCTGGGAATTTATTTCGCAAGGAACGAAAAATACTATTAAAGGCCGTTACACACTATCCCACAAAGTCTTTCGTATTTTTTGAAAATGCTTCCCTGATCTAATTGTTGTTTATAAATTTTCAAAACACAATAACAACTTATCATGACAGGGTTGCATTTTCATTAAATACCTAAGACTTTGTGGGATAGTGTGTAACGGCCTTAAACTATAAAAGCTTTTGAGGATTGTAATTTGACTTAGAATACGCATTAGACTGGTCGCATCTTGTACGGGATTTTTTATTTTTTTTTTATTTAATTGTTTGCGCTGCTTAAAATATGAGGTTTGGTGTAAGAAATCATGATCTAATTTTTTAGGTCAATCCGACGGTGCCTAGCCGTGCCGGGTGGGGCCCAAAGTTCCCCATATTATAAAAAAAACATCTTTTCTATCAGATCTTTATAGTTATACTAGTTGAAACGCCGAAAATTAAAAATATGGCTTCGTTACGATCTTCCGCAGAGAAAGTACTTCAAGTGTGCCAAAGTGTGCTTCCTATGTCATCAGATGGCTTCAGAAAGTTGCGGAAAGAATAGGACATACATGCAAACATCCTGACATACTAAGAAAATATATATTGTATAGATAGATTAAAGTATTTGCTGTTTAATATTTTAGTATGATACGAACGAAAGATTTTTAACCTAATTCGGGGTCGCTGAATCCAGTGGTGCTAGCCGTTTTTTTAGGTTAGCTTTGGTTTTCGAGATATACCGTTATTTCGAAAATTAAGGATGTTGCACAACATAAAAAAATAAATTTAAAATAAATTAAAAAAAAAAAATTGCGACCACACATTCGAATAATATGAAATTTAATTTAAATAAATTTTTGTTATGTTTTTATGAAAATATATTTTTTCTTATGTAATTCTTTTCAAATGATAAATATACTTATTTCTGCACACTTGCTGAAATAAATAGAATAAAACCTAACCATATCACTTTCTTTATCATAAATAGACCCAATAAAAAATGGAGCTTCCAACGAAGCAGGTTTGTAAGGGAGAAACATAAGGGTTTCGCTTACCATTGCGCTTACGGAAGACATGAATTTTATATGGCGAGTTCCCACTTTGAAGCAATACATTTTTGGCACATAAAGCGCATTATTCAGCGCACATAAACATTGTTGGATGTAACGATCATATTTACACACTGAATGTTTTGATACAGTTATTTTTTATTATTCTCCCTTACAAACCTGCTTCGTAGTAAGGGAATGCCGTAGCACTTGAAATGTTATTTTTTTTTTTATAAAAGTTGTTGAGAGTTCTTTCATTTACTTTACTGCATTTCTGTATGTCTTATTGCGTAGCGCATAATTGTGCGCTTATTTTTTTAAATGTACCTTTAGTGCTTCGCAAATTGATAAAATTTTTTATTGGGAGAATTTCTAGCTAGAAATTTATATTTTTGAATCAATCATGCAATAAATTGTCTATGATTTGTAAAATTTAAATATTTGACGATTTGTTGACGATTTTGTTAAATGTTCGTGACGATTTTGACGAATTTTGTTAAAACTTTTGACGACTTTTTAAGAAAAAAGCCTAACAACCCTGTTTGTGCTAAGCCATAGCATGATCGAAAGCAACCATGGAAGACGGATTGAATCATAATATGGTTGCAGGTGCCAATAATATGGTTGAAGCAACCAAAATTGAAATTTTCCGTTTATAACTGTTTTATTAGCCGTGATCAAATGGAAAAAAATTCCTTAAATTTAAGTGAATGAATTTTTTCGAAAATTTTTACTCTTAAAATCACCGGAAATTTGAAAAAAAAATTGTTTTTGGAAAGTTTTGCAAAATTTTCCATAATAGAACCCTATTGGTCCTAATTTCAATATTAATCTTAACTAACAAATATATTTTGCGATAAGTATCTTCTTATAAAAAAAAAAACATACAGCTTCTCACACTA
Source organism: Pollenia angustigena (assembly GCA_930367215.1). Taxonomy (NCBI): domain Eukaryota; kingdom Metazoa; phylum Arthropoda; class Insecta; order Diptera; family Polleniidae; genus Pollenia; species Pollenia angustigena. The sequence continues at coordinate 178,182,287 of OV884058.1, read as the reverse complement.
TAAATGGGACACCTCACAAAAATATCTAGTTTTCGCCGTTATGTTAATTATTTTGGGTAAGTATGAATAAAATTGCGAATATTTATTTCATATATTCATTTAAAATGAATTTGACTAAAAAAAACTCTGACTTCTATTTCTATATGTTCCATTTAGCGTGTGAGTAGCCGTATATTAAAAAAAAATTAAGGATTTTGCCCCTGAGTTTTCTCGATGGCCTATTAAGTTTACGTTTTACGTGAACTATTATTACCATAAAAAAAGAAATTCTTCTGTGTTTATTTTGCCGACAAAAAATGTCTGCTTGAAATATTGCATTCACACCCCAATACAAAATTGTCATCTTACCATTAAATATTCCATAATTGACGTTTTCCCTATTAATCCCCTAATAAAGCCTAATTGATCTATTGTAAGGTGATTACTTTTCTAAAATAAGCATAGAACAAAGAAACAAACAAAAAAATTACAAAAATAAACAAAACACCATTAAAAGTTTACAAAACAAAAGTTCCAGTAAATCCCACATAAAAAAGAAAACAAAAACTACACGCATTATAAATCAATTAAAAATGCAAAACTGGAAAAATCTACTAGAAAAAATGTCTACGAGTAACACTCTCCCCAGTACCTCCTCTAAAATCCTTTTCACCATCACTCTGCTGCACATATGAACATTAACTATTGACTTAAATAAAATGCAAAAACTATGTACAACAAAAAAAAAATATGCAGACGAGCACAAACTGGACAAGAATTTTAATTAAAAAAAGTATAGAAAAATAGCTACAACAACTAAGTTAAATACATTCGTAAATAAACATACTAATTTTTGTTGTTCTTGTTGTTGCTGATATCGTTGTTAGTACACAGAACGAAACAAGAACCATTTAAAACTATCAACGAATGGTAATGTGTAAAACGACAGCGTTGTCTCGTCAATATTTTGACGACCACCGCTGACAAATTTTTAAGAAGACATTTGCGAATAGTTAAAATATGTTATGTTGTCGAACTAAGAACAGAATGTTATCAAATTGAGAAGGCAACAGTAAAAAAGTGCATATGTTTTCAAATCAATAACAACCTTTTGTCAATTTGTGACAATACGTTGTCGCCATCTCAGAGCACCCACAGGTCATACGGTCCGATCTTGCCTTTTGCAAGGTGTTGGAATGTTCTGAGGGAGCTCATGCGGCTATTCACAGTAAGGCTGTGTTGAATACCCGGACACATCAAGGTGGATGGTAATCAGGTAAGGGAAAAACTGGCGAAACAGGTCTCGAACCTGAGCCTGGTAAGGGACGGGGGAGTAAAACCCCCTTATGTCACTGCCATGGGGTGATCCGTAATATATTCCGTGATGCCATTAACCGGTCCTGAATTGATAGAAAGGGTGTCTAGGTCATTATGGTGCGGATTGGATGCAAGGGCAACTAAGGCTCTATTAGGCTTGGAAAGAAGAGGTCTAAGGACTCTAATAGGGTTTTTGACGCGTCATTGTTCTGTTTGGGCTTTTAGGAGTAAATGGTACTATAGCATACCGGACTTCTGCAGATTATGCGAGGATGCTGATGAGCTAGAGACGATTGAGCATGTACTGTGCCACTGTCCTAGGATGAAGGATTCAGGCTGAAATGGCAAGGAGGGAGTACAACTAGATGTAATCCAATCGAGCTTCTGGGGTTTGTCAGGGAAATATGCCGGTTTTTTCTTATGAGCGGACTGTAGTGGGATTATTGTTTTATCCACTGTCTACGTTCTATCTTAACTCGGCCTATAAATTTATTTTCTTCTCTCTTTCTTCTTCCTCCGAATGGAGGTGTGCCCTTACTACTTATGGCGATTTCTTTTCTGAGAAATATGTTGCATAAATGTTACATGCTCTATCTCTTTTGTGTAGAGCATGTAACATTTATGCAACATATTTCTCCGAAAAGAAATCGCCATTAGTTTTCTAGTTTAATCTTTCAATTATTTTTGAGCGCAGATTATAAAACTAATTGAATGAGAACCAAAAATTTACAAAAATAAATGAAAAATATTATCAAATATTTTAAAAATTGACGAAAGCAAAGTTGTTGAATACAATCCAAACGAAGTAGGGAATTCCCCTGAGTTACACTTTGACGGCGAGTTGCCAAAATTATTTCCATATAAGAGGTTAATTATTATAGAATAAATTATGCATAAACGCACAAAACTTCGTAAAAGTTATTCGATTTCCGAATTGCGGAAATAATTAATCAAAACGAAAACAGTACATTGTTTAAATCAGAATAATATTTTGTCAATATAACAACGGTACTCTGTTAAAGCGATAACATGGCTGTGACGAAATAACAACAATTTTTAACTAAATAACAACGAGGTGTTCTCACAATTCGTTGTCAAATTCAGCACGAGCGTTGTTAGCTCACTGTTGACAACGGATTACTTATGTCTATTTTGGTGATTTCCTCCAAACAATTTCTCTCCGTGTAGTAAAAATGCCAACAAAAATTATAATCAAAAACGTATGGATCTGTAACCCAGTGTTCTTGTAAAATACATTTAGATTTACAATATGACAACTTTAATTATACACAATTGTGGTAGTATGTAAAGTAAAATGTGACAGCGGTAGTATGTTTTTATTTCTGTTAACTTTAAAATAAAAATATTTTCCTTGTTATTCTGCTTTTTTTAAAGAAAAAAAAAACTTATAATATATTTCTGTCATAAAAACTAGATAAAGGACAAATTTATGTGTGTACAAGAAAACAAAACGTAATAAGTACAAAAAACAAAAGAAAAGAAATAACAACCAAGCCATGATGACGTTGTTGACAGCGTTTTAAATCTGATGTGTCAGTAATGTGTCAACAAATAAATATGACATGTTCCTAGTAATTTTAACTTTATACGAGTACAAGCATACATACATATAAGTATATCTTAGTAGCACAAGTGTAATACTTCAAAGGAATCATGGTTGTCAGTTACTAAGAATTAGCTTGAAAACCAGCTATGAAAGTAGCGAAAAGTAATTGATTTTAAATATGTAGATATTAAGTTCCATTTAAGCTGCACTGAAACCAGACCTCTGAAAAAGCACAACTCTAAGTAATACCGAGATTTTTCTTAAGTTAACGAAATCGTCGTGTTCTGCATTTAAAGAGTTCCTGGCAAATATCTTTTTAGGGATTTTATAAATGATTTTTTCCTTATCAGTTAAATTCTTTCCTTTGGGATTTTATAAACGATTTTATTGTTTTGTTGAGGGCCCGACCATACGATACCCTAAACGATTATATTTAGAGAAAAATGTTCGAACATCGCTTGATCTATTCAAAAAGTGTTTCTGAGTCGATCGGTATAATAAAAGTTGGTCTTAGGACCCATCACATCTCCATCTCTCACATCTGTGTGTATAAATAAAGGGTGGTTAAATTTTAAGGGCCGATGTTGATTTTGAATAAAACACAAATTATTTAGGAAATTTTTGTCATTTCTTTTTATTATGACCTCGGCGGCACACCCTTAAACGATAGTCCAAATTTTCGATAACGCTGAGGCATAATTGAGGTTCTGTGCCGAATTATCTCATCCTTTAGCTCTTGAATTGTTGCTGGCTTATCGAGGTACACCTTTTCTTTCACATTATCCCAACAAAAGAAGTCCAACGGTGTTAAATCAGATGATCTTGGCGGTCAAATTGACATCGCCACCACGTGAGATAACACGGCCATGGAATTTGTCGCGCAAAAGAGCCATTGTTTCGTTAGCTGTGGGCAAGTGGCACCGTCCTGTTGAAACCACATATCGTCCACATCTCACGATAGCGAACACCATTCACAGTAACTGCCTGACCGGCCTCATTTTGGAAAAAATACGGCCCGATGATGCCGCCAGTCCATAAACCGCACCAAAGAGTCACTCTTTGTGGGTGCATTGTTTTTTTGACAATCACTCTTGGATTATCATTCGCCCAAATGTGGCAATTCTGCTCATTGACGAATCCACTGAGGTGAAAATGTGCCTCATTACTTAATCACGAAGTGCACGATATGCGTTTTGATTTCAACGCCAATTTTCATTATAAGCCTGAATAACTTTAACGCGTTGCTCGATTGTGTATCTTTCCACAGTTCAAATTGAGTTAGTCTGAAATTGAGAAATATCAAAGAAAAGGCAGAAAAAAACTTGACGTTTAGGAGTGGTTCACATTCAAGATCGGCCCTTAAAACCCTTAACCGTAACCACCCTTTATATAAAGCCACAATTGAGATTCTTCATTGTTGGTTATGTGTCTGGGGGTTAAACTCTCAGAGGACACAGATTAAGCAAATGCCTTAAGTTTGTCCGAGACTGTTTAAAGTCTTATCTGGTACAAACGGGAATAGAAGGCACCAAAGATTTACCATGCCCCATCAGGAATTACGAGTGAATAATACGAGTATTTGTTCTTGACCTGGTGGCGAGTTTTGCTTAATTTTAGGGAAGGTTAAATAGCTCAAGCTTTTCAGAAACAGGTTAATTTTTGCGTGATGTGTTTGGATTGACACCAGTTCGTAATTTTTTACAAATAAGGGTCTTGATAACACTGGTCGGCAAACAAATAGTTTTAAATACAAATATATGAATGTAAAGATTTAAAGGCGCTTAGTTCAAATCCGTTTTTAGTTTTTTCTGTCACGTGTAGTTTTTTTTATGGCCTAGAGTAGTATTTCGCCCGAAATAAGGCGGTTATGCTAATCAAAACTTGAGAACGATTTGTCCAACTTGGACAAAATTAATTACCAGCCGATGATTCGGAATAAAATTCCCTTTAGGTCATGTGAACAAAAGTTTTTACTATTATACTCAGTTTTGGAATTATTTAGAAAATAGTGAAAAAAATTAAGGGCGTAATTTTGTTGTTCACTTCACCTTGCGTTGAGAAAATTTTCATATAAAATTTTTTGAATTTTAAAAATTTCAAAAAATTTTATATGAAAATTTTCTCAACGCAAGGTGAAGTGAACAACAAAATTACCCCCTAAGTGTTTTGTTTTCGAAAATTCTAAAGCAAAAATAATGAGGACACAAATTTTGGAAATCGATATTCAGTTTTCTCAGTAAATCTATATATGGATGAAAAAATCGATTTTTACTTTTTTGGTGATTCTTAAAGTAGACAATACGCTCTTTCTAATGCAGCAAACCGCAGTTTTCTAACTTCATTACTTTTGTCATAAGTAAGCTTTAAAATGCACCCGATGTAACAAAATTTTTTGTAATTTATCTAATTTACTTGAAACTCGCCTTTCGGCGGTTTTCTGGACCGACGATTACGAATCTGGTATTAGTTTTTGAAAATTCAAAATCCAATATGGCAGGCTTTTTTTTGTAAAGTTAACAAGTCGATTTTGATACATCTGATCGCTTTATGGCTTGAATCTTGTTATCTGGGGGGTTTTGGATTGTAGATTGCGAATCTGTTCTTAGATTTTGAAAATTCATAATGGCGAATCCAATATGGCTGACTATTTACATTTACTATTACTGTTACATTATGGGATTTGCTTGAAACTCGTTACTTAAAGGTTGTTGGGGCCGCTGCCTACGATTCTGATATTAGATTTTGAAAATTCTAAATAACAGATTCGTAATCTTCGACCCCAAAAATAACCAGGTAACGAGTTTCAAGCCATTAAAGCATACAGGCGTATCAAAATCCACTTGTTTCAAACAAATCTAATAACATTACAAAAAAAATTCAACCGTATTCGATCCGCCGTTTTGAATTTTCAAAATCCAATGCCAGATTCGTAATCAGCGAACCACAAAACCCCTTTTAAACGGGTTTCGAGCTGTAAAAGCGTTCAGGCGTTTCAAAATTAACTTGTTAAAAGAGATACAAAAAAAAACTATAAAACTTATCGTTGTTCATTAGAAAAATAAGCGAACGGGTGTCGGGTACCTTTTTGAAATTCGACTCTTTTAGGGAGAAAACGGGTGAAACCTGAATTTTGGTTTTTTTTTTGTCACCCCATCTATCTTTTGAACCAATAAATCTAGAAATAAAGTTCGAAACTTATCAAAAAAATACGAATATTATAGCACTTTTTTGAAATAACGAAGAAGCGTGTTAAATGCTACTTGTGAATAAAATCAATTTTCAAATTTTTTTTTAAATTGTTATTTTTTTAAAGTTTTTTTTTGTCGACGAGTGTAATTGCATAGATTTACTTAGAGTGCAATTTGTCTATAAAGACTAAAGACATCTGTTAAGCCTACAGAGATTAATTAAAATACAGTGGAAGCTTTACTAACGGACAACTCTCATAGGCGGACGATTTTCTAAAACCCGCTTTTCTTAGTTCCCTCTGAAACATTAAATTGCTTCATCAGTCGGTGTCTACCTATAAGAGCTTTCACTGTATTTCATATTTTAACAAGTTTTGAAAGCTCAACGGGAATTATGTTTAACTACACTAAAAAAAAGTTCGTTATTTAACATCAAAAACTAGAATAAAAAATTTTTTAAATATAATCAAAAATCATCATAAAAATGTAAATTTTTCGACATATTCCATCTGTTTGATTACGAATGTATGTACTTTTTAAAATTAAATATGAAAGTTAAATACAGCCGAACTGGTTTACAACGAACTTTAAACTCTAAGAAATATTTAATTCGTTTTAAACAAATTTCATCCCAACCTCAAAAACAATACCTTTCCTACCTCCCCTTTTAAATACAAATAATATCGTCAAAACCATGTTCCACTAAAAAAATTCTATGACTATTTTCGTGTTATTTCACTCAGTCCGTCACTTTTCATTGTCAACATTATTCTTGTACAAGTATGAATGAATGTTAAGTGTGATGATGGGATAAAGGTGGTATGAAGACATGCATGTATGTGTCTTGTTTTGCTGTTTGCACCATGTCTCTGTTAGTGTTGACAACATGTTAATGTTGCTACTTATTGCTATTGCCAGTTGAACAAGTAGATGGTAAAAGCCTTCATAACGACGGGTTAGAAGTACTAGAACAACTGGTGTGTTGAAATATCACTCAGTGGATAGAAGTACATACTTCTTGTTGTTCTTTTTTTTGTGTGTGTGTTTATTTTTGCCTGCAACAAGACATATACATATTTGTCTATCTGCAGACTTTCAAAAGAATGGAGCATAAAAAATTATAGATTTCTTCAAAATGTTTCGTATTTAGAGAAAATAACATGGCTTCTTATTCGAAAAAGAATTCCTTAAACAACTTTTTCCAGGTTTCCGGGAATGTTATGACGAAAAATTTCAGGGACGTTTTTTTTGCTAAAATTCAAGTTCCTATGAAATTATATTCTTCTTAAAGCTACACTGAACCGAAAATCCAATGAAAATGTACGTTAAGCAAACGAATTACGTTTATTTAATTATTTTCGTTGGCTCAACGAATTATTTTTAATATAATGAAAATAATACCTAATAAAAATAAAGTTTTCATTATATTAACGAATAATTCGTTGAGCCAACGAAAATAGTTTAATAAACGTAATTCGTTTGCTTAACGTACATTTTCATTAGATTTTAGGTTCAGTGTAGACTTACAACGGACCTAAGCCAATTTAAGCAGCCAATGAAAGTCACTGATTATTGACATAATTTCAAAAATATTTAGAGCCTAATCTTTTAACAAACACCAAACCATCTGATTTCAAGCAAATGCTTAAATATATGAACTTCTTTCATTTCTATCTCGAACTAATTGAAACTAAAGCGACTTCACTTAAATTCTAATTACATAAGCAGACCTTAATTATTAGTTAGGTTCCATATGCAGCCGAGAGACTCCTTTCTCGTCATCACAACTTCTACAAAGGACAATGTAAGGTAGCCCCAGAGTCTGGGCGTAATAGGCCATTTGCCAGCTAGAACCTCAAGTATGTTTCTGAGGTGAGGCTGGTCATCTTTGACCCCCGCTGAGCTCTTTGGCCGTCTATGATGAACCCGACTTTGCTGTTTTCCCGAAAATTTCATCGAACCATCTTTGACCTTGATAGTGAAGCACGTGGATCACATATTGAACCATTATGGTTTATGGGTGGTGCCGGCATGTGCCAACGAGGCAGCCATACAGTTCTCATGTATGATTCTGTGTGCAGAGGACCATTGAATGTCTTTAAGGGTCGCCCGGCATTCTTGAACAATTCTTGAAGTGATGAACACATTTTCCCGGGATTTAATTGGTGCTTTACGTTTGGTAATATGCTCGGAGTAAAACTTTGTTTTACCTGTACCACATCTGCGGGAGTCCGTAGGTCATCATAGTTAGCTGTGTTAGCCAAAACGATTACGGCGAAGCAAAGATCAGCTTAGATGACATAGTCAACATCTGCATGCCAATTTATCTAATACAGAATCCTAGAGTGTTCGATGCGGCGTATTTGCAGCTAACTTTTTGGCCTTTTATGGGGTGGCCCTATCGGTACCTGGTTTGATTTGGTTTGATGATTCCACACATTGAGCGCCAACCAGCAAACAGCTATACCCAAATAATAAAACACGATTATATTTTCTGACAATTTCTCTTTACCTTCGGTAATGAAGAGGAGATTTCATAATCTCCCGAGAGAGACAAAGTCTAGGAAATAAGAAACCTGCAAAAGGACTTAAGTGAAAAGTTCAACAACTAAAAGCCTATTAACATTTTAACGACATAAATTTAATTTAATCCCACTGTGTTACTATCAGGTTCTTATTGCTATTTGTAAGTCGTGAAAGTATTGCGGTGAGTGTAGTTAAATATAAATATAAAATTCATAATTTTAAAGCACTGCAGAATAGTACTTATTGTTTTTTTTAAATTTGTGCAAATTCAACATGTATTTTGATGAAATATTCTTTTATTTTTTATAACACATAATTTTCAGCTTTTGTTAAAACTTTACCAAAATCGGAGGTCTATACTTCGTTTTACTTTTAGTTTGTAACTTTTTCTAAAACAATATTTTTTAAATAATCGAGTCTAATTGAATATATTTAAATATAACCCCGTATTCATAAACGATTATTAAATTATACAAACGGTTATTAAGGGTAACTTTCATAGTAAATTTGTTCTTTAAATCTTTTGTTAAACTTAAAAAAACTCAGCAATCAAAACGACAGTTGCATTCCAAAACTAACAGTACAGTGACAAAATACTTTTAAATTCGTTTCTTTTTTATATAAATCCCCTGAAGATGAGCAACGGAGTTGCCTCGAAATATTGGGTACATAAATAAAAATATTGAAAATTAAAATTGAAATTGTTTTTTAATTTATAATAAATGACCTCAAGCCAAACCAAATATAAACCAAAAATCAAAAATCTTTTTAAATTTTCTTCAATAAAACACGACAAAAAAAAATAGCGAAGAAAGAAAAGAAAATAAATAGCAGAGTCCTGTAAAATCGCAGAAATCTTAAAATTGTAAAATCGCGAATTTATTTATAAGAAATTATCAAAAAGTTCATTAAAATTACCGGTTAAACTCGCCAAAAACAATTCTAAAATTTGTTTTTACCTGTCCAAAATATGAAAAATCCCTAAATTTTAAAACTTACTTATACTTAAGTAAAAAATAAAAAAAAAACATAGATAAATGTTTTTTAAAATGTAAAATGTCGCTTAAACAAGAAAACTGCTTAAAGCGTTAATATTACAAACCTTATTAAAATCATAAGAAAATAAAGAAAGTCCAGAAAAGTTGCGACTTTTACGATAAAATTTTCCAAAACCTTTAATTTTTATTAAACTGTTGAAAACTTTAAAAAAAATCACGAAACTTTAAAAATGCTAAGTTTTAAATAAGTAAAACCATTTAAAGCGGTAGTATTACTAAAATCGTTTAAATTAATTCAAAACAAAACGTAAAAGTTAACCACATTGAGACAGAAAAAACTTTAAAAATAAATAATTTTGCTTTTTGTTAAACTAAATCCCCTCTGAATTTAAAAAAAAAAACGCCTAATGGAATAAAAGCTAATTAAAAAGTCAAAGATTTTATAATGCCAAATTAAGAAAAACTTATAAGGATTTGATTAATTCCATTAAATCAATGAATGACATAAATGTTGGCTTAAATTCTGTACAAAGTTTATAAGCGAATATGAGTGGAACTAACTAAAAAGTAACTCGCCGAATTCGGTTCAAGTTAAAATTAGAACAAAATCAGACAGAGTATTAAATTTTCTTTTAATTCTTATGCTGGAGTTCGGGTCATGTCGTATTTTCCTTTTTTAAATTTTTCGAGTCTATGTAAAAAGTAATCCTAAATTTTTTTATTTTTATACCCTCCACCACAATTAGTTGTGAAGAGGGTATATTAAGTTTGTCATTCCGTGTGAAACTTTTTTATTATTCATCTCAGACCCCATAAAGTATATATATTCTGGGTCCTTGAGTAATTCTAAGTCGATTTAGCCATGTCCGTCTGTCTGTCCGTCTGTTGAAAACACGCTCACTTTCGAACAACTCAAAAGAAATGAACAAACTTGGTGTCAAATTGCTTGTAGTTATCCTAAGCAGCTTGGGATTGAAATCCAGCAAAATATGTTCAATAGGACCAGAGCTATGAATCAAAATGTGGAACCACCACCTAAAAAAATTGATAATTTTGTTACAAAAAATAACATAAATGCTGGAACAAGGCACGGAATGAGCTAAGATTTTGCAAAAATTTGTTTTATTTGACTGGACGCTGTTAAATTTCGTGAAGATCCGTCCATAATTTACCCTAAGCCTCATATAAACACTACTCCCGGAAAACAGTTTAGTACGCCTAAAACCGTAAAAAAAACGCTAGCGTAACAAAATTTGGTACGTCACAGTTTTTTAGGACTATAAATTATACTGTGAAATTTCGAAAAGATCGGGTCATAATTTACCCTAGGTCCCATAGAAATCCTACTCCCGGAAAACAGTTTAGTACACCTAAAACCATAATTAATAATGCTATCATAACAGAAATTGGTACGTCACAGTATTAAAGGACTAGAAATGACGCTGTGAAATTTCGTGATGATCGGACTATAATTTACTCTAAGCGCCATATAAACCCTACTACCGGAAAACAGTTTAGTCGCCTAAACCCATAATTAATAACAAATCGTCACAGTTTAAGATAATAATAACATCATACAGATATTACTCCTTAAACATTCGAACTGTCGGTGGAGGGTATCAAAGATTCGGCAACAAAAAAAAATTGTTTTTGGTTTACATGTTATTTGTGCGAACGTAAACGTTCGAGTGACATCGTGAAATAGGCAGTTATTTATAATTAATAAGATTTTGTTTGTCGTGCTTTATTTTCAATTTCGATTCTTAATGAAAACAATGAAATTTATTGTTGGGGGATAAGCTTGTTTTTATGCGCATTTCACTGGCTGCATTTCAGAAAACATTCTTCCAAAAAATTTTAGATATTAGCAAACAAAACTTCAGAGTGAATGGGAATCGCAAATCCTCAAAAAGTCTTATTTGCAACGATATCAATGATTAAACAAAAACAACAACAATAAACATTGAGTTTATTTATCTCTTCTAAAGCTAAGATCCCACTATCGGCGCAATGTACCAATTTTTGGCGTATTTCATGTGCCGATAGTGTGAACGGTCAAAATGTTTCAATATGCGACAATCTGTGCCGAAATTGTGCTGACTGTGGACAATCAAAATTAACCTAGATGCGCCGATAATGTGAACACTATTTTGCACAATGTGGAGAAATCAAATTGTTTAATATGTACCGATTTTTATCGGCCACTTGTGTGCCGATCATAGTCGCCAATCAGCGCCGATACAAGGGATGGCAAAACGAAATTTTTAAAGTGCACCAACTGGCTACTAAAATTTTACTTTTTTGAGCTTAATTGTACCAAAATTACATTTGTTTTATCTATTATTTATGTATTAAAAAGTTAAATAGTACATTTGTACTGTTAAATGAAAGGAAACAATTTGCTTTAACGAAAACATTGCAGTTATATCGATGTTGCCATCCCTGCTTTGTAAACATCTGTTTACAGAACAACAATTACAAAAAAAAAAAAACAAGTGCAGTAAAATTGAATACATTTTTAATTTAATATTAATATATTATTTAAAATTGCTAGGAAACTAATAATGGAATATTCAGACGGAGAATTTTGCGAATTTTTAAAGTAAAATTATGTCGTCAACAAACAAATAAACCAAAACATATAATTAAATTGGCCCAAATAACACGATAGTGTGACCGCATTGTACCGATTATTGTCGCAATTGAGTTTTGGCCGATATGAACCGAAAAAAATTCTCACAACATGCGACGATAATGGGACCACCCAAGAATAAACTATGCAATGTTTTTTAATGTGCGCCGATACAGCACAATAAAAATCGTCACAGATTGTGCTACTTGAGCTTAAAGCTAAGATCCCACTATCGGCGCAATGTACCAATTTTTGGCGTACTTCATGTGCCGATAGTGTGAACGGTCAAAATGTTTCAATATGCGACAATCTGTGCCGAAATTGTGCTGACTGTGGACAATCAAAATTAACCTAGATGCGCCGATAATGTGAACACTATTTTGCACAATGTGGAGAAATCAAATTGTTTATTATGTACCGATTTTTATCGGCCACTTGTGTGCCGATCACAGTCGCTAATCAGCGCCGATACAAGGGATGGCAAAACGAAATTTTTAAATTGCACAAACTGGCTACTAAAATTTTACTTTTATGAGCTTAATTGTACCAAAATTACATTTGTTTTATCTATTATTTATGTATTTAAACGTTAATTAGTACATTTGTACTACTAAATGAAAGAAAACAATTCGCTTTAACCATAACATTGCAGTTGTATCGATGTTGCCATCTCTGGTTTGTAAACATATGTTTAAAAAACAATAATTACAAAAAAAAAGAACAAGTGCAGTAAGTTTGAATGAAATTGAATATATTTTTTATTATTCATATATAAATATAATTTTTTAAATTGTTAGGAAACATAATTTAATATTCAGACGGAGAATTTTGCGAATTTTTAAAGTAAAATTATGTCTGCCAACAAGTAAATAAACAAAAACATTTGATTTAAATTGCCCAAATAGCACGATAGTGTGACCGCATTGTACCGATTATTGTCGCAGTTGAGTTTTAGCCGATATGAACCGAAAAAAATTGTCACAATGTGCGACGATAATGGGACCACCCAAGAATAAATTGTGCAATGTTTTTAAATGTGCGCCGATATAGTACGATAAAAATCGTCACAGATTGTGCTATTTGAGCCGATAGTGGGATCTTAGCTTTACATTCCCCACGACAATTAGTTGGAATTCTCCCAACAATAATTGTAGTTGTAAGTAGGTTAGGAAAAAACAAAATGCTTTATTGTTTTTGCAAGAAATTCAAAATAAATAAAGTTGTCAGCTCAGTTTTTTAAGCCGTGCACTTGCTAATTTATTATTATTGAGTAATGTTTTAAAAAAGACTCTAATACCGTTGACAACAATTACAATTTTTGATTTTTTAAAGACAATTTTCAAGCAAATATGTCTTCCCCAAAAATAAGTTAACAGGATAGCCAATATAATAAAGTTTGGAAAAAAGAATGCTTGGTAATTATTTATGATGCATTGAGGTATTAAATCAATGACGGATAAATGTATTTTTATTGTTGTTTTTAAGGATTGAACAAGCTCCAAATTCTTATAAATTGGCTCATTTGTCCACAAAAACAGCATATTGTTCTGCTTGTAATTCCTCACTGAAATCGCATAAAAAGAATTTAAAAAAACATGCCGAAACCAGTTGCTACAAACAAAATACAAAATTTTTTTTACTAAAAATTTTTATTTGGTGATTTCTTATTATGTATTTTTAAAAAAAATTTGAAATTTGGTTTTGTTTTTAATGTGGGAATTTTTGGGAACAAGGAAAAAAGTACCTGGCAGCCCTGTGCGCGAATAAAAGCATAAAAAGTTTTTTACAGGCAGGAATATTTGTTTAAAATTTTTTTTTTATTATTAAAAATAATGATAATAAAAACTTTAATGCAAAAAGGTTTTAAAACATTATTCCACACTTCAAAACCATTTCGGTTTCATAATTTTGTTAGTAACTTACAACGTTCTTCCACTGGCTGACACTTTGTATGCTATTTTGAAGGCTTTAACGTGCCCCATATTTGTTGATTTGATGTTTAAACTGTGTAAGAGAGTAAGGTTAACGCCGTTAACTTAACGGTTATCTGAAAAAAACACAGTTTTTGCAAAAAGTGGCTTTTACAACGTTATTCGCGGCTGTGCTTCGGTTAAAAATTATATTCTAACTTAATTAACCCAGCAAAAATAACGTAGATCTTCAGCCCCTTGTAGAAAAACAGACCAGAGTCTCTGGCAGGAATCGAACATGCAGCCCCGCAACTGATAGACTAGCTCTCTACCAGCTAGCCTACCGGTGCACTACATTCTAAAAACATCGGCCTTTATCAACAGAAATTGTTTTGATTTTTCTTACAGATTTTTTTCACTTCTCTAATTAGGTCAAAACTTGAATATGGTGTAGTATTTTGCAGCCCCTATGCTAGAGTGTATGTAGCTCGGTTAGAAAAAATACAAAAAATTTGTGTGTTTTTTGGCTTAAGAAATATTAGCGGTATTCAATGTTTGGTGCGTTTAAGGTTGCAACAGTTTGGTAGTGCAATAATTTTATCATTGACAGTGAGCGGTATTTTTAGCAACTTTGCAATGCTATATGCAAATTAGATAACAGCTGTTTTACGCAATTAGTCGTGAAAATTTACAAAAAGTTGTTTGATTATTTTGTGAAATTGTTTTAAAATGCCACGAAGCAGTGCAAAAGAAAATATTAATGCAGCATTAGTAGAACTACGCCAATCGTTGGCCTTTTTATAAGATGCCTTAAGGTATTTTACCTTCCACCTCATAATAACCCAGGTTGCATCGATACCGCTTTTTTCAATAAATTTCTTATTAAACATTTGAGCTGTTGGTGTCTCAATAATAATAATAAAGAAATTGCTTTTGAAAAATTACGGACTTTTCTTAAATACTAACCTCTATCTTTTCTGACTCCTCCAAATAATCCAAAACAGTTATTATTTCATCTGCCGTCCACTTTTTGTTTTGTTTTTCTCTTTTTAATTTTTTATTTAGAGTTGTCGGCTCCATATCTTAAATTTTGTTTCACGATTCTAAATTATTGTTTTCAAATGTCAGCTGTTCGAGTATCAGTTATGTAAACCCAATACATGTAGCAAAAAAAAGCTAAACAGTTTTATTGTTGCGCAAAAGCAATGATGTGACAATTGCAATTCTGTATATTTTGTTGTTGGATTGCAAACAAAAGCTACAATATTTTGCATTTGCACTTTCGCCAGACCATTCGCATCAAACACTGAACTCCGCTATTGAATTTTCTTATACATTGCCTTGTTCTGACCGTATTATGCTTTTAGGACTTTAAACTTTGGAGTTGCACCGTAAAATTTTTTTATTGTTATTTATTTTTGATTTATTAAATGTAAATATTGATTGCCCTGATCTTCTGGCTAAAATTACTTTTAACGTTCCTTGTAGGAATCTTCGTCACCATAATATATTTTTTATACAACTACATCGTTCTTATTTTGTACTTATTAGTCCATTTATTTGAGCTTTAACTCTATTCAATAAATTATCTCATAGATTTAATGTGAAATTTAGTATATCGAAACATAACTTTAAGTCTTTACTTTCTTATAATATGAGAAATAATCACATTTAAATATATTTTTTAAAATTATATTTTGTAAATAGAGTATTTAAATCTTGTAAATAATTGGGGATTCACAAGGTGTGCTATCAAGTCATATCGTCATAACGTACAAAATAATATTTTACAATTGTTTAAAAAACAAGTTAGAGTGCTATATTCGGCTGTGCCGAATCTTTGATACCCTCCACCGACAGTTCGAATGTTTTAGGAGTAATATCTGTATGATGTTATTATTATCTTAAACTGTGACGATTTGTTATTAATTATGGTTTTAGGCGACTAACCTGTTTTCCGTTAGTAGGGTTTATATGGGGCCTAGGGTAAATTATGGACCGATCATCACGAAATTTCACAGCGTCATTTCTAGTCCTTTAAAACTGTGACGTACCAATTTCTGGTATGAAAGCATTATTAATTATGGTTTTAGGTGTACTAAACTGTTTTCCGGGAGTAGGGTTTCTATGGGGCCTAGGGTAAATTACGACCCGATCTTTACGAAATTTCACAGTATAATTTATAGTCCTAAAAAACTGTGAAGTACCAAATTTTGTTACGCTAGCGTTATTTTTTACGGTTTTAGGCGTACTAAACTGTTTTCCGGGAGTAGTGTTTATATGGGGCTTAGGGTAAATTATGGACGGATCTTCACGAAATTTAACAGCGTGATTTCCAGTCAAATAAAACAAATCTTTCCAAAATCTTATCTCATTCCGTGCCTTGTTCCAGCATTTATGTTATTTTTTGTAACAAAATTATCAATTTTTTTAGGTGGTGGTTCCACATTTTGATTCATAGCTCTGGTCCTACAGAACCGATTTTGCTGGATTTCAATCGCAAACTACTTAGGATAACTACAAGCAATTTGGCACCAAGTTTGTTCATTTCTTTTGAGTTGTTCGAAAGTGAGCGTGTTTTCAACAGACGGACAGACGGACATGGCTAAATCGACTTAGAATTACTCAAGGACCCAGAATATATATACTTTATGGAGTCTGAGATGAATAATAAAAAAGTTTCACACGGAATGGCAAACTTAATATACCCTCTTCACAACTATTGTTGTGTTTCAAACAAAATAAAAATTGTAATGCTGTGTTCATTGATTGTTCATAACTATACAGTAGAAATCTAAATTATGAGCGGCTGCCTTTATCAGTCATATGTAAATCACACAAATATTTACCGCCATGTCACAGAGTACAATTCCGTTCGGAAACGGAATTCATTCCGTATTTTGGTGCTTCAGAAAATGACGAAAAAATGTTTCGGAATGAAACCATTTTTGTTTTCATAACCGGTATAGGAGTTGTCTGTATCTGAAAGGCCATAAAACTATCAAAATACTCTTTCCATCAACAAACAAATATGTTTTCTTCAATTCCGAACGGAATCATTCCGAACGGAATTGTACTCTGTGGCATGGCCCTTAATTAGTTTTAAATAAAATTTTGAAATAATTAATTTAAGTTCTTCGAATAATTTGTAAGGAAAAATGTTCTATAGACATAAATAAATAAATAAAAACAAAGCAACTATCCACCAGAAAAAAATTTATCGGTAAAATACAAAATTATTATACAAAAATCAGATTTGATTTATGACACTTTAGTCCTTAAGTGAATTTTTATGTCGTTATAGTCGGAAATTTTTCTTTTTCCAACATGTCTTTGCTTTTATATATTGAAATATTTTATTGGATGTTCATTGAAAGACAATTCAGTAAATGATATAAAACAGCATTAAGTTGACAGCATCAGGATGACCTGTCATTAAAATACTATAATTCTGGCACTTTTTATATTCACACGCTTTTATTTAACAGTGAAAAAAATAATTTCGAAACCATAAAGGAAAAATATTAATGTTGAGTTTTAAATTTAGCTGAATAGAAGATGATAAAAGAGTAAAGGGCCTAGTGAACTTTTCATACGATTCTTCTTAAAAGATATTGCAAATTCATACAACACACATGTGTACATTAAAAAAATTTAAATACTTTAGATGTTAATTTTGCATCAATAATACGAAACGAGTTCGTTAATATGATTAACATTTTTAATTTGAGTTTGTTAAGTGTCATAAAAATGTTTAAATTAGTCATAATTTATAATAAATTTATATATATTTTTTTTACATACTAGTCACTATTCTGCACTTTAATTCAGTTGTCATTCGTTTCGGTTGTCTGAACTAAACTGTTTCATTTGTGTGTAACAATTAATTGAGATCATCAATTTCACTTGTTCGTATTGCCACACACATACAACACGACTTGCCATACCGCAGATAATTCGGTATGAATAATGCATTTTGTGATTTTTTTTTTGTTTTGCACGAGTATATTTCACAAATCTTTGTAATTCACTTAGCAATTTGACTGCAATTAACACAGTGATCGAATGCCACTTAAGTAGGTTATCAAACTTGACATATAAAATGAATAAATATTAAACTACAAAAATAATAACTAAAAAAACAAATAAAAATTATTAAAAAATAATATTAGCAAAAACTTAGTCACATTTTAATTATTAAACCGCTGACGCATTTCTCTTAAAATCTAAGATAATTGTATTCCCGAATGGCTAGAATATTTTACAAAAGCAATTTGCATAGAGTTTTAGCATTAACTGAATAATAATTTGGACGAACGTTTTAAGAATGTTGTGAGATTTGGCGGCGGATAAAGCTTTTTGTAAGCATGATTTTCTAACATGATTTTGTTGAAGGTTGGTTGTATTGCATGTATTATGTATGAGACAGGGATGGAAATTATGGTAGAATTGTACTTTTTTATATTAATTGGCGCGACCAATTTGGTTAAATTTTTAAGAAATCAATTTGGATCATTTACTTAAGCTCCCATATTTTAAACTGGTAATAATTTTTAGACTGAAACCAAAAATGAAAATAATGCGTTAGAACTTAAACGCCTTTTTTAAATTTTCTGTTTCTTTTGGTGTAAATGGCATGCAAAAGATTTCAGAAAATTATTTCTGGTACGAAGTTAACTTTAGATAAGAATTATTGCGTTACTTAAAGGCAAAAAGCCCTATCTAACATTTGGGAAATTCTATAGAAGAAGCAAAGAACTATTTAAAATGATAAATAATTAAGTTGCCTTATGGTATAAGCACAACTGGGACGAACAATGAACTTCGCAAAGCACGACGAATTCGTCAGCAAGAATTCGTTGCGTAAATTCGTCAAATAAAACGCAATTGGAACAGGAAGAACAGGCATTAATGTCATTTCAAATTTGAAATAAATACCTTGGACGCCATATAATTCGTTTCTTTAATTTTTCTGTAGTTTTTTCGCAGCTTTATATCCATTTTCTTCTTCAATTCAATTTTTATTAAAAGTTTTTTATAAATTAATTTTTTCTTTGTTTACATTTATCAAAGCATAGTGTGATCATATTTCAACAAAAAAAAATAACGAATAGAAAAGCAATATTGACAAAAAAATGTTAGAGTGCTATGTTCGGCTGTGCCGAATCTTTGATACCCTCCACCGACAGTTCAATTATTTCAGGAGTGATTTCTACATGATATATATTTATTATTAATTAATTTTATAAATACAGACATCTGCATAAAAAGAAGGCTGCTAAATATGGGATCTAAGGTAAATTATGGACCCAATATCTCAAAATTTATAAAAAAATTTATGACCATATGAAACTAGTCTGGAAGAAACTTTACCACAATAAATATATTTGCTACGATTTTAGGCGTATTTAATTAATTTACCAGAGTGGGCTTTATATGGGGCCCAGGATAAATTATAAACCGATCTTCATAAAATTTTACAGTGTCATTTCTAGTCGAATAAAACAAACTTTTGCAAAATCTTATGTCATTCCATGCATTGTTCCACCATTTATGTAAGTTTTTATAACAAAATTATAAACTTTTTAAGGTGGTGGTTCCACATTTTGATTCATAGCTCTCATCCTACGGAGCCTATTTTGCTGGATTTCAATCCAAAACTGCTTAGGATAACTACAAGCAATTTGACACGTTTGTTTATTACTTTTAAGTTTTTCGAAAGTGAGCGTGTTTTCAACAGACGGACATGGCTAAATAGCCTTAGAATTACTCAAGGAGCCAGAATACATTTACTATGGAGATGAATAATAAAAAAGTTTCACACGGAATGACAAACTTAGTATACCCTATAATTGTGGTGGAGGGTATAAAAAAGTTTAAAACAAAATCAAGGCGAATTCATCCCAGGTAATCTCGGTACTACAACAAGTACAACTCGTACAAAAACCACAAGCAATTTGTTTTTGTAAAATCATTGTACAATGTCAAAAACAGAAATAAAACCAAACAGAAACAATGATAATAAAAGAGAATAAACAAAATTTTGACATCCAACAGTGATTTTAGCTAATATCAGCAGGGCTTTTAAGACCACCTGTAATAAATTCGCCTTGAACAAAATCATATGTATTTGTAGTATGGGAGCCCCTTAAGGATCACAGAGAGGGGGTTGGTATGTTAATTAAAAATTTAGGGGGGGGGGATATTAGTGGGAGTCAGTCTTACAGGAGCGACTAAGGGAAAGTTGTTTAGCTTTTTTTAGCTTTTGTATCGTTTTTCCCTAGTTTTTACCCCAATGAGGAGCCATTTACCCCCATCCCATCACCCTAATACCAATACCACATACGATGAACTCAACACTCCATATCTCGAAAGCCGTATGAGGTATCGAGAAACAGATTACGCCAAATAAAAGATCAGTTCGGAAAACCTAAGGAATCGATCTTAACTCAAAACCGCAAAAAATCCACATACGACATTAAAATTATCAACCGATGATATGTATAATTAAAAAAGGGATAATAAACTTTATATATCATAAAAACATACATTAAATATAAACTATTTTTTAAGAAAAATTAACGTTATTTGCTTAAACACTTAAGAAATTTTTATAAAAAGCGGTCACCCTGTCCCAATTTATTCGTCGTTCGTCTGCGCAAAGGCTCAACCATAATGTGCTTAAGTTGTGTTAAGAAAATGTGCGAATACATGTAAATTATATGAGGCAAACCATATTGAACTTTAGGAAACTTATTGCATAGTTTAATGAAACTGTCATTTGCTCAAGCAAGGTGCGAATCTAATCGCACATTCTGTACGGAATCAAATGTTTTTTATTTTGTTTTTGTTTTCTTAAGTACATTTGAGAGACTTTTTGTTAATTTTTGACAGTAGGTAAACAAGGCTATGCATATTATGGTTGAGCCTTAAGAAATAAATAGATATTTCTCTATTAAACAGAAGTTTAAAAAAAAATTATAAAAAATTAGATTAAAAGTGTATTAAAAACAACTTCCAAATTATTGCGTTTTACATTTTCGATTTCCAGCACACCCCTGTATTACTTATTTTTCTTGTAAAACCTACTAGTTGTTTTGACAATGTTGCGTATTATATGAGGGCCCCCTAAGAAGTAGAGATAAGGGGCAAGTTTGTCTCGAGAAAATGTTAATGATAAAAAATTAATTGAGGTCGGTCACACATTATATCGGGGGACTCCTGGGCATTTATGGGACTTTTTCTTTAATATATTTCTAGTCTGCATTGAACATTTTGTATCGGAGCCCCCTTAAGGAATGAAGATAGCGGGTAGGTATGTTAGAAATAAAGATTGAGCTAAAAAATTAAGTGGGTTGGTCAAACATTTGACTCATCTAGGGGCATCCTAGGCGCTGTAGGGGCCTAATTTAAGAATTTCATTAAACGGCCATATTTGTATGGGAGTATGTTTTAAAAAAATGTTAAGAACATAAAACTAATGGAGGTCGATCATACATTATATAAACCTAGGGGCGATTCCTTCGCAGTTGTGGGGCTTTTTCTTCAATATATGGGAGCCTCCTTAAGGAATGGAGATAGCGGGTAAGTATGTTAGAAATAAAGATTGAGCTGAAAAATTAAGTGGGTTGGTCAAACATTTGACCCATCTAGGGGCATCCTTGGCACTGCAGGGGAATTTTGCGGAATTTCGGTTTTTTTAGTTTTTTCAATAAGCTAAAGCGTTTTTGAGTTACGCTAACATTTCCGAAATAACGGTGTATCTCGAAAAACAGAGCTAACCTAAAAAACGGTTAGCACTATGATTTCGATGAAAATTTCATTTCATTAAAATGTTTGGACCTAGCAAAACGCACGAAATTTTATGTATTTTAAATGACTGCCTCTAGATAGGTTGCAGCAGTCGATCCTCTTAGGTAGTTTTCGACCATTTTTTCGCACATATCGGGCGGTTTTTTGGCGATAACTTGACGAATATTGTTTTAAAAATGCTCCAACGTAAGAGGATTATCGGCGTAGACACAGTCTGTGACTTAGACCCACAAAAAAGACTTACGGCGTCAAATCGCATGTTTTTGGTGACCAATAGACGTCGCTAAAATATGAAATTACGCGTTCTGGAAACTTCCAACTCCATCAAGCCGAAATCGATCATATTGTATGGCATGTGGGTACCATCTTGTCCAGTTTAAAATCCTCAATTCCAGGACAAAAAAGTCGGCTATCATAGGGCCATAGTGATAATCGACGATATAGCGATATTTTCGTTGATGCACAGGCCTGGCCTCATTTGTAAACCTTTCTAGTCCCTACAAATTTCTTTTCAACTTTGCCAACTCCTTGCACAGTTGGTCAATTATAACAAGCATAGTCACCCCGTTATGCTTGAAAGTGACCACGTTTGAACCATCACTTTTTTAATTATTTGTACGCATTCTTCGGTGGTTAAACGATCCAAATAAATAATTGGCAATTCTTTCACTAAATAAATAACACTTTAGATGACAGATATTTTACAGCTGACAGCCTTGCTGTCAGGATAGTATTTAAATCAATATTACGTTAATTTTCATAACAAACTTAAATCGTATTTAAAACAGATTGGTTTTTTGAGTTTTATTTGAAAAGTCTTATTTAATTGAGATAAAAGTATGGTAGCACTACTAAATACAAAAAAATATATAAAAAAGTGTATTAATTTACAAGGTGGTCTGAAAAAACAGCTGACTGTTAATGCTTTGCCTGTTGTTGTTGGATTTGTGGGGATATTGAGGCCACCTTGCTAAAATATTACAATGGAAACTTAAGTTGAAAATAAGTGTATCACATCGGTGACTTAAGTTTCACTTAAGTTTTTAGTGAAGAAGATAAAATTGTATTTAAAACGATTTTAAAAATTAATGTGTTTTAATATCAATCCTGAAAATTGGCCATAAATGTATAACCCTATAATTAAAATAACAATGTCCATTTTCTTTTTTATGAGGTTAATAAAAATATCTACTTCATTGTTCACCCTAGTTTTATTATAAACTAGCTGACCCGGTCTACGTTGCTGGCCCTAAGTAAACATTAGTTTTGTATTACCACACGATTTAAATTGAGCATTTAACGAAATTTACGGCCTTTAAAATAAAAATCCATGGAATACCTATCATAAATTTTTTTTAAAAAATAACTTACATATGGTGTGGATATGGGCTCAATCAAAAAAGAATAAGTTGGACCATGGCGATAATTTTAAAGAAAAAATCGTCCAAATCGGTCAAGCCGTTCTCAAATCATGCTCTTAATAGAAAAAGTGGGCGTAAAAGTAGGCGTGGTAATTTTTTCTTTCGATGAAAACGTAAAATAAATTAATACGAACAGTTAAAAGAAAAATTAGTCAAATCGATGGAGCAGTTTTTTGATTTTAGGTAAATCGAAAAAAGTGAGCGTAAAAGTGGGCGGGGCAAAATGTTCTTTCCGTAAAAACCTAAGTTAAACCATGGCGATCATTTTGAAGAAAAAATCGTCCAAATCGGTCAAGTCGTTCTCCAGTTATGCGCTTAATAGAAAAAGTGGGCGTAAAAGTAGGCGTGGTAAATTTTTCTATCGATGAAAACTTAAAATGGATTAATACGAACATTTGAAAGATAAATTAGTCAAATCAAAATCGTCCAAATCGGTCAAGTCGTTCTCCAGTTATGCGCTTAATAGAAAAAGTGGGCGTAAAAGTAGGCGTGGTAAATTTTTCTATCGATGAAAACTTAAAATGGATTAATACGAACATTTGAAAGATAAATTAGTCAAATCGATGGAGCAGTTTTTTGATTTTAGGTAAATCGAAAAAAGTGGGCGTAAAAGTGGGCGGGCAAAATTTTCTTTCCGTAAAACCCTAAGGTGGACCATGGCGATCATTTTAATCGTCCAAATCGGTCAAGCCGTTCTCAATTTATGCGCTTAATAGAAAAAGTCGGCGTAAAAGTAGGCGTGGTAAATTTTTCTATCGATGAAAACTTAAAATGGATTAATACGAAGATTTGAAAGAAAAATTAGTCAACTCGATGGAGCCGTTTTCTGATTTTAGGTAAATCGAAAAAAGTGGGCGTAAAAGTGGGCGGGGCAAAAGTATCCTATGTCCGTCTCCTGGCTCTAAGCTACCTCCCTACCAATTTTCAGCCAAATCTGTTCTGCCGTTCTTGAGTTATAAGTGGTGTAACTAACACGACTTTCTTTTATATACAGTCAAATCCCGATAATTCGTACCCCGATAAATCGTAATTCCCGATAATTCGTAATAAACTGTCGGTCCCTTGAAAAAATCTCGTTAATTCGTAAAATGTCCATACATTTTGGTCCCCTCGATAATTCGTAATTTTTTTTTTCAAATAAAATCTTCTTTACCTCTTATAAATCTAAATTGTTTGCGAATTTCGACTTATAAATCCTAATAAAAACAACAAAAACATGGAAATAATGATTTTTTGTTTACCACTATTTTATTTTTGCGTGGGTTTTTGCTTGTGTGTGGATTTATTTTATTAAGATCATACTATCGTATCGAATAAACTATCGAATTTTTTTGCATACGATAGACACTGACGTATCGAATGAAAACTCGATAAATGTAATGTCGAGTTACTCGATATCGAATGCTATTATTTCAAATTCAATATATTTCATTCGATATCGAGTCTCATGATACCAAAATAAATAATTTCGATCAATTTTGCTCGGTGATTAGACCCCAGTTTGTTACATGCATAATTTTTATGTATAATTTTTATATGTTTTATTTTTAACAATTGTTTTTTACGTTTTTTTTTATCGTTTTAGTAAATAAATTGAAATACCCCGTTTATTCGTATTTATTTTATTTTAACCCCGATAAATCGAAACCCCGCTAAATCGAAAACCCCGATAATTCGTAAGAAATGGCCGGTCCCTTGCGATTACGAATTATCGGGATTCTACTGTATATAGATATATTTCTTATCACAGTAAATTTAACTTAAACTAAAAAAAATTCCAATATCCATAACTCGAAGTTATTAAATGGCTGCATATATTTTTAAGAAACACACATACCAAAATGACCTAATTATTGGCAATTTGGTACTTTTTTTTTTTAATCAATCCCATAAACAATTTCCATTTTTTGTGTTTCTATAGAACATATGAATGCAATTATTATTATTTGTAGAATATGAGTGGTCAACATGTAGAATGTTTAAGCATTTTTTTTTTCTTTTTGTTGGAGCTGTGAAATTAATTTTATAAACTTTAAATGAAATAGAAAAAAAGAAAATTTTTTAATTAGTCTTATGGAAATTTTTGGAGTTTTTAATTAGAAATTCATAAATTGGCTTTCAGTTGCATAATTGATTATTTCCATTAGGCAAATTGTGCAAATTTATGTCAGAATAATTATTCTATGTGCTATTTTTTAATAGAGCTATGATTAGCAAATTTTATATCAAAGTTTTGGTTGTCTTATTCTTCACTTATTCAGAGTCATTAGCAGTGTTTGTATGTAAGAACACTTAATTCTAGACGTAATTAGTTAACTCTCCCATTGACAAATCTTTGATGTTGGGCAAATAGCTATTTTGAGTCGAAAATATGCACAGAAAAAATTATTTTTCCAATTCAAACAAAAAATTTGTAGAATCAAACAATTTTTTGTCTGAAATCGGTCCTATAAACAAATTTGCATATTCAAACAATTTATTTTCATTTTGCTTACTGAAAAAAAACACTGATTTTTTCAAACATATAATTTAACTGAATCAAACAAAAAGTTTACTGAAATTCATATACTAAATTTCAAAAAAAAAAAAATTTTTTTTGCACAAGCAATGACGCGCACACAAGTAAGCAGTGTATGAAGAAGATGACGGCAGAGCAGAGCCGCCGGCTGGCTTTGAGACACATTTTTTTTGTTGGAATAATTTTTGAACGAAGTCTTATTTATACACACAACACAATGTTTTTTTCTTTATCACTCTCTGTTGCTGTATCCTTTCCTTTGCTAAAGAAGAAATGTAACCAAAAACGGCAGCAGACCGACTCGATATGTTTTTCGTCATCATTTTATTATTGTATTTGATGTATTTAACCAAACAGTTTTAAAAAATTGAATACGGGATTTTGTTTCTTGCAATGTTGTTTCTGCTATTGTTTTTCTTATAGTTGCACTTTTTTAAAGCGTCCAAAAATAGACTGTGTGTGTTTTTTGTTGTTGTTCTTACATTTCACATAAAGAAGTGTTGCTTACGATCAAATAAAAAAATGCAAAAAGATGACAACATTGAAGAGCGTTAAATATTTCGTACAAAATTATGAAAACTTGACACCAATAACGCGTTTATTATATTTTTGAAGAGTTGTCCACATTTTTGTTGGTTAAATAAAAATCAAACAAAAATATTGTTTGAATCAATAAAAAAATTTATAGAAACTAAAAAAATTTTCAAACATGCGTTTGTTTGAAAATAATTCGGCAATAATTTTTTCTGTGTGCTATTTGAGTTTTTGATTAGGGTTAATATCTCTTTAATTTGGTATCAACAATTAAAGTCTAGCACAACTGCTTCCAATTGTTATCATTTGCTCTTTATGAAATACATAAATCAATTTAATATCGTGGACAACTTTAATGGGATTATAGTGGCCATAAACGGCAACTCTACAACTATAATTTTAAACCAATATAATAAGTGGAATGCTGCTCAACGTGATATACATGTCATGCAGGTATTTCAATATTAGTGTCTACGGAAAATTCTGCGTATATTTGGTCTAAGGGTTTAAAAAACTGCTGTCGAACCCAAAAACTGATTAACAAAAAACGAAAATTTGCGTACAACTTTTTGCTTTTTGAGTTGGTTTGACAGCTACTGTTTACATTTATTGAAACAGAAGTAAAAGCAACAGTTTTGTTTTGGCTAACGACAAATGCATAAGTGGAAGAAATGGCAGTTTTTCTACTTTGACTGCAGTTTTTTTAAACGCTGTTTGGGCGCATTGCTTTCACTAACAATCCTTTATGGTCACCAACACAACAACAACCAATCCACATTGAAATAAGAAGGCACAAATAGAGATGGGTAGGTCACACGTTAAGAAAGCGTTAAACGACATCAACCGATGGGCGATTGAGTTGAACCCACAAGGCAGCAGGAGAAGTCAAATTTAAATTGAGGCTAACACGTTAAACATAAGTAAAAATGAGTTGAAAGCTCGTGCTGTAAATAGAGTAGACTGGAGCCAAATTATTCAGGCTCTCCTATGCTCTCCCCAGGAGTAAAGGGGAAAATTAAATTGCTTTCTCCGTAATATTTTCCGGGATTCCTGAGGATATATTTTTATCTTTACGCTGGATTTCCAAAATCACTTAAAACTTCAAAATTGTTTCCCACTTTCTAAGAAACTGAAAAAGTCCCTGGAAATTGCCTATTAAACGGGGGTGCTTTTTACCATGTGAGATAAGGCCATGATGGCTTCATATCTCATTCAATAGGGAGATAAGGCCTTTTTTTATTTGAATGGGAGATAAAGCCATCATGGTCTTAACTCATATTAGGAAATGGCTTTGCATAATAAAGTTTTCTGCGAGGCGGCCTGCGGCCATGCTTAGGGGTTTTTTCCCCCAGTAGGACGCGGCAGGTGGTTTCGCTGAATAAAGTTTTCCTGTGTGCTTTACAAGAATAAAAAATTTTTTTCAATGATAACTAAGGATTTTCCCTTTTACCGAATGTTTACACCATGCATTAAAATATTCTGGATCAATATGGCTTTATCTCTCATTTGCGAAAAAAAAATATGGCTATATCTCTCATTTCGCAAAATTTTAAATATGACCATACCTCTCAATGATAGGGCAATAAGGCCATTATGGCTTTATCTCCCATTAAATTGAGCAATTAAGCCATCATGGCATTATCTCGCAAGGTTTTAAAGCACCCCCCTATTAAACATATACGAGTCGCTATTAATCTTATAATATGATTACCGTTATCATAATATTGTTGAAAATATTTCCTTACTTTATATCGTACTAGCATTTAACCCGCTACTTCGTTAGCGTCTCCTTTTTCTTCTTGGACATATTTTTATGCCAAAGTTTATTTTCAAAAAAGTACCAACCACCTGTCCCTTATTTTTTTTAGCGAGCAACAATAAGTGTTAAATTTTTTGGATCTCTTTAATTTTGGATTTTTTTGGTTAGCGGAATCGATTTGGCGAGAGGACAACATTCGGTCCAAAAGTCAGCTTTTTAGCTTCAAGAGTTTAGGATGTGCGATGATGAATCCGTCAGTTACTTTACAAATTTATATTATATAGAGATGGAGAAAAATGTTGAGAAAACAGTAACAAAATTAGGAACGATTTTCACACCTTAAACGTTTGAATTTCAAAAAAGGGGCAAACCTGTTTTGTATTTTTTAGATAAGCTAAAAATGTGATACAATATTTATTTACCCTTTTACACCCCAAAAAGGTCTTCCTTCAAAAAAGTACCAGACACCTCTCCGTTTATTTTTTTAATGAACAATAATTAGTATTAAATTTTTTGTATCTCTTTTTGTTTAGGAAATATACGGTTAGCGAATTGCTGATGTTTTTTATCTCTTTTAGTTTAGGAGGTATGAGGTTCGCGGGATCGATATACATAGGTACAATTTTCACCCCTGAAACGTTCGAATTTCGAAAAAGTACCAAATTCGCATTTGTATTTTTTAGAAAAGTAACAAATGTTATTTAATTTTTATTTCTATACGTATTGGCTTAAAAGCTAGATTTACTACCTAAAACGACCGAATTTCGTTAAAGTACCAGACACCAATTTGCTTTTTTATTTAATGCACAAAAATAAATATTAAATTAAAAAAATTACCAGTTTATTTAAAAAAAAAACCCTCTTACAGATTCTCATTCACTCAGGAGCTTGCATGTTTAATTTTATGTTTCTAGATCCAATAAATACGGATATATAAAAGGTACCAGTTAAAGAACAAAATAGTACCAAAAGCCCTCTTACAGATTTTCATTCACTCAGGACCTTGCATGTTTAATTTTATGTTTCTAGGTCCAATACTAACGGAAATTCAAAAAGTACCAGTTAAAGAACAAAGAAGTACCAAAAACTTCCCTCTTATATATTCTTATCCACTTAGGGCATTGCATCTTGAATTTTATGTTTCTAAGTCCAATAATAACGGATATTCAAAATAACTAAAAAGTACCTATAAGCGCTTTTAGAGATTCTCATTCACTCAGGACCATGCACGTTTAATTTTATTTTCATTAGACCAACATTAGCGAAAATTTAAAAAAAGGACCAGTTAAAAAATGTAAAAGCACCAAAAAGATCTCTCTAACAGATTGTCATTCACTCAAGACCTTCCATGTTTAATTGCATGTTTCTGGGTCCAATACTAACGGAAATTCAAAAAGTACCAGCTAACGAATAAAAAAGTACCAATAAGATCCCACTTAAAGATTCTCATTTACACAGTATCGTGCATGTTTAATTTTATGTTTCTAGGTCCAATACTGACGGAAATTCAAAAAGTACCAGTAAATGAACAAAAAAGTACCAAAAACTTTCCTCTTAGATTCTTATCCACCCAGGACCTTGCATGTTTAATTTTATCTGTCTATGTCCAATACCAACGGAAATTCAAAAAATACCAGTCCAAGATTAAAAAAGTACCAAAAAGTTCACTCTTATAGATTCTCATCCATCCAGGGCATTGCATATTGAATTGTATGTTTCTAGGTCCAATACTAACAGAAATTCAAAAAGTACCAGTTAATGAACAAAAAAGTACCAAAAAGTTCCCTCTTATAGATTTTCATCCATTCAGGACATTGCATGTTTAATTTTATTTTTATAGGTTCAATACTAACGGAAATTCAAAAAGTACCAGTTAATTAACAGAAAAGTACCAAAAACTTCCCCTTATGGATTCTTAACCACTCAGGACATTTCATTTTGAATTTTATGTTTCTAAGTCCAATATTAACGTAAATTCAAAAAGTACCAGTTAATGAACAAAAAAGTACCAAAAAGTTCCCTCTTATAGATTCTCATCCATTCGGGACATTGCATGTTTAATTTTATTTTTATAGGTCCAATACTAACGGAAATTCAAAAAGTACCAGTTAATTAACAGAAAAGTACCAAAAACTGCCCCTTATGGATTCTTATCCATTCCGGACATTGCATGATGAATCTTATGTTTTTAGGTCCAACATAAACGATAATTTAAAAAATACCAGTTGTTGAACCAAAAAGTTAAGTAAAATATCAAATTTCTCGTATTTCCCCTTTTTGGTACTATTTTCCCCCCATTAAAGTATAAAAAATTTCAGTATAATAGTGGCAGCCCATAATTTAGTACGAATATTTCAATAAATGGAGAAAAATGTTTTTTAAAAAAAGTACCAAAAATAGTTACGATTTTTACCCCTTAAATGTTCGAATTTCGAAAAAGTACCAAATTTAAATTCGTATATTTTTGTTAGGTTTCGAATGTGGTATTAACTTTGTTTCTATGTTTATTGGTTCAAAAGATAGATGGGGTGTCAAAAAAGTACTAAAATTCAGATATTACCCGTTTACTCCCAAATAGGGCCGAATTTCAAAAAAGTACCAGACACCTGTCCGCTTATTTTTCTAAAGAACAACGATAGGTATTAAATTTTTTTTGTATCTCTTTTAGTTTTGGAGATATAAGGTTACCGAATTTACCCGTTTTTACCCTTTTTTACCCCCTAAACATTCGAATTTCCAAAAATCCCGTCTTAGTGGATCGATTTGGGGAGTGACCAATCTCTGGTCCAAATTTCAAGTGTCTAGCTTCAGGCGTTTAGGCTGTGCGATGATGAATCAGTGAGTCAGTGAGTCAGTCAGTCAGTGAGTCAGTAACGTTACAATTTTATATATATAGATAATTGTAGGTTTGTATGTTTCTATTCGAATAATTACACTGCACAACAAAATGGAGCTTTTTAAAAGTTTCTTAAATAAGTCTACACAAAAATCTTTTTAAGCTGAGTAGGGTTAAATTATTGAATATGTCACGATATCTCACTGTTATTGCAAGGATATAACAATTCTTTTGTTTTTAGTTTAGTCCTTAAAACTTTTTTTATCTTAAATATTCCGAAATAAAAATAACAGTTCCTTTTGTATTTTTGTCCGCCTATTACGAATATTACATTAGTTTTTGTCTACCACCTCTTGTTTTAGAGAAATCAATAAGTTTTTTATTGATTTCAAGTTATTTTTTCTTTGGGTGAATAGATGGGTTTTGTCATAAATAACACTGCTTTACAAATTTTTAATTTGGAAATGTACCAAGAACGCCTTATGCCTAGATAAGTTAATTGGGGCCGCCTGAAAACGAAAAACGCTGTAATTTTTTTTCCTAAGTACCGTTTTTTAGATAACGGTACTTTTGTGTTTTTCGGTGTATGATCCCACTCAAACCCTTGTGGAGCCCAACCGAAAACTCCGACATTGTTGGAAAGGTTATTGAATGCCTTTTGCGTCGATATGCTGAAAATTTCTATCTGATAAGAAATGGCCGAGTTATAACACCTCAAAGTTCAAAATTTGCCTATTTTTTACGTTTATTTTCAAAATTTTTCATTTTCATTTCGTTTTTATTTTTCTACGTTATATTAAACATCTGGAATGTTTAATTTTTTAACCAAATAGTATATTTAATTAATCCATCAGTTTTAACGTATATAAAAAAACGGAGTTTTATATGAGATGAAAATATTGTCGTTCCACAAAATCCTTAATAAAAACTTTATTTTATTACTTTGAGGTGCCATAACTCAGCCATTTCTTATCAGATAGAAATTTTCAGCATATCGACGGAAAAGGCATTCAATAACCTTTCCAACAATGTGCCACTTGTTTCGGTTGGGCTCCACAAGGGTTCGACTGGGACCATACACCGAAAAACACAAAAGAACCGTTATCTAAAAAACGGTACTAAGGGAAAATAATTACAGCGTTTTTCGTGTTCAAGAGGTCGCAATTAACTTCTCTAGGCATGGGGCGTTCTTGGTATTTTTTGGCTGTAAACCAGTGTAATTTATAGGATATTTTGGATTATAAACCAGAGCTGAATGTGTTTGGCGGTGGGATTTTTCATTTGGCTACTGGTGACATGATTTTGGCGATTTTTGATATAACTGGCTATTTACTTGGCAATTTTTACTATTTATATTATTTCAGATTTTTTTTTAACAGTTTGTAAATTTTTGGCAACTTTTATTCACATGATTTTTGTTTTGCTTTTATTTCAAGTGAATTTTATATTCAGCCACTATTTAATTCTAATAATATGTATGCAGGTAAAAACACCAGTAATGAAGTCGATGAGGCCGAAGTGTACGATCTTATAGACTAGTGTATTTAATTTTAGTTTTTATAACTGAATATATCGAGCCCAGATAGTAAAAATGATGTAACCAACAACATTTTAGATTTTTGTTTTTTGATGAAAATCGATCATTTTTGATAAGTAGTTTTTGTATTAAATCATTACTGGCGATGAAAAATGAATCCTTTGCGACAAACCGAAGCGCTAGAGTTCATATGCAGAGCCCGGTTAACCAGTCGAGTCTACGCCAGGAGCTTATACCTATTGTGCCAAGTTGCTATGATTTTGATAAGACTGGAATGGTCCCATCTGTCATAAATAGCTACAATTGAACGAACAAGGAACTTGTACTAAAGCTAACGGATTAGTTTGAAGCAAGCACAGGCCGATAAATGCTCGGAATATGCGACGAGGGCCCTGTTTCTCAAAACTACAAGTTACACATCTACAAGTGAAATATATTTTAAACAAAAATTGGTGTTTTTTTAAAGTATTTTACTTGTACATTTTTAACTTGTAGTTTTGATAAACATAAAGCCCTAATATTCCACAAAGAAATGAAAAGTTTTGTTTAATCCGGCTTTTAGGTACGACTTTGTCCCATCTAATCACCATTTATTTCGATTGACGCAGAGCGATCTAGCTGGAGTACATTGCTACACCCAGAGAAAAAAACATGTTTAGATATGGTTACCTCCCACTATTTTGAATTATGCGTATATTTAAGTAAATAAAGGACATATATATATATATATGTTTAATTTAACCATATTATTGTCACCAGCTACAATAATATGGTTACAAAAGTCCTCCATCAGGAAGCCACAACCATATTATGGTTGCCTCTGAACATGTTATAGTTAATAATAACTAAAATATGTTAAACACTTATAATAGTTTTCAACCACAGCATGTTGCTCTTGGAAAATATGAAAATACTATTGTTAATTTTAAAACAAATTATTTAACCATAACATGTTAAGAGACAACCATAATATGGTTGTGGCTGCTTGATGGAGGACTAATTTAACTATAATATGGTTGCCGGTTACAATAATATGGCTAAATTAAACATAATTTGTTTAAAATTTTCTGTTAAAATAGTTTTGTTCGGGGTGACCATATTTTAACATGTTTTTTTCTGCGTGTATTCAGGGTATCCGAAATTGGCTTAATTCGTTCTTGATCATATGTTTGGCAAAATAGATGGAAAAATGGCATACAAATTAATACTGTGCTAATGTTTCACAGAATGGAACCTTCTAACGGACATAGGCTATATAATATTCCACTAAAGTGTTAAGGATAGGGTACAGGGAAGCTTCATCTCCTATTCTTACCTCACTCATATCTCTAAAACAAAAAGAGACAGAAAAAACCCTAATTCTTTTCGTTTTTCTTTAGAAAAATAAGCGGAAAGATGTGTGCTACTTTTTTGAAATTCGGGCGTTTTAAAATTCGTAACTACTGTTGGTACTTTTTTTTACAAATTATTTTTCTCCGTTCTTTGGCATATACGTATTAAACAACAACAACATCGATATTTTCGATACTTCAATGGGGAGAAAAAAGTACCAAAAAGGGGAAATAAGGAATAGTAAATTTCTTTCTTTAGCTTTTTGGCTATACAACTGGTACTTTTTAAATTGCCGTTAATATTGGACCAAGAAACATAACATGCAATACCTTGAGAGATCGACCCTATAGGGGAACTTTTGTGGTCTTTATATAAATATGAATATACGTTAGTATTGGACCTAGAAACATCAAATTAAACGTGCAAAGTCCTTAGTGAATGAGAATCTGTAAGAGGGATTTGTTTGGTACTTTGTATTTCTCTAACTAGTACAAACTTGGCCGCTAAATATACGAGATCAATTAAAGCAATAGTTTCCGTACCCAAAAGCAAAAGGAAGACATTTTAACATAAGTATGCTATTCATCGTCGATACCGCTTCCAGTCTATCTCTCCGCTCGACCATCCCTTCACCGAATGCGAAAGCGACCAATAGGGGACATACAGAGAATTTATGCCACTCACACGATATCTAACCAATTTCGATTTATATTTGTATATATATGTAGATCAGCGTAATTAAAATACACAGGGTTTTTATGTTTTTCAAAGCTGGGAATATCAAGGGACATACGACTTATGCAGATCGATCTGCACACAATAACAATATTTCAAACGATAAAGACAAAGCAAATATATTTAATAAATATTTTATAGTCTATGGAAAAATTAAAACTTAAAATTCAATCAAATCCAAGATATGATTGTAACGCGCTCAGATCTCTGCAATATAATGGCAATATTCTTAAATTCCAGCACACTAATGTTATTGAGGTTTATAATTTAGTTTCACAATTGGATATAAACAAAACCCCTGGAAGTGACTCTATAACAACGAAGTGTCTTGTCAAATGTCTTTATCAAGAATCTTTAATTCTTCAATAGACCATGCAATATATCCAGATGCACTTAAAACACATAAAGTAATTCCAATACCTAAAGAAAATATCTGTAATGAAGTTAATAAGTTTAGACCCATCGCTGTGATATCAGCAATTGATAAAATATTCGA
This sequence comes from Pollenia angustigena, assembly GCA_930367215.1. NCBI lineage: Eukaryota > Metazoa > Arthropoda > Insecta > Diptera > Polleniidae > Pollenia > Pollenia angustigena. The sequence continues at coordinate 178,147,190 of OV884058.1, read as the reverse complement.
AAAAATTTTGTACAGCCAAATGTCCACGTTTCTTGAAAATGAAAATTTGATTTATCCTAACCAATACGGATTCAAAAAAGGTTGTGGTACGGATGAGGCTGTTATAAATGTTGTCAGTTTTATATGTAACAGTTTAGATAATGGTTTTGCAGGCGTAGAAGGAATGTTTTATGACTTTTCAAAGGCTTTTGATCTTGTTGAACATTCTATTTTTCTGAAAAAGTTACGATATTATGGATTGAGAGGAAGAGAAAGTTATTTGATAAATCGTAAACAATTTGTACAGGGATGCTGCTTTCATTTTTAAATATGCACGTTTAAATAAGCTTGTACTCAACCCAAATGAAACAAAATTTATACGCTTTATGCCCAGACCAAACCAAAGGAGTAGTTTAACCATATTTCTTGAAGGTCAACCTACTTTAGAAGTGAATTCCTTGAAATATTTGGGTATTTGTCTTCAAAGTAATATTTCGTGGAATAATCATATACAATATTTGAGATCTAAAATTGCCCCAGCGCTTGGAATGTTATTTAAGTTAAAACACTGTCTTAATATTGAAACAAAGTTATTAATTAATCAGTCGTTAGTACAGAGTCATCTGCATTACTTAACTCTCGTATATGGTTTTCGAAAAAATACTTTAAGGACGTTACAAGTACTTCAAAACAAATCACTGAAAGTTGTTTACAATCTCCCCATTATGTATTCTACATTGTTGCTGGACAAAGATGTTGTAAAAAATATATTACCAATATATGGATTATTTAAAATGCAATTGCTGATTTACGTTTACAAAGTACCACTTAGAATCGGTCAGCACACAATAAATTTAAGATGAAATTGATATGCTTCTTGTATAATTCTAATACCTAATAAACGTTTTATTTGTTTAATTAATTTAAGTTGATTAATTTTTATGTATGTATTTTAACTACTAGTCTTAATTATTGCCAGTATGTCTCTTTAATGCCCTAGAGGCGCTGAGACTTTGAATATTGTATGAATTTAAAAAAGAACAATTTTGTTTTAATAAAACCTTATAAAACCTTATAAAAACCTTATTAAACACTAACCCCCGTATTTATAAACGATTATTAAATTTAACAAACGTTTATTAAGGAGAATTTTCATACAAAATTTGTTTTGTAAACCTTAATTAAGATTAAAAAATTTTTATAAATACAGGCGACAGGCTTTATAAATTGCTTTATACTTTGTAAAATATAAAAAAAGCAAGCGATAAAATCCAATTTAATCAATGATTTTGACTCTTATTTTTAAGAGAGATTTAAAGGTAAGAATTATAAAGGTCTTCTATACAAAAACCGAACAGGAAATCTATTACCAATTTTATGGAATTAAGTTTTCGATCAGTCCTCTTTGAAATTCCACTGAACACACAACTTTTCTTTTTATCACCAACTTTTAACTCTTCACTTTTGAACTTTTTCCATAAAAAACTTTATTGTTTATAACCCCTTTAATTTCTGCTGCTTAATTTTATTTACTAAGTTTACAACCTCCCTCTTTATGTTATTTACTTAAAAATATTCCAAATAAGTTTTTACATCATTTCATTTTAATTACTTCAACAACTTATTTTTTATTTTATAACGGCACAAATTACCCATCAAATTCAAATACTTCTTCAATTATGCAGGGGACTTTGTAGAAATTTTGTTTTACGACTTGACAATTATAATTCATTTACAAGAAATTCTTATAAGAAAATAAAAATTAAAAAAGAAATACCAATAAAATCACAAGAACAAAATGAAACCCACACTCTCATACACATTAAGCTTAAACAGTTTTCAAGGGAAGTTAATTTGTTTGTAGTCCAACTGTGGATGATTTAAAATTTAACATTCTTTAAAGCTCTTTTTGTTTTGAAGTCAATTAAAAGTAAATAAATTATTATTTTTTTTATACTCTTTAGTTAAAACAATGGTCTACCATTCATTCGTACATTCGGACTAACGAATACTTGTAATAATGAAACAATTTCGTAGGATCCCTGTTTTATGTTCATGTTCACATATTCATGTCCCATGTCCGGGACAATAAACAATATTATTTAATTTATGTTCTATGTATGTATGTGGAGTAGACGAACTGTTGGTCTGTTTTATTTTGTAATAAATTAATAAATTTTCTTTAAGCATTTAAAAAATTAAATACGGAAAGATTTTTATAAAAAAGAAACACATAAATTTAAACACATCATTTTGCATTAAGGTATATAAAGGTTAATTTTTACCATTTATTTCTATCGATTATAAATTATAAAATTGATGAACATGGAAGCAAATAGTACAAAAATTGCGTTTTTAGATACTTTTAACCAAAATTTTTAACCTTAATTATTTTGAAAACAAGAGCTTAACTCATAAAACGATTAACACGTCTGGGTTCAGCGTACTTAAATTAGGTTTACCCGCCAATTCTTTCATTATTATTATCGCTAAAAGCTTCTAAGTAAAAGTGGTACTCCCTGATCTGTGTATTAACTAAATGAAAATTGGACAGTATTAGCTGTGGGAATTATTCACATGAATATTTGATCTAAGGCCAACTCCATATAAATATATATGTATATATACAGGGTAGTTAAATTAATGTAATGAATGTGAAGCACACCTAAACGTCAAGTTTTTTTCTGCATTTCATTTGACATTTCTCAATTTCAGACTAACTCTGTATGAGATGTTAAAACACCAGTCAATGCTCGTACAGCTCATACGGCAGAAAATATTGCTGTTGTTCGCGATAGTGTGGCTGAAGAGCCGTCCACCTCAACTCGTCGTCGTGCCTAACAATTACAACTCGCACGCTCGTCGTTGATGAAAATTATGCACAAAGACTTGCACTTACTTACACGCTTACAAGGTGCATTTGACTCAAGAATTCCAAACGTCGTCAATGGTCAAAATGGTGGCAAGAAGTGGCAACAGTGGATGATCAATTTTTGACAAAAGCCATCTACAGCGATGTGGCACATTTTCATCTCAGTGGATTCGTCAATAAGCAGAATTGCCGTGCCAAGAGTGATTGTCGAAAAAACAATGCACCTACAAAGAGTGACTGTTTGGTGCGGTTTATGGGCTGGCGGCATAATCAGATCGTATTTTTTCCAAAATGAAGCCGGTCAGGCACGTACTGTGAATGGTGTTCGCTATCGTGAGATGATAACGAACTTTTTATGGCCCGAATTGGAAGATATGTATGTACTCGATATGTGGTTTCAACAGGATGTTGATACTTGCTACACAGCTAACGAAACAATGGCTCTTTTGCGCGACAAATTCCATGGCCGTGTTATCGCACGTGGTGGCGATGTTAATTGGCCGCCAAGATCATCTGATTTGACACCGTTGGACTTCTTTCTTTGGGGTTATTTGAAAGAAAATGTGTACGTCGCTAAGCCAGCAACAATTCAAGAGCTAAAGGATGAGATAATTCGGCACATTAACGGCATAGAACAGTGTTGAAAAATTCAGTACTTTGGAACTTTTTTCAGTACTTTTTCATATTAAAATTTCCGCAGTACTCCCGCGTTGTTTTTAGTACTTTTTATCCTTTGAGCTTTTTGACTCTTAACTTTTTAACTGTGATGTGGTCATGCAATGTTAAGGAAATCGTTTTATTCGACAATTTGCGAAATATTATGAACTAATTTTTGTTTTGAACATAAGACCTTAAAAGTAATAATCAGCTTCACTCCAGAAAATATTGTTTCCGGAAAAGCCAATAGCATAATACTGATGTTATTAATGTTATTTCCTAACAATAAAGAAAACTATAATAATATTAATTCTCCATTCCGTGTTCAAGGGGATCTTTCAAAGCTGAATATATTTAAAATTCTTTGAAAAATGTAGCCAATATTATGAACGAAACTAATGTTTGCTGACATTTCACATATTGCTTTTGGTATTTTATTAATACCACATGTCTGAGCCTCAATTGAATTACAATAATATTGTAAATGGATGGGGCGCTTGACGCTTATGTATAACAGAAATATAATTTACATGTGTACTTCAAATATAAATATTGTTTGCTATTAAATACTTATTTAGATAAATGAATTCCAATAAAATACTTTTTGTTCCTTTTATTTTCATAAATTTTTGGTTTTTTTTTCCAACAAAAAGTACCATTTGGTGAGAAAAATACTCTATTAGTTGAAGTTCAGTACCATTTCAAAATTTCAATTTTGCAATACTGGCATAGAATCATCGGATAAAGGTGTGCCGTCGAGGTTGCGGCGTAATTCCGTGCATAATTGAGCCATACAAATATTATCATAATTTGATATTCTTTAATTAGGCTTGAGTTCATCAAATTTAATTTTTCATTAAATTATTTTCACTGAGGGAAGGAATCTTACAACTTGGAATTTTTATTAAAATTTATTGATAATTTTTCTTGGCTGAGCTGGGATTGAAGCGAAGCTCTATGCTTGTCTGCAGCCTCGGCGCTTATAGATTGGCTCGCTACCAGCTAGCCTACCGGGGCACTCTAATAATAAAAAGAAATGACAGTAATTTTCTAAATACTTTGTGGTTCTTTCAAAATCACTACTGTTTAGAAATTTCCCGTTGTATTGTATTTTTCACCCCCTTAACTAATCCCGCGAAGCTCTTCGCTTGTATGCAGGAGACCAGAGTCTCTGGCGGCAATCGAACCCGCAGCTAGCCTCTCGGAGCACTCAAGGCAGTTGGTGATGAAGACTTCTAGAGCATGGCCAGCAGAACTGGCAGCATTTCATTTTTCACAGCCATACAAAAGAAAACATTTTACGTTTAAGTTGAAGATTTTCAGTGTGGTTCTTTGTGATGTAATTGAAGATTTTCAAACGTTGGTAAACATACCAAATGCTTGCCTTGCCTTTCTAATGATTCAGAAATATCGGCACTGTAGCCTTCCTGTAACCTTTTCAAGTTGTACTCCCTTGATATAAAGAGGGGAGTTATTTTGATTAAAAATTTGCATTACTTTCGTTTTGCTTATGTTTATTTTCAAACACAGCATTGGAGGCGTGTGCGACGATCATGCGTAATTTATTTTCCATTACAGCAAACGAATGTGTTAACAGACATTTACAGTCGGCATAGTCAAGGTCCTCAGCTCCATTTGGAAGGCCACATGTTTCTTGAAGCTGTAGCTTGCTGCATAATGACATCCATTGAAGAAAAGTGGTGATAGGAAACAACCCTGGCGAACTCCTTTAACCCTTTCGCACCTATTGGGACATATGTATCCCACTGAATGTTCCCAGAGTCCTAGTATTGAAGTTTTTCACTTTAAATGGTTCAAAACTCTCCCATTTAGTTATTTAGACGTTTAAGTACAAATATCAAACAAAGTTTTGCTTATTATCATAACACGTGTTGGTTGGAGAAGTTTTTTGATCAGTTATCCAAAATGTATGAACTAGACCGTAAATCACAGAAATAGTGGAATAAAGTTTTCATAGGTTGGTGATGTCAGCTGTAAATTCGTGGATCATATCTATGAATTTACAACGTTAAAAGAAAACAATTTCTTTATTTTGTATACCCTTTTTTATATGTTTACGACTAATGGGACTTATATGTCCCATGCCAAACTCCTGATGGGACATATATGTCCCACCCCAAGCCTCTTCCCTGGGTAGGGGTACTCAAAAAACAGATAAATATTAGTTTAGTATGCACATCTTTGTAAAAATATTGCATTTTAAAAGCTTGAAACTAACTAATCGTCTCCCGTGCCGAAAGGGTTAACTCTATTTTGAAGGCCACATGTTTCTTGATGCTGTAGCTTACTGCATAATGACATCCATTGAAGAAAAGTGGTGATAGGATACAACCCTGGCGAACTCCTTTGCAGATATTTATTTTGGCAGATCGTTCGTCCTCATGCAGGATTCTACATGTTGCCTTAGCGTACATTGATTTGATGATATAAGTCCGATTTCTGGTACCCTTTTACAAGCTAAGATAAAGAGGAAATACAGTGGTGACCTCCATATAAAGGACTGCTTAACCTTTGTTCTAAAATTGTTTACATGGTCAACATAGGACCTTCCACCGCAGAACCCAGCTTGCTCATTCCTTATACTGGGTAAAATTATATCATAGAGCCTTCTTTTTATAATATGGGCAGAAACTTTGATCAGTATATATAAGAACAGTGCTGACCAGCTCCATGGTTGCTCTTAACCTCTGGGTGATAAACAATGCGTTTATCAACGGGCCCCGTGTTCGATCAGGACCAACACACCAAGGTAGCAATTTAATTGCCTAGTCCGGCAAGATTATACATTCGACCTTTGTTGAGAAGCTGGAGCTATCTTACCTCCGCTGCTTCTAGAAAAATGCTAGCAGCATATGTTGAATAGCAACAGCACCTAGGCATAATCCTCCCTCAACTCAAATGCTCCCACAAGTGGTGTATAATTAGCCCTTTATTGGGATATCCCTTTCCGATATTGTAGAAAAAACACCACGTGATTCCTAAAAGTATATTTAAACGGAAAAGCGAAACTTGCGTAAAAACAATCTCCCTGAAAACAGAAGGAATTTTGCTCAAGAAGCTTACTAACGGAAGCTTCGACTAATAGTCAGTCCGGTGCCGTGCCACCGGGGGCTAGTGACTCCTCTCTGGTCAACCTCAATCGCAAAGACCTTTTGGATTTTTTCGAAGTCCCAGGTATTGAGTGCACATGATTTCCTCAGAATATGTAACAGCTGAAGGCGAAATATCCATAAATGATCACTACAAAGAATCAAATTAAGAATAAAAAGTTCATCTCAACTAACTTAGCTGAAAAATTTTAGGTCATATTTACTTCGGCCCAAAACTGTTTTCAAGCCACTCGTTATAGTTTCAAGGCTAAAAATTATTACAAATAAAATCTGATAGTAAAAGTTTATATGTATACATTTCAATTATGTATATGCAAAAATATTTTATTTGTTAATTAATTTCAAAATGTAAATAACAAAATTTGTCAAACAATCACCCACAAACAATTAAATAAAAATTAAATTTAAAAAAACTGTTCAGACCATTTTAATTAAACAAGTTGACACAATAAACAAAACAAAAAGACATACAAATATTTAGCAAATGAAAAAATTTATTAAAAAAAATTAAGAAGCGTGAAAAATAAAGACGTACAACACGAATTATGTGGCACGTTACGCGCATTAACATGGTTACGAAAGAAAGACAATAAAAAGCACCCGATTCGTTTAAATGTTGCAACATCTGGCAACAATGTTCAGCACATAACGGATTGTTTGCAACAATAAACTCTGTTAAAGTGAAAATTTTTAATTCAAGGAAGTGTCTTTACGAAGAATTCTACTTTTCTACTTTTCATTTTTCATCAGACAGGTTAGATACCTGGCAACAATGTTAAGCTCATAAGGGGTTATTTTGTTTTTACAACAGGATAGTTTTTTATTTTGTCGCAGGGGAATGATGTTTCATAATTTTGTAAGAAGAAAAGTGCTGCTGGTCATTAGTTAGACAAAGTTTCCATATATTCTTTTGGAGTTGATGGCGAACATGCTCTCATTAAAACCACTTATATAGATTTGTTTACGTCAACAGTGGGCAAAGCACACATACTATGATAAATTCTTTTCTATGTGCATTGGGGTGGTTGTTACCCAGTTGGCCAGATTGCCGTTGACGACATTGTCGTCAATGATGTATGCACGACGTGTCTCCTATTGTTTAGGTTTTCTAGAAGACAATTTACAGAAAATTGTCGTGCACGACAACCTGAGCGACGTTGACTTGTAAGTTGTCTTCTATTTAGCTTTATATGGGACAGTATGAGCGGCTTTGTCTTATAAGTTATCCTCTATTAAACTCTATGTGGGACAGTATGAGCTAAACTGTCTTGTATAAAAGCTACTGACGACAAAGTTTTCTTGAATGCTATTCAATCACTTGCTTGGTTTTCATAAAAGTCTCACATTCTTTTTTTTAATTGTTGATTTAAATACCTACAAAAAATTTACAAATTAGTTCTAAACAGTAAAACCAAAAATGATGATGAAATTATTCGCGGGCTGGAAAATGGATTACATGCAGTTAGTTCTTCACTGTCAACTTTAGGATTGCTTATAGGAGTCGAATATAAAACATATAATAGAAATTAAAATTCCAACTATACTAAAAACCTGTCTGAATTAGATAATGATAAAGTAGGCGACAATGTCTTTCTTTGTGTCGTGCACGATTTTCGCGACACTTGTTCGAAAATGTTGTTGACGATTTGTTCCCGCTGTCCCTCACATGTCGTGCAGGCATTAACATTGTCGTGCATCCGTCTTTAAGGATGTCTTAAAGACGTGGCCAACTAGGTAACTGTATGGAGCATATTTGTTTTCTATTTTTTCATGCTCAATCGTTTTCTATCTGTTGTCACTGCGTTTAGCAGTGCAGTTGGCTCTAATTTGGTGCGATACAAGATTTTTCAAGTATTTAATTGAGTATGTGAACATAGCTTTAACTGATGGTGCATTGAAGTCTTTGCGAATGTTCAAGTTTTTACATACCTCGAAGCGGACGTGATGATTCGAAGAATTTCGTTTTGGCACCTTTAAATTTTCTCTTTGTTGGAGAACGAGGCACTGTCCCATAACTGGATAGATATTATTACACCATATTGTCTTTAAGATAGAGCTGTAAAGTAGGATTTTAAAATCTAAACTAAGGACCCAATTTCTTTTAGTTTCGTTTAAGTATCAAGTTCTCAAAAATTGCATTAAACATTAAAGGGATTTTTTTTATTGCTATGCCGATAGCTCGATGTGCCTTTTTTAATTTTTGTCAATACCAGGTGGTTAACTAAGGACTTAAATCCGGAATAACCTTCTCAATTTGACAACTTGACTTGGTATCGTTTCGCAAATTATGGGGAAATAAATTTTTTAAATGTTCAACAAACAAGTTTGCTTATCGTAATTCTTATTGGCTTAACAGTTTTACTTGTTTAATATCTTTAGCTTTTCTAAAATCTTTGGATGAAGTTTCCTTACGATCTGGCCTAAGCAGCCATTGAAATGAGCATAGGAATAGCCTATCCCATCAACAATAAATTTCATTGTTTTTTATCAATGACAAAAATTGGGAATTAAGCACGACTTACAAAATCTTACAAGTTTCCGTTTTCAACATAATTTCTTACCTTACATCCATTTGAGTTTCGCAAGGGGCCTTAGAAAAACCTTGCCTTTTAAGATTTTTAGCTGCACGTCGTAGTTAGGTTGTGAAAATCCATCAAGTTATTAAAGATACCATTCCAGTGATGTAGTTTTTCGGGTCTAAAGTAAGTTTCCAACTTTTTGGTGTATTCTTTCAGGAAAATTCTAAGCTAAGGGGAAGTTGTCATTCTTTTCGAACTCTTCTTTTTCAACCAAGAGTCGCTCGACATCTGCAAAATATATATTGTTATATCTGATTTGTTTGGAGGCTATGAAGGAATGTTCAACAGCTTGTTTGAGATTTCTTTCAATATTGGCAATAGAGATGTCTATATCTTCTGGCGATATATTTGCCGTGCAGTGGGTACTGATATATTTGTTGCAGTTTAGCCAATTTATCCCTGGGCCAGCTGTTGCTAAATCAGCAGTTTCAGAGGGTTCACTATAATCACTATACACCCAGAGAAAAAACATGCCTAAATATGGTTACCTCCAACAAAACAATTATTCCAAAAAAAATTTTTACATATTTTGTTTAATTTAACCATATTATTATCACCGCCAAGCATATTATGGTTAAATTACTCTTTCATCAAGACGCCACAACCATGTTATGGTTGCCTCCGACCATGTAATGATTAATAATAACTGCAATATGCTTAACACTTATAATTGCATGGTTGATTTTCAACCATAGCATGTTGATCTTGGAAAAAAGGAAAATACTATTGTTAATTTAAAAACAAATAATTTCCATATTAAACCATAACATGTTTAGAGACAACCATAATGTGGCTGTGGCTTCGTGATGGAGGACTAATTTAAGCATAATATAGTTGCTGGTGACAATAATATGGTTAAATTAACAATCAAATGTTTAAAAAGTTTCGAAAAAATTTTTTTCGTTGAAATTGAAAAATGTTATTTCTCTGCGTGTAGTGGGTGTGTGAACAAAAGATAATTCAACGGAAGCTTCTACATATGTAATTAGTTTCCATCGGGATGTCTTTAACCACGCCAAAATCGATAACATCAAAAATGTTTTGCTGATCACTAAGCCAGTATGTTTATCACAAAGGAACCACTAAAGCTGAAGGTCCACACCATGCGTAGATGCGTATGATTCTTTTTGTGCATTTTATGCGTTTCTAAATTCAAGTTACATGCAATGCGTTTTATGCGCCAAATTGGTTTTTTTTTATCAGCTGTTGTGCTAATATGTTTAACAATTAAAAACAATTTTGCAAGAAATGGAGAGTGTAATTCATATTTTAATAGAATTTATTTAATAGAATTCATAGGGGAATAAGCTTTTATTATAAAAATATTCGTGATTTTTCACGGTATCAATAAGTTTCCAATTCATGGAATTTGTTAAAAAAAAATAATTAACACAACAAAGATGACAATCAGTAATCGATAACTAGAATGGCAAATTTTGTTCGTGGTAAAATTGTGCTAAAAATTCATTAAAAATTGAATTTTATTTACATTGAAGAAATTTAGGCCCTATTAGCTTGACAAAAATAATATTCATAAATTCATTTTAATGTATTTTATTCTCTAAAGTTTATAAGTTTATACAATCTTTATTACGAAAGCTTTTTCTCTTATTACCAACCTTTTTTTAATGCAAAAACATAGTAAAAAGTAATCCACCACACAAACATATTTATCGATAACATTCAAAATAAAATAAGATTTGTCATCCATGGCCATCAATAACAGCTGACTTTTTTTCACCACACATGCGACGGATACAAAAGTAGAAAGTAAACCTACTTTCATGCGTTGATGCGTCTATGCATTCTCTGCATTTTGTTGTGTAACTTGTCATATACCATTACACTGATTCAACTTTTTGTCAAATGCATAAAAAGGACAGACGCATAAACGCATGGTGTGGACCTTCAGCTTAAAGGACCCAAGTAAGCTGTCTCTCGATGGCTGCCCATGAAAGCCAGTATGTTGGTTGTCCACTCGCTATCACATTTACGGTCAATTTCACCAAGTTCAGTTAAAACTTACTTTAACTTCCAGTTAACAATATGTTTTTGACAGTTATAACTGATAGTTAATTATAACTGTGCTTGATGAAATTGGTCGTTTGTTTTAGAAATTATATCAAATAAAAATGTACCTTTCGGTGAACTTATAATATTTATGATATTTGTTTTCTGTTATTGCGAATCTAAATGGGCAGTTAATTTATGAAATTACAGGGCTTCGATTAATATATTTTTTTTTGTGTCCATTTTTTTTTATCAAGTTTTTTGTCTAAAACTTAAAAAAATCTAATACGCCTTTTCTAAATTAAAGTAACGATATGTTTCTGTCTCAGCGTGAACTTAAATTTCCTGAAAGAACCGTGAAGCGAAGTGAAAAGATTAAATAATGTTTGTAGTCAGGGCTGCCAAATAAATTTGTGACAAAATCTTCAATTTCCTGAGAAAAAATCGTCTTTCTCGTTTTGTAATATCGTCAAAAAAATCGGAAAACTCAAAATTTAGTTTTTTTTTTAACAATTTTTGTTCGATTTTTATAAAAACACAACAATCAAGCAAAACAAGCAAACAAAAACATAACTAATTCATACCAAGCTAGAATTTTTAACCGTGGAAGAGCTACTGCACAGAAAAAATAAAAAACCAACTTCAATTAACGTATTTGTTAGAAATTTGTACTATCAATTAAATTCCGTACTGATTTTCCGCCAGCAAACAAATTGATCATATCAATTAACACATTTGTAAGTTTGAGCTTTTCTTGCTGTTCAGTTTCAATCAATAGGTTTAATTGAAATTTGACCACAAGCAAAAGAGGCTAAATAAAACGTAAGTAATCAACACAGTTTATTGAAACAATTAAAAAATTGTTTGAAAAGTTTAAATATTTTTTATATTTTTTATATTTTTTTTCATATTTGCAAATATACACACAATCATTATAATTTGTATTTTCAATTAAGGGAAATTAATTGGAACAATTAAAAAAATTGTTTGAAACAATTAAAAAAATTGTTTGAAACAGCATTATTGAATTAATTGAAAAAATTTTGGCGATCGTCGACGGGCGTAATTTTACATCGTAGAAGATTCCTCACATAGAAAAAGCTGTAACAAAAGCTGATTCCTCTGTGAGATTCTTCCATAAAACAGAGAAAGACGCTTACTTTAATCATTATGGGAACAGTCTGAGATGTAGATTATCTAACGAGTCTTAGAAAAAGCATGTCAAGAATCGTATAAGACTCATGTAGATATTATCTGAGAACTCGTGATATGCTTGCCGTACAATTGCTGAAAACATTTAAAGATTTTCTTAAGACTTGCATGTTAAACATTTCAAGATTAAAAAACGAAAGCGCAGAAAATTTATAAAAAAGTCCTCATACTCGAATTTAAGGTTTTGGTACGATTTTTAAAACAGTTGTGAAGGGTGTATAAGATTTGATGCAGACGTATGCATTTACCTTGTTGTTTTATTTAAATTGAGTCGACTCAAATGTTTGGATCCCTTTAAGAAATGCATTAAAAAATCACGCCCACCGTGAATAAAATTGAAAAGCAAAAGCATAATGCAAAAATTTAACAGTTTTTTCCTATGAAATTTTGCTTTTCCCCGTCAATATTTTAGGGAAAAGAAAACTAAAAAATTTAAGAAGTCTTGTTTACAAACTTTTTTTCTGTGCTGCTAATAATATCTTAACATATAAAAACATTTGAAGTTTTTTTTTTTTTTTTTTTGTGACTGGAAAAAATCGTCACTTTTTAGAAAAAAATAAGCAAATCGGCACTTTGCTAATTTCGAAACAAAAAATCGTCAAAATGACGATAAATCGTCCCATCTGGCAGCCCTGTTTGTAGTGATAACCCGTGTTTAAAAATCTCTCAATCAAACCAAACACTAGTTTCATCAACTACCTCCATTAAAAAGTACGTAGATCATATTGCATTTCGGATAAATTTGTTTATTTGTTTGCTGTCTGTATTATTGAAAACCAAAATCTCAATTAAAGAACGTTTATTGGCAGATATGTATATCAATGTTTTAAAACGGATTTTTGTTTTATTATCATTATTGTTTCAATAATATTTAATTTTTGTATCTAGCCACGTAACTCCATAAATAAATTAAATATTCAAATTTATAGATAATACGAGCAAAATAAGAAGAAGCAAATTAAAAAACATAAAAAAAACGAGTTGGCTAAATTTTAAAATGAAATGCCGATAAAAGTGTATACAATTTAAATTTTGTGTGCAAATTTCAACAAATACCAGAAAATAATAATTTAACTTTTAAAGGTTTTTATTTTGTTTTCATAATGAATTTTGTTATTGAAAACAACAAAAAATCACAGAAGCCAAAAAAAATTATGATAAGGGCGGAAAAAATAGTAGCAAATGGAATACAAACAACTAAAATATGCTAATCAAAAACAATTTTATTTAAATTTTTACAAAACTATCAAGAGGAAAAAGCAAATGTATAACAATAAATATAACTGAATTGAAATTCTAGATACTCGCAGTGAAAAAATACACAAATGAATATTTTATTCTTTTAAATCGATTTTTTGATCAATAAATAATCCTAAAATTGCCGTAATGGTATTTTTCCAAAAGAACATTTACATTTGATGAGTTAAAGTAGTTCAAGCTAGAACCTTCATTTTAATTCGGCTATAGATAAATAGGTCATTGACCTGGTTCATCATTTACAAACTTAATATGTAAATGCTTATGTATTAATTATAATCCACATGAAATATTTAACCGATAATTGTTTCAATAAAGCTGATTGTTACACATAAGGAAAATCCATTTTTAAGTGGTTTTGTAAAATCAATATTGTTAGTCACTATTAGGGCAAGTTTTTAAAGATTTTTGCTTAAAAAAAAAGTTTTAGCTTATATTGCAAAAATAATATTTAGTCGGTTAGCAATCGATTTGTTAACAAAATTATAATTAACATTAATGATTATATCAGGATCTTAGGAGAAATCTCTAATAGTCGAAATACTTTTTCCAATATTTTTTTTAATCTGTGCAAATAAAAACTTGTTCTCATAATATTTTTACTACTGTTTTAATTAATTAGTATGGATGTATTTTAATTAAAAATATTTTAAGTTTACACTTGAAAATGGCAAAAGATTAGTCTTTAGCAATTTTAAAGTATTAGTGGACAAACATGTATGAATGAGTACTTCGGCAAGCAAACCCCAAACATCATACTCAACATATTCATGCAAGTTTGAACTTATAAAGTAATGGCGATTATCTTTTTTCCCAACGAAAAACTGCACATTAAAGAAATTTCGTTTTTTTTTTAATGTCTCTTTTGCTTCTATTCTGTCGTAAAAATAACGCTACAAATAATATTGGACCACGTGGTCCATTGTGGCTTAAATGGGCTACTTACAACATGGTCCAATGTAATGTAGTACGGACCATGTTATAAGAAATTAACATGCAGTGCTGCCAACAACTGCATGATGTATACTTTTCTATAGTTTACAGTATTCACATTGGTAGCCCTGATGGTGTCCATTATTAATTGTTTATTTAAAAGTGAAATTTGTTGAAAAAAGGTAAAAAAAATGTACAGTGCCAAGTAAATATATTTAATAATAGCAATAATAGACTACAGTACACACCATAAAAGGCGTTTAGTAAAAAATGAAAAAGAAAAATGCTTAAACTACCCCTAAAGTGTACTCCATACTGTAGTAACATGGAGTACTTTTAAAACTAGCCCACTTTAGTACTCCATGGACTAGCTTAGGGACTACTTCGGTGGGTTAAATGGTCCCCTCCTAGGACATCTTAATGTTAACTGGACCACCTTTTACCCATATATTTGGAATAGTTTTGGAGTACTCCTACTCCTTTATGGACTACTCTTTACATGAATGTATGGACTAGTCTCGTTATTCAGGGAACCAGCACTCATCGGCCAATTATTTTTTTCCTTTAATTTGCCGCACAGAAAAATTCAATCAGCTGACTCCCAACTTTTACATGTATTTTGAGAGGTGTTGCCAACTGAAAACAATGTTTTTTGCAGGTATATTGAGAAACCCAAAATCTTTAACGGACAGTTTATCGGTTTAATAAATTGATGTTTACATTAAGTAACAGACAGTTTGTCCATACATTGAGAAAATGGCCATAAGAGTGCTATAATATGCTATGCCGAGTTTTATATACCCTTCATCAAGGTGCGTTAAGAACAGATAGTTATATAAATACTGTTCGTTAAGCCATTAATACACTACATTTTTTATGCATTGCTCAAGTTTTGGTGAACAGTACAAAAATAATGGAATAGAAAAATTTACCAAGTGCAAAGATTTAAGCTGTATTAAGATATATGGGAAACTGGCAAAAAGTTTACTAAAGTTATCGATAAAAAATGAAGTATTAAAAAAATGTAAAGTTGTTCAACTTAAAATTGAAATTTCAAGCTTGAAATATTAAAAGTGTTGCTGAATCAGCGGTTTATGGGCAAATTCAGCGATTAACCGCTTTTTGTTTGTTTTGTTTTTATGTTTCTCTTAAACAAAAAGTTGACAACATTTCATAAAATAAACAGATCCATAATAAAAGAAAAAAACTTTGTTTTCATTTCATATAGTTTTCTCTTTCTAACATTTACTGTTTCTTTCTATCAATTTAGTGAATAAAAAATGTAGTGTCATAAACGCTTTAGATATAAATAAATCAACTTTGTGATAATCAAGATGCTTGTACCTAATTTGGAACCTTTGGCTCTTACCGTTATCCAGATATACAGCAAAACAGACGAAGAGGCGGACATCGCTAAATCAACTTCGCTGTACATGTATTTATTTTTTAGGTGTAATAAACACAAAAAGCATTAAAATAAAAAAGATAAAAAAAACCAGGGGCCAAAGTACGGCATTCGATATCGATCGAAATTACAATACAATTTAAATGGGAATTTCGTTTGATATCGAATGCCGTAATTTGGCCCAGCTTATTCAAGGTACATTCGGTGATGAGTGTCGTGGTTTTTTGTTCATATCTCAGCCATTTGTTGAGGCTGTAGGAAATATCGCCCAAAGAAAAATGGGCCAAATAAAAATGAAAAATCGCCCAAATGAAGAATCGCCCAAAACAACATGAAAAATGGCCCAAAAAGTTATATATGAAATTTTGCCCAAAAGATACGAAAAAGGGCCCAAAATAAAAATGAAAAATGACCCAAAAAGAAAAAACGAATTTTTTCTCAAAAAAAAAAAATTTTAAATTACCCAATTTGCAAAACAGTGTTTATTATTCATATAAATTTAGTAACTTACGAATGTAAGAGAAAAACATGTTTTATTATGGTCACAACCAACAAAACTATTTTTAAAGAAACTTATTTTACCATAATGTGGTTGTCGATGGCAATGATTTGGTTAAATTAAACTTAATATGGTCAACATTTTTTTAAAAATGGTTTTGTTGTTTTTTCTCTGGGTGCATATATTAAACATATAACGAAAACACTTTTGGGCGCATGGATTTTCTCCCCTATGTTGTAACAAATACCGGCAGCGCTTACAAAAGCTTCTCGGCAGAGCCGGCCTTCGGCCGGGCGCAAGGATTTTCTACTCTATGGTATAACAAAAACCGGCTTCGCTAACAAAAGCTTCTCTGCATAGCCGGCCTTCGGCCGGGCGCAAGGATTTTCTCCTTTATGATATAACAAAGACCGGCTTCGCTAACTAAACTGCGCAGACGGCCTTTGGGCGGGCGAAAGGATTTTTTCCTTTATGGTATAACAAGTACCGGTTTCGCTAAGTAAAGCTTCCAAAATATGCCTTGTTTCCGAACGAAGGCCGACTTCGCAGATAAGCTTTAGTTATCGAAGCCAGTATTTGTTATACCATAGAGGAGAAAATCCTTGCCCCCGGCCGAAGGCCGTCTGTGCACAGAAGCTTTAGTTAGCGAAGCCGGGTTTGTTATACCATAGAGGAGAAAATCATTGCCCCCGGCCGAAGGCCGGCTATGCAGAGAAGCTTAAGTTAGCGAAGCCGGTACTTGTTTTTATCAAAGATGAGAAAATCCTTGCGCCCGGCCATAGGCCGGCTATGCTTTCAAGTTTGTAAGCTATGCGTTCGAGTTTGTCCACGGACACTATGGCACTGGACCTTATGACATGCCACCTTTTTGCAATATGTCCCGCTATTTTTATAAATAACATTTAGGAATTCGTCGTATAGTAATAATGAATGATTTAGACAAATAGTATGCCCAAAAAATGGGCTATTTTTCAAATAATATTTTTGGGTGATTTTTCATAATGAAAAATCACCAAATTTAAAAAACGAAAAATTACCCAATAGTAACGAAAAATAGCCCAACAATTTTGGGTCACTTTTCATATGAATTCAGGCCCAATTTTACATGGAATTTTTTTGGGTGATTTTTCATTAATTTTTTTTGGGCCGTTTTTCTTTGGGCGATTTTTCGTACAGCCATTTGTTGACCATCTGGCTAAATTTTCATAGAAAATTATTTGCGGCATATGTGACAGAAATGTGGAACAACCATGCTCCCGTCATATCTGGGTTCTTTGGCAACGCCATTTAAACAGGCAAACATTCCGTCGGACAGACGGACATCGTTAAATCAACTTCGCATATATATTACTTTATAGGATCTGAGATCAATATTGTAGAAATTACAAACGGAATGGCAAACTTATATATACCCTTTTCCACCTGTGGTGAAGGGTATAAAGACTAACGAAAAGCAACACACACTTAAATTCCCATGCTTGTATTTATAAAAATATTTCAAATTTATTTAAGGTTGAAAACCCCAATTTTGTATGAGCATTTTCCTTCATAAGCGTTTGATAAATTTAACAAACATTTATGAATACGGCGGTCTTTCATTATTGTATGTTGCAAGTAGTTGTAGGTATAATTTGAATTGGGTAACAGTTGCAAACACACTTAAAAATATGAAGAAATCATAAGATAAGTATGATAGCACTGTAAGTCTATTTTGGGTATATTCTAGGGTATTCAATTAATCTATTTTTCTTTTTTTTTTTTTTGTAATAATCGCGCGAATAATAATTCGTTGAAAAAATTTAATCAAATAATAATCAAACAATTTTATTTTATTCGGTTAATCGAATAATTTTAATGTTGTCTATTTTAGAAGTTTTAAAATAAGATTAAAATAAAAATAAGATTAAAATAAAAATATTATTAAAAAAAGTAACAACAAAAATAAAAACTAGCATCAAATTTTAAGCTAATCTTCTAAAATAATCTTTTAAAAAGAGTAAACAGTTTAAGTGTTTATTTTTCAAATGATTTCTTTCTTTTGTTTTGATAAAACTTGATTTAGAAACGATTCTTGCGCTTATTGTTGACGTTGAAGAGATTGAAAGCAAAGCGTTATAAAGCATATCCAATTTCTCTGTTTTTTTTTCTTTCTTTTCTTTTCTAAAAATTGGTATACCTCCATTATACCACTTGAATCTTTTTTAGATCATTTAACATGTTCAATACTTTTGATAATGTTGTTAACTTCTGGCAGAAGATTGTTTTCATTCGTCTCAAAAAAAAATTTTTTCATCTGAATCATTGCGGTAAAAGTCTGTACTTTTATTCCCACTCTTTGGTTTCAGTCTTTGTACTATATTTTAAAAACTGTTACTCGAAGGAAATGTTCTTGAGTTTAGAAACAATAAAAGGGTAATTAAAACGTGTCGGCTTGTTTTTTACATACAAGAGAAAAAAACAAAAACTGTGAAAAAACAAATTTTCGATAAGTCGATTAATCAATATAAATTACTCGAACTATTTGTTTATCGAAATTAAGCATTTTAAAATTATTCGATCAGTTAATCGCCCTAAATTAATCGAACAACAGTAAATTCAAGAATAATTAAGGAGTTTGATTCCAACAAGATGTAGCCACAGCTCGGCCAACTGCACTCTTCAACTACTAAATACTTGCAACGTAACATGAAACTAGACTATTGGTAGAGCAAATCTGCCAAAGGGTTTGGTAATTTAAGCTCGGGTTCCCGAAATATCGGCTCCTAAATTTTTTGAATTTTTTTTAAAGGGCGTTTGGTACAAGTCAAAAAAATATACTAAATGTTCTTATGAGCTATAAAATATTTTCAGATGTCTTCAGCAAAATCATATGTCGATTCTTTTCTTAACTCTCATTTTAAGGAGTATTTTTCCTTTTCCCAACTTTTACACAAAAGTTAAGAAAACGGCACTTTTAAGGGTTAAAATGTTCTACGAATATTTTCTGCATCAAATTTCACTAGGGGTCTTCTAAGACCAAAAGATCGTGTGATGTCTCAAAAACGGGGGTGTTGAAATTCCAGGTCTTGAAATTTTTGAATTTCTTGAAAAGGCGTTTGGTACAAGTCAAAAAAAATACTTAATGTACTTCTAAGCTAAAAGACAATTTTAGATGTCTTCAGTAGAATTGTATGGCGATTCTTTTCTTAGGATGGATTAACCCTCTTACACTCATTTTAAGGGTAATTTTTGTCCTTTTTTAACTTTCCCACAAAAGTATACCAAAACGGCACTTTATACGTCATAGTTTTATCCGTCTTAGTTTTGTGTTTGTGAAACTAATTTATTTATTTATTTTTTTTTTTTATTTATTTATTTTATTTATTTAATCAATGCATGTTATCCTTACTGACTAATAACAATAACTTAATAACTTAAAATTAATGAATAACAATATGCATTTTAAAATATACTACAACTTTACAGAATATGTGTACATAAAAATTTACGAATTAAGAAAAACAACAATTTTATGCTTTATGGAATTTAAACATAAAGAAAAATCAACAAATTGTAACAGAGAATTAAATTGTCTACATAACCTCGAAAAAGAATCAATTAACAGACTCTAACAGAAAATTACAACAAACATTACCATTAATAAGATTAACCATAAAAGAATCATTTAACATTGTACGACGACTTTTGAGCGATGGTAATTTTATAATGTCTACTAGCATAGGAAGGAAAGTTTGTCGAGTAACTCCAATGAAGATCACGTAAACAGAATAATAAAAATAGTTGTTGGACCGATCCAATACGAGATTTGTGAATGCTGTAAAATGGATCCCAAATGATTGACCCATATTCTAAGATTGGTCTAACGAGTGATACGTAAAGTTGCTTCGTTATGTATGGATCGATGAATTCTTTAGCCCAGCGCTTAATAAAGCCAAGAACGCCTCGAGCTTTATCTACAGTTAATGTAATATGAGAAACAAAGTTTAATTTAAGATCCAGTAAGACTCCAAGATCAAGAAACGAATCAACCAACTCCAGTTGATGACCACCCAAAGCATAATTAACAGCAATACAGTTATTTCTATTAAAACGCATGCATTTGCATATCACAAGATTCAATTATTACACCATAAAAAGAAGTTATTAAGATTCGATTGAAGATAAAAATGATCAGCAAAGCAATTAAAAGAATGGAACATTTTTACATCGACAGCATACATCAATATATTGGCGAACTTGATAACGTTGGGCAGATCATTAATAAACAGCGAAAATAAAAGTGGGCCAAGATGATGCCTTGGGGAACAACGGACGAAACATAAATGTACTTGGATATACAATTATTGAATTGTATTTTTTGCTTTCTTCCAATTAAATAAGAGCTTAACCAGCATAAACTTCTTCGGGATAAACCTAATAAATCTAATTTAGTAAGAAGAAGGTGACGGTTAACTTTATCAAACGCTTTACTGAAGTCAATATAAACAGCATCAGTTTGTTTCTTTTGTGTAAATGCACAATTAATTAAAGTTGTTAAATGAATACATTGGTTGTAGTTGAACCAGTGTTGCCAAAAGTTTTTTGAAAAATACCTACGCATATTAAAAAAAATCCGATTTTTCCCTACACGTTTCAAAAATTGTCCCTATAAAAATTCCTACGCGTTTAGTCATTGAAGTATAAGAAGAAACAATAGTTATAAAAAACTAATTTCATTCGCATATGTTAAGTAAAGCTCTTACTAACAACAAAAACAAGTAATAAAACATAAAAAAAAATTATGTACTTTTTTTAAATTTTAAATTTTTTTAAATTCAATGAAAAAAAACAAGAGGTTTAAAAAAAATATGTACCCCCGTATCCATAAACATTTATTTAGTTTACCAAGCGTTTTTCAAGTAAAATTTTCATAGAAAATTTGTTTTGTAAACCTTTAAGGCGCCCGTACACGACATGTATTTGTCATCTGACATGTCAAATTTTCAAGTCACATGTAATTGTTCATGTCTGTCAAAATTGCTGTTTTACATAAGGTTTATAATATTCGGTCACAAACGTACATGTAATTTGCTTCTGACATTGTCTCTCTTTTTTTCGCATTGTTATTGCAGAAACCAAAGTAGTTCTCGGTTTCAAAATAGCTTGCTGCCGCCACGAAAATATTTATTTGCGCCGTAAAATAATTTAGCCATCTTAACATTTTTTTCTTTTATTTTAAAGATAATAATTTAGAATTTTATAATTAAACGGTTTTTATGTATATATTTACATTAATTCTATTCAATGGTGAGATGAGCATACATATCTTGGTATTGTAAAATATTAACTTCAGCCGGCTAATGATTCCTTCAATAGTTGACGCCGCTGCCAGTTTCTTCCCGGCATAGATTTCTGATGTCAGATGGTTTGTCAGAAGAAAATAGAGCACGCTCTAATTGAAATTTTGTCAGATGACTTTGCGTCTGACTTTTACAGAAGCAAAGTTAAAAAGGTAACACACGACATGTATGTGTTTTGCAGTGGGAAATTTGACTTGTCAGATGACAAAAACATGTCGTCTATATGCTCCTTTATTAAAATAAAATTATTTTTATGAATACGGCAGGTAATCTTTATATGATCACTTTAATTTAATTCAGGTACAATAGCAATAGGTTATTTTATAAATAATCGGCCATGTCATGGCAATCAAAGTCACGTGAAAATGAAATCGAACAAATTTTGAAAGCTCTCTCAAAAACATATTTCCTTTTATATACCTGAACTACTTTTGAATTCAGGAAAAGCTGCTTTCATTTTTACAATAATTTAATTAAGAATCTTCTTCGATGTCAATTTCACGTTATTTCGATTCTCATGACATGACTGAATTTTCTAAAGTGACCATTAGTATATTCGAAATTAATGCAGCCTCTTCCGTTTTTTTGTTTTTGCAAAAATTATCTTATAATACAAATTAAACTTAAAGTTGTGTGGCTCAATTTGTATCGCATTCTTGGGAGCTTTCTGCATCACCATTTGCATTGGGCAAAGCAAACTAAATCCGAACCAGTTTTGATAAATTTGGAAACACAACCTCGTCATTATAGTTTTTCTTTATACCATTTTTATCGAAAACTGTTTCAACTCCATGTTTCAAAACAAATTAGTTTCACAATTTCAGAAAATTAATTTTATGCGATTGTTCTACACTCCTACAAAAGATCATTGAGGCTTTAGTTAAATTGTACTCATCTTTTTTTGTCCCAAAATATGATCGAGACTTAAGAATTCCATTTCTTTAAATATTAAATCATTAATAAAAATTAATTTTTTGCATTTTGTATATAAACAATGCAATATAAGAAAAATACCTACATTTTGGCGTATATAAAAAATCTGTCCGATTTTCCCTACGCTCCTATTTTAGTAACAAAAAACCCTACATGTAGGAAATCAGTAACTAGTTTTTCAAAAAGTTTTGGAATAGCACTTAATTTGGCAATTCCTCTATAGTTTGTTATATCCGATTTATAACCAGATTTAAATAAAGGTGTTATATACGAATCTTTCTCCTAATCTATTTCTTATCTTTCTAAATGACCTCCTTTGTCAAACTTCCAACCCTATCTACTCTTTTGCAGATGACAGCAACCTTTGCCATTCGTACTCATTCGAGTGCAGACCAAGCGTATCCGATATCGTTGCTATGAGGCAGAATATGAATGATACGGTTGGCCGAGACCTTGACATAGTCTCGGAATGGGGTCGTGCAAATAGGGTCGATTTTAATGCCCGAAAAACCCAATGTTGCGTGCTGACGCATAAACGCGCGACAAACCAAGGTGCCTCATCTGTACATATGGGTGGTATAATTATTAAGGAATCAGAATCTCTTGATGTTCTGGGCATGAGGATACAATGTGACGTCCGATGGACTGAACATATATTCAAGGTGTCGAAAGAAGCATTCAAGTGCCTCGGTTTTCTAAGACGGTGTAGGATATACTTCACTCCATCTGATCTCCTTACTATTTATACCACCTATATCCGACCGCGTATGGAATACAACTCTCATGTGTGGGCCGGTGCTTCAAAGTCTATTTTGGAGCTTCTCGACCGCGTGCAGGAGAGGGCGAGGGTTCTCATTGGTGACAGTAGGGTAACCAATTCTATTGACTCCCTTGAGCACTGTCGCAATGTGGGTTGTATTTGCCTGTTTTATCGTTACTACAATGGGATGTGTTCCGACGAAATCAGGGACCTGGTTCCCGAAACCCGTACATTTGTTCGTAATACACGTTTTTCCTCAAGAGCCCATCCTTATGTGGTCGATTGGCAGCTGAATCGTACAACGCATTACAGAGAGAATTCGTTTTTTCCCGGACTGTTCGTATGTGGAATAACCTTCCTGCAGAAGTCTTCCCTCTCACTTACAACATGATTAAGTTCAAATCGAATGTTCACAAACACTACTCCCTCTATCCTCCTTCCCATAACCTATTTTCCTAGATCCAACACAATGCAATGCATTAGTAGGGGTCATCCCCTGAGTGTGAGTCCTAACAGTAAAAAAAAAAAAAAAAATACGGGAAAATAACCGCATTGGTTTAAGGATTGATGTTTGACTATTGACGTCAGCTGTCGTCGATGGCTGCGTGTGTAAGACGGCAAATCCATCTGAGGAGATCGAGTGGTTGCGATCAGAACATGCTATGGTAACCTGCCGGCCAGGGTTCGAGCCCCGGGCACGGTCAAGAATGAAAGATTATCAATAACAATTTTAATTGATTTTCAGGTTGTAATGTTCCTTTGTTCATAAAAATAATTTAATGAAAATTAAATTTGATGAACTTAAGCCTGATTAGAAATATTAACAATTTGGATTAAAAACCATAAATAGTTCAACAAAATAACCACAATACTAAGTATTATCGAATATCTAATAAATATTTACGAAATATAATGCAAATTGATTGAACTTATAACCGTATAATAATAACTTATTTATATCATTATGTTAAGGTATTTTTTGTAATGTATTATTATGGCTTATTTAAGATAAAATAATAAGTTATTATTTATTAATAAATATAACCAATAATCCAAAAAGTGGCGAATAAATCTACAAAGTAATGAATGCAAAAGGTCATTAAAATTAGGAATCTTATGCGCTATCCTATACTTATAAGTACTTACACAAGCTTTCCTACTTATAAGTATATGTATATTAAGTGCACTCAAGTTCATATATTAGAGACATCTAACATATTGTCCATTTACAATCAGTAGCGTTCGTGCATGTATACATATGCTGTGTAGAGCCAATGTCAACTTAAGTATTGAGATTATCTATATTTTTTCTTAATAAAAAATTACAAAATGAAAGAAGATTTTTTTGTAAGTATTTATTGTCTGGTTTTGATCTCTGGTTTGTATCTATTTTTCTCTTGAAACTTTTTTCTTAAAAGTAATAAATACACTAAAATTCTCACAAAATACAATGTGAAGCCAACAAGTGGGTCTTATTCCATTTATTTTCTACGGACTGCAAATTCGATAATTAAATTTGCATTTTTAACGTTAAGTTAAATTTTTTCGCAAAATTTTTTTCCAACTTCGTACAATATTTTAATGCAAATATGTTAAATAAAAAAAAAGAGAAAGACTAAAAATATATTAATGTTTTTTACTTAATAATCTAATAACCCTCTAACCGGCAAGACCGTCTCAAGACGGTCTTCGATTTTTGGGCTCCATTTTGTATTATAATTTTTTAAGCTTAAAAATAGTGAAAATTGTCTTTAGACACCACTTTTTTACATCATGTAAGCTTACCAACACATTCTGTCAAGTCATTTGTCAGCCGTGATTTTTCAATTGCAAAAAGTCAACTAATTTGCATCGAAAATGATTTCGCAAATTTAATTTTTTTTAACTACTAAAAAAACCAATTTAGAGTAAAGCGATCGACTTCATAATTTTACGGTAAGTAGATAACATGTTTTATTTTAGTTTAATAATGTATTTAATGTGAAAAAAATTAAAATATTGTGTTTTTAAAACGAAAAAGCAAAGACCGTCTTCAGACGGTCATGCCGGTTTATGTGTACAAATATGCCCCGCTATTTTTCATTGTTATTTTTATCTTTTGTTTTTAAAAACACTATTGTTTGCTTATTGTTTTATTATTTGCATGCTTTTATTAAACTACTGGGTTAAAGATGGTTCTTACTAAGCGTGCTTATAAAAAAGATCAATTTGGATCAAATGTCTCATGAACAGTTGCTCGAGTTCATCGATTCTGTAGAAAGTTCTGTAGACAGAACAAATTCAAGTTTTGATCGCGAAGACAGCTGGGCTAACGCTGCCTATGTTTTGGACAATATCGATACTGATACATTGCCAGCGAATGCAGAACAGGCCATAGAAGAATGTGTTCAAAATATGGCAAGAGCCGACACCGCTTATGCTTTTGTAGAGGCAATTAATTTTTTACTAAATTTGAGCACAATGGCTGATGTAACTGTCGTTGAAGACGAAGCAACGCTCGAAACCATTGCGACACAAGAACCGTCGACATCAGCTGCAACCACAACAAAAGCATCCTCAAAATTCAAAAGAGCCCGATCTCCATTACTAATAACTGAAGCTACTGGACCATCTGTTCAACCGAATCCTGGCGGTTTTGTTAGAGGTATGGCGGTATTAAGCTTTTCTTATTAATATTTATATATTTTTATAAACAGTTTTAAATGAAATATCTAAAAACTCCAAAGAGCTCTCCAAGTTTGTTTGGCGAAAACGCTCGATTTGCTTGCATGTGAACGAGGTGGTCTTTCGAGGCGACATTTCATATTTCTTTCATATTTATCATATTTCTTGTTAATCATGATTTGCTTTTGTATTTATAGCAAATCGTATTCCAGGGTGTAAGCTGCCGACAGACAGCGAAGTGAACAAAGAGCAGCGAGGGTTTTGCATAGAATACATGACTTCAATTCATGGAGTTGATGTGAATACTGTTTTATGGAGAGATAACAAATGTGTCCGCCTGGCATCGTCATATGTCGGTATTGAACGTTTTGAAAGAACCAATCCTTATGAACAAAAATCAAAGGCTCCTCGATATGATAGAAAGCAGAAGAAATTTATAGAAATAAACTGCCCTCAAATCAACCGAGAATACAATGCTCGCATGGGTAGTAGATCTCATGGATGGTCTCATGGGTCGATACCATATTCGAGCTAAAACTCGAAACATTATGATTAGATTGTCCTATCATTTTTTGGATATGGCCTCTACAAATGCATTCATTTTATAAAAACGTTTACACACGGAGAATGCCAATGCTTCCAATAATGTCTCCAATGAAGAACCAATCTTACAGCTTCCAGATTTGCGTGAAGAAATAGCTGCTGGCCTCGTTTCCTTCAAAAATAAACGGTCTGTAGGGCGACCATCCGCTCAAAATCTCGATGAGCCTTTATCACCACATCAAGGCACATCAGGTGTTGGGAAAAGAGCTATTCATCAAGTTGCTGATGTTCGGTTCGATGGTGTCGATCACTTTCCTATTTGGGTGGACAGAATAGCCAAAAAAAGGTGCAAACATTGCAAGAAATCGGACACCCAAGTCGTTCCAAATGCGATTTTCACTTATGCGGTTAGATTGATAAAAATTGTTTTTGGGACTACCGAAAATAATATGTATTTTAACTTTTTTTCTCATTTGTCTTAATAAAACCTTTTCTATAAACCAAATTTTTGTGTGCTTTTTTTACATGCAAACCGGCAATACCGTCTGTAGACGGTCTTTAATTTCTTTCACCTGGCGTCTGTCCAAAATGTTTTTCACACCTGAAAATTAAAACTTACGTTTGTTTTGACTATATATACTTCCGAAAAAAATATGGGCTGCATTCGATCATTTTTACGGTCTTGCCGGTTAGAGGGTTAATTTGAAATTTATATCAAAAACGGGTAACTTATATAAAAAAAACATTACTACTTATATAGAAATGTGTTTGTTATGCACAAAATAGAAACATTTTTAAAGAAAACTTGTAAGAAGGTTAAGGTTTGGTTTTGAGATTTTGGTTAAACTAGGTTTAGTTAATTTGAAAACAGATTTGTGCCGTCATTAACAGCTTGGTTATTCTAAAAATGAAAACACATTTCGGTCGAAAAATCTGAGTTTCAGACTATGTTAAACTAAGGTTAAACTTAGCTCACATCGCAAAAACCAGGCCTTAGACGTTTTAAGTGCATAGCAAATTTTTCAATATGGACGATCACCTCCACATATTACGGATAGTTTAATTATATAACTGTCACCGGCAACCATATTATGGTTGGTTAACTCTTTCATCAAAAATCCACAACTATATTATGGTTGCCTCTAAAAATGTTATGGTTAAATATGACAATAATTTGTTGACCACCAATAATTGTTTGGTTTTAAATTAACAATAGTATAATCCTTCTTCAAACAGCAGCATGATATATGATTGATATGGTGGATGGTTGATAGCCATGCTGTTACAAGTGCTACCATTAACTATAAAATGTTCGGAGGCAACCATAATATGGTTGTGGCTTCTCGATGGAGGACGAATTAACCATAATTGGCTAACAATTTTTAGTTAGAATTAGTTTTGTTGGAGGTGACCATATTTCAAAAAGTTTTTTTCAAATTCTGGTTACTGAATATCTGGGACCCATTTGTACTTAAATAAGAATGACAAACCAAACTGGTCACATATTATTATGATAACAGTGTTGCCACATCGGACAACCCAAACAACACTATCTTTGTGATTCCCGTTGAAAAAAGGCACACATAATTTTTTTTTTTTGATTAATTTTTAAATTTAAGCTTTCTCAAAATTTTTATTTATGACAGAAATTGCATTTTTTTATAATTTTTTGTTAGCTTTTTGTGTTTTTTTATTAGTCTTATGCCTAAATAACGCTTGCGTGGTTAAGTTCAGGGATATGTTTTAGCTTTCGGTTTTCAACACAATTCAGTGATCACTCTCACTTTTGGACACGAAACTTAGAGTGAAAAAAATCCCTCAGAAATTTTAAAGGCATTCCGGCTAAGATTAGTTTTTTTTTTTTAATTTCCATATCATTTTCTAACAAAATCTGTAACTTTATGTGTCCGGATCCAACAGAGGTGGAGTTAAAATTCATGAAACGTCGTTATTGAATCAAAAATTAAATTGCTTGGTAGTTTTTTTTAAAAAATATAATTTTGTTAACTCATTTATCTTTTAAAGTAAGAAAGATAGAAATCAAAGTTCTTCTTAACAAGCTCTCAAACACATTTTGGTACTTTTCGGAAATTCGTTTACACAATCTTTTTAGAACATGTTTCTCTACAGCTATTTATGTATTACATACAACAACAAAATTCAAGATAATGTTGAGAGAATAATATGTAAGACACAATTTAATTATATATCTGCGGCATTTTGACACAACATCTTAAGTCGAGTTAAGATAGCAAAAAAGTTTAAAAAAAAACACGGTGAAAAAAATGGTGTTATTAGAAAATAAAATAAGCCAAAGTTAAAGACAAATTTCGTTTATAATACAAAATTTTAAAAACGTAAACAAAAATGTTTTTTGAATGAAAATTCGTAGGATTAACAGCAATTTTTTAACTTTAAAAACTTAAGATGTTTTGTCAAAATGCCACACATTTATAATTAATATGTGTGATGCAGTTGTGGATACAATATTGGGCATTAGTATATAATCACATTTGTTTATATATATTATATTATAGCCATATATGATCATATCTTTTTTTTTTACACAGGTAGTCCAAAATGGGTGGACGGGAGAGGAACAATTTGATCTTTATAAAATCTTTATTAATCGTAGGTAATAAAACCTCTCATAACCGTTTTTTTTTAGTTTTGTTTACTTCTTTCGGGTCGTCAATGCTTACTTGGCCAACCCCTTTATACGCGTCAATACGCTATTCTTAAGTCGGATGCCAAAATTCAGCTTTTTATTAAAAAAATCATTGTTTGATCCACCGGTAGAACCAGCAAGCAGATAAGGCCATTATTACAAAACATTCAAGGCAAGTAGTTCTGATTTTAACCTAAAACATGTTTTAACCTTCGTGCATATATATGTACCCTGCGGGAAATTTGTGTCAATTGGTTTTAAGGCACTTATCCCGTGACAAGTGAAAGCAGTTTTATAATAAAAAGAACGAATTGTGATATGTTAAAACAGAGCATATCACTTAACTGGCGATAATGTGCTAAAAGAGTAGTTACTCCAGAAGGTAATTGACAAACAGCTTTTCATGTAACTGGATTTTGTGTGGGTAATGAATGATTGATTCTACGTGGTTCTATTAATTTAAATGAAGGGGATCCGCCCTAATAACATGGTTCATTTGGGACAATATTTGCGACAGACATTATTTTAACTGAAATTGAATGTGTCCATTTAGGTTGTTTCTGTGACCTGTTACAAAGCATCAAAAAGGTGCCAATTAACCCCCTCGTAGGACATCGCCATGTTAAAGTGACAAGTCCCCTTCATATAAAGTGTTAGAACTCGAACCGGTCCCTATCACTATAGAACTGTCACGTGACAATTTAAGTGTTAGTTCCCTTTCCTATAGGGTATATACACTTTTTTGTAAATATTGATTTTTCCAGAAATGCTAGAAAGTTGAGTTTTGTGTACCGGATTTACACAAGGCGACGTGTTTTCTATTCAGTAACATTCGGTCTCCGAGATTGACGCGGTTTGGTTGCGGTATGTCCTGATTTTTATTTTGAGGCTAAAGACTAAGTCAACTTTAGATTTGTCTATTGTACATACATGAAGTGTTGTTAAGATAGCATATTTTAGTTTGTTTGGTTTTTGTATTATCTAAGAAAAAAAACCATATATTCTGATGGCTGTTTTGTAAAAGATTGAAAAACAATAAAATTAATGGAAATTAGTTTACTGCACAGTTTAGCTTTTATATTAAATTTTAAGGTTTTTGAAAAAAAAGCGTTTATCTTTTTAAGTTTTGTTTAAACAAATGAAAATGGGGTTCAAACTTTCGCTCTGTGCGACCCCGCGCGGTTATATGTGTTACAAAAATTAGCGCGTGTATAAGAAGGTTAATAAATAAAAACTTAATAAAACGACTTACTTAATAAAACCCTTTACGAACGCATTATTTCTCGAAATTCTGCATTTAATTCCTTCGAAATATTATTTTTGGGAAAAATTGAAGTCATTAAGCCAATGACGAACAAACTTCGAATTCATCATTTTGTAGGGACTATTGTCAAGATGCAGGTTTAAATGGCAACACTGATTAAAATTATCACCGTTACTAATTCAAATTGGATATAAACTTCACTTCCATCAAAATAATATTTAGCAGAATATAAAAATTTGATTAAAGTTAATATCATTTTAGTTTCTTAATATGGGTAGTTCCAAAGTGTTGAACGTGATAGTCGAACGCATCAAAAATGCAATAACATTTCAAACAAAAAATATTTTAACGTTATCTTATCCCTTAAATTATAGCACTAAGAAAGCACTGTTATCTATGCTAAAGTTTATAGAGGGCGCGATTCTAGGTCAAAGGTAATGGCAAAAGAAGTAGCGGTTCGAACGTGAAAAAAACTGAAGTAGTTTTTGTGGCCATGTATAAAAAGGCGTAATTCAGCGAAACCTGGCACAACTTTATAGTCAAACTACTTTCAGAATTTTACGTAGCAATGTAACATTAAAATGTCTTGGTTTGATTCCAAAATCTTCTGTATTTTCTATTTTTTAAGCCAAAATCTGGGTCGATACGTGACATTTCGAACGTGAAATTTTTTCCGTAATAATTTATCTGAATAATGATTAAAATAAAATAAAAATCTACCGTTAATCCGAATAACTATATTTCTCTTTGACCTCTTCCTTAGATAACAGACCATGTAAGAAAATTCTTTTCGAATAATTTTTATCAAACATCACCTCTTTTAAGGAAGATAAATATTAAAGAAAACATACTATAACACATTCTCACATATAAGAAATAACGTTTGCACAACTTTGCAGTCTGATTGTTCATCTAATGGTGTTTTCTTTTCTGACAATAATGTTCCATATATGCTACCATTCGTGCGAGTTTTTGTTCCATTCTAAAAATATATGCAAAAATGTGAGAAGTTGTCGTGTTCCTGTCTAAACATGTTGCAACAATAAATGGCAAATTTGTTCCATTTCTTACCCGCAGTTTTAACTGAGTGTGAGATAATACCCTTTTTTGCATCTGCGTAAAGTACTTTTTTATGCAAGCAAGTATTTTTTTTTTCTTGTGTTTGCGGACAATTTGCGTTATATTGTGATTTTTAGTTATATTGTGATGGATATAAAAACTTTTTGTTTTTCGTTTGTTTTACTTTAATTAAATAATTATATTTTTTTTTTGTCGCAAAATTTTTAACAACAGCTGACTTTAATTATTGAAAATCAGTGCTGTTAACGCTTATTGGAATTGTAAGAAAATGTGATGTTTCAAATTGCTACAAGCGTGGTGAATATCGCTTTTAGTACAAACTTTGCATTCAATATTTAACACGCTTAATACACATTAGTGTTGAGTGTAAAACGTAGCTATTATTTTGTTCCATTGTAATTTAGAAAAATGTATCACTTTGTAAGGGTTCGTGTAACATAATAAATATATTACACAACTATAATGCATCATTATTTTTTAGAAAAGAAAACACCATAAGTGAACAAATTTATGGGTAAATTTATAAAATTAGTAAAATCTAGATATTTCTCTATAAAAATTTAGCAAAATAATCAGCTTTTAATAATTTTTAAATTTTCGGTCACGGTGGACTTTTGACGGAAATGCCCATATCCTTTTTAATGTCTTTTTTTGTTTTACTTCACAGTTATATAAATATAAGCAATTACCTTTTGTTTAACACCAGTATTGAAGCACAATTGTTTTAAGTTGACTTTTAGCCGAAGTGAAACACAAATATTTAATTTTTAAAATATTTCTTATTTTATTTTTATTAATTCTGTAAACTTTTCTCAATATAAATAAAACTTTTTGCCTTCGTCGTTGTTATTTTATTTATTTTTTATACATATATAGATATGTGCATATATTTTTTTTTTTTTAATATATTTTTCTTAAACTGGTAATATGTATATTGTTTTGGCAACAATTGGTGCACAACACTAATAAAAGATAAAAAAAAAAAACTGCCAAAAACAATATACTTTTTTTACTTTATTTTGTTTAATTTTTATAGCCTTTGGACTGATGAAGTGCAAACATCTAAAACTTATATAAAATTTATTTCACAAAATAATATTTTTCACTTCACTGAAAGGAATAAAATAATAAAAAAATCACTTCATTTGCACAAAAACCTAGAGAACATATATTAAATTTGCGCCTTTTTAGCTTAAATAATAACAAAAAAGAAAAACTTTCATTCATTAATGAAAACTAAAACATTTTGTATTTTTAAATACATATTAACAACAAAAAAAAAAGACACGGCATTTTCAACGAATACGTATTTATGTTTAAAAAAGATACAATAACAAAATGCTCGAGAGACAACAAATGAAACACTATAAAAAAAAAATTAAAAAACGCACGTTTTGTTGTCAAGATACGAAAAAAATTGTATATCCACGCCTGCACAATTGTATGCTTCTGTGAACGTCAAACGACAGACTGAAGCAGGCTTTTTACTTTTAGAACGATGATACCCTCCAAACAAACGCCAACACACACAGATACACAAACACACACACTCACTCACTGAAACACACGACAACAATAAAAAACACACAGCTCCAACCAACCAACCAAGCAGGCATATACAGATATACAACAAAAACAACAGCACAAAATCAAACTGAGAAGGAGGCCGACAACACACAGATACACCCATACACTCTAACAGCATTAAAGGCAAAGTCAAATCAAGTTTCTGCTGTTGCAGCGCAGCCCCACAGCTGCAGAGACCGCAGCAGCCACAGAAAATAACAAGGCATGAATGGAGCAACAGAAAAAAGTCAAATGAAATGAATAGAAAACGAAAAGAAACCCAATGCCAACGAGAAAGCAAATGATCCAGAAAAAAATCAAAAATTTCAAGCACACAAATACACACACACACCCCTTCAAACATGTGCATTACAAACATCAAATAGTAAAAGTTACAGCCAACAAAACCAGTCAACAAGAAGCAAACAAAAACATCATGCAAAATTTACCAGCAGCAAAAACTACATCGAATGTTAAGACAATGTAAAGAATCAGTTAAGTAAAAAAAAAACACAAACAAAAGGGGAGAAAACTTAAAACAGAGCCAACTTGTGCCACAATGTCGACGTCAACGTTCTGTTAGCGCTGTGAAGAGAAAAAACCTTCTCTGAGCAAAGAAGAACAAAACAATAACAAAAGAACATACATACACGCATAAATAAGCATATTTATAATAAACCAACAACAAAAACGTTAAGAAAACCCGGCATTTATGTTTGTGTTAATAAAAGCGAAATTGTTAATGGTACGAAAAGGTTAAAGAGAATTCTATTTAACTCTTTGTTGTTGTTAGTACTTGAGTCTACTGTTTTATATACGCACTACATTACATTGTAATCATTGTTGTTGTATTCACAGCAGTCCGAGCAGCATCTTCATAATTATTATCACTGTCCTTGTTATCTATAACATTTGCCTACTTTTTGTGTCGGCGTAATTAATGTGTTAACCGTGTTCGATTGAACATTGGTGGGGCATAGAGATAATAAAAACAAACAGAAAGATTATACGCATCATGACCGCCATTCTTAGCTGCGCCTGTACTCAAATCGCAAGTTTCTCGATGTGAAGTTGCAGTGCAAACAAATGCTGTAATGCAAAGAACAGCAGGACTGTTAGAAAGGCTCTGCACTTTTCCAAGTTCTTCGAACGGTACTCTTAACCATTTTGTCACGGCTTTGTCATCTCGAAGGTTGGAAGGGATCATATTGAGGATATTTCATCTTTTGGTGCTGCATTCTCTGGGAAACTCAGGGGCAGCCAATGCCTGGAATTCGAAAGTAATTTACAGGTTTCTAGAAATCTTTAATCAGAGATCCTATGTGGTGCCACAGGAGTCTGTAGCCCCTGGTGCTTCGATACCAGACTGACTACTGGTTGAGGCCCCTAGAGGCATGCTCTTTTGAGAAGAGGAGAAGCGGTTTGTGCCTGAGATGAATCCTTTATGATTTACCTTGTTTGAGATGCTCTTGCTTGAATGAAGAGCGGTAGTAGAGAGGTGATGACCTTGTAGTTACTGAGTACCTGAAAGGTGGAGGGACTAATTTCCTCGTCCGATCGATGAAGAACTGCATTTTGTGAATGAGCGAAAAGTTGAGGTACAGGTGGTCAGCTGAAGTGTAGCTATGGCGGAAGAGTGGAGTGCGTTGCTTGAAGTGGTGAAGGTTTTAAATTTAATGACCGTTTTAAATGTGATCGATTAAGACCTGATTTTTAGGAGTAAGCGAGATTTTCGCGGGTCTGAAAGTTGCGTTGGTGGCAGTGGTAAAGACTTGGTAGCTAATGAGTAGAGAAAGGGATAAGCGACATTTCTAAATGTGTTTTGTTTTGCCACTAACGCAAGTGGTGAGACTTGGTCTTAGGAGTTAATAAAAAGTCGAGATCAGATGTTGTAAAAGACGTTGTGTGTCTCATGAAAGGTGTGTGATGTTCCCTCGGGAAGATATTTCTAGAGATCAACCAGTGATTATAGCTTAAATCCAAAATCGCGGGAAGGTAGTTCCTAACGGGCGGATCATCCCTAGGTACTGTTGCTTTTTAAAAGATGCTGCACGCAGATGCGTTAGATGAACGCATATTTTATCACCCAAGTCCATAAGACCCACCATGAATCCTTTTCACACCTATTACATCTTGTGGCACGAGGATCAAGGGTGCGATGGTAGACGCATTGTATTAACCTAGTGGTTAGATCAATATTAGGCTAGGCCATAAGGCAGGTAGCAGCTCAAGTGAAATAATTTTTAACTTCGCATTGTTGCGCTCTTTTTAAGACGTTTGCCCTTCATTTTTGTTAAGATTTTTGAAGCTATAAGAGTATGTCCTCCTGATGTCTTCGAGTTGAACACACTGTTCAAAACGGTGCCTTGTTTTTCGAGAATTTTTGAAAAAAAATTATCCAAGTGCAAATGAGCTTTGAATAATATTGTCGACGAGCAATTACGTAAGAATCATTACTCTTAAAAAATGTCTCCACAGCGAACGCGTGAAGCTCACTCGACCACTGCGACATCGTGACTGACAAACCCGCATAATCGATAATTCCAACGTCGCCACTCTCGCTCCGCACCGTTTAAAAATAATCGTATTTAAAAATATAAATTTTATTTATTTATTTAATTTAATTTATTTTTTATGTACACACGTTCTTTCGAAAACCTTCAAAGGAAAAAATCGAAAGCCAGTTAATTAAACTTATAAATATAACTTATAGATAACTTAAATCCATCCCTTCATTTGGGCCACCCTTTATATTTCTAATGTATATTATCTTGGAAGCAAAAGAGGTAGCCGATTTATATGGCAGAAAAATTTATTTTCTTAAAAAGAAACAAAAATTAGAGTAGACAAAAAATCAACCAATTGTAGTCGGGATTGTAAGAAAAGATAAACTCACTTTTTGTTGTTGGTGTTTTGTTTAAGCTTTGTTGATATTATTACGGTTAAGACTTTTAAGTGTCTTTAATTCCTATTCGCTTAACAGTTTTATTTGAATAACAGCTTCAGCTTTTTTTAAATCTTTAGATGAAGTTTGCTATGATCTGGCCTAAGCAACCAGTGAAATGCGCATAGGAAAAGCTTATCCCACCAACAATAAATTTCAATTTTTCAATAGTAAGAATTGGACGTTTAGCACATCAAAACTAAATCTTATTAAAGATTTGAAAAATTTGTTTATATCAGTGTACACTAAACATTAGACCCGACCGGGCTCTAATTTAGGGCGTGGCAAAAACTTTTTTTTTTTAAGTTCTTAAAACTTAATAAATATACCATTTATTCTAGGGAGTGACTGATGAAATTTTTTTGGTTTGTATTGGCTTCTACTTGGTTTAATGTAGTATGTATGTGAAAAAGAAAAAAGAGGCAAAATTTGGAGGCGTGTCATAAAAGTGAGCATATTAAAATCTATACATACGTAGTTTTATAAGGACTTTCTTGGACCGGCAAAAAAATTGGATATTTGGGGGAAGGATCCGAGATGACATAAGTGGCGCCCGGAATTTCAGGTCGTATTGAAAAGTCACCAAAAACAAAACTGAAGCCACTATCAAGCCATGAACAACGATATGCGATATGATGAGATCGAACTTTAAATGGCAGCGCTACATATAAAAACCAAAAGTGCTTTATTTTGTGGCGTGGCAAAAAAAACAAATTTCCTGTTTTAGAAGCTTTATTGACATATCTTTCATTCCAGGGGGTGACTGACACACTTTTTTTATTCGACCCACCCTACTAAACATATATACGCATTCGCCCAGCTGAGCATAACTAAAACAAATCGACAGCAAGAATAACTCTCTCGGATGTATATACCTTATAATTGTTCCTCGGTCCTTATAAGGGACAACAAAAGATATTGGTATAAAAAATTTTAATTGAAACTGAATTTAAACATTTTGTTGCCAACCATTTCTCATGGAAACAAACAAAAACAGTTGTATGCGTCTAGTTTAAAACCCAACAATAACAAAATTATACAACAACTTGTTTCAACTTCAAAAACTATTTTCAGTTTCAGTCACAGTTATAAAGCAATGTTTCTCCTACAGTCATCTTCAGTAGGGATGTAACGTTTTCTATAATTAAATACAAAATATTTTATGCATAGTATAATAGAAAAGTAGACCATCAAAATTTTATACACATTACACCGAAAAAATTCTCATCAATTTAAGCCATTATTCAAAAATAAAATCAGTTTTAATTAAAAATTTTATCAAGTGAATTAAACGTTTACTTATATAAACAACATTACTGCAGAAAATTTTGTTAATTTTAAAACCAATATTTAACGGATACTTTTATTTTGTTTACTGGTGTAAATTAAAATAATTTTTTAATTATTATCACAAATGGTTTAATTGAAATTAATCTTTCTTTTTCTGTGTATAGACTTAGTTAACACACAAATTAGGTTGGAGAATATATCCATGTTCAAAATTTTAACTGACGCATAATTAATTTTGAAATCGCTGCCGAATATTTTATTGTCAGGCCATCCAAGTATTTGACTTTGATTTTCGTCTATCGTTAATAATTTATTGTTCATTGGAACTTTTGAAATTGCTGCCATCCTAATAAAAATACATCTTCTTGTAAGTAAAAAAATGTACATGCTATTTATTTTTCTTGCGCACAGTAGACGACATCAGTCGGCTGTTAAACCAACATGCTGACAACGTATTTTACGAGTAAATTTTTTATTGAAGCAGTTTTTACACAATATTTTGCGCCTACAACCACTTTATGAGTCTTAAGATGTCTACAACTGATGTTCGCTTGTTCCTTCCATCGTTCATTCATTCATTCATATAAATGCATTTTGTAGTTGTTGCTGTCATTTCTTTAGTACCTTTTCGAGCATCGATTATATGAAACAGTAGCTGATTGTGGGTTGTAAAAGTTTAATAATGTTTTGTTACGTTCAATAATGAACAGAATTGAAGGAAGATGAAATAAAATGAAGTGGTATTTAACGGTAGGTATCGAAATTTGGAATACACTTTTCTAAGGGCATTCAAGACAACAAATATTTATAAGAAATTTCCGCAGGTGAAGGTTCTTTGTAGATTTTAAGATACAGTTGTTTTGGGACCTGTCTCAAGGCGACAAGAAACGAAGTTAAATCATTATCATAATTCTTTCAAGCTGGTAATTTTAACCCAAAATTTCAAGTTTTTAAATCTTGAACTTTATAAGATTTTTTATACAGAGAAAAAATTCTCGCCAACTTTTTCTTTTAATTAAACCATTAATCAAACATAAAATTATTTTTAATTAAAAATTTAATTAAGTGAAATAACGTTTACTTAAAACAACAACATTACTGCAGAAAATGTTGTTAATATCAAAAAATATTTAAAAGACAAGCAAATCATTCATATTATGTCAACCATCATAATGAAGATATGCCACAAATAAAGTTTAATTTCGAGTGCGTAAACCAGTTCGACGTTTTTAAAAGCTGTTGTTCTATCAAGTCGAATGCAACAGGCATTGACGGCATTCATCCAAACTTCATAAAAATTATTCTTCAACCACTATTACCATTTATAACGTACATTTTCAACACAATAATAACAAAAAGCTGTTATCCGCTAAGATGGAAGAAAGCCAAAATTCTACCAATACCAAAATCTGCGACTGAATACAGGCCAATTGCTATTTTACCATATCTGTCAAAGGCATTTGAAAAACTTTTACGTAAGCAGATAGTTCAATATATAAATAATAACAATCTACTTACTGAAAAACAATCTGGGTTCCGAGCTAACCATAGCTGCATTACTGCTCTGACTGATGTTTCCGAAGATATAAGAAAGGAAGTGGATGTTGGCTGTTTAGTAATGCTTATATTGTTAGACCATTCAAAGGCATTTGATACAGTGGACCATACAATATTAGCTCAAAAACTTGAAAACATTATGATTTTTTCTGTAACTTCGGTTAAATTGATATCGTCTTACCTTGAAGGTCGTATGCAGTATGTTGAAACTAAAAGTTTGACATCTTCACAGTTTCTTCACAGTCAATTATTAGGGGCGTTCCCCAAGGTTCCATTCTCGGACCGTTACTGTTCTCAATTTATGCAAATGATTTACATGATAAATTACACCATTGCCGTATTAGATTGTATGCTGACGACGTCCAATTATAAGCACAAAAAAAACAAAACATGGAGGCATGTACTGCCAAGTTGAATGAAGACCTCAAACGTGTTGCTCATTGGCCAGATATAAATGGTTTAAGTTTAAATCCTTCTAAATCGAAATGTATTATAATACGAAGGAGAACCCATAAAATAGATCAACATCCTAACATTTGTATCAACGACCAACAAATTGAAATAGTTGAAAAAGCAAAAAATCTTGGTCTCATTTTTAACAACACACTCACTTGGTCAGATCATGTAACATTTGCTTGTGGTAGAACTTACTCAATACTAAGAACACTATGGCAAACACAATGTGTATCTCCAATGAGGATTCGTGTACTAATTGCGAAAACATATCTAATACCAGTCCTTACCTATGGATGTGAGATCTTTGCAAGTTGTGATTCAAATAGCAAACATAAGATGAAGGTAGCTTTTAACAACATTACGAGATATGTTTATGGCATAAAAAATTATGGCAGTTATATTAATATTACCCCGTTTTCAAAAAAAATATACGGGGTGCTATTTGAAGACTTGTTGAAAATACGAACTCTTGTTTATCAGCATAAAATTATAACCACTCGTGGACCAAATTATCTCTTTAATCGTTTAAATTTTAGTCGCCTCGGAAGAAACAAGAATTTAATTCAATATAGACACCGCACGCTAGTTTCGGAATGGCAATTTTTTATAACTGCAATACGTCTCTGGAACAATCTTCCCCCAACAATTAAAGAAACCAGCAGCGCCCTGCATTTCAAGCAACAGTTATTTAGATTTTATTCATAAATAAAAATATGTATTTCATGTTATTATTTTGTATATTTCTTAATGTTATTGATAAATACTTTTGATCATAACTTCATTAGATTTCTACTCACTAAAACCAATGTTTTGTTGTAGAAGTTTCAAATAAATGAAATAAATAAATACTACTTTTTTTATTTAACTAATTTTTTGATTAATATCACAAATTTTGTAATTGAAATCTATTTTGTATATGTTCTGTGGAGAATTGGTTAATTTATGTAGCGGTCTTAGTAATTAGACCTATTTGCATTTTCGCCATGGCGAGTTCTACGTATATATTTTGACTTTAAAGCGTTATAAGATTCAATTGCTGCAGGAATTGAAGTCCAGCGATCATCAAAAGGCTCGACTATTTATTATTTTATTAAAGAACTTCCTATTCTCAGACAAAGCTCATTTTGATTTGAAAAATTAAATCAGACCCTTTTACCTCTAAAGCCTTAAAGTATTCAGTTAGGGAAAACGTTGATGCCCTATGTTTACCAGCAACATCGACTGTTCATGTATATCATTGAAATGCAACCGAATGGATTTGCTTAAAAATCATCTTATTAGAAAAAGCTCATTTCTATTTTAAATTATTAGAAACTATTAGAAAAACATTGGTTAATTCAAGTCAATATGTTGGAAAACCTCTACATTATCTTCGTGCTGCCCCTTCGTAGGCTTATTTTTCTTTGAAAATTGTTGGTGCAATTGTTCTCTATTGTGAGTGATGTTGACGTGGAAGGAATAATATTTAACACCTAAAATCGACAAACTTAACGCCTAAAATATATTTTCTGTACATCAAACTCAAAGATATTGTTTTCTCAAATAAACCATATACAATAAAAAAATTATAACAAGAGTTCGAAAAAAGACAGTACAGGGAAGTAAAGTTTTTTTTTTTTTTTTTTTTGAAAACATAAACTCTTTAAATGTGAATTTGTACACAAACAAAGTATGGTACACAACAATTGTGACGTTGTGTACTAAAAAAACGAAAAGGAAATTACTTGGAGACTGCAAGGTCTGCTAGTTCTGTAATCTTGGGAGCATAATTTTCAAAAATGGCGGGTCAAGTGAAGACAATGCCAACTGTGTACAGAAAGCTCGGCAAACTTTCGGTCGTTTAAGACCCCTTTGGAATTCGTCTAAACACTCTCAGCGCACAAAGTTAACAATCTTTAACACAAATGCCATATACATTTTGGCCTAGATTGGTGTCCAACAACAGGTTTTGGGAATTACCCAAACAACAGCTCATGAAATAAAAAAAAAAACAGAAATAAAAGGACGTAAATGGCGGTGGATTCGTCGCACTTTAAATTTTGCCCAAATAAGGTAAAAAAAAAGGGTAAACAAAAATATTTTTGAATGAAAATTCTTATGATTAACAACATTTTTTTTAACTTTTTGAATTAGACTTAAAATGTTTTATCAAAATACCACAGAATTGTAAATTTTCTACTACAAAATTTAATCGCAAAAACACAACAACACGAATGAAGAACTTCGCATAGTACGACGAATTTGTCGAATGAGTCACAATAACTGCGTGAACTTATTCCAGAATCCGAATCCACTCGAAAGTGGATTAGATTAGCATTTTTGGTGTTCTGCATTTTGATTTA
Organism: Pollenia angustigena; assembly: GCA_930367215.1. Taxonomy (NCBI): domain Eukaryota; kingdom Metazoa; phylum Arthropoda; class Insecta; order Diptera; family Polleniidae; genus Pollenia; species Pollenia angustigena. The sequence continues at coordinate 178,105,250 of OV884058.1, read as the reverse complement.
GCGATCTTAAATTGGTTTTTGGATTCGTTTAAAATTTTGGAATTTTTAGCGAATTTCAGCCATGTTCGCGATAAAAGCGATTTGTTCCTGTTAGTTTTCTGAAAGTTTACAGCTTCAACCGCTGTTAGCCAATTTAGAAATTTTTTTCCATTGCTTATAGTTTTTAGGGACTTTTAATCCATTTTTTTGCTTTTTTGAAAAATTAAAAATTTTCGCGAATTTTCGATTTTTCCGACAATTGTTTTTTTTTAACCCATTTAGCGATTTGAAATAAATTTTAGTGTTTGTTTAAATGTTTACAATTTTGCAAATTTTAGCCATGTTTGCGATAGAAGCGATTTTCCCTGTGATTATATACAGCTTTCACGATTTTTAATAAATATAAGACTTTGCGATCATGCTGCGGTTAGCCGTCCCTGTACCAATTTATTCTTCGTTCGTCTGCGTAAGAAATAGAAATTAGCCTATCGTAGAGTTCGTTAAGCACGATGAATTTCGGTCTACGCAATGATTGTGTGTATTTTCAAACATCCCTACAAGAAATGAATGAGCGAGTAGTCATTTTTTTCACGTTGGTCCCTACAAGAAATGAATGAGAGAGTAGTCACATTTTTCATTTTGGTGCTAAGAAAATGATAGAAAGAAATGACCGAAATAAAGTTTTCAGTCACATTCGGTCATTACTTTCTATCATTTTCTTAACACCAAAATGAAAAGTGTGACTACTCGCTCATTCATTTCTTGTAGGGGTGTTAAGAAAATGTGGCTAATCGCTCATTCATTACTTGTAGGGATGCCAATGTGTTCTATTTCTTACAACGAATATTCGTTGCGCATAATTCGACGTTGGACGAACGTTGTGTTTCTAGCATAATAAGGAGATGATAAATTTTCAATCAAAATGTCTGTTATTAGAAACTATAAAAATTCGAACTTAAAGGACTACGATACCATTAAAGGATGTTTTGCCAAAAAAATATTTTGAAGTTTAAATAAATGGTTGAGGTCAGACAAATATAAAACCCAACATATCAGTACAGCTTCACTATTGACATTTCCTGTAGGGATGTTTCTTTTTATTTTATTTTCCTTTTCTCCCCGACAATGACACTATACATTTAATCAGTTTGCTATGAAGCTAATGAAGGTTATAGCGTTTTCTTTTCACTCCTTTCAGTAATTACCAACTTCAATACCCATGTATGCCAGCCAAATTCCTCTTAATTTTTGAAATTCCTCATAAAGACGACTAAAATATTTTCCAAATAAAAAATTATTGAGAGCAAGAAGGCAAAAACAAACACTTCACACACTAATTACAGTCACTTTCACGCCAAAAAAAAGTTCCTTTTCATGTTCAAACTAAATGAAATTAAACTCAAGAAATAAAACTTTATGTCGCAAGCCACCATGTCAAATGCTCCAGGGTATTTTGATATTCGGCCAAGCTGTAAATGCATTTTTGATTGTTTTCAAAAAAAAAAAAAAAAAAAAAAAAAACACATTTTCTCTTTCGATTAAGTTGCTGAAAATTTAAAGTGAATTTTACCATGTCGGACTTAATTTGCAGGGGGATATTAAGTTTTTGTATGGAGCCAGCCAGACAAACAAATAGACAGTCTTTCAGTCTGGATGTATGTCAAAATTTAGTGTGTGACACACCACATTACAACATGTGCAACATGATGGTCCGAAACATAAACATTTTTATTCTAATGTATGAGAGTATGCTGGATTATAAAAGGAAACACCTTCATTGTTAGTTTGACTAAAGTTGTAGGAAATCTTCTAACAAGATAAATGTACCAACAGAAATGCCGGAATTTTTTGTGTTTGATTGCACCATGGGTATAGGGAATGTTAAATGAATTCCAAAATCGATTTTCGATTTTTCGATCGACTTTTTTTATTTCGGTTTTTGAAATCGATTAATCGAACCTCAAAATCGATTTTAAAATCGATTTCAAAATCGTTTAAAATTAATTTGCAAAGTTGGCAGTATACCAAGGGTACTAATAGATAAATGGGTAAAACTACAACGTTACCTTGGAAAACTGCATAAGCATACCTACAGACGTATGTACGCACAAAAGATAAAGTTTTATTGTGTATGCCCATAATTAATCGATTTAATTAAGATTAAAATTAAAAATTGTCAAAATTTTGATAAAAATAAAAAATCGATTTTAAAAGCCCAATAATCAATTTCAGTATAAAATCGCATACGTAAATTAGATTGCAAAAAGTCGATTTTTTACCACAAAATCGATTGGAATCGATTGGAATCGAAATCGATTTACCATTCCCTACATGGGTACAATCTTTTCAACCCAAATGATTAAATTTATCACTTTTTGCGGGATGCGCAATTTCAATATGTTATTCTGGGATTAAAAAAAATTTTAATTTTTACCGAAACCAGATTGTGTTTTTAAAAAATTCGCGATTTTCTTATTTAAAAGTGTTCAAATTTTAGATGATTTTTTTTTTTTAATTTAAGTGATTATATAAAAAAAATAGAGTAAGTTCTCATTAAAATGTTAAATTATAAAAATATATAATGGTTAACGACTTTAAATACTTTTTTCCTAATTTATAACGATTTCTTTTTATACCCACACCACAATAATATAGAGAGGGTATTATGAGCATGTGTTGATATGTGTACCACTGGTTGTCTGTTAATGTAAGTGTGAACATAGTGTTAATTCCAGTTTAAATAAATTAAACTCAATATTTTTTTGAATGTTCTTTTTGATTTGGTACGCTTCAGCTCTGAGCTCTCTATATGTGAACACAAACCTTGATGGGGACAATTTGTGTACGGCACTGGCAGGACATAAACAGGGGTGTCATGGAAATCGAAAACGTAAAACGAAAGAATTTTAAGAGTCGTTTTTCAATAAGATTTCTGTAATAAAAAAATTTTATGACAATTATTATACAAATAATGCTCTATTAAACAGAAGTTTTTAACAAAAATTGTAAAAATTAAATTAAAAGTTCATTAAAAACAACTGACAAATTCTTTCGTTTTACGTTTTCGATTTCCATGACACCCCTGAAAATAAACAATTAGAATACACCCAAAAAAATAATAGGACTAAATTTAAGTTAGATATAAACTGAATTTTAGCTTATGAAATTTCCTTAAACTAAGTTTAAATTTACTTAAAAAAATAGAAATTTAACTTGCAATATAGAAATTGTATTAGACTGAAGTTTACACAAAATTCTGGTGAACCTAAAAACATATATTATAAAATTTCTAGCTAACAGAAAAAAAATCGTAATATTAAAGAATTTTTAATACAATCTCTAAAATGGATTTAAATGTGGTCGCGAGCGGACAACCGACATATTGGCCTACTGATCAGCAAAAAATTCCAGATGTCATCGATTTCGGCGTGGTTTAAAACATCCCCACAGAAACTATTCATGTAGAAGCTTCCTTAGAATTATCTTTCGACCACACACCTACAATTGTTACTATAATGAAACCCAATAGAATTGTATATCCTACTGGTTACTTAGCGACGTCAGCCACACAAATAAATTGGTTAAACTATAAAAAATATCTCAGTACCCATTGCTCAGAAAATATTCCGCTTAATACACCGGAGAATGTAGATCGCTCTATTGTTAATTTTGACAGTTTTCTGAAACTAGCTGTTCAACATTCCAGCGATACCCCCAAAAAAACAAAAAATATTAAAATATATTCCACAGATGTCGAGTGTCTCTTGTCTGAAAAAAGGAGAGCTCGAAGAGAGTGCACAGATCCCCTCAACTTAAGAACTTTCTAAAAGAGTGTACAAAAAAGTTAAGAAAGTTACTGCAGACTCAGAAAATGGCTTCTTTGGAAAAATATCTTAAGGAACTTGATGCAACTCCACAATCGGACTACTCATTATGGCGTGCAGCTAGAAATCTCAAAAGGCCAGTTGTCTCTTAACCACCATTAAGAAACTTGAATGGAAGTTGGGCAAGAAATGATGTTGAAAAAGGAAATCTGTTTGTTAATCATTTAGAAAACGTATTTACCCCAAAAATATATCACACGATATTGTGGTCGAGTTACCACTAGTTGCTGCTAGAGCAGCTATTCCCCTCAGATTTGAGATAAGAGAAATCGAAAAGCTATTTGTGACTTTAACACTAAGAAGGCACCTGGTTTTGATAAGATCAGTAATAAAATGCTTTTAGAGCTATCTTGCATAGCAAAGAAAATTATTGTTTTTATTTTTAATGCTATTTTACGCCTTGAATACTATCCTCAAAAATGGAAGGTTTCCTTAGTTACCATGATACCAAAGCCAGGCAAAGATAATACAAAAGTTGAGTCTTATAGGCCTATTAGCTTATTATCAAATATGTCAAAGCTGTTTGAAAAATTATTAGTTTCAAAATTAACACCGATTTTAAGTGAAAATAGATGTATTCCAAACCATCAGTTCGGATTAAGAAGAAAACACAGCACAATCGAACAGACTCATCGAATAGTAAATGTCATAAGAAAAGCGTTTGAAGAAAAAAAATATTGCTCAGCACTCTTCATCGATGTTTCGCAAGCTTTTGATAAAGTCTGGCATGATGGCTTATTACATAAGTTGAAGCAAAATTTACCAGCAAACACACACAAGCTGTTAGAAAGCTACTCAGTCGGTCGTCAATTTATTATTTAAGAAGTAAATTTCTTAAGTTCACCTCAGCCAATTGGCGCTGGAGTCCCACAAGGCAGCATCCTGGGCCCTCTATTATGCTTGATTTATACTTCGGACATGCCAACAAACAACTACACCCAAACTTCAACATTTGCAGACGATACAGCTTTTCTAAGCGTCCACGAAAACCGTTATGAAGCATCTCGTTACTTACAGGTTCATATATTTCAATTGGAAATATGGTTAAGACAGTGGACGATAATGGTCAATGAGCAAAAATGCGTACATACATATTACATTCACCTTGCGCCGGGAATCTTGCCCCCTATTACAATTAACAATCAAATAATTCCTCAACATTCGCATGTTAAATATCTCGGTATACATTTGGATCGGCGATTAACGTGGAAATGCCATATAGAGGCAAAATTAACTCAAATGTTACTAAAAGCCATTCAAATTCAATGGTTTATTGGAAGAAATTCTGTCCTTAGTTACGATTGCAAGCTTCTACTTTACAACTCTATCTTAAAGCCTATCTGGTGCTACGGTATTCAGCTATGGGGCACTGCCTCGGCCTCTAATATCGCAAAAATTCAAAGGCGCCAAAATAAACTTCTTCGAATAATCACAGCCGCTCCCTGGTATGTTAAAAACTCAAACATTCATAAGGATCTCAATGTGCCATTAGTAAAAACTATGATTACAAAATATGCAGTAAAATATTTAAAAAGGCTTGAACAACACCCAAATCCACTAGCTCGAAATATTTTAATTAAGAAGAAGAGACACTGCAGCACTTACCCAATTAGATGAGCGATAAATACCTATAAATGTAAGTGAACAGAACCCGTGATGAAGAAAATTTTGTCTGGCACTGGCAGGACATAAAATAACGTATTAGGTTAAGATTTGATTAATTATTGTTAGTTCATATTTAATATATGAAGATTCAATAAATAAATAATGAAAAAAAAAAAAAAATTCTTAATATTAGTACTGAAGATTTTATATGAAAAGTGAAAACTTTATTACATAGCTTCCTTGAATCTTGTTAAAATATTGTTATAAACTTAAATCAAGTATGTCAAACTCTTAACTTTATATAAAACTTTATGTTTAACCCTTCAAATTTACTTAATAACCCTTCGTGGTACACATGAGTCTTGCCAGACCTTTTTTCAATGTGTTTTGAAAATCATAACATGCGTAAGTCGCTGCAGCGAAAAGTTTAATCTTTTTTTTACTTGATTTATTTATACTAATTTCAAAAAATTCCGGGATTGATTTTCGAAAGTAATCCCATTTAGGATTGTTTTGAGCACGTTATAGTGTTATTCGTAATTAGATAATTAGATAATTTTATGCAAACGATTTAGGCATCGAATATTTAACTTGTCAGAAAAACGCCCTCCATAAAGTATACTTTTATAGGATGTAACATGAAAGAAACGTCCTAAGTTGAAGACATATCTGAAAATGACATTATATGGGCATTTCTCCAGAATGGTCTACCAGGATGAAAAAAAAAATGTTGATTATCATCGTCTTTTATTGTTTATTATTAGAAAAAAAGTCTATGTTCTTATTAAAGAATGGTTTCCTAGCATATCTGAGCTGTTTTACTTGAGGAAATTGGGCTGGAAACTGGAAAATTTTATAATTTTCTGTATTTTCTACTTTTAAAGACATTTTTATATACTTATTTTACATGCAAGAAATATGTTATGTTCACACTCTTTCTTCATAATCTCTCCATTACAATCAATTGTAAAACGAGTATTAAGTTTTTTTGTTAAGCAAATTTTAAGACATTTATGGGAAAATGCGTGGAGGAGATAATATTAAAAAAACATATGGAAAAAGTGTCGCCAACCCATGCATAGTTGCTTTTGAACAAAACATGATTATAAAGGCCCATTACTAACCTTTATAAAAACATTTTTTCCGAAATAAAAACCTCCTACAATTCACTTACTTTCGCACTTTTTCTTACGGTCCTAAAAGGCACTTCTATTTTTGTCACGTGAGTAAGTCAATTTTGATTGCATGGCATTTGGGTACCCAGTGCTCAATTTACCATTATATATACTTTTTAGAAACAACTCATCACAAACAATGTAACGATTCTAGAATTCATTCTAAAATTCCAATCCACTTCTATTTTTTTAATATTCAAACACAATAAAACGCGTACAAATGTCGCGTGCATAACCAGAGAAACACCCATATATAGATATTAAATTCGGGGGGGGGGGGGGGGGGGGGTGCTTTTTAACCATGGGAGGAAAGGCCATGATGGCTTTAGGCTTTATTGCTCAATTGAATGGGAGATAAAGCCGTAATGGTCTTATTGGCCAATCAATGAGAGGTAAGGTCATATGTAAAATTTTGCTAAGTGAGATTTATAGCCATATTTTTTTTCCCCAAATGAGAGGCAAAGCCATATTTTCCAGAATATTGTTGCGCATGGTGTTAACATTCTGTAAAAGGGAAAATCCTTAGTTATCATTGAAAAACATTTTATTATTCTTGTGACGCACGCAGAAAAACTTTATTCAGCGAAGCCACCTGCCGCGTCCTACTGAAGGAAAAACCACCTAAGCGCGGCCACAGGCCGCCACGCAGAAAAACTTTAGTATGCGAAGCCAGATTTCAATACTTAACTTTAGTAAAAGGGAAATTCATTACCTCTCAATTTAAAATATAAGAAAACAATTAATCAATGTAAAATGGAAAAGTTCTTCAAAACTGAAATGAGAGATAAAGCCATTTCCTAATATTACTAATGTGTCTTAAGGCCATGATGGCTTTGCCTCCCATTCGAATGAAAAAAAAATAAAAGGCCTTATCTCTCTTTTGAATGGGAGATAAAGCCATCATGGTCGTATGTCCCACGGTTAAAAAGCACCCACCATGGAAAACGATTTTTTATACAAAACGATTTGGAAACGATAATGTGGTTCCAGCTTCTTTAAAATTTGATTTCTTATACATTCTTCTCCGTTTCCCTGTATATATTCCTTTAAATTGTTTATTTTATATATTAATTGAAATGTGTTTTGAACAGAAACTAAAGACTATAATTCAGAAATATATTTAAAAATCGCTAGAAATATCACAACCCTACTAAAAAGTATCGTTTTAAAATCGATAGCTTTTCATCACATACCTGATTATATAGGTATATATATATATTTTTATACCCACACCACAATAGTGGAGAGGGTATTATGCATTTGTGCTGATGTGTGCAACGCCTTAAAATATTGGTGCTAGACCCACCTTAAAGTATACCGATCATCTTAGAATCACTTTCTGAGTCGAACTAACGATGTCCGTCCGGCTGGCAGGCTGGCTGGCTGGCTGTCCATGTAACCTTGTGCGCAAAGAACAGGTCGCAATTTTGGAGATAATTTGATGAAATTTGGGTTATAGGTTTTTATTGGCACAAGGACCAAGCCTATTGAAAATGGGCCGAATCTTAGGACCACGAAGGAAGATAGGGGGAAATTTCTTCCTCTCAGAAACTATCAAACCGATTTCAATGAAATTTAAAACATAGATAGAACCATATCTATATGGACACAAAATATATGCATTTTTAAAAAAATAGGACCACGAGGGGAGATAGGGGCAATTTCTGCCTCTCAAACCGATTTTAATGAAATTTAAAACATAGATAGATCCATATCTATATGGACACATAAGCTATACAGTTTTTCAAAAATAGGACCACAACGGGAGGTAGGGGGCAATTTCTGCCTCTCACAAACTTTCAAACCGATTTTCATGAAGTTTATAAACATAGATATTTATATGGTCATATAAGCATGATGTGTTTTTAAATACTGTGGTGTAGGGTATCATATGGTCGGGCTTGACCGACTATACTTTCTTACTTGTTTTTATTAAAAAATCGGATTTTTTTAATGTAATTTTTCTGGTTTTTGGCAATACTAATATTGTCATCCATTAATGCGACTTCTTTATTCAAAAAAATTTGACTTATTTTAAGCCATTGCCTTAAAAATAAATAATCTATTACACTTAATACAACCCATAGTGCATTTTTTATTGTGCAAACTGCTTCTACTAGAAGTTTATTGTTTGTCATTTTTCTGTTCGTTTGTTTTTTTTTCCAAAAGCAACTAACTCTTCGTTATGAAGTATTTATGTATGTTTATGGTTGGAGCAAAATGTACAAAACTAGTTGTCTTATACATACATACATACATCTTAATTACTGTCCTCAAAAAGAGAACTTTGGTACCTAATTACTAATCTTAACTAATGTGTTGATTCCAATATTTGTCATAAGCCAAATACCTGCTATTGGATCTAAAGACAAAGTCGAAAAATCCTGATTCTAACAACATATTTTTTCGAAATTTATGTAATCGAATTTTATTCAAAGTTGTAAGTAACTTCCAGTACATAAAAACAGAATTTGTTTACAAAACTGGAACGACTAATTTTATTTTATATTTTTAGTGACTTGTTTTTGACGTTTGCATTGGTATACTATCCCAGCGTTTTCTTTTCAAACATATTTTCACTTTAAACATAAAACAACTGTTTAAAGTTTTAAACTTGAATAAATTTTTACATCAAAATTAATAGAGTCTAAACATAAACACATTCTTATGTGAATATAAATATTAACATAAGAACGAGTATCAACATGTAGTTTTATTAATTATTAACGACAATAAACAAATGCATTTGAAATAAATGTTTAATTGCGAATACAGTAATTGTTTTCAACACCAAAAGACGACAATGATACAAATGAGGGATATACAAACAAAGGTGGCGGGCTATCACCATTTTTTAGTTGCTATAATAACACTGCTTTACAAATTTTAAGTTTGGAAAAGTACCAAGAACGCCACATGCCTAGATAAGTTAATTGGGACCTCCTGAACACGAAAAACGATGTAATTTTTTTTTCCTAAGTACCGTTTTTTAGATAACGGAGCCCAACCAAAAACTCCGATCGAAATAGATGGCATATCGTTGGAAAGCTAATTGAATGCCTTTTCCGTCGATATTTGCCTATTTTTTAAGCCGGACGCGGAATTAAAAAACTTTAACGGATGGAGTCGTAGCTAGGACTATTTCTTGACGACTGCACAGCACTAATTTTCCTTAACTGTGCGAGCAAATCAAAAACTTTGAACATGTTTACTTTTAGCAACCAAATTGCAAGAACTTTACCTAAATTAAGTAAAATTCACGTGGAATTACCACGAAGCCGGTCACGGCAAGGGCGCGCCTGATGGAGTAGGTGCGACGTGCAAAAGGACTACTGATAGACTTGTTGGAGCTGGGAATGACAATTCATCGCTGTCCAAATGTAATTGATGACGAAGACATTTTAAAGAAAGAAGAGGGACTTAATATAAAAAGTTCTAAAAGCTTCTCAGCCACTATGAAGGTCCAACAAATTACTGGATGCCCCAATAAATTGACAATGAAGAGCTTAAGCTGTTTCTGTGATCTTGAAGTATACAAGTATTTTGTGGTCTGCACCTTGGATTTTGCTTTCATGAAAACCAAACCGCGCCTTAATGTTGATTATGTATATGGGCCTGAAAGAGAATCTTAAGACGAACCACTAATAAAGTATCTTCTCAGTATTGTTCTCAAGCAGTTACTGAGAAGGCATGCCAGCTTGTAAACGAAGGAAATGAAATAATTAGCTTTTTTTCGACTACGTTTATGTAAGCAGATGTTAAGAATTTTTGTTTTTAAGTAACATAAAAAAATACTCTATGGAGTTATCCAAATTTTGTTTTGTTTTAAACTATCATCAAATATTGAATAATTAAAGTTGATTCTTACGAAAATAAGGTTTGTTTTTAATTTATCCTTCCGCTTAAAGTAAGGTATCTTATCCTGGTGGTCATGTAATTACCCTGTGTAGAGTATCTCCTCTGGTTATTTAAAATACCGGAAAAAGTAGATAACTTGACTGGCCATTATTAAACATGCATTCAAACTTCCTGATTAATTACGATTATATTGAAAAAAATCATAATTTTAAATATTTTTATTACGCCGCCATTCATAATATCAGGTAACCTCTTATCGTAGAATGACCCAGTTATAGAATATTTTATAATTTAGAAGATCTTAGGCTTGGATTTTAAAAATCCACACGCGCATGCGTTCCGACGTCATTACACAACGCACAATGGCCTTTGTAATGGCGTGAAAATAACGTCAGAACCACATGCGCATGTGACTTTTCACATACGTGGTACTCTATAGAGTATAGAGACTAAAAGTTTTAGACCTTTTCCTTTCTCCGTTTTTTCCTTGCGTGTAGGTTTAAAACCTTAAGAGGATTTGCTCCGATATATTGGGTGTATAACTTACAAAAGCGAGATATATAAGACTTATAACATATAAACTAATTTTACCTATTGTTCATTGCTTTTGACCTTTTCCAATTGGTCAGGCAACATTTCTATTCAGCATCCAAGGAACTGATAATTTTATAGGCCAAGAATTAATTCATTCTGACTTAAATTATATTCCAGCGTTCTGCATCAATAAAGCGTTGTCGCTATGAAATATTAATTACGGTTTCATGTCTAGTCGGAAATTTCGGGTGTTTTTTGGGTAATGCTCGCTTTATGTAAATCAATATTATTCGATACAGGGCCCTTGTGATCTGATGGACTGATTTTGGCAACTCATAATTGCTTTTTTTACTTTTAGTCTTGTAAAAAATTGAGAGCATTGCCTTGGCGCCATGGATATTCATTTAGCGTTTATTTAGTTGAATCGCCATGCTTCGTCTTACCAATACCCTCCCGGGTGACCAATTTTTCGATTTAATTTCTTTAATAACTTTCTCAACAAATTTTTTTTCTTAAAAAAAACTGAAAAAAAAAATTCTCATCGCATAGGGCCGTTTTACACTATCCCACAAAGTCTTAACTATTTTACGAAAATTCTTCCCTGATCTAATTATTGTTTTAACATTTTCAAAAAAACAACAATATTTCTCAAAATACGTAAGACTTGTGTGCTTGGGTAAAACAGGCTTTATAAACATGCATTATTTCCCGGTTGATTATTGGAAAACGATCAGCATAAAAATCTTTAGTAAGGCGAAGGTGAAAAGATTAATTTCTTATCGTTAGTAATTTTGCAATGCAGACATTCTTTTTCTTGATTGGTTGATCATGAAAAATCGTTTTTACATCAGTTAAACCTAGACAATACAAGCCTCAATGTGCTTCAGCTGCGCCCCAGCATCATTAGCAAAAGTTTCGTCTACTTTGTGCGCATAAAATTCTATAGATATTTTCGCAAATGTAATATATGTGCCAATTTTTTAGATGGCCTCTCCTAACGTTGAAGCACTTATAGTTCTAATAAATTCATATAACTAGGGTTGGATTTATAAGCAAAAAGAAGTTTTTTTCTACCATTTAAATATCTTTGTGACAAAAGCAAAAACTGCTTAAGTCGCCTTAAGCTAAATTTGAGTTTATGGCACCTGTGTAATCTCCATGCCTTTTAAGTATTCATGGACAAAGTTTCGATTATTTTGAACGATTTTTTACGAAGTTATAGCAAAATTAGTTTTTGCTTATTTCAACGAGCAATAACGTTTGGAATAACAACTTAAGTTAATTTCCGATCTGTCACGATAGGAGAATTTAGGAATAAAAACTTAAAAAATATATTATATATACCATAATATATTTTTAAAAGAACTCTTGAAAGTTTAAAATGGCTTTCCCACAAAACAAAAAAATTTACTTAAGCACGTTTTTCTTATTGCCAAAGATCTGTTGTTTTATCCGAAAAAATTAAAGATTTATAAGCTATTAGAACTTTCACAAAATTAAGAAAAACATCAATCTTAGCTATATAAAATGCCATAACTATTTTTTTGGTTTAGTATAAACAAAGGCTCCATGAAAAGCCCCCCCAATGAAATAACGCCCAGGAAATAACCCCCAATGAAATAAACCCCAAAAAATAGGAAATAACACCCAAAAGCTGTGAATGAAATAACATCGAAAAATAAATGAAGTAAACCCCAAAACGAAAACGAAACAACCCCCAATATTTGGAAGTTATTTCATATGAAATAACACCCAATGATGAAAATGAAATAACCCCCAATGAAATAAACCCCATCAGCAACAAAAATGAAATTATGCCCGAAATTCATTAAAGAGTCAGTTTCACCAAGGATGAAGTCAATATGGACCAACATCAAAGTCGCAAAATTATTGAAATGAATCGTGTGGAGGCCCGCAGGCGTCTTCTTCATAATAAGGATATATTCGGTTCAAAAATTTTGCCGCAGTAGATCCCTGTAGCCCCTCTATTTTTCCAGTTCGGAAGACAATTTGCCTTTTACGTTTGGCCTTTACACAACTACATCCACTGTTTAAATATAATTGTTTTTCACTTAAAGAATATAGAAAACTGCTATTTCTTCGTTTTCCACTAACAACTTCGAATTCCTTTTTTTAAATATTAACACGAGATGATGTAAAGCGTCCGAACTTCGATTCACAACTGAAAATATTTTATGTTTTACAACAACTCAACTCAACATGCAAGGCAGATTTTACTTCTATGTTAACACTGTTATTCCAAGAAACAGATACTTAAATTCTCAAAAAAAAAGGAAAAATATCAAACTAAGCAAATGAAAAAAACCCGAAATAAAATGAAATAACCTCCAAAAACAAACAGCTTTAAAAATGAAATAACCCCCGAATCAAAAATGAAATAACACCCAAATTAAGCACGCGATGAAACAAGCCCCGAATTTTAAAAATTTGTTGGGTGTTATTTCATTGGAGATTATTTCATAATTTGAAAGCCCCAAATGAGGAATGAAATAATTCCCAAAAAAAAATGAAAAACAGCCCAAAAATATTGGGAGTTATTTCATATGAAATAACAACCAAAAATGTATGAAAAAAAATTGGGGAATATTTCATTTCTCGTTTGGGCGTTATTTCATTGGGGGGCTTTTCGTGGAGCCTAAACAAAATGTTTATAATAGTTTTCATTTGTGTTAGGTAGGGCTGCCAGATTTGACAATTTATCGTCATTTTGACGATTTTTTGTTCCGAAATTAGCAAAGTGACGATTTGTTGATTTTTTTCTAAAAAGCGACGATTTTAATTAGTCTCCAAAATCTGAATTAAGCACTAAATTTTGTGACACGTTCGTTTTATAATATTGGAATGTTTTACAGCCGTACCTTAACAAAGAGCGTCAACGTTGTGTCACGAACAGTAGTGTAGCATGTTTAATAAAACCCACAAATTATGTATAAAAATAGAGATAAAAACGCTAGATTGACGAAAAATATTAAACGAGCTGTCAAAATCGGTTCTTCCAATAGCTAGGCGTTGAGGCCGCTCTATTCAAAAACTAAAAAAGGCGTGGCGCTTTTGATTAGGTACGGCTGTAAGATGCAAGTCTTAAGAAAGAAGGTTTAGTTTCAGAGTACAAAAACAACAATGTTACACTTTGTTTATTTTTCGTCAAATCGTCATCGAATAAACCTTTTACGACTCTCTGTATACATCATATTTTCAACAATTATACGGCGAACATTTCACGAGTTAATATCTTCATTAGTCTCATACGACTCTTGACATGAAAGACTCGTTAGATTATCTTTACCCACGTCTTAAACGATTCCCACAACGATTGAACAAGCTGTGCTTTGGAAGAATCTCAGTCGTGTTACAGTTTTTCACGTGTGAGGAATCTTCTACAATTAAAAATATGCGGTCATCGACGATCAAAGACGCTCTTCATGAGACTCCCAGTATCTCTTACACGATGGAAAATGCTAGCTGGGTATGAAGTTATTATATTTTTGTTTTAATGTTTTTTTTTTATTATTATAAAAGAACACTAAATTTTAAGTTTTCCGATTTTTTTGACGATTTTTCGAAACGTGAGAGACAATTTTTTGATTTTTTTCTCAGAAAATTGACGATTTCCTCACAAATTTTTTTGGCAGCCCTGGTGTTAGGGTCACTTCCCCATTCATATAATCAATATTTATGCATTGAAAAATTGCTTAAATAAGTGCTTTAGTCATATTTTTTTAAAGAAACTCGAAGGTGTTATTTGCTAATACATACATATGTATATTAAATATATGTAATCCCAGCAAACACAAAGTCAAACCTTTGATATGAAATGAATTTACCATTTGATATCAAGCACAATTCTCAAACTTTTCCCAATTGTTTGAATTTTGAGTTTGAATTTAAACCGATAATACAACGTTTTTTTTTTTCAATTTGATATCATCGTCAGCTCATTATTGGTTTGGCGCATATGCCAAAAAGTCGGAGTGGGGAAAAAAGACAAAGAAGGTTTACATGAAGATTTGTCAAAATGGAAGCGAAATAATTTTTTTTATATTTTTTCTACGGCTTCCAGCATATGCTTTGAAGAAATATGTAATGTTTTTTTGTCAACTTTCATGAATGAAGTTAGGAGTCAATAGTAGCCCAGCAAAAACTTACATTGCAAAGTAATGAGTTAAAAAGCTAATATAACGACTCTTCACTACTTATACATTGGCATTTTAACTCATTATTTTAACACGGTGATGTCATTGGAGGCAAGGACTTACCACCCTCGCTTACAAATAGGGAGTTAAATAAGTCATTACCACATTCGCTTACAAATAGGGACTTAAATAAGTTATTACTCCGATGTCACCAAAATTACAACTAACATGTCATGACTTTAAAAAAAATTTTTTTTAATATTTTTTTTAAATTATTTTTTTTCTATTTTTTCTTATTTTATTTTATTTTACTTTAGGTTAGGTTAGGTTAGGTCGAAAGGAGGATGAAGCATCGAAATGCCTCCTCATATCTTACGATATACACCTAGGCCTCTGCTGGGCCTGTTGTGCGCTCCTTAAGAAGATGGAGATCCAATTGTCAGTTGTCAATGTACGGTATTCAGAAACCTGGTTTCTCGGACGTAACTCCTCAAAGTTCTCCAGTTGACGTTCCTCAGGGATTCCAGGTCCGATAAGATATCGCTCCCGAGGTGCCTGGACCTTAATTCGGCAAAGGCCTGACAGTGGCAGAGAAAGTGCTCCAACGTCTCGCTTTCCTCGCCGCACGCTCTACACTCATCGGAATCTGCCCGTCCAATTCGATACAGTTGTGCCCGTAGTCCTGCATGACCAGTCAGGATACGTACCATCATACTGACTTCGGACTTGCTCCCATATAGGAGGCCCTTAGTCCTCCTTTTATCTGGGTTGCCCCATAAAATTCTAGTGGTCCTAGCCACCGTCCCGTTGTTCCAACAGGCCGTGTGGGTTTCTCTAGCCCACGCCTTTAACTCCGCTTTCGTTGCCTCAAACGGTTTTGCGTTCGCCAAGTTAACTGCCCCGAGTTCCCTTCCCCGAATTGCCAGTATATTGGCCCTTTCGTTCCCGGCTATCCCCGAGTGGCCCGGCACCCATATGATATGGATCCTGCCCCCGTAGGAAAACTCGGTAATGGCCCTTCTACAGTCCAGCAAGGTTTTGGACTTAACCCTGCTAGCTGATATCGCCCTAATTGCCCTTTGGCTATCCGTGAAAATGTTAGCGTCCACTCGCCCCATATTCGATCCAATCCATTCCACACACTCCGTAATAGCACGGACTTCCGCTTGGAAGCTTGTGTTGTGATCAGGAAGACGGTAGAATATCTCGGTCTCCGGGTTCTCAACAAAGACCCCTATACCCGTTCTATTCCTCAACTTAGATCCGTCCGTGTAGCAACACTTTACTTTATGTTTTTTTTTCTTTATCTATTTTTTCTTATTTTATTTTACTTTGTTTTATTTTTTATTTTATTTTTCTGTCTCTGGCGGGATTCGATCGCGCAACCTCGGTGCTGACAGACTAGCTCACTACCAGCTAGTCTACCGGGGCAGTTTAGTTTTTGTATAAAAAAACGATGTTTTTTACTCAATTAAGAGCGTAAATATGAGATTAAATTATTGTAGGCAACTACTTACCACCCTCGCTTACAAATAGGGAGTTAAATAAGTCATTACCACATTCGCTTACAAATAGGGAGTTAAATAAGTCATTACCACATTCGCTTACAAATAGGGACTTAAATAACTTATTACTCCGATGTCACCAAAATTACAACTAACATGTCATGACTATAAAATCTCAGTACAGCATAATTTTTCATATTCAAATTTATTACAAATTGTTTTTTTGTTTGTTAATTTTGTTCGGCATAAGGTCATGAGTTAAAACAAATTTTTAAATAAAAAATATAAACATATTTTGTTTTAAAAATTCTATTTTATTTTATTTTATATCCCAATATTTCGGTCAACTTTATTTATAATAAAAAAAAAACAAATTGTAAGAACAAATATTTTAAATCAATTTGTATTAGATTTGAAGAAACTTCAACCGTAGATGCATTTTATTACGAATGAATTATAAATTTCGTTAATCAACTCATACACAAGTACTTAGGTATCAGATTATATGTCAGCCATTACCAAACTACTTCTATGTAATGCAGATGGTATGAAGTAGTCATTGAAAAGTAAGTTGTTCAGTAATGGCAAGTTATTACCAAGTTTTTGCTGGGAGTTTATTGAAAGTGAAAAATATTATTTTGCACCGCATACGCCACTTTTCTAAAAATATTTTTAAAATGAAGCTTTTTGTGCTTCATACGTATTGCTATGCATTGAGTAACTTGCTGAAATAACTTGCTATATTAAATCTAAAACTCAACATTGAGGATTTCTTTTCTATTATATGGTTTTATTTTATTTGTATAAATTATGTGTTTATTATTTAATAAAATTTCTTTTCTAGTTGGCATTTTATTTTGCTTTCGTCCATAGTCCAATTATTAGGTGTATGCAGATATAAAACAATTAAAAAACAGCACGCACTTTATTTGTGTATAACATGATGAAGATATCAAAAACAATTGCTACAAAAACAAATACATAAAAAAGAACACCAGTCTTTGTGCGTAGACCTACGGATTCGACGCTTCTTTTGCTTAAACTATTTTTTTTCTTACGGCAATGAAGCAAAGAAAGAATAAAATTTGTTTTGTACGTTTTTATATAAAGAATTTGGAGCAAACGACAAATAGTGTCGTGAAGAGCAAAACAATACTTAAAACCGTTGATATAAAGCAAAATTAATGCTTAATATCTTAGAAACCATAAAAAATTCGCGAAACTGGTTTTGTATTTAGAAAGAGTATGTTAAAAAAAATATATATATATGCCTCATACATATCTAATTTTTTTTTTAAAAATGTTCGGTAGGTCAAACCAATAATGTGCTGACGAAATGGTATTTTTAAATCAAAAAAACCTGGCAACACTTACGCGAAAAATAAATTTAAACATAAACTGCAGTATTCATAAAAAATAAAAAATATTTGAAATGTTTTTTAAGGCAAAATGTTCATACAATTTTTTCTTAAAGTACATTTCAAATCCATTTTAATTTTTTATGAATACGGCAGTAAAAAAGGCGTTGAAAATTAAATGTGTTTTACACTTAAGCCTGGTACTCTGTTCAACATTTCACGTGAAATGCTGTCAAAATGCATATGAAAAAAACTTGTGCGGAATATCTATGAAATAATGTTGATGGAATTGTACTCTGTTTATTTTGTGAAAAAGTTCCGAAATGTTTTTGGCAACATTTTTTTTTACTGCGAAATAATGTAAGCTGCCTTTATTTCACGTGGAATTTTAAGCAAAAGCAAAAAAGTATGAAATTAATATTAAAAAAGAAATAAAAAATTAAAATAACACAACCGGTAACAGTTTTTTATCCATATTTACTTTTTTTTTATTAAATTTTTTATTAAAAAACAATAATTTTAGTAAAATACATTTGGCGTTTGTTTACATACACGAAACAATGTAGCATACTTTGAAGGAATAAAAACGTCAAATTGTACAAACTCGCAAGATTGGTAACATTGATAAATGCCAAAATTTTCGTGTGGAATCATCAATGTTGCTTAACATTTTTCACAAATTTGAACAGAGTACTAGGCTTTAAGGAAAAATGTGAATTCGCCTTTTAAAAACCGTAATTTCTTGTAAAAAATATAAATTATTTGTAATTAAAAAAAGAATGCAAAAAAAACTTAACCGGATAATTGAAGAAATTATAAAATTGTTGGACTATCGCAATGCTATGTTGTATGTAGGGAAAACCGACCAAAAAACCTCGGTTTTAGCTTTTACTTTAAATATGTATATATTAATGCAAAAAGAAATAACAAATTATACATAATACTCGAACTTCATGTAAAAAAAAATTTTAACATAATAGCCTTGAACAATGCCAAGATATTTCAAAATTATTTAAGCTTAAAATAAATACTTACAAGAACAAATGTTTCTATTTTAATAAAAGTACCTGAATTGAAACAAATAAAAAAATTTTTTTACATACAAAAATATATATAAGTATGTAGTTTTACGAGAATATTTTCAAAACCGAAAACCGAACCGAAACCGACCGGTTTTAATCATTTTAAAACCGAAACCCCGGTTTCACATTTTTACGGTTTTTAGCAAACCCTAGTTGTATGTATTTCAGCAGCAGCTATGGTGCCGAATATTTTGCAGAAAGTTTACTTAAATAATTTAAGCAAATTTTTTATTTATGTTCCACATTGTATTTATATCCGCATTTGAAAAACATTTGAGAATAACGTTTGAGAGCAAGTTGAAAATTAATGCATTTCTCAATTTCCCCTTGGTGAAGAGAATGCTAGTAGATATGATTTTCAAATGTTTTTCAAATCATTATCAAACGTTTGTCGTTTGAGAAAAGATTTTAATTCAAATCATTTTCAATTTAAAATCAAACCTCCGTGTTTGTGGGGATCGTAAAAAATATAAATACATAGGTACATAACTCTTTTTTACATATGAAGACCTTTTTAACTGCAAGTGCATTAGCACCCTATAAAATTGTGTCTAGTTTTCGTTCTAAAAAGGGAAATCCATACATGTTTTTGAAAATTTATGTTAAGTTTCTTCCTCTGCCGGTTAAATAATAAATTAGTAAAACTGCTACTTTTACACATAAACTCGGCACAGTGGTGCCGGACACAACAAAAAACTGTAAGTGAAATTATTTCAAATTACTTATGAAATCCCATTAACACTAACAACATTTATAAATAAGCTTAAAGGAATTCTTCAAGGGTCGAATTTATAAGCAACCTTTTTTCTCAAACGTTTATACTGAATTTTTTTAATTTGAAATTTTATCTAAGAAGGGCATCGATTTGTTGTGCATCAATTTTATTTAAATTTCTTTTATATTTTGCGTTTATTTTTAAAGTTGGTATTACAAAATGTTTCTCTAGCGGTGCATAAGTTATTAAAATAAATGTATCATACAAACATACAGAGAAAGTCAAGAAATGTCGCATATTGTCATTTTAACTCTAGAATTTTCTACTTCCTTCCTTCTGCTCTAATTTTGAAAGCACCTTTAATAATTTTTTTTAAAACCATATTGAACAATATTAGTTTTTGAATCCAAACAATTTTAATTACTTTATGTTAATACATACACACATATTTATATATTTTAATGCATACATATTCATATGTAGATATACATCTATTTTCTGTATCTACTTATACATATGTATATGTTTTGTGTGCTGTAATTGTATATATGTATGTATATGTTTCGTACCGGTAGTCGAAAATCAAACAAGTTGTTGTGCGTAAAAGTCTAACAACAAAAACTATGTGCATAAACAAACACTATGGGGTACGCAAAACAAAAACAACAAACTAATGTGAATGAAGCTCCAACCGACAAAAAAAAAATGTAAACAAACCAAATGAGTGTGAGCACATGCAATCTCGTTGGTGATGTATGTATGTGTGAGTACAAGAGAGCTCCAACTAACAAACGTCAACGTAAAAACTAACGCCAACAGAGAAAAGTTTGTTTCAGCTGCAACTTTGGCAGTGACTGCAGCAGAAAAGTTTTTATTTGTTGTTCTTAGTGTTATGTGTGTTATTTTTGAATGTTTGCTGCTGTTATGCCATTAGACTTGTAGTCATAACGTTCTAGCATCCACAATTTACCAACTTTATTAAACACACACACCCAAGCACACATACGCGTGTCTTTAATACATGTTTAAGAATGTGTAATATCATCAACATCGTTATCAAGCGATTAGAATTGTATTATCACAAAAATAAGAAGAGAAGGAACTTTACCAAATTGCAGTCAAAGCAAAATACTAGTACCAAATGATGTTAAAAATCTTTTTGAGAACACTTGTATACAGTGTTGCCAGTTAAGAGGATTTATTTCCAAATATCAAAGGGGTTGTAATATTTATATAAAAATTAAAAGTAAATTAGTTTATTCTAACAACACACAGTGGGAGATTTTGGAAATAATCATGTTTCTTTGTAAATGGTTATCCCGATTTGAGTAAAATATTAGGTGGCAATTAATGACTTGAATTCAAGTTGAAGTTTTGGGTTTCGGGGACTTGTTTGAAAATTAGAGATTTCAACATTAATTTAAAATTTAAAATTAAATTTTATACTTTATTAAATTATTTAAGCTTCAGGTCACTTTTTTAAAAAATTAATTAAAATGTTTTTATTCAATATTTCGATTTCCGCTGGAAATCTTCTTCAGGAAATTTTTTTTTTTTTAAATAAAATTTGACAATAAATGGAAAAATAAAATATGGAAAAATTAATTTTAAAATTTCAAAAAACAAAATTATCATAATAAATTTAAAATTCCATTCTACAAACTTTAAACAAAAAAAAAATGGAAAAAATTTATTTTTCCATATTTTATTTTTCCATGTATTGTCAAATTTTATTTAAAAAAAAAAAAAAGAATTTCCTGAAGAAGATTTCCAACGGAAATCGAAATATTGAATAAAAACATTTTAATTAATTTTTTAAAAAAGTGACCTGAAGCTTAAATAATTTAATAAAGTATAAAATTTAATAAAAAAGGTCGAAGAAAAAGGATTATAATTTACTAATTTAAAATTAAGTAATTTTTTGATGCAGCATACAGTGGGAGCTCTTGGAATAAAAATGGAAGTAATCCTGTATTTCTTAAAAGGTTTGCCCGATTGGTTAAAAATTTTGGTTGGAAATTAAGGACTTGCGTTTGAGTTTTGGATTTCGGGTCTGTACACATATCAGGATGGCCGCCATATGTTCCCAAAAAAGGGCACCACGAATATTGAAAAACTTAAAACGATCCAGAATTGTTAATTTTTGCCCGCTTTTAAAAATTTAGATATCAATGTACTAGTCGCGTTCTACAAAAAATCTAGCGACGTGCATTGTTTCTCTTAAATAGTTTAGGAAATAAGAATTTTGAATACATTTGACTTAAATTTATCACGATTTTTTTGAAATATCTTTTTGTGAATTTCCAGCAAGTCAATTAATATTCTACCAAAAAAAATTTAAATTAAAAATTTATATGAATTTGAAGTTAATTTTACAGTCAATTGATAAAAAAATCGCGCTAAAACTAAGTATTCTGGTTCTAATCTTAGCAATACCCGAGGTGCCCTACTTTGGGAACCTATGGTGGCCCTACTGATATCTCTATAGACGTAAAATACAATTTACACGCGAATACAAGTCCTTAATTGCTTCCTGAAATGTTATTCCAATCTGGCTAACCGTTTGCAAAATACAGAACTACCGCTTTTTTTAAATTTTTCGCAATTGTAAGCTTTCCTGCAGCCAAAATCGTAACTAGTAAATTTTTTACTAGTTTATTACTAGTCGTTACACGTCGAAAAAGTAGAGCAATGAGAAAGATGATGAAATTTTGACTGCACTGCTTGTTGTCTTAACAATAACAACACTACAAAAGTAGGTAAGAAACGATTTTTTTGTTTGCTGTAGCAACAACAACAACGCTACAAGAAGAAAAACATTAATTTATGGTTGGTCTTTGAGTTGACGAATTGTGTTCTTATGTAAAAAAAAAAAAAAATTAAGTTTTCAATTTAAATAAAATGATTTCTATTCCCAAAAATTACTTCGATAATAGTTTTTCATGTAAAGCAAAACAAAAGGTAAAATTTTTGTATAATGGCAACATTTTTTCAATTCCATGTTCCAAAAACCAAATAATTACTGAAAATAAGGAAAAATTCCCAATCCATATTTGCTTAAATTATTTTGACAACCATATCGGGCCATTCTGCTGGTGTCCTTAAATTTAAGACTTCTTCTTTAAACAAAGGGGAATACAACAAAGGTAAAACATGTGTAACAGGAAAATATGTAAATAATCACCCCTATCGTGAATAAAAATTCCAAGGAATTCCAAGGGGTACATAATATTTTCTCTCTCTAAAGAAATACATTTGATAATTTCTGAAGCTTTTCTCCTCCACTGCTGCCCTATTTTGTCTTATAAAGCAAAAAGCATTGAAAAAATAATGCGGGGAATTTAATTTTGCTTTTAATACTTTTACTTATTTGAAAAAAATAAAACAGATTTATAAAAGGTTTATTTGCCTTGCTGTATACAAACCACATGTGTAAGTTATCTGGCAACCCTGTATGTGTGCTTTTATGTTTGTTTGTGTAGGTGTAAAATAAGATGCGCCTATTTTGTTCATACAGATGCATTCTCGTGTTCAGGGGACTTTATGCAGATCCTGATGATGATAATACAATAGTGATGAACATTTTCAAGTGTTAAACTACCAACATACACACGTTAATATAGAATCTATGAATGTATGTATGAGTTTCTCTCTATGACTGTCTTTGAGATAATAACAAGCACACAATGCAATCAGCATTGTGTCGTTTTATTTTGCCTGTCTGTCTGTTTCTCTGTCTGGCCTCTGAAAGGGTTCCTACATTCAGTTTGCATGCAGTGATAAGTTGGTGTAGGCGGACAAAAAAGGAAGTTAAAGTGTTTGCATGTTTACTGCGACAATCGGTGTTTGGCGTGTTACTTTTATTTTAAATTTATTGTACCTTGTTGTGCATGTGTGTGTTGGTCTGTATGCGCAGAAGAAGTCGTAAAAATGCACAACTGAGAAAATATAGTCGGTCAGTTCCGGCCTTAAGATAGCCTACATTTGTTTGCTTGTGCAGCACTTCTACTTCGCTTTAAAGCAAAGTTGTCTGGTGGTGAGACACGTTCAAATTCTGACAGAAATTTTATTGCTGTATGAAGACAGTGAAGCAGAACGAAATCCTCCAACTACATAAACTTTTGTGAAAATTCCAAAAATCTGAATAATCTTATAACTTTGCGCTTTTTGTTAAGGGTAAATAAAAGCTAAACTATGGATACAAAATATTTGGAATTCGGTAGAACTTTTGAGCAAATCCCATTTAACAGCATTAGTTTTTAACTCATCTAAATAAATAATTAGTATTGTGGTTATTTTGTTGAACTTTTTATGGTTTTTAATCCAAATTTTCAATATTTTTAATTAGGCTCAAGTTCATGAAATTTAATTTAATTTTCAAGACCGCATTTAGACTTTGCATTTAACGCCGAGTTCTTTTCTATTTTATTTTAAAGTAGTTGCTACGAAACTCTTTTCACATTTACATTTACATTTACATTTTTTTCAAGCATTTTTAAAACTTTTTCAACCTCGTTTTCTTCCCTACACCTCTTGCTAACAAACAAAAAGTTGCAAGCGAAAGTTGCGGCGTTAATTGCATAATGTAAATATGGTCTAAATTATTTTTATGAAGAAAGCAATTTTTCATAACATGAAAATTAATTAAAATAGTTATTGATACTCTTTCATTCTTGACGTGGCCGGGGCTCGAACCCTGGCCGGCAGGTTACCATGACATGTTTCAATCGCAACCACTCGATCTCTTCTGATGGATTTGCCGTCTTACACTCGCAGCCATCGACGACTGCTGACGTCAATAGTCAAACATCAATCCTTAAACCAAATTGTATTCTAACATTTGGTAGATCGAAATTTGCTTTTCCGAATGATTATCCATATAAATTGATTTTACATGTTTCTTCCTTACTTCCGTTTTCTCGTACTTTTGTCAAGAATCCTTCTTGAATTCCAAAGTACATTTTTGTCGTTTTGTCATTTTCGTCTTCATTTTCTCCCTTTCTTCTTCTCCTTTCCTTCCTCTCCGTTGACCCTTTTCAGCACAACCTGAACGACAAATGTACACATAGATAAATAAATCTTTACAAAAAAAGGGCTTGGAGAAAAGTGCAACAGTGTTTTATGTTCTTTAAGAAATATATTTCTGAAGAAAATATTTGTACCCTTAAGGATAAAAAACCAAACGTGTTAAATTTTTTCAACTTTTAAACATTAAGGAATTTTTATGTTTTTTTTTTAAATAATAATAACTTAGGCTGAGTCCTACCCAGTGTTGGCAAAGAATTATTTAACAACATTCTATTGTTAGTAAAAAATTATTTCATGCCAAAGTAATTTTTGAGAATACAAAAGTTTTAATTAACAAGTTTTTGTTTGTCGTGCTTAATTCCCAATTTTTATGTTTGATAAAAACACTGAAATGTATTGTTGATGGGATAAGCTATTCCTATGCGCATTTTACTGGTTGCTTAGGCCAGATTATCAGGAAACTTTTAAATGTTGATAAAAAAAAAAATATTGCTAATGAAAAACAAGTTGATTCCTCAAGTCTGGCACTATACAATGCGTTTGTGTTGTACATGTCGGTGTTTTGGTTTTTTGCGCTGTGAACTGAGTAAAACTCAAAACGCTTTTGATATATAATCAAGTTAGTAAAACTGTATAGTAAACTTGTCAGTTCTGTCGCGGTTTTTAGCAATTGACAGCAAAAAAATTTCGCGGAAAATATATTTCGGGTAGAGTTCCTAGAATTGCGCAAAGAATCATCTGAATAATGGCACATTAAAATCAACAATAGACTCATGAAAGTCGAATCCTGCGAAAAATTAATAAAAATGTAAATGATTTAATAAAAAAAGCAAACCGTATTATTTTTTTTTTATTGAACATGTTGCCTTCTTTGCTTTTAAATTAAAAATAAACAAGAGTGCTATATTCGGCTATGACGAATCTTATATACATACAAACTCTTTATCATGGTGCGATAATACATAACAGAAAGTTGTATAAAAACCGTTTTTTTAGATATAAATAAATCTATTTTGTGCCACACCCACTTGTCTAATCCCGCCCACTTTTTGTCTGATGTTGTATATTGATAACCATGATGTTTGTTTCTATTTTGGAAACTTTAGCATTTGCCGTTTTCCAAATATATAGAAATCTATAATATCTTTATATAATAGGTGCCACGCCCACTCCTGTTATCTCACACATTTTTCTAGACAGGTTGTGTATTGATTACCCAACTATGTGTACCTAATTTGGAAAATTGTTCTCTTAGTGTTCTTTAGATATAAATAAATTTATTTTGTACCACGCCTACTTTTACACTTCCGCCCACATTTGATAGGCTGTTGTCTTATGAAAACCAAGATTCTTGTACCTTATTTAAAAATGTATAATGTCTTTTTACGGGACACTTCTCTAGTCGCGCTCATTTTTTATGGTTGTTGTGTATTGATAGCCCAGCTATGTGTACCGAATTTGGAAAATTTTTCTCTAAGTGTTCTTTAGATATAAATAAATCTATTTTGTGCAGCGCCTTCTTCTCCAGTTCCGCCCACATTTTATCGGATGTTGTCTAATGATAACCAAGATCATTGTACCTTATTTAGGCTCTTGATATTTTCCAGATATACAAAAATCTATAATGTATTTATAAGGGACTTTCCTTATTCTCACGCCCACTTCTCGACACCCGCTCACATGTTTTCGGATGTTGTATATTGATGACCAAGGTGCTTGTACATAATTTGGAAACTTTGGCTCTTGTTGTTCACTAGATATACATAAAAAAATAAGAAAACATCAACGATCGACTTATGGGTAAAATAAGAGGTAGACTTTTTTTTTTTGTCCATAACTCAGCCATTTGTGAACCGATCAGGCTGAAAAGCAAACAATTCCGGACTATATGTGACATTAATATATATTTAAATATTGATTCCTCATCATATCTGGTGTCTTTGGAAACCCTTATTTAATGGACAGACGGATTTGAACTTCTCTTCTCATAGGGATCCAGATTATATACACTTTATAGGATCTAGACTCCATATTGTTGAAATTTCAGACGGAATGACAAAGTTATATATCATTACCTAAAATGCAATATGGCGTAACAACAAAAAAAATCGAAATAGAGTTTTTGATTGATTTTTGTTAGTTTTATTTAACTTCATATTCACAAAAAATTTTAAATCCATGCGATCAAAAATGGCGACTTTATTAAAGAAATTCAAACGCCAAGTACACCCTGTTGTAATTGATTTTGAAAAATTTGTTGCTTCTCCTATAAAAAAATAAAAAGTGTTATTACGCCCGTTTTCATTTTAGGTGACGATATACACTTTTACCTTCAATGAAGGGTATAAAAATAGCATAGTTTACTTCTGTGTTTCACAAGTTTCATTCACGCGGTGCCAGACTTGGGCACTGAAACTTTATAGTCTATGGACGGTATAAGAAGTAAGTTAACATTTTTTAGTATGCTAAAATGAAACTGCATACCTTGCTAATCATTGTTGTAGTTATTCAAAAGTCCACATATTTAAAAAACTTCTAGCAAATTTAGTTACCTACTGGCTTTACTAGTTTTTTCATTGCTAACCTAAATAAGAGAATGGCTGTAAATCAAGTCACTAGATAGTTAATTTGGTTACACTGGTCTTACTACTGGATGCTTCTGGAGGCTAATTCCGGCTAATTCGATCACGACGAATACTTTTTCGATTCAAAAGCAATTTTTCTCTAATTTTTTCATCTGATACTGAACGAATTGAAATTAGTTTTTCAGTGTTGTAAAGCATTAATTTGAGTTTTCACAACACTGGAAAAATAATTTATATTCTGTACTGTACTTTTTAAGAAATAATATAAAAAATTAAAAACATCTTCTGTTTCTGTGGAAATTGTTTCAGCTGCTGAATAGTCATCAGAGCAATGATTTTTGTGTATTTTTCTTTGTATGTGTTTTTTACCAAAGCAAAAATTGACGAACGAAGCTAAACATGGTATGAATGGCAAAGCCAATACGCTGTGCATGACTTGAGTTTTAAAACAACACCGACGTGTTTGGCTGAGAAAGTTTGATTGCATGAATACATTGATATTTGACGTTGTTGATTTAATGCGAATTTTTTGCAATCGCACAAAGCCGTTCTCTGGTATTGACTAAAGAAATAAGAAATAAAATTGCCTTCGAATCGAAAAAGTATTCGATCACGACAGTCAGAATTAGTGCCCTGTGTTGTTTTACGTAGCAAGTTAGATGCACAAAAGCGTGGGATGCCTTGAGGCTCTGAATGCAGAAAGTATGTTTACTTCACAAGCAGCCTTCGAACAAATCAGTTAATTTTTTATTTTTCCTAACTGTGGTGCCGCATAAAAAGCGTCGTAACGTAAAACGCCAGTTAGGTATGAAGAACATGCAATGCATGGAGGCGAAAATAGCTTAAGATCAAATTGTATGAATAAAGTTGCCTAAATTTATGACTTGAACTTATTTGCAAACAAAATGGGCCAGTCTTCAAAATTACATGAAGAGGCTAAGGAAAAGGTAACCCATTATCCAAAAGAATGTTGATTATGGACCATCCAAATATTTTAACGCAACGTCAGCAACAGGTGGTAACGAGTGCAAGGTTTGCGATAGTCCACCCTTTGATTAATGCGAAGAATCGATTATGTGTAGGGTGCACAATTTGCTGATAAAAAAAAATATTAAATGGCTCTTAATACATCACTGAAAGGTAAACTCTATAGAAAAAGTTAATAATTTCACTTATGTGCTGGTGTCATAAAGTTACTAACAACTGCATATGAAAGTTTATTAAGGGAGCTTCTTTCGTACGGAATAAATATAAATATTAAGTGATTTAGCTTAATTGAACGAGTTAAATTTTTTTTGTTAAATAAACCTTTTTTTAATAATTGCAGCATATAACACTGAAAAGTTTTAAAAAACTTTTTGGCAACCACCCTAATGTATTTAGGTGTTAAACATGTAGGTATATTAATGCAAGTGCATTAGAACAGTAGGACTCAAGCTAAATTAATCAGATATAGTTAAATGCATAAAACTTGTTAAATCAACAACTAAAATTTTTATTTCAAATATTCAATAAATGATAAGCGATTTACGATCGCATGATACCCTACATAAATAGCTTTAGTATTATGAACAGAATGCCTTTTTGTGAGGAAATTCTATATGAGATTTATGGTCAATCACATTGGTCGGCAAAGTATTTATTATAAAAAAATATAAAAAACATCTTACACATAAATAACCTCTATTACATAAATTAAAATCTTAAATGAATTTCAATTTTAAATCCTTTTATAACATAAAAAAAATAACAGCTATTTGGCAGTTCGCTTTTTTAAGTTGTATCTGCTGGTTCACAATTGATTTACCAGCAGAAATCTGCTAACATTGCTGGCGAACACTTGGCTCTATATGTGTTTTCCATGTGCGCAATATCATTGTTTTATAGCTGGAACATCTCATCAGCCATGGCATCAAGATTTTCTGGAAAAAAGTCTAACTGCCTGTTTTTAGAAAACGTAAGCAAGTGAGTGAGTGAGAAATTATATTGAAAACAACAATAAAAAACGAAAATTTGTTTTCAATATAATTTCTCACTCACTCACTTGCTTACGTTTTCTAAAAACAGGCAGTAAATGCGAATTCAAAAGTGTAGTTTAAATGAAGTGTTGCATCCAAATTGTTGAAATGAAAAAATAAGTTATTTTCAGGAAAATTGTGACACATATCAATCATTATCAATGCTGTTCTTTCTTTCATAACTAACTTAGATTTGAACAATTGGTCTTCTATTGGTCTTATTTGGGGATCAATAAATGTCCATCTCTGTTCATAGCTTTTACCAAAATCGTTATTAACCTAATTTGATATGAAGTGGCGTCAAAAAATTTTGTTACGATGTTTTTGCTTCCCAGAATTACATGTGATATTAGCAAGCAATTTGAAATGGCACGCTTTTGCTCTGCTGTCCCACTCACATAGAAAGCAACAAAATTTTGAGCATTTTCCTTGTAATCCCGCTAGTATAGCCAGGGTTGTTAGGCTTTTTTCTTCAAAAATCGTCAAAAGTTTTAACAAAATTCGTCAAAATCGTCACGAAAATTTAACAAAATCGTCAAAAAGTCGTCAAATATTAAAATTTTACAATTTTACAATGCAATTTATTGCATTGATTGGTTCAAAAATATAAATTTTTAGCAAGAATTTCTATTTATCATAAAGAAAGTGATATGGTTAAGTTGTATTCCAGCAAGTGGGCTGAAATATATTTATCATTTGAAAAAATACATACATACCATACATACATACATTAATACATACATACATACATAAGAAAAATATATTTTCATTTATTTATTTTTGTAATTCCTTAAGCTTAACCCCGCGAAGCTCTGCGCTTGTGTGCAGGAAAGAACCCAAATTTCTGGCGGGAATCGAACCCGCAACCCGGCGCTGATAGACTAGCTTACTACCAGCTAGCCTACCGGGGCACAAAATAACAAAAATTTATTTATTTCATTAATCCATATTCAGAAAAACATTAAATAGAAAAAAAATCTCATTTGCTATTAACTCGAGCTATCTTTAAATGATAAATTTTTAGCGCTATCACTATTGCAAATTGTTTTTACTGTTGAAGGTGCTTAACCAAGGGTTCTGTCTATATCAACAGTCTTTTTACCCGACTTGAAACGTTTTATTGCGTCCAATTAAGTTTCAAACTTATGCATTTTCTTCTCCTTGCGCTCATTTTTCTACACAACTTCTTATTAAGAACTAACTTCCTCCTTCCTAACATGCAACTATACTAAGAATGACTTACCTAACAGAATTAAATCGGAATTCGCCTTTTTACAAGCAAATAGAAAAATTTTTCACATGTGATTATGACGTCAGCGCAAAATGCAATCGACGCAAATCGAAATAATAAAAACGCAAAACGGATTTAACTAATTTTTTAAAAACGGACCAAATAGGACCGACGCAAATCGGGGCTTTAGTGTACATTTTTTGCAGTATCGATGGCATTCATATAATTGAAGAATTCGAATTTCTAATGAAAGCCACCTGGTTTGTGATGGGGGAAGGGTTATTTCTGTTTAATTTCTAATAATTTTTCTATTTTGAAAAATTTATTTTTACGTTTTCGACTGTTCCCAATATAACTGTAAATATTTCTTGTAAGTTTTTTATTGATACCAGAAAATCGTCATAATACTATTACTTTTAAGAAAAAACTCGTCAACCGTCATTTTACTGTATTTTCTCAAAAAAGTAGTCGAAATGACGAAAAATCGTCACATCTAACAACCCTGAGTATAGCCACTACTTTTAAACCGACACAAACATTTAACGATCATAGCGATCGTAACTTATTCTATTGAGAAATAAATTCATGATTTCGTAGGTCTCTTTCATATTTTATAAATGATCTCATGGTACGTACGGATATTGATTTCTATTATGTAGGAACACTGCATTTGAACTCTGTTTGAACAAGTCAATGAAGATTCCCTAATTGAGTAATCATCGTGTTTTGTTGTTGTTGTTACCACATGTGTGCCTTTTTTAAGGCCCAGTACCCATGTTCGGTAACTTTGGTGACAACTTCTTACATCGAAATGATGTGAAACAAAATATTCCATCGTTTCTCGAAAAGTGAGAATAAAGTGTGTCTTTGACTCATGTCGAAAACTATCAAAAGAGATTACGTCGTAACGTTATTAATGTCATAATATTGTACTCAAAGCCGATGTGAAATTGCAGACGTTCAGATAGCCAATCACAAGTATCTTTGATGGCGGTTAAAATTTACTAAAATTTAAAAATGTTCAACGACGACGGCATAAAGACAACCGTCGTATATATCAAATAATTAAATGTGAGAATTTAATATTTAATGTAATAATGGTTGTTTATAAAATAGCTTTGAAAACCTTCATGTAAAATGTTAAAAGCAAAATAATTAAGCAATGAAAAAATCAATGAACTTTCTCACAAAAATTTTACAGGCACACTTTTTCTGTAAATTGTAAATTGGAGAGTAATTTCCTTACGTGACAGCTATTACTCGCCAAAAATGTGATAGACGCTTTTAAAGGCTAGATTAAACTATCACACAAGTCTTACGTATTCCATAATACTTTGTGAAATAGAAATCTAATGAGTTTTGTTGTGATTGTCAAAAAATCAAATGTAACATTACAGGTTGTAGTCACACTATTACACATGAACATGCTTTTGTTAAAATGCAACCCTGATCAAATGAAAATAATTATTTTTTTGAAAAATGTCAAAAAACTACGAAGTTGTATGGAATGTCTAATGGTTTTTCGTAATACTAGTTATTTTCATGACACATTTCATTCACACTTTCTCAGATTACTTGAGTTTTTGACAAAGAATAATAGTGTAAACTAGCCTTAAGTGAAAAAAAACCGTTGGTTGTTTCAATTTATGGTAATTTTGTTTAATTTCTCACGTTTCAATCAAAAAATTTCTCGACGCGGGAGTTACAGAACATGGGCACTGGTTTCTTTTTCACAAATACCCCAGTGTGCAGCGGTATCGCAATCGCAAAAAAGTGGTAATAATTCTAAATCTCCTAATCTATAAAGTAACGCAGTAAAATTTGAAATTTACGGCGTTACGTCATATGTTGTTACGACGAATGGTTCAATTGTGTTCCTAATTTAAAATGTAATACGCTTTAATTTGATAGCGTGCAATTGTAATTGTGTTCCTACGGTGAATTTGTATAAATTTTTGCCTCAACATTTCCATATAAACGTTGCACTGTTTGCAATTTTTCATTTAATTTTGTACTTGTTAATTTTAAGTCTTCCACTTAAATACAATTGTTGCGCTTTCGTAGTTTTGCAAGTAGTTTTGTTTTGGTGCAAAATCAAAATGGAAAGAAGAAGGCAAAACGAAACAGTGTGACAGCAGCAGGGTTTATTATTACAAAAGTTTATAGTGTCTATTGTATGAATGAGGAAAATTTATAATGTGTGTGTGTGTGCGTATGAGGGAAAGTTATTGTTTTCCTTTATGTTGTCTTTGTATTAAAGTTTGACATTGTCTGTGTTGAAGTGTAAATAAGTATGTTTGAATATGAATGTGTATATGTATTTAAGTATGTATGTACATGTAATTTATACTAGTTAGTAGTTGTCGGGTTCTTATGTTTTTTCTTTACTGATTTTTACTCACAACATTGTCGTTGTTTTTCTTTTATATTATTGGTATTCATGCTACATGTTGCAGAATCGAGTCACTGCATTTAATGGATAAACTACTTGATTGCGTGTGTATGAACATACATACATATGTGTTCACACATTCATACATACATATGTATGAGTGTATGCGTTCCCTGCAAATAATAGGACCAGTCCAAACACGCGTGTAAAGAGTAGCCCCCAAGGGAGCAGGACTAGTCCAAAAGTAACCCTAACGTATGGAAAAAACATGGTCTATTTAACATTACGATTTCCTAGGGCAGGACCATATAACCCACCTTTGCACTACTAAGAAATAGTTTTAAAACTACTCCATGGTATACACAAGGGGACTAGTTTTGAAGTCGTTTAAAAACGAAAGCATGTCGTTAAAATACTAAGACATGTCGTCCCACTACAAAGACTTTTTAACAATGACATGGTCCATGGTTGCATTGCATCGGACCAGTCCATGGAGTAGTCCATTTTATCAAAATGGATCAGATGGTCCAATTTTATTTGCAGGGTTATAGTTTGGTAGAAATAATTTAATTTTTAAAATAAAAATAAAAAAGAATATGCGACCACCTACAACTTTTATTCTCATGCACGCACAATATTTGCCGTAGTAAGTTTTTATACAATTTATGCGGCACCCTTAGCAAAAACAAAAAGCAAAAAATATCACCCTCTCTTTTCAAACGTATTGGCAATATTTTTTCAATAAAAACTACCCCCTGTTTGTTGCACATCTCTGCTGCTGCTTTCAGGCCAGACCAATTTACTAGTTCGCCCCCCTCATACATTTTTGCATAGTTTTGTTTCGTGCTTTTGTTTTTGTCATGCATTATAGCGGCTTAAAAGCCACTCAATTGCCACAAGGGCGTGTAATCTTTTTAATGGAACTTTAACGTCGATATTGCTTTTTGTATTTTTCCTTTTTTTGTTTCATGGGTTTTTTTTCAGCAAACTTTTTCGTAAATTTTAACGTGTATGTGA
Source organism: Pollenia angustigena (assembly GCA_930367215.1). Lineage (NCBI taxonomy): Eukaryota > Metazoa > Arthropoda > Insecta > Diptera > Polleniidae > Pollenia > Pollenia angustigena. The sequence continues at coordinate 178,071,130 of OV884058.1, read as the reverse complement.
AAACGTTTTATGAAAATACGATTTATATACACTTATAATAAAAAAAATAGGTCCATAGGTGGAATACAATATTTCAAAACATAAGAAAATGCATTTAGCACTTATTATAAGAATGTATAAAGAAATTTGTTTCTTAAAAAACTAGAATATTTAAAATTATGCTCTTGGCACCAAAACTTACCTGGAACTTGAAGAAAAAGCCAAGCTCACATTTCGATAAAATCTAGATAAAAGATCGAGAGCCAGCATTGCCATTTCTTCACGATCAAAAATCGCTAAAAAAAAAAAAAAAGAGAAACGAAAATATATTAATAGAAAAAGTGATAACTTTATTTTTTACAACAATATTTTAGATAAAGAATCACATTTAAAAAAAAATACGGAAGTAAAATTTACAAATACCATCTGAGGGGCTTAAAGCACAAGGGGTTCAAGTAGGGTAGCCAGATTTTAAATGCGGAAAAACAGTACATTGAATACAAAAAAAACAGTACAGTCAAGAAAAAAACAGTACATTTTTTTGACGAAAACATAACTAGTTATTTAAATTATTAAAAATATTTTAAACTTTTGATTGAATATACAACAACAATTATGTATATAAAAAAATGCATGTGTAACGTAAAAGGTATGACTTCCATTTTATGGCATTTCATAAATATACGAAATTACTCAATTTACCTTTAAAAAGCAAACACCACAAACGAAGGATTTGGCCTAAACGTTCGGTTTTTTTTAATGTGAAGACAGGAAAATCATAGCATTGCTGTAAGCCATATAAGAAAGGAGAAAAGCCAACTTACCTTAAAACAACTAGATCATTGAATGTGTTACTACGATTTTCTTTAAACATATTCGGCCAATTTTACCGTACATAATTAACTATCACTAAGTATAAAAATAAATTTTTTTGACATTTATAGTGATAGTTAATTATACCTGAACTTGATGAAATTGGCCATTAATCTATAAAATCCAAATAAATAGTTTGGTTTATTTTGATTTCACAAAATCTGAAAATAGTAAGAAAAAAGTTTTTAACAAAATTTAACACAAAACTTTCACTCAGTAAAACAATCAAGAGCAATTGAAAATTATGTAGATTTTCAATAAAATGTGTGTAAAAATTAACGAAGCTTTTCCCTATGTTGTTAAAAAAAATAACATGTGGCAGCACTACGACAAATCTTATCAAATTCATATGGGGTGTATTGGTAGTTTAAACGCCCAATTTTATGCGTTTAAAGATGGTTTATATGTTTAGTGATTTGTGGATTTGTAGATTTTAAACCAAAAAGAGAGTTTAACTTGCTCTGATTTTTTAGCCCTTAGATGAACAATCAGACTGCAAAGTTGTGCAAACGTAATTTCCTATTTGTGAGAATGTTTTATTGTATGTTTTCTTTAATATTTATCTTCCTTAAAAGAGGTGATTTTTGATAAAAATTATTCCAAAAAAATTGTCTTACATGGTCTGTATTCTAAGGAAGAGTTCAAGGAGAAATATGTTATTCGGATTAACGGTAAATTTTTACTTTATTTTGAGCATTATTCAGTTAAATTATTCCGGAAAAAATTTCACGTTCGAAATGTCACGTATCGACCCAGATTTTGGCTTAAAAAAAAGAAAATACAGAAGATTTTGGAATCAAATCAAAGACATTTTAATGTTACATTGCTACGTAAAATTCTCAAAATAGTTTGACTAAAAAATTGTGCCAGGTTTCGCTGAATTACGCCTTTTTTTATATGGCCACAAAAACTACTTCTGTTTTTTTCACGTTCGAACCGCTACTTCTTTTGCCATTACCTTTGACCTAGAATCGCGCCCTCCATAAACTTTAGCATAGATAACAGTGCTTTCTTAGTACTATAATTTAAGGGATAAGAGAACGTAAAAATATTTTTTGTTTAAAATGTTATTGCATTTTTGATGCGTACGACTGTCACGTTCAACCCTTTGGAATTACCCATATGTAAAAAAATGGTTGAGGCTAAATTTATTTATTTATTTTTTGCTGGCTTAATTTAGCTACTTAAATTAAAAAAAAAGAATTTTATAAAAAATTTTATAGAAATTATTTTGTGCTTCGCATTTCATTATCAAAGTTTTTTCATTTTAAACATATTTCGTTATTCTATCAAACCAACCTAAATCATCTTGTCTATCGTAACTTGTAGGAGCGCCTTATTTTAATCATTGTGTCATGTACAGTATTGTTAACTTATCTTGTTAAATAAAACTAGCAAAATAAAAAGTTGAGACAAAACCGCAAGATTGATCTTTAACTTGCTAAGTTGTCATTACTAGTTAACAACAACAAAAGCAATTAATTTTGTTTACAGCCAAATTCACTGTTACAAAGTCTAGAGTCTACGCTATTTGGGTTTGCTTCATACATTTTTTATGAGCACACAGAAAAAATTATTGCCGAATTATTTTCAAGCAAACGCTTGTTTGAAAAATTTTTAATATCTAAAATTTTTTTTACTGATTCAATTAATATTTTTGTTTGATTTTTATTTAACCAACAAAAATGTTGACAACTATTCATTGGTTTCAAGTTTTCATAATTTTGTATGCAATTTCTAACGCTCCTTAATGCTGTCGTGTTTTGCGGTTTTTTATTTGATCGTAAGCAACACTTCTTTATGTGAAATATAAGAACTACATTTTTAATATTTTTAATTAGGCTTAAGTTCATGAAATTTAATTTTTATTAAATTATTTTTGTGAAGAAAGGAATTTTACAACATGAAAATTAATTAAAATTGTTATTGATAATCTTTCATTCTTGACGTGGCTCGGGCTCGAACCCTGGCCGGCAGGTTACCATGACATGTTTCGATCGCAACCACTCGATCTCCTCAGATGGATTTGCCGTCTTACACTCGCAGCCATCGACGACTGCTGACGTCACTAGTCAAACATCAATCCTTAAACCAAATTGTATTTTAACATTTGGTAGATCGAAATTTGCTTTCCTGAATGATTATCCATTTTAATTGATTTTACATGTTTTTTCCTTTACTTCTGTTTTTTCGTACTTTCGTCAAGAATTTTTCTTGAAGTCCAAGTACATCTTTTGTTTTTTTCCCTTTGTCTTTCTCTTTTCTGTTGACCTTTTTCAGCACAACTTGAAGGACAAATGTACACATAGAGCTCGTGCCTTAGCTTTAACAATAATTAGTATTGTGGTTATTTTGTTGAACTATTTATGGTTTTTAATCCAAATTTTTAATATTTTTAATTAGGCTTAAGTTCATGAAATTTAATTTTTATTAAATTATTTTTGTGAAGAAAGGAATTTTACAACATGAAAATTAATTAAAATTGTTATTGATAATCTTTCATTCTTGACGTGGCTCGGGCTCGAACCCTGGCCGGCAGGTTACCATGACATGTTTCGATCGCAACCACTCGATCTCCTCAGATGGATTTGCCGTCTTACACTCGCAGCCATCGACGACTGCTGACGTCACTAGTCAAACATCAATCCTTAAACCAAATTGTATTTTAACATTTGGTAGATCGAAATTTGCTTTCCTGAATGATTATCCATTTTAATTGATTTTACATGTTTTTTCCTTTACTTCTGTTTTTTCGTACTTTCGTCAAGAATTTTTCTTGAAGTCCAAGTACATCTTTTGTTTTTTTCACTTTGTCTTTCTCTTTTCTGTTGACCTTTTTCAGCACAACTTGAAGGACAAATGTACACATAGAGCTCGTGCCTTAGCTTTAACAATAATTAGTATTGTGGTTATTTTGTTGAACTATTTATGGTTTTTAATCCAAATTTTTAATATTTTTAATTAGGCTTAAGTTCATGAAATTTAATTTTTATTAAATTATTTTTGTGAAGAAAGGAATTTTACAACATGAAAATTAATTAAAATTGTTATTGATAATCTTTCATTCTTGACGTGGCTCGGGCTCGAACCCTGGCCGGCAGGTTACCATGACATGTTTCGATCGCAACCACTCGATCTCCTCAGATGGATTTGCCGTCTTACACTCGCAGCCATCGACGACTGCTGACGTCACTAGTCAAACATCAATCCTTAAACCAAATTGTATTTTAACATTTGGTAGATCGAAATTTGCTTTCCTGAATGATTATCCATTTTAATTGATTTTACATGTTTTTTCCTTTACTTCTGTTTTTTCGTACTTTCGTCAAGAATTTTTCTTGAAGTCCAAGTACATCTTTTGTTTTTTTTTTTTTTTTTTCCACTTTGTCTTTCTCTTTTCTGTTGACCTTTTTCAGCACAACTTGAAGGACAAATGTACACATAGAGCTCGTGCCTTAGCTTTAACAATAATTAGTATTGTGGTTATTTTGTTGAACTATTTATGGTTTTTAATCCAAATTTTTAATATTTTTAATTAGGCTTAAGTTCATGAAATTTAATTTTTATTAAATTATTTTTGTGAAGAAAGGAATTTTACAACATGAAAATTAATTAAAATTGTTATTGATAATCTTTCATTCTTGACGTGGCTCGGGCTCGAACCCTGGCCGGCAGGTTACCATGACATGTTTCGATCGCAACCACTCGATCTCCTCAGATGGATTTGCCGTCTTACACTCGCAGCCATCGACGACTGCTGACGTCACTAGTCAAACATCAATCCTTAAACCAAATTGTATTTTAACATTTGGTAGATCGAAATTTGCTTTCCTGAATGATTATCCATTTTAATTGATTTTACATGTTTTTTCCTTTACTTCTGTTTTTTCGTACTTTCGTCAAGAATTTTTCTTGAAGTCCAAGTACATCTTTTGTTTTTTTCACTTTGTCTTTCTCTTTTCTGTTGACCTTTTTCAGCACAACTTGAAGGACAAATGTACACATAGAGCTCGTGCCTTAGCTTTAACAATAATTAGTATTGTGGTTATTTTGTTGAACTATTTATGGTTTTTAATCCAAATATTTAATATTTTTAATTAGGCTTAAGTTCATGAAGTTTAATTTTTATTAAATTATTTTTGTGAAGAAAGGAATTTTACAACATGAAAATTAATTAAAATTGTTATTGATAATCTTTCATTCTTGACGTGGCTCGGGCTCGAACCCTGGCCGGCAGGTTACCATGACATGTTTCGATCGCAACCACTCGATCTCCTCAGATGGATTTGCCGTCTTACACTCGCAGCCATCGACGACTGCTGACGTCACTAGTCAAACATCAATCCTTAAACCAAATTGTATTTTAACATTTGGTAGATCGAAATTTGCTTTCCTGAATGATTATCCATTTTAATTGATTTTACATGTTTTTTCCTTTACTTCTGTTTTTTCGTACTTTCGTCAAGAATTTTTCTTGAAGTCCAAGTACATCTTTTGTTTTTTTCACTTTGTCTTTCTCTTTTCTGTTGACCTTTTTCAGCACAACTTGAAGGACAAATGTACACATAGAGCTCGTGCCTTAGCTTTAACAATAATTAGTATTGTGGTTATTTTGTTGAACTATTTATGGTTTTTAATCCAAATTTTTAATATTTTTAATTAGGCTTAAGTTCATGAAATTTAATTTTTATTAAATTATTTTTGTGAAGAAAGGAATTTTACAACATGAAAATTAATTAAAATTGTTATTGATAATCTTTCATTCTTGACGTGGCTCGGGCTCGAACCCTGGCCGGCAGGTTACCATGACATGTTTCGATCGCAACCACTCGATCTCCTCAGATGGATTTGCCGTCTTACACTCGCAGCCATCGACGACTGCTGACGTCACTAGTCAAACATCAATCCTTAAACCAAATTGTATTTTAACATTTGGTAGATCGAAATTTGCTTTCCTGAATGATTATCCATTTTAATTGATTTTACATGTTTTTTCCTTTACTTCTGTTTTTTCGTACTTTCGTCAAGAATTTTTCTTGAAGTCCAAGTACATCTTTTGTTTTTTTCCCTTTGTCTTTCTCTTTTCTGTTGACCTTTTTCAGCACAACTTGAAGGACAAATGTACACATAGAGCTCGTGCCTTAGCTTTAACAATAATTAGTATTGTGTTTATTTTGTTGAACTATTTATGGTTTTTAATCCAAATTTTTAATATTTTTAATTAGGCTTAAGTTCATGAAATTTAATTTTTATTAAATTATTTTTGTGAAGAAAGGAATTTTACAACATGAAAATTAATTAAAATTGTTATTGATAATCTTTCATTCTTGACGTGGCTCGGGCTCGAACCCTGGCCGGCAGGTTACCATGACATGTTTCGATCGCAACCACTCGATCTCCTCAGATGGATTTGCCGTCTTACACTCGCAGCCATCGACGACTGCTGACGTCACTAGTCAAACATCAATCCTTAAACCAAATTGTATTTTAACATTTGGTAGATCGAAATTTGCTTTCCTGAATGATTATCCATTTTAATTGATTTTACATGTTTTTTCCTTTACTTCTGTTTTTTCGTACTTTCGTCAAGAATTTTTCTTGAAGTCCAAGTACATCTTTTGTTTTTTTTTCCTTTGTCTTTCTCTTTTCTGTTGACCTTTTTCAGCACAACTTGAAGGACAAATGTACACATAGAGCTCGTGCCTTAGCTTTAACAATAATTAGTATTGTGGTTATTTTGTTGAACTATTTATGGTTTTTAATCCAAATTTTTAATATTTTTAATTAGGCTTAAGTTCATGAAATTTAATTTTTATTAAATTATTTTTGTGAAGAAAGGAATTTTACAACATGAAAATTAATTAAAATTGTTATTGATAATCTTTCATTCTTGACGTGGCTCGGGCTCGAACCCTGGCCGGCAGGTTACCATGACATGTTTCGATCGCAACCACTCGATCTCCTCAGATGGATTTGCCGTCTTACACTCGCAGCCATCGACGACTGCTGACGTCACTAGTCAAACATCAATCCTTAAACCAAATTGTATTTTAACATTTGGTAGATCGAAATTTGCTTTCCTGAATGATTATCCATTTTAATTGATTTTACATGTTTTTTCCTTTACTTCTGTTTTTTCGTACTTTCGTCAAGAATTTTTCTTGAAGTCCAAGTACATCTTTTGTTTTTTTCACTTTGTCTTTCTCTTTTCTGTTGACCTTTTTCAGCACAACTTGAAGGACAAATGTACACATAGAGCTCGTGCCTTAGCTTTAACAATAATTAGTATTGTGGTTATTTTGTTGAACTATTTATGGTTTTTAATCCAAATTTTTAATATTTTTAATTAGGCTTAAGTTCATGAAATTTAATTTTTATTAAATTATTTTTGTGAAGAAAGGAATTTTACAACATGAAAATTAATTAAAATTGTTATTGATAATCTTTCATTCTTGACGTGGCTCGGGCTCGAACCCTGGCCGGCAGGTTACCATGACATGTTTCGATCGCAACCACTCGATCTCCTCAGATGGATTTGCCGTCTTACACTCGCAGCCATCGACGACTGCTGACGTCACTAGTCAAACATCAATCCTTAAACCAAATTGTATTTTAACATTTGGTAGATCGAAATTTGCTTTCCTGAATGATTATCCATTTTAATTGATTTTACATGTTTTTTCCTTTACTTCTGTTTTTTCGTACTTTCGTCAAGAATTTTTCTTGAAGTCCAAGTACATCTTTTGTTTTTTTCACTTTGTCTTTCTCTTTTCTGTTGACCTTTTTCAGCACAACTTGAAGGACAAATGTACACATAGAGCTCGTGCCTTAGCTTTAACAATAATTAGTATTGTGGTTATTTTGTTGAACTATTTATGGTTTTTAATCCAAATTTTTAATATTTTTAATTAGGCTTAAGTTCATGAAATTTAATTTTTATTAAATTATTTTTGTGAAGAAAGGAATTTTACAACATGAAAATTAATTAAAATTGTTATTGATAATCTTTCATTCTTGACGTGGCTCGGGCTCGAACCCTGGCCGGCAGGTTACCATGACATGTTTCGATCGCAACCACTCGATCTCCTCAGATGGATTTGCCGTCTTACACTCGCAGCCATCGACGACTGCTGACGTCACTAGTCAAACATCAATCCTTAAACCAAATTGTATTTTAACATTTGGTAGATCGAAATTTGCTTTCCTGAATGATTATCCATTTTAATTGATTTTACATGTTTTTTCCTTTACTTCTGTTTTTTCGTACTTTCGTCAAGAATTTTTCTTGAAGTCCAAGTACATCTTTTGTTTTTTTCCCTTTGTCTTTCTCTTTTCTGTTGACCTTTTTCAGCACAACTTGAAGGACAAATGTACACATAGAGCTCGTGCCTTAGCTTTAACAATAATTAGTATTGTGGTTATTTTGTTGAACTATTTATGGTTTTTAATCCAAATTTTTAATATTTTTAATTAGGCTTAAGTTCATGAAATTTAATTTTTATTAAATTATTTTTGTGAAGAAAGGAATTTTACAACATGAAAATTAATTAAAATTGTTATTGATAATCTTTCATTCTTGACGTGGCTCGGGCTCGAACCCTGGCCGGCAGGTTACCATGACATGTTTCGATCGCAACCACTCGATCTCCTCAGATGGATTTGCCGTCTTACACTCGCAGCCATCGACGACTGCTGACGTCACTAGTCAAACATCAATCCTTAAACCAAATTGTATTTTAACATTTGGTAGATCGAAATTTGCTTTCCTGAATGATTATCCATTTTAATTGATTTTACATGTTTTTTCCTTTACTTCTGTTTTTTCGTACTTTCGTCAAGAATTTTTCTTGAAGTCCAAGTACATCTTTTGTTTTTTTTTCCTTTGTCTTTCTCTTTTCTGTTGACCTTTTTCAGCACAACTTGAAGGACAAATGTACACATAGAGCTCGTGCCTTAGCTTTAACAATAATTAGTATTGTGGTTATTTTGTTGAACTATTTATGGTTTTTAATCCAAATTTTTAATATTTTTAATTAGGCTTAAGTTCATGAAATTTAATTTTTATTAAATTATTTTTGTGAAGAAAGGAATTTTACAACATGAAAATTAATTAAAATTGTTATTGATAATCTTTCATTCTTGACGTGGCTCGGGCTCGAACCCTGGCCGGCAGGTTACCATGACATGTTTCGATCGCAACCACTCGATCTCCTCAGATGGATTTGCCGTCTTACACTCGCAGCCATCGACGACTGCTGACGTCACTAGTCAAACATCAATCCTTAAACCAAATTGTATTTTAACATTTGGTAGATCGAAATTTGCTTTCCTGAATGATTATCCATTTTAATTGATTTTACATGTTTTTTCCTTTACTTCTGTTTTTTCGTACTTTCGTCAAGAATTTTTCTTGAAGTCCAAGTACATCTTTTGTTTTTTTCCCTTTGTCTTTCTCTTTTCTGTTGACCTTTTTCAGCACAACTTGAAGGACAAATGTACACATAGAGCTCGTGCCTTAGCTTTAACAATAATTAGTATTGTGGTTATTTTGTTGAACTATTTATGGTTTTTAATCCAAATTTTTAATATTTTTAATTAGGCTTAAGTTCATGAAATTTAATTTTTATTAAATTATTTTTGTGAAGAAAGGAATTTTACAACATGAAAATTAATTAAAATTGTTATTGATAATCTTTCATTCTTGACGTGGCTCGGGCTCGAACCCTGGCCGGCAGGTTACCATGACATGTTTCGATCGCAACCACTCGATCTCCTCAGATGGATTTGCCGTCTTACACTCGCAGCCATCGACGACTGCTGACGTCACTAGTCAAACATCAATCCTTAAACCAAATTGTATTTTAACATTTGGTAGATCGAAATTTGCTTTCCTGAATGATTATCCATTTTAATTGATTTTACATGTTTTTTCCTTTACTTCTGTTTTTTCGTACTTTCGTCAAGAATTTTTCTTGAAGTCCAAGTACATCTTTTGTTTTTTTTTCCTTTGTCTTTCTCTTTTCTGTTGACCTTTTTCAGCACAACTTGAAGGACAAATGTACACATAGAGCTCGTGCCTTAGCTTTAACAATAATTAGTATTGTGGTTATTTTGTTGAACTATTTATGGTTTTTAATCCAAATTTTTAATATTTTTAATTAGGCTTAAGTTCATGAAATTTAATTTTTATTAAATTATTTTTGTGAAGAAAGGAATTTTACAACATGAAAATTAATTAAAATTGTTATTGATAATCTTTCATTCTTGACGTGGCTCGGGCTCGAACCCTGGCCGGCAGGTTACCATGACATGTTTCGATCGCAACCACTCGATCTCCTCAGATGGATTTGCCGTCTTACACTCGCAGCCATCGACGACTGCTGACGTCACTAGTCAAACATCAATCCTTAAACCAAATTGTATTTTAACATTTGGTAGATCGAAATTTGCTTTCCTGAATGATTATCCATTTTAATTGATTTTACATGTTTTTTCCTTTACTTCTGTTTTTTCGTACTTTCGTCAAGAATTTTTCTTGAAGTCCAAGTACATCTTTTGTTTTTTTCACTTTGTCTTTCTCTTTTCTGTTGACCTTTTTCAGCACAACTTGAAGGACAAATGTACACATAGAGCTCGTGCCTTAGCTTTAACAATAATTAGTATTGTGGTTATTTTGTTGAACTATTTATGGTTTTTAATCCAAATTTTTAATATTTTTAATTAGGCTTAAGTTCATGAAATTTAATTTTTATTAAATTATTTTTGTGAAGAAAGGAATTTTACAACATGAAAATTAATTAAAATTGTTATTGATAATCTTTCATTCTTGACGTGGCTCGGGCTCGAACCCTGGCCGGCAGGTTACCATGACATGTTTCGATCGCAACCACTCGATCTCCTCAGATGGATTTGCCGTCTTACACTCGCAGCCATCGACGACTGCTGACGTCACTAGTCAAACATCAATCCTTAAACCAAATTGTATTTTAACATTTGGTAGATCGAAATTTGCTTTCCTGAATGATTATCCATTTTAATTGATTTTACATGTTTTTTCCTTTACTTCTGTTTTTTCGTACTTTCGTCAAGAATTTTTCTTGAAGTCCAATTACATTTTTTTGTTTTTTCACTTTGTCTTTCTCTTTTCCGTTGACCAAAACTCATATTCCAATTGCCTATGGAAGCTATGATTTTATAAAATTAATACTGGTTTCATACCAACAGGTGTTTTTGTTGGTCCAGATATAAGAAAGCTGATGCAAAACGCTGACTTCGACGTAATGCTCTCACCAATTGAGCTTGATGCGTAGAAAAGCATTAAGAAAGTGAAATACAATGTCTCAGGTAAAAATCGTTCTCCTACTGCTCGAAAATACTCATGTAGACGCCAGCTGAGAGCTTTTGAAAAACTAGGCATTCATATGTCAACAAAAATTCATTTTTTATATTCCCATATGGATTACTTTGAGAACCAGTTGTCAACAGAATCTGATGAGCATGGTGAAAAATTTCATCAGACATGCGCGCCCATTGAAGAACGCGCTAAAGGCAAAAGCATTTATTCTCTTATCGCTGAAATATGCTGGACATTGTATGATAATGAAGTGGAATTGCTAAGAGCTAAAAAAATGTAATTAATGATGTATATCCTATCCAAATTTGCTATCGAAGGTAACATAATAGAGATATTAGTGATTTTTAGTTCAATTTGAACTATTTTTTTCATGCTTAATTTTAGGGGTACTTTAAAATAAAAATGCGCATAAGTGCATATTTTCGGTTTCCCTGATCGTTATAATTGTGTGCTTAAAGTCTTATTTTTAAACGATATTTGTTATTTGTTGTCTTTTAACAAAAAAATTTTTTTGAAATTAAATTTTATTGAGTGACCTCCATTCCAGTGTACTCGAGAATTTTATCTAACAAATTATTAAAAACTTCAAATGAAAAAACAATTAAATCTAAAAACTTAATTTAACTACGTGGACCATGTTTAGAATCAAAATGATTTATAAACAATTCTTACGGGAAGATGTTATCATCTTTGCGATAAGATGAAAGATGTGAGATGTGAGCAAGTGTAAAAAGCCTATAAGTCATATTTATGTATTTTGTTGGTTTCTTACCTTCGTTTTTGTTTTTATTCTAATTAACTTTTTATTATTAAAACTAATTTGTTTTTTGTATTTTTATGCATTCGAATTAAAACCGGTTATCTTAAAATGCTAAACCGAAAACCGGGTTTTTTTAAATAGCAACTATTCGGAATATTCGAAAACCGGTTATTGAAAAATAATCATTTGCAGATAATTTTCCACTTAGCAGTAATCTAAAATAGAAAATTAATTGTCGTTCATTGACTGAGCAGGAGAAATGTGGTGAAGCTTCTTTACGTATTTCTTGGAGTCTTGCAAAGCATATGAAACCATTCACTGATGCTGACATAGTGAAGGAATGTATGCTCGAGGCAGGCAATGTTTTGGTTGAGAACAGAAAATATGTTGTTGAAACTATTCGACGGATTCCGTTATCTGCGAGTACTAACACAAGAAACACACACGTTCTGGCAGAAGAAAATCATTGTGATGTGAAACATTAGTTAAATAATTCCGATTATTACGCCTTGGCTATGGATGAATCAGGTGACATCACTGATAAAGCACAATTGGTTATTTTTGTACGTTTCTTAGACAAAATGCGACAAACTTTTTTGAGGAGCTATTAATTATTTTGCCGTTAATAGGAAGAAGCCGATGAGAAGACATGATGGACGCGACGCAGTAATGTATTATTTCGTTCAAAATGAGTTAGACTTAAAAAGGCTAAAAAGGACTAGTTCACTATTGCGAACCAGTGCAAAAACTAATGAAAATTTGATTTCTTTCCATTGTATCATTCGCCAAACTGTGCTTTGCTGCAAACTCAATCCTAATCTCGCGAGAACAATGCAAGGAGTGATAAAAAAATAAATTTTCTTCGGGCAAAATCAGTACTGAAACATCGTGAATTGAAAAAATTTCTTGACGAAGTGGATGCTCAATATGACGATCTGTTATTGCATAATAATGTGAGATGGTTAAGCAAAGGCTGCATTTTACAACGATTCTTCACCATTTTAGAAGACTTGAAGACATTTCTTATTAAAATTTATCACACGTCAACAAACGATTACTTAAGTTTTCTTAGCGATAAAGAAAGCGTAACTTTCATTGTTTTCTAACCAGATATCTTTAAACACATCAATGATCTGAACCTTAAACTTCAAGGCAAAGGAAAGCTTGTATGGAAGCTCCTGTCAGAAGAAAAAAGCTTTTTGCGAAAACTCGATCTTTTCAACATTTATCTGGATAATGAACGCCCTGAACTTCCCTAATTTAAAAAAAAATCTGCAATGACAACGAGCTTGACGTCGGCCAATACAAGACGTTTATTGAGGATATAAATTCGGAATTTGAAAACAGATTCGCAGATTTTAAGAAAATTGGGAATGTCGTCGATATCCTCAGGATTCTCTGAATCCTGGGGATGAATGGAGAAATGAAGCTGCAAATATTTTCGGGAGTAATAAAGCAAATTTCGATCTACCAAATGTTAAAATACAATTTGGTTTAAGGATTGATGTTTGACTAGTGACGTCAGCAGTCGTCGATGGCTGCGAGTGTAAGACGGCAAATCCATCTGAGGAGATCGAGTGGTTGCGATCGAAACATGTCATGGTAACCTGCCGGCCAGGGTTCGAGCCCGAGCCACGTCAAGAATGAAAGATTATCAATAACAATTTTAATTAATTTTCATGTTGTAAAATTCCTTTCTTCACAAAAATAATTTAATAAAAATTAAATTTCATGAACTTAAGCCTAATTAAAAATATTAAAAATTTGGATTAAAAACCATAAATAGTTCAACAAAATAACCACAATACTAATTATTGTTAAAGCTAAGGCACGAGCTCTATGTGTACATTTGTCCTTCAAGTTGTGCTGAAAAAGGTCAACAGAAAAGAGAAAGACAAAGTGAAAAAAACAAAAGATGTACTTGGACTTCAAGAAAAATTCTTGACGAAAGTACGAAAAAACAGAAGTAAAGGAAAAAACATGTAAAATCAATTAAAATGGATAATCATTCAGGAAAGCAAATTTCGATCTACCAAATGTTAAAATACAATTTGGTTTAAGGATTGATGTTTGACTAGTGACGTCAGCAGTCGTCGATGGCTGCGAGTGTAAGACGGCAAATCCATCTGAGGAGATCGAGTGGTTGCGATCGAAACATGTCATGGTAACCTGCCGGCCAGGGTTCGAGCCCGAGCCACGTCAAGAATGAAAGATTATCAATAACAATTTTAATTAATTTTCATGTTGTAAAATTCCTTTCTTCACAAAAATAATTTAATAAAAATTAAATTTCATGAACTTAAGCCTAATTAAAAATATTAAAAATTTGGATTAAAAACCATAAATAGTTCAACAAAATAACCACAATACTAATTATTGTTAAAGCTAAGGCACGAGCTCTATGTGTACATTTGTCCTTCAAGTTGTGCTGAAAAAGGTCAACAGAAAAGAGAAAGACAAAGTGAAAAAAACAAAAGATGTACTTGGACTTCAAGAAAAATTCTTGACGAAAGTACGAAAAAACAGAAGTAAAGGAAAAAACATGTAAAATCAATTAAAATGGATAATCATTCAGGAAAGCAAATTTCGATCTACCAAATGTTAAAATACAATTTGGTTTAAGGATTGATGTTTGACTAGTGACGTCAGCAGTCGTCGATGGCTGCGAGTGTAAGACGGCAAATCCATCTGAGGAGATCGAGTGGTTGCGATCGAAACATGTCATGGTAACCTGCCGGCCAGGGTTCGAGCCCGAGCCACGTCAAGAATGAAAGATTATCAATAACAATTTTAATTAATTTTCATGTTGTAAAATTCCTTTCTTCACAAAAATAATTTAATAAAAATTAAATTTCATGAACTTAAGCCTAATTAAAAATATTAAAAATTTGGATTAAAAACCATAAATAGTTCAACAAAATAACCACAATACTAATTATTGTTAAAGCTAAGGCACGAGCTCTATGTGTACATTTGTCCTTCAAGTTGTGCTGAAAAAGGTCAACAGAAAAGAGAAAGACAAAGTGAAAAAAACAAAAGATGTACTTGGACTTCAAGAAAAATTCTTGACGAAAGTACGAAAAAACAGAAGTAAAGGAAAAAACATGTAAAATCAATTAAAATGGATAATCATTCAGGAAAGCAAATTTCGATCTACCAAATGTTAAAATACAATTTGGTTTAAGGATTGATGTTTGACTAGTGACGTCAGCAGTCGTCGATGGCTGCGAGTGTAAGACGGCAAATCCATCTGAGGAGATCGAGTGGTTGCGATCGAAACATGTCATGGTAACCTGCCGGCCAGGGTTCGAGCCCGAGCCACGTCAAGAATGAAAGATTATCAATAACAATTTTAATTAATTTTCATGTTGTAAAATTCCTTTCTTCACAAAAATAATTTAATAAAAATTAAATTTCATGAACTTAAGCCTAATTAAAAATATTAAAAATTTGGATTAAAAACCATAAATAGTTCAACAAAATAACCACAATACTAATTATAAGAACTACAACAAAAAACACACAGTCTATTTTTGGACGCTTTAAAAAGTGCAACAATAGGAAAGATGATAAAATAGCGTAACGAGGTTTGTAGTAAAAAACAACAAAAACAGTAACAGGTAAAACAACAGAAACAACAACAACATTATAAGAATCAAAATAAATTTTTGGTTGGTTTCAAACTTGGTAAAAAAAAAACAAAATCCCGTATTCAATTTTTTCAAATTTTTTAGATAAATACATCAAATACAAAAATAAAATGATGGTGAAAAACATATCGAGTCGGTCTGCCGCCGTTGTTGGTAACATTTCTTCTTCTTAGCAAAGGAAAGGATTCAGCAACAGTGAGTAATGAAGAAAAACATTGTGCGTATATAAATAAGACTTCGTTCAAAAATTATTCCAACAAAAAAATGTGTCTCAAAGGCCTGCCGCGCTCTGCTCTGCTTTATCTTCAGCAACAAAGCTTGCTTGTTTTGTGCGCGTCATTGCTTGTGCAAAAACTTTTTTGTTTGTTTCAGCAAAATTATTTGTTTGAAATGTATATGAATTTCAGTAAACTTTTTGTTTGATCCAGTTAAATTATTTGTTTGAAAAAATCAGTGTTTTTTTCAATAAACAAAAAGCAAATAAATTGTTTGAATATGCGAATTTGTTTATAGGACCGATTTCAGACCAAAAATTGTTTGATTCTACAAATTTTTTGTTCAAATTGGAAAAATAATTTGTTCTGTGCATGAGAGTTGTTAACGTAAAGAAAACGCCTGACGCTAGGATTTAGGTTGGACTTTATCATGCATAAGTGTGCCTGATAACACCAAAGCGACCACTGTAGTGCCATAGTAAGCCGTAATCACTTTCTTTTAACGTGTGATATAATATTTTTCCCACATAAACGTGCGTGATCCTTATTAGGCGCACAGTTCTAATTTCTTTCCCTACTATAGTACATATCGCAGTGGTTTCTCTAAAGAGAGACATCTCCAAATTTTTCAATTTTAACTTTTTGCGAGAAATCGTTGTACAGTGATCACTGTAAAAATCTTGGCGGCATAAAATAACCCCCCAAAATAAAACCCCCCAAACAAAATTATGAAATAACCCCCCAAAAGTTTGTACAGAGAACAACAAAAACGATTTTTGGGGGATTATTTCATTTTGTTTGGGGTGTTACTTCATTTTTTTAATTGGGGTATTGTTTCATATGAAATTGTCCCCCAAAAAATCATTATGAAATAAAGCCCCAATATATTTTTTGGGGGATTATTTCATTTTCAAATTTATCATGAACACGTTTTTGGGCGCAAGAATTTATCCACTTTGGAATACAGAGCACCGGCTTCGATAAATAAAGCTGATTCTTCTATATGGTTTCTTCTATATGGTAAACCAAACGGCGCTGCGAAATATGGCCCCAGGAAATATGGCCCCAAAAAATAGATGAAAATTGACCCCAAATTTGGGGCTATTTTTCATAATGCAATATGGCCCCATTTTTTTAATGAAAAATTACCCCAAAAAAATGAAAAATAACCCTAAAAATAAAATGAAATATGACCCTAAATTTGGGGTTATTCTTCATTATGAAAAATCACCTCAAAATTTATAATGAATTTTAACCCCAAAAAAGAACACAAAGAAAGTGACATCAAACATTTTCGGTGGAATTCATATGCCCAAAACTAAAAATCTAAAAAATTTAGAATACTGATTTCAAAATCCGGATAATTACACAGTTTTGGTTTTAAAAATCGTATGATTGATAGCACGGTTGGGTTTTCGGCCATGCACAAGTATTTTTTTCTCTATTGTATTACGAACACTGGCTTTGCTTACTAAAGCTCTACGTCATAGCCGGCCTTCGGCCGGGCGCAAGGATTTTTTTCACTATGGTATAACGAACACTGGCTTCGCTAACAAAACCTTCTCTGTATAGACGGCCTTCGGCCGGGTGAAAGGATTTTCTTCTCTTTGGTATAACGAACACTGGCTTCGCTCACTGAAGCTTCACTACATAGCCGGGCGCAAGGATTTTCTTTTCTATGGTATAACGAACTCTTCTCGTAATAGCCGGCCTTCGGCCGGGCTCAAGGATTTTTTCCTCTATGGTATAACAAACACCGGCTTCGGTAACTAAAGCATCTCTGCATAACCGGCAAGGATTTTCTCTACTTTGGTATAAGAATTCTGGTTTTTTAAGTTATCCCTAGAAACTTTTACATAGAATTTTATAAAATTTGTGTAAAAATGTTTGGGGTGATTTTTCATTTCTTTAAACTTGCATTTTTTATTAGTAGATGAAAAATAGCCCCAAAGTAAAAATTGTGATTTTATTTGGGGCCATTTTTCATTCCTTGATATTGGGGTAATTTTTCATTCCACTTAAAATGCAAAAACACCCTAACGAAAAAATGAAAAATAACCCCAAAAAAAACAAAAAAATTGCGCCAAAATTGCGTGTTGTTGTGTCTCATGTAAAATTTTGGGGCCGTTTTTCATTTTCCTTTTGGGGCCATATTTCCTGGGGTCATTTTGCGCACCGCCGTTTGGTATACCATAGAGGAAAAAGTCATTGCGCCCGGCCGAAGGCCGGCTATGCAGAAAAGCCTTAGTTAGCGAAGCTTGTGTTTGGTATATCATACCATGATATCTATTGCGTGATTCTTTTAAGCAAAAGTGTATAATTGATTGTATTAAATATACTGGGCTCTATTTCATATGAAATAAGCCCCCAAAAATTAGGGAATTATTTCATTTATGTTTGGGGCGTTATTTCATTTCGTTGGGGGTTATTTTCATTTTCAAAATTGGGGCTTTATTGCATATGAAATAAGACCCCACGCTTTGGGGGGTTATTTAATTATTTTTTTGGGCGGTTATATTTTGGGGGGTTATTTCATGCCGCCAAAAATCTTCATCATTTCCTCTACTCTTTCGCCAAAAAAAATATAATTGTTTTCCTCTTCTTGATATAGAAGTAAATTCTTCAGAGTCAACTAAGGAGAAATATTTTGAGTTGTCACCAAAAGTAAGCTGAATTCATTTAAGCTTCGTTCACAATCAAAAACACATTTTCACTTGGTGTTCATAATAGAGCAACAATTTCTTTTGCAACCACACACATTTTGCATTATGAAACCGTTTGCAAATTGTAGCCACAACAATATTATGCATTTGTGATTATTTTTTACAACATTATGTTAAAATTTTCATTCCAAACTAAATAAAATTATTTTAAACTCAACTTTAGTTACATTTTTAAAAAAAAATTAGTTACATTTTTGTTCTAAAAATGAAAGGAAAATATATGAAATAGTTTGGGAAGAAAAAAGATGGAAGAAAAACCGAAATTGTTGCTCTGATTGTGAACGAAGCTTTAATTTACGTTTCAACTTAAGAGAAATATTCTAAAAAAAAAGCAGAAAAATATTTCCCAGATAATTTAATTGTTTTTAAATTCCGTTTTCCTGGGAATTTAATTCGTATCACTGTTGTAAGAAACCCTTCGAAACTGCAGGGTAATTCCAATATATACATATGTTGCTTGGTTATGGGATTTTAGCTTCGAGCACTGCGATAACCAGTCCAAATTAAAAAGTGCTAATTTGTTGGTGTATAAAAAATATTTTAAAATTTGAAATTTCTATCTTCAAAACTGCAGGGTATATTCGACTTTTTTTCATTGTCTACATCGCTTTGTTTGACTCATTCTCAATACTCTGCAAAAATATTATGAGAGGGTTAAACGTCTTTTTTTTTTTTTTTTTTTTTTTTTGGCAAAGAACAGATTTTCTTTTTCGCCCAATGTCCGTGCTAAATCGATATGAAATAATGTTTGAAAATTTATTTTCCCCAGATAACCATTAACTTTAAAGATGTGTGCATTTGTGTGTAAACCAGAATTCGTTACGATTTTTTACTTAATTTTTTTTTTGAAATTTTGTTCTTGCAATTACTACTAATTGTTATTTAATGGCTGCAACGGAAAAAAAAGTTACTCTTATTTGTCAAAATCGACCAACATTAAACTGGCCAATGTTTGTTATTTACAAGTTTGATGAACATGTCTGACAAGCAACAAAAAAGCACCTGTTGCTATCACGACAATTTTCTGTTGAATGTTGGCTTGGGCAACTTGACGATGACGATAATGATGATGATTTCAATTTGTAGCAAAAGCGATAAAAGAAATTGGCTTAAATTAAGTGGAGATTTTTTTTAACAAACAATTAGTTAGGAAATAAAATGAGTTTTTCAAAAATAAATAAGAATTGAAAATTTGGAATAATTTTGAAATGGTTTTAGAATTTATTTTTAAATTTGATAATAAATCTGGCAAGTGCACGGCTTAAAAAAAATGAACTGGCAACATGCTTTTGCTTTTGTTCTCATTTTGTCTTTTTTTAACCTACTTACAACTACAATTAATGTTGGAAGAATTCCAATCAATTGTAGTGGGGAATGTAAGAAGAAATAAACTCACTGTTGATTGTTGATGTTTTTGTTAAAACTTTCATATTATTACAAGTAGAACTGTTGCATTTAATTCTTAAACGCTTAACAGTTTTATTCTGTTTAATATCTTTAGTTTTTCTAAAATCTTTATGGATGAAGTTACCTTGCGATCTGGCCTAAGCAGCCAGTGAAATTCGCATAGGAATAGCTTATCCCATGAACAATAAATTTCAGTGTTTTATCAAGAATAAAAATTGGGAATTAAGCACGAATAACAAAATCTTTTAAATTAAAATTTTGTATTCCCAAAAATTACTTTAAAAACAAATTAAGTAAAAATATTGACAATAAATAATTAGAATTGTGATTATTTTGTTGAACTGATTATGGTTTTTAATCCAAATTTTGATTAATTTTAATTAAACGGCCCATACACTTGCAATATTATTGTATATGATATCCGCATTATTATTTCCATTTTGCCCTATATTATGCAATAAGTCGCACAATAGTTTCATTCATTCAACAAAAAAATGAACATAACCTATAGGAATAACATATGGGCATTTCCGTCAAAAGGTCCACCGTGACCGAAAATTAAAAAGTTATTAAAAGCTGATTATTTTACGATATTGTTATAGAGAAATGTTCAGATTTTACTAATTTTATAAATTCACCCATAAATTTGTTCACTTAGATGAACAATCAGACTGCAAAGTTGTGCAAACGTAATTTCTTATTTGTGAGAATGTTTTATTGTATGTTTTCTTTAATATTTATCTTATTTAAGAGAAGTGATATTTGATAAAAATTATTCCAAAAAAATTTTCTTACATGGTCTGTAGTCTAAGGAAGAGTTCAAAGAGAAATATGTTCGTCGGATTAACGGTAAATTGTTATTTTATTTTGATCATTATTCAGTTTTATTATTATGGAAAAAATTTCACGTTCGAAATGTCACGTATCGACCCAGATTTTGGCTTAAAAAAAAGAAAATACAGAAGATTTTGGAATCAAACCAAGACATTTTAATGTTACATTGCTACGTAAAATTCTCAAAGTTGTTTTACTAAAAAATTGGGCCAGGTTTCGCTGAATTATGCCTTTTTGTACATGGCCACAAAAACTACTTCTGTTTTTTTCACGTTCGAACCGCTACTTCTTTTGCCATTATCTTTGACCTAGAATCGCGCCCTCCATAAACTTTAGCATAGATAACAGTGCTTCCTTAGTGCTATAATTTACGGGTTAATAGAACGTAAAAATATTTTTTGCTTAAAATGTTATTGCATTTTTGATGCGTACGACTGTCACGTTCAACACTTTGGAATTACCCATATACAGCATTGTACAATGTTCAAAAGTCTTTTGATTTTTGCCAATATATTGTGTCACCTTCGAATATCACATACACATTTACCATATAATTGTACAATGCGTGAAATTGAAAAATTTTATTGCAAGGCTAAATTTCATCAAATTTAATTTTTATTAAATTACATATTTTTATGAAGAAACACAGAAAAAATTCTACAAAATTTTTCACTTATTAAAGAATACTCAAAAATAAAATCAATTTTTTTTTAAAATACAACCAAGTGAATTAAAAGTTTAATCAAGTGAATTAAACGTTTAATCAATTTAATTAAACGTTTAATTGATAGTATTATTTTGTTTACTGGTGCAAATTTAATTAACTTTTTAATAAATATCACAAATTTTTAATTAAAATCTATTTTTATTTTTTTATTATTTATTATTATTTTTATGAAGAAAGGAATTTTACAACATGAAATTAATTGAAATTTATTGATAATTTTTCATTCTTGACTGAGCTGGGAACCGAACCCAGGCCTTCAAGGAAAAAAAATTTAAAAAAAATAGGAATGTAAAAAAAGTTTTAGTAAAAATATCTTAGCTAAAAATTCTTTCGGCTTGAAATTATCTTGGCTGATTTTTTTTGTTGTGAATCTTTTTATGCCCACACTTCAATAGTGGAGAGCGTATTATGCGTCTGTTCTGATATGTGTAACACATAAAAATAGTGTTCCTAGACCCACATTTTACTGTACCGATCGTCCGTTATTCTGGCTAGCTAGCTGTTTGTCTGTCCATGTAAACTTTTTCGCAAAGTAAAGGTCGCAATTTTTTATTAATTTTATGAAATTTGGTGCATATTTTTCAATTGTTGTAAGGACGAAGCCCATTGAAAATAGTGGAAATCGGTCATTAACTTCACATGGCCCCCATATTCCGGAATAAGGCCTTCGTGCCCATGAGCTTATTGCAATATAAATCTTTTCACTAAAATGTTTTTAAAATCGGTCTATATTTGACCGATTGAGCTTTTAGTTCCATAATTTTTTTTTATAAATGTTGGTATTGATATAAAATTACGCCACAGTAACTTTTATACCGGCTAAAAGTAAAGGGTGGTCCAAACATAATGCACGATGTTAATTCTGTGGTTTTTATGGGCAACCGCGTATGTCTATTTTTTTCGACTTTGAAATGTTGATGCCATATTGCTTAATTTTAAACGCTCTTTACATGGTTCTAAATATTTTTAAAAACTGATAGACTCATTCCGATGTTTTAACTCTAATACAAAGTTCCAAAGGTTTAATACCTAACCCATAGTTTAATCTTGAATGATTTTTTAGGCTCTACTGAAGAATTTTATTTTAAGACATACGCGGTTGCCCATGAAAACCACAGAATTGTGAGTCACACCTTAAGGTCAAGTTTTTTGTCCAATTTAATTTGACATTTCT
This sequence comes from Pollenia angustigena, assembly GCA_930367215.1. Classification (NCBI taxonomy): domain Eukaryota; kingdom Metazoa; phylum Arthropoda; class Insecta; order Diptera; family Polleniidae; genus Pollenia; species Pollenia angustigena. The sequence goes on along the minus strand of OV884058.1, from coordinate 178,048,434 downwards.
TTGTTTTAGTGTTTGACAAATTAAACCATGGAGAGGTAAACAGACAGACAGAAGTGAATGGGGACTTTACAAAAAAAATCATCTTAAGCGACGAGGATCAGTGGATTCGTTAACAAGCAGAATTACCGCATTTGGGTAAATGAGAATCCACGAGTGATTGTTGAAAGGCCCATGCATCCACAAAGAGTGACTGTTTGGTGAGGTTTATGGGCTGACGGCGTCATCGGGCCGTACTTCATCGAAAATTAGGTCGGCCAAGCAATTACCGTAAATGGCGTTCGGTATCGCAAGATGATAATGGGCTTCTTGTGACCATAAAATAAGGACATGCACCAGGACGATATGCTGTTCCAAAAGGTTGGAGCCACTTACCACACAGCCAACAAACACAAACAATAGCGCTTTTGCGCGAGAAGTTCAATGGTTATCTAACGTCGCGACGCGTCGTGGCGATGTTTCGATCATGCGATTTGACAACGTTGGACTTCTTTCTTTGGGGATGTTTTAAAGAAAAAGTATACGTCAATAAGCCAAGAACAATTCGAGATCTAAAGGATTAGATAATTCAGCACATTAACGATATTAAGCGTCAATTATATTTTAGAATCATTGACATTATGGACCATCGAATAGAGGTATGCCACCAAAGCCGTGGGGAGCATTTTGTATCATATCGTTATAAATAATTCTCTAAACTTTTTTTCTTTTATTTACAATTAACATCGTGCGTTTTGGTTGGACCACCCTTTAGGTCCAGAACTGAGCATAGCTCCCATATAAATCCCCACTCTTAAATCGCTTTAAGACGAACAAATCTCATATATCGGGTGATTTTTTAAGAGCTATAGAAAAGTTTAAAAAAAAACACATCAAATTCAGAAAAATGCATGAAATCTTTATTTGAATCGATAGAATAAATGCTTCAATGTTGTCTTCCAATGCGTCAATTGAAGCGGGCATGTGTGTATAGACATGAGCTTTAACATGGCCCCACAAAAAATAGTGTAAAGGCTTTAAATCGCACGATCTAGGCGGCCAGTTGACCGGTCCCGAACGTTAAATAAAATGTTCACCGAACTCGCCTCGCAATAAGTCCATTGTTAAGTGTGCTGTGTGGCATGTGGCACCGTTCGATATCATCTCACGGTAGCGCACACCATTCAAAGTTACGTTACGATTCGCATCATCTTTGAAGAAGTACGGTCCAATGATGCCACCAGCCCATAAACCGCACCAAACAGTGACCTTTTCTGGATGCATTGGTAGATCTTGCAATGCTTCTGGCTGTTCTTCACTCCAAAATCGACAATTCTGCTTATTAACGTACCCATTGAGCCGGTTTGACCGACTATCCTTCTGGTTTTGATTAAAAACAGATGTTTGCAAAAACTTATTTTGATTGCAAGATCTTAGCAAAGACAAGATATTTTATTTCTAATTCATTCGCTTATATGACCACTAAATCGAAATTAATAAATAATTCACTAATGGAATATTTTCCCCACACGCGATGACTGCTTCAATACGAAATAAATCAGTCATTTCGTGTCATCAGATTTGTGAATCTGATGATTTTCTTTCTTCTTTATTATTTATTTATGTCAAGAAGACAACAACACCAATAAAATAATATAAACAAATATTTAAATAAAAAAAATCGTAATTTTTAAAATATACAAAAGTAAATCTTTTTGTCCAGTTCATTTTTTTCGGATTAATTAAAAAACATAAAATATAAATATTTTTGTAAGATGGATGGATTTTCTTTTTTTAAATATATTGTTGACCTTGTAAACAAATATATTATAAACAGAGGAAAATTGTTTAAATATTTATGGGAAAAAGCTGGTAATAAGCCTGTTGATAGAAACAATAAACATGCAATTATTTTTTTTTAATTTTATTTTTATTTGATAAAAATAAAATCAAAATAGAATTTAAAATTTGTTTTTACTGCTGACAAGGTTTTAAATCTTTGCAATAAATTTGAAAATATAATAAACTAATGTCAGCCTACTACAACACCTCGTGTGTGGGTCTGTTTTGTATCGAACCTCTGGGGGTAAAACAGCAACGAAGAACTGTTACAGTTTTTTTTTTTTTTTATTGAACCAGTTCTTGTTTTGATTAAGTAAAACTGCCTTAAACAAAAAATGCAATAAATAAGATTTAAGAACATTTAAAAAAAATTCCACACGAAACAATTGTTGTCATACACGGAGAAGATTCTTTATGTTGGAATTTTCCTAACTCAAAATCGAAATCAATATAATAAATCTGGCAGTGTTAGTCCATGTGTACACTAAATTCGATAGCTTAAAAAATTTGACATTGTGGTTCATATTGGAAATTAATCTGCTGTAAGTTTTACTAAGAGTTTTTCCGAAATTCTTGCTCCGAGATTTCCCGGATAATTAATATTGATTTTCCGGAATCTTGATTTGGAGAACAAATAAGTGTGCTATATTCTGCTGTGCCGCATCTTAAGCGGCCCATACACTTGCAATATTATTGTAAATGATATTCGCCATATTATTTCCGTTTTGTCCTATATTATGCAATAAGTCGCACAATGGTTTCATTCATTCAATAAAAAACATAACCTATAGGAATAACATAAACAGCATTGTACAATGTTGCCAACACATTTCACTTTCTTTTCGTTGTACAATAAAATTCAAAAGTCTTTTGATTGTTGCCAATATATTGTGCCACCTTTGAATATCACATATACATTGGCGATATAATTGTTCAACACGTAAAATTGAACAATTTTATTGCAAGTGTATGTACCGCTTAAGACACATGACTTTGCGACTTTATGTTTAAAATATTCTTTAAAAACAGTTTGGTTTGAGGTGACCATATTAAAACGTGTTTTTTCTCTACGTGTGCTTACTCCGTTTAAAGAGAATGCGTCATTATTTTTTCCAGGGCTGTGGAGTCAGAGTTGAAAATTCTTAGTTTTAAGAATGTCTGCTTTAAAAATTTCGAAATCAGAAAATAAGGACCGGTCTACTTAACATATGCAAATGACTTTATTAAAGCTCAATGTGACATGTGTTAGAATTAAAATTTCGATTTGAAGTTTATACAGAATCATTTTCTTGCCATATTAAACCATTTTAAAGGTAATGCATTAATAAAAGAGTTTAAAGTCAAATAATGACCAGTCTCATATACATTTAACATCAAGGTTAGAGTAGGAGTCGGAGTTGGAGTCGAAGACGGAGACAGACGCGTAGTCGTACATAAAAAATTTCAACGGATACAGGCATTTTTCTTAAGTGGAGCGAGCAAATCAAAAATTTTGAACATGTTTATTTTTAAATGTATTTTTTGTGTTAAGACGAAATTTCAGCAAATGAGCGATATCAGATTAATAACGTCTCGAGTATGTCGAAAAACAGGCGTTTTTTTATCTTTAAGTGAAGATATCGTGAAAACCTGATGTGATGGAGAATTCCGAGTACAGATTCGGATTTAGCGTACCATTAGAAAAGTATCCGTTCAGGGTTTGCAGGTCTGTGTTATGTAACTTCAAGCGAACTTTTAAAAGAAACACTCATGATTTAAAATTTATGATCAAAAGTTTTTTTTTTGATATTTATTCTTATTTTACAATTATTTTTAATTATTTAACCTTGAGCTTAAAAAGCTTAAATAATTAAAAATAGTTTTTTTTTTTTTTAATTTAGTTTTATGTTTACAAAACTAACAAACATATCAAATATTTATAAAAGAAAACGCTTTTTTGTATTGCCAAAAATCACACATCACAAGAATTCACCAAATACAACTATATGGAGATTGCCACCTTTCTTTCTATACCCATCAAATTATGTGGCTGGTGTTGCAAGATAATATTTTACATGTTAATAAATAAGTTGCTCGCTGCACAATGGGGTATATTAGAAGAAATAGAAATATATCTGGATCAGGATCTTGATATAGTTACAGAATATTTTATAGTTTAGAATACCTTAAGCTTGGATTTTGAAAATCCACACGCGCATGTGTTCCGACGTCATCACACAACGCACAATGGTCTTTGTGGCTTTGTAATGGCGTGAAAATAACATCAGAACCACATGCGCTCTATACTCTATAGAGTATAGAGCCTAAAAGCTTTAGACCTTTTCCGTTCTCCGTTTTTTCCTTGCGTGTAGGTTAAAAAGAAAATTTAAAAAATTTTGAGTTAATCACCTTAAGAGGATTTGCTCCGATATATTGGGTGTATAACTTACAAAAGCGGGATATATAAGACTTATAACATATAAACTAATTTTACCTTTTGTTCATTGCCTTTGACCTTTTCCAATTGGTCAGGCAACATTTCTATTCAGCATCCAAGGAACTGCTAATTTTATAGGCCAAGAATTAATTCATTCTGACTTAAATTATATTCCAGCGCTATGAAATATTAATTACGGTTTCATGTCTTGTCGGAAACTCCGGGTGTTTTTCGGGTAATGCTCGCTTTATGCAAATCAATATTATTCGATACAGGGCCCTTGTGATCTGATGGACTGATTTTGGCAACCCATAATTGCTTTTTTACTTTTAGTCTTGTAAAAAATTGAGAGCATTACCTTGGCGCCATGGATATTCGTTTAGCGTTGATTTAGTTGAATCACCATGCTTCGTCTTACCAATACCCTCCTGGGTAACCAACTTTTCAATTTAATTTCTTTAATAACTTTCTTAAATTTGCTTGAGTTGAAAGGAAGTGTAGGGAAGTGTATGAGCCGCTTTAAATACCCTTCATCGAGAGTACAAGCATTTCAGGAGTGAGCTTAATAAGGAATCCATAAACTATCAACCAATCTTTGTAAAAAAAAGATGGCCCTTGCGGTTTTAGACGTTTGGAAAAATTGTGCTAGTCATATAAAACTTAGTTTGACCTAATTTAAATAAAATATAATGATTCGTATCAGTTTTAGCCGTAACTATCTTGGAAAGCTACTCTTCATTTTAGCACATTAAGGTTACTCTTCGTCGAAACGACAAACTATTTAACCCTGGATGGCTACTGTTCGTCGAATTGGTGAAGCTCATTTAAATTTAATTTTATAACATTTTTATGTGTATTCAAATAACACTCTTTTTTCCAACTACGTTAGCTGATGACGATAACTTTAAAAAAATAATTAATTTGAAAACACAAAAAAGTACTAAAATTCGTATCAAATTTTGAGATAGATGAAGAACTTTTATTTTTTGTGTTTTATTTTAGTTTATTTTTAAATAAAATGATTAACTAAATAACTGTTTGTTGATTTTTTACTTTAAAAATGATTCCGCTAGAATTTTTTTTTTAAAGTTCGTCTATTCCACGAAGAGTGTCCTTAATGAACCAAAATGAAGAGTAACCTTTCAGGGTTAAAAAAAATTCTAACGAATCGATTTTTAAACTAAAAAAAACAACAATTTTTCAAGTTAGGCATTTTTTAAAAAAATAAATAATATAACGGATAAAAAATACAGTTCTTATTCGATGCAAATTTGTTTGTGCTTTCCAATTAATAAACTTTCTAAAGCTTTCGTCATCAATTTTTGTTGCCAGATAAAGTTATTGTCAGACAATTGTTTGCCAATGAAGTTGTAAGATTTTTTTCCAATCGTCTAAGCTGACAATTAACTTTTGGTGCCGATGTTTTTTAGCAGTTTATTGTCAGCCTTTTCCCAGACCTTACAATAACATTATAAGATCTGACAACCATCTGTACAAAGCTTTAGGCCAGTCATTAAATAATTGTTAATTTTAGTAAAAGTTAGGCTAACCGTTATTATAACTTTCCTGTAAAAAAAAAGTTCCACTACGACATATCAAAAAAATTATTTCCGAGGCGCCCAAATTTCATTTAATTTTTGACTTTTTTTCAACTTTTGTTTTTTTGTTTGTCGATGTATTGAGAAAATGGCAATTAATCTAGCATCGTACTCACTTCTCCACTTATAATTTAATTTACAGTTGACAAAATAATTTAATATGCAAGCATACTTGTGGCTAATAAATCAGTGAATGTTTATACCGTAACAATAAAATATCTGCTGGGAAGTAGTAATCATATCTGCATGGGAAGAAGCACAGTGTGGTCGTTATGTTTTTTTAGAAAACTCTAAACCGGCTTATGTGGTATATTTTCTCAGATTTCGGAATTCTTTAAATATTAAGTCTGCTATATTGTACGAGTATCTGTGAATAAAGTTTAAGTTACTGAATTTCAACGATATTTGATTTTGCAATAAAATCAAAAAAAATTTCCTGAACTCTTAGCTTTAGTTTTAGGGGTTAAGTAAAATGTACACTTTTAAAGCTCCTTGCAGTGCACTCTCGCTCCAACCGTTACCTCAAGTAAATCTGGGGCTTAAAAATGTTACATCTGCAAAAGATCAGAGAAGAACTAGGTTAAGTTCGATACCGGAGAACAGCAGACCTCTAGGACGCTATACACTGATAGAAAAATGCTTCTTCATACTGATGATGCCCTTACATCAGAATTGTGACATCAATGTTACTGCAAATGGCATCAATGATGCAAAAAGTAACATCAATCCAATGACTAACGTCTTCGTACAATTTTGTCATTTTTTACGTGTCATCTATTTTATGACTATAGTGACATCAATTCGATGCCACATTTTGTATATTATTAACATTATTTTAATGATTACAAAGTATTAAAAGAAGCAAAAATTCCTATATTCTATTTTTTAAATTATTTATTTAAATACATCAAATTTTTAAAGTAGAATGATTTCGAAAACCATATGGGGCATCGTGCTGGTTTCTTATTATTGAGAGTTCTGCTGTAAACAAAGGTCGTAATTCAACAAACGTGAAACAAACATATGTAACGGGTAAGTAAATAATAATGGATGTTCGGTAGCATCAAATCCAAAGATGATTCAACCAGTCACGTCCTATCACACACGGGACAATGCCTTCGTTTCCTTAAAATGTTCATAATTTTTTTCAGTGCTTGCTTAAATAACGCAATACAAGTTTAAAACTCCTTGGAACAGATATTTTTAGAAAGACAAAAAAAATGTTTCTGAACTCTGAAAATTGTTCATATAAATAAGTAAATTGATTTTTACTTTTTTCAACAAAAAACATATGAATGGGTTAAATTCTTTTTTTTTATTTATTTACAGAACCACACAGATGGTCATTTATTAATTTTTTTGTTGTTTTCTTTTTTGCATTTATTTCTTATTTTTGAGTTTAAAACTGTAGAATTGTGAAAAAATACCGTATAAAAATGTGCATTGATGCTTAACGCAATGTAATCAAAATAATTAAATTTATTATTCAACTTCATTAATCTTCTGTAGAGGAGAAAAGGAAACATGCGAATGTAACTACAAATATAGACTGATGACAAGTTAAAGTACTTATAGACTAGAGTGGCCACTTGTACATGTGAGTTCAGCTGCAGTAGGAAATTGCAAGAAAACGCATACAAGCAGGCAGACTGAATTTGTTAGCAATATCCCAGCCAGACTTTTTCTTAAATGCTCTGAGTATAAAAGTGTTTGTGTGAATCTTTTGACAGTCAGACAATGTAAAATAGTTTAATGTCATTTGTTAATGTTTGTTCAATTTAAATAATCCCAAGATAAAACTTTTATTGCATGTATTAAGGTTGTATTAAACTTAAAACTGCCGATAATTTTTTAAGTTTAAGACACTGGATGACTGGATGAGAAAAGTGGACGATAAAAAATTGTCAAACAAATTAATATGAAATATGTTCATATATCGAAAGAGTATAATATTGGAAAAATTTTGCAAAAGCAGATTATCAAAGATAATCCCCCAGATCCTGATATATTGCCAATGGCAAAATATCTAATTTTTGTTAAGAAATTGATTGGTAAATTACAAAATATGTTTTAATATGCAAATAAAGCCCTTTTCTAAAAGTATTACATAATATGCAAAAACTTATTTTTTGAGCAAAAGGCTTGAAAAACCTACCCTGATTATAAATAATACCCGATTTATAATACAAATCGTGCTTAAACAAAACTGAGTGGCTTTTATGACATACTAGCTGACCCGACGGACGTTGTCCTGTCGAAATTAGGAAAAAGGTTTGCGTTCGATTTTAAAAATCCTTTAAAAAGATACGAGCATTTGAAAGAAAAATTAGTCAAATTGATAGAGCCGTTTTCTGATTTAAGGTAAATCGAAAAAAGTGGGCGGGGCATAATTTTCTTTCCGTAAAAACCTAAGTTGGACCATGGCGATGATTTTAAAGACAAAATCGTCCAAATCGGTCAAGCCGTTCTCAAGTTATGCGCTTAATAGAAAAAGTGGGCGTAAAAGTAGGCGTGGTACATTTTTCTATCGATGAAAACGTAAAATGGATTAATTTGAACATTTAAAAGAAAAGTTAGTCAAATCGATGGATCCGTTTTTTGATTTTAGGTAAATCGAAAAAAGTGGGCGGGGCAAAATTTTCATTCCGTGAAAACCTAAGTTGGACCATGGCAATCATTTTTAAGAACAAATCATCCAAATCGCTCAAGCCGTTCTCAAGTTATGCGCTTAATAGAAAAAGTGGTCGTAAAAGTAGGCGTAAAAGTAGGCGTGGTAATTTTTTCTTTCGATGAAAACTTAAAATGGATTAAAACGAACATTTGAAAGAAAAATTTGTCAAATCGATGGAGCCGTTTTCTGATTTTAGGTAATTAAAAAAAAGTGGGCGTAAAGGTGGGCGGGGCAACATTTTCTTTTCGTATAAATCTAAGTTGGACCATGGCGATAATTTTAAAGAAAAAATCGTCCAAATTATTTAGATGTCATTGGTGGTGCAATATGAAAATTGGATTTCGTCACGCCCCTCCGCCTACAGACCGAAAATCAGACTTCACAGTGTCACCCACATGAATATTCTAAAGATTCCCTGAAAATTTCATCGAAATCGGCCCAGCCGTTTTGGAGTCCATACGTTACATACATTCATACATACACACATCCTATTTTATATATATAGATTTGGAACCTGTTCCAAATAGTCAGGCCCAACAGAAGTCGGCTAGCATTTTTTTTTTTTTTTTGTTCCGAAATTGAAGGCATCACACAGAAAATGTTTTAAGAAAACATCGCAAATAAAGCGAATGCAAACCCATTTTTTAAATATCTGCAGTAGTTTTTTAGTTATAGCTCTTTAAATTTAATCTTTTTGAAAACTTGAATTTTTTTAAAAGTGCGGAAAATATGCATGTACATTTAAGGGTTAAACAACACAAAAGCGATGCAATGCAGTTTTAACATCATACATTACTTAAATAATAATGCTGTTGTGGTTGACATGTGCTTGTTATATCTTAATGACAGTTATTATGTGTATAAATAAAGTTCAAAAAAAAAAAAAATTATTTCATGAATAACATTGACATATGACAGGCAGCAACTTTCGATTTCCGCAACTTTCTGCATAATTTTGTTCCACGAAATATTGCCTTAAGCTGTTTATAGATTAAAAAACAAGAAAAAACTGTCCGCCTGCGACTGCCTTGATATTTTATGAATTTTTTTTGTAATGGGTGCTCGGAAAAAAATTATGAATGGCTTTAAGTGAAAACCCTTTAAAATGTTTTAGTCTAGATGCAAAAAAAAAATTCGTAAGCTATAGAAATTCTTTTTTTTTTGATTTTTTTAGTTTTGTCATTTAGAACATAATCAGTGGTAATTGCGCTTAAAGCTTTTTAATTAAAGGGTATATGGGAAGGACACGAATCCTTGCGCAGTTATATACAAAATTTGCAGCTTTTTTTTAACTATTATCTACACATGCAAAAACAAATTCATCGCTCAGCAATACACTGATAGAAAATTGCATCGTCATGTTGATGATGCGCTTACAACAGACATGTGACATCAATGTTATTACAAATGGCATTAATGATGCTAAAATTTACATCAATACAATGACAAACAACACGAAAAATCTTTGTCATATTAAAAGCGTTGATGTCACTGTAGTCATAGCATAGATTCTATGACTACAGTGACATCAATTCGATGCCCCATTTTGTGTGTTACTAACATTATTTTCATGTTTAAAAAGTAAAATAAGAAGCAAAAATTTCTATATTCTATTTTCCAAGATTTTTTAGTTAAATACACCAAATAAAAGTAGAATGGTAACGAAAATCATATCGTGGATGCTGCTGCTGCTGTCTTATAACTGAAGGTTCTTATGTAAACAAGAGCAGAATAAAACAAAAGTGAAACAAACATGTGTAACAGGTAAGTTAAGAATAACTTAAGTCAATCCCAATGACAGTTTGTCATTAAATTAAGTCTAATGAGTCCTTTCCTCGATGTTACTAAAGGCTAGATTACACTATCTCACAAGTCTTACGTATGTCATAATACTTTGTGAGATGGAAATATAATGAGTTTTGTTGCGAATGTCAAAAAATCTAATTTAACATGACAGTTTGTGGGCACACCATCACACAAAGTATACAAACTCCAACATGAAATAAAATGCAACCCTGATCCAATGACAAGTATTATTGTTTAGAAATTTTTCAAAAAACGATGAAGTCGTATGGGATGTCAAACTTTTTTCATAATACTTGTCTTTTACGTGACACATTGCATTCACACTATCACACTCAAAATATTATGTAGTTAAATTCAAACGAAAATTCATTTTAAACAAATTAAAATTCATTTAAAAAACGGATCATTTACATTTCATTTAAAACAAATGATTTTACATTCATTTTTAAATTTTTTATTTATTAAACAGCATATTCCTTAAAATTGAATAGTTTTTACTTTAAAAAAATACATTTTAACCGACAAAAATCAAACTACATAACAGAATAAATACGAAAAAACATTATTTTTTGGTTGTTTGTTTTTTGAATAACAAACATAAATGTTAAAAAATAAAATTATTCGTAAAATAACTATATTTTTATTCAATTTTAACAGTACGGAAAACGAATTTAATAACCAACAATCAGTTACTGTAATAATTTTATAAGTGCACACTTTGTCATATTACTTGAGTTTTTGACATGTATTAATACAAAGTATAATAGTGTAATCTAGACTTAAGTCATCGCACTGATGAAATATTTTATTAAACTGACTCCGATTCGTCACTTTTGTGCTGCCGATTTGTCATCCCATTGATGACATAATTAAAATTTTTGACTGTGATGACGATTTGGCCGAGTGAAGTTAAGGCTGATCTTAAAATGACAAAGTGCTGCTGCTTTTTTTTTTGCCAGTCGTTATATGAAGACGCAACACAGTGCATCGTCGTCAAATCATGATACTGCACTCTCTGTGCTATTATAAAGAAAAAATAAAAATTAAAAAAGACAATAAAAACAAGTAAGAGTGCTATATTCGGCGAGCAGAATACAGAGCAACTAGACAAAAACTAAATAAAACTGGTAAATATTTTTTTTTTTAAATAAGAGACAACCGGTTTTGAACTTCGCTTTTCATAAGGGCCCAGAATATATGTACTTTATAGGGTGTAGGATCAATATTGTAAATACCTTTTTACCTTCGGTGAAGGGTATAAAAAGAGTAATTTTCGGGAATTCAGGGTTCTAATCACTGCATTCGATACTATCGTATCGAATAAACTATTGAATATTTTTGCATACGATAGACACTCACTGGCGTATCGAATGAAAACTCGATAAATGTAATGTCGAGTTACTCGATGTCGAATGCTATTATTTCAAATTCAATACATTTCATTCGATATCGAGTTTCAAGATACCAAAATAAATAATTTCGATGAATTTTGCTCGATATCGTATGCGGTGATTAGACCCCAGTATTTCTGTTATAACTCATACAAATTTCCGACATTTTGATATATAAGTCATATCCATAGGACGTATAGCAGCCCTAAAATTTAGGTTTTTATAAAAATTTTGATGTTTTTTAGCCCATTTTTTGAGTATTTTGCTCATAAATTACCCATTGTCTAACCAATTTGATAGTTTTATATACCGACGTGTTGAAGAAGAAATTTACCATTTACTTTAGTTATAAAGCTTGGACTCGGGGAGATCTATGGTTCCCGAAAGTTGGGTATTTAAAAAAAAAATTTAATTTTGGTCATAACTTTTTTGTATTTGAACCGATTTTCCCGAGTTTTTTATAAAATATGTTCTACTAAAAATTTCGGATATTTTGATATATAAGACATATCCATAGGACAAATGGCAGCCCTTAAATTTAGGTTTTTTTTTTGTAGGATGGTGTGTATTGGCAACCTAAATGTGTATACCTAATTTGGAAACTTTGGCTCTTGCCGTTCTCAAGATATACAGAAATAAAAAAAATACAACAACAACAAGGGATTTTTGGACAAATTTAGAGGTAGTCGTGGTTTTTTGCTCATATCTACGTCATTTTTGGACCGATCTGGCTGAATTTCAATAGCAAGAAATGGTGGACTGTATGTAACATAAATGTAAAACAACCTAGCAGCTATCATGTCTGGATTATCCGGAAAACACATATCAAACGTAAGACGGACAGACGGACAGACGGACAGACGGACAGACGGTCAGACGGACAGACGGATATCGTTAAATCAACTTCTCTTCTCATATGGACGCAGAATATATATACTTTATGGGGTCTAAAATCAATATTGTGGAAATTACAAACGTAATGACAAACTTATATATACCCTTTTACACCTGTGGTGAAGGGTCTAATAAATAGTTTTTTAGAGCTCGAAATTAGCTAAGCTTTTGCAGACCAATATTTCAAACATTAATTCAAATATCAAGTTCGTTGTGAAATTAAGAAATTAATTATATCTATTTTTTAACATATTTTTCATAGCAATAATAAAAAAAATTTGTAGCTATTTTCTTGTTTACTTTTTGAAATAACTTTTGACCCTGTATTCAAAATTTCGGTGTGTTTATGAAAAATCTATAGAACAACTTTAATTGTTATGTAGGTCAACGACTTTTACAACCCACACTAGATTTTTTTGTTAAATTTAAAATCAATGTATCACAATTATTTTATTTTTTGTCTTTCCTCAAGTGCACTTATGTCTTGTTATTGATTCCGGCCAATAATTTATTTGATTTTAAATTTTTATTACACACACAAACAAACATTTTGTAACAGTCATTTATAATGATTTAATTTCACACGAATTATTCACTATGAAAATTATTTTTTACAGAAGGTTGTGCTTTCGTGTATGTTGGTTGCTGGAAATGTAATTAATTATTAAATACTTTTTGACTTTTAAATGACTTATAAAATCCTTTGTAAGTCGCTTAAGTACTTAATATGAATTTCCTTTGGAATAAATCAATAAAAATTAAAATAAATAAATAACACACTGCTACAAAAAAACACTTTTTGTCAGAACTTGAAAACCGACCTAGTGGAGTTTGTAGGCCTAGGTGAGGACATACAAAAACCGTTTTCAAAAATTTTGAAACACCCTCAAAATTTTGAGTAATTTTAAAAAAACTGTTTTAGGGTAGGTCGTGATTTTAAAATTTTAAACAGTTTTGGAAAGGCAAATAATTAAGCTTTTATTCATAAAAAATATATTCTAAGAAATTAGGTGAGTATTTTTCAAAAGTTTCTAATTTTTTTTATTTTTTTCCCTAATTTTTCAAGTTCAACAAGAGTTATTTTAATTTTTTTCTATGAAAACCTATTTTTGTTTGCACTGTATTTTAAAGATAATTTTATGTAGAAAAAAAAAACGAGATATGATTTGTTAAAATCGGTTTATATTTGCAAAAGTTACTAAAATTTTTCTAAAGTACAAATTTTGCGATAGCTTAACCTAAGTTAACATGTGTAGTTAAAAATGATTACTAGCCCTCTTACGTTTGTTCAACAAACCATCTGTTTCTCGTTTGAGAGACCAGCAATAATTTGCCATCATTCTTATGTGGCTCTTTCCATCAAAACGCTTTTCCATTTGTAAAATTTCTTGGTGAAATCGTTCTCCCTGCTCGTCACTGAATTGACCAAGGTTTTCGGGAAAAAAATCTAAGTGTGCATGCAGAAAATGAATTTTTATGGACATTCGACATCCCATTTCAGCATAAGACTCAAGAAATTCGTTTACCACTTCAACGTAGCTAGGACTTTTTTTGTTTCCCAAAAAGTTTTGACATAAGGAAATAAAACTATTCCATGCTCTGTTTTCTATATCAGTAAGCTTCTTAGAAAAATTTTTATCAAGCATAATTTTTCGAATTTGCGGCCCAATAAAAATACCTAAAAATCAAAAATAACATCAAGTTAATATAACTGTATTTAAGAAAAAAGTGTTACGTACCTTCTTTTATTTTTCCTTCACTTATTTGTGGGAAAACAGATTTTAAATACAAAAAAGCATTGCCTTCTACATCCAGCCGCTTTACAAACATAGCCCAACTTAAGGTGCAGTGGCGGTAGAATGATTTTATCTGATTGCACAAGAGGAATATTCTTAACGTTTTTCTGGCCTATTTTAAAAGATGTCCTTGCAGGCCAGTTTTTACGGCTGTATTGGTCATCGCTACGACTGTCCCACTCGCAGAGATAGCAAGGAAACTTAGTATTACCTCCTTGCATTCCAAACAATATTGTCAGAACTTTTAAATCTGCAATAATTTGCCACTGATATTTTCTATAATTTATTAAATGCAGTATTTTTTCCATTGTAGCATATGACTCTTTCATTTTTGTAGCGTAAGCTATTGGCACTGATGGGAATTCATTTTTATTGTGCAATAACACTGCCTTAAGGCCTTCAAAATATGTTTGTTAATTGTTAATTAAAAAGGAATCATTAATACCTACTTTTACTCGATCCGTCCATAAACAACCTCCAATCATTCGCTTCATGTTGGTGATTAAGGTAAAAAAACAACTCTTCTATATTTGAACAATACACAAGGTCATCACTACCGTCACTGGTTTTAAAAATTTCCTCAAAACACGATTGGGGATTATCTCTTGGAAATGTAACTTTAAAGTCACTCTGTGTAATATTCCATTGTTTTAGTCGCGACCCTAAAACCTCTGTTTGTCTCCACGAAAGTTTTAAATCTCGCACAAGATCGCAAAAATCTGCATTTGTCACAAAATGTGGCTCAGCCGATTTTGGTAAATATTCCATATCACATTCCTCGTTTTCATCTTCATCATCATTTTGTTTATGTGAAGTTGCATTACATTTAATTGCACTTAATACTGGCTTAGTTACAGTTAACACATTAGCATACTTAATGCTATCACGATTTTTATATTGATAACCAGTGATGTTTGTTTGGCAAAAATAACAGTCCTGTGGTTTATGGAATATTTGATGATGCCAAATCATTGGGATAGATAATGGCTGGCTTATAAACTTTTCGGACTTAGTTTTCTTAAGCATACTGGAACAGCTTGTACAAATACTTTCGGGTTCATACCATTTGCTAGAACTGTATGAGCAGTTAAAAACTTTATTGAAGGCATTTACCAAGGCTTTATTTTTCTTTAGATCGAAGCGATGTTTTTTGTCAGCGAATAAACCGCAAACATAACAAAAATTATTACGCTTATCACACACTGCAGAAAAAATTAATCACAATTTAAAATTTGTTAAAGGATTACAAAAATTACAAACTTACTTATTTTAATAAAATTAATATTAATATTACTTTACAAAAAAAAAAACACTTTAACACTTTCACGTTTAGTATTCAACTGAAATTTATTTTTGGTAAAAAATAGGTAAAAAAAAAAATAAGCGATATTTGCTTTTCTTTAATAGGAAAATTTGCGTGAACTACTGGTCATAAAATGTTTTTTAAAGAGGGACTTAATTGGTTACTGCCAATAAGCCGACCACAGGTCATAAAATGTTTTGCAAATTTTTTAAATTACCAGGTAATAAATATTTCGCCATATTTATGGAAAATCCGTGTTTTATGACTTGTTTCTGCACGTGTCATTTTAGGCGAAATATTTATTACCTGGTAATTTAAAAAATTTACAAAACATTTTATGACCTGTAGCCTCAGTCGGGTTTGGTGTGCCATTACATGCCACTGCTGCTATTATCCATGGATTTATGGCCGATCTTGTAAAGGCAGGCAGACCATATTCACTACACACTCAACTTAGGGCTCTTAAAAAAAAATTGATTTTTTCCAAAAGGTGATCGCTTTCATATGGAATTGCTCTATCACTTCACTTGTCACAAATTTTACACTTTTTTTTCTCTTATCTAAAAACAATATCCTCCACCAAAAGGTAGTATATAAACTTTGCCATTGTGTTGGTATTAAATTCGATTAGTTTATGTATTTATCCAAATATATGTATATAACTAAAATTGCATATAAAAATATTTTAAACTTTTTAAATGATTCAAAAAAATAGGACATAATAAACCCTATTCATCTGTATTATCTTCCAGTTCGATTTTATTAAATAAAGACAGATTAACAAAAACGCAGGGTATATCTAATTCGGCATTATCCAATATAATAACTTCTCTTATTAAGTAAATACCAAAAACGTAACTGTAAAGTTACAACAAACAAAACACTTTGCATTTTTAAGTTGATAAATTTGCTTGTATAGTTAATTGTTTTTTGTTTTTTATTCATATGTTTTGCGCGGGGGGAGAAAATACTAAAAACAGGTGTTAATGAAAAGTTGAATAACTTATACAGTTTTCATCCGATTTGAAAAATTAAAACCATTTTTTGTTAAAAACTAAATTTTCTTCATATGTTGGTTTAAATTTTTATAAGCTTTCATATTAAAATAAGCAATGAAAAGCTACTAAAATCAAAAAAGTTTATAATTTTTGTTTTTTTTGTAGATATTCTTAACAAAAACAATAGTTAAAAAATACAAATGTATCAATAAATGCACGTAATTTTAAAGCGTTATCAGTTTTCTTTCCAAACCCGTTAAAAAAATTAAAATCGGACAAAAACTGACCGAGTTACATGTCGATAAGTTGACGAACATCACTGAAAACGGTTTTTTTAAATAACTTCTGAATTTGAGGGTGTTTCTGAAATTTTTTGACACAATTTTTAATGTACTTAACAAGACCAATAACCCACGCTAGGTGGTTTTCCAAGTTTTTTTACACTGTAGCACCGTGTAATTATGTATGTGGGTTTTTGTGACGGTTTTTAAACGATTTCAAAAAAAATTCTAAAATTAAAGTTTGGAGCAGATAGAAAAATGTTTTAACATTTAACGCTGCCAATATTCTGCTTTTTTATTTAAACATGCACAACCAAAGATGGAGAAGGTTTTAAAAATATTGGTTCTAGTATTCGTATCGATTTGGAATCAGATTATGCCCAAAAAAAAGTCGCAGTTTTGGAGATAAATTAACGAAATTTGGAATACACATTTTAATTATCCAAGACTAGGGGTTTTAATATTGACGAGAATCACTCCATATTTCACATAGCACCTATCCAAGTAATCAGAAAAAAATGCTACTTACAACTCTACTGAAATAACCAATGAATTTTACGAGGGATGCCCCAAAAATAACGCATTAACATTTTACTAAATGGTACACGAAAAGTAAGTCAATATTTAAATAGCAACAAACATCCGAAAAGTAAAGTAAGCAGTTATAAAAAGTACAAAATAATAAGTGGTTACACGTTGTCTTCCAAAAGGTAAAATGTCAATAGTTAGAATTAAACCATAAAGCA
The DNA here is from genome assembly GCA_930367215.1 of Pollenia angustigena. Lineage (NCBI taxonomy): Eukaryota > Metazoa > Arthropoda > Insecta > Diptera > Polleniidae > Pollenia > Pollenia angustigena. The sequence goes on along the minus strand of OV884058.1, from coordinate 178,030,716 downwards.
TTTTAAGGATAACTAGCTACCAAAGCGCTTATCAAAAAAAGATTTTCATTAAAAAATATGTCTTTTTATTTTGGAATCAGTTTGTGAATCATAACGTTGCAAGTGATTATTTTATTCGTTATGATAATGACTTATATTATACATTATAAGAAGTAGTTATGTAATAGCTGCTATGTGACGCAAAAAGTAGTGAAGAAAGCTACTAAACAATGAGTGGAAGAAGCTTTTTTTTTAAACGTAAGAGAAGTTTTAACTGGGTACCACCGTTTTAAGAAGCACGAAGGTCTGTTGCTCGGTTGTGGATGCTGTACGAGAGAGTGTTCACACGAATCCATCAGAGTCTACTCTTCGTCGTGTTCAATTGGGCATTACAAGAACTTCGGTGCGGAGCAGAAAAAAGATGTTTTCATATAAAATTTAATTGGCTCAGGTCATTTGATGTCATTTGAAGCAAAAACCCTTCCCAGTATGGTACACTGCAATTCCTTAGATATCAGAAAAATAATTAAGAAACGAAAGAGAGAAAGCACAGAGAAACAATTCTACCACACACAGAATTCCTACATACGTCCAGTCCCCTGCCAGTCCAAAGTCCAAAACATCTCCAAACTCGTCTATGAACCTTCTACCCAGCCAACTCAGCCTGCTGCCCTGTAGCATAGAACAGTGACGCACAGAATCGGCTCAACTGTCTCTATCTCCTCTTTGTCCACTCACAACCTAAATAAATCCGACGAGTCAGATCCCATTACCAACGTCATCCTGCCAATTTGCAGTGGCTTGTGATAATACCTATCCCAATTCTAACACAGACCTTTCTCCTGCCTAAAAGTTTATTAGAATTGTTCCTCCTAAACACCGGTCCGATTAGTCCAGTTCAGAACCCATTCCCTAATCTTCCCCAAATAAAAGCTCTAATAGGCTTGACTTTCTCCACAGAGTCTAGATCCTCCATTTCCGAGCCCAATCTCGGTAACTCATTGGCCATTTCATTACCGGGTAGGTTGCAGTGACCTGTACCCATCACAGACTCGCTCAGCGTTCAAAAAACTGCATTCCAAGTAAAAAAACTGCAATTTTTCCACTTCTTCATTTGTTATTGGCCAAAAAAACTGTTGCTTTTACTTCTGATTCATTAAATGTACACAGTCGCTGTCAAACCAACTCAAAAAGCGAAAAGTTTAACACAAATGTTCGTTTTTTGTTCGACAGTTATTGGTTTCGACTGCATATTTTAAACCCGGGCCGTACTGCATACTCTCCTGAGATTTCCCTTAGAGCCTGTCTATGAACACAGCCCAACCACATATGTTTTTTCCCACCCATTATGTTGTTCCACATCAATTTTATGGTCTTCAACATCCCTAGAATCTCTTCCTTAAATACACTTCAACTTTCACGAAGCCTTTATGACCTTCTAATATCTAATATGTAGATTCCTGTACCAATGCCCCTTATCTTCGAAACATCCGTAAAAATAGCAAAAATCTGACCTGACCTGCAAAGCACTCGCTAGACGGAAAATCCACCCTATGCAAATGCCCTAAATCGTGCCTGTTGCCCGGGTAATAAGCACCACTACTAAACTCATCCAATCCAGCAGCGAAATCAACAGCTGAACCTATAGTAACGCCAAGAAAGGATTAGCAAAAAAAGCAGAAAATAAGGGCGATAAATAGGGGGCATGAAAGACTGGGTATTTGAAAATTTGCAAAACTTAAACACTTCATTCATCAGCTACAACAAATTAAATGTAAAAAAAAATATGATATAAAAGGATCTAATGTGATTAAGATTAAATTTTATTAAATTATTTATCTTTTTATTTTTATATATATATATATTAATTAATTAATATACATATATTTTTATAGAAAAAAATTGATTTTATTCCTAGCATTAACATATTGTGGCTATGGAAGCTATAAAATGCGGCTCCGTGCAATAAGTCCCAGTGCAATAACTCCCAATGAATTAAATCCCAAAATAAATGAAATAAGTCCCAAACTAGAAAAAAGAAATAAATCCCAAAAAAATGAAATAATTTCCAAGTCTTAAATGATACAAACCCCAACTTTTGGGAATTATTTCATAATGAAATAACTCCTAAAGACATTAATGAAATAACTTCCAAAAACAGTCCATCGAAAAGAAATGAAATAAGATCCAAAAAAAAATTTAATTTATTATATACACCCAGAGAAAAAATATGATTAAATATGGGCACCTCCAACAATACTTTGTTTAAAGAAAATTTTAGCCATATTATGTTAAATTTAACCATATTATTGTCAACGACAACCATATTATGGTGAAAGTAGACCTCCATCAAGAAGCCACAACCATATTATGGTTGCCTCCGAACATATTATGGTTAATAACAACTAAAATATCTTTAACACTTATAATAGCATGGTTGGTTTTCAACCATAGCATGTTGCTCTTGGAAAAGAGGAAAATACTATTGTTAATTTAAAAACAAATTATTATCATATTTAACCATAACATGTTTAGAGGCAACCACAAAATGGTTGTCGCTTCTTGATAGGGGACTAATTTAACCATAGTATGGTTGTCGGTGACAAAACTATGGTTAAATTAAACATGATATGGTTAAAACTTTCTTTAAACAAAGTATTGTTGGAGGTGACCATATTTAAACATGTTTTTTTTCTGCGTGTATGTTTTCGTTTTACTTGAATATTTACATATAAGGTTACCAAAAAACTAACATTGAGTCCTCGAAATTTTGACAACAAATGGGGCATTTTATTATATCCTGACCTCCTGCAATGGCAACTGCCTGCAGTTTAAGCACGCCAGGTACAAGGATTACCTCCTCTATGGTATAACAAACATCGGCTTCGCTAACTAAAGCAAACACCGGCTTCGCTAACTAAAGCTTCTGTGCATAGCCGGCCTTCGGCCGGGCGCAAGGATTTTATACTCTATGGTATAACAAACACCGGCTTCACTAACTAAAGCTTCTCTGCATAGCCGGCCTTCGGCCGGGCGCAAGGATTTTATACTCTATGGTATAACAAACACCGACTTCGCTAACTAAAGCTTCTCTGCATAGCCGACCTTCGGACGCGCGCAAGGATTTTCTAATCTATGGTATAACAAACACCGGCTTCGCTAACTAAAGCTTCACTGCATAGCCGGTAACCATAAGACACTGCAATTGCAATTAGCAAAATTTTCTTCTTTGATAAACTTAAGTCATTGTATTCAAATAGTTTGAAATATCCCGTTATAAATACCGTTTAAAATTTTAAACAATTTTAAGAAATTGCAAATAATTGAAAATGAAAAAACTCCCACAAAAAATTAAATAACTCCCACAGCAAATGAAATAACACCGAAAACCAAAATAAAATGAAATAACTTCCACGTTAATTTTTTCGGGGACTTATTTCATTTGGATTTTATTTCATTATGAAATAACTCCCAGGCAAAAAATGAAATAACTTCCAAAAAAATGAAATAAAACCGAGAGGGCTGGGAGCTATTTCATAATGAAATTACTCCTCCATTTGTATGAAAAATTTTCGGGTCTAATTTCATTTTTTTCTTGGGACTTATTGCACGGAGCCATAAAATGCTGGTTGGGTATGTTGCATACCGTCGAAAAGGTTAATTTGTCTTGTTTCTCAGCATAAGTTTTTTTTAAGGTTTTAAAAACATTTAAACACAAATTGGAAAAAATTCAAAAGAGTTCATATGGGCAAATCCCAGAAACAGTCCACCAACCAAAAATTTTTCAAATGAATTTTGTTTTAATGGAATATAAGACTAGATGTATAATTTCATTTTTATATTAAAAAATATGTATTTCAATAATCATTAATGCAATAATTTTTACTAAAACCTTCCCCCACTGCTGATTTCTTGATGTTATACGTGAATTTAGCATTATTTTAGGTGATTTTTGTGCTTAAAATAGCACTAACAGCAGACTTATCAAAATATATTTCGTTAAAAAAAAAGTTGATATTCATTAGTTAAGAATTTAGTTTATGAAATGCAATTCATAAAAATATAATTTGTTTTGTTAAAATAAATAAAATCTAATAATAAAATACTACTGGAAAAACTGTAGCGTGCGTTATGTAGCGTGCGTCACAAATGGTTCACGGCTTTTGTCAAAAAATCACAGCATTCTCTTATAGTCATCTTTCTTTTAGGAATAAGATTTTGTATACATTTATGATGCAAAATTCGCTAAAAATTAGAAAAACACACTTCAATCTTTGAAGTTACCTCCACTTTTTGTAGCGTGCGTCACAAAACTTTGTGATCATTTATTTCGCAACAAATACTTACTAAGAAATTATGATATATGCCATTCGTAAATTCATATTAATGTCACTAAATTCTATATATAAGTTGAAGCTATCTTTTTTGAAAGACCAAAAAATGTTTATATTTTAATCAGAAAACGCGTGCGAATGTAGCGTTCGTCACGCAGGATTTGCCCATATGCTAAAAATTTAAAAACCCTCGTCTAGAGTTAGAAATTATTTTTTTATACACTACACACTCGCGGCCGAAAAAGCGACCAAAATAACCTTTAAGGAAAAGTCATAAGCTTTCTTTTGAGCAAAAAAAAAAAAACATTCCCGTTAAAAAATAAAAAAAAAAGTTTTAAATTTAAAAAAAAATTTAAAAAAAAAGACAAAAAAATTTATTTCAAAAGATTGAATCTGAGCTACTTGGGACAAATTCTGCTATGTAATATGGATGACAAAGAACACCAGTTTGGCCAAAATGTCAAATTTCGACCCCCTCTAACTCAGAAACTTTTTGTCGATCTTGTTGAAAATTGGTGTCGAAACTAAAGGGTGGTCAAGGGCCGATGTTGATTTTGAATAACACACAAACTATTTAGGAAATTATTGTAATTTTATTTTATTATGATATATTGGTATTACTCAATTCTGCATGGAACAAAATATCGGCCAAATGGGCGCCGCGACCACGGCGGCACACCTCCATCCGATGGTCCAAATTTTCGATGACCCTGAGGCATAATGGAGGTTCTATTTCGTTAATGTGCCGAATTATCTCATCCTTTAGCTCTTGAATTGTTGCTGGCTTATCGACGTACACCTTTTCTTTCAAATAACCCCAAAGAAAAAAGTCCAACGGTGTCAAATCACATGATCTTGGCGGCCAATTGACATCGCCATTACGTGAGATAACACGGCCATTGAATTTGTTGCGCAAAAGAGCCATTGTTTCGTTAGCTGTGTGGCAAGTGGCACAGTCCTGCTGAAACCACATATCGTCCACATCCATATCTTCCAATTCGGGCCATAAAAAGTTCGTTATAATTTCACGATAGCGAACACCATTCACAGTAACTGCCTGACCGGCCTCATTTTGGAAAAAATACGGCCCGATGATGCCGCCAGCCCATAAACCGCACCAAACAGTCACTCTTTGTGGGTGCATTGGTTTTTCGACAATCACTCTTGGATTCTCATTCGCCCAAATGCGGCAATTCTGTTTATTGACGAATCCACTGAGGTGAAAATGTGACTCATCACTGAATCACGAAGTGCACGATATGCATTTTGATTTGAACGCCCATTTTCATAATAAGTCTGGATAACTTTAACACGTTGTTGGATTGTGTATCTCTCCATGGTTCAAATTGAGTTAGTCTGAAATAGAGAAATGTCAAATAAAATTCGGAAAAAAACTTTGCGTTTAGGTGTGGTTCACATTCAACATCGGCCCCACCCTTTACTATCCAATAGAACTAACCTTGATGCAAATTTGATCCAAATCGGAAGACATGGATTTCAAAGATGGGTCACTTGACATGAAATCCTCCTATTTATTGTGAGAGAATTTTAAAGTACAGAGGCAAGCAAAACTAAGCGCACTATTTTTATTGAAATTTAATAGCAAGCAATTGTTTTGGTTGTAAAACATTTTTGATAATACAGTCCAAATTAAATTTTCTCTTTTTAAAATTAACTTTTAAAATGTTGACTTTTAAAAATGTTTAAAAAACAATAAGTATTGGAAATTTCCCAATTTTACCATTAAAAAAAATGCAATGCTTGCTTTTATGACAGTTTTGTAAAAGCATTAAAATATTTTTCTAATTTTATTACTAACCCAACACACTGCATTTGAAACAACTACATTAATAAGCGTAAAAAACAAAGGGATGGGAATTCAAAACAATTGTTTGCTTGAATGAGCATCACTGGTCTAAGAATACTCCTGGCTGCCAATCCCATCAAATTTTGCTTAATAGACAGAATATGGAGAATAACATCCAGATGACATCCCATTTCGTACGACGAAAATCATAGCGAAGTTTTATATGACCTAAAATTTTTAAATTTTACTTCAAACTGTATAATAACTTCACTTTAACCAATTCAACTTTAACCCTCTAAAGACTTCAACATTAGTTTCCAATGTGAGTCAAGATTTCTTTTTCAAATAAATAAAGTTTACATTTATATTGAATTGCAAAATACAAAGAAACTAAAAGCTAAATATACCATCTTATATAAAGCAACAACAACAACTAAGTTTGTATGCATTTACTTCCTTTATTTCTATAACATCCTTTTTAATATCCTTGACTAGACATTTGACTTTAACTTGACTTACTTGCTATACTTATGCACACAAGTCTCTATATTAAATACAAATAAAGATTTAAACGCTTATAAAATATTTCCAGGAATATATTTTATTTGCGTATTTTTGCAAATCGTTTATTTTTATTTCTTTTTAACACTACATCGAATATTGAAAAAAAAAAATAAATATATAATAATTTATATGCAAATCTTTAAGTAAACTATCAGTTCCGTGTAGTTTATTGTATTGCAGAACACAGTCAGACATTTACTCACACACACAAATAGGTGTGTGGATTTATGCATTTAGTAGATACATACCCCGAAGGAAACCTGGGTGCAAGTGTCTCCAAGTCACCAGTTTTGTCGACTATATTGGTGACATTGTCAACGAAGTGTATACACTACATTACATTTGCCACTTTATTTTGGCTTTAATACGAAAAAGATTTTATCAATAATAACTGAGAAGCACAATTCCTATAAAATTTTAAGAAATAATAAAAAAAGATTGTTATGATTTCGTATTCTTACAAAAAGTGTAGACTACTTTTACTAAAATGTACTAGCGATTCTCTGGTTCCAATGTCTACATATGTTCCCAAAGGAACGACCTAGTCAGTACCAACGTCAGTAGTAGATTTCCAATGACACGCACATGTTAAATGTCTATTGTAAATAACATTGCCTGGGGTATAATAAGTCACTAGTACTGGTGAATGTGTCAATAGTGAATCAGTACAGATTCACTAGTGACATTTCCTGCAGGGAATTTATAACATTTTATTCATTCATATTCATAGGTTTTAGAATTTATTGTGAGTATTTATGTGTGTGTCTATGATAACATTGTATGAATGTTTGTTACGCAAATATGAAAAAATAAATAAGCTTAATACTCCCATACGAGTATATTGTATTTAAATTCCTGGTAAATCCTTTGAAATTGCATATAAATGTAGCTGAAAATGTTTAATTAGAGGGCGGTTCTTTATGCATTTATTGTTAGGAAATATGCATACTTTAAAAAGCTTTAAATATGCATTAAAACTAAATAGCATATGCATTAAATTTTCAAAAGAAAAACTTTAGCCTGACAGAACTTACAAAAAAGTTAGCTGACAAACTAACTATCATACAGCGCTCACTTTTTGACATTAATAATCATTATACTCCGGCAATTCATCATAAATAGATTTACACTTGAACTATGCTACCAAACTAGATTGGCGCAACTAATAACTCATAATCGGCCTACTGAACATGTATGTGTTATTCATGGCAACCGCGTATGTCCATTTTTTCGATTTTGAGATACAGTTTATCACAAAAATAAGTATGCGACCTTTCTATCTACACAGTTAAAAAAAAATAAAAGTCTGTGACTAAACTCAAACAAAAAAAAACCTTTTCAGTTTGGTAGGTATAATCTTAAATACTCATAAACAAAATGAACACTTTTCTCTTATTTGTTAAATTTCTATAGGATACGAAATAAAATTAAGAAAATAAATATTACAAAAGTGGTTAAATTGTAAGGGCCGATGTTGATTTTGAATAAAACACAATTTATTTAGGAAATTATTGTCATTTCCTTTTATTATGATAATATTCGTATGGTTTAATTATGTATGGAACAAAATATCGGTCACATGGCCGCTGCGACCTCAGCGGCACGCCTGCATCCGATGGTCCAAATTTCCGATGACGCTGAGGCATAATTGACGTTCTATGCCGTTAATGTGCCGAATTATTTCATCTTTTAGCTCTTGAATTGTTGCTGGCTTATTGACGTACACTTTTTCTTTCAAATAACCTCAAAGAAAGGAGTCCGACGGTGTCATATCACATGATCTTGGCAGCCAGTTGCCATCGTCACCACGTGAGATAACACGGCCATTGGATTGCCGCGCAAAAGAACCATTGTTTCGTTAGCTGTGTGGCAAGTGGCACCGTCCTGTTGAAAGCACATATCGTCTACATCCATATCTTTCAATTCGAGCCATAAAAAGTTTGTTATCATTGCACGATAGCGAACACCATTCAGAGTAACTGCCTGACTGGCCTCATTTTGGAAAAAGTACGGCCTGATGATTCCACCAGCCCATAAACCGCACCAAACAGTCATTCTTTATGGGTGCATTGGTTTTTCGACAATCACTCTTGGCACGGCAATTCTGCTTAGTGACGAAACCACTGAGGTGAAAATGTGCCTGAAGATGATTTTCTTCAAAAATTTAACAACCACTGTTGCCACTTCTTGCCACTATTCTGACCATTGACGACGTTTGGAATGGTCAAGAGGCTTCAGTTCTTGAGCCAATTGCACCTTGTAAGCGTGTAAATGCAAGTCTTTATGCATAATGTCCATCAACGACGAGCGTGATAGGTGAAATTGATGGGCACGACGAGCTGAGGTGGACGGCTCTTTAGCCACACTATCGCGAACAGCAGCAGTACGAGCTGAACGAGCATACACTGGTGTTTTCACTTCTCCTACAGACGTGGTTTGCTCAAAGCTTTGAACGATTTTTTCATTTGGACGATTAAATTGACCGAAAAAATCATGAAGTGCACGATATGCGATGCTCGATTGTTTATTTATCCATGGTTCAAATTGAGTTATTCTGAAATTGAGAAATGTCAAATGAAATGCAAAAAAAAAGTTGACGTTTACCACCCTTTATGTACGCAATATGCATAATATTTTTATTTTTGAAGAAAAAATTATTTGGGGAACTCGATTAAGTAGGCAATCCTTTGGTTTTTTAAACTGCTTTGAATAGTGAATTCATTGAATCCACGAAATGCTGTGTTACTGAACTGGGAATTTTCGACCATTCCGTCATTATAACTTTTTTTTTTTTAAATCAGTTATTCCCGTCACCTCACGTTTTCGAATTTGGCGGCCAAGATGATCCCAAGGTGCTTTACTGGGTTGAGTTTGGATTATTGAGGTGGCGTCTTTTGTTGCTTTGTGTGGTATTGTAGACATTCCTTGATGAAAACAGCCGTATGTTACGGATCATTGTCCTGTTGGCTTATAAAGGATTCCCTTAACCCTTTCAAATTATATTTTAGAATATTTAGGTATACAAATTTATCCATTGTTCCATTGATGAAGACAAGTTTTCACAGTCTTGATGCCGTCATGCACCTCCGAAGTCATACCGAACCACCTCCATGTTTTACAGTGCCAGCCATATTTTTTGGTTCGAGTTCGGCATTCGCTTTGCGCCACATTTTATCATGCTTAACAAAACCGTGAATGTTTATTTTAGTTTCGTCCGAAAATATCACTGTGTTCCGGTTGGTTCATGTGCTCTTAAGCAGACTTAACTCTCTTCTGCCGGCTTACCTGGCTAATAAATGGTTTTTTTCTTATACTTCGTCCACGGTATCTGGCTTTATGTAAGACCCGACGGATTGTGTCTTGATTACAAAACATTCCGAGTTCCCTTTCAATATTTGATTTTATACATTTATTCACGATACTGGCAATTTTTCTTTGTGATTTCTTTTCTTTAAAAAGTTGTATTATGAGATCCTTCATATCCTTAGATAACCTTTCCTCTTGGTGCCATGGTTATTCAAATTTTTTTTAACCAATTATTTTTGTTTGTAAAGACTTGTAAAGAATTATTTTAATCATAAAAAACAGAGTTTTTTAAAATTTTCAAAGCCACAAAATATGAATTGCTTGATATTTAAAAATTCAATATGAGTTCCTGTAGAAAGCAACAACAAAATTATAAAATATTTTTGAATTTGTTTTTGCTTTCAATGAAATTTTTAGTGATGCGTTTTACACAATCAGGCCAGGCCCTTAATAACTTTTCAAAATGGGTTTTAAAACAAGTTTTTTTGGAAAATGTGTTGTGTACATTCAAGTTACTGCAACCAAATTCCTCGCCAAATTGTGTTTTTGGCGCAAAAAACAATTTTCAAATGTAATTAAATTTAAGATTTATTTTTAATAATTAGTATTGTGGTTATTTTGTGGTTATTTTGTTGAAAGGAATTTTACAACATGAAAGTTAATTAAAATTTACTGATAGTTTTTCATTCTTGACTCAATCTGGGCTCGAACCCAGGAGTTTTTACGGACAGGTTACCCTGACATGTTTCGATTGCAATCACTCAATCTCCTCAGAGGGCTTGCCGTTTAACACTCGCAGCCATCGACGACTGCTGACGTCATTAGTCAAACATCAATCCTTAAACCAAATTGTATTTAACCTTTGGTAGATCGAAATTTGCTTTGAATGATTATCTATTTTAATTTATTTTACATGTTCTTCCTTTACTTCTGTTTTTTCGTACTTTTGTCAAGAATTCTTCTTTATTTTATTTTAATTTTAATTTTAAAAGATTTATTGAAAGATTAAATCACGTACCCAATCTCTATGTATGTTTATCTCTAAGATTTTTGAAGTAGAGTGTCATACTACTTCAAAAGAAAATTTTCGGTTATGAAAATCGGACGTAAACCCAATAAAAAATGGAGCTTGCAACGAAGCAGGTTTGTAAGGGAGAAACGTTAAAGTTTTGCTTACCAAAACGCTTATGGAAGACATGAATTTTATATGGCGAGTACCCACTTTGAAGCAAAACATTTTTGACTTAGTAAGCGCTTCATTCAGCGCATATAAAAATTGGTGAATGCAACGATCGGCTTTACACACTGAATTTTTTGTTACCGTTCGTCTTTAATATTTTCCCTAACAATCCTGCTACATAGTAAAGCAATGTCGTGGCCGCACCAAAATTTCTCCGATTAGCCTGAAACTTTCTACATTTTCTTTGTTTTAAAAACTTTAACATTCCCAACCGTAAATGTTCTTTTTTGCATGCAAGTGTTATTTTTTATGGCGCTTACGAGGATTTTAAAATGGTTTGAATTTTTTTTTACAAACAAAGTTGTCAAGTCGAGAAGGTAATCAAATGGCAAATGTTATTTTCTACCATAAAGACCAATGTTATACAATTTCGAAAAAAAAATGGCGCTTACGTGGTTTAATAAGAAAAGCACATTAGTTTTCTGAATTTCTGAATTACACTAGCTTTACCCGGTGCGCTTCGCTACACTGCTTTAACCACTTTTTCAGTTGAGAGATATTTAATATATGCATCCTATGGGCGGTATTTCCCCCTGTGCCTACCCTCTTTATTTTTATTTTCAAAAGTGTAGTTTACCATAACAGTGACTTCTGCAAAGTTTGAACATTCTCACTATAACAGTCCTATGGGGTCATCCCATGAGGGCACCACTTCTCCCGCTGCTATTTAATTTTAATTTTGGGGCTCAGAAGATCCTACTATGTACCAAAAGTTCTACAAAATGCGTGCAGAGGCTCTTAATTATATTTCTATCTATGAGGGGTACTGCTCCTCCTCTGTCAACCCCGCCCATTTTTATATTGAAATTTATAGTTTACCATAATAGTAGCTTTAACCACCTTTGAAGACTCTCCCGTTAATAGCTCTTCAGTTGAGCGATATTTAATATATGTATCCTATTCCACCGCTGCTATTTTATTTCAATTTTGGGTCTCAGAAGATCCTTTAACCAAAATATATATATATGCGATATTTAATATTGGCATCCTATGGGGGGTACCGATTCCCCTGCCTCTATCGAAAAAATAAGTATCCTATTTTATTTTTAGGTTACTGTAAAAATTTCAGGAAAATCGGCTGAGTAGTTTAGCAGTCTATAAGCCAACATACAAACAAACAGACAAACAAACAAACAAACATACAAACATTTTTCATTTTTATATATCGTTACTTTAATATAGAAAAGCCCTAACTAACATTTTGCTTACTTTACAGGAGAAGGAAAAAACTTAACAAAAATTGTAGTATTGTAGTTGCGATTTTTTTTAAACGCAGTTTTTTTTTTAAATTGTTTAAAGAATTTCATAAAAACTGCGTTTAAAAAAAAATCGCGACTACAAGACTATAATTTTTACTAAGTTTTTTCCTTCTCCTGTAAAGTAAGGAAAACATTAGTTAGGGCTTTTCTATATTAAAGTAACAATATATAGAAGATAGAAGATAGATGCGTAACAATTGACAATTCTCTCTAACGAACTCATCGAAACTATGAATTAGACTTTTAATCATGAACTAATTCCTTTAAAGATCCAAAAATTGTAAAAAAAAACCAAATCATCAATTATATGCATATCCATTCATATACACATCCCAGTTTCGTTCGCATTGACTGTGACTAAATGGGACAGCATAAATTTCAATGTTTACCAACTGTCAAATTGTAAATGAATGCTATTGAACTTAGATAACAACAAAAAAAAACACAGTCATACAAAAAAATCGATATTGCAAACCACTCAATTTACTCACCTTATAAATAACAAAGCCAAATGAACGAGTAAAAAAGATGTAAAGTAAGTGAGTCATTTGAATACAACAGAATTTAACGTCAAAAAAAAAGTATTTTAAAGACATCGAGACAATAAACGTTAAATGCATTTAAAATTTTGTTTTTTTTTTCGTATTGCATCCACCACAGTCATTCATTCATTCAATCATTTGCTTATTTACTTATTGAGCAAGACACACCTCAATCGAGGGATTTCTGATGGAAAGAATACAACAGCAAAAAAATTGTTTAATTTTTTGAAAAAAAAAAACAACAATAAAATAAAGAATGTCAATTGTTTTAAGTAACTTAAGTTTTGTTTTAAGACAAACGTTTACATTTGTAATCAATTGAAGCCAAAAACTTAATTTCATTACTAACACGTTTTAAGAATTACAGATAGAATAATAAAAAATAAAAAACAAATAAAAATGCAATATTCGGATATGCCGAATCTTTTATACCCTGCACCAAAGTATTGAGAAACCTAATTGATCGCTAGCACATTTTATATGTCAAAGTCAAAAGCGCTAGGAATATAATAACTCGTTTTCGCTGATTTTTAAAACCAAACAAATATCGTTTATATATAGAGAGTAGTTGAGCCCAATTTAATCTAGCTGGCTTATTTTGTATGGACACTATCATACCAAAACCCTGAATTCAAGAGGACACTTGCATGGGGACAAGGAGGTGAATCAATGGAACGATTTGGTTGATTTTTAATATTTTTGTGGCAAAACGGAGGAAGGGCTTAACTCGACTTAAGCTACATTTGAGTTAATGGCAACTTTAAGGCCTACACGTTCAAAATTGCACATGCGAAAAGTTTCAGTTATTTTTAACGATTTTTTAAGAAGTTATAGCAAAATGAATTTTTGCTTATCTTTAACAATGTGCAATAAAATTTGGAATAATAACTTTAGCTAACTTCCGATCTATGACATTAGGGATATTAAGATATAAAAACTTAACACAATAACAAAAAATTCATATCATTTTGGAAAATTCTTTTCTTCTTTAAAATAATTTAATGAACATTAAATTTGACGAACTTAAGCCTGATTAAAATATAAAAATAAGAATAAAAGTAAGTATTTCTTTACAACTAGGTCATTTATAAACCGATTATGTTAATCCTCACTTCTAGTACTCCACTAAGTTTATTTTAGTTGAGAACAGAAAATTGCTTCAGGGGACAGTAGAAAGACTCAATAATAATTGTACCAAAAGTTAGTCCATGGTTCACGCATTAAATAAAACATTCAATTACCAAAAGAGATATTGCTTGTTCTCGCTGGAAACGTTTTAAAACCACTCAATTGCACAATGAATATCGGAATAAAACAAATAAACTTATTAGAGTTTCTAATCGGAACTACAAAAACCTGGCAAAATATTCCACAAATGGGTGTAGGAAAGCTTACAAAATGCGGAAACATAAACATTGATGCAAATACTTTAAATAAAATATTCGTCCGATTTATGCCGAGTTTTCTCAGAGATCGCACTATACGAGTTGTTATAGATGGGATTTCGTCAAACGAGTTTAAGATTCATTCAGGGGTACCGAAAGGCTCCGTTCTTTCTCCTACTCTATTTCTTATCTTTCTAAATGACCTCCTTGTCAAACTTCCAACCCTATCTACTCTTTTGCAGATGACAGCAACCTTTGCCATTCGTACTCATTTGAATGCAGACCAAGCGTATCCGATGTCGGTGCTATGAGGCAGAATATGAATGATACGCTTGGCCGAGAGCTTGACATAGTCTCGGTATGGGGTCGTGCGAATAGGGTCGATTTTAATGCCCGAAAAACCCAATGTTGCGTTCTGACGCATAAACGCGCGACAAACCGGGGTGCCTCATCTGTAGATATGGGTGGTATAATTATTGAGGAATCAGAATCTCTTCGTGTTCTGGACATGAGGATACAATGTGATGCCCGATGGACAGAACATATATTCAAGGTGTCGAAAGAAGCATTCAAGTGCCTCGGTTTTCTAAGACAGTGTAAGATATACTTCACTCCATCTGATCTCCTTACTATTTATACCACCTATATCCGACCGCGTATGGAATACAACTCTCATGTGCGGGCCGGTGCTTCAAAGTCTAATTTGGAGCTTCTCGACCGCGTGCAGTAGAGGGCGTAGGTTCTCATTGGTGACAGTAGGGTATCCAATTCTATTGACTCCCTTGAGCACCGTCGCAATGTGGGTTGTATTTGCCTGTTTTATCGTTACTACAATGGGATGTGTTCCGACGAAATTAGGGATCTGGTTCCCGAAACCCGTACGTTTGTTCGTTATACCCGTTTTTCCTCAAGAGCCCATCCTTATGTGGTCGATTGGCAGGTGAATCGTACAACGCATTACAGATGAATTAGATACTAAGGCCCTGAATTTGTAAAACGCAACGCAATCCCAAAAATAACATTGAAAGCAAAAACAATGTCAACAATTTTTCAAAATTTTGTTGTTGCTTTCTACAGAAATACATATTCCGTTTAAAAATTATCAACGCCACAAGATATGCAGCGTTTAAAATTTAAAAATTCAATATTCATTTCTAAAGAAAACCACAACAAAATTATGAAATATTTTCGATTTTGTTTTTGCTTTCAATATAATTTTTGGCGTTGCTTTTGCGTTTTACAAATTTAGGGCCTAAGTTTCTAAAAATTCTATTCCCACAATTGCTACCGGTAATAACACATATATATATATATAACAAAACTAGCACTTCTTATCCCAGTACCTAAAACAAATTCCGTATCACAGCTTTAATTGATGTCACAGAGGACTTAATGAAAGAACTTGATCAACATAAAATTACCTTCTTTAGTTATGTTCACACAGAAAAAAATCAAGTTAAAAACGTCGATTTAAAATTGTTCGGTGTAGATTTTGCTTCATACGTTTTTCATGTTAATTCAACCTGATTTTACAATAACTTGCGAACAACATTTTTTTCTTTTAAAATAACTATAATTCATGTTAATTTAACGTTGCAGTAAAGTTAGAGCAAAATATCATTTATATTGAAATAACAATCCGAATCACGTTGAATGAAAGCTATTTCAAGTTGAAACAACGTGAATTTCATAAAGAATCAAATTGGTTGGAGTGTGAATTGGTTGGAGTGTGATATAACAGTGGGAAGAAGCTTCAGAGACAACATATGCATTTATTTAAGAATAATCAAAACACTTACCACTGTAACACATGTTTCACCTATTTTGTATTCACCTTTGTTTACAGAAGCATCAGCAGAATCGCCCGATATGGTTTTCGTCATCATTCTACTCTGAAAACTTGATGTACTATTTAACTTAATAATTTTAATTAAAAGAATACGGGAATGGTCTTCTGTGTATAACACACTAGCTGGCCCGGCAAACGTTGTTTTGCCACACAACTTATTTCTTTCAGATGTAACAGTATCTGCTAGCCAAATTTTAAGAAAACATTATAGGCTATAGCTCTTTCCAGATGTTACACTATTTGCCTGACCAATTTCAAGAAAATTAATTCATTAGTTAAGAAAATATAGGGAGGCGGAGCTTCATTCCTCTTGCCCTATTCAATGCCCAGTCCTCTTTCCGATGTTACAGTGTATGCATGCCAAATTTTAAGAAAACAGGTTAATTAGTTAAGAAGATAGAGGGAGAGGGAGCTTTAACCCCTCTTGCTCTGTTTCACGCCCTAAATAATAAAAACTATTGGTTCTTTCAAACTGTAACACTATTTGCCTGCGAAATTTAAAAAAAAATCGGTTGAATAGTTACGAAGATATAGGGAGGGGAAGCTTTTAGCCCTCTTACCCTATTTCACACCCTATTCACCATTCTCTTTCAGATGTTACATTGTCTGCATGCCAAATTTTAAGAAAACCGGTTGATTAGTTTAGAAGAGTGGGGAATGGGAGCTTTTACCCCTATTGCAATATTTTGCGCCCTCTAGCGATATAAAATATACTCTACCTAACAAATACACATACAAAATTTCATAAAAATCGGTCAAGCCGTTTCGGAGGAGTTCAAATGGAGGGCATTTGTTGATATTTGTATGGGAATATAAAAACCATGTTTCGGAATGAATGCAGTGTTCACTAAAATGGCTATAACTCAAGAACCAATACAGATTTGAAGACCGTTGATACATAAAAACCTTGGTATTGACGTCACTTTCCACGTGAACTTTCGGTTCAAGCATTTCAGAGAACATCAATTACTAACACAATGCAACTTATTTTTATACCCACACTACAATAGTGGAGAGGGTATTATGCATTTGTGCTGATGTGTGTAACGCCTTAAAAAAGTGGTCCTAGACCCACCTTTAAGTATACCGATCTACTCAGAATCACTTTCTGAGTCGAACTAACGATGTCTGTCCGGCTGGCAGGCAGGCAGGCAGTCTGGCTGGCTGGCAGGATCTCCATGTAACCTTGTGTGCAAAGTACAGTACGCAATTTTGGAGATAATTTGATAAAATTTGGGTCAAAGGTTCTTATTGGCACAAGGACCAAGCCTATTGAAAATGGGCCGAATCGTAGGACCACGAGGGAAGATAGGGGGAAATTTCTTCCTCTCAGAAACTATCAAACCGATTTAAATAAAATTTAAAACATAGATAGAACCATATCTTTATGGACCCAAAAGGGATGCATTTTTTAAAAAAATAGGACCACGAGGGGAGATAGGGGCCATTTCTGCCTCTCAAACCGATTTTAATGAAATTTAAAAAATAGATAGATCCATATCTATAGGGACACATTAGATGTACAGTTTTTAAAAAATAGGACCACAAGGGGAGGCAGGGGGCAATTTCTGCCTCTCACAAACTTTCAAACCGATGTTCATGAAGTTTATAAACATAGATAAATCCATATTTACATGGACACATAAGCATGATGTGTTTTTAAAAACTGTGGTGTAGGGTATCATATGGTCGGGCTTGACCGACTATACTTTCTTGCTTGTTATATATATAGATTTTCAACATGAAAAAAAATGTACATACTTAAGTATGTATGCATGTTAATTTAACAAGATAAACTTTTGATTTTAATATAAAACTAGTTTTTATGGATTCAATATTGAACAATGTTATTTTAACAGTGAATAATATAAAATAAACGTGATTTAAGGTTATTTTAATATTTTTCATTTAAAATCAATATGAAATAAGGATAAATTTAAATTATTCACAATCAACATTTCGCCATGCTAATTATACATTGGTATTTTTTTCTGTGTGTTAGATCATTCCAAAGCCTTTGATACAGTTGATTATATAATACTTGGAGATAAGTTACTAAATTTCTTGCAAAATAGAACACAATATGCTCATAATTTTACATCAGTCTCTAATTCCTTTTCTGTAAAAAGAGGTGTTGCGTGAGGGTCAAAAATTGGAATGTTTTACCTGATCAGGTGAGTTTAGAATGTATCCTGATGACGTGCAGATCTACATAAGCAGTAATCCTACATCAATAAATGAGTGTATCCGAAAACTTAATGAAGACTTACAGCGTATTTTTCCCAAATAAATAAAAATGCCTTATCATCATGTCTTTTCTGATGCCTACTTTATCATACGAATGTGAGCTTTTTGCTAGCTTTGATAATTACAGCGGATTTAAACTGACAGTAATATTTAATGCAATAATGCGATATGTTTTTAATTTAAGAGAACGGAGTAACGTATATTCGTTTTCATTTGCAACACTTTAATATAATTTTTGTTGGCACTTAATTTTTAATATTTGTAAATTTTAAAATTGTTTATTTATAATAATTTAATTCACTGCTATTTAATCAAATTGTTTACAATTCCAATTTAAAATTGTTTGCTGCAACATAAGACTTTATGTCTTGTGTATAAAATTACCAAAAAAGTAAAGTTCATAGATTATAAGAAGACTTCAAAGAGTTTATGGGTAAAAATTAGAGGCAGCTGTGGTTTCTGCTCATATCTCAGTTACTTGTTGGCCGATCTGCTTAAATTTCAATAGCAAACTATTCTTAATTATATGTGAGTTAAATATAAGACAATCTAGTCCCCATCATATCTGCGGTATTCATAAAACCCATTTCAACAGACAAACGGGCAGACGGGCAGACAGACAAACGGGCATTATTAAACCAATTTCGCGACTCATTTATATTTTAGAAAGTCTAGGACCAATATTGCAGAAATTACAAACGGAATGACTAACTTATATATATCCTTTCCGGTGGTGAAGGGTGTAAAAATCACTTAAATTTAACCTGTTGGAAAATTAACAAAATATTGTAGTCGTTTTGAATTCATACCCAATTGGAATTTTCTATAGTTAAGCAAATGACCTACTTAACAGTTTATAACCCAGTAAAAAATTAAGAGAAGCAAACCTTACAAACCTGCTAACAAGAGGCATGATTTTTATATGGCGAATTCCCAAAAAAATTTAATTTCTATGTTCGGTAATATTTGGGGAATGATTGTAAACACATTTTAAAATCATTGCAATACAACCTTTTTCCGTGTTAGGGAATATTAGGAGCACTTAGAACATTGTTCGTGAAATTTTTCTTTAAAATAATGATTTTTATGATTCAGTTACAACCTGCTTTTATTAACTAAAATTAAAAATTCATTTCAATGGTATTGGCTTCTCTGCTGCTTCTTAAGGCCGTTACACACTATCCCACAAAGTCTCACGTATTTTATGAAAATGCAACCCTGTCATGATTAGTTCCCAGCAAAAACTTACATTGCAAAGTAATGAGTTAAAAAGCTAATATAACGACTCTTCACTACTTATACATTGGCATTTTAACTCATTATTTTAACACGGTGATGTCATTGGAGGCAAGTACTTACCACCCTCGCTTACAAATAGGGAGTTAAATAAGTAATTACCACATTCGCTTACAAATAGGGACTTAAATAACTTATTACTCCGATGTCACCAAAATTACAACTAACATGTAATGACTCTAAGAAAAATCTTTTTTTTATTATTTTTTTTAAATTATTTTCTTTTTCTATATTTTCTTATTTAATTTTTTTCTATTTTTTCTTATTTTATTTTACTTTGTTTTATCTTTTATTTTTTTTCTGTCTCTGGTGGGATTCGATCGCGCAACCTCGGTGCTGATAGACTAGCTCACTACCAGCTTGTATACTGCGGCAGTGTAGTTTTTGCATAAAAAAACTATGTTTTTTACTCAATTAAGAGCGTAAATATGAGATTAAATTGTCCATAATAACAAAAAAAAAGTTGATTGAAAGTGGATTGAAAGTTTTTGTTTCATTACTATAATGACATTTTTATTGTCATAATGAAAATTTAAATTTATGAAGGCAATTATTGAAATATGTTGCTTTTATAAAAAAATTTTTTTAATTCATAAAATTAATGGCATACATGTAAGATTAGATGTATGAAATTATTAAATCTTACATTTTTTAATTAACAATTAAACATTTTTTTTAAGGAAACTATAATTTTGTATTAATTTATGAATATAGTTATGTTTGTATATGGTTTTTTTATGTTCCCAATTAAAATTTTTTGTTTAACTTGGACAAACTTAAGTTTTCATATATCCAATGAAAATTTTTAAGGTAATTACGAAATCCAATGAAGCGATTTTAACGAAAATACTTCATTATAACTATGAAATTCCATTTAAACAATGAAAATTTTCATTTGACCAAGGAAAATTTTTTTATGAAAATGATTCATTAAATATATGAAGCATTTTTCTTTCAGTGTAATAAAAAAAAAAACAAATTGTAAGAATAAATATTTAAAACCCATTTGTATTAGATTTGAAAAAAAACTAAACGGTAGATGCATTTTATTATGAATGAATTATAAATTTCGTTAATCAACTCATACACAAGTACTTAGGTATCAGATTATATGTCAGCCATTACTAAACTACTTCTATGTAATGCAGATGGTATGAAGTAGTCATTGAAAATTAAGTTGTTCAGTAATCGCAAGTCATTACCAAGTTTTTGCAGTGTTGTTATTGTTTTTTGAATATGTATAAACAATTAATATGTAGCAGCCAGCACATATATCAGCGCTCATATACTTTTCTTGCTTCCAAAAATCTAAAATTTTTTAATGGGAATAGATAGTAAATCCTGTAAATGTGTGTTAGTTTGTCTGGTTTCTACTGAACAGATAACCTTTTTCCTACACAAAAAAAAACAGTAAAAACAAGATCACAAAATAAAAGTTAACTTTTCAATGTACAACCAACCCTCTTTTTACGTTTGAAAATTAAAAAGATGTTACCAATTTGCGCTACTTATAACTTGAGTTACAAGATTTAAATCAGTCTATTACAGAGAGCAGCAATAAAAGTGCTAAATTGTATTTCGTAAACTGTCATCATCATGTTGTCTTGCACCTGAACTACGTCATTTCATAGTGCTTTTGCGACACATTTTCCAGTTGGGTTGTTCGAAATCGTTAATTCAATTGCACAATTTTTTCAATACAATTCTTTTATTCTGTATTGATTTTTTTTCTTCATGCTGCATGTAGGTGTTTTATTTTATAAATTTTTTTTTTTTTTATATAAATTTATTTTGTCAAAAGAAATGTGTAATTGCAATTGAATGCGCTACAAAGTGAGACAAGGAGTTGTTGATAGATAAAAAGTTTGGTTACACAAATATTTTTAAAGATAGCAAACACACTTGACCAATTTCTTTTAGGCGAATATTTTAAAGAATTTTTTTTTTTATTATAAAGGATTTTACTTAATAAATACCGAGTTAAGAAAATATGATAATCGCAGATTTTATCAAAAAATTTTCAAAGAAAGTTAATTTTTTTACACAAAAGTAAATCAAAAAATTCAATTTTTAAAAAAAACAAATTATAAAGTTAAAAATAATTAGAAACTGGGAATTATTTCCTTTCGAAGGTTACTTTATATTATATTCAACAGTTTTTATTTTTCGAATTTATTCTATGAGCTAAATTTCATTTATGTATTTTATAAAGCTTTTTTGTAATAGTCCTATTCCTTCGATAGCATCTGCTCTATTAAAGAAAATATATCGAGTTTTTTCTTACGATTCGTTTTAAGAGATTTCAAGAATTATTTAAATCTTAAATCAAAACTAATTTGAGCTAGATCAATGTATTCTAAATATGGCTAACTAGTTTTTACCCGTATGTACATTTTTTTTTTTATTTTCATGTTACATGTTTTAAAAATAGAGGAAAAAATAATCGTGAAAATTGAGTGTTAGTAAAAAATTAAAATTCAACATTTTTTATTTTTCGAATATATTCTATGATCTAAATTTCAGTTATGTATTTTATAAAGCTTTTTTTGTAATAGTCCTATTCCTTCAATTTTATAAAATACATAACTGAAATTTAGCTCATAGAATAAATTCGAAAAATAAAAAAAAGGTTGAATATAATATAAAGTCCCAAAAAATTAAAATGTTAACAGTAATAGCAACAAATAAAAGAAATATATAAAGCAAAATATTTGCTCCACATCAACAAAAAAACATTCAAACAATTACATATTAACTTCATACCCAGCTGGCATTTTCAATTGTGTAAGAGCTAATGGGAGTCTCATGAAGAGAGTTTGTTAATCGGCGATGACCTCATTTTTTAATCGTGGACGATTCCTCACACGTAAAAACTGTAACACGTGTGAGATTCTTCCATAGCACAGCGAAAGACGCTTCTTCAATCGTTGTGGGAATCGCTTAAGACGTGGTTAAAGATAATCTAACGAGACTTTCATGTCAAGAATCGTATGAGACTCATGTAGATATTTTCTTACAAATCGTGAAATAATCGCCGTTTAATTGTTGAAAACAAGGCCTATCCAATAGGTCTGCTTACTTCTACCACAATACACCAATACAAAAAACACAAGGCATTTTGTTTATGTATAATTCCTCGCTGTTGTCAAAATCTTACTACTACATAGGCGAAACAAAAGGAAAAATATATACATACGTGTTTTGTGTGCATGTATGTGTGACAAAAAACCAAAAACGTAAACAAAAATATACATGTATAAGGAAAATGTAAACAACTTTTGACATCGTTGAGGAATAAACCAAATAAACATCTGGCTTCTTGCGCAGACCTTTTGGATAGACCTTGGTTGAAAATATGATTTATACAGACAGTCTTAAAAGGTTCATTCGATGATGAGTTGACGAAAGATAAACAAAGTGTAACATTGTTGTTTTTGTACTCTGAAAATAATCAAAGATTTTCTTAAGATTTGCATATTACAGCCGAACATAAACAAAAGCGGTACGCGTTTAATAGTGAACGCTATGCAATTGGAAAAATCGGTTTTGACAGCTCGTTTAATAGTGAAGTTTGCCGCAATCGTTAATTAATAACTGCAAATAAGCTATTTTTTGGTCAATCTAGCGTTTTTATCCCTTTTTCTATTTATGATTTGTGGGTTTTATTAAACAAGAATGCTATCACTAATGTTCGTGACACAAATTTGTTGCTCTTGCTTTCGTATGGCATATTAGCGTAAAAGCTTTGCGAAAGAAAACGTTCCGCCTTCCTGTTGTTAAGATACGGCTGTTTTACATTCCAAGATTTAAAAACGAAATTGTCAGAAAATGTTATGTTTTATTTAGACTTTGGAGACTAAAAAAAATCGTCACTTTTTGGAACAAAAACCAGCAAATCGGCACTTTGCTAATTTCGGAACAAAAAATCGTCAAAATGACGATAAATCATTAAATCTGGCAACCCTGTATATACGGTTTGTACATTAAGGTGGCTTGAAAAAAAACTTGTGACAGTCACCCCCTAGAATCAAAGATATGTCAATGAAGTTTCCCAAACAGGAAACAAATTGTTTGCTTACTCCCACATATACAGTCTTTTTTGTTTTTTATATAAGTATGTACACCACAATTTAAAGTCCGATCTCATCATTTTGCATATCGTTGTTCATGGATTGATAGTGGCTTCATTTTTTGACTTCGTGCAATTCCCCCATATGTGCAATTTTGTTTCACGTGCCAAGAAAGTCCTTCTAAAACTTAGTTTGCATAGCTTTTAACATACACACTTTTATGGCACGCCTTAAATTAAGCCCCTTTTTTCTCGTACATCTTACATTAAACAAGGTAGAACATAATACAAAAAAAAAAACACATTTCCACCAGTGACGCCCTTGAAAAAAAGGCATATTTATTAAGTTTTACGAACTTTAAAAATCATGCCATGAACAGCGATATGCCATAAGATGAGATCGGACTTTAAATGGCAGCGCTATATATAAAAAAAAAACAAAAAGGCCGTATTTGGGAGCGTGGCAAAAATGTTTCTGTTTTAAAAACTTCAATGAAATACCTTTTATTCAATGGGATGACTGGCACAACCTTTTTATATTGAAGTCGACCCGCTGTAATGTACATGCATACATATTTTTGAGCTTATGTAGTTCTATTGTTTCTAGAATTTTTTGGACCTGTAAATACATATTTATTTAATTTGAGTGAACCCAGCTAGCATTTTTAATCGGCTAGGAGTCTTGTGAGAATCTCACAAAGAGTGTTTTTGATCGTCGACGAGCTCATTTTTTTAATGTAGACGATTCCTAGCACGGGAGAAACTGTTACACGTGCTGATTCGTATGAGAGATTATTCTATAACGCAGAGAAAGACGCTTATATTAATCGTAAAGGGAATCGTTTGTGATGTATGTAGAGATTATGTAACGAGTCTTTTAAAAAGCATGCCAAGAGTCGTATGAGACTCATGTAGGGATTATTTTAAAACTCGTAAAATGCTCAGCCGTATAACTGAGCTACCTAAAAAGGGGCATCAAGTTTATTTTTCATGTTAAAACTTCTAATTTTCATACAATTTATATAAAACAAACCTTAAGGTTGCGAAATCAACACTATCCTGTCGGAAAATCCTTTTTTACAGATCCTTAGGTCGGGTTGTTTTATTGAAATTCTATTGACAATAGAATTTTCGTATTTCAAAAACGCTCTTATTAAGTAATTGTTATATGACTCTTACAGAGACTCGCAAAAGGTTCGTTCCAAGCAGGGTTGATAAAGATGGTACAATTGTACTTTTTTTGGTACAATTCAAAATCAAAAAGTACGCTGGTACGCCCGTGACTCATTTGGTACTATTTCCAAATTTTTCAAACTTACTGTTAATTGGTATAAAATGGCAACTCGCATTTACTGTTCAATGATTATAACCAGAGTTTAGTGTTTTGTGCAAATAGTCTTACGAAAATGCAAAATGTCTAGCTTTTCTATGAAATCTAAGGGAAACTCTTTTTTTTTTTGTAGAATTTAACAAAACAGTTATGATATTTTGCATTTGCTCTTTGAAAGACCATTTGCACTAAAAACTAAACTCCGCCACTGTGAATAGATTTTTGCACTTGTTTGTTGAACGATTGCTTATGCCACATTCTGAATTTAGTATCAGCGGCAGCATATAAGAATGAATTTTCTGATGATATTGACAAAGTTTTTAAAAGATATAGGAAACCACTTCTGCAAAAGTTCTTAATAGTAGAATATACGAATTCCTATCAATTCAGATTATTTTGGAACGAACTCATAATATTTTCAAATATTCGTCAACAAGATGACTGTCACGTCAATAAATAATCAACAGAAACAGTGGGAGCACACTTCACTATTATTTTACAATCCGAAGATGTTCGTATGCACATATTTTTAGAATACTTAAAAATTTTATTTTCATTTAAAATTCGAGATTGTATTTTGAGAAATAAAGGTGAATTTTCTACAAAAAAAGACGATAAATTCTAAAAAGTGTATGAAAACGCGGTATTCAAAAATAAAAATTTATGGATTTTTCGGCCCTAAAACTAACTATTGTGAAAAACCCGGGACTCGAAATTAATTTTTGACCTATGCTTTCTTTGGCAAAATTTCTTGGAATGACTTAAAGAACAAGAATCGCGATGTGCTTTTGATGCGAAAAAATTTTACCCACCCTATTATTATGTATAATTAATGTACACATTTTTTGTTGTATTAAAATTTTGTTTAAAAAAAAAAAAAAAAATTTATATAAAAAGTTTTAGTACTATTGGGGCCGAAAAAGTACGATTTTAAATGTTCGTTGGTACCAGGGCTGTGGAGTCGGAGTCGGAGTTGAAGAGTCGGAGTTGAGGTTTTTGTACCGGAGTCGGAGTCGGAGTCGAAGTACCCACAAACACTAATGACTCCGACTCCGACTTTTTGGCATTAAAATTTTTTCTAATATTTTTCAAAATAAAAAAATTTTAATGACCAATTTCAGCAATTCTTTTAAAATATCAATTCATATTTAAATATAATTTTTCATATAATTTTATTTTTATTCCACATAAAAAAACGAGTTTTAAACATAAATCGATATTTAAATAAATTGGTGGAATTGGCAATAAGAGGGTCTACTTTTTGAATTTGTGAAGTCAGAAGATAATGACCAGTATACTTTTCATATGAGTAGGGGAGTTAGAAAAATTTAGATAACATCTTATTTTGGCAGTTCTTTTAGCAATTTATGAGAAATATATAGATTGTATCGAAGCATGTCCTTTTCTATGTTTTTATGTGACCTAAAATTTCTGTAACAAAACTCGCTGGTTCACTGTTTGAATTTCGCCAAGATATCCCTAATGAAATAGAGCCAAATTAAGGAAGTTAAAAATTTTTTGTTTTTTATTTATCGTATATTAACAAATATTTTTGTAGCCATGTTCCGATATATGACTTGAAATCTGCTGTAGCTCCTGTGGTGAAAGCATTAAGTAAACTAAATTTTAAGTTCTAACCTTCAAGGTGAATTATAATAGAAAAAAAGGAAAAGGAGCTCGGAAAAATACATGACATTGTTCTAAATATAATTCCCATCAATCTGGGGGTAAACCCGAAAAATGATTTGAGAATTCTTTTATCTACTCAATTTAAGAAAAATTGGAGAGATAACAAAGACTTGCAATTTCAAATTTCGGTCTTTGACAATAATAATATTGAACTTGGAACGGAAAAAAGCAATGGTGTACTGAAGAAAACGATTTCAATTTAGTTGTTTAAAAATTCATATTTTTTTAACTCTGCAAGCCACATTTTGAAACACGTTGAAAATCGCAAATGATGCCATTTCTGTATTAAAAATTTGCCTTTGTCCGAATATTTTAATGATCCGAATATTTTAATGATCCCAGAAATAATAGAACTTTTTACGGTACGTTTCTCTTCAAAATGTGTTATAAAAATTGTAGAAGTAACAACTGAAGGCGCATCTGCATGTTTTAATAAAAATATATTTAATTTTCCTGAGAATGATTAAAAAAGTTGGTCTAAATATTTGACTTAATAAATAAAACAAGACCAAAACGGCAGTGTTTGAATTTATGTATATTAAAAACAAAAGACCTCACTTCACAATTTACAAAAAAGAACTTATGATGTTCTTTGTCTCTACAAATTCTGTGGTAAACAATACTTAGTACACTTGGTGCCCTTAACGTCCTAGCAAATTGGACTTGGCATTGTTTTCAACTTTTCTATCTCGAAAGATGCATTAGATAGAACTTATGGAAATTCACACATCTATAAATTCCAACAGATGTGAATTGGTGTAGTTTATATCTTCCCTACACAACTATTGTTACATTTTTTAGCACTGTTTGCATATATTTAATAAATAAATATAACTTTTAAAATATACTAAAGTTTAATGATCCCATACGGTTTGAATCAAAACTCATATCTTTCGAAAGTTCGTTACAAAACTCGGTGGTTCCAAAATTAAATCCATTATTTTTCTATATTACAGTTGACTTAAAATGTTCAACTGTTGAGTTATTAGTCAAGAATGACATAACACTGTAGAATCAAAAAAGTAGACCTCAGTTGGTCTATTTAATCGGGCGCTATATGTTTTTCGAGCTTTCCTCCTCATATGTTAAAGCTCAATGCGGCACGTTAGAATTAAAATATCGATTTGAAAGTTTTACAGAATAATTTTCTTGCTATATTTAATCATTAAAAAGGTACTGAATTAAAAAACAAATTAAAAGAGTTTAAAGTCAAATAAGAACTAGTCTCATAAATAATGATAGGTTAGAGTAGGAGTCGGAGTTGGAGTCGGAGTTGGAGTCGGAGTTGGAGTCGTACTTAAAAAATTACAGCAAAAGGAGTCGGAGTCGGAGTTATAACTATTTCTTGACGACTCCACAGCCCTGGTTGGTACTATATTGGTTTTCTCATTTATCATCCCTGATTCCAAGATTAAAAGACGAGCGTGTCAAGAAAAAATTTTAAAAAAGTAATAAATTAAAAAAAATTTAGATATTTTTGTTTTTGTTACTCGTCAGATAATCATCAGAAGATTCTTTTGGGAGTTGTATATTAAACATAATCGTCAAACAAACAGCCTATGCTAGCTGGGAACCTTTATAGAATATTTTATAAAAGTATTAGTTTTGTAGGTTTCATTCTTTAAAATATCCCAGCTATTTTCCATTTTTTGTGATTTGTTTTTTAAACGAATGCCTTTTACTTATCGTCTAATTTTCACTTTTGTTTTCATTTATTACGAAGATGTTTATTTTATAAGAACCTAAAAAACTTAAGCTATTTTTGTCACTGACCGAAGTTTTTTTTTAATTTTATGAAAATCTTAATCTGATTTTGTTCGTTTTCTTACGAACATTTTCTAAAAACAGGCTGTAAAGCGAAAACAATTAATTACAAAAAGAATAAAAAATTAAATTATGTATTTGTAAAAAGTACGGTTTGATTGGGAATCGAACCCGGGAAATTTGTAGAAAAAGATTTTAATGTGTAGGTATTTTTAAAAAAAGTTTAAGAACAATAAACAAGGTTTTTTTTTGTAAAACAAATGGCTCTCAACAATTTTTGGTTAAATTTAAAAAAAAAACTGAAAAATATTGAAATAGTTTAAAGCGAAAATAATTAATTAATTAAAAAAAGAATAAAAAATTAAATTATGTGTAAAAAGTTTGGATTGATTGGGAATCGAACCCAGGAAATATGTAGACGAATATTTAATATTAATTTATTTAAGTCTATTTTTTTTTTTTTAAATTTAGTTTTTTTTTTGTAAAAAGATTGGGGTCCAATCATATTGGCTGGGCTGGCGATGGCTCCACACTCCGGTACGCTATCCCACTACTGCTTACCGCGGGGACTCTTGGCTGCTGGTTTTCACCCCTGGCCCGGTACACCCCTCCTTAGCCAACCTGAATACCTCGGACTCCTCCATGGTACCCATATTGACGGCAAGCTTAGTGCGGACGTTCCGTCAACATGAGGAAATCCACCACACAGAACCCCCAGCCTCAGACCATTCCACAATCCGACCTCACAGAAGCGTGATTACAGAAGATGCCAACCTTCCAGTCGATAAACGTAAAACGAAATGTTAATATAAGCGAGCACGTTTATACATGCACATTTATTTAAGTATGTGTATGTTTATTTTGTATCTAAGCTAAAAATAGTATCTACAAGTATAGCATACGTTTATATGTATGTATGAATGTATAGATAGATGTGTGTATGCATGTACTAGATAGAAAAGTGAGAGAGACGAACAATAAAAATGTATAAAAATAATTTAATGTGTATTTATTATAAAAATTTTTCTTGCTTTTACTTTGCGTTCCATTTACAATGTGCACGTGTATGGTTGGTACAATTAATAAGGCAACCGCAGTAGCCCAGCTAAATGTTGTTTTTTTTTTTTGTTACAAATAATAATATTTATTGGTTCTAGAAATATACATTTTTTTTAAGTCTGTCAAGTTTTTCTACCAGTAAAATACATGTGTTTTTGCCTTTTTATATTTGTTGTAGAACTAGAGTTACCTTATTATTTGAACCATGTACATGTGCCTGCAATGCTGCTGCTGGGCATATTATACAGTTTATAAATTTAAAAATTTATTATTAAAAGTTTTAAGAAAATCTTATATATAAGATTTTAAAAATTTCCAAGTGTGTTCTAAATTGTTTTACATAATGTAAGTACTTTGGCGACTTCTTAACTTTAACTGAACCAAACTAAAAATGTACATAAGATAAAGTAGACTTTTTTCAAAAAAAGCTTTTATACCTACCAAATAGGAGTTTTTTAAAAGTTACTAATTTGAAAAACTGTGTTTTTTTTTACTTTAAAAGAAAATATCTCGAAAACATGATGCTATGGAGAAATTCACCTCTTTTTGCAACGTGGTCATATCTAAAAAAAAATCAAACTTTTGAAAATGAGGTTTAAGTTTTTAAGATTTACCTTTATATAGTGATTTAATAAAATATATTTTGCTACAACTTAGGTTCAGTTTCAGATATAATATACAGATTTTTTTCACATATTAAGAACGTATGAATCAGCTCTTTTGCTTAAGTAACTTAAAATTTTTGATTTTTTATACCCTCCACCACAATTAGTTGTGAAGAGGGTATATTAAGTTTGTCATTCCGTGTGAAACTTTTTTATTATTCATCTCAGACCCCATAAAGTATATATATTCTGGGTCATTGAGTAATTCTAAGTCGATTTAGCCATGTCCACCTGTCTGACCGTCTGTCCGTCTGTTGAAAACACGCTCACTTCCGAAAAACTCAAAAGAAATAAACAAACTTAATGCTAAATTGCTTGCAGTTATCCTAAGCAGTTTGCGATTAAAATTCAGCAAAATCCGTTCAGTAGGATCAGAGCTATGAATCAAAATGTGGAACTACTACCTAAAAAAAAATTTATAATTTTGTTACAAAAACTAACATAAATGGTGGAAAAAAGAACAGAATGATATAAGATTTTGCAGAAATTCCTTTGTTGAGACTAGAAATAACACTGTACAGTTTCCTGAAGATCGGTCTATGATTTACCCTATGCCTAATATAAGCCCTACTCCCGGAAAACAGTTTAGTACGCCTTAAATCATAATGTTTAATGCTATCATAACAAAATTTGGTACGTCACAGTTTTATAGGACTAGAAACAAGTCTGTTAAATTTTGTGAAGGTCGGTCCATAATTTACCCTGAGCTCTATATAAACCCTACTACCGGAAAACAGTTTAGTACGCCTAAAACCATAATTAATAATGCTATCATAACTAAATCTTGTACATCATAGTTTTATGGGACTAGAAACAATCTTGTAAAATTTCGTGAAGATCGGTTCATAATTTACCCTAGGCCCCATATAAACCCTACTCCCGGAAAACAGTTAAGTACACCTAAAACCGTAAAAAATAATGCTATCATAACAAATTTTGGCTCGTCACAGTTTAATAGGACTAGAAATGACACTGTAAAATTTCGTAAAGATCGGTCCATAATTTACCCTAGGCCCAAAATAAAGCCCACTCTGGTAAAAAAATTAAATACGCCGAAAACCGTAGCAGATATAGATATTGCGGTAAACTTTCTTCCAGCTTTGTTTCATATGGCCAACATAAAATGTTTTGCAATATTGTGTGTTCCATAATTTACCTTAGATTCGATTTTAGCAGCCTTCTGAAATTCACGGCAAACGCTAAAACTTATTTCTCCGCTGTATTGAAATTTTTGTTTTTAATACCAGAAATAACTTTGCAGAATTTTGGGATGATTGTTGGTTCATAGCTTTCCATGGCTCCAATTTTAATTCCCCTCCTAAAAATCATTTAAGTTCGGCTTAAACTGTTACGAATCATGATATTTTACTCAAACTAGTTAAAATTGCTTAAAAAAAAAAGGATTAAACTTTCTGATTGTCCGTCAATAATTTAATATAGGTCTAAGCCGCAACCAATTTTAATGCAGATGTTTTTTTATAAAGATAAATTAATAATAAATAGACATCATATAGATATTACTCCTACAATATTCAAACTGTCGGTGGAGGGTAGCACTATAACTTGTTTTAATTTGATTTTCAATAAACATTAAAACAATAAAAAATATTAGTTTGTGTTTTTCACTTGCTTAATTTTGTTTTCGAAATATTTGAATTTATATTT
This sequence comes from Pollenia angustigena, assembly GCA_930367215.1. Lineage (NCBI taxonomy): Eukaryota > Metazoa > Arthropoda > Insecta > Diptera > Polleniidae > Pollenia > Pollenia angustigena. The sequence continues at coordinate 177,998,667 of OV884058.1, read as the reverse complement.
AAAATTGTTTGTGCCTTTTTAAACTTGCCCTGGGTATATGTATTTTTTGCATTTTGAACCAACATTATTCTCTACTTGCTTTTCAAGTTCTTTTTTTTATATTTATTGAAAAAGAAAACATTGATTATGCAAAAAATAATTACTTAAAAAAAAGTTTAAGCATAATAAATAAACACACCTTTAAAATCAATACATTCGTTTGATAATGTTATAAAGTAACTCAATATATATTTAGGAAATAGTTTGTCAGTTGAAAAAAGCCCTGTCTATGGTTTTGATTTCGAAACTAGGTTAAAGATTTAACAAGTGTTTATATATAAAAAAAAAATTAAGAGTTTTTTTTAAGTTTTGCTTTAAATATCCCGTAAAGTTGAATTGTTTTTAATGTATTTCTAATGATCATTTAAAAAAACCCACTGATGTATAAATTAATCAAATATATACGAAGACTTCCATAACAAAAGAATATTTGTAAATTAGTTTTGATATTTTTTTAATCAATATATTTAACAAGTCTAAGGGAAAAAGTTAACTAGAAGCTACACAAATCATAATAATTTTATTTATCTGAAGGTTAGCTTTAAAATTTTGAAAATAAAAGTTTTAAAAGCGTTGCGGCTTAATCCACCATATTGTATTTGCTTTATTCTGATATTATAATTTTCCTAGACTACCATTGTAGTATATGCCTCGAGTTAGGCCTTTATACCCTCCACCCTAGCTAGTAGTGAATGAGGGTAAACTTAGTTCGTCATTCCGTGTGAAATTTTTTTATTATTCATTTCAGATATATATTCTGGCTCCATGAGTAATTCTAAGTCGATTTACCATATCCGTCTGTCTGTCTGTCCGTGTGTTGAAAACAAGCTTACTTTAGAGAAACTCAAAAGAAATAAACAAACTTGGTGTCAAATTGCTTATAGTTATCCTAAGCAGTTTGGAATTGAAATCCAGCAAAATCGGTTCAGTAGGAACAGCGCTATGAGTCAAAATGTGGAACCACGACCTAAAAAAAATTGATAATTTTGTTACAAAAACTAACATAAATGGTGGAACAATGCACGGAATGATATAAGATCTTGCAAAAGTTCGTTTTATTTGACTGGAAATCACACTGTAAAATTTCGAAAATATCGGTCCATAATTTACCCTATGTTCCATGTAAAGCCCACCCTGGTAAATCAATTAAATACGCCCAAAACCATAGCAGATATATTTATTGTGGTAAAGTTTCTTCCAACTTACTTTCATATGGCCAGAAAAAATGTTATGCAATTTTGTGATATACGGTCTATAATTTACCTTAGATCCTATATTAAGCAGCCTTCTGAAATTGTATGCGCTAAAACTAATTTGACCGCTGTTTTGAATTTTATGTTTTTTAATAAAAGAAATCTCACTGCAGAATTTTGTGATGATCGGTTCATAGCTTATCATGGCTCCAATTGTAATTTGTTACGTGTCATCTATTTTATGACTATAGTGACATCAATTCGATGCCACATTTTGTATATTATTAACATTCTTTTCATGATTACAATGTATTATAAGAAGCAAAAACTCCTTTAGTCTATTTTTTTAAATTATTTAGTTAAATACATCAAATTTTTAAAGTAGAATGATTACGAAAACCATATGGGGCATCGTGCTGGTGTCTTATTATTGAGAGTTCTACTGTAAACAAAGGCGTAATTCAACACACGTGATGCCGATGAGTCATCCCATTGATGACAAAATTTCATTTTGACCCTGATGACACTTTGCCCAAGTGATGTTAAGGTTGACATCACCATGATGAAAAGTGTCATGGGGTCAAAAACGAAGACACTCGTCATAGCACTGATGTTAAAATACATCAGCGCTATGACAGTGTTGAGGGTATCAAAGATTCGGCATAGCCCAATAGAATGCAACTTGTTTTTATACAAAGTTATCGTGATGAAAATGTAATCTTCCATAAAAACCAAAAAACTCTATTTCGAAAAAAGGGCGTTTATGTGGTTAAAGAAAAAACGCGAGGATATATTTATTAATCGTTTTAATTTGATAGATATGGAAATGTTTCATTTTAATTTGTAGCATTATTTTTGGTGTTAGTTTGCAGCAAAATTATTGATCTTTTGGTATTTTTGTAAAAAAGTGCCATCAATTTTAGTATTTAGAGTTGAATTCAATCCAAAAACAACCAACTTTATATGTGGAATTATATCGTTTTGTTATGGAACTCCTTATACATAAGTACATACAAACATATGTATACATATTTGCATAAAATAATTTCCATATGAATGCTAAATATTCTATTTTTTAATTGCCTAACGACTTTTTAATGAAATTCTTTTACAATGTTTGCTATCAAATGACACAAGTTTATTTAAAACCAAAAGATCAACAAAGACCGTCACAAAAATTTCTTAATTTAAAAAAATAAAATAAAAACAAAAATTCGAACACGAAATAATTCGTAAATTAAGTAATTCCAAAAAATTTGTATATTATATTAGATAAATACAAAGATTGGCGCTATGATATGACATAATTTTTTTTTTTTTTTTTTGAAGTTATAAAATAAATATTTAATTGTTACGGTTTAATAAAACGATAGTAATTATGTTAATTTCAAAATTAAGTGACAATTATACGAGTATTTAAACAATATTTATTGGTTTATTTAAAATTTAAATTGTGGAATTTTTTTAATTCTGGTTTTATAATAATTTAAATTTGTTTGCGTTCAACTTAAAATAGGTTAAAATGTTATGCTCAAATAGCCGCGAAAATTTAATTTGTATATTAATTGCAATTTAATGAGAACATTTTTGTTTTTTTGAAAATATTGTTGATAAAACTTAATAATCAGCCTTATTCCGGTTGTCGTAATCGATCAAGACGTTTTTTGTAAGAGTTTTGTAAGTAAAACACAACCAGTGTTCTTTAATCTCTTACAAAAAACGACTTTTTCGATTACGACAACCGGAATAAGGCTGATTATTAAGTTTTATCAACAATATTTTCAAAAAAACAAAAATGTTCTCATTAAATTGCAATTAATATACAAATTAAATTTTCGCGGCTATGACAACCGGAATAAGGCTGAATATTTATAATTAAAACAAAATGTATATTAAATATATGTATGTATGTTAGACTGGCCCACGCTTGTATAGAAAAGTAAAAGTAAAGTCGAATACTTTCTCCACAAGCTTGATTTTGTTTCTCAAAATACATGTAAAAGTTGGGAGTCAGCTGATTGAATTTATCTTAACGGCAAATAAAAGGAAAATAATTAATTGGCAGATGAGCGCCGGTACGTTTTGCGACAGAATAGAAGCAAATAAGACATTGAGAAAACCAAATTTCTTTAATGTGCAGTTTTTCGTTGGGTAAAAAGATAATCGCCTAATGAGAAAACGGCCATTAATCTATGAAAAATATCGAAATAATTAAAAGTTACTACAAGAAGCTATAAAAAAATTTAGCTGGATTTTTTGGCTTTACATTTCCTTCTTAAGCTTTTTTTAGCTCTATTTCAAACATGATTTAGCCTTATGTTTTTAAAAAATCTGGTCACACTGCTGACGATGTAGATAAACTTTCAAATCAAAACGTTTAATATTTGACACGAAGGCAAACAATAGAGGCCCAGGGGCCAAACCCATTAAAAGTGGCGAATTATTCAGGAAACGTGTTATTTTAAAATATTGATATTTTTCATTGATTGATATTCAGTTTTATATTTTGTGGCCTTTTTTTGTTTGCGTGGAGGCATTTTTCGTTAGGGATATTTTTCACATATTGCTTTGGGTAATTCCAAATCATTCACTGGTAATTTAACCAATCGTTCTCTAGTTATTACCAAAACCCCCTTATTTCGGGCGAAAGTTAAGTCTAGCCCATAAAAAACCCAAACGTGATAGAAAAAAACAGAAAACGGATTTAAATTTAAATCTTTGTATCCCAAATATTTTTATTAAAACCGAGTTTTTCCAACCAGGGCAATTAATAAAACCAAACGTCTCTTGATCTTTCACGTACCATGATTGTGTTTTCACTGAATGCCGGAATTCGATGTTGCCATTTTACTATATTTTTATTATTATTTTAAAAATTTAATAAAATGCTGATAATATTAAAAAAAAACTATAGTTTTAAAGTGGATATTAAGCCAATCGATTTTTAACGAATTTATTATAATTTGAAAATTTTTTGGCTACAGTTCTTACATTGATCTCTATACAGAAAAAATAAAAATCGATTTAAATTATAAGATTTCTGATATTAATTCAATTTGCACCAGTAAGCAAATTAATAGTATCAATTAAACATTTAATTCACGTGATTAAACGTTTCATTCCTTTAATTAAATTTTTAATTAAAACTGCTTGTTTTTTTATTTATTTTTTTTTTTTTTTTTTTTGATTAATGCTTTAATTGGTGAAATAATTTGGAGAATTTTTTCTGTGTACCTTCACCAATGTGTTTGCTGGGGTTTGCTCTAGATCTGAATACGAATATAAAAATTAACTAACGGCTAATAAATCAGTGCAAGTTAAACTCTCTTTTTGGTTTAAAATGTGTTTGAACCAGCAAATCTATAATTCAGTAAACATTTAAACCATCTCTAAACGCATACAATTGGGCGTTTAAACTACCAACGCATCCTTATGAATTTGCCAACATTTATCGTAGTGCTGCCACATTTTGTATTTTTTGCACTACATAATATGGGGCACTGATTTACAATAATTAAGTTTAAACTACACATAAATTTAAGTTAGGTTCAGCTACCAATTTTTAAACTTTCATCCATAAGAAAAATTAGTTAAGAAAACTTGTGACGTTTAACAGTTCTAAAACCTCATAATAAATGTCAATGTCAAATATTGGCGTTAAACTAGGCTCGAATGTTAATTATAATTCTTATCAATTACAAATAGTTCCAAGACATCGCAAATTAAGCGTGTGAGTGAGATAATTGAGTACTATTATTCGAATTTTATCAGAATAATGAATAGTTTAAAAACTACAAGTTCACTTATCACAGATTGCTTTTAGTTTTACAATAATTTTTGAATTAAAAACATTAATTAAAATAACAAAAATTGTTGTTAATTAAAAATCGTAAAAACTTTAATGGCTTATGAATTAAAAAATAAAGAAAAGTAAAATATTTAATTATTTTTACAATGTGCTTAGCAAATAAATATTATAAACATTAATTGAATGAAGGCAGCAATTGAAGTACTTGAAAATATTTTTTAAACACTTTGCTGAAACTGATACAGAAAATATAAGAAAATCAAATCCAATTTATCATTTGGTTAAAATGGAAAAATGTTTAATCAGGTATGTGATGCAAACCGATATTAAAAACAAACCGATTCAAAACCGAAAATACCGTTCCCAGTATATTTTAAAATTGATTTCTAATTAATTTATTTCTTGTTTCCTGCACATATTCTATTAAATTTTATATTATATAACGCACTTGATCATTTAAAGGGTATTAACTCAAAATTTAAAAATTTTCAGAAGAAATAAAATAATTTTAAATTAATATGAAACCCATATGAAAATGAATTTTTAAACCGACCGTTTCATTATCAAAAAGTAGACAAAATGGTGCGATATTTTTACAGTTGGTAGATATGAATATTAAATGTAGATTTTTTCCAAAAAAAAAAAGAAAAGAAAAATTTTGATCTATAGCGATATGTTAATTGAATAGGTTTTTTAACAAAAAATGAATTGGGTATTTCACTTTGTTTAATTTGATCCAAATTTTAATTTTAAAAGATTTTGTTATTCGTGCTTAATTCCCAATTTTTATTATTGATAAAAACACTGAAATTTATTGTTGATAGGATAAGCTATTCCTATGCGCATTTCACTAGTTGCTTAGGGCAGATCCTCAGGAAACTTCATCCATAAAGATTTTAGAAAAACTAAAGATATTAAACCAAATAAAACTGTTAAACGTATAAGACTTATAAGCAATAGTTCTACTTGTAACAATATCAAAGTTTAAACAAAAACATCCAAATTTTTAATATTTTTAATTAGGCTTAAGTTCATCAAATTTAATTTTTATTAAATTATTTTTATAAAGAAAGGAATTTTACAACATGAAAATTAATTAAAATTGTTATTGATAATCTTTCATTCTCGGCCGTGGCCGGGGCTCGAACCCTGGCCGGCAGCTTACCATGACATGTTTCGATCGCAACCACTCGATCTCCTCAGATGGATTTGCCGTCTTACACTCGCAGCCATCAACGACTGCTGACGTCAAACATCAATCCTTAAACTAAATTGTATTTTAACCTTTGGAAGATCGAAATTTGCTTTTCTGTTGTTCCCTTAGTTCTGGTTTCTCGTAATTTTTGTCAAGAATTCTTCTTGAAGTCCAAAGTACATTTTTTGTTTTCATTTTTGTCTTTATTTTTTCTGTTGACCTTTTTCAGCACAACTTGAAAGACAAATGTACACATAGAGCTCGTGCCTTAGCTTTAACAATCATTAGAATTGTGGTTATTTTGTTGAACTATTTATGGTTTTTAATCAAAATTTTTAATATTTTTTTAATTAGGCTTAAGTTCATGAAATTTAATTTTCATTAAATTATTTTTATGAAGAAAGGAATTTAGCAACATGAAAATTAATTAAAATTATTATTGATAATCTTTCAATCTTGACCGTGGCCTAATTTGAAAAAATTTCATGACATGACGAACCAATTTGATCTTAAATTAATTTTATGGTACTGTCCGGTTCTTAAGTGTCATTTTAAAGTCTTTTATATGTTTCACATTTCCATTGTAAGTGTATGTATATGCATTTGTTTACTTTAAACATCTAAACATATGTATATTTGTATATTTGGAAATAGTTTGTATTGTAAAGGCCAGTTTACACGGTAATACAATGTATTACGACATTGCAAAAAATGATGTAGAATGAGAAAAATCTTATCAAGTAAAAACATAAAAACTTCTTGGGCGAATACAAAATCTGACAAGCGGTCGGTAAATGCTTTTTTTCTAAACCATTTTAGAAACTTATGTATTCTCATTACACCAGAGGTGTATTTTAACAGAGTATATTGAAGGTGGTAGCATTTTTATACAGTTACAAAAACAACTAAAATCCACTCAGGAAATATTCATGTTGTTTTTGTAAATATTTAAAACTGCTACCATTTGCTTTTTTGTTATTATTTTTGATTTTACTTATACCATCCGTGTAAACATGAATTATACTTACAAAAGATTTTTATTTTTTTGTTCTAAACACGATGAGAATTTCATAATAGTTTGATTCTACGAAGTCGTAATACATTGTATAACCGTGTAAACTGGCCTTAAGTTGTTTTGTCGCAATTCCATAGATATACTGAAATAAGTACCAAAAAAAAGAGCAAAATTACCCGCATTCAATGTAACATACAAGCCGCCCATCACTGTCTTACAAATGTCACGTAGCAACGGCATGAAATTATATTTTATACAGATTGGTACGTTGCAACTACGGTACATTGCATTTCGGTAAGCTTTTGTATTGGTTTTCATATAACAAAAAGCGAACAGCTGATGGATACAGTACAGTTACGGTACAGCAACGTTCGCCTAACTGAGCATTAAAACAACCTTAAACGCCATAAAAGGAAGTAATTTTTGAATTAATGCAAAATAAGCCGATTACGACAGCTCAAATTGCTTAAAATCGTACAAAAATCGATGTAAACTAACCGAAGAAATTTTAAAGCCTAATATCCATGGCGACAAGGCAATGATCTGTGTTTGGTGAAACCAGAAGGGTTCCATCTGACCTGAGCTACTAATATCGGAACAGGCAACTACAGGGAAACTGCACCGAATACAATTTATTTGTTTGAAACGAGCATAAGCCGAAAAATGCCCTAAATGTTCGTCATCGGTAATACATCTTGCAATTTTAGTCAAAAAATATTTAAAAAATAGTTGTGGGAAAGTTTTCCTCAACCATCTCATAGTTCTGACCTTGCCACGTTTGAACTCAAAAAAGGGGTTCGAAATGAACTTGATTTGCTTTTTAATTAGCATTTGCCATTGAATCCATTGGTTGCAAGAAAGCTAACGATATACAATAGCTTCAAGTTGCCCAAAAAAATTTTCTTGTGTAAGAGTTATAAACTGCTACTAATTGCAACATGAATGCAAAATTATTTAATCTACTTGCTTCGTTAAATGAATGCCCTTTTTTATTTATTTTTACGTTATAAAAACAGAAATAAAAAAGCAATAAAATATTTATTAACTCAGTTTATTTTTTACACCTGCATTTGTGGTTTTCTTACAGAACTTTGGAATTTAAAATAAATCAATGGCAAAAGCCGATTGATAATGAACCGATAGAATTTAAAATGAATACTGGCAAAATCAAGGGCTCCAAGCGATACACCCTTTAATAAAAACACATTTTTTTTGGAGATTTAGGACTTTGAACTCTAAGCCTTTGACATCATAGAAACAAAGTAAAGCTAGCACTACATATGCACGTATAAGGAAAAATCTATGCAGACTACACTGAATGAATTTTCTTCGCAATACCAATGAATTTTGACATTAATCCCATGAAAAATTGCATTAAAAAGGAACCTATGCAGCGCTTCGTTGGATCAATGATACCTGTTTCATTAAAAGGATTTAATGAAACATGACATTAGATCAGTGATTACCAAGCCCCGAACGCACGCACACAAAGATATTATGTGCTTGTGTGCGGTCGCAGAGACTGCAGTCATCATGATGAAAGTCTGATGTTTTGAAACGAACAAAGTTGTTGTATACATGTGAATTGCCGACCGTGTCTGTGTGAAAAATACGATTATTGAATATTATTCATTGGATGAATACTTTCAATAAAGTAAAAAAAAATTTTTTTTTTTTATTTTTTCTTATTTTATTTTACTTTATTTTATTTTTTTCTCTGTCTCTGGCGGGATTCGATCGCGCAACCTCGGTGCTGATAGACTAGCTCACTACCAGCTAGTCTACCGGGGCAGTGTAGTTTTTGTATAAAAAAACGATGTTTTTTACTCAATTAAGAGCGTAAATAAGAGATTAAATTGTCAATAATACAAATAACAACGTTGATTGAAAGTGGATTGAAAGTTTTTGTTTCATTATTATAATGACATTTTTATTGTCATAATGAAAATTTAAATTTATGAAGGCAATTATTAAAATATCTGGCTTTTTATAAAAAAAATTTTTGATTTCATAAATTAAATGGCATACATGTAACATTAGATGTACGAAATTATTAAATCTTACATTTTTTAATTAACAATGAAACATTTTTTTAATGAAACTATAATTTTGTGTTGATTTATGAATATAGTATATATTATATATTGTATATTGTTTTTTTATGTTCCCAACTAAAATTTTTGTTTAACTTGGACAAACTTATCTTTTCATATATCCAATGAAAATTTTTAACGTAATTACGAAATCCAATGAAGCGATTTTTACGAATTTATTTCATTATAACTACGAAATTCCATTTAGACAATTAAAATTTTCATTTACCCAAGGAAATTTTTTCTATGAAAATGATTCATTAAATATATGAAGCATTTTTCTTTCAGTGTAGTCCCATGGATCCGAAGGCAATATACTGTCCAGAGAATTATTATTATTGAGGTTTTTTGTTTTCCTCACGGGCTATTTATGATCCATCGTTTTCTACCAAATGTAAATAAAAAACATTTATGGTTGTTTTATTTGTTTTTCCCAAGGTTTCGTTCGCTTTTTCGAACTTCATCAGGGGTTATTTTTATTCCATAATAATGAATTATGGTTTACATTTATATTGCACTTTTCAACTATTTAATATTAAAAACTGGACTACACGACACAGAAATAAATTAAATACAACACAAATACTGAATAAAAGTCAAACTTAATGTTAATATCACGGAACTATAACTCTGTTTTTCTTGTCAATGTGAGGAAAATCTATGCAGACTAGTCCCATGGATCCGAAGACAATGTATGTGCTGTGAATTGGTTGTTTGTCAATGTGTATACGAATAATATGGTTAATCGAATATTGTAGGTATTATTTCAACTTAAAAACTGTTAAGTGCCGATTTATCTATCATGGTGCGGATACACGGTCGTGGTTTAAAGTTTCCTGAAGCCAATCGAGAATAAAAAGTATGGAACGAATTATTTTATTTGCAACTAAGACTTCTAATATTCGGATAGGCCGAATCTTACATACCCTTTACTATGGGGCGAAACGAATAGAAAGTTATATAAAAATCGTTATTTAATATAAATAAAAAATTATTTCTGCCACGCCCACTTCTCCAATCCCGCCTAAGAACTTTGGCTTCCGACAGACGGATATCGTTTAATCAAGTGCGCAACACATGTATGTATGTATTTGTATAAAAATAAGGAAAAAAAAAAGTCTAAAGATACATGAAAAAAAATATAAAACAAATCGAAATTATACAAGTTATATCGCACACCTAGTTCAAAAGTGACTCAACTTAAAAATCTTAATTTTTCAGAAATCGAAAAAAAAATGTTTTTAACCTAAAAAAAATAGATAAAAACCATTATTTGGGCCATTTATTAGAAAATCCATACAGATTATGGTCTATAACGTTTTTATTCACACGCTTAAAATGTGGCATGTCCTGGGAAACCTTTCATATGTGCTTTATTTTTTTTACGAAAGCTTAATACCTTTCCACAGGTCGAAGCTCTGGACATTTGGAGGTACCTGCCCCCCTTGCTACAAAATGTATATTATTGTTTGAATACCATAGTGGCATGATGCCAAAATGGGCTAAAAATATAAAGTTTTTGTAAACACTCCGTTATGTGTATGTATATGTATATTTCTGTGCTTATCGTGCCTGATGTCCCAAATGATTAGCTTCTTTTGCCACAACTGCAAATGGGTTGCCACACAAGAAACTTCTTGGGCAATTTTGTTTGCTTTTTTCTCCGATATTGCTCTTGAAAATTACCGCGTGCATAACACTGATAGAAAAATGCAACCTAACATCAGAATTGTGGCATCAATGTTACTATAAATGGCACCAATGATGCCAAAAGTAACATCAATCCAATGACTAACGTCTTCGTACAATTTTGTCACTTGTTATGTGTCATCTATTTTATGACTATAGTGACATCAGTTCGATGCCACATATTATTAACATTATTTCCAATTACAATTGTTTTTTTACAATGTTACAATGTTTTTTTTTTTCAAAAATTCCTATATTCTATTTTTTAAATAAAATTTTTAAAGTAGAATGATTACGAAAACCATATGGGGCATCGTGATGGTGTCTTATTATTGAGAGTTCTGCTGTAAACAAAGGTCGTAATTCAACAAACGTGAAACAAAAATTAGTAACGGGTAAGTAAATAATAATAATATTCTCTCACTTTGACTTAAGTTAATTCCAATGACTTTCACTTGATGACAAACTGCCATTAAATTGATGCTAATGTGTCCTTTATCCGATGTTACTGCATCATCGCACTGAGGACATGTTCGTCATTTCTGTGATGCCGATGTGTCATCCCATTGATGACATAATTTCATATTGACACTGATGACACTTTGGCCAAGTGATGTAAAGGCTGACTTCACCATGATGAAAAGTGCCATCGGGTCAAAAACAAAGACTCTTGTCATAATTCTAATGTCAAAATACATCAGCGTTATGACGCCTTTTCTATCAGTGCAGCCACATGAAAATCTTGACCCCGAAGTAGTTTGCTAGAATATTAGTTTCATCATCCATCACAAAACAGGTAATTTTTTTATACATATAATGTGACCTCAGTGTGTTCACTCCCTTTCTCTTTTTTTTTGTTTGTTTTAAGTTCTTTACCTCATTGGGATTTTAAACTTTTTGAACTTTATACAACTTCAACCCAGAACTGGCCGTGGCTCTGCGCACAAAAGAATAAAGGCATTAAATTTTAAGAGCTGCTTTTCTGATAGAAGTGTTCGATGCTCTTTGAGAGAGTTGTTCGACTTTTTTTGCCTTACGAATCAGGGTTCCCAGTTTTATTTTAAGTCTCATCCGCAATTTTCGATTTTTCATCCCCAAAAATCCCCAAAATAGCTATTTTCTTATCCCCAAAAATCCCCACATTTTCTTAAAAATAAAATACATAATATTATGTCAATGGAAAAATATGCATACATACAGTACTGTATGTAAGTAACGCTAGTTGGTACAAAACCATATTTAAAACTATGGCTGACTTCCAAAACGTCAAATGCTTTGTATAAGAACAAAGTATAATGTTTCTTAACGCCGCAGTACAATATTTGTATATGCAATGCAAACCCTTTCAAAACATCAATGGTGTGTATTAGTAACGCAGCAAAAAACCATCAGAGCATCGGTTTCAAAGTTGATGCTTTGTGATATTTGACATTTAATTTGCAAGCAATGCAGATTTCTTTTAATGTATTATTCATTGCATCACTTACATTTCAAAACGTTAAAATAAACAGAACACATAGTTGTATTGTTTCGGCACTTTGTACATGTGCATCGTCAAAATACAGTAGTAAAACTGTATACAAACTTTGTATTAGTACGTTTTAGAAGTCAGCCTATTTCAACAAGTTCTTGAAAAAGTTTCAAACCGCAAAAAAGACAAAAATTTGAGCCCAAATCTTGACCAAATCGGTCTTGCCATTGCAAAAAAAGGAATTTGTAATAATATATTATCCCAAAAAAATCCCCTGGAGATTTTTACGAAATTTGTATCCCCAATTACAAAAAAAATTCCTAATTTGGGGGTAAATCCCCAAAACTGGGAACACTGTTACGAATATCTGTTTGACCTTTTTTCTTCCCGAGAAAGGTTTTTCTTTATGTTCATGTCTTCCTTATATCGTTTAAAGACTTTTGAAACAGTGTGAAGAGGAACGTTAAGATCTTTTGCTATTTTTTGAGAGTCCATATTGGATTTTTAAGTTTTAATTATATTTTCATAAAGTTTATTTCGCTTTCCATTTTGACGAAAGAACAGTTTAAAATAAATGATTTAGAAAAAAATATCTGGCATATTTACTTTTTTTTTAAATATAACGTGATCAAAAAAAAAAAAAAATTATTTGTTGGATCAAGGATAAGTTTTGCCTGGAATAGTGTATATTAGTTTTTTCCGAATCACTCTTATTGTAAGACAAAAAACTAAACTTTATTCAACATATCGTCGGCTTAAATCTACTTTTAAAGTAAATTGAGATTCTGATGTCGTGTGGTAGAGAAATATACGCCTCTCCGACCAGCATGTTAGCAGGTTTTCATATTGATCCGACGATATAACGAAAACTGTTAATAAATCCCGCTGTGTTATAGCTTTTATTAAAACATGAACGAAGGAATTTAATGATCCCTTAACCACAAAAGGTGTTGTTATTTCGCTCGTTTGCTTTTTGTCCAGATGTGAAACCATATTTCACGGTTTATACGGTATTATTTAAGCCTTTGGAAGAACTGCTAAAAAGTGCTTCGGGTAATAGTATACCCTTCCTTTAAAAAATAGTATGTTAAAGATAAATTGATTTATTTATTGAACCAATATATTAAAGCTTTAAGAGACTTGCAGTCAACTTTTAAAAAAATGGATAGTCCTGAGTGTAAAGAAAAAGGTTTTAAATTACGTGAAGGTACATGCTACAGACGCTTAGGAGATTTTTATGCATTATGCAAATTATTTTACTTTATCAGCTTTCAACTTTTTTTTAACAAATATAACCCTTTTGCATACTACTGGCATCCAATACAAAAAACCACTGATGCACGTTTGTAGAATGGCCGTAAAACCACTACGTTTTTAAATCGTTTTGACTTAAATTCAAACAAATTTGTTAATCCTTTTCGTTTAATGCGTTCCACTGACAGCATTAGCTACTGGTATTGCACACACCGATGAACGTAAGTATCTCTTTAGTAGTGTTTCGGCCAAACCAATGGAACGATAAAGCCATGGATATTGCTGCATTCAACGCATGATTTCGTTGTGGACAACATTTACTGAAACTGGAAATCCAAATAATGTTTACACCCCTGGCATGCATATGGTGTTAAAAAGCGTTCATTATAACGACACGATAGTGAGTCTTTTAAATGTTTGAATATTGACGATGATTTTAAATTTATTTATTTACCAGAAATGAAGAAACTAATGGTATGGAAAAGTGTATACACGTTGCATCATCGTACGTTGCCACAAAGTACTAAACCAATTGATAGAAGAGCTAAAACATCTTTGAAAAAATTATTGAAAAAAATGTTAAAAAGTATTATTTATAAAATGTTAATTTTGTTGTATCTCTATCTTAAAAACATAAGTGATGCGATTTGCGGCAGGCCGGCAGATAATGATTAAAAAAACAATCATATTAAGCGAGTAGAGAAACGAGGGTGATATTTTAATATATTATTTTGATTATTTGTGCAAAACAAATTGGTCAACCAAAAGAGTTAATGTTAGGCCCTAAAATTGTACAACTTTCTTTTAAAGAACTTTGTTGATCTTGTAAGTTTGCCATATTTTCTAAAATGAGAAAACGAGAGACTCCTAAAGAGTTTTAAAAAAACACGGATTTCATTAATTTTATTATACACGAAAAGAATTATTAACAAAATAAGTCTTGAACGAAAAAAATTTTTGCATGATTCTTGTCCAAGCCAAAAATTACTTATTCTGAATATATTGTTACGAAAGTAACTTTACTTAAGAATTAGATTAATTTATTAGTTATCTTGTATTGATTAGTTATTAAGTATTTGTTAGTTATTTTATTAGTTTAAATTGTTATTGTATAAGTTATGCGCACTTCTAGTGTAAAAATCAATGTAAAATTGTTGTGCATAATTGTACTTCAACCCCACTGTTAATACTCAAATGTTCGTTATTAAGTTATCTCAATTTATGGTAACGCCTAAAACTATGCCTTAGTTTATGATGCCTAATAACTCAATTA
This sequence comes from Pollenia angustigena, assembly GCA_930367215.1. NCBI lineage: Eukaryota > Metazoa > Arthropoda > Insecta > Diptera > Polleniidae > Pollenia > Pollenia angustigena. The sequence continues at coordinate 177,983,637 of OV884058.1, read as the reverse complement.
ATTCAGCCATATAGATAGTAACTATAGATGAATATGTTTAATTAACAAAAAAAGCCGTTAGGAGGCGAACTTTCTAGAGCCATCTAGACGTCACTAGTATCATCTACACGTCTCGGCTAGAGTAAAAATAGAATCGCAAGAGATGGCATAAGATCATTCTAAATTCTGACTTTGTCAATAACGCATCACGCGGAGAAAAATATAAGTATTGAAGTGAGTTGTGAATAAAAGCTGTAAATTACGGTTGCTAAAGTGACTAAGTTCTAAATAAAGCTGTGTAAATAATAAATAAGTGTTATAAGTTGAAGTGTTGTGTTTATTTAATTTTATTAAAGTGCAATAAAGAACTCAAGAGGTATATTATAAAGGAAATAAAACGAAAACGTTATTGAAAAGGCAGTAACGTAACAATATGTTTATGTGTGGCTTGGCTTGGTTTAAGCAAAATGTTTCCTTATTTAAGAAATTTTTACTAAATACGAACAAAATAAGTTTAAATCAAGAAATTATTTTTAGATTTTGGATTTTCTTGTTTTAAGAAACGCGGACACTGTAACATCTGAAAGGAAATAGGGAATAGGGCATGAAATAGGGTAAGAGGGGTAAAGGCTCCTCTTCCCTTTGTCTTCTTTGCTAGTCAACCGGGTTTCTTTAAATTTGGCACGCAAACACTGTAACCTCTAAAAGACACTGTAATATCTGTATATTTCAAAAGATTTTGTTATTCGTGCTTAATTCCCAGTTTTTATTCTTGACAAAAACACTTGAAATTTATTGTTGATGGGATAAGCTATTCCTATGTCAAGAATAAAAACTGGGAATTAAGCACGAATAACAAAATCTTTTGAAATTAAAATTTTGTATTCCCAAAAATTGAAATTACTTTTTGATAATAAACGGCCTAAGAAACACTTAATTGACAACATCTTTTGTAAGTTGTTGTTGTTTTTATTTTGTTTTCTTAACCTACTTACAACTACAATTAATGTTGAGAGAATTTCAACTAATTGTAGTGGGGAATGTAAGATGAGATAAACCTACTGTTGTTTATTGTTGATGTGTTTTGTTTAAACTTTGATATTATTACAAGTAGAACTGTTGCTATAATTCTTATGCGTTTAACAGTTTTATTTGGTTTAATATCTTAAGTTTTTCTAAAATCTTTATGGATGAAGTTTCCTGATGATCTGGCCTAAAAACCAGTGAAATGCGCATAGGAATAGCTTATCCCATCAACAATAAATTTCAAGTGCTCTTGTCAAGAATAAAAACTGGGAATTAAGCACGAATAACAAAATCTTTTGAAATTAAAATTTTGTATTCCCAAAAATTGAAATTACTTTTTGATATGAAAAGGGCATGAGGGGTAAAAGCTGCCCCTCCCTATATCTTCCTAACTAATCAACCGATTTTCTTGAAATTTGTCATGCAGACACTCTAAATTCTGAAAGAAATAAGCCCCAACCAGAATGTGAATAACGTGCCTTAAGCAACTGAGCAAATACATGTAAATCATATGTGTCAAACCATATTGAACTTAAAGAAACTTTTTGTTAAGTTTTATCAAACTGTCATTTGCTTAACCCATTTAAGCCCAAACAAAAACTACCGGACAAAAAATAATTTATTATTAAATTCATTACATATAAACCATAAATCTAATAAAAAAATTTTTTTTTTTTGGAAATTGTACCAAAACTTGCACAGTGATCACTTAAAAAAAAAAAAATTGATGTTACAGAAATGTCTGAACTTTTAATTTATCGATTATGCAAACATATATTGAATAATGTCAAAAACTTTGTCATAAGCCGCAAGTAATGATGTGTTTCCAAATTGGCACAGCAAGCGTAAATGGGTTAAGCAAACAAAGTTCGAAACTGATTGCACATTCCGTACGGAATCAAAGTTTTTTTATTTTGTTAACGTATTTTTTTAAAGCATTTAAGAGGCTTTTTGTATATTTTTTGACAGTAGCTTAAGTTTGTTTATGCACATTCTGATTGGGCCCTAAGTTTTATGGCAAAACAAAGTTTGCCAGGTCAGCTAGTTATTATATATAAAGCGCAAAAAGTATCGCGGCATTGTGTGAATTATAATGATGCAAGCAAAACAGTGTTAATGACTTCACGAGCCTTGAAGAAAATAATGTATCTGTTTTTAAATGCTTGATCTTGATGGTCAATTGACTAAGCCATTTCGAGAATAATTAGGTGAATGGAGAGCACTTTAAAAATATATGGAACAATGACCCAAGCAAACCAAACTACCAGCAATAAGGTGAAAGTGTTCCTTTAATCCCATATCGTCGGTCTCATGTAGAAAGGCCCTAACTCGATTTTTTTCGAAATTGAGTTTTTTAGTGATTCCAATACATTTCCCAAAAATACACCTCGTCACAAAAATTTAATACAATAGCATCAAAAATATCAGTTTAACAAGCAATTGAAGAAGCCATTTTACATTATGATACATACAGTTTCTATTATGTTTTTGCCTTCTCATGTAAAGTTGTATTTATGTGACTTAGGGCCTTTCTACATGAGACCAACGATATATACTTTTGTACCAGCCTGGACGAGCCTGTAGAACACTTTTTTTAATTGAATGAAATAACTCAAAAAAATGTTTTTTTTGCCCTCCACACTAGTAAGGAGCTCTTTTTTATGTCGGTATTTGGTGCAAAACTATTTAATTGTCACGTTTTTTTTTTTAATTCGGTCCATATTTGACCATAGCTCTCATACAAAGTCCACAAATTTGGACTGGTAGTTCCGAACTTGATCATAGGTCCCATATACACCATATTTCCAAAATTGCTTTAAGAGGAATAAATCTCATATAATTGTTGATATTTAAATAATATTCGAAACAATGAACTCTAATATGATTCTTAAACTCAACATAATTTTGTTTTCGCTTACGAGGCGTCACAATTGACCATATTGGTTGCTGGGTGAACCTTTCAACCTATCTACCTACATACCTACCGACTACACTGTGAAATTTTTAAGAGAGCACAATATCAGAAAATTACCACAAAATTTTACAAATTAAGTTCTTTATACATACATACTTCTGTAAGCAATCGAAATCAATGGAATGTAAAACATAGGTACTTAGATGAAGAAGCAAAAGGTCTGCCGTATACAGAACTCAACACGGATTATTTGCGAGCGATTTTTCAACCGAAAGAATAATAATTATAATTTACTTTTATTACTATTCAAGAACACAATCAAATAAACTTCTATAAATCCTTCTGTTATTACAGGAAATATTCAATAAATCGCTTTTTCATAGAAAACAAGTAAGAAAGTATAGTCGGTCAATCCCGACCATATTATACCCTACACCACAGTATAAAAAACACATCATGCTTTGATAAGATTTTGTACACATGATCTATGGATCGGCACAATAATATTTACCAACTTTAAGACATATAGCCTTCCAACTTTCAGAATTATGGCCATTCCAAGTTGGCAAAAATCAATAAAAATGCCTTAACACAATTTTTAATATCTCGAAAAGTATTCATTTTACGTTAATAATAAAGGGCTCATTTAACAGATAAAAACATGCGCCATTCCAAAAAAAATTTTTTTTTTAATTTTCGATCAAGGATAATGTAAATAAAAAAAGGACTAACATTTCCAAAGGATATGTCTCGAAAATAAATATTTTTAAAAATTAGTATTGTGGTTATTTTGTTGAACTATTCATGGTTTTTAATCCAAATTTTTAATATTTTTAATTAGGCTTAAGTTCATGAAATTTAATTTTTATTAAATTATTTTTGTGAAGAAAGGAATTTTACAACATGAAAATTAATTAAAATTGTTATTGATAATCTTTCATTCTTGACGTGGCTCGGGCTCGAACCCTGGCCGGCAGGTTACCATGACATGTTTCGATCGCAACCACTCGATCTCCTCAGATGGATTTGCCGTCTTACACTCGCAGCCATCGACGACTGCTGACGTCACTAGTCAAACATCAATCCTTAAACCAAATTGTATTTTAACATTTGGTAGATCGAAATTTGCTTTCCTGAATGATTATCCATTATAATCGATTTTACATGTTATTTCCTTTACTTCTGTTTTTTCGTACTTTCGTCAAGAATTTTTCTTGAAGTCCAAGTACATTTTTTGTTTTTTCACTTTGTCTTTCTCTTTTCTGTTGACCTTTTTCAGCACAACTTGAAGGACAAATGTACACATAGAGCTCGTGCCTTAGCTTTAACAATAATTAGTATTGTGGTTATTTTGTTGAAGTATTCATGGTTTTTAATCCAAATTTTTAATATTTTTAATTAGGCTTAAGTTCATGAAATTTAATTTTTATTAAATTATTTTTGTGAAGAAAGGAATTTTACAACATGAAAATTAATTAAAATTGTTATTGATAATCTTTCATTCTTGACGTGGCTCGGGCTCGAACCCTGGCCGGCAGGTTACCATGACATGTTTCGATCGCAACCACTCGATCTCCTCAGATGGATTTGCCGTCTTACACTCGCAGCCATCGACGACTGCTGACGTCACTAGTCAAACATCAATCCTTAAACCAAATTGTATTTTAACATTTGGTAGATCGAAATTTGCTTTCCTGAATGTTTATCCATTTTAATCGATTTTACATGTTATTTCCTTTACTTCTGTTTTTTCGTACTTTCGTCAAGAATTTTTCTTGAAGTCCAAGTACATTTTTTGTTTTTTCACTTTGTCTTTCTCTTTTCTGTTGACCTTTTTCAGCACAACTTGAAGGACAAATGTACACATAGAGCTCGTGCCTTAGCTTTAACAATAATTAGTATTGTGGTTATTTTGTTGAACTATTCATGGTTTTTAATCCAAATTTTTAATATTTTTAATTAGGCTTAAGTTCATGAAATTTAATTTTTATTAAATTATTTTTGTGAAGAAAGGAATTTTACAACATGAAAATTAATTAAAATTGTTATTGATAATCTTTCATTCTTGACGTGGCTCGGGCTCGAACCCTGGCCGGCAGGTTACCATGACATGTTTCGATCGCAACCACTCGATCTCCTCAGATGGATTTGCCGTCTTACACTCGCAGCCATCGACGACTGCTGACGTCACTAGTCAAACATCAATCCTTAAACCAAATTGTATTTTAACATTTGGTAGATCGAAATTTGCTTTCCTGAATGATTATCCATTTTAATCGATTTTACATGTTATTTCCTTTACTTCTGTTTTTTCGTACTTTCGTCAAGAATTTTTCTTGAAGTCCAAGTACATTTTTTGTTTTTTCACTTTGTCTTTCTCTTTTCTGTTGACCTTTTTCAGCACAACTTGAAGGACAAATGTACACATAGAGCTCGTGCCTTAGCTTTAACAATAATTAGTATTGTGGTTATTTGTGGATATAAATATGGATCTATCTATGTTTTAAATTTCATTAAAATCGGTTTGAGAAGCAAAAATTGCCCCTATCTCCCCTCGTGGTCCTATTTTTTTAAAAATGCATCCCTTTTGGGTCTATAAGGATATGGCTCTATCTATGTTTTAAATATCATTAAAATCGGTTTTATAGTTTCTGATAGGAAGAAATTCCTCCTATCTTCCCTCGTAGTTCAATCGATTTCAATAGGCTTGGTCCTTGTGCCAATAAGAACCTATGTCCCAAATTTGATCAAATGATCTCCAAAATTGCGACCTGCCAGCCTGCCAGCCAGCCGGACGGACGGACATCGTTAGTTCGATTCAGAAAGTGATTCTGAGTCGATTGGTATACTTTAAGTCTGGGACCAATATTTTAAGGCGTTACACACATCAGCACAAATGCATAATACACTCTCCACTATTATGGTGTGGGTATAATTATTTTGAAAATTGAAATATTTCTCAAATGCTGTGAAGTGTTTTATAAAATCTAAATTCTAAATTTTTTGTTCTTATAATGATTTAAACAAATAAACATTAAAAAACTTCCAATGATGTTTAAAATTTTCTTTAAAAATTGTTTTGTTGGAAGTGACCATATTTAAACATGTTTTTTCTCTGGGTGCACGGTTGTGTGTTTTTTTTAATTGAAATATTTTATTGAAGACAAAAAACAATAGCAAGGATTTTTACTTTTTAATGTTGCTTTTAATAAATTTCATTGATTTTAATTAAAATTAAATTTAATTTTGTAAAATTAAACTTTTTTGTTTTTTCTTTTCAATAATGTAAATCGGGGATGGAAACTATGGTGCAGTTGTACTTTTTTGGTACAAAGGTAAAAAGTCCTAAAGCCCATTTTACAACCCTGATACGCACGTACATATTTGCAGCAATGCCAATAGAAAAACTTTCCAACGTCTGACAATGACCTGCAAAGAAGAGTGTTCACACGACTGTCAGACATCTAACAATATTGTTGTCTTACAATGGACGTACAATGCTTTTTTAATCATGTTGTCAAACAAAAATTGCCAGTTCACACGCTTGAAAGGCATTTTTTAGCACATTTTACTGGCAATATTATTTGATATTACCGCCGCACACTGGTTCATATTTTGAGAAGGTGGCCAAAATTATTTTTTTTTATGTTCTCCGATTTAAAATTTTTTTTATTCATGTGAAAGTAAATACTAGTGAACCTCGGGAGCCAAAAAATTTCAACCCTATTTCAACTATTTCATTGAGAACAGGGTGGTCCGAAATGGACTTTCTCAATATTTGGTTATAGTTTTGAATTTCTGAGTCAATTTTTGAAGTTGAAATGCTCATAACTTTTTTGTTTTTTAAGATTTTTTGACAGAATAAGTTTTGTTAATTAGTTTATTTTATTAGCTACACGTGGTTTAAAGCATTAAACTCTGCGGCCTCTAGAACTATTTAATTTTTTTTTTTTTTTTTTAATGTCAAAATTTCCCGGAAATTTCCTACTTTATAGAGCATAAGTCCTGCCCGTCAAAACGCGTCAAAAAAAATGTATACTCTCTTGTAGTCCAGAACCAAACCTACATTTTTATACCCCATTGTACACACGTCTGGATACGACCTTGCGAACTACAGCAATTTCTGTGACCCAAGGTAAGATATTCGGTTCAAAAAATAAGTCCTGCAAGGAAACATTACTGAAATTAAAGAAGGTGAATCTTAAAGAATTTTCGACAAATAAAGCAGTTCAGGCCACATAAATTATCTAGCACGTCAGGTTATCAACTAATTTGAAGAAGGTAAAGGTATTGCCATTGTTATGAATTTATTGTGGGTGAACGGATGCTGCAAAACGAATAGGCGACATAAATAGACTAACACGTTAGATTTCTGAGTAAGTTAAAAGGTTAAACATTAGCAAATAGCCGCAACATAAACTACATAGTTTAATTACCTGAAAACTGCAACTTAATTTTAAAATATGGAAGAACAGGTAAATGGTAAAGAAACTAGCACGCAGTTATATTTTACGTGAAAATTACCTACATGTTACCTGTTAATTTATTGCCGGTATGTTATCCTTTTAAAAAAATGCTAATAAAAGATTAAATTTGTATTTAAAAAAGGGTTTTTATGTTTCAAAGAAGTGGTAACAAAAGATCAGTTAAAAAACTTCTATCTAAAAAAGCATGCATTCATAATTTTACCTTCATTATTGTTTAAACAATGGCTAAGTTGAGTTATAACGTTCTCGCAGATATATATTTCCAACAGAAAGATGAAAAAGATTTTGTGTTACACATAATGAATAATCCATCCTTTAAATTATGCAACGAACAAGATATCAAAATTCATAAGATAAAAATTGTTCATTTACATTAAGAAAACGGTACCTTAAATGTTCTAGAAACAAGAAAACGTTTTATGATTTGGAATTTGGCCCGTTAGGCGAAACAGTGAGAAAAAACAAAGAAAATGTGAAAAAAAGGAAGCAAACAAAAAAACAAATTCAAGAAAAATACCTTCACCCAGGCCTTATAATTGATCAGCCAAAACAAGGAGAAGGAAATTCAAATGATGGAAACACTGCAAGGAGATTTTTTTCCGATCCAGAAACTGCAGCATCTATCACAGGAGTACATTTTGAATTAATAAGACGATTCCAGATCATTTTACAGGTTATATCATGTAGTAGAAAGATAAATGCAAAAAAAAAAATTTGACCAGTATGCAAATGAAACAGCAAATCTTTATAACAAAAAATACTCTTGGAGACATTTGCCAACCACAGTTCATAAAACTTTATACCATTGGGAACAAATAGTTCAACACAATATGCTACCAATTGGAGATATATCTGAAGAAGCGCAAGAAAAAAGGAACAAAGACTACAGATTCTTCCGCGAGCATAACACAAGAAAAATGTCCAGATGTTGTTCTAATGAAGATCTTATTACTATTTTGGTGTGCACATCAGATCCATATATGTCCAGTATTCGACAAAAATGGAAATCAACCTCAATCGAATTAGAGGAAGAAGCTAAACAACTTCTGGATAATGTAACCCAAAGCTATTTAGAAGAAATTTTTACTAATATTGTTTAATTTAAAATTGTTTATAGATTATAATTTGTTTTTGATTTAAGTATATATTTGTATTAATATATAAAAATAAAATATACATCATCTCAAACCAAAAATAAAAGTTGAATTACCTAAAATGTTATCGATAGCCAAGAATGCTATTTGGCATTTTTCAAAATATTCCTTTTCGGTTTTATCCTTATAACAACTCGTCTCGTCCCAAAAAAGCCAACCTTTGGCCCCTGTGAATATTGGGACTAAAAAATTTACAGGGGCCAAATATTGGCATTTTCTGACAGGATCTAAGTTCGGCAATAAAAAATAAGTATCAGTTGTAAAATACAAGAGAAATAATGATAAATTATAAAAAAATCATATTTGAAATATTCAACTTTTACACCGAAACTCAACAAAAAAATGAAAATGCATTTTGAACTCCCCATAACTTTTGCTCCTATCAGTCGAATTTTACGTTTTATAGCGCAAATTAAAGCCTAACATAAAAAAAAATACCGATCCAGTCAAAAGTTATGGAATTTTGACCGCCTTCTCGTAAAATTCCCCACTGTGCGCCGTCTGAATGAAGCTTTACACACATTGTAGAAGATAGTTTGACTCATACAGTCACAAAGATAATAATACGTACCCTGGATTTCGGATCGATATTTTTGCTTGCATTTGCAAGGTATCTACACACTGTCAAAATCAAACTACAAAAGTGCGAAGTGTTCTGCGAAAAAGCGAACCAAGAAAAAAACATAAATTAGGGATATAAACAGCGAAAGCGACTTGACTTCGCACTTAAGTATGTGGACAAATCAATAGTTTTAAATTTAAATAATGAAATAAATACATATTTGCTTTCATTTAAAAATTTTTGGTCTCAGGTCATACGGCTAATGTCATATTGACAAGATTCTTCCTTTTTCTTCTTTGAACATGAATTGTCGTTCAAATGATTCATGTCATGTTGACGACATGTTTTTTATTTTGTATAGTTGTGCGTATGCATGAATGCTTTTTTGATATTGAAAACAAAAACAAAATTGAACAACGAATGAAAAAGCAAAACGTAAAATTAGTACATGCAACTGTGTACTCGTTTCTTTTCCCCTTGTCCCTCTCGCCTATAAAGTAGCAATCATGTCAATAAGACATGAGCCGTATGAACACAGACTTGGCTTATTTACTTTTTTCACATGTCACTAATTTTTGGAAAATTAAAGAATTTTTTGAAGGGGTACGTACTATTATCTGTGTGACTGTATATGTAGAATTTTGGCATACATACATCAGCTGTTTGCCTTTCCGAAACCATTGCCTGTTTGGTTAATAGCATGTATTGAAAAAAGGCCGTCGATATGTATTTCAAGTTGAAATTTATAAAAAAAAAACCTAAAAATTTCAAGTGCAAATAACAGAAACAGGTGTGCACTTTTCTTAAATACTATTTTAAAATCATTAAAATAATTAGTTCGTACTTTGAAGTCTCAAAAGAATAGAAACATTTCAGAGTCAGTCACAATAGTTGTCAAGGAAAGCGACCTGTCAATCAATCTCAAAATCGTAAGTCAGGATAAGTAAGTAAGTGACATTATAAAGACTTTTTTGGCTTAGTCTAGATTTTATTTTTTCAAGTATACACAAACAAATAAGCATAAGAAAATAACAGTGCTGCCACTTCGTGGGTAATTACCCGAATTGGGTGTAATTTTTGCCATCGTGAGTAGAGCGTGGTAAACTTTGTTTATGTTTGGTTCAGGGGTAATTTGAAATTTTTTTTTTTTTTTGTATTTCAGCATATAAGGACAATTATACTTAAAAACTCTAAAGAATTTTATATTTAAGTAGCCAACTATCATTTTAAATCAAGATTTAATTTCAGTATTGAAATATTATACTATTTAAGATGTTGTTAATCTAAAAAATTCACAAATGAAATTAAGAGGACAATTAAAGTCAGTGTTTATTTTTAAGAAAATACTTCTAACGTTCACTACAGATTTGCAAAATCTTGATAATGAATAGCGCCGGCATGGACTCTTATGGTGTTTTCTTTTCTAAAAAAAAATGTGACTTTTAATTTAAAAAAAATGCAATTTGGTGTCTGTTTCTTAAAAATTTTGCTCCCGAAAAGGTTGGCTTGCTTTATTCTAAAAAACTCATGCTTTGTAGAAAAGAAAACATCATTAGATGTCGATAAATATAAGCTTCAGAGTGATTAAGAATCCGAAGTTTATTGGAGAAAGGCAATCAAACTAAGCAAGTAAGAGTGCTATATTCGGTAATTTGTGTCATGCTAACTTGTTCAATCCCGCCCACATAGTGTCGGGCGTTGTGTATTTAAAACCAAGGCCCTTGTATCAAATTTGGAAACTTTGTCTCTTGTCGTTTCCAGATATGCATGAAAAGCAAATAAATTAACAACAAGAGATTTATGTGTTAAATAAGGGGCAAACGTGTTTTTTACTCATATCTCAGCTATTTGTGTACCGATAAGGCTGAATTTCAAAAGCAAACAATTTCGGACTATTTGAGATATAAATATATAAACACCTGGTCCTCATCATATATGGGGTCTTAAGAAACCCGATTATAACGGACACATGGTGCGACATCGTGATTTAAACTTCTTTTCTCATAAGGTTCCAGAATATATATCTTTAAAGGGTCTAGGACCAATATTGTTGAAATTACAAACGGAATGACAAAATTTTCTATGCCCTTTTACCGTTGGTAAAGGGTATAAGAATTACCGGGGGAAATATATGTTCCCAGTAAAGTAATAAATTTTGATTTTGCCTTTTCAAATGCATGAATGAGGATATTGTTTGTAAACCATTGCCGGAATTTTTATGCCCTTCATCACAGGTGGAAAAGCGTTTTTATAACTTTGTCATTCCGTTTGTAACTTCCATAATATTGATCCTAGACCTATTAAAGTATATATGTTCTGGATTATTGTGAGAAGAGAAGTTCAAAACTGGCTGTCCTCCAGCTATTGAAATGGATTTTCTGAAGACCGCAAATATGAAGGGCACTTAGTTGGTATATACACAGAAAAAAATTTTGCCCCAGTAAACGCATTAATCAAAAATAAAATCAGTTTTAATTAAAAATTTAATCAAGTGAATTAAACGTTTAATTAAGATAATTACATGTTTAATCAAGTGTATTAAACGTTTAATTGACAACATTTATTTGCACCAGTATACAAATTAACAATATCAATTAAACTTTTAGTTCACTTGGTTAAACGTTTAATTTACTTGATTAAACGTTTAATTCACTTGATTAAATTTTTAATTAAAACTGATTTTATTTTTGATTAATGCGTTTACTGGGGCAAAATTTTTTCTGTGTATTTATGTCAGATGTATTCATTTAAATTTTGCTATTAAAATTCAGTCCGATCGGCCAATATATGGCTTAGATATAAGCAAAAAAAAAACACATGTACCTCTAATTTAACCCATAAATCTCTATTTGTTTTTCTTTTTAATAAAATTTTTTCTGTGTTTCTGAGGAACGGCAAGATCCAAAGTTTCCAAATTAAGTGATATCATATTGGTTGTCTATACATAACCTCTTAAACAAATAGGCGGGATTCGAAAAGTGGGCGTGGCACTTCCCATACAAACACAATTTAAATTTCTTTATATCTGAAGAACGGAAAAAACCAAAGTTTCCTAATTATGTACAAACACTACATACCCCAAAATGTTGGAGATGTGGGCATTATTGATTTTTGTAACCAACGAGCCAAAGTTTGTAAATAAGGTAAACAATACACAAAATTCGACAAAATGTGGGCGGGATTGGAGAAGCAGGCGTGGCGCAAAATAGATTTATTTATATCTAAATTACGGTACCTATATAACATTCTTATCGCACCATGGTGAAGGGAAAATAAGATTCGGCTTAACCGAATGAACATTTTGAACCATCCCTAGATTTGATTATTTATTAATTTTTATTAATTAATTTTGCGTTAATATATGAATCTAAAAAGTATGACTAATATGAACCTCCTCAATTTTGTGTAATATTCTAATTTTTGTTAAAGTTTTTTTATAAATAAAACATAAATTTAATATCAGGCTTAATTTCAATTAAATCAGGTAATTTTGTTCCATATCATGTGTAATTTTAAATTCTGCAGGTGGTATCACTTAAACATTTGTTGATAATTTGACTACATGTCAAGCTTCTAGAAACTTGTTTAAATATTTAATTGTCTGTCTGGAAAATTAAGACATAAATCATGAAAATATGTCAAAATATTTCTAAAAGCTTTTGCTTAAATAATTTATTTAATAACACGTTTTTTTTTTTAATTGGCATTAAAGTTTTGAATGTTTAAATACAATGTAAAATTAATTTGACAAAATTAAACATTTAAGACATGTTTTGAAATTTTGTGGTATTTATTAATTTTTGATTTATGTGTATTATTAAAAAAAATAGTAACATCTTTAGTTAAGAGAAATCAGTAAATTCATAAGCGGCATAAAAGGGAGATAAGAGAACATGCTTAACTAGATTACATGCCTAATTTGTCCAAAATACATTATCATAATTTGGCCATCAACAACATAAATATTTATCATCAGTGATATTTAACTTTAGTTTTATTCTTATTTTATTATTTTATAAATGTTTAACACGAGCATTAAATTTTATGTTAAATAGCACTGTGATACAAAATGTATGCAGGGTTTCTCATATAGCAATTCAGCTTTGTTGGAATCCAAAGATTACGAAACTACCATTAACAACCACCACCGAGTGGACAATGACTACTTGAATGCAAAAGTATAAGAATGTGTTCCTTTGAATTTACACATGAGTGTTATATTGCATGCGCAACAAAAATGCAAATAAAGCACTTTCAATAAAAAATGAATAAATGCAAAAATCAAATGTGAACGAAACGATGTAAAAATTACCAACGTGGAACTTTGTTTTGCAAGCAAAGATTGAATGTAAATTTTAGCGTATGAATAAATCAAGAAAAATAGTGATTTTGCAGTTCTCTGTTGTCCACTCGGTGTAAACCACTCGAAGAGACGCTTTTTTAAAATTAACAACAATAAAAACAACAATAACAAGAATACATTGTATGTACCTACATACCACATAGTATACAGAGGCGTCACGAGACAGAAAATATTGTGTTTTTTCTGTCTTTTTCTTCGAAAGCTGCTCTTTTTGCGTTTTTTGTTTTGATTATGCAATATGTGTAGATAACAAACACTAACAAAAAACCTTTTCTTTCTCTTTCTTCGAAAGCTTCCCTCGCAAATGATTTAAGCATTTTTCACACGTCACTTTTTTCATCTCTGTATACTTTTTGCTACATACAGAACTACTGTACTTTTTAAAAGTAAAAAAAAAATTCTGTTTCTATGGAAATTGTTTGTATGTACCTACATATGTGCGTTTAGTTTCATTTCAATTTTTTTTTCTTGTACTACATAGTTAATGCTGAATGAATACATGAGTAATGATTGCTTGATTTCTGGCTTTTTTGTTTGTATTTTTTTTTTTTACCAAAACAATCATTGTCGCACCGAACACACAAACATCTTTATTAAAAACGAAGCTAACGATTGTAGGTATAAATAACAAAGCACGATGTGTATTATTTGAATGACTGCAAACCAGCAGCGAATATTTGCGGTTGCGCAAGTTTGATTGTATGACCGCAAGTGAGTGTATTTGTTGCTGTTGATTTAATGCGATTTTTTTACAATTGCACAAAGCCGTTCTCTGGTACAAATATAATAGGGTTGTGCCTGACCAGGCCCTGGTGGATACAATATGCACAAAATTTTTATTTGGGCAATTGCCACGCCCACGGTGTTTAAATTTACAATTTTTTCTCGTTAACTTGTAAAAAACACTTTGATTGAGGAAAACATAAAGTTTCGTTCTAATATATTTAATAATTATATTAAAAAAAAACAGGAAAAATGCCAGGCCAGGACATGGTGTTCGCTTAAGGGTTAAAATAAATACCTGCCTTAATTATTATGCTACTGTATTAATTAATATATGTTTTATGTGTTAAAGTATGTTTTAAATTGAATCGACTTTAACTGGGTGCCACCTAAAATGTAGAAATTTTTTTCATACAAAATATAAACCAGGTGCAGCGCTAAGCACCTGACACTGAAATTAAAAAAAAGTTTAATTTGAAACGAGTTTTGATTTTGTCAAAACCTGTAACGCGATAAAGACTCATCATCAAGGTCGAAGGAAACCAATCTCCTTTTATATATTGTTTGCTTCTTACCATAGAATTGCGAAATCTTTGCCAATATCTTGGCGAAGAACAGTTGATGCTGTGGTAAAATGGGTTAAAAAAAAGCTTCAGCTAGCTTTATATTTAAAGTCGACTTTCTTTTGACCTGCAGTCGCTAAAGCTCAATCTCTATCGCTAAAAATCTATAAAGTTGATTTAGCGATTTTTGGCTACGAATGCAATGCTGTTACGTGCATTGCTAAATTTGGCAATGGCATAAAAATTTAATTCGCCGCAATTTTAGCTTTTAATATTATCGCTAAAATTTTTCGATTTTGTATTCTCTAAGGCATTTTAGCGATCGAGATTTAGCTTTAGCTAAGCGAATTACCGAATACGGCAGCTGATATAGGTTTAGGCTTTAACTTGTCAGTGAGAGACCTTAATTCGACTCTTAGGTAAAGTCGACTTTCGTTCTCTTAGAGTATACTTTATTTTGGACTATTAATATCGGCCAATATTATTCTTTTAAACTTAAGAAAAAATAAAAAAATCTGTTCTGAAAAAACATATTTATGACCTTTTCTTATTCTTTACTTTAATTTTACCGTTATTTTGCGAAAAAAAATAGGATTTCCGTTCTCTGTGGATTCCAACAAAACAGAAGTGATAAATGAGAACCCCTAAATTTTTTTATTTTTTTTTTTTTTTGACGCACAGTGCTATTAATTAATAAATAATATGTCGAAATCGACGTTACACAGCGTCTTCACCTGACAATTTTTTGTCATACCAAACGTCAAAGTCTATATAAAAAAAACTCGAAAATTTTAGTCAGCGTTTTTTTAATATAAAGTTTGACGTTTGGTATGACAAAAAATTGTCAGGTGAAGACTCTATGTTATATCTATATACATAAAAACGTTATCCGTTAAAATTTATGTATTTTTTTACAGGGGCTTATTTTGGGGATTTTTTTCTTTTATTAGGGGATTTTTGGAAAAAAACTTTTAAGTTTGGGGAAGACGAAAAAAGAGTCTGACATCCCTGATTAACTGTTCTTTTATGCTTATGTGACGTAGATGCGCAGATAAATGTAATTTTTAAAAAATTAATGCGCTATCTTGGTTTCTTTGTACACGCATATTATATGGTTAACATATTGTTACGAAAGTTAAATTATCTTAGAATTATTTATAGTTATAATTATAAGTTATCTTGTAAGTTATAGTTTTATGTTACTTAAAATTGTCATGTATAATTTTCAACACAACTGTTATTTTAAAAATAATTCCTATATAAATTTCCCAGTAATTTCTAGAAATGGTTATAGAACATAATAAATAGTTTTTACGGGAAGGTTCAGGAAAAATCTAGAAATAATTATAAAATATAAAAAGGGGTGACTCATGTAAAATTAGTTTAGTCTGTTTTGAAAAACGGTTCTGTTCGTAACTAACAATTGTGAACAAAATAATTAATTTCAATAAAGTTTGTAAAGTTGAATAAGTGCGTGTATTTATTTTTATTTGCAATTAAAAGAACTCAACGGTTTATTATAAAGGGAGTAAACCGAACGCGTTTATTGAAGGAAAAACGTAACAATTGGTGTCAGAAGTGAAATTGCAATAAAAAAAAAAAAAAAAAAAAAACAAATAAAAACAAAGGATAAAAAATAAAAAAAAACTATACAAACAACAATGAAATTCGAGGAGCTAAAAGTTGAACAGCTCAAGAAAGAGTTGGGCAAGTTGGATCTGCCTACTGCAGGAAATAAAGCTGAGTTGCAGAAAAGATTATTCGATGAATTTAAGCGACGCAACATTGACATCGCAACTTATGAATTTGAAGAAAAAGAAGAAATAGAAGTTGCTACCCGTGCAGTAACAAGCAACTTGGATCTTGGTACAATGTTTGCTGCTATGATGGAGAAAATGGAAAAAATGTCGGCAGAAACTTCTAGAAAAATGGAAGAAAATTCTAGAAAAATGGAGGAAATGGTAAAAGAAAATTCGGCTGTAACTTCTAGAAAAATGGAAGAAAATTCTAGAAAAATGGAGGAAATGGTAAAAGAAAATTCGGCTGTAACTTCTAGAAAAATGGAAGAAAATTCTAGAAAAATGGAGGAAATGGAAACATGGAGGAAATGGAAACATGGAGAAGTTGGTAAAAGAAAATTCAAACGCTATCCTAGCAGAAAATTCTAAAAACATTGAGAGGATAGTAAAAGAAAATTCAAGCACCATCTTAGCCGAAATTCAAGAAAATTCTAAAGTGACAAACGAGAAACTTCAGGCTACTAATGACAAACTTGAGAAGCTTCAAGAGATTTCTACTGTTATAAACGAAAGAGTAGACGATATGGAAATAGAATTGTCTGATGTAAAAACACAAGTCACTGATGTAAAAACACAAGTCACGGTTTTTGATGGAAAACTTCATCATCTGGAAGAAAGAGTAAATAGTCTTCAGTGCCAAGAGGGAGTGGTGCGAGTTTTTCCAGAAGTCTCGAATAGAATAAGAGCTCCAAGTTTTGACGGCTGCTCACCATTGAATGTGTTTAAGTTCCAGTTTGACACAGTTGCCAATAAAAATGCTTGGAACAATGAAGAAAAAGCCATAGAGCTGATTATGGCTTTAAAAGGAACTGCAGCTGAAATTCTAGAAAGTGTACCAGTAAGTTGCAGAAACAATTATGATGACATTATGGTAGCATTGCAGCGCAAGTATGGTGGTGAACACAGAAAGGAAATATTCAAAATGCAATTACGGGGAAGAGTACAAAAGGCAAACGAAACACTACAGGATTTTGCATTAGAGATTGAGCGCTTGGTGCAGCTGACTTATCCAGGTGAAAGTCATCCATTGCTGGATCATTTTAAGATCGATTCATTTGTAAACGGTATACGGGATGCTGATGTAAAACTAGCGGTATGTGCATCACAGAAGCCATCATTTGCAGAAACGGTATCATTTGCCCTAGCACAAGAAACCGCAAGGATAATTTCAAGGCCACAAACGTATATGGTGCGGAAACTTGATTTTGCTGCTGAACAGGGGAGGAGATATTTTAAAGGAAATGAGAAGCATGAAGGAGGCAGTTGTGCGAGCTTTGAGCGAGAAACAAGGTAAAAACAAGGCAAAATGCTATAATTGTGGTAAGATTGGCCACATTCAGCGAAACTGCAAAGCACCCAAACAACGATCGAGATCTGCTTCGCCGCAAAGGAACAAACGAAGAGCAAGTCAACAATCATCACGGGAGCCACCGCTAAAGCTGAGAAGAGCTAGCAGTGCAGAGGAAACTGAAGATCTTACGATCAATTTAGTAGTGAAAACGAGTAACAGAAATATTACGACCTGTGGTTACATAAATGGTGAAATCCGCATTTTGACTATCGACACTGGTGCAGGACATTCCATTATAAGAGCTGATTTGATAAAGGGAGCTGTCGAGCCGCTAAGTGGTGTAAACTTGCGAACAGCTACGGGAGAGCCTGTTATTGTCTATGGCAAAGCAAGAGTGGAAATAAGAATGGCCGATATGATAGTTTTTGATGAGTTTATTGTGGCTGAAATTATGGACGAGGTCATAATTGGAGCAGATTTTATGATTCGTCAAGGCATTAGTCTAGACATGGGACGACATATTATGAATTGGTATGGTCTAGAAGTACCCCTTAACGTTGGGAATGGAAGTGAAGCCCTTGTAAGACAGCTAGTCACTAGTGATCATAAGAAATTGTCCTCCCAAAGAAACGATGAAAAACGTGGGAAAGCGAGCACATATTCAAGACGGCCCAGTAAACATAAAAGCAAGCACGGTATAGAGTCTAAAAACAAGAAACGCATAAATGAGATTCGCTTATTAGATGTGGAACCCAGCGAAGACTGGTCAACGGCGCAGAAAAGTGACCCCTTATTAGCGCAAATTATGATGGCTAAGAAAGAAGGTGAAAGGCCGACTTGTGAAGAAATTAAATTGAACGATCCACTAATGAAAGCGTATTGGGCGCAGTGGAGTAGTCTGCAGATGATAAATGGTTGCCTATACCGTACATGGGAAAGTACTGATGGCAAAACGGTTAAAAACCTTATTGTAGTACCGACTTCTAAAGTATGTGAAGTTGTGAAAAAATTCCACGAAGGTACTGGTGGTGGGCATCTTAGCGTGTCAAAAACCATAAAGAAGTTAAAAGCAAGTTACTATTGGGTCGGTTGCAAGCAAGCCGTGATTGATTGCGTAATTACATGCCCACAGTGCGTTGCAGACAGTGGTCTAATTGGAGAAAGTAGAAATCCGGTCCAGCAGTACAACTTTGGTGAACTATCCGTACCAGCGAATAATAATGACGAGGTGTATCGGATCCAGAAATATAAGAGCCCAAGATCAAAAATGAAAGTGGTACATCTAGAACGACTAGCCCATTATGAAAAAGGAGAATCTGAGCCTATTCAGGACGAACAGGCTTAAGTGGAGGGCAGTGTTACGAAAGTTAAATTATCTTAGAATTATTTATAGTTATAGTTATAAGTTATCTTGTAAGTTATAGTTTTATGTTACTTAAAATTGTCATGTATAATTTTCAACACAACTGTTATTTTAAAAATAATTCCTATATAAATTTCCCAGTAATTTCTAGAAATGGTTATAGAACATAATAAATAGTTTTTACGGGAAGGTTCAGGAAAAATCTAGAAATAATTATGAAATATAAAAAGGGGTGACTCATGTAAAATTAGTTTAGTCTGTTTTGGAAAACGGTTCTGTTCGTAACTAACAATTGTGAACAAAATAATTAATTTCAATAAAGTTTGTAAAGTTGAATAAGTGCGTGTATTTATTTTTATTTGCAATTAAAAGAACTCAACGGTTTATTATAAAGGGAGTAAACCGAACGCGTTTATTGAAGGAAAAACGTAACAATATTATACTTAAGAGAAACATATCGACCCCTTTGCGCGAATTTATCGTATGTTACAAAAACCAAATTTTACAGGACAGCCATTTGTCTACTTTTCCCTGCTTTCGCTTGCAATATCAAAATGAAAATATACATTAAATTTTTGAAGCAACGAAGTAGAATTCGCCTACAATATTTTGCCGGGTGACGTCTTTGAATGTGAAACCAAATAAAACTGTTAAAATTATAAGCAACAGTTCTACTTGTAATAATATCAAAGTTTAAACAAAACACATCAACAATAAACAGTGGGTTTATATCATCTTACATTCCCCACTACAATTAGTTGAAATTCTCTCAACATTAATTGTAGTTGTAAGTAGGTTAAGAAAAACAAAATGAAAACAACAACAACTTACAAAAGCATGTTGTCAATTAACAAATTGCGCTAACATAACATAACATAACATAACATAACATAATATAACATAACATAACATAACATAACATAACATAACATAACATAACATAACATAACATAACATAACATAACATAACATAACATAACATAACATAACATAACATAACATAACATAACATAACATAACATAACATAACATAACATAACATAACATAACATAACATAACATAACATAACATAACATAACATAACATAACATAACATAACATAACATAACATAACATAACATAACATAACATAACATAACATAACATAACATAACATAACATAACATAACATAACATAACATAACATAACATAACATAACATAACATAACATAACATAACATAATATAACATAACATAACATAACATAACATAACATAACATAACATAACATAACATAACATAACATAACATAACATAACATAACATAACATAACATAACATAACATAACATAACATAACATAACATAACATAACATAACATAACATAACATAACATAACATAACATAACATAACATAACATAACATAACATAACATAACATAACATAACATAACATAACATAACATAACATAACATAACATAACATAACATAACATAACATAACATAACATAACATAACATAACATAACATAACATAACATAACATAACATAACATAACATAACATAACATAACATAACATAACATAACATAACATAACATAACATAACATAACATAACATAACATAACATAACATAACATAACATAACAGAACAGAACAGAACATAACATAACATAACATAACATAACATAACATAACATAACATAACATAACATAACATAACATAACATAACACAACATAACATAACATAACATAACATAACATAACATAACATAACATAACATAACATAACATAACATAACATAACATAACATAACATAACATAACATAACATATTAGGTTAAAAATATTTTGATTGCATCCTAAACATATTGTTACGAAAGTTAAATTATCTAACAATTATTTATAGTTATAGTTATAAGTTATTTTGTAAGTCATAGTTTTATGTTACTTAAAATTGTCATGTATAATTTTCAACACAACTGTTATTTTAAAAATATTTTCTATATAAATTTCCCAGTAATTTCTAGAAATGGTTATAGAACATAATAAATAGTTTTTACGGGAAGGTTCAGGAAAAATCTAGAAATAATTATGAAATATAAAAAGGGGTGACTCATGTAAAATTAGTTTAGTCTGTTTTGGAAAACGGTTCTGTTCGTAACTAACAATTGTGAACAAAATAATTAATTTCAATAAAGTTTGTTAAGTTGAATAAGTGTGTGTTTTTATTCGGATTTGCAATTAAAAAAACTCAAACGCGTTTATTAAAGGAAAAACGTAACAATTGGTGTCAGAAGTGAAATTGCAATAAAAAAAAAAAAAAAGAAAGAAAAAAAATTTAAAAATAAAATAAATAAACAAATAAAAAAAAAAAAAAAAACTATACAAACAACAATGAAATTCGAGGAGCTAAAAGTTGAACAGCTCAAGAAAGAGTTGGGCAAGTTGGATCTGCCTACTGCTGGAAATAAAGCTGAGCTGCAGAAAAGATTAATCGATGAATTTAAGCGACGCAATATTGACATCGCAACTTATGAATTTGAAGAAAAAGAAGAAATAGAATATGCTACCCGTGCAGTAACAAGCTACATGGATCTTGGTACAATGTTTGCTGCTATGATGGAGAAAATGGAAGAAAATTCTAGAAAAATGGAGGAAATGGTAAAAGAAAATTCGGCTGTAACTTCTAGAAAAATGGAAGAAAATTCTAGAAAAATGGATGAAATGGTAAAAGAAAATTCGGCTGTAACCTCTAGAAAAATGGAAGAAAATTCAAAAGCTATCGTAGTAGAAAATTCTAAAAATATAGAGAAGATGGTAAAGGAAAATGCAAGCACCATCTTAGCCGAAATTCAAGAAAATTCTAGAGTGACAAACGAGAAACTTCAGGCTACTAATGAAAAACTTGAGAAGCTTCAAGCGATTTCTACTGTTATAAACGACAGAGTGGACGATATGGAAATAGAATTGTCTGATGTAAAAACACAAGTCACGGTGTTCGATGAAAAACTACATCATCTGGAAGTTAAAGTTAATAGTCTTCAGTGCCAAGAGGGAGCGGTTCGAGTTTCACCAGAAGTCTCTAGTAGAATTAAGGCCCCGAGTTTTGACGGCAGTTTACCATTTAGTGTTTTTAAGTTCCAGTTTGACACAGTTGCCAACAAAAATGCATGGAACAATGAAGAAAAAGCCATAGAGCTGATTCTGGCTTTAAAAGGATCTGCGGCTGAAATTCTAGAAAGTGTACCAGTATCTTGCAGAAACAATTACGATGACATTATGGTAGCACTGCAACGAAAGTATGGTGGTGAACACAGAAAAGAAATATTCAGAATAGAATTACGGGGAAGAGTACAAAAGGCAAACGAGACGCTACAGGATTTCGCATTAGAGATTGAGCGCTTGGTGCAGCTTACCTATCCAGGTGAAATTCATCCATTGCTAGATCATTTTAAGACCGAGGCATTTGTAAACGGTATACGGGATGCTGATGTGAAACTAGCGGTATGTGCATCACAGAAGCCATCATTTGCCGAAACGGTATCATTTGCCCTAGCCCAAGAAACCGCAAGAATAATTTCAAGGCCGCAAGCGTATAAGGTGCGAAAACTTGATTTTGGCGCTGAAGAAGAAAGAGATATTGTAAAGGACATAAAAAAGGCAGTGATGCAAGCTTTAAGCGAGAAGCAAGGTAAAAACAAAGCGAAATGCTATAATTGTGGTAAGATTGGCCATATTCAGCGAAACTGCAAAGCACCCAAACAACGATCAAGATCTGCTTCGCCGCAAAGGAACAAACGAAGAGCATGTCAACAATCATCGCGGGAGTCACCGCTTAAGCTGAGAAGAGCTAGCAGGGCAGAGGAAACGGAAGGTCCCACAATAAATTTAGTAGTGAAAACGAGTAACAGAAATATTACGACCTGTGGTTACATAAATGGTGAAATCCGCATTTTGACTATCGACACTGGTGCAGGACATTCCATTACAAGAGCTGATTTGATAAAGGGAGCTGTCGAGCCGCTAAGTGGTGTAAACTTGCGAACAGCTACGGGAGAGCCCGTTATTGTCTTTGGTAAAGCAAGAGTGGAAATAAGAATGGCTGATATGATCGTTTTTGATGAGTTTATTGTGGCTGAAATTATGGACGAGGTCATAATTGGAGCAGATTTTATGATTCGTCAAGGCATTAGTCTAGACATGGGACGACAAATTATGAATTGGCATGGTCTAGAAGTACCCCTTAACGTTGGGAATGGAGGTGAAGCCCTTGTAAGACAACTAGTCACTAGTGATCATAAGAAATTGTCCTCCCAAAGAAACGATGAAAAACGTGGGAAAGCGAACACATATTCAAGACGGCCCAGTAAACATAAAAGCAAGCACGGTATAGAGTCTAAAAACAAGAAATGCATAAATGAGATTCGCTTATTAGATGTGGAACCCAGCGAAGACTGGTCAACGGCGCAGAAAAGTGACCCCTTATTAGCGCAAATTATGATGGCTAAGAAAGAAGGTGAAAGGCCGACTTGTGAAGAAATTAAATTGAACGATCCACTAATGAAAGCGTATTGGGCGCAGTGGAGTAGTCTGCGGATGATGAATGGTTGCCTATACCGTACATGGGAAAGTACTGATGGCAAAACGGTTAAAAACCTTATTGTAGTACCGACTTCTAAAGTATGTGAAGTTGTGAAGAAATTCCACGAAGGTACTGGTGGTGGGCATCTTAGCGTTACAAAAACCATAAAGAAGTTAAAAGCAAGTTACTATTGGGTCGGTTGCAAGCAAGCCGTGATTGATTGCGTAATTACATGCCCACAGTGCGTTGCAGACAGTGGTCTAATTGGAGAAAGTAGAAATCCGGTCCAGCAGTACAACTTTGGTGAACTATCCGTACCAGCGAATAAAAATGACTCTACCCAAGAGCAGAAAAACGAGTTAAGACGAAGGCGTGTTAATTCATCAAATGACCAGATGAAAGTCAGAAACAATGGAGTGGCAAATTCGGAAGGCCTCAGAGAGGGCCAGTTGGTTTTAGTTTTTAATCCGCAACGAAAGAAAGGACTATCTCCAAAGCTGCAGACTCATTGGGATGGCCCATATAAAGTCATAAAGAAATTGAATGACGTGGTGTATCGGATCCAGAAATATAACAGCCCAAGATCAAAAATGAAAGTGGTACATCTAGAACGACTAGCCCATTATGGAAAAGGAGAATCTGAGCCTATTCGGGACGAACAGGCTTAAGTGGAGGGCAGTGTTACGAAAGTTAAATTATCTAACAATTATTTATAGTTATAGTTATAAGTTATCTTGTAAGTCATAGTTTTATGTTACTTAAAATTGTCATGTATAATTTTCAACACAACTGTTATTTTAAAAATATTTCCTATATAAATTTCCCAGTAATTTCTAGAAATGGTTATAGAACATAATAAATAGTTTTTACGGGAAGGTTCAGGAAAAATCTAGAAATAATTATGAAATATAAAAAGGGGTGACTCATGTAAAATTAG
The DNA here is from genome assembly GCA_930367215.1 of Pollenia angustigena. Classification (NCBI taxonomy): domain Eukaryota; kingdom Metazoa; phylum Arthropoda; class Insecta; order Diptera; family Polleniidae; genus Pollenia; species Pollenia angustigena. The sequence continues at coordinate 177,958,907 of OV884058.1, read as the reverse complement.
TTTAGTCTGTTTTGGAAAACGGTTCTGTTCGTAACTAACAATTGTGAACAAAATAATTAATTTCAATAAAGTTTGTTAAGTTGAATAAGTGTGTGTATTTTTTTTTATTTGCAATTAAAAGAACTCAACGGTTTATTATAAAGGGAGTAAATCGAACGCGTTTATTAAAGGAAAAACGTAACAATATTATGATAAATGTATAGAAAGTTAGCATGCTATGGCTATCAAATATCATGATATGGTTGTGAGTAATAAAGGGTGGTTAAATTTCAAGGGCCGATGTTGATTTTGAATAAAACACAAACTATTTAGGAAATTATTGTAATTTTATTTTATTATGATATATTGGTATTACTCAATTATGTATGGAACAAAATATCGGCCAAATGGGCGCCGCGACCACGGCGGCACACCTCCATCCGATGGTCCAAATTTTCGATGACCCTGAGGCATAATGGAGGTTCTATGCCGTTAATGTGCCGAATTATCTCATCCTTTAGCTCTTGAATTGTTGCTGGCTTATCGACGTACACCTTTTCTTTCAAATAACCCCAAAGAAAAAAGTCCAACGGTGTCAAATCACATGATCTTGGCGGCCAATTGACATCGCCATTACGTGAGATAACACGGCCATTGAATTTGTTGCGCAAAAGAGCCATTGTTTCATTAGCTGTGTGGCAAGTGGCACCGTCCTGCTGAAACCACATATCGTCCACATCCATATCTTCCAATTCGGGCCATAAAAAGTTCGTTATCATCTCACGATAGCGAACACCATTCACAGTAACTGCCTGACCGGCCTCATTTTGGAAAAAATACGGCCCGATGATGCCGCCAGCCCATAAACCGCACCAAACAGTCACTCTTTGTGGGTGCATTGGTTTTTCGACAATCACTCTTGGATTCTCATTCGCCCAAATGCGGCAATTCTGTTTATTGACGAATCCACTGAGGTGAAAATGTGCCTCATCACTGAAGATGATTTTCTTCGAAAATTGATCATCCACTGTTGCCATTTCTTGCCACCATTCTGCCCATTCACGACGTTTGGAATGGTCAAGAGGCTTTAGTTCTTGAGCCAATTGCACCTTGTAAGCGTGTAAATGCAAGTCTTTATGCATAATGTTCATCAACGACGAGCGTGAGAGGTGCAATTGTTGGGCACGATGACGAGTTGAGGTGGACGGCTCTTCAGCCACACTATCGCGAACAGCAGCAATATTTCCTGCAGTACGAGCTGTACGAGCATGCACTGGTGTTCTCACATCTTCTACAGACCCGGTTTGCTCGAATTTTTCCACGATTTTTGCGATTGTACGCACTTTTGGACGATCAAATTGACCAAAAAAATCACGAAGTGCACGATATGCATTTTGATTTGAACGCCCATTTTCATAATAAGTCTGGATAACTTTAACACGTTGTTGGATTGTGTATCTCTCCATGGTTCAAATTGAACAAGTCTGAAATAGAGAAATGTCAAATAAAATTCGGAAAAAAACTTGGCGTTTAGGTGTGGTTCACATTCAACATCGGCCCTTACAATTTAACCACCCTTTATAATATATTTTGAAAGTTATCATTATTTTGTTGTTAGAAAAAAAAAATTATTTTTCAGTCAACAATACTCAAATTTATAATTATAAATATAATTATAATTGCGACAAACATTAATATGTTTACAGTAACTATAATATTACTGATATTATATAAAAATAACAATTATTTGTGTACCACAACAATATATTGTTATAAAAAACATAGTGGAGTTGCTGTAACCATGCCCAACCATATTTTTCTCTGCGTGTATCATGAAGCATGGGTAAATAAATAATTGCATTTAGGGCAGTCAGTTTAAAGAGAATACACTTTCTTATAAGCATAAATCTATTGTTATCATTAGGGCAACCAAAAACAAGCGCTAAAAAATCAGTTTTAATCTCTTAAAAAAGCGTTTAAAAACATGAAAATAAGCTGTTAAAATTAAAAAAAAGCAATATAAATTTATTGTTTATTTTCCACTTTTTCCCTTTAATACGTTGTTACTAGAGCTTTTTTTTCCCGGAGTTTTTCGATTCCCGGGAAAGCGGGAAATTTTTTTGAATTTCCCGGGATCCCGGGATCCCGCTCCATATAAATAATACACAGTAAATTAAATAAAAGAAATCCTTAAATGCTACAAAATTAATGAAGATTAAAAGAGGAACTTGAATTATTATTACCTTACGGTTTTATAGGTAACTTCCGTATTATTATGCTCTAGATACAAGATAAAAATTAAGATAAACATAACAATTTAATTCATAAAACAATAATAAAAACAAACACAAATTGAGGTACTCAAGATATGAGATCAAAAAGTTAATTCATAAAATAGATAAAATATTTTAAATAAATATATTAACATTTTTAAACGGCTTAGGAAATAACTTTCTGACACACTCAAAGCGCTTAGTAAGTCGTCAAAAAGTATATTGATTATTTTATTTACTAATTACCATGTTTCCGAAAAATTTCGTTCATTTTTTTACCGAGGTTGGATAAATAGTTAAAAGTGCACCGTTGTAGAAGGCTTTTGATTCACAATAAGAAGCATTTTTTTATAAACAACGTCTATATCAGTCAAATGTATGTCAAGGTTCATGCAAAAAATAGCATCAACCTCTTACAAACCTTTTCATTTCATTAGGTCTATCTGTAATCTTTAGGACAATGTGTTTTTCAAATTGTATGGTGTAGTATCTTACACGAGTTTCAAAATTTTTTTTAATTTCGGTTTCCCCGCACTTCAAGGGTATATAAACCAACACAAATTGAAAAAAATTTGTGTTTATCACCTAATAAACATATCGCTCCGCTCCTTCATTGCAAAATAGTCATATCTCAAAAAATCAAAAATTTAAAGTTATTTAAGCAAAGTGTTCCTTCATGCCTTCTCGTATTTTATCTCAAACTGAACCGAAGTTATAGCAAAATATATCTTTAAATCGGTACATTTTGAAAACTTTAATCGCATTTTGCCAAGTTCATTTGTTTTTGTAGATACGACTATGTTACAATAAAGACTTGTCCATGGACAATTAAGCTTTACTACCTGCATCTTATTTTGAATTAATGTTCTTTATTAACTTTTCACTTCACTAAATTTATTAATTATCAACTGTTGCACTGCCTATTCTGATTTAAGTAGATTTATTGCATCAGGAGACATTGAATTACGTATGTACTCACTTCTTGTAATTGATCTAATCGACAACCCATCCACATAGAGTTTGCTAAAAACCGTAAAAATGTGAAACCGCGGTTTCGGTTTTAAAATTATTAAAACCGTTCGGTTTCGGTTCGGTTTTCGGTTTTGAAAATACCAAAGTTTAATTCATACATAAACATATAAATTTTTTTGCATGTAATACAATTATTTTATTTGTTTCAATCCAGGTTCTTTTATTCGCCCTTAAATATATACCTGGGCCTGGCCAGGCATTTTTGGACTTTTTTCCAGTTTTTTTTTTTATATAATTACTACGTATATTAGAACGAAACTTTATGTATTCCTCAATTTCGCAATTGGCCAAATGAAAATATTGGGCATATTGTTTCAACCTGGGCCTGGTCAGGCCCTTCCTAAAATAAATGTACTGCAGTAAATAAAATCAAAATGAAACGTTTCAAAAAGCATACACAACACAACACACAAGAATTCTTCCTTTTCTGTTTTTTCGAAAAATTATTTTATTTCCCAACAAAATGTTCCTGCTATAGCCATAAAACTTCATACATATAAAAGTAGTCCCAGCCTTACCCAGGGGTTCGTTAGTGTGAGTTTTTTCTATAGCCACAAGAAACTCCAGCTTATGCCTCACAAATAAGGTGTGTGCTAAAGATAAAATTTGTTCTTCTATATATTATTTTTAATTTTAAGAATTTTGAAACACCTTGTCATTGTTGAAGGCTGTTATGTATAAAGTTTTTGTATTTGAAGTATGATGTTTAATTTGCAATTTCTTCAAGCTTAAATACATTGCTAAAGTAACAGCTAAAACCGAGGTTTTTTTGTCGGTTTTCGGTTTCGGTTTTTAGGCATTTAAAACCGCGGTTTCGGTTTCGGTTAAAACCGAACAGCAATCCCTACATCCACAGATGCTTATTTTAAGAGCATAGAAAACTAAATTTCAAAGTATAAATAGCTGTTTTCTTAAACTATGAGGAATTTTTTATTTCCCGGGATCCCGCATGAAAAATCCCGGGAAAGCGGGAAATATAATTATTGAAATTCACGGGAATTCCCGGGACGGGAAATCTTCACGAAATTTCACAGTATCATTTTTAGTCCTATAAAACTGTGACGAGCCAAAATTTGTTATGATTGCATTATTTTTTACGGTTTTAGGCGTACTAAACTGTTTTCCGGGAGTAGGGTTTCTATGGGGTCTAGGGTAAATTATGTACCGATCTTCACGAAATTTCACAGTGTCATTTTTAGTCCTATAAAACTGTGACGTACCAAATTTTGTTACGCTATCGTTATTTTATTACGGTTTTAGGCGTACTAAACTGTTTTCCGGGAGTATTGTTTATATGAGGCTTAGGGTAAATTATGGAGGGATCATCATGAAATTTAACAGCGTGATTTCCAGTCAAATAAAACAAATTTTTGCAAAATCTTATCTCATTCCGTGCTTGTTCCAGCATTTATGTTAATTTTTGTAACAAAATTATCAATTTTTTTAGGTGGTGGTTCCACATTTTGATTCATAACTCTGGTCCTACTAAACCGATTTTGCTGGATTTCAATCCCAAACTGCTTAGGATAAATACAAGCAATTTGGCAACAAGTTTGTTCATTTCTTTTGAGTTGTTCGAAAGTGAGCGTGTTTTCAACACACGGACAGACAGACGGACATGGCTAAATCGACTTAGAATTACTCAAGGACCCAGAATATACATACTTTATGGGGTCTGAGATGAATAATAAAAAAGTTTCACACGGAATGACAAACTTAATATACCCTCTTCACAACTAATTGTGGTGGAGGGTATAATAAATAAGTTACTGTACCCTTTCTTTTGGATGTACAAGGCCTGCTCGCTCCATTCCATGCTCATATCTTTTTTACACACTTTGTCATTGCGAAGTAGGCCTTCCGATACAAAAAAAGGTACTCCTTCTGTACTCCCTTCTCATAGAAGCGAGTGTGGAAGGTTTATATTATCTTTTATACCAAAGAGTCGAGGCCTTCTATGAGGCATTCTTTAGCAGTTAAAAAAGAACAGTAATTGAATCAAAAAAAATTTTAAGCAGGCCTTTAAAAAGGTCTTCTGAGTTTTCGCGCTGGGACCCTCACCACTCTTGTGGTGTGGGTATAATAACATATAGAGATAATATATCGTCGTTCCGGAGTTATCTTGTCGTATATCACAAAATCGAAAAAAATGAGATAAGACCGTTTCCTATGGTAAATTTAACAGATCTATCGATCTGCGCAATTCTCACGTATGTGAACAAAGTAAATTAGGCAAGTTACAAAAGAGTCTATCTTATTAATATTACTGTTATTTTACCATTTTTCGTTTTATATGCTTTTTATATTGATGGAGTTATTGCTATATTGCCTAAATTTTCTTTATTGTTAAGCAATTAAAGGCTTAATATTCAGGGTGGTCCAACCATTATACACAATGTTAATTGTAAATAAAACAAAAAGTTTTTAGAGAATTATCTGATTTTTTTTTTATTATTATAAAGAAGGACCTATGACAACTATGTGTGAGACAAAATATCGGCCAAATGCTCGTCGCGGCTAGCATACCTTTGTCGTATGGTCCATATTTTCAATGCCTCTGAGACATAATTGAGATTCAATGTCCTTAATGTGTCAAATTATCTAATCCTTTAGCTCTTGAATTGTTCTTGGCTTATTGACGTACTCTTTTTATTTTAAATATTACCAAAGAAAGAATGCCAACGGTGTCAAATCATATGATCGTGGCGGCGAGTTGACATGGCCATTGAATTTCTCGTGCAGAAGAGCCATTGTTTTGTTGGCCGTGCGACACTTTCTTTTTGAACTACTTATCGTCCAGGTCCATATCCTCAATTTCTGGCAAAAAAAAAATCCCTTATTAGCTCGCGATAGCGAACACCATTCACAGTAACTGCTTGGCATGCCTCACTTTTGAAGAAGTAAAGCCCGATGATGCCGCCTGGCCATAAACCGCACCAAGCATGCATGCAAATTATTATTTCTTCCCGTTTATTTATTAAAAAAATACATTTATTTATTTTTTAAATTTCTTAAACGGTAGATTACAACTGTTAGGTTCTGTTCGAATCGTTGTCCAAATTAAATCTAATTTATATCTAATAATTTTTAAAAGCAAGAAGCATAATTATGCCTTATATTTATCATTGCGATTATCGTCACATCGTGGGAACTAAAAGAGATGTTCAAATAACATTTAATTTAACCCAATGCAAAAACGTGGGAAATTACGACGTCAGCAGAAATGTCTTGCAGGTGTTGCTAAAAATAATGTTACATTAAGAGATGGTATGCCATATATTAACTTGCACATTTCCTACAGAGCCGGTTTGCTTAAATTTGCCCACAATTATTCCGATTGTGGACACATTTGATCGATTATGGTGATCAAAAACATCAAGATGTGCACAAAACGTATTTTTGATTTGAACGCCCATTTTCGTAAAAGGCTTCAGCAATCTTTACGCGCTGCTCAGCGCTGCTCCTCTCCATGGTTTAATTTAGCACTGATACCAAGAAATGTCAAATTAAGTTGGACAAAAATTTGACGTTACGGTGTGACTCACAGTTATACCACCCTTAAGTAGCAATAAACCTTAAAATTATTCATACGTAAGGAAATTCGATAATAAAAAACTATAACTATACGTAAATATATTTGTCACTTACATAAATTTTCGTTTCGAAAATTATTATAACTTAATTTTCAATATTGGTAAAACACGTGAATGTAGGTTTTTAATACCTTATTTTGACTTATATCCCACAAACTAAAAAATATATCGCAAAAAGTGGCGTATACGACAAAATTGAAAAATTTTTTCGGACGTGATAATGGCTACATATAACTTAAATTTTTTTTTCCATGACTTTAGATATTTTTACATAAATCGATAAAGAACTTCAAACACAATATCTGACAAAAATATTGGACAACTTTTGTGTATACAAATTTTAACTTTAAGATTCGATTTCCCAAAAAAAAATTTTGTGATATACGGCAAGATAACTTCGGCACGACGATATGTAGGTTGTTGGGATGACATTCTAAAAAGGAAACACAAAATATTACCACAACGTTAAACGATTTTTTTTACCAGAGCTGTTACAGCACAAAAAGAGTGGACATTTTAGTTTTTATAAAAAAAAAGTTGCCACAACGAAAAAAAAATAATAACGATTTTTGCAAAAAAAAATTTTAAATAAATTTTTTTTCCTATGAAAAATGAAAAATTACCTAAAAATGGCAAAATAAGTAAAAAAGCCGATATTGCAAAAATAACTAAAAAACCGATATATCCAAAATAAGCAAAAAAAAAAAAAACCTCTAACAAATATTGCAAATTTTTTTTTTTTCAAACTCTTAAGGAATTTATTAACAGAACAAATTAAAAAATAACTCTAATCACAAAATTCGTAGAATCAATGTTGCACCTTTCACCAAAATGATAACATGCTTATAAGTATATTGTGAATGCAAAAGAAATTAAAAAAATATTAAAAATATAATTTTAAGAAAATATTAATGCAATTTCCAAGAAGAATATAGAAATTGCAGCAACAAAAGTTGTAAGCCTGGACGACGACGCACTAAAACCTTTTTTAATTTTATGGATAATAAAAATTAAACACCAAAATATGAATGCTTTCGAAATTAAAATCTAAAATTCCATAACGTTATTATAACCCCTCGCTATAACTTATCTTATGGCTTTTGGGTAAAATAGTTAATCTATTGTGCATGAATTATTTTTCGTGTATTGGCTAAAGTTAGGGAGCTTTTGAATAAAGATAAATTATGGGGAAATTATTAGAAAAAATCCAGTCGAGTTTTAAACCAGATGTCGATAATGCAGTAAACCAACTGAAATAATGCACTGATAATACGGTGCATGCTGTTTTGTGCTGAATAAAATTTTATTAACCGCTTTCCGTGGTGATTTCTCAAAAACTCACCACCTCTGAAAAACTCACTTCGCCACACACACAGGTAGGCTTGCCAACCGTACTTTAAATTAAAGTATTGTACGTTATTTCGAGTAATTGTACTCTATCTATACTTTATGAGAATAATAAAGTACGCGAAAATACTTTATTTCGCATGATTAGATTTATCTAGAATTCAAAATAGATTCAGGTTATATTAGTCAGGGTTTTATTAGTCATAAAATTATAATACTTATTGTACAAGTTTTTTTTAGAAAAACTAAAGAACAACTTATAAATATTAAATATTTGTTGATGTTTTTTTATATTGGCAGGACGATTTTTCGAAAAAAAAAATCTGACAGCACTATTTCACTTGTTTGTTGTGTTTGAGTACAATAACTGCCTGTTTTTAAAACACGAGTGCAAAACTCCTTCAAATTACTGCCTACTTTTAGATCGCGAGCACAAAAGTGACTCGTTTAACTAACGTTTAAAACATTTTTAACAAACAAAAATTTCGAAATGTTGCTAAAAAATTATTTTTGTTGTCAAAAAAAAAAAAAAAATATGTTTCTAAAACGACTGCGCATGTTAGAATAAAATTTAACGTTAAATGGAAATTTTATTGCGGATTTTGGTTATTTTTTTAGTAACTTCAATAAACTGAACCGTTTTTGAACCGGTATTGGATTCAGCGTACCCGAATTAGATTAAAGCGCCAGTCTCTAAAAAAAAGTGTCAAATTCTAGCACAGTGTAATTGTTTGATAAAACTTTCGAAAAGCAATCAAAAAACGTTTTTAAATATAACAATAAAAAGAAATTAATTTTACTTTTTATTTATACTGTGTTCTTTTTTTTTCTTAACCTTTAATAATGAATGTTCTTTAATTGCAACAAAAAAAGTTGGGAGCCCTACACACAGGCCTGCCACATTTGCCAATTTATCGGCATTTTACCGATTTGCCGATTTTTGCTCAAAAATGCCGATTTTTTCAATAAACATTTTAAATACTATTACTTTTTATTTGTTTTGATTTTGTTCGGCACTGGAATACATACTTGTTACATATCAAAGAGACAACTGTTATTAATTCAGCGCTTCTACTTAAGAAAAGAAATGTACATATTTAAAAAATATTCAACAATGAAGAAAGAAAGAACTTAATTCAAATAAAGGAAGAAAAAAGCCAACGAATGTTTTCTGACCAAAGCTTAAAGAAGAAATAGTTTTTTAAGCCTTAAAGAATTCAACTGCTGCCTTTTTCCGATGTGCGAAAGAATTCTTTCTTTTGTACAAATACATTTAAAACAAAAAAAATCTAAAAATTTAGTTTTGGCCCATGTCTTCTCATAGCGGAAATCATATTAAAATTTCATAAAATTTTCTTTCCAATAAAGCCCGTTTCAGTGATATTAAAAATATATTTCCTTGTTTTATTATGAATTAAACTTTTGTCACTCTATAAAAAAAAAAACACACCGTTATTGCTTGGAGTGAAAATAATATATCTGATAATGATATTTGGCATTGCGAAAATGCAGCAACAAGGCATTACAGAAATCCCTTAAAGAAAAAAAAATATAACCGACTACTTTCATGTACATTTATTAAAGGCAAACTAATTTAAAATAAAAACTTAATATACAGCCATGTCACAGAGTACAATTCCGTTCGGAAACGGAATTCATTCCGTATTTTGGTGCTTCAGAAAATGACGAAAAAATGTTTCGGAATGAAACCATTTTTGTTTTCATAACCGGTATAGGAGTTGTCTGTATCTAAAAGGCCATAAAACTATCAAAATACACTTTCCATCAACAAACAAATATATTTTCTTCAATTCCGAACGGAATTGTACTCTGTGACATGGCCCATAGATTATGTATGTACACCAGGGCCCTATTCCACGAACCAACTTATCAACTTTTCACTTTGCACTTTTCAAATTTTTCGTCAATTTGCAAAACTTTATGTTCCACAGAACTATTTAATTTGATAAGTGATAAGTTGAAATTGATAAGTGAAATTTGCAAAGTCTTTGCAAGTTTTATATTCTCTTTTCAATTTCTGTTCCACGTACGTTCTCTTGTGCAAAGTGCAAAGTTATTATTGCAAAGTGTAATTTGCAAAGAATTTTCAAATAATTATGGTGTTTCGTTCCACAAACACTGTAAATTATATTTTTGCAAAGCTAATTTTGATAAGTTTGTCAAAAATTTGCAAGGTAAACGATCTCTTTGCAAATTAATATTGTTATAGCTAGTGAAGCTTTCAAAATGTTAAGATGCGAGTTTTTGTTCTACAATAGTGGAGACGTGGGCATAATAAGAAATTATAGGGCCCGAATTAATTTTTCGGGACTACAAAATTTTAATTAAAGAAGAATTAGAGCACAATTAAAAGCGCAGTTTTTAATCTGAAAATCAACTGATACTGTGAGCTTCTGCTCGGAAATGGTTGCCAGTACCATAGAGTTGCAGCTATTCATGGTGTTGCAAAATCAGCAGTTTACAGAACCATCCATATAGTTGTCGATGTTAAGTAGACGCATATGTCCATGTTTTTGGACAAACGCCAGTTGCAAAGATTGTGCTTTTTTCAAAACTTCATCCCAGGAAGCCTGTTTTTATAATTTATTAACCTTTAAAATGAAAAGTTAAAGATTTCTTGAAATAGTCCTATTCCTTTAATAATTCACTTACTTTATGCTTAAGCCATCCTTTGGTAAAAATTGAAGCTATAGATATATACATATTATTAGGAAATCTATACACTACTAGAATTTATTGTACCTTCATGTTACATATTTTTTTTTTTAACTACCCTTTATATAGCAATGAAGTAAATTTTGTGTATACATTTTTACAATTAAGCCTGGTACTCTGTTCAACATTTCACGTGAAATGCTGTCAAAACGCATATGAAAAAAACTTGTGCGGAATATCTATGAAATAATGTTGATAGAGTTGTACTCTGTTCATTTTGTGAAAAAGTTCCGAAATGTTTCTGGCAACATTTTGTTACAACTGCGAAATCTTATATACCCTTCCGAATACCCTGCCGAATCTTATATACCCTTCACCATTGTGCGAGCAGAATACAGAGCAACTAGACAAAAACTAAATAAAACTGGTAACTATTTTTTTTTTTAAATAAGAGACAACCGGTTTTGAACTTCGCTTTTCATAAGGGCCCAGAATATATGTACTTTGGGTGTAGGATCAAGATTGTATATACCTTTTTACCTTCGGTGAAGGGTATAAAAAGAGTAATTTTCGGGAATTCAGGGTTCTAATCACTGCATTCGATACTATCGTATCGAAAAAACTATTGAATTTTTTTGCATACGATAGACACTGGCGTATCGAATGAAAACTCGATAAATGTAATGTCGAGTTACTCGATGTCGAATGCTATTATTTCAAATTCAATACATTTCATTCGATATCGAGTTTCAAGATACCAAAATAAATAATTTCGATGAATTTTGCTCGATATCGTATGCGTTGATTAGACTCCAGTATTTCTGTTATAACTCATACAAATTTCCGACATTTTAATATATAAGTCATATCCATAGGACGTATAGCAGCCCTAAAATTTAGGTTTTTATAAAAATTTTGATGTTTTTTAGCCCATTTTTTGAGTATTTTGCTCATAAATTACTCATTGTCTAACCGATTTGATAGTTTTATATACCGACGTGTTAAGGAAGAACTTTACCATTTACTTAAGTTATATTTATATATAAACATTTATATAAACTTGTAAATATATATTTTAACAAAGTTAATTATAAAAAAGAGTAATTTTTGTGGAATTTCGGTTATAACTCTGCCATTGTTTAACCGATTTGGCAGATTTATATACCGACGTGTTGAAGAAGAAATTTACCATTTACTTTAGTTATAAAGCTTGGACTCGGGGAGATCTATGGTTCCCGAAAGTTGGGTATTTAAAAAAAAAATTTAATTTTGGTCATAACTTTTTTGTATCTGAACCGATTTTCCCGAGTTTTTTATAAAATATGTTCTACTTTCCGATATTTTGATATATAAGTCATATCCGTAGGACATATGGCAGCCCTTAAATTTAAGTTTTTATAACATTTTAAATTTTTTTGTACGGGAGGTACCACATTTTGTAGGATGGTGTGTATTGGCAACCTAAATGTGTGTACCTAATTTGGAAACTTTGGCTCTTGCCGTTCTCAAGATATACAGAAATAAAAAAAATACAACAACAACAAGGGATTTTTGGAAAAATTTAGAGGTAGTCGTGGTTTTTTGCTCATATCTCCGTCATTTTTAGACCGATCTGGCTGAATTTCAATAGCAAGAAATGGTGGACTGTATGTAACATAAATGTAAAAAAACCTAGCCGCTATCATGTCTGGATTATCCGGAAAACACATATCAAACGTAAGACGGACAGACGGACATCGTTAAATCAACTTCTCTTCTTATATGGACCCAGAATATATATACTTTATGGGGTCTAAAATCAATATTGTGGAAATTACAAACGTTATGACAAACTTATATATACCCTTTTACACCTGTGGTGAAGGGTATAATAAGAAATAAAAAATTAACATAACACAACCGGTAAAAGTTTTTTATCCATATTTACTTTCTTTTTATACCCACACCACAATAGTGGAGAGGGTATTATGCATTTGTGCAGATGTGTGTAACGCCTTAAAATAGTGGTCCTAGACCCACTTTAAAGTATACTGATCTACTCAGAATCACTTTCTGAGTCGAACTAACGATGTAACCTTGTGCGCAAAGTACAGGTCGCAATTTTGGAGATAATTTGATAAAATTTGGGTCATAGGTTCTTTGTGGCAGAAGGACCAAGCCTGTTGAAAATGGGCCGAATCGTAGGACCACGAGGGAAGATAGGGGGAAATTTCTTCCTCTCAGAAACTATCAAACCGATTTTAATGAAATTTAAAACATAGATAGAACCATATCTATATGGACACAAAATGTATAAATTTTTAAAAAAATCGGACCACGAGGGTAGTTAGGGGCAATTTCTGCCTCTCAAACCGATTTTAATGAAATTTAAAACATAGATAGATCCATATCTATAGGGACACATTAGCTGTAGAGTTTTTAAAAAATAGGACCACAAGGGGAGGCAGGGGGCAATTTCTGCCTCTCACAAACTTTCAAACCGATTTTTATGAAGTTTATAAACATAGATAAATCCATATTTACATGGACACATAAGCATGATGTGTTTTTAAAAACTGTGGTGTAGGGTATCATATGGTAGGGCTTGACCGACTATACTTTCTTACTTGTTTTTTATTAAATTGTTTGTTAAAAAAAATAAATTTTAGTAAAATATGTACATGTGGGGTTTGTTTACATATGCAAAACAATGTCGCATACTTTACAGGAATAAAACCGTCAAATTGTACAAACTCGCAAGATAGGTAACATCGATACATGTCAAAATTTTCATGTGAAATAATAAATGTTGCTCAATATTTTTCACAAATTTGAACAGAGTACTAGGCTTAATAAGACACCAGCAGAATGTGTATAGATATCAGACTGGTCGCAATTTTTTTTTTTTTTAATTTAATTGTTTGCGCTGCTTAAAATATGAGGTTTGGTGTAAGAAATCATGATCTCATATTTCAGGTCAATCCGACGGTGCCTAGCCGTGCCGGGTGGGGCCCAAAGTTCCCCATATTATAAAAAGAAACATCTTTTCTATCAGATCTTTATAGTTATACTAGTTGAAAAGCCGAAAATCAAAAATATGGCTTTATTACGATCTTCCGCAGAGAAAGTACTTCAAGTGTGCCAAATTTCAGCTTCCTTTGTCATCAGATGGCTTCAGAAAGTTGCGGAAAGAATAGGACATACATGCAAACATCCTGACATACTAAGAAATTATATATTGTATAGATATATTAAGATAACGCTTTAGCTTATTGAAAAACTAAAAAAAACCGAAATTACGCAAAATCCCATACAAGATGCGACCAGTCTAATAGATATACTTAATGCATTTTATGTATTATTTATTTTTATAAGTTATTTGTATTAATTAATAAATGGTTTATATTTTTATATTTTTTACGATTTTTTTCCATTGCAACACCACAAAAAAATACATTTTGTATACAAACATTTTATTTTCAAGCATGTTAACGAAAATGTCAACGCATGTATGTATGTGTGTATGTATTCAAAAACACACAAAATTTGATACTTAAGTAAATCCCAGCAAAAACTCGGTAATAGGTTGGTATTACGGATCACGTTACCTGGTAATAAGTTAAACTCCTTACCCTCGTATTTCGTATTGAATACATACACACATACATACATGCGTTGACATTTTCGTTAACATGCTTGAAAATAAAATGTTTATATACAAAATGTAATTTTTTTGTGGTGTTGCAATGGAAAAAAATCGTAAAAAATAGAATCCATTCGACCTACACTCTGAAATTTTGAGGGAATGTTAAGAACATATTAACCTTTAAGAAAATATTTTTTTCAGATTTTTCGATTTGTTCGAAGATTGTGGAAAACAGAAATTAAGTAAAAAAAACAAATTTTAATAATAAAAAAAAAAATTAATTTATAAAAAATAATATTTTTTTAAAAAGAAGGTTCAAATACCTTTAAAATAAGGTATTGAACTTCAAAATCCATTCACTAGTTTTATAAAAACATAAGTTTAAATGTTGTCATGTCGGAAGATTTTTCCCGATTTTGACGATTTTCAAATGCAAATAACTTTTTAAAAAAAAATTTTTAATTTTTTTCCCGAAACACGTGTAAAATATTTTTTTATGTTTAATACGTCTGGCAAATTTAAAGAAAATCGGAAGAGGTGGTGTAAAAAAGTTGTTCGGTCTGACATGGAATGACTCATAAGCATGCGTGTTCCTTCATACTCATACCGGTCGATATACAAACTTATTACATGCTCATACTTATTGGTAGTCATACCTGCCTGTACTCGTGCTCGGTGGCGTATGAATAGATTATAAGTATTAAAAATATAACTTTTTGGCTTTCTCTGATGAGTACCTCAAATATAAAACTGTTTGCTATTAAATACTTAGATAAATGAATTCTAATAATATATTTTTTGCGCTTTTTATTTTCATAAATATTTGTGTTTTTTTAGTAAAAAGTACCATTTGGTGGGAAAAATACTCTTTTAAGCCTGGTACTCTGTTCAACATTTCACGTGAAATGCTGTCAAAATGCATATGAAAAAAACTTATGCGGAATATCTATGAAATAATGTTGATGAAGTTGTACTCTGTTTATTTTGTGAAAAAGTTCCGAAATGTTTCTGGCAACATTTTTTTTACAACTGCGAAATAATGCAAGCTGCCTTTATTTCACGTGGAATTTTAAGCAAAAGCTAAAAAAGTATGAACTTAATATTTAAAAAAGAAATAAAAAATTAAAATAACACAATCGGTAACAGTTTTTTATCCGTATATCCTTTTTTTTATTAAATTTTTTATTAAAAAAAAATAATTTTAGTAAAATACATGTGGCGTTTGTTTACATACACGAAACAATGAAGCATACTTTGAAGGAATAAAAACGTCAAATTGTACAAACTCGCAAGATTGGTAACATTGATAAATGCCAAAATTTTCGTGTGGAATAATCAATGTTGCTTAACATTTTTCACAAATTTGAACAGAGTACTAGGCTTTAGTTGAAGTTCAGTACCATTTCAAAATTTCAATTTTGCAACATTCGCGCAAAGACTTTGCAAAGAGAGCAACTAGCTTAGTGCAAAGTTAGATTTGCAAAGAATGTTGTGCAACAGAAACACTGATCACTTTGCCAAAAAATGCAATTTGATAAGTGCAAAGTGAAAAGTTGATAAGTTGTTTTGTGGAATAGGGCCCAGGGCTATAACTTTTTCACACTTTTTGCGAATATCAAAAACGGCATAGTATAGTCGTGTAGAACATTAAAAGTTATTAATAAATTATGTTATGAAAATTTGTTCGGATTGTTAAAAAAGTACACGCAGGGATCGGGTTGAAGTTTGAAACAACCATTTTTATTTCACGGAAATTTTAAAAAATAAACACCTGATATTTGTATATATTCCTTCACGTATCACTTAAATGCTATTTTGGAATTTATCCACTGCTTTAGATTTAAAAATTTTCCTACGGTTTACAATTTATCGCGGTTAAAAATTTCTTAGAAGGTTTTAGAAATTTGCTTCCCTGCGTGAGGTTTTTTTCGCAAAACGACGGGCGACAGGTGTTTTCATTACTAAAACATTCTTGGCCACTCCGTGGTACCACGTCAAAAATTTGGTGAAAGCCCTAATGTACACACATTAAAAATTATTTGAAATACTTATTTTATATTGTCTCGATTATATGAACTTTTCCATTTAGTGAACAGGCCCTGTCTGAATTAGTTCATATAAGCGAGCATCTACTGTATTTAATTTTTATTATTTTTTACTTAATAAGGGTGTGTGTGAAACGGTAGCAAAGTACTAATGGAAGTAAAATTTTGACACTATTGAGGTGAATAAAATTTCACTAGCCCTAGGGGCCATGGTATAAGGAATCCTTATACCATGCTAGGGGCTAGTATAAATTTTGACATTAGTGTAGATATTTTTGACAACCACAAAACTATTTTTTTTTCATCGAATTTGTTTAAACAAAATAAAAAATAATATGGAAGCAGGACCAGCATAAGCTTTAACAAAAATAAATAGGAGCACACATGGCATTGAAAATGCATTTTCTTTACAACTATTTATGCTATTTCCCTTCAAGGATTTGGTAAAAGTTTTCACCAAGATATTGCAGTAATGGAAAAGCGTTTTTAGCGCAATTGGGAACAGGCCATGGTGGGTAATTACTGATAAGATAACAGTTTTGTGGAAAATACGTTTCTTCAATTGGCACTTTTTGAAATTTTCGTTAATAATGAACCTAGAAACATAAAATTAAACATGCAATGGGCTAAGCGAATGAGAATCTATAAGGGCGTTCTTTTTGGTATTTTTTTCGTACTTTGACTGGTACTTCTTGAATTTACTATAAAACATAAAAATCAGCATGCAGGGTTTAGAGTGAATAAAAAACAAGAAGAAGAGGATTCATGATACTTTTTTCTCAATGGGTACTTTTTGAACTGTTTATACCCTTCACCACAGGTAGTAGAAAAGGGGTTTATATAAGTTTGTCATTCCGTTTGTAATTTCTACAATATTGATGCTAGACCCTACAAAGTATATAAATTCTGGGTCCTTATAAGTAGCGAAGTTGATTAAGTGATTTCCGTTTGTCTGTCTGTCCGTTGAAATGGGGTTTCCAAAGACCCCAGATATAATGGCGGCTAGGTTTGTTCTACATTTATGTCACATATGGTCCAGAATTGTTTGCTATTGAAATTCAGCCTGATCGGTCCACAAATGGCTGAGATATGAGCAAAAAAAACACGAATTTACAACATCCGAAAATGGGTGGTAGTGGAAAAGTGGGTGTGGTGCTTCCCATACAAAGACATTATAGGTTTTAGTATATCTGGAGAACCGCAAGAGACAAAGTTTCCAAATAAGGTACAGCATCTTGGTTATCAATTCACAACATCCGACAAAATGTGGGCACGATTGGACAAAGTTGAATTATTTATATTTTTAGAACGTTATTTATATAACTTTCTGAAATTTTCGGACCGTGCCATATACGATTTGAAATATCCGAATATAGCACTCTTTCTTGTTTTAAATTATGTATTAAACTTACAAAATAAAATAAAATGCACGGTCTTGAGTGGAAGATAACATATATCGACCCCTTTGCGCGAAATTATCGTATATGCCAATTTTTTGAAATTGAGTTTTTGATGCAATCTTGTTCTACATTCAAAGAGACATCACCTGACAAAATATTGTAGGCGAATTCCACTTCGATGCTCCAAAAATTGATTGTATATTTTCATTTTGATATTGCAAGCGAAAGCAGAGAGAAGTAGAAAAATGGCTGTCCTGTAAAATTTGGTTTTTGTAACATACGATAATGTCGCGCAAAGGGGTCGATATGTACATCTTTTATACTTTTTTTCTTCATCTGGTACTTTTTGAATTTCCCTTAATATCTCAATCGTTTTTCCGGGGATGGTCCGGCCTCAGCGCAAACCCGCAGTTTTATTGTCGTTTACCTGCCACAACTAAATATTTAATTTGGAAAAATCTTAACATCAGCTCACTAACTCACCGTAATGGCAACTTCTTGCTCATTTCGAAAGAGCGTGTAAGCCCCACCAAACAGTAAATTTAAATGAATGTAATGGTAATTTGTTAACGGTCTTACGATTTTCTTCGCTATAAATACTGCAATTTTGCTTATTGACGTAGCCATTTTACCAGAAAAGAGCTTCGTAAAATGGACGAAGTGCATTATGAACTTTGCGAACGGTTTTAGGGCGTTTTACATTACAGAACAGAACTTTCAACACAGTTTGACATTTTCAGCTGTCAAACCACAGTTATCTCATACAGCTAAATAGGCCGATATAAGTCGATATTTTTAATTTAAAAAGAAATTTTGTAAACAAATTCGGAGAAATTTTAATAGTGCATTTAATTCTTTTCATACACGCCGAAATTTAAAATTAATATTTTGAATTAGAAAATCTTAACCGTGTATACGTTTTTAACCTGTTTAAAAAGCTTAGTGCAATTTCTTTTGTCTTTTTTTGAATAAAATCCGTAGCTTTTTTTATTTCAAACTATGTTGTTATATATTATTTTTCAAAAAGTTATAAAGTAGTTGCTTTTTTGTACAAAATAATACTTAAATTCGAATACTTTTATTTCAAAAATTACTTTTACAGTAAATATTATCCGTCATTCTTAGGGCTATAAATGATAGCATTTTTGGTTTAAAATGTGTTTAAACCAACAAATCTATAAATCATTAAACATATAAACCATCTTTAATAGCATGAAATTGGGCGTTTAAACTACCAATACAGACAATATATGTAAGTTCCCTGCAAATAAAATTGGACCACATGATCCATTTTGATAAAATGGACTACTCCATGGACTACTCCGATGTAATACAAGCATGGACCATGTCATTGTTAAAAAGTGTTTGAATGAGACGACATGTCTTCGGTTTTTAACGACGTGCTTTCGTTTTCAAAACTAATCCCCTTGTGTATACCATGGAGTAGTTTTAAAACTACTCCTTAGTTGTCCAAAGGTGGGTTATATTGTCCTGCAATAGACCATTTTTTCCATACGTTTGGGTTACTTTTAGAGTAGTCCTGGAACCTTGTGGGCTACTCTTTACACGCGTGTTTGGACTGGTCCTATTATTTGCAGGGTTAGACAAGATGTACATATGTAGTGCTGCCGCATGTTATTTTTTAACAACATACAAATTCAAGTTTAGTTCAACTAAACCAGCGTTTAAACCAACAGTGATTTATTAGCCATTAGAGTACTTTACGAACTAGTTTTTTTACTACTTCAAATTTTTATGATCTAATTAATGTAATGCAGTTTGTAATAGCGTAATCTAACTCGGCAACCAAAAAAGTAAGTCATTATATGTCAAGACTTTATTTTGGTCAAGTTTAATTTTTTGCTGGGTTATTAAAAACAAGTTAAAGTGATATATCCGATTGTGCCGAATCTATGATACCTTCCGCCTATATGGGACCTATGGTAAATTATGGTCCGTTTTTCACGAATTTGACGAAATAATTTATTACAATAGCATTATTCGTTACGATTTTGAGCGTACTAAAGTGATTTATATGGGGCATATGGTAAATTATGGACTGGTCTTCACGAAGTTTTCCGATATGATTTCTAGTCATATAGAACGAATTGATGCAACATCTTTTATTAATTCGTCCATTTTGCCACCATTTATCATTAAGTTAGTTTTTGTAACCAAATTATCAACTTTTTAGGGTGGTGGTTCCATATTTAAATGAATAACTCTTATCGATCTTCAAGAAATTTGACACCAACGTTGTTCTTTTCTTTTGAGATTTTCGAAAGTGAGTGCGTTTTCAACAGACGGACAGACAGACGTACATGGCTAAATCAATTAAGAATTACTCAAGGACCCAGAATATACATATAAATATATACTTTATGGGGTCTAAGAGAAATAATAAAAAATTTTCACACGGAATGACAAACTTAAGGGTCGATTACAGATAGCAACACAACTTAATTTGAGCTGCTTGCAACACTGCTCATGTTAAGCTATAAACATTTTGTTTACATTGCAGCCACACGATCAAGATTTTCTTGATAGTCTTTAACATATGCTGTTTGTCAAAATATGCAAAAATTGGCAGCTGTGACGTAGGCTGCACGCAAGTTGAAAGCAATTTACTTTCGAGATGTCATAAAAAAAAATTTATAAACCTACGTTTCCACATGCAAGTAATTACTTGCAAGTAGTGTATACGTATTATCAACGAAAAATCGAGGAAGCATCCGATTGGCTGAAGGTACAAAAATTGTGTGAATGTTAGTGAAAAAGTGTAAGTGTATAGAGCTTTTCGAACTTGTACTTGCATGTGGAAACGGGGGGTAAAGACAAACATGTAATCAGCTGTTAAATTACCAAGCAAATGGAAAGGATAAATTGAAAGCCATCTCGTGGTAAATTTAAAAAGTCTGAGTGTTGTGTTAGTAAAAAAGTGAGAGTGCATTGCAAATTGAAAGGCATAACTTCCCTGCAAATAAAATTGGACCACCTGATGCATTTTGATAAAATGGACTAGTCCGATGTAATGCAAGCATGGACCATGTCATTGTTAAAAAGTGTTTGTAGTAAGACGACATGTCTTCGTTTTTTAACGACATGCTTTCGTTTTTAAACGACTTTAAAACTAGTCCTCTTGTGTATACCATGGAGTAGTTTTAAAACTATTCCTTAGTAGTCCAAAGGTGGGTTATATATTCCTACCCTAGGACATCGTAATGTTAAATAGACCATGTTTTTTCCATACGTTTGGGTTACTTTTGGACTAGAGCTTGTGGGCTACTCTTTACACGCGTGTTTGGACTGGTCCTATTATTTGCAGGGTTGATCGTGTGGCTGCTATGTTATTTTATATTTCAACATTAGTGGCGTTGCCGGATTTTGTTGCTGGCAACTTAACTTCAGTTCAGACGCCATCCGTAATCTCCCCATTAGTACACCGTCTTCACAACTAGTTGTGGCGAAGGGTAAAATAATTTAAAAGGCAATGTTATTTTTTTTTTATTTAAATGCAAACAACTTTTTTATGTTTTCTTAGATAATATTCTCAAGTTCACTAGAATTAAATTATTAAATTAAATTTAATCTGGATTGAAAAAATGTATTTATTGAAACACAATTTTTGTTAAAGATAAAAACAATTAGCAAATATCTCTTAGAAATTATACTTTATGTTTACATTTATGGTTATGATATAAATATAGCATTTTATACTATTATTATCTATTGCAAAAATACTGCTTTACTCCACTGCACATACATAAATCTGCACAAAAGTTTTGATTTGAACCGTTTTCTTTTGGCGATCAACATGAGTTCTGTAAAATTCTACGCAATCGTATACATCGTCAAATAACTTTAAAAAAAAACAAGATATGTACCCTTTTACGAAGAAAAAAACTGACTGTTCGTATATGTTTTAGTTCACTTCGAATGCAGCATTTCTTAAATGTAGTACCCGGGATATGAATCTAGCAACATACGCTGGTAAGGAAAATGGTGAAGATATTTATCTATTGTTGAAAAGGAAAATATCGTATGTGTATTGTGCAATTGATTAAAGGAACTTTTTTTAAAAAGAATTTGATAATATGTTGTTTGGGTTGGAGCTGTAGGTGTTAACTTCGAATTTGCCACTACTTCAACCCGAAGACCTATTATACCCTTCTTTTGATTTCCTGGCAATCCTTTTGATGATAATGACATAAGTTTTGCGTTTTTGTTTTAACTTTTTGCCTTTTTCATTAATGACAATTATAGTATAGAACATGGATTTATATGTGAGGATAGGGTTTAACCAAAATATTGTTGCAAAAAGAAAACAAATATTTTGCTAAACATAAAAAAAATTAATTAGTTAACTGATTACATATTCAGTATAACCAATTTTACTTAATACATTAAAATTAATGATTAAAATTCACCCTTAGAAATAGTAGAAATTAGTTATTAAATTTGTTTTCCTCTCTTATACATTAAAAATTAGTACTATAATAATGTTCTTCAGTGAATTTTAAGAAAGAAAAAAATCACATAACGCTTACAAATATTGACTTATGTATATAAATATGAATTTTAGAATTATTTTTAAAAATTACTTAAGTCAATAATATTTACATTGATTTCTCTCAATATTTGTTGCTCTTTCTAATGTACATTACTTGATCGTAATTAGATACGACTCCACATGTTCTGCTTAAAGAAGAGGTCTTAAAAGTGAGCACTGGCAATTGACCGTTAACTATGCGCAGTGTCAAAACGACCTCGCCAACCAGGGCTGCCCGATTTAAGGTTCTTGCTACAATCTTTATAAAATTCATCCTGAAAATATAACTCTATCAATTAAATGCCTATAAATTAAAAAGATGATAAACTTACGATATTCCACTTGTCAATAATTGATAAATATCATCACGTTATTCCTTACCAACGCTTGTTGTTAGATCCATATCCCGGCTACTACATTTAAGAAATGCTGCATTTCAAGTGAACTAAAATTTGTACGAACAGTTAGTTTTTTCTTCGTAAAAGGTTCATATCTTGTTTTTTTATAAAGTTATTTGACGATGTATACGATTGCGTTGAATTTTACTGAATTCATGTTAATCGCCAAAAGAAGACGGTTGTTTTCTTTTGTTCGACCGCGTAGAATTTTGATGAATTCATGTTGATCGCCAAAAGAAAAATGTTAAAATCTAAACTGCTGTACAGACTTATATACAGTGAAGTTGAAGGCAAGCAGCAGTGCTTTTGCAATAGATAATTATATTATAAAAATGTTATCTTTATATCATAATCATAAATGTTAACTTTAATCATAATTTCAAAAGTTATTTGCTTATTGCTCTTAACATTACTTTAACTCAACTTTTTATACCCACACCACAATAGTGGAGAGGGTATTATGTAGGGTATTCATTTAATCGACCTTTTGCTTTAATCGGTTAATCGCTCGATTAATTAGCCGAGGTTTTGGTTTAACCGGTTAATAATCGGTTAATTTAGTTTTTGATTGGTTAACCGATTAATTAAGTTTTTTTTTATAAATTAAGTAATTTCAATATATAAAAATGCATTAATTGCTTATTATTTGGAGTTTATAAGTAAAAAAAAAAACAATAAAATACCAAACATAACAATTCCTGAACTAAAACAAGCAAGCAAAAAAAAAAACAATTCATAAATATGTAATATGCATTTTCCAATTAATGCACAAGGTGTGGTATCAAGTCATATCGTCATAATATCCTAAATAAAATTTAAAATTTTTTAAAGTTAATATTTCAAACAAAATGAAAATTGTAATGCTGTGTTCATTGATTCATCACAACTGTATATTTTAATTCAAAATATAAGCAGTAGCTTACAGCAGTCATATCGTTGGCTTAATATGCAAACCTGCTAACTCACTTTCAGCACATTTTACAGGAGAGAAAAAAAACTTTTTTTTTCCTATTTGAAGCTTGATAGAAAATTAAAATAACAGTCAATTTTACACACTTCAAGACCTAAATAGAAGAAAAACTACATGCTGGTCGACGAGGCGTATCTTTCTCTACCACACGGCATCAAAATCTCAATTTGCAAAAAAAGTGGATTTAGAAGGTTTTCATATTAATCCGACGATATATATTTCCTGTAATTATTTATGACTACCTTGTGATACCCCCAAATATTTACATATTTATACAAAAATAAACTGAGATAATTTTATTAGTTATTTCAATAGTTAAAGGAGATCTTATAAAATAATCTTTAAAAAGTTATTTATTTTAAATGTTTAGGATTGAAGCGACTCTTTTCTTTCGTTTTACAAAATTTGACTTGGAAAATATTATTTCACTTATCGTAGATGAATGTCTAATTTCTCAGTCCTTTTCCAGGATTTCTCTAAACATATAAAATACTCTATTGTGCCATTAAAGTTGTTTTAAATTTTTAACACTTCTAATTGTTTCGGTTAATTCTGTTAAAAGACTGATATGAGAAGAAACAAAAACTAAACAGATCCCAAAAAAGTTCGTAAAACAAAAAAAGGTGTTGGCAATCAAATATTTAACCCATTTTTCGCCACATTCATGTTGATCGATGATGAAGATAAAAAAAACATTGAAAAATATTGTAATTTTAGTCATCGGTCGGCGGAAAATAGGTTAATATGAAGATAACTGAACACCTTCTTTGTTTGTATTAAAAAATATTTTCTCAAGAAATATATTTTGTATATGAGACGAAACAAATAATTAAAAACACAAACAAAATATGTTATAATACTACAAAATATTGAAAATTTTGTTACTTCGGTTAATCGGTTAATCGACTGAAATTAACCGGTTTAATCGTTAATCGAAAAAAGCCAATTTGAAATTTACCGATCAGTTAATCGGGTAGTAACCGAAAGAATACCCTAGTATTATGCATTTGTGCTGATGTGTATAACGCCTTAAAATAGTGGTCCTAGACCCGCCTTAAAGTATACCGATCTACTCAGAATCATTTTCTGAGTCGAACTAACGATGTCCGTCCGGCTGGCTGGCTGGCTGGCTGGCAGGCTGGCTGGCTGGCTGGCTGGCTGTCCATGTAACCTTGTGCGCAAAGTACAGGTCGCAATTTTGGAGATAATTTGATAAAATTTGGGCCATAGTTCTTATTGGCACAAGGACCAAGCCTATTGAAAATGGGCCGAATCGTAGGACCACGAGGGAAGATAGGGGGAACTTCTTCCTCTCAGAAACTATCAAACCGGTTTTAATGAAATTTAAAACATAGATAGAACCATATCTATATTTGGCACAAAATGTATAAATATTTAAAAAAAATCGGACCACGAGGGGAGATAGGGGCAATTTCTGCCTCTCAACCCGACTTTAATGAAATTTTTAACATAGATAGATCCATATCTATAGGGACACATTAGCTATACAGTTTTTAAAAAATAGGACCACAAGGGGAGGCAGGGGGCAATTTCTGCCTCTCACAAACTTTCAAACCGATTTTCATGAAGTAAATCCTTATTTACATGGACACATAAGCATGATGTGTTTTTAAATACTGTGGTGTAGGGTATCATATGGTCGGGCTTGACCGACTATACTTTCTTACTTGTTGATAATAAAATAATTTGGAATCTAGATTTAAACTAAATTTGATTCCAGTGTTCATGAGAATAATTATAATCTAAAATTAAGAAATCATTAAAAACTTTCTTGCATAATATCATATAATTGCATAATAACTTTATCTTACAACTTTTTTAGCTATCATGTTAAAATAAAAATTAGTTTTATCAAATCTAAATTTTCTAGCACCATAAAATTTAATTATTCTCTCTAGAGCTACATATAAAAGATATTTGTATGAAATTTTTACACAATATGAAGAAACTATATGGCGATTAAGTCCACATTATTACCTAGTAGGCGTTCCTATGTTCCACTGGAAATTGAAGAATTAAATACGTTATCTCAAAAATCAGGTTTTTTATGAAATCCGGCATTGATTTGTACGTGTAGATTTTTTCCATATTTTAGCATAAAAAGCATTTATGCAGCATTTTTTTAATTTATAATGCATATTACTCCTTTTTTAAGCATATTTTGATACTTGTTTCTGGTTTCTGTTTTAAATACATATATGATATGATATGTTACAAAAAACAACTTGCGATGAAAGGTAAATCTTACTTTAAACAGTCAAATTGTATGCATAAGGAAATATTCGGCAAAAAACAATTATATCCGTTTGTGTTGATGTCTGCTACAAATAGAAATAATGGTTCTAGAACCTTCTTTTAGTATACCGATCGAATCAATTTTTCAATTTCTTGTTGTCTGTCAATGTAAACCTTGTGCGCATAGTGCAGTTTGCTATTTTCTAAATACTTTGATCAAATTTGGTACGTACTAATGGTGAGAATTGGTCTATAATTTCGCGTAGCCCCCATACAGAGATATTTAAGGAATAGAGTCTTTATGCTATCTAATTATGTTCGTATTTAATTAAATTTGACCAAAAAAATTGTTTCCGCAAACTATTATATCAGTCTCTACTTGACTAATGCGCCGATACAAAAATCACTCCCATCAATAATACAGAATTTAGCGAATGTTCCGAATACCACTTAAATACTAAATAAATGTCTGGCATATGTCGATGTTTATACATATCTAGATAATTTCTGCACAAGTAAATCCTATATAAATCTTATCCTCGTTATATAATTTTGCTGTGGATCCGTGACTGAAAACGTGTTCCAAATATGCTGAGGATCCGTGACTGAAAATGTGTTCCAAATAGGGTTTCCTATTCAAGATTTACTGTGGTGTACGGACTGGCTGTACCGACTTGTTATTAATTTTCTTTTTCCTTGGTTATTAAATATTATTTATTATTTAATCAGTGTTTTGATTTCAATAAGCAATTTTTGTTTCTTTTGAGGCATATTTTTTTTGCGATTTTTAAGGCATATTTTCCAGTTTTTTCTGCATATTTAATGCGCATATAACACTTTTTAGTATGTAGTTTCGGCTTTCCTGATTATCGTTAATGTATCCTTAAAGTCTTTTTTTTTTAAAGATATTTGTTAATTATTATCTTTTAAAACATTTTTTCATGGTTAAATGTTTAGAGAGTCTGTAAACTGGAAACCTTGATGCAAGTGTACTCAAGAATTTTATGTAAAATTAACAAATCATTAAATACGTGTTTTTATCCAAATAATAAAAAAAACAATTTTATCTAACAACTTTATTTAGCTACGTGTACCATGTGTATAATCAAAATATACATGAGGGGAACCATAAATATCGAATTAGAATGGGGTAGCCAGATTTTAAATTCGGAAAAACAGTACATTGAATACAAAAAAACAGTACAATCAAAAAAATTTTTTTTGACGAAAACATAACCATTTGTTTTAATAAGTAACCCCCAATTTCACCAAGTTCAGCTATAATTAACTATCAGTTCAAGCTGTCAAAACATATTGTAAGCTGGAGGTTACAGTAATAGTTAGTTTTAACTGAACTTGGTGAAATTGAGGTAAATATTTAAACTTTTGATTGAATATGCAACAACAATTATATAAAGAAATCAACTTAAAATGTGTAACGTCAAAGGAATTATTTCCATTTTATGGCATATCATAAATACATGAAATTACTCCATTTGCGTTAAGAAAGCAAACACCACAAACGAAGCATTCGGCCAGGAAAACCATAACATTGCTGTAAGCCATATAAGAAAGGAGAAAAGAAGAAAGGAGAAAAGACTTACTTAGAAAATTAAACCTGAACTCGGTGAAATGGGCCATTAATCTATAGAATCCAAAAAAAAATTTTGGTTTATTTTTATTTCACAAAATCTGAAAATATTTAAAATCCAGTGCAATTGAAAACGATGAATATTTTCAATAAAATTTTTGTAAAAATTAACTTATCTTTTTCTTATTTCAGTAGTTAAGGTAAAGAAAAGTGGTCCTCAAAGGTATTAGGTATTTTTATAAATTTTTAACACGGAGAACTTTTCAAATTTGTTTGTTTTCAATTTCACGTGATTTTGATTTCCAGAACATGCCCCAAAATTAAAAAAGTTCAAAAATTAACAATAATTGTGTTGGAATAAGTATTTTTTTAGTACTTAAAAAAAAAAAATTAGATTTTATTTTTGTCTTTCTCAGGTGTGGAAAGGGAAAGACTATTGGAAGAGGTAGCCATAAAATCATAACAACATGAAAATATACCACTGCTACGAGCCACCCATTATAATTTAGATTTCTACTGTGTATTTATGAGAAAACAATGACCACATCGTAAAAACTCTTATTATTTTAGAACTTTTTTTTAACACAACATAATTTTTGTAAGCCAGTACTGTTAAATATAGACTGAGCAAAAAAAACCGTACAAAAATCTGTACAAAGTGTAAAAAACAGTACATTTGCGTACTGTTTTAGGAGTTGTGCATAAAACAGTACAATTGCAAAAAATCAGTACATGTACTGCTTAAAACAGTATGTATGGCAACCCTTAATTAGAATGAAGGCATCAACAATATATTTTTCCGTTTTAAATTTTTTTTAATGAATTTTGGAATTTGTTTTTGCATATTTAAGGATAAAAACCATTTTTGCAACATTTTTTTAAAATTATAGCACATATTTCACCTTTTTGAAGCATCTTTTGTATTTGTTTTTGGATTCTGTTGTAAATATATGATATGATACCATACGTGCTGCTTTATTTTCGTCATATAATGCATTTTACTTTCAATCTCATAGCTTTAATCAAAGGTAAACGTTATTTCAAAATGTCAAATTTTATGTATAAAAAAGAATTCAGGAAAAAGCAATTGTATCCTTTTGCGCTGATTTGAGTTACACATAGAAATAATAGTTCTAGAACAATATTTAAGTATACCGATCAAATCAGAATTACTTTCTGAATGGATCTGACAATGAGGGTCTGTCAGACTATATGGTTGTTTGTCCATGTAAACCTTGCACGCTGTTGTATGCGTGCTATTTTGTTGATAATTTGATAAAATTTGGTACATAAGTTTTAATTGACCAGAGGACCAAGCCTATGTTAGAGGTGAAAATTGGTTTATAATTTCACATAGCCCCATACAAACTTCTTTCAGGAATAGAGTCTTTGACCCATCTAATTATGCTCGTATTTAATTTTAAATGTTAATATTTATATACAACTAGCGGGCCGGTTGCCTGCTTCACACGGCAAAACAAAACAAAATAAGAAAAGAAACACACTTGTTTTTAATAAAGTTGGTTTTCCTGCGGCAAAAAGACACTCACTTCACATACGCACCGCACACACATGCGTTATCGGATTTCAACCAAACTTCATATAAACCATATATGGGCCACTGCCTACGTAGTGTATAAGTTTGGTTGAAATCGCACGACGCGTTTATGAGTAGTTCGGCGACGTACATATACGGACTAGCTGACCCGGTCTACGTTGCTGGCCCTAAGTAAACATTAGTTTTGTATTACCACACGATTTAAATAGAGCATTTAACGAAATTAACGGCCTTTAAAATAAAAATCCATGGAATACCTATCATAATTTTTTTTTAAAAAATAACTTATATATGGTGTGGATATGGGCTCAATCAAAAAAGAATAAGTTGGACCATGGTGATAATTTTAAAGAAAAAATCGTCCATATCGGTCAAGCCGTTCTCAAATCATGCTCTTAATAGAAAAAGTGGGCGTAAAAGTAGGCGTGGTAATTTTTTCTTTCGATGAAAACGTAAAATAAATTAAAACGAACAGTTAAAAGAAAAATTAGTCAAATCGATGGAGCAGTTTTTTGATTTTAGGTAAATCGAAAAAAGTGGTCGTAAAAGTGGGCGGGGCAAAAGTTTCTTTCCGTAAAAACCTAAGTTAAACCATGGCGATCATTTTGAAGAAAAAATCGTCCAAATCGGTCAAGTCGTTCTCCAGTTATGCGCTTAATAGAAAAAGTGGGCGTAAAAGTAGGCGTGGTAAATTTTTCTATCGATGAAAACTTAAAATGGATTAATACGAACATTTGAAAGATAAATTAGTCAAATCAAAATCGTCCAAATCGGTCAAGTCGTTCTCCAGTTATGCGCTTAATAGAAAAGTGGGCGTAAAAGTAGGCGTGGTAAATTTTTCTATCGATGAAAACTTAAAATGGATTAATACGAACATTTGAAAGATAAATTAGTCAAATCGATGGAGCAGTTTTTTGATTTTAGGTAAATCGAAAAAAGTGGGCGTAAAAGTGGGCGGGGCAAAATTTTCTTTCCGTAAAACCCTAAGGTGGACCATGGCGATCATTTTAAAGAAAAAATCGTCCAAATCGGTCAAGCCGTTCTCAATTTATGCGCTTAATAGAAAAAGTGGGCGTAAAAGTAGGCGTGGTAAATTTTTCTATCGATGAAAACTTAAAATGGATTAATTCGAAGATTTGAAAGAAAAATTAGTCAACTCGATGGGGCCGTTTTCTGATTTTAGGTAAATCGAAAAAAGTGGGCGTAAAAGTGGGCGGGGCAAAAGTATCCTATGTCCGTCTCCTGGCTCTAAGCTACCTCCCTACCAATTTTCAGCCAAATCTGTTCTGCCGTTCTTGAGTTATAAGTGGTGTAACTAACACGACTTTCTTTTATATATATAGATATAGATTTAGCAAATGTACCTTAAATTATGTGGATATTGATAACTAGATACATAATATTCTGCACAAGTAACTCTTATGTGAAAATAAGAATCAAAATATAATTTTGCTCTGATGGATCCGTGACTGCTTTACCTTCGTTTTTCCTTGTTTATGAAATAATATTAAATTTGTGATTTAATAAGTGTTTTTTTTTAAACCAATTTTTGCTTATTGTAGGGCATATTTTTTTTGACAATTTTTAAGTTTTCCCTGCATAAATGGATGAAGTTGTTTTTCGATCTTTTTATTAATATAAACAACAAATAAATCGTCAAGCTCGAGGTCCTGAGCTTGGGTTTCTCTGATGATCATAAATGTGTGCTTAAAGTCTAATTTGTAAAAAGTATTTGTTAATTGTTATCATTTAAAACATTTTTTTTATATATTTCTTCTTTATTAATATTTGAGCTTAAGGTCACTTCTATTTTAAATATTTGGTATATTTTTATTATCGATATTTCGATTTCCTTTGGAAATCTTCTTCAGGATATATTTTAATTAATTTTAATTAAAAAAAATTATGTTTGACAATTGAAGCACAGCCGCGAATAACGTTTTAAGTTACAAAATAATAATATTTCAGGAGAGCAAAAAAACATTTTTTGACAGGCAGCATTATTTGTTTTAAAATTTTTTTTTTCTATTATAAAAAATAATGATAATAAAAAATGTTATGCAAAAGGCTTTTAAAACATTATTCCGCACTGCAAAACCATTTCGGTTTCATTATTTTGTTGGTAACTTGCAATGTTCTTCCACTGGCTGAGACTTTGTATGCCATTTTGAAGGCGTTAAGGTGCATAGTTTTGGTTGATATGATGTTTAAACTGTGTAAGGAAGTAAGGTTAACGGTTATCTGCTAAAAAACAGATTTTGCAAAATGTGGCGTTTACAACGTTATTCGCGGCTGGGCTTCAATTAATAAAAATTAAAAATTAAAATTAAATTTAAAAATTTTTTCAACATTCAACAATAACATTTCATAAAATCAAAATATTAAAAAATTAAAAAGAGGAAACAAAAAACAATTTTAAAATATTTCCCTTTTTCGTCAAAAAATTTTTAACAAATCTAACTTAAGCCATCTAAACTTTATTTTAGAAAACAACCATAGATCTAAACCTATTTCCCTTTTCGTCAACCTATTAATTCTTATTCAATAAATATCTATAAATCATTATAAATAAAATTTTATTGGGTACTTTAATTCCTTAATTTTATCTAGAAATTAACAAATCAAGAAAAACTTTAAATGAAAAAACAATTTTATCTAACATTTAGCTAAGTGGACCATGTTTATAATCAAAATGATTTATATACATCTAAAAAGCGTTTTATGCTCATTTAATATTCAGTGCAAATTTAAAAATATTCTTTAATATATTGCTAAAAATATGATATATAAACCAAAAATGGAATATTAAAAAAAAATCAGCAATTTATGAATGAACTAAACTCGGCGCTGCTAAGGATTTTCCAAATCATAACTTGACCCCAGCGCTATCTCCCGGGTCAAAATTTTATCAGGAAGCTTATTTTTGTTTAATAAATATATTTTGTCGATTTCAGCCAAATCGTACCATAAATAAAAAAATCGAGAATAAACTTAAGAGAAACCTCCCCGACTAAAATAATTTAATTAAGTTTTAGGAGCAGATTCACTTCACAAACGTGTTTATATACATATATAGAAATAAATTATATTTGGTCAACTTTGTCAGAACATTTGTCTAAATGTACAGGCAAATTCTTGAAGAGTGTACCACACGCCGCCTATTTTCTATTAAATCAGGGTTAAAAATTATGAAGTGTACAAAAATGTGGTTCCTAACGGTGCTACCGCAAATTAGATTTAAGTGTGGTCGAGAGCAGACAAACAACATATTGGCCTACTGATCAGCAGAATTTGGAGGTGTTAAAAGCATCCCCACAGAAATGATTCATGTTGAAGCTTCCTTAGAATTATCTTCAGATCACACACCTACTATAGTTAAAATAATAAATCCCAATAGAATTGTATCTCCATCCAGGTTATTCAGCGCGCTACATCGCGATGTCAGCCACACAAAAAATTGGCTAAAATATAAAAAATATCTCGGTACCCATTACACAGAAAATATTCCGCTTAGTACACCGGAGGATGTAGATCTCTCTATTGTTAATTTTGCCAGTTATCTGAAACTATCTGTTCAACATTCCAGCATAACACTCCAAAAAATTAAAAATAAAAAAATATATTTTACAGATGTAGAGCGTCTCTTGTTTGGTAAAAGGAGAGCTCGACGAGAGTGGGAATTGCACAGATCGCCTCAACTGAAGAATTTATTAACAGAGTGTACAAAAAGGCTAGAAAGTTACTGCAGTTTAAGAAAACGGCTTCCCTAGAAAAATATCTTAAGGAACTTTATTTGTGTTCCCATGTCAACAATTTACTGCTAGATTTAGCAGACTGAGTTGGGAAATTGCATATTTTTTTTTTTAATATGCTAACTGCTTTTTAGCATATTTCCTTGTCCGAAAGCAGTTTTCTTAGCATATTTTTACTTTTTAGATAAGCAGAATTGTTTAGCAAATTTTGTTTCAAACAGACTTACTTACATATTTTCAAATAATTTCCCATTCAAATTATTACTGCTTCTTCGATTTTTGCATTATTAATATAATACTTTTTTTAAACAAAATTTTTAATAAAAATTTTAATAAAAAAATTAATTTTTTTCCATAAAAAAATTATGTTTCTAAAACGATTGCGCATATTTGTAGAACTTTTCTTAAAGGAAATTTTATTGCTGAATTTTCGAAATTTTTGTATAGGGACCACCCTAATGATTAAAGATGGGGACTAGGTATGTTCTGAAAAAATGCTCGGGTAGCGAAATTATTGGGGGTCTGTCATATATTTGACTCGTCTAGGGGCACTATGGGGCTAGTTAGGGCGGTGGCGAGTAATTTTATAAAAAATAATATTTAGTATTAGAGCCCCCTTAAGGAGCACAGATAGGGGGTTAGTATGTTAATGAAAAATATAGGGGGGGGGGATATTAGTGGGAGCCAGTCTTACATTTTACCCCTCTAGGATCGACTCAGGGACAGTTGTGAAGCTTTTTTTTGGCTTTTGTATCGTTTTCCCCTAGCTTTATCCCCGATGAGGAGCCATTTATCCCCCTAATTGTTTTTAAGAAACTTCACAAAATTGGACGTTCTTACTTATCGAAATCAAAAAGTTGTGCACTATTCCATCCCTATTATTTATACATATCGAGTCATTACCGCAAAAAAAGCTTAAGTGACAAAAACAAAATTTTACAGGAGAAGGTTTTTTTTATTTTATTTCATAAAAATTTTGTATGAATATTGTCGCTTGAGATAAAATTGTTTTTGCTATAACATCGTAACGGTTCCTTATGTGACCATGACATTTTAGAAGATAATGCAAGAGTTGCCAATAAAGTCGTTAATAAAAAAAAAAACTAAAATGGAAAATGGTGTTACTTTAGCTTTTTTGGCGGTTATGGCTCGATATGTATATGTTTAGAATCATAAGAATCATTTGTATTTTCAATTTGAAATTCATTTCGAAATTTTAACGAATTTGTATTCAAAATAATACCCTTGAGGTATTAAATTAACCAAATTTAGTTAAATAAACGGATTAAGTATTTAAATTAACTTCCTTTAAGGATGATAATACAATATATTTTAATGTGTTGTTTCCAAAACGTTGTGTTACTACTGGTTTACTACTATTTTGGCAAAATTGTTGTGTATATAACAGACTTTTTCCATTTCTTTTTACAAAATTTTGTTCTTATACACAGATATCAATTACAAAATTATATATTATTATATTAAGAAAACTATTGTGTTGATTTGAAGAAAATTTGTGTACAGAGTTGAATAAATTTAGATTATATTTGAGGGAAAATTTAGTTGATTTAACAACTTTTTTAGTTAATTTTTAAGTTAATATTACCGACGATATTTGGTTCAGTGCACGTTCTTGGACATAGAAAAAGTTCTTTCTACGTCTACAGATGTTAAGGAAGCATACGTAATATCATTAGTATTTGCTCTGAAGTATGTTTTATACGACTGGACTCACAATTCCGCTTGCCTCCCAAAATATCCCCAATATCTTTTAATAGCGAAAATCCTTCCCTTTGTCTTCTATATCCCCAGGAACACTTGGGAAACCAATGAAAGATTTTTTGTTTCCAATTTCCTTACAACTTCGTGTAATGGGGGATTCACGAGGTAGTCGTAAAGTTTTAAAGTCATATGATTTAAAATAATTGCAAGAAATATATATGACTTCTGTGGTAACTGCTTAAAATTTTGATATTTACTGTACAGTTATGACGAATCAATGAACACAGCATTAACTGTGACTGAGTGAATGAGTGACTGAGGAATTGGATCGTTAGAATACAGCTTAATACTAAAAACTAAAACACCTAAAAAAATGTAAGCAGCAATACAAAAAGCACGTTACAGTACCGCTAAGACAGAGTAAAATAAAAATCAAGTAAGAAAGTATAGACGGTCAAGCCCGCCGTATGATACCCAACACCATAGATTAAAATCAAATTTTCGAGAGTGTATGACTATATGAATAGGTTTCTATCTATGTTTTAAATTTCATTGAAATCGGTTTGATAGTTTCTGAGAGGAAGAAATTTCCCCCTATCTTCCCTCGTGGTCCTACGATTTTTAGGCTATCAATAGGCTTGGTCCTTGTGCCAAGAAGAACCTAGGGCCCAAATTTCATCAAATTATCTCCAAAATTGCGACCTGTACTTTGCGCACAAGGTTACATGGACAGCCAGCCAGCCAGCCTGCCAGCCGGACGGACATCGTTAGTTCGACTCAGAAAGTGATTCTAAGACGATCGGTATACTTTAAGGTGGGTCTAGGACCAATATTTTAAGGCGTTACACATATCAGCACAAATGCATAATACCCTCTCCACTATTGTGGTGTGGGTATAAAAATAACAAAATTGTGTAAAATTGTATTTAGTAGTTTTAAAAATAAAATAAAATTTAAAATTTAATTACGCGAAATTAATTAAAACAAGATAAAAAAAAAGGAAAATGTGAAAAATGACAAAAAGTATAGTTCCTGAATTGACGTTATTTTTTGTGATATATAGGGGATTCCGTTCCATAAACTGATTGCGTGAATAAAGAAATTGTATTTAGAAATCCGTGTTCGATGACCAAATGCTAGAAGTCTCTTACCTCTGTCAAGTGTTGAAAAGTTTAAACGTGTCTAGAGATGCTCAGGCTGATGTGTGTATATAATTTTGTGAAACAGTAAAATACGCACCCTTAAGTAATCATCAAAAGTGATTCCGTAAAGCAAGGTAACGTAGGAGGAAATATGGTCATATATCCTTAAACCATAGACGTACCGAACAATGTTATTAAACGCCACATTAAGTTTCCTTTTACTACCGCTGTCACAGCTGGCAAATAATTCACAGCCATACAATAAGATGGGTATCAAGTATGATTTAGCAATGAGTATTCTTATTTTAATTGGAGTACAATACTGGGTTTGCCACAGATTCCTTAACATTGAAAACGTTCGACCACATGCAAAATTAACGTGGTCAGACCAAGTGAGGGTGTTGTTAAAGTATATACCAAGATTTTTCGCAGAGTTTACTATTTTAATGGACTGGTTATTTAAAGTTTAAATTAGAACCTATGTACCAAATTTTATTAAATTATCTTTAAAATTGCGTCCTGTACTTTGCGCACAAAGTTAGAAAGTGATTCTGAGTCGATCAGTATACTTTAGGACCAATATTCTAAGGTGTTACACACATCAGCATAAATGTATAATACCCTCTCCACTTTTGTGGTGTCGATATAATAACAAAGGGTTGACTTATTTAATATTTATAAAATAAAAATGTTGCACATCAAAAAGAAAATAAAGATTTTTGCAAAAAATTTTCAAATAAATTTTTTTTCGCATAAAAAAATTTAAAATTATCTTAAAATGGCAAAATAAGTAAAAAACGATATTGCAAAAATAAGCAACAAAAAAAAGCCCTAAGAAATATAGCACAATTCTTTTGTTTTTTTATGATCGGAATTTGTTTTCAATCAAAAACAATCTATCTTGTAAAGCCACGTACTCTGTTCAAATTTGTGAAAAATGTTGAGCAACATTGATTATTCCACAAGAAAATTTTGGCATTTATCAATGTTACCAATCTTGCGAGTTTGTACAATTTGACGTTTTATTCCTTGAAAGTATGCTACAATGTTTCGTGTATGTAAACAAACGCCAAATGTATTTTACTAAAATTATTTTTTTTTAATAAAAAATTTAATAAAAAAAAAAGGAAATATGGATAAAAAACTGTTACCGGTTGTGTTATTTTAATTTTTTATTTCTTTTTTAATATTAAGTTCATACACTGAAAGAATTTTCTTCGCAATACCAATGAATTTTGACATTAATCCCATGAAAAATTGCATAAAAAAGGAACCTATGCAGCGCTTCGTTGGATCGATGAAACCTGTTTCATTCAAAGTATTTAATATAACATTACATTAGATCCATGAATATTATTCATTGGATGAATACTTTTTTTTATTTTTTCTTATTTTATTTTATTTTACTTTATTTTATTTTTTATTTTTTTTCTGTCTCTGGCGGGATTCGATCGCGCAAACTCGGTGCTGATAGACTAGCTCGCTACCAGCTAGTCTACGGGGGCAGTCCAGTTTTTGTATTAAAAAACTATGTTTTTTACTCAATTAAGAGCGTAAATATGAGATTAAATTGTCCATAATAACAATAACAACGTTGATTGAAAGTGGATTGAAAGTTTTTGTTTCATTACTATAATGAAATTTTTATTGTCATAATGAAAATTTAAATTTATGAAACCAATTATTGAAATATGTTGCTTTTATAAAAAAATTTTTTGATTTCATAAATTAAATGGCATACATGTAACATTAGATGTACGAAATTATTAAATCTTACATTTTTTAATTAACAATTAAACATTTTTTTATGGAAACTATAATTTTGTGTTGATTTATGAATATAGTATATATTGTATATTGTTTTTTTATGTTCCCAACTAAAATTTTTTGTTTAACTTGGACAAACTTAAGTTTTCATATATCCAATGAAAATTTTTAACGTAATTACGAAATCCAATGAAGCGATTTTTACGAAAATATTTCATTATAACTACGAAATTCCATTTAGACAATTAAAATTTTCATTAACCCAAGGAAAGTTTTTTTATGAAAATGATTCATTAAATATATGAAGCATTTTTCTTTCAGTGTACTTTTTTGCTTTTGCCTAAAATTCCACGTAAAATAAAGGCAGCTTACATTATTTCGCAGTTGTAAAAAAAATGTTGCCAGAAACATTTCGGAACTTTTTCACAATTCTACAATTCTATCAACATTATTTCATAGATATTCCGCACAAGTTTTTTTCATATGTATTTTGACAGTATTTCACGTGAAATGTTGAACAAAGTACCAGGCTTAATAAAGCAAAAAAAAAAGAATTTGCTTTAATTTCATATATTTGATAAAATTTTTGTTACATCTTATTCGTAGTCTTTTTAAAATTCACATTTATAATATACAATACTATTTGTCTTTATCATTGTAAGCGTAACAATATTAAAGTACTAATTTTTAATGCCTGAAAGGGAGAAAGATAATTAAAAAACTTATTTTAAGGGTAAATTTTATTTATTAATTTCAATGTTTTAAGCACAATTGGTTATACTTTATATGTCATTAGTAAACTAATTATTTTGTTTAATATTTAGAAAAATATTTGATTCCTTTTTGCAACAATTTTTCGGTTGCACACGATCTTCACAAATGAATCCATGTTGTATACAGCAGTTGTCATTAATGAAAAATTATTAAGTTAGAAAAAAAAACGCAAAACGTATGCCATTATCTTCAAATAGATTGCCAGGAATCCAAAATGAGGGTATAATAGGTTTTTAGGTTGAAGCCATGGCAAATTCGAAGTTAACACCAACAGCCCCAACCAAAAATATTATAAAATTCGTTCTAAAAAGAAATGGTTTATTTAACCAATTGATTGATAATTAATGAAATGATTAACTTACGCTATTCCACTTGTCAATAACTACCATCACGTTGTTTGACTAACGATTATTATAGGAG
Organism: Pollenia angustigena; assembly: GCA_930367215.1. Classification (NCBI taxonomy): domain Eukaryota; kingdom Metazoa; phylum Arthropoda; class Insecta; order Diptera; family Polleniidae; genus Pollenia; species Pollenia angustigena. The sequence goes on along the minus strand of OV884058.1, from coordinate 177,920,038 downwards.
CCGCCATACTGGATGACAGATTTAAGAAAAGCTTCACTCCAAGTGAACTAAAAGGAATACGAACAGTCAGATTTTTTTTGTTTTTTATATTTTTTTTTTTTTTTCAATAAAATTTTTTACCGCTTTTGTTTTCATATAAAATTGTTAATTTATTTGATGATGTATGTATGTATACTACTTCGTAGAATTTTAACTAATTCATTATCATCGCCAAAAGAAAACTGTGCAAACCCAAACTGTTGTTCAGATTTATATACCCAAAAGTTAGAGACCACCAGTGTTTCACAATAGATAATAATATTATCTTTGTAATATGTTCATATATATAACCTTAAAGTAAAATATCTAAGAGATATTTGCTAATTGTTTATCTTTATTTATCATTGTGTATTTGATAAATAAAGTTTTATGGAATCTAGATTAAATTTAGAAAAAAAATTATTCCAGAGTTAATTTACACATTATTCAAATCTTGTTTGCATATATGTAAATACAAACAAAACAACTATTTCTAACAATTTTTTTTAACAGTCATGTTATAATCAAAATAATTATTGTATATCGTGTCCCGTTTCTTTTTTAGCCACGTAAGCATCAACATCTAATTTTTCAGAAAATGAAAAAAATTATGGTGTTTTCTTCTCTACAAAAAAAAATACCACCTTGTTCAAAGGTGCATGTATAAAATGTCTAAACTAAACGAGATTACGAGGATGAATCCAGTGTTGTTAACTTTTATTTTTTCATTACCTTACAGCCCTCTAAAAATTACCGTTTTTGAGACGAAATTACCGTACGCAAAGGTTTTTAATCAAAGCATTAATGTGCTGTTTCCGAATGACAGGCGATTGATTGTTTGGAAAAATTTATATGAAATGCACTCAGTCCATCGCTTGTAATTTGGAAACAGCAGATAAGAGCAGTGTTCATAAACAATTTATTTTAAATTTAAATGTGTTTTAAGAAAAATTTACATGGACATTTTTGTCTTAAAATACAATTTTAACCAAAATTATTGTATATTTTATGAATACGACTGCAAAATAATATGTATATATATATATATATATATATATATATATATATATATATATATATATATATATATATATATATATATATATATATATATATATATATATATATATATATATATATATATATATATAATTAGTATTGTGGTTATTTTGTTGAACTATTTATAAAAATAATTTAATAAAAATTAAATTTCATGAACTTAAGCCTAATTAAAAATATTAAAATTTGGATTAAAAACCATAAATAGTTCAACAAAATAACCACAATACTAATTATAGTTAAAGCTAAGGCACGAGCTCTATGTGTACATTTGTCCTTCAAGTTGTGCTGAAAAAGGTCAACAGAAAAGAGAAAGACAAAGTGAAAAAACAAAAAAATGTACTTGGACTTCAAGAAAAATTCTTGACGAAAGTACGAAAAAACAGAAGTAAAGGAAAAAACATGTAAAAATCAATTAAAATGGATAATCATTCAGGAAAGCAAATTTCGATCTACCAAATGTTAAAATACAATTTGGTTTAAGGATTGATGTTTGACTAGTGACGTCAGCAGTCGTCGATGGCTGCGAGTGTAAGACGGCAAATCCATCTGAGGAGATCGAGTGGTTGCGATCGAAACATGTCATGGTAACCTGCCGGCCAGGGTTCGAGCCCGAGCCACGTCAAGAATGAAAGATTATCAATAACAATTTTAATTGATTTTCATGTTGTAAAATTCCTTTCTTCATAAAAATAATTTAATAAAAATTAAATTTCATGAACTTAAGCCTAATTAAAAATATATATATATATATATATATATATATATATATATATATATATATATGGATGTGTGTATGTATGTATGAATGTATGAATGTATGTAACGTATGGACTCCAAAATGGGAATCTTCAGAATATTCAGGCGGGTGACACTGTGAAGTCTGATTTTTGATTTTCGGTCTGCGGGCGGAGGGGCGTGGCAAAATCCAATTTTCATATTGCACCACCAGTGACACCTATGTTTATAATTTGGACGTTTTTTTCTTTAAAATTATGGTCCCTTAGATTTATACGACAAAAAAATTTTGCCCCGCCCACTTTTTTCGATTTACCTAAAATCAGAAAACGGTTCCATTGATTTGACAAATTTTTCTTTCAAATGTTCGTATTAATCCATTTTACGATCTCATCGAAAGAAAAATGCACCACGCCTTCTTTTACGACCACTTTTTCTATTAACCGCATAACTTGAGAACGGCTTGACCGGTTTGGACGATTTTTTCTTTAAAATCATCGCCATGGTCCAACTTAGGTTTTTACGGAAAGAAAATTTTGCCCCGCCAACTTTAACGCCCACTTTTTTCGATTTATCTAAAATCAGAAAACGGCTCCACCGATTTGACTAACTTTTCTTTCAATTGTTCGTATTTTTTTAACGGATTTTAAAAATCGAACGCAAACATTTTTCCTAATTTGGACAGGACAACGTCTGCCGGGTCAGCTAGTTCTGAATAATATAGGTACATATGTACAGTTATTTCCGCTTAATTGAGTTTCTAAAAATGCACGACTTTTGACGCAATTAAACGGGAACTCAATTAAGCAGTACTCGGTTAATTGAATCGTTGAATCGTTAAAGCGATACACCCATGTGTAGATAGAAAATAAAACTAATTTTTTTATTTTTTCATATAACATTTATTTATATAACAGAAACATGACTTTCCTGCCGCAAAATCATTTTTTTACGTATGTGGAGCAAAAAGACATTAAGTAGACGGAAACAATTTACCGAAAAATGAGAACTTGTTTTTCGCAATGCGGTCCTCTTTTCGAAGTAATTAAGCGGGTGACGCAATTAAACGGAACTCAACTAAGCGGGTATTTCTACATAGACAGTTATACTGAATGATTTCGTTCCATGATTTTTAGTGCAATAAAACGGGGAACTCAATTAACCGAAAACAACTGTATATGTATATTCATTTAACTCAACTACATTTAGAGTTGACAAAAAATCACCCAATTGTAGTCGGAACTGTAAGAAAATATAAGCACACTGTTTATTGTTGTTGTTTTTGTTAAAGCTTTGATATTGTTACAAGTAAGACTGGTGCTTATACTTCTTATTCGCTTAACAGTTTTATTTGTATAATATCTTTAGTTTTTATAAATCTTTGGATGAAGTTTCCCGACGATCTGGCCTAAGCAACCAGTGAAATGCGCATAGGAATAGCTTATCCCATCAACAATAAATTTCAGTTTATCAATTGTATGAAATGGGAATTTAGTACATTTAAACGAAACCTTGTCAAAATATTTTTATTTAATGCTCTCAGCGAACATATGTATGTGAAGAACATTAAACAAAAATGGTTTTTAATGTCATTTAATTTTTCATGTTTTGCATTTATCGATGTTACGAAAACCTTTGCAAAAATATAATGTTATTAATTTTTTGTTATATGATTATCTATTATAAAACCTACATAATATGTACATTGTACAAACATATTATGTAAGTTATGTATTTAAAAAATCCAAATTTCTTTAAATTTCCGTATTTTAAATAAAATTACCTTGCTACCTTTTGCGGCCCAAAATTACCGTAAAAAATGGTAATTACCGTACGGCTAACATCACTGGATGAATCCAATAATTGTTTTTTGACATTTCTGCAAATATAATCAAGGTTGCCTGCTATACAGTTAAAAAAAGGGCTAGAATTGAAACCAAAAATAGCTAGAAACGGCTAGATTTTTTAAATTATTAACAGCTGCAATATTTAACCCAGGAATTAAGCATGTAATTATTTTTTTATTTAAACCCATTAATGCCCACAGCGATCTGGGCAACTTTTTTTTGTCAAATTAACCTATTTTAATACAAAAAAAATTGTCTATCTGGCCTAGAATCGGTTTTAATGGCTGTGACATAACGTAACAGTGGATCCTCATTTTTTTAAAGTTGGAATTCAGAGGTGTGTACTCGTCACAACGACGAAGAGTAACTATATTGTAAGTTTTTGTGTCCATTTTTTGGACTTTTGAATATTGCCTTTGTCAACAATTACGTCGTACACACTCACAATATGTTACATAAAGATCGAAAACCTTAAAACCGACGACAGTACCTAAAATATCTTAATTTACCTTTCGTGGCTCCCTATTTAAGAGGCAGTTTCGAGACACCTGCCTTGCAGACCTTAATTATGGGAAAAATTCAAAATAAAATACCTAATCGACAAGAATCTGTCGAAAATTTTGTCAAAGGACCAAAAGTGCGTAAAATTTGTAACCTCTGTCCCTATAGCAAACGCAGAACGCCGGTTAAATACCAATTTCCTTGAGACTAAGGCGATCAATATGATATTCAAGGTTGAAGCACCTATCAGTATGAACTCCTAAACATTGCAATCTATCAACAAAACCAATATTAGAATCGCCAACGGAAGCGGTCAATTTTGATAAATTCAAATTTCCAAATATTATCGCCTTCGTTTTAAAAGAGTTTACCATCAAAATATTAGCGGTAGACCATTGCAATAAACGATGAAGAACGTTGTCAATATTAGATTGTAAAAAATCACTATTATCCACACCAGTTTGAAACAAAAGCATGATATAATCTGTAAAAAAAAAGCGATTGACAAATAGGCGTATCAATACAATCAGGATCATTAAGGAATAACATAAATAGAAGCGAACCCAAAACAGAACCCTGAGGAACACCAATGTCTACAAACTGAAATCTATCCCATAACTACGACAAAATAAGCCTACAGGCTGAGAGCAAAAATAAAAGAGAAAAATAAGCTTAACCGTTTTTAAGTTACGCGAATATTTGTATGTTGTGCAACTTACTCTATTTTCGAAATAACGGTATGTCTCGAAAACAAGAGGTAACCTCAAAAACGATAAGCAAAACTGGATTCAGTGTACTCGAATAAGGTCAAACCGCCGGGTGCCCCGCTTGTCAGTTTTTTAAACTAGCACAGTGTTATTAAATTGTCAAATGCTTTGGAATAAGCCATTGCTTTATAGAGCGTATTTAAAAATTTTTTTTTTCAAATTTTCAAGTTTTTACTACATAAAATGTTTTTAAAAGCATATTTCTGGATACCATGATCATGATGTATATCAGCGATAACCAACTACTTTCATTTGACGTCCATTGTTTAAAAAATCATGACCGTCGCGGTCCGGAGGGTAATAAACTGAACTTTTTAAATAATATGTTTAGATAATGTATCAATGGGCAAATAAAACAAATGGGTTTCGGTGCATTCTTTTATTAAATAATAAACAAATGCTTTGAATAAAAAGAAGTAAAGACTTACAGCCAGGCCCACGATGTCACACGTTAACGTTCGCATAGAAAATTACATTTTAAACAAAAACCAATTTTAGAAATATTTTTTTGTTTTAAATGTTATTTTCTATGCGAACGTTAGCGTGTGACATCGTGGGCCTGGCTGTTAGTGTTTTTACAATAATAATGAAAAAAAAAATACATTTTTTGTCTTGGACTATCCGCCTGAAGTTTGAAGTAAAGCTTGTGCAGGCTGTTCTCATTAAATCTTGGAGCTGTTCATCGGCAAGTCTGTTCCGGAATTTATTTTGAATAAGGTTCATCTTAGAAAATGCTGCTTCACAAACATATGTTGACCCAAGCAAAGTGAGAAGTTTCAAGGCTAATTTTTTCAATTCTTGGTATTTATAAGCACAAACAAATTTTATCCAAAACTCTTGACAAGAAACTTCCTGTTTTTGGTGTTTTAAAACTGTATTTTCTTGGAAATCGATCATTTCTATCTGGAGAGAAGCTTTATTACTCCCGAAAATATTTGCAGCTTCATTTCTCCATTCATCCCCAGGATTCAGAGAATCCTGAGGATATCGACGACATTCCCAATTTTCTTAAAATCTGCGAATCTGTTTTCAAATTCCGAATTTATATCCTCAATAAACGTCTTGTATTGGCCGACGTCAAGCTCGTTGTCATTGCAGATTTTTTTTTAAATTAGGGAAGTTCAGGGCGTTCATTATCCAGATAAATGTTGAAAAGATCGAGTTTTCGCAAAAAGCTTTTTTCTTCTGACAGGAGCTTCCATACAAGCTTTCCTTTGCCTTGAAGTTTAAGGTTCAGATCATTGATGTGTTTAAAGATATCTGGTAAGAAAACAATGAAAGTTACGCTTTCTTTATCGCTAAGAAAACTTAAGTAATCGTTTGTTGACGTGTGATAAATTTTAATAAGAAATGTCTTCAAGTCTTCTAAAATGGTGAAGAATCGTTGTAAAATGCAGCCTTTGCTTAACCATCTCACATTATTATGCAATAACAGATCGTCATATTGAGCATCCACTTCGTCAAGAAATTTTTTCAATTCACGATGTTTCAGTACTGATTTTGCCCGAAGAAAATTTATTTTTTTATCACTCCTTGCATTGTTCTCGCGAGATTAGGATTGAGTTTGCAGCAAAGCACAGTTTGGCGAATGATACAATGGAAAGAAATCAAATTTTCATTAGTTTTTGCACTGGTTCGCAATAGTGAACTAGTCCTTTTTAGCCTTTTTAAGTCTAACTCATTTTGAACGAAATAATACATTACTGCGTCGCGTCCATCATGTCTTCCCATCGGCTTCTTCCTATTAACGGCAAAATAATTAATAGCTCCTCAAAAAAGTTTGTCGCATTTTGTCTAAGAAACGTACAAAAATAACCAATTGTGCTTTATCAGTGATGTCACCTGATTCATCCATAGCCAAGGCGTAATAATCGGAATTATTTAACTAATGTTTCACATCACAATGATTTTCTTCTGCCAGAACGTGTGTGTTTCTTGTGTTAGTACTCGCAGATAACGGAATCCGTCGAATAGTTTCAACAACATATTTTCTGTTCTCAACCAAAACATTGCCTGCCTCGAGCATACATTCCTTCACTATGTCAGCATCAGTGAATGGTTTCATATGCTTTGCAAGACTCCAAGAAATACGTAAAGAAGCTTCACCACATTTCTCCTGCTCAGTCAATGAACGACAATTAATTTTCTATTTTAGATTACTGCTAAGTGGAAAATTATCTGCAAATGATTATTTTTCAATAACCGGTTTTCGAATATTCCGAATAGTTGCTATTTAAAAAAACCCGGTTTTCGGTTTAGCATTTTAAGATAACCGGTTTTAATTCGAATGCATAAAAATACAAAAATCAAATTAGTTTTAATAATAAAAAGTTAATTAGAATAAAAACAAAAACGAAGGTAAGAAACCAACAAAATACATAAATATGACTTATAGGCTTTTTACACTTGCTCACATCTCACATCTTTCATCTTATCGCAAAGATGATAACATCTTCCCGTAAGAATTGTTTATAAATCATTTTGATTCTAAACATGGTCCACGTAGTTAAATTAAGTTTTTAGATTTAATTGTTTTTTCATTTGAAGTTTTTAATAATTTGTTAGATAAAATTCTCGAGTACACTGGAATGGAGGTCACTCAATAAAATTTAATTTCAAAAAAATTTTTTTGTTAAAAGACAACAAATAACAAATATCGTTTAAAAATAAGACTTTAAGCACACAATTATAACGATCAGGGAAACCGAAAATATGCACTTATGCGCATTTTTATTTTAAAGTACCCCTAAAATTAAGCATGAAAAAAATAGTTCAAATTGAACTAAAAATCACTAATATCTCTATTATGTTACCTTCGATAGCAAATTTGGATAGGATATACATCATTAATTACATTTTTTTAGCTCTTAGCAATTCCACTTCATTATCATACAATGTCCAGCATATTTCAGCGATAAGAGAATAAATGCTTTTGCCTTTAGCGCGTTCTTCAATGGGCGCGCATGTCTGATGAAATTTTTCACCATGCTCATCAGATTCTGTTGACAACTGGTTCTCAAAGTAATCCATATGGGAATATAAAAAATGAATTTTTGTTGACATATGAATGCCTAGTTTTTCAAAAGCTCTCAGCTGGCGTCTACATGAGTATTTTCGAGCAGTAGGAGAACGATTTTTACCTGAGACATTGTATTTCACTTTCTTAATGCTTTTCTACGCATCAAGCTCAATTGGTGAGAGCATTACGTCGAAGTCAGCGTTTTGCATCAGCTTTCTTATATCTGGACCAACAAAAACACCTGTTGGTATGAAACCAGTATTAATTTTATAAAATCATAGCTTCCATAGGCAATTGGAATATGAGTTTTGGTCAACGGAAAAGAGAAAGACAAAGTGAAAAAACAAAAAAATGTAATTGGACTTCAAGAAAAATTCTTGACGAAAGTACGAAAAAACAGAAGTAAAGGAAAAAACATGTAAAATCAATTAAAATGGATAATCATTCAGGAAAGCAAATTTCGATCTACCAAATGTTAAAATACAATTTGGTTTAAGGATTGATGTTTGACTAGTGACGTCAGCAGTCGTCGATGGCTGCGAGTGTAAGACGGCAAATCCATCTGAGGAGATCGAGTGGTTGCGATCGAAACATGTCATGGTAACCTGCCGGCCAGGGTTCGAGCCCGAGCCACGTCAAGAATGAAAGATTATCAATAACAATTTTAATTAATTTTCATGTTGTAAAATTCCTTTCTTCATAAAAATAATTTAATAAAAATTAAATTTCATGAACTTAAGCCTAATTAAAAAAAATATAAAAATTTGGATTAAAAACCATAAATAGTTCAACAAAATAACCACAATACTAATTTTTGGTATTACCGTAATACAGAAGTACATCTTTTAGACTCTTCTTAGATGAATCAATATATATACGCCAGTCCTGGTGGTTATACTCAAAATTCATTGCATTCATTATTCCTTTAATATCGTTGCAATAAGCAAACGTGTTATCATCGTTTACTGAAAAGAGCGACAGAACGCTGTCTTGACGCTTACGAACGCTGGTAACATTGACACCAGATTCAAGTAGATGAAGACTTTTAAAGTCTGCAGCTAAAATTTCTGATTTTTACCCATTTAATCCCTTTTTTAATGGTGTTTTTGCTCTTTTTTAAAAGAAGGACAAAAAATACCCATACCTTGAGGAGTTAGAGGGTTAAAATATTCTAAAAAAATGTTCTTGGTAACATTCTACATAAATTTTCTTGACACATTTTATACCTAAAATGTAAGGGTCACATGATTTCTTATGCCGATTAACAATAAGAATGTGCTAGAGCTGGGAAACTTTAACCCCCCTCAAATGAAATTTAGATGTAAACTTTTAAAACGCCGATACACGTGTCTTTTTTGTCTCCTCTATCAAAATTTATAGGCCGAACCTTGTTATTTGTTTTTGTGTTGTACAGTGTTATACATTTAATATTATTTTCTAAACAAGGAAAAAAGGAAGTAAAAACTAATCGGTAAAGCCCGTCTGTACATCACAGTATTAGCAGACAAATCTTGAATAGGTAACCCTATTTGGAACCCATTGGCAGTCAGGGATCCACCAGAGCAAAATTATATTATGAGGCTTGTGCAGAATATTATCTCCATATCAACATAGACATTAATTTTAGAGACATAAGCCAAATTTTATATAAATATTAATATTTATAAGGAAGCTATAGCATAGGAGCTGTGTCGAAATTTAGGCCGATAAAATAGTTTGCAGTAAAATTTTTTTAAGGCTGAATAAAATGAAATACGAACATAATTATATGCTTGAAAGACTCCATTTTATGGGAGTTATGGGAAATAATATTCCAATTCTCACCATTTACTAGTGCTATGTGAAATTATAGACTAATTCTCACTACTTAAAACGTATGTACCGAATTTTATCAAATTATCTACAAAATAGCAAACTGTAGTATGCGCGCAAGCTTTACCTATACGGACAACCATCCAGTGGGACGGACCCTCATTGTCAGATTCATTCAGAAAGTGATTCTGATTATATTGGTAGAGCGCTAAATAACCAGACGGAGATACAACTCTATTGGGATTTATTATGGTAACTATTGTAGGTGTGTGAACAGAAGATAATTCTAAGGAAGTTTCAACATGAATCGTTTCTGCGGGGATGGCTTTTGACGCCTCCAAATCCGATGACATCTGGAACTTTTTGCTGATCAGTAGTCCAATATGTTGGTTGTCTGCTCGCGACCACATTTAAATTCATTCTGCGGTAGCACCGTTAGGAACTTAATTTTTGTACACTTCATAATTTTCAACCCTGATTTAATAGAAAATAGGCGGGGTGTAGAAAAAAATAATATTTTTGCACATATAGGCGGTACACTCTCCAAAAATTTGTGTGTAATTTAGACAAATGTTCTGACAACATCTTAAGTTTATTCTCGATATGTGGCGCTGTTGTTGTGATATTTAAATTTTTTTTTATTGATGGTACGATTTGGCTGAAATCGACAAAATATATTTATTAAACAGAAATAAGCTTCTGATAAAACTTTGACCCGTTATTAACAAAATTCTTAAGTATTTAATTTTTTATTTTGATTTGGAAAATCCTTACCAGCGCACATAGGGGTTTTTTGCCAATCTAGCCGGACATTAAGCAAAAAATTAAATTTAAGAAATGGACAAATTTAAGTACGCAGCTCGACAGACAACAAAGTTCTGCATCGTATAGTGAATTTTCAAGTCTTTTGCTTAAGATTTGTGGTTTTGGGACACTGTTAAAACCAGGAAAGTTGATTAAACTGCATGCGTCTTCATTGACTTTTTACGCTTTTGGGAGGTTTACAATATATTTTTTTGTAGATAAACGAATAAAGATTTTACATTGATAAACAGCTAATTATGAAAATTTTTAGAAAAATTTTATTAGAAGTTTTTATGATAAAAAAATTAGTTCGAAATTAAAAAAAAAACGATTTTTTTGTTTACTTTTTTGTAAAAAAAAAAATTTAAAAGGTTTTTGAAGGTGAAGCCCGCTGAGTTCTTAAAAATGTTATACATCACGATAAAATTTGAAATCTCTACTTTTAAATTAAAAAAAAAAAACGTTGCGCGTTGTTGCGCCATTTTTTTATGATTTTTTGAAAATTTCACCTTTTTTCTGTTTTTGCTCATCTTGCATAGGTACATATGATAGAAACCCTTTCGTCAGTCATAAAATGTTTTGGTTGTTTGTAGATGTTTTTTATTTAAATTATTACATCTAAGATACGGCTGCCAGAAGTTTGAACCTATCAACCAGGACACATAGAAAAAATGGATAAATAATTACACCAACAAAAAAGTTTTTTTAATACATATGTATTAAAAATCCAACAATACATATATGAGGCTATTCGCGCAGAAGTGGTGTAACCCACAATTAATTAATTTGGTTACGGTTCTGGTGTAAGAAATGTTCTTTGCACTGTTCTTTACAGTGCAAAAGTCGAGTCAGCCAACTGTTTAAATCCAAAACAGATGGCGCTAGAAACATTGTTTTGCAAACCAAGTACTATAGTGCAAGAGTCCTCATTATCTCATAATAAGTAGTCTGGGGTTACACCTTTTCTCACTTATATATAGTCCAATATATAAAAAAAAAAATTAACGTGTACTTCATGTACATAAAAATCATGAAAAATAATAAAAAATAATAAAAAGTTGAGCTTAAAATGTTCTAAACTATAATACTTTTCAGAAGATTGCACTTTTTCTGGAACTGAATTTCGGTCTTTGATATAGTTATAAAACAGGCAGCATGTCATATTAAAATTAAACTTACATTGAATAATACTCTACAGTGTTTCAGTCTTTAACGTGTTTCTTTCTTTAGTCCATTGAGCAGACAAAGTACTCAACTTGAAAAAATCAAAGTCTTTTGATTTTTATTTAACCAACACGAGAACTGTCAAACCCATCAATTGGCAAAGCCATATACGCTTTGATTAGGACAACAATCGACTCAGTTGACAATTGAACTGAAACGTGTATGGGCTGATTTAGAGAAAGCAATTTGTTATCAGTTTTCGATTACCTATAAAAGTTGTTTACACGGTATAACTTTTTACAGCAACTAGCTGAAACAAAATTTGAAAGACGTTTGAGTCTCATCTAATATTATTGAAAGCTTTTAGTTAAACGACGTTTACACCACATAACACTTGAATTTAATTAAAGTTGTTAACACAATTGCCTTATGTTAGCAGTGTTATAACTAAAATCTTAAACTTTGTTAACAACTAAAACAAACAAAAAACAAATTTTTTGTCTTGACCTGTACAAAAAACCAGGACAATTAAATAGTGGACCAGGACACCAGGACAAGTAGTCTAAAACCAGGACAATCCTGGAAAACCAGGACGTATGGCAGGCCTAATCTAAGACTAATATTACCTGCGTAAAAAAGGGATGTGCGAAACAGTAAGTTACGGGTTTTAACCACCTTTGCGGCCGCTAAATGACGTTGCATAACTTTTAAAATCATTAACAACAAAAATAATATATAATAAAAAATCAAATCTGGGCTCTAGTTTTTAGTTTTTTTTTAATATATATTGTGGTTATAGCATAAAATTGTTATCAGTACCATTTTGAAGCTTTGAGAGTAAAATGGAAAAAGTGTATAATACATGGCGCAACTGTAATGAGTGAGGCATTGTTGCCTATCGGGCTATTATCAGAAGAAGCATCTGAGGCATGAAATAAACATTTTCGGCTTTACAGGCAGAATTTTGCTAGAAAGTTTTCGAGATTCAGTGTAACAAAGATATTATAAATAGACTTTTGCTCAGTTCTGACCCACTGATTACTAGTATAAGACCAACTCCAAAATAAGCAATTTCTTTTATGCTTCCAACTGTACTTGGCTCTGAAGAGAATTCAGAAGAGGATTTTGAAGAAGCAGACGAAGAAGAACCATGGCACTCATCATCATCTTAGTGCAAAAGAGAGTTTTTTTTTTAAATAAAATTTGCTGTTACTATTATAAATAAGTTATATATATAAATACTATAAAATACATAAAATCTTAAAAATTAATATGTTTTGGAAATTAGCAAAAAAAAAAATTTTTTTACAGGGTCGTTCCGGGGGAGGGGGGGGGGGTTGGAGGTATACCTCCCCCTACCCATAAAAGTTCAAAAATTTAATTTTTATAGTATTAAGGCGTTAGTAATCTATTTCTTTTAATATTTAATTTTTTTTTAAATATTATTTTATGTAACCGCCCTCTAAAGGGGCGGGGGCGAAAAGTGTAATTTTACGATCTCATGGGTCTAATTTTAGGTTTTTTAACTTTTGCCGACGTTAAAAGTTGCATTTGCCAAACAAAAGTATGGGAAAACTTTAAAAAAAATTGCATTTTTCAGAGGTTGGATTAGTTCTTCAAGGGGGAACCTTTTCCTCCTTGGTCCGATTTTATTTATTTTTGAGGTATACCTGCCTATGACAATATCACATATTTCTGCCAAGTTTCATCGATCTAGGGGCACTCAATAACTTTTAAGAAGCAATATAAGCTAAAACAAATGTTTTAAATGATAACAATTAACAAATACTTTTTAAAAATTAGACTTTAAGAATACATTTGTGATCATCAGAGAAACCCAAAATGTGCACCAAAAAGTTTTTTATGTACGTTAAATTTGCAAGCTCAGGACCTCGAACTTGACGATTTATTTGTTGTTTATATTAATAAAAAGATCGAAAAACAACTTCATCTATTTATGCAGTGAAAACTTAAAAATTGTCAAAAAAAAATATACCCTACAAGAAGCAAAAATTACTTGTAAAAAAACACTTATTAAATCACAAATATAATATTATTTCATAAACAAGGAAAAACGAAGGTAAAGCTCGTCCATTCCCCACAATATTAAGAGACAAATCTTGGAACTAATTGGCAGTCACGGATCCATCAGAGCAAAATTATATTATGATTCTAATTTTCACATAAGAGTTACTTGTGCAGAATATTATGTATCTAGTTATCAATAACCACATAATTTAAGGGACATTTGCTAAATCTATATATATATAAAAATAAGTCCGTATATGTACGTCGCCGAACTACTCATAAACGCGTCGTGCGATTTCAACCAAACTTATACACTACGTAGGCAGTGGCCCATATGAAGTTTGGTTGAAATCCGATAACGCATGTGTGTGCGGTGCGTATGTGAAGTGAATGTGTTTTTGCCGCAGGAAAACCAACTTTATTAAAAACAAGTGTGTTTCTTTTCTTATTTTGTTTTGCCGTGCGAAGCAGGCAACGGGCCCGCTAGTTGTATATAAATATTAACATTTAAAATTAAATACGAGCATAATTAGATGGGTCAAAGACTCTATTCCTGAAAGAAGTTTGTATGGGGCTATGTGAAATTATAAACCAATTTTCACCTCTAACCTAGGCTTGGTCCTCTGGTCAATTAAAACGTTTGTACCAAATTTGATTAAATAAGCAACAAAATATCAAACTGTTGTATGCGTGCAAGGTTTACATGGACAGACAATCATCCAGTCAGACGGACCCTCATTGTCAGATCCATTCAGAAAGTGATTCTGATTTGATCGGTATACTTAAATATTGTTCTAGAACTATTATTTCTATGTGTAACTCAAATCAGCGCAAAAGGATATAAAGGGTGGTTAAATTTCAAGGGCCGATGTTGATTTTGAATAAAACACAAACTATTTAGGAAATTATTGTAATTTTATTTTATTATGATATATTGGTATTATTCAATTATGTATGGAACAAAATATCAGCCAAATGGGCGCCGCGTCCACGGCGGCACACCTCCATCCGATGGTCCAAATTTTCGATGACCCTGAGGCATAATGGAGGTTCTATGCCGTTAATGTGCCGAATTATCTCATCCTTTAGCTCTTGAATTGTTGCTGGCTTATCGACGTACACCTTTTATTTTAAATAACCCCAAAGAAAAAAGTCCAACGGTGTCAAATCACATGATCTTGGCGGCCAATTGACATCGCCATTACGTGAGATAACACGGCCATTGAATTTGTTGCGCAAAAGAGCCATTGTTTCGTTAGCTGTGTGGCAAGTGGCACCGTCCTGCTGCAACCACATATCGTCCACATCCATATCTTCCAATTCGGGCCATAAAAAGTTCGTTATCATCTCACGATAGCGAACACCATTCACAGTAACAGCCTAACCGGCCTCATTTTGGAAAAAATACGGCCCGATGATGCCGCCAGCCCATAAACCGCACCAAACAGTCACTCTTTGTGGGTGCATTGGTTTTTCGACAATCACTCTTGGATTCTCATTCGCCCAAATGCGGCAATTCTGTTTATTGACGAATCCACTGAGGTGAAAATGTGCCTCATCACTGAAGATGATTTTCTTCGAAAATTGATCATCCACTGTTGCCATTTCTTGCCACCATTCTGCCCATTCACGACGTTTGGAATGGTCAAGAGGCTTTAGTTCTTGAGCCAATTGCACCTTGTAAGCGTGTAAATGCAAGTCTTTATGCATAATGTTCATCAACGACGAGCGAGAGAGGTGCAATTGTTGGGCACGACGACGAGTTGAGGTTAACGGCTCTTCAGCCACACTATCGCGAACAGCAGCAATATTTTCTGCAGTACGAGCTGTACGAGCATGCACTGGTGTTCTCACATCTTCTACAGACCCGGTTTGCTCGAATTTTTCCACGATTTTTGTTATTGTACGCACATTTGGACGATCAAATTGACCAAAAAAATCACGAAGTGCACGATATGCATTTTAATTTGAACGCCCATTTTCATAATAAGTCTGGATAACTTTAACACGTTGTTGGATTGTGTATCTCTCCATGGTTCAAATTGAGTAAGTCTGAAATAGAGAAATGTCAAATAAAATTCGGAAAAAAACTTGGTGTTTAGGTGTGGTTCACATTCAACATCGGACCTTACAATTTAACCACCCTTTAATTGCTTTTTCCTTAATTTTTTTATACATATAATTTGACATTTTGAAATAACGTTTACATTTGATTACAACTTACTTTGTTTTAACCTATGAGATTAAAAGCGAAATGTAGTATATGATGAAACTGAAGCAGCACGTATGGTATCATATCATAAATTTAAAACAGAATCCAAAAACAAGTACAAAAGATGCTTCAAAAAGGTGAAATATGTGCTATAATTTTAAAAAAATGTTGCAAAAATGGTTTTTATCCTTAAATATGCAAAAACAAATTCCAAAATTCATTAAAAAAAATTTAAAACGGAAAAATATATTGTTTAATTCGATATTTAAGGTTCCCCTTATGATAATGATGTACATTTTGATTATACACATAGTACACGTAGCTAAATAAAGTTGTTAGATAAAATTGTTTTTTTTATTATTTGGATATAAACAAGTATTTACTTATTTGTTAGTTTTACATAAAATTCTTGAGTACACTTGCATCAAGGTTTCCAGTTTACAGACTCTCTAAACATTTAACCATGAAAAAATGTTTTAAAAGATAACAATTAACAAATATCTTTAAAAAAAAAGACTTTAAGCATACATTAACGATAATCAGGAAAGCCGAAAATATATACTAAAAAGTGTTATATGCGCATTTAAAATGCAGTAAAAACTTGAAAATATGCCTTAAAAATTGCTAAAAAAAACATGCCCCAAAAGAAAAAAATTGCTTATTGAAATCAAAACACTGATTAAATAATAAATAATATTTAATAAACAAGAAAAAAGAAAAGTAATAACAAGTCGGTACAGCCAGTCCGTACACCACAATAAATCTTGAATAGGAAACCCTATTTGGAACACATTTTCATTCACGGATCCACAGCAAATTATATTACGAGGATAAGATTTATATACGATTTACTTGTGCAGAATATTATCTAGATATGTATAAACATCGACATATGACAGACATTTTTTAGTATTTAAGTGATATTTGGGACATTCGCTAAATTCTGTATTATTGATGAGAGTGATTTTTGTATCGGAGCCTTAGTCAAGTAGAGACCGATGTAATAGTTTGCAATAAAATATTATTTGGTCAAATTTAATTAAATACTACCATAATTAGATGGCATAAAGACTCTTTTCTTAAAATATGTCTGTATGGGGGCTACGCTAAATTATTGACCGATTCTCACCATTAGTATATACCAAATTTGACCAAAGTATTTACAAAATAGCAAAATGTACTATACGCACAAGAAATTGAAAAATTGATTTGATCGGTATACTAAAAGAAGTTTCTGGAACCATTATTTCTATGTGTTGCAGACATCAGCACAAACACAGAAAAAACTAAAAATGTTCTCTAGTCACCAATTTTATACCAAATTCCTAGAATCAAGCAACCCATTTGTTGATTTTGCACCTATTACCAAAATGATTATATTGATTACTAAAAATTGTAAAAATTTTATATTTTGAAGATTTTTTTTTCAATAAATGATATTTTTAATTAAATTACAAAAATGATCAAAAAACTTTGCCGTTTCAAGCAATGTGTTGATTGATTTTGACAGTTACCAACAACAATTACACAAGTTAAAATTATTTTATTTTTTTAATGAAATAATTTTTTGTTATTTGATTATTATTTTAATTCAAAATTAATTTCAAAACAACTAAAATGTTAATTAAATCAAAATTATATTTTTAATTTTCGTTCAACAAAAAAAAAAAAAAATTGATGCAATTATTCCATTAATTATGTTTAAATACTTTTTAAATAATTTTTTTAATTGATAAAAAATTACTAATAATTTTTTCTGTTCTTTCTGAATATTTTCTTATGCATACAATTTGACTTACAACCCTACAAGAATAGTGACGGTCATTTGACCTATCAGATGACCGACATTGCTGATACAGATATCGGTCATCGCGTAGAACAAAGTTTCTATCATTTTCACACACTAAAGAGGTCACTGTGCCATCAAGAAGTGCTAGATTTGTGTTTTTCGCTACAATTTGCAAAATACTGTGAGATACAAAAAAAAGACGACTTAATTTTATTTAAAAACAAATTTTCATGATAACATACCTCTGAATATCGTATAACCAACTTTGGCTCCTTACAATGCAACCAAATCAAGTTGACTGCTGTACGTATGCGTTTACACCATTTACTGCAGGTGGAAGAATTAACACGGAAAAATGTTTTCGCCTCTAATCATAATATGACTATTATCCAACTGAACATCGGGATGAGCCTCTTCATTGAGAACACTTTCAGCACCGCCAGCAGGAGCCAAACCAATTAATTCCCAGTAATCTACATGCAATTCGTGTTCACCTGGTGCATAAAACAAATAAATGAGTTTCCAAAATATAGTTCACGAAACTTACCGATTTGCCTTCTGGCACAGGTTTTAGTGTGCCAAACATTGTAAAAATCCGTAATGTAAATAAAAAATTAAACCTTTGCCTTGACGTCTTAAACGATGTGCCCATCCATAGATTTTAACGTTTCTGTTAATTTTCGACACATTCAAATATGGAGCTGGCCCACTGGGATCTTCGGATATGAGTCTTTTTGGCTTCATCCAAATTTTGTTTAGGCTTTTCCGCATCTTCAGCTTCGCGTTTTTCTTTTTCGCATTTTTATAACTTACTTACCCAAATCCTTTGGATTCTCTTTATTTATTTTAATAATTTTGCAACAATATTTTGGTTAAACCCTATCCTCACATATAAATCCATGTTCTATACTATAATTGTCATTAATGAAAAAGGCAAAAAGTTAAAGCAAAAATGCAAAACTTATGTCATTATCATCAAAAGGATTGCCAGGAAATCAAAAGAAGGGTATAATAGGTCTTCGGGTTGAAGCAATGGCAAATTCGAAGTTAACACCTACAGCTCCAACCCAAACAACATGTTATCAAATTCTTTCTAAAAAAAGTTCCTTTAATCAATTGCTAACAAACTGTAGAGATGATACACATACGATATTTTCCTTTATAACATAAAGGTCAAATAAAAACGCATACATTTCTTCACGTTTTTTCCTTACCAACGTATGTTGCTAGATTCATATCCCGGGTACTACATTTAAGAAATGCTGCATTCCAAGTGAACTAAAACATAACGAACAGTCAGTTTTTTTCTTCGTAAAAGGGTACATATCTTGTTTTTTTTTAAGTTATTTGACGATGTATACGATTGCGTAGAATTTTACAGAACTCATGTTGATCGCCAAAAGAAAACGGTTCAAATCAAAACTTTTGTGCAGATTTATGTATGTGCAGTGGAGTAAAGCAGTATTTTTGCAATAGATAATAATAGTATAAAATGCTATATTTATATCATAACCATAAATGTAAACATAAAGTATAATTTCTAAGAGATATTTGCTAATTGTTTTTATCTTTAACAAAAATTGTGTTTCAATAAATACATTTTTTCAATCCAGATTAAATTTAATTTAATAATTTAATACTAGTGAACTTGAGAATATAATCTAAGAAAACATAAAAAAGTTGTTTGCATAAAAAAAAATAAAATAAAATAAATAAAAAAAAATAACTTTGCCTATTAAATTCTTTTACCCTTCGCCACAAATAGTTGTGAAGACATTGTACTAATGGGGAGATTACGGATGGCGACTGAACTGCAGTTAAGTTGCCAGCAACAAAATCCGGCAACGCCGCTCATGTTGAAATATAAAATAAACAAAATGTTTAAAGCTTAATATGAGCTGTGTTGCCTAATTTTGTTGCTGGCTGGCTCAACTTAAGTTGTGTTGCTATCTGTAATCGACCCTTAAGTTTGTCGTTCCGTGTGAAACTTTTTTCTTATTTCTCTTAGACTTCATTTACAGAGATATCGAATATTAAAAAAATCGCGTAATACTTTTTCAATAATAGTCCAAATAGAACATGTATTTTTTATTTTTCCCTTCTATCCAAAAAAAAAAAAATAGAAAAAAATTTTGCACAGTGGGCTTGGATGCGGGTTCCGGGATTTAATATTTGAAATATTTGTGGCCGCACAGAAAAAATTATTGCCGAATTATTTTTAAACAAAGGCTTGTTTGAATATATTTTCAATTTCTACAAATTGTTTTACTGATTCAATTAATATTTTTGTTTGATATTTATTTAACCAACAAAAATGTGGACAACTATTCAAAAATATAATACACGCGTTATTGGTTTCAAGTTTTCATAATTTTGTATGAAATATTTAACGCTCCTTAACGTTGTCGTTTTTTGCATTTTTTTATTTGATCGTAAGCAACACTTCTTTATGTTAAATATACGAACTATACCAAAAAACACATGCAGTCTATTTTTGGACGCTTTAAAAAAGTACAGCAATAAGAAAAATTAATCCGTCAGTAACGTTACAATTTAATATATATATATATAGAAAAGCTGAGTTTTTGTCTGTTTTTATGCATAAACTTAAATAGTAGATTTACCCTTAATGGTTTACCCTTTTTCATTTTATTAAATTCGTAGGACAGTTTTTGGGACGTAGGTAGACGTTATTCTCAGTTTGTGGTTTATTTTAGTTCAATAATATTAAAATTTTAAACAAAAGGTTATACCAAACTTACTGATAGAATTGCTGAACAAAAACACACAGAAATAAAATAAAAATATTATTGGGTAAGTCGAAAGATTTTTCAAAGTTACTGCACAACATAGGGTACGGTAGATCTATAGGGGTGAAAAACTATTACTCGGAAAGATTTCGGGTATTTGACAATCGTCAAGTCAAGAACTTAAGAAATGATATAATATGCATATAATATTCTTTAAATTCTCGGGAGTTGCAATTTTTAGTTTCAACATTTTGACCCAAAGAGCTTGCGACCCGATTTTTTTATATTTTGCTCTTTCTCTCTTTGTTTTCGAAATAACGTCATTTTAGACTTCTAATTTTTTCTGTTTTTAAGACACAATGGAGTTTAGTTTACCTTGTTTTTTCAAAAAATTTATGGAGCTATCTAGTTATACCCACACCACAATAGTGGAGAGGGTATTATGCATTTGTGCTGATGTGTGTAACGCCTTAAAAAAGTGGTCCTAGGCCCACCTTAAAGTATACCGATCTACTCAGAATCACTTTCTGAGTCGAACTAACGATGTCCGTCCGGCTGGCAGGCTGGCTGGCTGGCAGGCTGGCTGGCTGGCAGGCTGGCTGGCTGGCTAGCTGGCTGGCTGTCCATGTAACCTTGTGCGCAAAGTACAGGTCGCAATTATGGAGATAATTTGATGAAATTTGGGTCATAGGTTCTTATTGGCACAAGGACCAAGCCTATTGAAAATGGGCCGAATCGCAGGACCACGAGGGAAGATAGGGGGAAATTTCTTACTCTATCAAACCGATTTTAATAAAATTTAAAACATAGATAGAACCATACATATCTATATGGACACAAAATGTATAAATTTTAAAAAAATCGGACCACGAGGGGAGATAGTGGCAATTTCTGCCTCTCAAACCGATTTAAATGAAATTTAAAACATAGATAGATCCATATCTATAGGGACACATTAGCTATACAGTTTTTAAAAAATAGGACCACAAGGAGAGGCAGGGGGCAATTTCTGCCTCTCACAAACTTTCAAGCCGATTTTCATGAAATTTTTAAACACAGATAAATCCATATTTACATGGACACATAAGCATGATGTGTTTTTAAATACTGTGGTGTAGGGTATCATATGGTCGGGCTTGACCGACCGACTATACACTCTTACTTGTTTTTACATAAAAATTGGTAGTTTTCTGATTTTTGTTTTTCAAATAACTTTTAAATGAGGAACTATGTATATCAAAGTTTCGTTCTGACAGATTGATAGTACGGCCACAGAAATATTTTTTTCACTGTTCGTACTCTTTGATTTTCTTCAATTTAAAGACCCATTTGGTCAAAAAGCGCCGTGCCCCCAATCTAAAAAGCGATGAATAAAATTAAAATAAAAAACTTAATGAAATGTTTAAGAACCAAGTTTTATTAATTACACTGGCCGTCAAAAAATCGTTTTTAATAAAAATATGGAGGGCTCTGAGCTGAAGCCAACCAAGAATTTGAGTAAGTGAATTTCCATTAATTTCTGGAGCCATTGACATGGGTTAATTACCGTTACCTTTGGAACGAAAAACTTTTTGATTAAGTCCGTTACAGAACTCGATAGAGTTAAACTTTGCGAAGAATTTTACGTCAGTTTTGAAATACAAAGATATTGCCGAGCTAAATTCAAGTCCGTTTTCAGATTTTTCTATTATATCTACTTTTTTTTATAAGCTAGACTAATATTTCGACCGAAATAAGGCATTTTTGCTGCATACATTTTATCATAACTTGAGTACAATTTGTGCGATTTTGATCTTTAACAAATGATTATTTTTTGGAAAATAAACTTTTGCTCATATCTCAGCCATTTATGGACCGAGTTGACTAAATTTTAACAGCAAAATTCTGATGAGGATATCTAACATTAAAATATACCAACATGCAGTGCTGCCATAACCTTTTGATAATAATAAATTTGTGTAAGCAATGTTGTAAACAGGGCTGTGGAGTCGGAGTTGTAGAGTCGGAAATAAGATTTTTTGTACCGGAGTCAAAGTCGTAGTACCCACAAAAAATTTAAAAAATTATTTTAATAACTTCCAAAATAAAAATACTTCAAAATTGGCGATTCAATATTAAAAATATTAATTCGAAATTTTTACTGAATCTACATTAAAAAAAAAGAGTTTAAAGTCTCATATATATTTAGCATTAAGGTAAGATAAGGAGTCGTAGTTAAATTAAAATTAAATTTCTAAACATGGAAGCATGACAAAAACAGTACTTAAACGGACTTGGGGGTACCGTGGTATTTTTGAAATGAAAAAGTAGTGTAAATTGTACCATAGTACTGAATTTTCCATCACTGGTACACATTTTTATAATTTATCAGAAATCCAGGTACAACATTATGAATAAAATAAGACATGAAATCATGAAGATCAGTAAACAAAATGTTAGCTAGACGTGATTGAATAAACTATTTGGATTCAGCACGCTACAGTAAATTAAAATCACATTTTCAAGTTTTCTACCCCGATTTTCTTTTTTAGTTTTTTGTCTAGCAGTGTTAATAAAACATTAACATTTTGAAAAAGTCTTTTCTGATATTTTAGGAAAAGCGAAGTAATATAATTTCAAGTATACACGGAAAAAATTTTTTACTAAATCACCAGAAAATGTGTCTTGAACCAAGAAAATTTTGCACCATTCTCGTCCAAGTCAAAAATTAATTATTGTAAGCATGTCGTCGTTCCGGAGTTATCTTATCGTATATCACAAAATCGAAAAAAAATGATATATGAAAAATTTTAAATATGTAAATCGCTAGCATTTGTTTCTTCATGCAAGAAATTCAATTCTATTTAAAAATCAAGAAAATCAGACTAATATTATTATTTAATGAATCATTTTCATAAGAAAATTTTCCTTGGGTAAATGAAAATTTTCATTGTCTAAATGGAATTTCATAGTTATAATGAAGTATTTTCGTTATAATCGCTTCATTGGATTTCGAAATTACGTTAAAATTTTTCATTGGGTATATGAAAACTTAAGTTTGTCCAAGTTAAACAAAAAATGTTATTTGGGAATATAAAAAACCAAAATCCAAACATAACTATATTCATAAATTAATACAAAATTATAGTTTCCTTAAAAAAATGTTTAATTGTTTATCAAAAAATGTAAGATTTAATTATTTCATACATCTAATGTAATATGCCATTAAATTTATGAAATCAAAAATTTTTTATAAAAGCAACATATTTCAATAACGCTTTCATAAATTTAAATGTTCATTATGACAATGAAAAATGTCATTATAGTAATGAACCAAATACTTTCAATCAACGTTGTTATTGTTGTTATGGACAATTTAATCTCTTTCAAACGAAGGAATTTTTAAACAAAAATGAGGATGTTTTTATTTTAAGTAATAAAACTGTAGCTATGATGAAAGATGATGATTTACGCAAAATGAGAGAAATTGTAGGTGATATGACTTATCAACGTTTGAAAAAAGATCCAACCGCCACTTTACAAAACAAAAACAACTAGTTAATAGAAAAATTGTTTAATTTAAATCTGATAACTGTACAGAAAAAATACAGGCTAAGTACACGGACTTCAATAGCCCCTAGCAAATACGGATTGCCGAAAATACACAAAGAAGGAACCCCACAAGATATATTAAATAATCTTACGAAAGAATCTAAATAGAATGTGAAGGATGCAATAGATTTCAAATCAAGGATCAATAAAACTAGAATAGAAGACGACGAAGAAATTATTTCATTTGATGTAGTGGCTTTTTCCGGTCAATCTTGCTCTCCAAACAATTGAAGAAAACTGGAATATATTGGAAAATTACACTCAAATACCAAAAAAGCTTTTCTTGGATATCCTTTCTTTTTGTATCAAAGATACAATATATACGAGAATAAAATATATGAAGAAAGAAAAGGTATGCCAATGGGATCACCAGCATCACCTGTAATTGCTGATATTATAAAGGAAAAACTTCTAGACTTTTCAGTGGGTCTGATGGGAGATAAACCAAAAACTCTCACCAAATACGTGGATGATTTGTTTTGTGTAATAAAAAGAAATGATGTTAATGATGTTTTAACAATTTTAAACTCATTTAATAGACAGATTTGTTTTACGAGAGAAGAAAATGAAAATATAATACTGTACTGAGACTGTGTGGTTCTTAGACAAAACAACCTACTTTGGATAGACTGGTATCAAAAACCAGCATCGTCTGAAAGACTCACAAGCTTCTACTCCAAACGTCCTAGGCGAATAAATATTAACACTGCAACAAATTTCATAAGACGAGTTTAAGAGATAAGTGATGACTCTTTCCACAAAAATCATTTTAAATGCAATGCAGCAATTTTCTCACTTTTTAATACCACTGTGTGTAATTTTTTAAGTCATGGAAAAATAACCATATACGTACACCACTTCGTGATAAAAGACCAAAAGATAAAAGACCCGTGTCTCCCAGTTTTGCCCAAAGTCATGCACTTTTTTTTATGGACCCCCAAATATTTGGAGCCTCGTTGTCATTTTTGCAAAAAAGTGATAATTTTCTCAGGCTTATATCTTGCAAACTGTTCGGAATTTTGATTAACCATCTGAGACAAAGTTGCAGATCTTGCCATAAAAAACAAAAATTGTGAACATTTAAAATAAAAAACACTTTATCTTCAAGATACAAATCGCAAAAAACTTTAAAAAATTCGATTTTTTTTACCTTTTTCCCCCTGTTCAGGTCCATAGGTAGCAAACCGTTCAAAATTCAAGGAAACAATCAATGTACCCAATATCTCAATAAACAACTTCCTAGAACATATGAACTTCCTGGGAATGATTCTTAGCACCGTTAACGTAGCCGCAAAAGTGAAAATTTACCCGAAAATTCGGTTCGAGAAAAAACAAATGAAATTAAAAAATTTTCGGGAAATTTTTCATATATGCGCCTACCTAGCCGCTACCTAAATGGTGTTAAAATCATTCCTAAGAATCATTCATATGCTCTTGAAAGTTGTTTATTGAGATCTAAGGTAGATTTTTGTGGCTGATTGTTTCCTTGAATTTTGAACGGTTTGCTACCTATGGACCAGAACAGGCAAATAAAATGTAAAAAAATCGAGTTTTTTAAAGTTTTTTGCGATTTTTATCTTGAAGATGAAGTTTTTTGATTTTATATGTTCACAATTTTAGTTCTTTATGGCAAGATCTACAATTTTGTTTCAGATGTTAAATCAAAATTCTGAATGGTTTGCAAGATGTGAGCAAGATTTTTTTCGTGTTGCAATCGTGTGACTGCACAACCAAATGGCTCATGTACCAATCGAGGACAATATTGTGCTTATATTTATCAATCTAATGCAACCCTGGTGCGGTAATCGTGTGACTGTATGCTATGCAACCGCGCGTCAATGAAATTGTTTTAAAGTATTTAATCAATAAAAAAATCATTTGGAAAACATCAAATAAATGATAAACGATTATTTAAATTTGTATTTTATTTTTTATTTTTTTTTAATTGCATGTTTTATTTACTTTTTCTTAAATTTTTTAAATGTTTTCCAAGCAAGTTGAAATCATAACAACATAACATCAACAATGTTTTAGGCGCTGAAATACGTTTTGGAAATGTTTTCTCGCATTCAATCAGCTTTGCGCTCTGACCAGCTCGGCGCCTACTATGACCTGCTCGCGCTTATTTATACTTACTTGTATAGTAAGTACCAGTTTTCTCGCATTGGTTTTCGCAATAAGCGTCAGTCGGCTAGGCAAGAAGCGGCCACTCTGTTCGCACCCTAAGAACAATCGTGTGACTGTGCTGCTGCAATTGTTGTAACCATTTCGCTTTGTACCAACTACCGGCAATTAAATTTGTTTAAAACAGGGCAATCGTGTGATTTCAGGATATTTAATCGGTGCAATTAGTAGATAGGTAATGGGGATCTTGGACTGTGTCCGGTTCCGATAATATGAAAAAGAATGTGTGGTGTAATAGATTATCCAAGTTCAGAACCATTTCCGGTATACGAGCAGACGAGGTGAAAATGAATAACAGTTTGTCCACTTATATATAGATGACGCTGATTGTGAAGTTCAGTTTTTTAGACTTAGATGGCGCATACATTTATCTCATTTCCGATAGGATTTTAAAAATTTTGTGAAGAAAATACCAACAAAATGTGTATTTTGAGGGGATTTAAGCGTTGATTTGAATATTTATTTAGGATTTTAAAAATTTTGTGAAGAAAATACCAACAAAATGTGTATTTTGAGGGGATTTAAGCGTTGATTTGAATATTTATTTAGGATTTTAAAAATATTGTGAAGAAAATACCAACAAAATGGGTATTTTGAGGGGATTTAAGCGTTGATTTGAATATTTATTTAGGATTTTAAAAATTTTGTGAAGAAAATACCAACAAAATGGGTATTTTGAGGGGATTTAAGCGTTGATTTGAATATTTATTTAGGATTTTAAAAATATTGTGAAGAAAATACCAACAAAAATGGGTATTTTGATGTAAACTCTATTTTAAGTTTTAATGTCAACTCTATTTTAAGCTCTATTTTATACAAGCTCCGAAACATTTATTTAATTTCCGAACCATTTTATCATGTTGAAATTATTTTTTTACCATTTATCTTAGTTCCGAACCATTTGTATAATTTTGAAATTTATTTTAAGCAAGTTCTGAAGCTTTTTGGTGAGGTGAAGTTTATTTTTTTTTAACCACTAATCCTAGTTCCGAGCCAGTTTGTTGTAAGATTTCATTTCAACAGTGATTCTAAACAGTTTAATTTTATCAAAACTATCGAAGCCAAAATCGACAAAATAGAAAATAAAAGTTCAAAATTATGGTATAACCGATATCTTTTCACATCAATTTTATAATTCTCAAGTAAAAAACAAGTTTGCGATTCTTTTAAAACTGTTTTTAGAATTAACACAATAGTCAAAGAATTTAAATTTAGTTTTGTTTTCTTCTTTGTATTAAGAAATATTTTGTTCCCGTTTATGCTGACATTATGTTATTCTTATTTGCAGTTTGTTTTCTTTCATAATATAACGTCTCCTAAGAAGATTTAAAAAGAATTTGTATTTTGTTATAAAATGCTGACGATGTGTCTGCATGTTTGTTTACATTAATCTGATGAAGAAATCTTTTTGTTATATTTAAGAAGCATAAACATGATTGAGCGTGTTAGAATGTATAATTTGTTTATAAAACAAAACATTAATTGCAGTTTGTTTTCTTGCCCTTCTTAAAAGGCTTAGTGGAGTATACTTCTGAAAACTAGGTTTATTTACATTTGAACATTAAGCAGATTTCCAATTTAATTAAGAAAAGATTATTTTTGTCATTAGTCAGTATACCGCAACATTCCTCAGAGTGACGATATATTTTTCAGCATTAAGAAAAAATAACGTTTTAAGTAAAAAACAAAATTTTTGATAAAGTTGAAAATCAATAAAAATCAAAAAAATAAACCTTTTTTGAAAGTTCAAAAGAAAAGAAAAAAGTTATTTTTATATTTAAATTTAAAAAATTTGTTAATACAGAAAGTGCTAAATAAAATACTTAAAAATGACTCCTGTATATTGCTCAATTTGCTCTTTGAAGCTCAGCTGTCCAAAAATGCTTAAGGTGCATATGGAATTGCATAGAAATACTTTTAAAAGTTTTGATGCTAACGACTATGAAGTATGTTCGATATGCAATACGTCTATTTCCAAAAAAATGCTTAAGGTGCACATTAACCTCCACTGTCCCATTTGCAAGAAACTTTTCATGAGTTCAAGAAAACTCGTTGAACATAAAGAAACTCACGCTACCATCCAATCACCTCCTCTTCAAAGTGCTAATGATAAACATTGCAATGAGTGCAATGAATTAATACCGGTAACATCATTTAATGCGCATATAAGAACAAATCGCCATATAAAAAATTGCCAAACAGTTAATATTAATAAAACATTAACTGTCAGGAAAAGTAATTTTAAAGGAAGAATTGAAACCTATAGATTGGTGAATGAAAACGACGAAATTTTGTTTCCGGAGGAGTTCTTTAGAGATGCTAAGGCAGTTGTAATTGAAGAATTAAAAAGATGTGGCATCAAACACACTACATTTAAATTTAACATGGAGTTGTTATGTGAATATATGAAATTGGTGAATGATGAAATTCAATTGGCATCAATTGTGCATATTTCTAAAATGATGTTAATAACGCTTGCTGAGGATATCAGTAAGTCATATGACAAACATGTAGACGAAATATCCACAAAAATGAGTGAATTTCAGGAAAGGGACAGTGGATGGACACTCACTAAAATAAATTATGTAGAAGTGAATGTAAACAAGGTCAGCATTATAAGAGGATCCCAATTTATACCATTACCAAAGAGAATTAGCAATATTAAAGGTGCATGTATAAATATTGAAAATAAAGATGTTTTTTGCTTTAAATGGTGCTTAATTGCAGCACTTCGTAAAGACTTAAGCAATAAACAAAGAAAAAACTGCAATTCATATAGCATTAACATCTATAGTAATAAAATTGCTCTGGGCGAATGTGATCTTAATTTTAAGGGATTGGAGTTTCCTATGCCTTTGAAGTCAATAAAAAAGTTTGAAAAACAAAACGAGATAAGTGTAAATGTATTTGGGTATAATGGTGAGTCAATCGTTGGACCATATTATATAACGATTGAGGAAAAAACCATCCACATAAATTTACTGCTTTTGCATTCCGATGAAAAGTTTCACTATGTTCTCATAAATGATATTTCCAAGTAAGTTTTTCTTTACATTAATAAATATACATACGAATGTATATACTTATTTGTTTCTAAATCGAATAAAAAATTCTTTTATTTATTGTAGACTAATTCGATCCAGTATTACCTCACATAAAAGCAAAATTTATGTCTGTAATACGTGTTTATACCATACACATGATGAGACAGTTTCCAAAAATCATAAAAATGTGTGTGGAAAGAAGATTTCAAAGATGCCTAATCCCGAAGATGCATATATATCGTTTGTAAACCATCAGAAGCAAGTGGATGTTCCGTTCGTGATCTATGCTGATTTTGAGTCAATTTTGGAAAAATTAGATGAAAGTGTGAGTTACAAAACAACAAATATTCAAAAGCACATTCCATGTGCTTTTAATTATTATATTAAATGTAGTTTTAAGGAGATTAAATCTGACAGATACTATTTAGGGAAAAATGCATCTAAAGTCTTTGTTGACAAAATTGTCAAAGATGCAACAGATATTTACCATCAGTATCTCTCCAAAGTAGAGAAAGTGTTAATGAAAGTAAATGATATTGAGGTTTTTAATAAATCAACAAATTGCCACATTTGTAAAAAACTTCTTTATAATGATAAAGTTAGAGACCACTGTCATCTCACTGGTAATTTTCGAGGAGCTGCTCATAATGAGTGTAATTTAAAATACAAAAATCCCAATTTTATACCAGTGATCTTCCATAATCTTTCTGCTTATGACATGCATCTTTTCTTTAAAGAGCTGTCAACAATAAAAAATGCGACAATAAAAGTTATTCCTTTGAATAAAGAGCGTTATATTTCATTATCTGTTTATATTAAAATAGATAAAAATCGGGGATTTGAAATTAGGTTTTTAGATTCAATAAGATTTATGTCTTCTAGCTTAGATTCCTTAGCTAAAAATCTTGACATTAATGATTTTCGAACAGTTCGAGAACGGTTTTCTAATGATAATCAATTTAATCTAATCAGGAGGAAGGGTGTATTCCCATACTCTTACATGGATTCAATGGAAAGGTTTAATGAAAATCAGCTTCCAAGTAGAGATAATTTTTTCAATATTTTAAGTAATGAGGAATGCAGTGTAGTCGATTACGAACATGCCAAACAAGTATGGAGTTATTTCAAGTGTAAGAACCTTCTTGACTATACAGAACTCTACCTTAGATCGGATGTTCTTCTATTAACTGACATTTTTGAAAACTTTAGACAAATATGTAAGAGTATTTATAATTTAGGACCTTGTCAGTACTACACTGCACCTGGTCTCTCTTGGGATGCAATGCTTAAGACAACTGATGTAACGTTAGAGCTATTTACTGATAGTGAAAAATACCTCTTTATGCAAAATGGAATACGAGGTGGATTAGTGCAATGCTCAAAAAGATATTCTAAGGCAAACCATAAATATATGGAAAACTTTGATGAGAAAAAAGCATCAGAGTATTTAATGTATTTAGATGCTAACAATTTATATGGGTGGGCAATGTCAGAATATCTACCTTATGGGGAATTTGATTGGATGAACACTAAAGATATTGAAAATTTTAGAGTACAAAATATATCAGATAACTCAGAATATGGTTATATTTTAGAAGTTGATCTTGAATATCCTGACTCTCTTCATGACCTTCATAATGATCTACCATTTTGTCCACAAAATAAAACTCCAGGGCAGTCTAAATTTAAAAAATTAATTGCAGATTTGACGCCTAAAGAAAATTACACTATACATTATAGAGTTTTAAAACAATGTATTACCAATGGTCTTGTTTTGAAAAAAGTTCATAGAATTTTAAAATTCAAACAGTCTCCATGGTTAAAAAAATATATTGATTTAAATACGCTGCACAGAACAAATGCAAAAAATAATTTTGAAAAAGATTTTTTTAAACTGCTTAATAATGCAGTTTATGGAAAAACGATGGAAAGTGTTGATAAAAGAAAAGATATACGTATTGCTACAGAGTGGGAAAATAGTAATAAGAACCATTTAGGTTTACGATCATTAATCTCTAAGCCAAATTTTCTAAGTTTGATAAAGTTTAGTGATGATTTGTATGCAGTAGAGCTGAAGAAAATGGAGCCATGCTACAACAAACCTATATATATTGGATTTTCGGTATTAGAGTTATCCAAATGGAAAATGTATGACTTCCATTACAGATATATGATTCCAAAATTTAAAGAAAATTTGTCCTTAAATTATATGGATACCGATTCATTTATTTATTCAATTATAACAAATGACTTTTATGATGACATTCGTTGCGATGTCAGTATAAATTTCGATACGTCAGAATATCCCAAAGACAATCTTTTTAATTTACCACAGCTAAACAAAAAAGTATTGGGAATGATGAAAGACGAAAATAAGGGAGAAATAATGATTGAATTTGTAGGTTTACGATCAAAAATGTATTCCTTGTCAACTATTAATTCGGAGGACACTAAAAAGTCTAAAGGCGTCAAAAAATGTGTAATTAAAAAACTAACATTAAATGATTATAAGGAGTGTTTATTTGAACAGAAAATAGTTTCTGATGAAATGATTGTATTTAGAACTAAAGCTCATCAATTGTATACACAAAAGTTGCATAAAGTAGTACTTAATCATACGGATGATAAAAGAAATATTATGGAAGATAGAATAAATACTAGAGCTTGGGGTCACTTTAGAGATAGAATTGAAACTCATATGGAAATTGAATAATAATACTTTTGTTTATTACTATTGAGATAGCAGTGGTTAATGAAAATAAAAGGCTTTGTTTTTATACTTACTAAAATAAATTTTATTATTTTATATACATATATAAGATTACATCTAAATACATTTATTCTTATACAATAACCATTAAAATATATATATTTATTAATTAGTTTCTTAAAAATAACGTGTATGTTACTGTTTTTAAATTAATAATAATAATTATCTTTAAAGAAAAAAGTTAAAATATAAAACTTAAAAATTAAAAAATTGTTGTTCTTATTTCAAATTAGATTTTCTCTTTCAAGTAAAATAGCATTTTTTAAAGCGCAAACGCCATAGTTGTGATAACTGCAAAATGTGTTTTCTGGATACTTCTTATTAAGTTCCTTTAAATTTATACATCCAAAATCCTCTATATTTAAAACTTTTTTCTGCAGCATTTTTTCCAACCATTGGCTCTTTTCTGTTCCTTTTACATATATTGTAGAATTTTTTAAATTATTTTTTAAAAAATTACAAACACTCTTAAATGATACTACTCCTGTATTCCACTTAAGATGATGAAAATATTTTATTAACCAATATGCTTCTTTTTGCTCCTTTTGTGATAAACAATTGAAATCAAAAGGCGGTCTTATAATAAAATTGATATATTCCATAGAATTGAAAACAATTGCAACTTCTTTAACGATAAATTTGTTTGATTTTAATTTAAAACCTTGTAAATCAATGAAAACATGTTTACAAGACATCTTCTTTAGGATTTATAAAATTTTTCGAACTTGTCCCTTTAATGGTATATATTCAATAATACGATCGTGAATGAGAATACAATAAGCTGATGTGTTTGCTGGAACATTAGTAGCTGTTTCAAATTCAATTTTTATATCAATTGGTCCGCTGACAATAGATTCATTTTGATAACTAACATCTACTACTATTATTGGAGAATAATTTTTAAACTCTTGAGATGTGAGAAGCGGCTGGGAGTCTCGCATATAGTAGTTTTCTTGAAACCTTAGATACATATCATATAGAATTGCATAACGTTCATTCTGAAACTTTATGTTAAGGTCATCATATGGATAAGACTCTGAATTTAAATGTACTTTTAAATTAGTCAGATCGCAGTGTATAAATTTCTTTTCATGTTGGAATGCAATCAAAACAAAACGAGGGCGTTCTCTATTCGCTGCCAGCTTAACATTCCACACATGATTAGAAGACATATTTAGTTGTGGATTTATATGACAATCCCAACTTCTAAATGCAATTGGTATTGAAGTACCACTGTTTATTATTTTTATCATATTTAATTTACAAAAATCTGATAGTTGTACATGGGGAATTCTCCACGATATACTTGAAATTGTTAATTTAGCCTTTTCGGTAGAAACAGTTGAATAAACAAGATTCTCATCATTTTTATTACGTAATAGAATCAATTCATGTTTTGCGTTCAATAATATTTTGTTATAGTCTTCAGCGAATCCCAAAAACAATTTCAGTGGTACATAAAAATTAAAATATCCATTTACGAGATCAATGTCATCAATTTTATTCCATCCAGCATTTTGCATTCCATTACTATCTATTGGTGATAATGAAACCAAATTTTTAATAGTACTTGATGTTCCTAAATGTCTTGTTTGATCAATTTCAACACCATTTACTTCGTAACGGATTTCATCAAATAGATGTGCTACAAAATTATTTTTTAATTTAATGTTGGCTGCAGAAGATACTAATTTTGAATTGCTATCATCTTTAACAAATCCTTCTACATATATAAAACTTTCCGATGGCAAAACATACAAGTCTTGATTTTGTATTGTTATACGAATTTCATCGTTATTATTGTAAGATTGTAAATATGGGGTATACGTATGGTAGGCCTTTTTAATTATATTTTCATCGGACAAAGGTTTATCCAGAACATCTATTATTGAACTCATGGTTTCTTCAATTTTAAATTTAATGATTTTAGAAATTCTTTATTTGAGTGCGTTAAATTTATATTTTTTAATGAATTCTTTGAATTTAATTTATTTTTCAATATTTTGTTAGAAGAAGAGTTTAATACTTTGTTTTTAGATATATTCTTCTTGTAAATTATCATTACTTTGTTGGTCTTAAATGTAATCGAATTGTAATTTCCTCTCCTCGGAAATTAAGTAAACCACCGTCTTGATCAACCACTCGCAGAGTAATGGAGCTTATCTCTCGACAGTTGATTGGTAAATAAATTAGATTCCTAGGAATCTCATCTATTTTATAGCCAGGTGGGACGTTAATGGCAAACTCATGTAAAGTATGTGCTTGGGAGTTATTCATGTATGTGTTGACAGCTATATTACTCTCAATTCGTAAAAGATTTACTTTAAAAATATTAACTGGAAGATCTGAGTAATGCTCTTTATTAGGTAATAGAATATTTTCTTTAAATCCCAAAAGCTTCCCAATTGTATTTTTCTTATTAAAGTATATTGGATCATTAGAGTTTTTTATTTTAACTTGCA
Source organism: Pollenia angustigena (assembly GCA_930367215.1). NCBI lineage: Eukaryota > Metazoa > Arthropoda > Insecta > Diptera > Polleniidae > Pollenia > Pollenia angustigena. Next base: position 177,885,479 of record OV884058.1, on the reverse strand, counting down.
TCGTATTATTATTAGCTTCAATGTTAATTTTATTTTGAGGACTATATCGTTGATATTGTTCTTTAATATAATCAACTATATCGTTTAGCTCATAAGATCCAATGGGAATTTCAATTACTTGTTCGCCAATATGAAACATATTATTATAAACATCTACATTTGGAATACTATTGTATGAATGAAAATCTGTAAGTGCACACTCATATTTTCCGTCCAACTCAATTGGAGGAAAATAGTTAGCCGTCAACTCAGTTGAATTAGAGCTTAAAGTGAGAGTTATTGACATTTCGACTGTTGAATTGCAAATAAAGTAAAAAACATAATATTATTTATTTAAAAATAATTTATTTACATATATTTTTTTGTTCTTTTCTTATTTAATAATAACAATACATTAACTCTTACATTCTATTATTATAATTATATCTACTCTTACAAACTACAATATATCAATCTTATTAATCCAATAATTGTGTTGATTAGAAAATCCCAACCATTTTACATATGCCATGTCTCCTTTAGTTTTAAGAATTTTTTCAACAAGGTATGTATCAGGAAATCGAGTTTTTGAAAGTTCATCATCATAGAAACCACCTTCAATTGGATTTCCTTGATAGTCATCTAGTATGTATGTTGCAGGATACGTATTTTTTACTGTTTTAATTTTAAAAATTTCTGCAGTCCAATTGGGAGTGTAACCTTTTTCAAAAATGTGTTTATATTTGCTTATGCGTACATAATCTCCAACATTAAATTTAGATTTTTTAAATATTTTTAAATGATTGTAAACGGTTTGCAATAATTTCATTTCGTTTCCAGAATTAACGTCAATTGGTGCCATTTTAATGGTGCGATGAACTTTTCTATTATATTTATTAATTAGATCTTTGTAAATATCAAGCCAATAATATGAACCATTAAAACTAAATTCTTTCCACATCATTCCTTTTAGAGTTCGATTAAATCGTTCTACTATTGAGGCTTTCATTATACTAAATGTTGAGTAGTGATTTATATTATGGTTGTGCATGAGGATATTAAATTGTTTATTGAAAAATTCTTTACCATCATCAGTCTGCAAGTTTTTGGGAACTCGACCTAATTTTAAAATACTTTTCATTGCTTGAAATACTTCAGTTGCTGTTTTTGTTTTAAGTGCAACACCCCATGCAAACTTGGAAAAAGTATCAATGATCGTTAACAAATATCGATATTTTTTATTATATGTAGAATAATTCCCCATTTCAACTAAATCAGCTTGCCAGAGATCATCTATGCCTTTCATTACAACTCTTCGACGTATAAAATTTTTTCGGGCTGGTTTATGAAGTTCATTTACTAAGTCTCTTTTTGTTGAATACATAATTATTAAGTAAGTCCTCTTTACTTAAGGGAATATTGTTATCTCCTGTTCTTTATTTTTAATATCAAGCCTGTTATATAGTTTCTGATTTAAGATTTTGAGTCTTCTTTCAAAATCTTTTTTCATTTTCTCTATTATTTGATAAACTTCATTAATATTCTTGTTTAATTGATCCATTACCTCCTTCTGTGTTTTTTCAATTTGAGATTGCAAAAACATTTTATTGACACCATCGTTTTCTTCCAAAGCATTCGACATATGTTTGATTCTTTTGTTTTGAACATCAATGTTGTAATCTGTATCCATAAAGAACCCAAGCAATTTAGGTGCATTTTTCATAGAAATTATGCCACTTGTATCGTTAATATAGTGACCAAATTTGTCGACAGACATTACTTAATGTTAATTTTATAGTTATTCAATAATGTTAGCTTCGTATAATTCTTCAATAATAGAAACAATTTCGTTATTATGATTGCTGTGGCCTGCAGCTTGTGATGCGAGCAGGAGTCTAAGTCGATCTATCAACTCATTTGGATCATCCCAGTATATATAGTTGGGTTTATTTGGATTTAAATTCATTAACCCACTTCCAATATAATTTTCATTTGTTGTTTTTATTGTATCAGATGAAGTGGGAGATTGAGGTGTTTTGGTAGATGGATTTTTAGGTTTAATCAATTTTCTGATAATGTTCTTGTATTTATATGCTCTTGTACCCCTTATATGACCATCTGAGCTATAACCTATTTTATAGGCATTTGTATTATTTAATATTTTTTTATAAATATCTAACTCAGATTTATCATAGTTTTTTGGTATTTTTTGAAACATTAATGAAAATAAACCTGGAGTGAGTGCCCATATTTGGTTTCCAACTTGAATCTTATCTTCATTAAATTGAATGTTACTATCACCAAATTTCCATTCATTATTTGAATCTTTATGTACTCCATATAGTGTGTCTAACTCATTTCTTTTTTCTAAATATAACAAATCATTAAAATTTATATGATTATTTGGATTTTCTGTTTCTGGTTGAGAATAAAAATCATCATCATCATCATCATTATAATCTTCAGAGTTACTTGCAGCAGTAGATAATATATTTTTTTCTGGTTTTATAATTGGAATATAAGAATCTGTTTTAAATTGTTCTTGTTGCTTTGATTCATTTTTAATTTTATTCTTTTCAATTTTTAAATTTACTTTGGTATTTTTCGAACTATTAATGAAATTTTTCAGGGGTTCTGTTATGGGTTTAAATGTATCTTTAAGTTGTTCACGAGTATCAGCTTCACCAATTTTTATACTGCGAAATTTCTTTTTTAAAACATTTCTTCTCTTTATCAACTCTTTTAAAACTTTTTCATTAATTTTTTTATCGGACATCAGATCAGCTATTCGTTGGTTAACAATGCGTTTTATTGTTGTAATATCTTTAAAGGTTGATGTTATACTAATAATCGTATAAAATATATTCTATAATTTATATTGCTATAAAATAAACAAACTGCTTTCTATATCTCCCATCATTTAATTCATCATCTTTACTTATAACCAAAAATCCATATTTATCTTTCCAACATTCTCCACAAATTTCATGAAACTTTTCGTAACTCATATCGCTACCAACATGATCAGCATATATATGTTTTATATTCATTTCATCTTGCTTAAACATAATAATCATATTAGCATTATCTCTTATTAAATGTTTGGGAATTCTTGTATATGTTTGACATAAGTAGAATGAATCTACATTTCTATGTCTACCCATACAAAAATATGCACGTATATTGTTTTGTTTTTCACATGCAACATCATCGAAAATCATAACTGAATTGTTTTGTGCTTCATCTGGAGGTATTACAGAATCATTATCAGAAAACGTATGAAACCCCATTCCTTTAATTGGTGTTATCAATTTTCTTAAATATTCATACTTTGGCTGAAATAGTGATTTTGAGTATAAATAGATGTTTTCAAATTTCAGTCCATTAGGACTCTCTAGTAAGCTTATCATAACGTTAGTCTTGCCACAATTTGAAGGACCTACAATAAGCGCACGAATAGAATTCGGTAATATAGAACTATGTCTACATTTTGAATTTAAATTCGTTGAAGAATCCGTATTACGAACAAAAATATTTTTATGTTGTTTTATTAAACGCATCTTTAGAACTAAATGAAATAATTAAATATTCTCTTTTTCTTATAGAATAAAATTAAATAAAATGGTAATACGTTTTAAAAACAAGATTAATTGTAATAAAGTCGTCAGAGGAGAAGGTTTAATTAATAAATTGGTAAATTCACTTCCTTTTGAACTACATCTTCCTGGTTATCAATATTGTGGTCCTGGAACGAAATTACAAAAACGTTTAGAACGAGGTGATAAAGGAATTAATCTATTAGACGGTGCATGTAAAGAACACGATATTGCTTATTCAAAAAGTAGAGATATAAATATAAGACATCAAGCTGATAAAATTCTTGAGAACAGAGCTTGGGAACGAGTACTTTCAAAAGATAGCAGTCTTCCAGAAAAATCGTTGGCATATTTGGTTACTAACGCAATGAAAGCAAAAACTAAACTCGGTATGGGGATGACTAAGCAAAACAAAAGTAATAGGAAATCAAAATCGAATAAAGTTATTGGACGAAAACTGTTCAATTCAACGCTAAAAGCAACAACAAAAATTTTAAGAAAAGAAAAACCAACAGATCTTAACGCTGCTATCAAGATTGCACGTAAAACCATTAACAAATCCTTAAAGGGAAGGAAATCTGAAATTGTAGTACCACGTGTAATACGTGTTCCAAAAGTTGGTGGTGTTTTACCATTAATACCAATATTAACAGCTTTAGGTGTAATTGGTACCCTATCGAGTGGAGGTGCTAACATAGCAAAAGCAGTTAATGCAGCAAAGAATGCTAAACTCCAACTTGATGAAGCGACTAGACACAATAAGAATATGGAAGCAATAGCAATGGGTAAAGGACTTTACCTCAAACCATATAAGAAAGGATATGGATTAACTTATGAAGAAAAAGCAAAAAACTTCTAAACAAGCTACCCAAAAGTCCATTGACTGATATTGATATACGAAAATTCTCAAAAAATATTCCACATTTTAGAGGAATTTTCATGTTAGACGCAATACCAAAACATCCCAGAAATATTGAATGTGGAGTAATTAATTTGGATTCTACAATCGGTAGTGGTACACATTGGGTAGCTTACTATAAAAACAATAAACAAATAGAATATTATGATAGTTTTGGAAATTTACAACCACCATTGGAACTAGTTGAGTACCTAGGAGGAAATATAAAATATAACTACAATCAACATCAAAACTATGATTCATTTAATTGTGGTCATTTATGTCTTGAATTTTTATATAAAATAACTGAAAAAGAAATTAATAAATAAAACAATTGAAATTATTTTAAAAAGAAAAACCATGTTTTTTTTTTTTATTTAATTATTTTAAGGTACATATTATTATTATTTTTATCGTTAAAATATAATTTAAAAACTGTTAAAGTTTGCGTATATGGGATATCTAGAATTGGCTTCAAAGATATCACCCTCCTCAAATGGCTTCAATCGCAAGTTTTTCTCCCCTTCCCTGGATATAAGATACGATCCAGATGATAAATTCTTCAAATCTTCGTCAGTTAGCGTATTGTAGCGATATGGCAAAAACAATATATTCTCCTCAAGCTCAACTTTTATTGAGCTCCCATACTTGGTATTCACTCTACTTGCATTCATAATAATGTGTTTAGAAGATATTGCAAGATCCTTAATGTGAATTAAGGATTTGCTGTAGCTCAGAGTATTAAATTTGGTTACTAAGTTTTTCGAGGGTTCCATTTTTCACAACCGATCACGTTAGTTTCTTTTTTTCAACTGAGATTAAAACCACTTCTCTAAATTGAAAAGAGCTTAACTAAATCAAAAATAATCTATTTTATTAATCAAGAAAAAGTTTATTGATATATAATCATGTGAATAAATGAGACGAAGACATACATTTCTTCCCTTTGCTCTAAAGAAAGAAATCGATATAAATAAATATGGAATAACACTACCAAATAAATAGGAACCAATACAGAACAAATTACCGAATAGCATTGAGAAAATTAATATAGTTTTCTCTTTCACTCTAGTTATTAAGTAAACCGAATAGCATTGAGAAATTTAATATAGTTTTCTCTTTCACTCTAGTTATTAATTAAACCGAATAGAATTGAGAAATTTAATATAGTTTTCTCTTTCACTCTAGTTATTAATTAAACCGAATAGAATTGAGAAATTTAATATAGTTTTCTCTTTCACTCTAGTTATTAAGTAAACCGAATAGAAGTGAGAAATTTAATATACTTTTCTCTTTCACTCTAGTTATTAAGTAAAATGTTGTGAAATAATAACTAGAAATTTAAAAACGAGAAACATTAACAAGTAGGACGCCAAGCGGATACAACTCAAAAATGTGTACATTAAAAGAATTTTTAGTAAAATTTTTAACCAAATTTGAGGAAGTTATCCTGCATGAGCACAGGCTGTGCATAGAAAGTTTCATACCAATGCTGGATGAAAATGAAGACTTCGGCGTTGCTGAAAGTGATGATGGGGAGCCACATTTCCAATGCTGCCCATGGTACAGCTCGTATTGTGAAGAAGGGCCTACTCCGTGCAGATGTGCGGTTTATATATTAAGAAAAATTAATGTAATAAATTTAATAAATAATTATCATTTAATATTTAATAAAGACCAATAATAAAAATCAAAACTTTTTCTCTTTTTTTTATTTATTTATTTATTTATTTTCAGTTCTATTTCAGCAAATAAAATGTATTCTAATACAAATAAAATAATAAATAAAATTAATAACAAAAAATGATAAATAAAAAAATATTTTGCTACATTTATTATGGATGATGAAATTTCAGCGTTTTGCATCATTGTATTTGAAGATTCGACAAATGTAATTGGGATTTCAATAACTTGATCATCATAATTAGTAATGTGATTGCTTCTAGCGATATTATCGTTTTTAATTTCAATATTATACTGAGGAATGTTAGAAAAATTATCGTGTCGTATTTTACCTTCTACTTCTCTGAGACCACAGGTATCATAACAGGGTGGTGGTAGTAGTTGATTTAACACATTCCAATTAATAGGTACATTATTGGTACAACATCTTCTCAGTAAAGCACAATTTGGTGACCAACGCAAATGTTCTGTTAAAGGTTGATCAGTAAGCGCCCAATTCCAAATTTCAACTTCGCAAAAATAACATTTTGTTTTGTCGTAATCTCCACTATAAAACATGCCAGTCATAGCTAACTCTCTTTTATCTACCCATTTTAATGGCCAGCATGAAAAAGTTTTTAAACGCTCATCTTCTCTATGGAAAATATCAGTCATGCTATAGCGTGGCGTAAATGAAGATTGTTTTAAATGCTGATCTTCACTGCAATCGAATTTTAGATCTTTAACCATTTTAAATTTTTTTCTTTCATAATTTCAACCGCAAATTTTAAAAATACTATTTGAACTCCACGATAAATCACAATGTACTTGCTGTTGAAATGAATTGTATACGCTATTTATACATGGATATGTTCAGCCATTGAAAATTATTTTCGAAATGTGATGCAATATAAGAAACATTTATTTTACTTTTAAAAGTTTTTTAGTATGTACATATATTTTATTTAATAACTACTTAAAAGTATTTGAATAAAAATAAGAAAAAATTTACATCTATAAACTTAAATCTAGTTCTCTAATGAAGCGATCTCCTTCTTCATCCAAATAAAACCCGTCATTTGCCTTTAAAATGATTTTATCACCCTCTTCGTCTTCCAAAAAATACTCAATTTCCCACAAAAAATCGTAGTAAGCCATTTGGTTGTTAGGGATCTCTTCCATAGAATTTTCATCGACAAATTCAATTTCAAAATCGCTCAAATTCATTGTTCAAATCTTCAATGTTCAAATGTAAATAAACCTAGTTTTCAGAAGTATACTCCACTAAGCCTTTTAAGAAGGGCAAGAAAACAAACTGCAATTAATGTTTTGTTTTATAAACAAATTATACATTCTAACACGCTCAATCATGTTTATGCTTCTTAAATATAACAAAAAGATTTCTTCATCAGATTAATGTAAACAAACATGCAGACACATCGTCAGCATTTTATAACAAAATACAAATTCTTTTTAAATCTTCTTAGGAGACGTTATATTATGAAAGAAAACAAACTGCAAATAAGAATAACATAATGTCAGCATAAACGGGAACAAAATATTTCTTAATACAAAGAAGAAAACAAAACTAAATTTAAATTCTTTGACTATTGTGTTAATTCTAAAAACAGTTTTAAAAGAATCGCAAACTTGTTTTTTACTTGAGAATTATAAAATTGATGTGAAAAGATATCGGTTATACCATAATTTTGAACTTTTATTTTCTATTTTGTCGATTTTGGCTTCGATAGTTTTGATAAAATTAAACTGTTTAGAATCACTGTTGAAATGAAATCTTACAACAAACTGGCTCGGAACTAGGATTAGTGGTTAAAAAAAAATAAACTTCACCTCACCAAAAAGCTTCAGAACTTGCTTAAAATAAATTTCAAAATTATACAAATGGTTCGGAACTAAGATAAATGGTAAAAAAATAATTTCAACATGATAAAATGGTTCGGAAATTAAATAAATGTTTCGGAGCTTGTATAAAATAGAGCTTAAAATAGAGTTGACATTAAAACTTAAAATAGAGTTTACATCAAAATACCCATTTTTGTTGGTATTTTCTTCACAATATTTTTAAAATCCTAAATAAATATTCAAATCAACGCTTAAATCCCCTCAAAATACCCATTTTGTTGGTATTTTCTTCACAAAATTTTTAAAATCCTAAATAAATATTCAAATCAACGCTTAAATCCCCTCAAAATACCCATTTTGTTGGTATTTTCTTCACAATATTTTTAAAATCCTAAATAAATATTCAAATCAACGCTTAAATCCCCTCAAAATACACATTTTGTTGGTATTTTCTTCACAAAATTTTTAAAATCCTAAATAAATATTCAAATCAACGCTTAAATCCCCTCAAAATACACATTTTGTTGGTATTTTCTTCACAAAATTTTTAAAATCCTATCGGAAATGAGATAAATGTATGCGCCATCTAAGTCTAAAAAACTGAACTTCACAATCAGCGTCATCTATATATAAGTGGACAAACTGTTATTCATTTTCACCTCGTCTGCTCGTATACCGGAAATGGTTCTGAACTTGGATAATCTATTACACCACACATTCTTTTTCATATTATCGGAACCGGACACAGTCCAAGATCCCCATTACCTATCTACTGCAATTCTATTTTTGTGTGTCAATAAAGCACAATAAAAATTGTGCCATATTGGTGTATTTGCGGCAATCGTGTGATCCAAGCTTTAGACCAATAACTCTATGTGCCAATTATTCAGCAATACATATACGAAACTTGAAAAGGAGGACAAACCAAACTTGATCTACAAAATAAGCTGTGAGGGGACGGGTCCAACATATGCCCAAAAGTATATGTGGGGACTACAAAATCAACACTCAAGGCAAGATTTTCAGGGGCCTAATTCTGGCAGTCGTGATCGAGTACTTTCTCGATTCGAACTTAATTTTATTTCTAATTCCTTCAGTCGATACTGAACGAATCGAAATTATTTTTTCAGTATTGTGAAACTCAAATTAATTATTTTCAACAGTGAAAAAATAATTCCGATTCGTTCAGTATTTAGATTTAGATTGCTTTTGAATCGAGAAAGTTCTCGGTCAAGACTGCCAGAATCAGGCCCCAGGACACAAATCTGATCAAAAAGCTGTAACAAGACCAATTGAACAAAAAACTGTCCTTGCGCCCCACTGTACAATAACAGGACACAAACCAAGTTTTAATAATGTGAGCATCTTACAAGAAGAGAGTAACTATGCTAAGAGATACACACTACAAATGTTACATATAAATAAAATAATTATCAGGGAAACCATAAATATACAATTGCATGTTTTTCCTTGCACGACCAATTCAGGCAGAAACAATATATTTATCTGTTATAAGCTTTTTATGAATTTTGGCATCGATTTGTTAGTGCATATTTTACTGTTCGCAGCCTTTTTATAATAATAATAATATTTTAGTTAAAAGAGCCTTTTTGCGGCATTTTTTAGTTTATAGCGCATTTTTTGGCCTTTTAAGGTATATTTTGATAAATGTTAACTTTTTTTAGATATCAACAAGTGCTTTCGCAACAATTTAAAAAAATAAGTTATTTTTTTTTGCGAAATTCTGGCTTTTCTGTTTTAAATATCTGTATATCCTTCAATTTCGCCATATTCATTTAAGTTTTACTCTAAAATTATAGTTTGATCAAATTTGGTAAATACAGGTTAATTGTACTTAGGACGAAGTCTATGTAAATGGTGAAAATCGGTCTATAATTTCACATATTCCCCATAAAAACTTTTTTCCAAATTAGACTCTTTGTTTCCGTAAACCATCCAATTATGTTGGTATTAAGATTAAAATCGCCCAAAAATATTTAGCTCCAAATTAAATTCAATTCGAATTGGCTCACATTTGCCCAAAGCTCCCCCCCCCCCCCCCCCCCATCTATAACAGCTTAAACTTCCTTTTAAATGTTCACATTAGTAAACAATTTAGCGACCGTCCCTAAAATCCCTGGAAGATAAAAAATCTTCTATATATATAAAATAGGATGTATGTATGTGTGTATGTAACGTATGGACTCCAAAACGGCTGGTCCGATTTTGATGAAACTTTAAGGGAATCTTCAGAATATTCAGGCGGGTGACACTGTGAAGTCTGATTTTTGATTTTCGGTCTGCGGGCGGAGGGGCGTGGCAAAATCCAATTTTCATATTGCACCACCAATGACTTCTAAATAATTTGGACGATTTTTTCTTTAAAATGATCGGCATGGTCCGACTTAGATTTATACGAAAATTAAGTTTTGCCCCGCCCACTTTTTTCGAATTACCTAAAATCAGAAAACGGCTCCATCGATTTGACAAATTTTTTTTGCAAATGTTCGTATAAATCCATTTTACGTTTTCATCGAAAGAAAAATGTATCACGCCTACTTTTACGCCCACTTTGTCTATTAAGCGCATAACTTGAGAACGGCTTGACCGATTTGGACGATTTTTTCTTTAAAATCATCGCCATTATCCAACTTAGGTTTTTACGGAAGGAAAATTTTAAAGGCCGTAAATTTCGTTTAAAGCTCAATTTAAATCGTCTGGTAATACAACACTTATGTTTGCTTAGGGCCAGCAACGCGGACCGGGTCAGCTAGTCTCATATAAATGTTAATATCTAGATAATATTCGTCACAAAAAACTTTTATATTAATTTTAACCTGTGAGCCCATGACTGCCCTTCATTTAAAAATAGGGTAACACCTCGAAAATTCGTCTGTAAATACTTTGGCGTAGGGGCTTTACCGATTATAATTTTAGGATTGTTTTTATTAAATGGAACTGATATGAAATTGTTGAATATTTTGTTTTCAAATTAGCATTTTTTGAATTTTTAAGGGGCATATTTTAAACAGTTTTCAGGGCATATCTTCAAGTTTTTACTGTATATTTAAAGGTCATAAAACGTGTTCTTAGAGCACATTTCGTTTTCCTGGTCATTATATATCATTATGAGTTTCAAATGTTTGCTGGATAAGTATTGTTGTCTCATTAACGACTAAATGAAAGGGCATAAGACTATTTGTGAAGTGGCATCAGCACTTTGTTCTAGATGTCTAAAATGTTCACATTTAGCGATTATTATACCCTTCACCACAGGTGGTGAATAGGGTATATATAAGTTTGTCATTCCGTTTGTAATTCCTATAATATTGATGTTAGACCCTATAAAGTATATATATTCTGGGTCCTTATGAGGAGCGAAGTTGATTTAACGACGTCAGTCTGTCCGTTAAAATGGGTTTTCCGAAGACCCCATATATGATGGGGGCCAGGTTATTATACATTTATGTCACATATGGTCCGGAATTGTTTGCTATTGAAATTCAGCAAGGTCGGTCCACAAATGGCTGAGATATGAGTAAAAAACAACGACTGCCCCAAGTTTTTTCCTTTAAAGGTCCAATTAGACGTGACATTACCATTACCAAAACGAAATAAACATACCATACAAACCATTCCATTTTGGTTTCTACGGTCATACAGTGGCTATGGTAATACACTGTGGTAATGTGTTTTTTTTTTTTTTGTTGTTTTTTTATACCCTTCACTACAAGTGGTGGATTTTATTTGCAATGTGTTTAATTTTACGCATACACATACACATTAATGCATGTATGTATATGATATGCCGCTTAAAAAAAGGAGCATATAGACGACATGTTTTTGTCATCTGACATGTCAAATTTCCCACTGCAAAACACATACATGTCGTGTGTTACCTTTTAAACTTTGCTTCTGTAAAAGTCAGACGCAAAGTCATCTGACAAAATTTCAATTAGAGCGTGCTCTATTTTCTTCTGACAAACCATCTGACATCAGAAATCTATGCCGGGAAGAAACTGGCAGCGGCGTCAACTATTGACGGAATCATTAGCCGGCTGAAGTTAATATTTTACAATACCAAGATATGTATGCTCATCTCACCATTGAATAGAATTTATGTAAATATAAACATAAAAACCGTTTAATTATAAAATTCTAAATTGGTATCTTTAAAATAAAAGAAAAAATGTTAAGATGGCTAAATTATTTTACGGCGCAAATAAATATTTTCGTGGCGGCAGCAAGCTATTTTGAAACCGAGAACTACTATGGTTTCTGCAATAACAATGCGAAAAAAAACAGAGGCAATGTCAGAAGCAAATTACATGTACGTTTGTGACCGAATATTATAAACCTTATGTAAAACAGCAATTTTGACAGACATGAACAATTACATGTGACTTGAAAATTTGACATGTCAGATGACAAATACATGTCGTGTACGGGCAAATACATGTCATAGACTCAATATATTTTAATTTAACGCTCCTTCAGTAAAAGCATTCATAGCCGAGTTGTTAAGTTCTCTCCTGAGACTGATGATATTGCCAGTTCGAATCCCAAAAATGTTTTTTCATTTTTTTTATTTAATTTTTTTATGTTCTAAAAAACGATTTTAAGATTATAAAACGAATTTCAAACATCAACTTTGTCAAAAGAGGAAACGGGCTTTGGTACATATATAAATTTTTTGTTTTTTTATATTCTTCGGCATGACGAAATGAAAAGTTAGCGTGGCTCAATTAATATTTATGTATACCTATCTTAAGAAAGTTATTTATGTATATAACTTTTTTTTCTTATCTCATCATGGTGAAGGGTATATAAAATTCGGCATAGCCGAATATAGCACTCTTACTTGTTGTAATCTTGTTTTTATTACATCTTATACGTAGTCTTTTTAAAATTCACATTTATATTAGGCAATATTTGTCTTTATCATTGTAATGAGATATTTTCTATCTTAAAAATCACTGAAAAACAGTATTAAAGTGCCAATTTTAAATGTCTGAAAGGGAGAAAGGTATGTAATTAAAAAATTATTATTTTAAGGGTGAATGTAATTTATTAATTTCAATGTATTAGGAACAACTGGTTATACTTTATATGTCATTAGTAAACTAATTATTTTGTTTAATATTTAGAAAAATATTTGATTCCTTTTTGCAACAATTTTTCGGTTGCACACGATCTTCACAAATAAATCCATGTTGTATACAGCAATTGTCATTAATGAAAAAGTTATTAAGTTAGAAAAAAAACGCACAACGTATGCCATTATCTTCAAATAGATTGCCAGGAATCCAAAACGAGGGTATAATAGGTTTTCAGGTTGAAGCCATGGCAAATTCGAAGTTAACACCAACAGCTTCAACCCAAAATATTATAAAATGCTTTCTAAAGAAAATAGTTTATTTAATCAATTGCTAATAAATTGTAGAGATGTTAAACTTACGCTAATCCACTTTCCAATAATTAACAAATATCATCACGTTAATTTACTAACGATTATTATAGGAACCGCCAAACGCCGGCAACTACATTAAAGAAAAGCTTGCTCCAAGTGAACTAAAAGGAATACTAACAGTCAGCTTTTTCTTTTGTTTTTTTTTTCTTCAATAAAATGTTCTTACCGCTTTTATTTAATATATTCATATAATAATGTTTTGTTATTTGATGATGTATTTAACTTCAAAAAATTCTAACTAATTCATGTCGATCGCCACAAGAAAACTGTAAAAATCCAAATTGTTGTTCAGATTTATATACAGAAAAGTTGGAGCCAAACACCAGAGTTTCACAATAGATAATAATATGTATTATCTTTATATCATGTTCATAAATGTTACCTCAAAGTAAATTTTCTAAAAGATATTTCCGAATAAATAAATAAAATTTTATGAAATCTAGGTTAAATTTAGAAAAGTTTATTCCAGTGTACTTGAAAGTATTCTCTAAAATTAACGAATCATTGAAAACTTGTTTGCATATAAAAAAAATTAAACAACTTTGTCTAACAACTATATTTTAAATGTCATATTATAATGAAAATAATTATTATACATTGGTGGGATCTGACAATTCTTAAATTATACCGTCTCAATGGCAAAATTGTACCAAATTGACATAAATTGTACCAAAACTTCGCTGTAAAATAAAAAAGCATACTAAGTTATTCAATAAAATTAAAAACAAAACAAGTAAAAAACTATAATCGGTCAAACCCGACCATTTGATACCCTACACCACAGTATTTAAAGACTCTATTTCGGACCCACGGGCAATCATGGACCAGCCAGAACAAAATTATGTTAGGAGTTTAATACTACATTTACACCTACGCCAAATCTAGTACTTAAGAGATTTCGAGCCAAATCTAGTTGTTTTTGACAAGATTTCCCAAACAAAACAAAATCTACTTCGTGACTAGATTCCGACGAAATCTACTCAAAATCTAGTAGTACTTAATGATGCAACTATGGTTTTTTCAATAAAGCACTAAAAAATACTTCCCTGCACAAGAAAAAATTACATTTAAAAAAAAAAGACAAAACAAAAATTGTTAAAAAAATATTAAAAAGTTTAATAAAAACTGTAAAAATATAAAAAAGACGAATAATATTGATAAAATAAATATCGTTGATTATTAACAAAAGGTAATTCAAATGTATATTTCTTTTTATTATTTATTTATTTAAAAAATTTATAGACATAATTAATTATGAATATAAAGAGAAAAAAAGGGTACTAACAACATAGGTTTTCGACCAAATTTTTTATACTAGATTGTTTTATATTAGGTTGTAAATATTACAGTATTTTAATAGTGCGTTAACATCTTTGATATTATCGTAATTAATACATTTTAAAAGATCCGGTAAGCATATTTTTCCGAAGAGTGAGATTTGTGCTATTCTGATAGTCTGACAGTTAAAGATTAAGTGATATATATCCAGTATGGCGTTAGATTGACATAAGTTGCAAACCGTTGGTTGTGAGTTAGAGAAGATGTGTTGATGCGTTAAGAAGGTATGTCCAAATCTCAATCTTGTAAATTTTTCTATGTCGAGACGTGACATTGTGTGGGGGTATAATGCAGGGGTTCCATATTGGTTGAACGTTTTATAGATGTGATGGTAGGTTGTCCAATTTGCAGCTTCAGCGTTTTGAATACTTGTTGATATTATTATTTTTATGTCCTCTTTATTTGCAGAGGGATAAGTTATAATAGGGGCAAAGGTTGCAAATTTAGCTTCCTGATCGGCTAAAGTGTTGCCCTCTATGCCTATGTGACTAGGAACCCACATTAGTTTAAATTTTGTGTGAAACATTATCAATAGGTCTCTTATTTTTGATATAGTAATACTTTTGTTTTTAGTGTTTTGGATTGCAGTAATTGTAGATTTAGAGTCGGAGCAAATTATATATTTGCCTCGAGTATTTTTATACTTATTTAGTGCATGGAGTATGGCTGTGGATTCAGCGGTAAAAATGGAGCTTCTGTGGTTTAGTAGGCCTAAGAAGTCTGTCTTTAAATTGTGGTTAATGACCGCAAAAGATGTAGCAGTTGAAGTCTTAGAGCCATCCGTGTAAAGAATTTTCCAATTGATGTTGTTGTAATAAGAAGAGATATCTTTAAAAAGTGTTAAATAGATGTTGTGAGGTGTAGATTCTTTTGGAAGGGATAGCAAATCGTTGATAAAGCATGAAGCTTTGAGTTTCCAGTAAGGGGTAGTTGAGTTATAAACCTTTTGCTGCTTAAGGTCAATATGTAAATCAGTTGCTAAGATAAGGGCTAGTCTTACAGTAGAGGGATAGCGGAGTGGTAGTTGTGTGCAAATATTATGAAGGCATCCTAAAAGTTGTTGATCGTTTGGAAATAATATTTTGGTGATGAAGTTCGCCATTAGGCTATCAAATCTGTGTTTAATTGTTGGTAAACCAGACTCAGCCATCAGGTTTTTAATGGGGGTAGTTCTTAGTGCCTTAAAGGAAGACCGAATAGCAGAATTGTAGATTGGAGTGATTTTTTTTAGCTGGGAGGAGGATGTTTTACCATAAAGAATCAAGCCATAATCTATTTTTGAAAGGATGGTACTGCGAACGACGTTAATTATTGTATTTGGATGTGAGTTGCTTTTTTTGGTTGTGAGGCATTTAATTAAGTTAAGTCGTGAGTGAAGAGATTTCTTTAGTTGGTCTATGTGCGAAGACCAAGTGAAATTATTGTTAAAAATTACACCAAGTATTTTAAGGCTGGTAACGTTTTCGATACAGTTGCCTTGAATATCGAATCTGCGGTTAATGCACGAGGTTTTTTTGCACATGTGAAGTATTTTGCTTTTTAAAAACGAAATTTTGGATCCTGTGTAACTGCACCACGACATTATAGCTGCAAAAAGGGCCTCAAATTCGTATTGCATGTCGAAATTCGGTTTGTGTTTCCATAAAATATATAGGTCATCTGCATACATGACGTGTTTAAAGAACTTATTATTTGATATAATCTTGTTAAGTTTATTTGTTGCGATTTGGAATAAAACCACTGATAACGGAGAACCCTGGGGAATGCCATTATGTAATGGTTTTAATGATGAGTGAGAGTTGTTAGCTTTAATAATTAATTTCCTATTTGATAAAAACGAATAAACATATTTCAAAATTTTTTTCCCGACTTTCCACTCTTTTAACTGCGATATTATTGTGTGAATGCCAATGCGATCGAATGCTTTTTAAAAATCAATAGACATAATTGAGAGGTGGCTGCGATGAGAAAGAGCGCAAGCGCTAAGGTGATCTATGTACGTGAGAGCGTCTAAAGTACCTTTGCCCGATTTAAAGGCGACTTGGTGAATATCAGAGAACTTGTTTTTTGAAAGGAACCAGACAAGTCTAGTGGCTATAATTTTCTCGAGGACTTTAGACATACAAGAGATTAGCGAAATAGGGCGATATCCGTCAATCGTGGTGGAGTCTTTGCTAGGTTTATGCATAGGAACAATAATTGCCGTTTTCCATTGCTGGGGGATAACTCCAGAGGAAAAGATCAGATTGTAAAGCCGTAAAAGTTGGTTAAGCAGGTTGTTGGGTAAGTGTTTGAGTATTGGATAAGAAATTTTATCCAATCCAGGCGTTTTGCCCTTTAAGGAGTAAAGGGTTAGTTTAAGTTCAAAGAGTGTTATATCTTCTTCGAGAATTGTTGTGGCATTGTTTGGAGTATAGTTTATATCGGTATTAGTGGATTGCTTGTTGTGTTTAAAATTGCGATCAAAATTGTCGTCACTAGATTGTTGAGACCAGACATTGCCAAAGACATTGGCTATATCAGTTGAGTTGGAGATTAGCTGGTTATTATATACTATATGTCTAATGCGATTATGCGTGTTAAGGCCCTTTAGCTTCCGTAAATTATTCCAGATTTTGGCCATTGGAGTATTTGGGTTAATTTGACTTGTAAAGTTATAGAATGATTCCCTTTTGGCGTTTTTGCATTTTAGTTTAAAAATCGAGTTGGCTTTTTTATAGGCAATTAAGTTATAGCTACTAGGATTACTTTTAAAAGTTCTAAAGAGATGTTGTTTATTATCCCGCAGGATTTTTAGATCACTATTCCACCAGTATGAAAATTTTTTTTCTATAAACATTTCTATAATGGGGTATGGACGAGTTTGCGGCTGATATGATGACTTTTTGAAGTTTGGCGGTTTCTTTATTTATATTTGTAGTAAAGTTGTTTTGCTGTGTTGTTGACAGTAAGTTTCTAAATCTGGTCCAGTTGGCCTTATTGGTGTTAAAGCGAACTTGCGTAGTATTAGTGTAAGAGGTTGTGGGCAGATTAAATTTTATGTGGATAGGGAAATGATCACTCCCGTGGAGGTATTCATCAGTGTGCCATGATAGAAAAGGATAAATGTCAGCTGAGGCCAATGAGAGATCGACATGTGTAAATGTTGATCTGGTTGAGAAATGAGTAGGCCGGCTATGCAGAGAAGCTTTAGTTAGCGAAGCCGGTTTTTGTTATACCATAGAGTAGAAAATCCTTGCGCCCGGCCGAAGGCCGGCTTTGCCGAGACGCTTTAGTAAGAGCTGCCGGCATTTGTTACAACATAAGGGGGAAAATCCTTGCGCCCAAAAGTGTTTTCGTTATATGTTTAATATATTCACACAGAGAAAAAACAACAAAATAATTTTTTAAAAAATGTTGACCATATTATATTTAATTTAACCAAATCATTGTCACCGACAACCGCATTATGGAAAAATAAGTTTCTTTGTTGGTTGTGACCATAATAAAACATGTTTTTCTCTTACATTTGTAAGTTACTAAATTTATATGAATAATAAACACTGTTTTGCAAATTGGGTAATTTTTAATTTTTTTTTTTTTTTTTTGAGAAAAAATTCGTTTTTTCTTTTTGGGTCATTTTCATTTTTATTTTGGGCTCTTTTTCGTTTCTTTTAAGTAAAATTTCATATATAACTTTTTGGGTCATTTTTCATGTTCTTTTGAGCGATTCTTCGTTTGGGCGATTTTTAATTTTTTTTTTTTTGCCATTTTTCTTTGGGCGATATTTCCTACAGCCGCCGTACAAACATCGTTAATTCGACTCAGAAAGTGATTCCAAGACACGGTAACGTAAGGGTGGGCTAAGGACCAATATTTTAAGGTATTACAGACATCAGCGCAAACGCTTAGTACCATCTCCACTATTGTGGTGGTAGTATAAATATTGTATTGTTATGGTAAAAATATTTACCTAATTGATAAAATCGAATTAACGGTTGCTTTTTCCATTTTATAAATTTAATAGTGCAATACTGTTCCTTTATTTTGAAAAAGTTTCAGCGTCATAGTTTATAGCGATTTCCAACATTTGTAGAAGTTGTGATTTTAATTAAAGGCGTTTTAATTGTTCAAAATGTTTATTTTACTTTTATTAATTTTTATAATAAAAATTACTGATGACCCGTGCGAATATTTCGCACTGTAAGTTGTCATTTTTGTATCATTAAATGAAAATAATTAATAGAAATTTTAGTAACTTCAATACATTTTAAAATATAATTTTTATTAATGAAAATATTAATTTTTCAAGTTTTAATTATTTTTCGTCATTAGTGTTAGAAATAAGCTTTAAAATGAGATATCATTCATTAAATTTGATGCGGTGGTATGGGAGATATTTGCAACCGACAAAAAAAAGTGCTTTAGAAATAATATATATGATTCTTTTAAAAGAAAAACGGCAAAAAAATTTTATGGCTAAACAAGTTAAAAAATGGCTAAAAAAAAATGGCTAATGGCTAAATTCATTTTTTAATGGCTTAACATGCGCCTAATGGCACATTACCACTCTGAGACTAATGCGTTCCATTGTTTATTAAATAATATTAAATAGGAAATTTTTACTTCTTTTGGGTCATATTTTTTGAAAAAATTTTAGTGCATATTTTTTAGTTTTTACAGCATATTTAATTCGCATAAAACAGTTTTGTCATATGTTTGGTTTCCCTGATGCCTTAGAGCGGGTTTTTTACTTGTTAATCTTATAATAAAATTAATCTAGCTTTAATCCTCTTTGGCGTTTTTGAGTAAAAGATTAAAGCTTTTAGCCTTGCCATATGAATTGACAATACTTTTATGTATAAGTATGGCAGTTTAAAACAAATGCCAAAAAATGTCATCAAATTACTGTTCTAAAAGTGAAAAAGAAGAAAAAAGGTGAGAATTTTGTATTGTGTTATATAATATTATATATTTATAAATAAATGAACTGGAAAAAGAAGCAAAATAATCAAGCAATATTTTATCTTACGAGGTGGAATATTTAATAAAACTTTAAATAAAAAATATTTCCTTTAATAAGCTGTTCGTACTTTAAAAGTCCTGTCGCAAGTTTAAGCCGCCAACTTTGGGCGTTTTAACTTGGAAAAAAAATAAATTAATCGACTACCCAAAAACGAATTTCAAAGATTAGTTCTAATTTAATCGCTGATCTTAATGTCAAAAACTGGCTCTTAATGTCATGCTTAAAGTTTAATGTTTTAAAAGATATTTGTTAATTGTTATCATTTAAAATTTTTTTTGAGTCTTTACACTGGTGACCTCGATTCCATTATACTTGAGAGTTTTATCTTTAATTAACAAATCATTAAAAAGTTGTTTTTATTCAAATAAATAAAATAAAACAATTTTACATAACAACTTTATTAAGCTACGTGTACCATGTGTATAATTAAAATATATATCTTGATCATCAAGGAAACGGTAAATATCGAATTAAAATGAGGGCAAAAGCAATAGTGGTATTCACACCGAACTTGTTTATTTGTTACTCGGTAGTTTTTTAATTTGTTTAAGTTACCAACTGTGAACGACCCCCTTTTTAAAACTTTATTAGTCTGGTAACTTTTAAATAAAAAAAATCATTTAATTAACATACTTACTCTCAATGTACACGAAAATTGCCAAACCACAAATATTTTTTTAGAAATGTATCACAAATGGCTTTTTTATTATATTTATTTAGAAACTGCAACAGCTGGTTGTGAGTTACCAACTAACAACTATTTTATCAGGGGTGCCGTGTCGTTAATTTGTTAAATGTTAATCCGGTAGCGCGTTATATATACAAAAACAAAATGCGTGTAAAAAAGTAACGATTAACGACTGACAAACTAACAAGCTCGGTGTGAATACCACTAATATACATACATATGTATGTTTCCGTTAAAAAAAAAAATTTTTATGAATTTTATCATAGATTTTGCATATGTGACGCGGAAAATAGAAAGGGACCTAAGGGTTTTGCCATTTTAAAGATTTAAATACGTGTTTCTTTGGTGTACCATCACTGAGCGTGTTGGTATTCAAAAGCGACACATCTCAACCTTGAAAACGCCCGTAGGTCGTCCCTACCTCTTGTTTTGTGTAGTTGGTTTTTACTGTTCCCTTTACCTTACTGGTCCATTTCTCTATGCGCTGTCACATATTTTCGAATAAAACGCGTTTTTGCAGCATTTTTTGAAGTTTCACACAGAAAAAAATCAATGTAAAATCGTCGAAAACAAGGTTGATTTTACCGTTTTCGGTAGTGATTTTGCTTCATTGTTACTTCATGTAAATTTAACATGATTTTACAATAACATGCGAACAACATTTTTTTCTTTTAAAATAACTATAATTCATGTTAATTTAACATATACATACGTGAATTTAATGTAGAATCAAATTGGTTTAAGTGTGATATACCAGTGAGAAGACTTTTTGTACTATTAAACTAAACAATTTTAATTAAAAGAATACGGGAATTGTCTTCTTTTTACAACATATTTTAAACATGAAAATAAAAAATGTATATACTTAAGTATGTATGCATGTTAATTTAACAAGATAAACTTTTGATTTTAATATAAAACAGGTTTTTTTGGATTCAATATTGAACAATGTTATTTTAACAGTGAATAATATTAAATGAACGTGATATAAGGTTATTTTAATATTTTTCATTTAAAATTAATATAAAATAATGATAAATATAAATAAAGGGCATACTTTTGCAGAAATTTACTATGATTCTCAATCAACATTTCGCCATGTTAATTTAACATTGGTATTTTTTTCTGTGTGTTATAGCACATATTTTAATACTTATTGTAAATTTTGGATAACAGATTTTAATATATTTTATGGTAGACGAGGTCGACCTCCGTACAAAAAAAAGTTGTGCCAGTCAACCCCTAGAATGAAGGTCCGATCTCATCATATTCAAAATCGTTGTTTATGGCTTGACAGTGGCTTTATTTCTACCTTCGCTGGCTTTTTAATCTGACCTCAAATTCTAGGCGCCTCTTATGCCATTTCGGATCCTTCCCCCAAATGTTTAATTTATTTTACGTGCCAAGAATCCAAATTTAGGCCACAAACACTCAATGATTGCCCTTGAGATTTGTTGATTGTCATGGCGAATGCGAGACGAATTGGAAATTGGATTTAAACTCGAATGGCATATCGGTTAGGATTATTGGAATTCTCGGAGTGAGAACTTCCTCTCCTTTAAACTTTCCTTTTAGCACTCCATACAAAATGTATGAGAAAATGAATTTTCTTTATAATTTCTTTTTTCTGGAATATTTAAGACATTTTTTGCTAACAGATCAAAGCATGGTCAATAGCATAGCTTACGATTTGATTCATTTTCAATGGCACTTCTTGCAAAGACCATAGTATGATCAAATGATATCATTTATTTTGAGTAATTTTCAATGGTGCCGCCTATCGGAAATTGGTCATACCAACCTAGAAACCTTTGTATGGTAATGCTCAACAGCTGTGCTAAAGATCATAGCATGATCAAATGCACAGTTTATGATTTAACTCATTTCGAGTCATTTTCAGTGGGGCCACCTGTCTGAAATTGGTCATATCAACTTATTAACCATCGCCGGCTCATGCTCAACAACTTTGCTAAAGATCATATCATAGTCAAATGCAGAGTTTACGATTTAATTCATACTGAGCAATTTTCTATGGCGCCACCTATTTTAGATTTTTTTTGCTATTCTTCTTACTTGGTCAGAGACCAGTCCGAATTGGTACGAATCATCGAAATCGGTCCAGCCGTTCTTTAGTTATAAACGTAGTTACTAACGCCACTTTATTTTATATACATATATAGAAGATAAATAAATGTTAGTATAAATTTACCACCATTATTAACCCGGGTTATACAATTTTTACTCGAGAAGATCTATGGTTCCCGAAAATGGGTATTTAAAAAAAAATTACTCAAGCATTTTACAGTATTTGAGAGTATTTTTAAGTGGTCAGGAAGATACATTCTTTACAAATTTAATGCTGAAATAATTGCACTATCAGAAAAAAATATGTTTTTTATGCTTATTTTTGCTTAGTTCTCTATGTAACAAATAAGTTAAAAATGCCAGTTAAATCTTTTCATTCCGGTCGACCTTGTAAAGAAAATTGGTTTTGACCATTACTGAAAAGATTTTGTAGGAATAACTTAAATTCATAAAAACAGTGATTGCTCCAAAAACTCTACAGCCCAAAGTATATTTAAATTAAAAGTCTTGTTTTAGCCAACCTTGAAACGTTCGGTTCCATGGTGTAATGGTTAGCACTCTGGACTCTGAATCCAGCGATCCGAGTTCAAATCTCGGTGGAACCTTCAAATTATTTTTTTTTCATTACATATTCAGCCCAATCAGCAATATTCCCAGATTTGACCATTTAAA
Organism: Pollenia angustigena; assembly: GCA_930367215.1. Classification (NCBI taxonomy): domain Eukaryota; kingdom Metazoa; phylum Arthropoda; class Insecta; order Diptera; family Polleniidae; genus Pollenia; species Pollenia angustigena. The sequence goes on along the minus strand of OV884058.1, from coordinate 177,862,223 downwards.
ACAGTTCACGCTCGGAAATTCGAACCTTTTTGTTTTTGGGGCGATTCGAATTTCTGGAGGTTTTTTTATACAAAAATTTACGTTAATTTGACCATAAAGTTTAAAAAAACTATGCTTTTTTTAATTTTAGCTTATTTAACATAAAAACTATAAAAAACTTAACGAAATACATACATATAACAAAAAAATTACAATTCAGTTCATTTGATTTTAGTATGTACTTATAATATAAACACCAAAAAATGACTTTTAAACTCTAACAACATCAACAATATCTGTAAATCATCTTTTAATATGGGATTCCCCTTTTTACTTTGTATTTGGTTAAACTAAATGGTCAACATTTTAGTGTTTTAAATAAAAAGCAAAATCCGCTTGCAAATTCGAATTTTGGATTCTAATTTAAGAGCGCCAATTGTAATGAAATTACTGATTCGAATTTCTTACATTTCGAATTTCTTAGCGTCTGTTCACTTTTTATCCACGTTAGACGCGATTATTTAATGCATGTCTTAATGTGGAATTTTGAGTCAAGTCAATTGAAATAAAACAACAAGGCAAAGTGCAATTATACGGCTGTGCCGAATCTTCTATGGGCATTTCCATTTTGACGTGTCGTGATATTTGTAACACAAAATGTAAAAAAAGAAGTCAAATTTGTAAAAAGGGTTTTTATATATACAAAGTAATCGACGCTAAGGATTTGCAGATATAAGCAAAAATCTGCGCTGGCGAGACGTTAAAAAAACGGATGTGGATTTTGACTTGAATTACAAAACTGAATAAGACTGCGAATTGAGCAAGATGTTTTGTAAAAAACATTTTTTAAGTAAACTTAGTCCAAAGTTTGACTTCTTTTTACAGATTTATTTTTCAAGCTATAAAATTTAAAAACCTTTGCTTGTTTTAAGGTAAATATGGGCATTTTCAGCGAAAAGTCTACTTTTTTTAATGTCACGCCAGATTACAAATAAGGTTGTATTTTCGCACCATGTTGTTCAATCGTTATCCAATTTGTTACTAAATGTAGAGCTTGTTGCGATTTACACCAAGATATAAAAAAGTAAACTATACATATAAAATTTTTTGAGAAACAATTCAAAATACTTCTGGCGTTACGTAACAAAAAGTAGACTTTTCGCTGGAAATGCCCATATAAAATTGTATTTAAAATCGTACCAAAACAATAAATTCAAGTATATGTGAGCTTTTGTGCCGAATTCTGGGTGAAAAAAGTTGTTATTTGTCTATAACTCGGTAATATCATGGTGGAATAAACAGGTGGCAGCACTACGCCAGATGACGATTTTTTGCTCTTGCATTGTTTGTCTAGGTTTATGTCAAAGTTTTGTTTATGTTTACAAAAAGTCCACGAATTGTGCTGTGATTATTGTATTTTATTAAAGTTTTTGATAATTTTGAATTAAAATAGATAAGATATTGACCATAATTCAATAAAAATTGGCTCAAAATGTATTTATTTCATCACGTTTAGCGGCACGCTTTGATTTTTTTATACTATTTTTTGACGTAAACGGCGATATAATTTCCATTTTTGTTGTAATGTTGTATTTGTTGCCGTAACGATGCCACCTGCTTATTCCACCATGGGTAATATATAAAGATTTTGTTAATTTCGTCATATCATTATTCTACTTAAATTATTTCGGATGAAAAAGAAAAAATAAAGTTTAAGATTATAAGAAAACATCAAAAAGTTAAGGTTTTAATGTAAAAATTACACAGTACAACATTTTTCAGTTAATTGATTGCCAACTCAATTCTGTGAACTGTATGTGAAATTAGACCCAAAAAGAAGAATTTCTGCATCATTCGTTTTGTCTTCTTACCTGCGATTTGAAGTTAGTATCGATTTGAAGTTAGTACTATCGTATAGGGGAATTTATCACGTTTTAGGCCCTGTTGTTTGACATAGCTCGACAACCACTAGCCCAATTTAGTTGAAATAAATTTTAAAAAATTAAGAATTACAATTCCCTTAATCTGTTCATATATTGTTTTCCTATACAAGTAACACTTTCGAAGTTAAAAATGAATGTATGAAGGGAAAAAATTATTTTTTGCCTAAAAATTTAAATTTTTTTTTTAAAAATACATAAAAAATGCAAAATGGATAAAAGTTTCAAGTCTAGTTATTTTTTCGCAAAGTCACATAACCTATGAGCAAAATGAGACAAAGATCATAAAAATCGATGCACGCGTTTCGCTTTTATTCGCAATTGAGTAAAGGTATGAATTTCAAAAATCAGTTATAGCCACCACCCTTAAAATAAAAATAAAAATATAAATTAAAAAATTATCATGCAAAAAAAAACTTTATTTATAAAAACTTAATGAAAATAAAATAATATGCAATTAATACGCAATTATAATATGCATAAAAACAAAATTTAGAACATTTTTTCAATTATTGGCAATATCCACCCTTGTAGAAGTTGACGCTTGTGGTTCTGATGATCTTGTTTTCTTCGTAGGTTGTTCATATTCATGGTCTGAGTCTGTATCGTCATCCGAGATACACATACTATTCAAGGGCGTGTTTCTTTCACTGTGTCCACCAATTTCAATGTCTTCATCTTCGGTGCTTTCTTCAAACTGCATAATTGTGGAACTCCACCAACAAACCTCCGCAAGCAATGCATCCAATTTTTTGCTTTTGAACCGCTTTTCAAATGGCATGGTCACCTGGTGGAACCTCTCTCCTTGTGATTGTGATTGTGCCAAAAAAGTATCGAGGTCGTGGTGCAAGAAATGCAATTTCAGCGTCATGGATGCACCGATTTTTTCGAAATAAAACAGCAACCTGTCCACTCGTTGCTGTATCTCTTCTCGCTGGACACGGTTCTTTCCTAGAACGCCTTCTATTACTTCTTTCAATGCGTTCCATGCATGTTGGTGGTCGTGATGCTCTGAAAGCAAATGTGTGATAGAATCACTTTTGATCAATTTCCGAATATAAGGTCCATTGAGAATACCTGTTTTAAATACATAAGAAAAACGAAAAAATTATTGGTAATGCGAATGTATAGAAATTAACAAATTTAGATATGACAATATTGAAATACAGAGTACGATACGTACCGTTTTTAATTTTCTCATCACTGAGTTTCGGAAAGATGGATTTCAAACAGTCAAAGGCGCCGTTAACTTTTTTGACCACCACTTCAACGAATTTCCCAGCTATTCCCAGTTTCATGTGGAGCGGTGGCAACAAAATATCATCCAGGTCCTTTATCATAGGTTCATTGCGTTATTTTAATTGTTTGTTGAGCTCGGGAGTTCTTCCTTTCCAATCTTTACATTGATATTGATTTCCTTTGTATCGTGAATCCCAATTACAAAGGAAGCAGAAGTATTTTGGATATCCGCCCTTTTCTATAATCCCTTGTAGTATGTTGACCACCTTCAGATCGCAACAAATGTTCCATTTGTGTTCATCGTATTTGATTTTCTTCAAAATTTCGCCCAATGCTTCATACGTTTCCTTCATAGTTGTGCTGAATCCCAATGGAATTTTTTTATTTTTTTTGTGCAGCAGCACAGCCTTCAAACTAGTAACTGAACCATCGATGAATAAACGCCAGTCGCCAGCGATATAATCCATTCCCAATTTTTTCACTAAACGTGGGATATCACGGCAGTACGTGAACGTATTTGCTTCGTCAACGGAATAAAATTTCTGAAAATCAGCTTGGCGTTGTCGGTATGATGTTGCGCTGACATTTTGCTGTGTGAGTTTTCTTCTCTTCAAAAATGATGTCAGCCATTCGGAGTCGTGTTGTGATAGTCCCACAATGGCCACAATGTAATCCATTTCGATTTGTGGTAGCGGTTGTGGTGCACTATTTTCAATATCGGGTATCCAATCAGCATCATCCAAATCGGTCGGATTGGTGAAAACGGTTTCGGCTAGCAGGGACACAGTATCCGCACTCGGAGGTTTAGGTGCATCGGTATCAGCAGGGCGTTGCACTGGAAGTGTGGCAGTAAATGCAGCAGTGTATACTTTTGTTTTCAATTGTTGTCTGTTTAATCCAGGACGAAAATTTATGCATGCATAGCACCTGGATTCATCATGTCCAGTTGTGTCTTCCACCCAAATTACTGGCTTCATAAAAGATAACTTTCTACTTTTTCCGTGAATCCATTTTAGAAGGGTAGTATAACAACTGTTGCACACTGTGTTCGGCGTAAAATTTGCACCACTTAAATCTGCTTCATCGAAATAATTACAATACGCGGTTTTGCATTGCTCAGTAAACAAATTTTTTCGATCTTTTTTCTGTATTTTTCGGACGATATGACCACAAACGTAACAATATTCATCCAAATATGGGCACTTGTTGTTTTCCATATTGATATATTTTATGTTTTGTTGTTATTCACTTTTAAAAAACTGGAGAAAAATCACTTTTACTGTTCGCGTTCGTCGGCACTGGCTGAATGCCAAAAATCGATCAATGCACACCTATAAATACTACGTATTTTTGAATATTTTACTGCCAGGTACTTATAAATGGGCGCATATTTTAAGGGCGGCTGCCTATATACCTGATTCAGCACTTGTACGTTTCAAACTGTGCAAAACTTTCCAAATAATGACCACCCTTAAATGTGGGTGCAATTTCTGTAAAAAAATCATATAGGTAGCCACCGGAAAAACCCAAATAATAAAAAGGTCCACTTTCCGTTTAATTGTCCACGTACATTTATTACCGCAATCATAAAAATCAAATAACCTTTTGTTTATTCCTTTTTTTTTTTTAATTCTCAGAATCATGAAAAAGGTGTCAATGTTTTCTCCAAATAATGTTGTGCATATCTCGAGCAAATTTTTGAAATTCATACATTTACTTAGTTGTGAATAAATGACAAACGCGTGCATCGATTTTTATGATCTTTGTCTCATTTTGCTCATAGGTTATGTGACTTTGCGAAAAAATAACTATACTTGAAACTTTTTTCCATTTTGGATTTTTTATGTATTTTTAAAAAAAAAAATTTAAATTTTTAGGCAAAAAATAATTTTTTCCCTTCATACATTCATTTTTAACTTCGAAAGTGTTACTTGTATAGGAAAACAATATATGAACAGATTAAGGGAATTGTAATTCTTAATTTTTTAAAATTTATTTCAACTAAATTGGGCTAGTGGTTGTCGAGCTATGTCAAACAACAGGGCCTAAAACGTGATAAATTCCCCTATACGATAGTACTAACTTCAAATCGATACTAACTTCAAATCGCAGGTAAGAAGACAAAACGAATGATGTATGTAATTTCACATACAGTTCACAGAATTGAGTTGGCAAATTATGTGTTGTACTGTGTTAGATTAAAAACAATCGTGGTCATTTGCTAATATCTCTTGTGGAGCAATGTAATTGAGTTTAAATAGCAAACTATTCCGGACTATATAAAAATAATATAAAAATATAAGAACCTAGTTACCATCATATATGGGATCTTCGGAGAACTCATTTCCAACAAAACTTTGTAGAAGTTACAAAAGGAATGATAAACTTTTCATCATAGGTATGTAAATTAAAGAGGTACCTTTCCAGCTAACACAGGATGTTTGTTAGACGATTGGCCGATTATACAACTTTTAAAACAATCTTTTGATGATAATCTGACGAGAAAAAATAACAAAACATTTCTTTTTTTAACCATAAATTTTCTGACATGTTCGTTTTTATACCATTCACCTCAGGTAAAAGGGTATTTATAAGTTTGCCGTTCCGTTTGTAATTTCTATACTATTAAACTAAGACCCTACAAATTCTATATCTGTGATATTTTGACAAAACGTCTTAAGTCAAATTTAAAAAGTTAAAAAAATGTTTTTAATCACACGAATTCTTATTAAAAAAAAACATTTTTGCTTACGTTTTTAAAATGTTGTATTATTAACGAAATTTTTATTAAATTTTGCTTATTTCAATTTTTAATAAAAATTATTTTTTGAGTATTTTTTTAACATTTTTGCTATCATAGCTCGACTTAAGAAGTTTTTTCAAAATGTCACAGATATATTCTGGGTCCTTAGGGGGACCGAAGATCCCAGATATGATGTGATGATATGAAATGTTATACACTTTTGTCACTTATAGTCCGGAATGGTTTGGTATCGAAATTCAGCCAGATCAGTCCATAAATGGCTAAGATCTGAGCAAAAAACCACGACGGCACCAAATAACAGTTTTTTTCTACTTGTTTGCGTTTTGTTACCAGAGAACGGCTATGTGCGATTGCAAAAAAATCGCATTAAATCAACACACATAGGGTTCCCAACTTTTTCTGCTGCAATTAAAGTACACTGATTATTAAAGGTTAAGAAAAAAAGTACACAGTATAAATAAAAAGTACAATTAATTTCTTTTTATTGTTATATTTAAAAACGTTTTTTTATTGCTTTTCGCAAGTTTTATCAAACAATTACACTGTGCTAGAATTTGACACTTTTTTTAGAGACAAGCCGGGCAACTGGCGCTTTAATCTAATTCGGGTACGCTGAATCCAATACCGGTTCAAAAACGGTTCAGTTTATTGAAATTACTAAAAACAAGTAAGAGTGCTATATTCGGCTGTGCCGAATCTTATATACCCTTCACCATTGTGCGAGCAGAATACAGAGCAACTAGACAAAAACTTAATAAAACTGGTAAATATTTTTTTTAAAATAAGAGACAACCGGTTTTGAACTTCGCTTTTCATAAGGGCGCAGAATATATATACTTTATAGGGTGTAGTATCAATATTGTGGAGCATACAAACGGAATGACAAAGTTATATATACCCTCTTACCTTCGGTGAAGGGTATAAAAAAACGAAAATCCGCAATAAAATTTCCTTTAAACGTTAAATTTTATTCTAACATGCGCAGTCGTTTTAGAAACATAATTTTTTTCAGCAACAAAAAAAAAATTTTTAGCAACATTTCGAAATTTTTGTTTGCTTAAAATCTATAAAAAATTACAGCTATGCTTCTAATATTTTCCAGACATATAAAAAACAAACAAAACAATCTATAAATGATAAAAATGTGTTAACAACTTTTGATTTTATTCACAAAAGTCGAAAAAATTTAATTAATTTCAAAATTTCAAAAAACGCAATATTTGCATGGGCGCCGCCTTAAGAAGTGATAAGGGACAAGTATGTCTCGAGAAATTGTTAAGGTGACTCCTTGGCTGTTATGGTACGTTTTCTTCAATATTTATCTAGTCTTTATTAATCATTTTGTATGGGAGCCCCCTTAAGGAATGGAAATCTTGAAATTTTGTTTTAAATGTTAGTTAAACGAGTCTTTTTTGTGCTCGTGATCTAAAAGCAGGCAGTAATTTGAAAGAGTTTTGCACTTGTGTTTTAAAAGCAGACAGTTATTGTACCCAAACAAAACAAACAAGTGAATAGTGCTGTCTGATTATTTTTTTTCGAAAAATCGTCCTGCCAATATAAAAAAACATCAAAAAATGGCCCTGACTAATATCCATTAGTTGTTGTTTAGTTTTTCTAAAATAAACTTGTACAATAAGTATTATAATTTTATGACTAACAAAACCCTGACTAATATAACCTGAATCTATTTTGAATTCTAGATAAATCTAATTACGCGAAATAAAGTATTTCCGCGTACTTTATTTTTCTCATAAAGTATAGAGTACAATTACTCGAAATAACGTACAATACTTTATTATAAAGTACGGTTAGCAAGCCTAGCCACACACATCGGTGTTGTTTTAAAATTCATTAAAGTCAGCGTATTGGCTTTGCCATTCATTCCATGTTTAGCTTCGTTCGCCAGTTATTGCTTTGGTAAAAAACATATACAAAGAAATATACACAAAATTCATTGCTCTGATGACTATTCAGCAGCTAAAACAATTTCCATAGAAACAGAAGATGTTTTTATTTTTTATCATTTCTTAAAAAGTACAGTTGTTCTGTATGTACAATGTATTGCTGTTTTTGTTGTTAATGTTGCTTGTAACGCTTTTAAAAAAATACCCTGCAAATAATAGGACTAGTCCAAACACGCGTGTAAAATTTAGTCCACAAGGGACTAGGACTTGTGCAAAAGTAACCCAAACGTATGGAAAAAACATGGTCTATTAAACATTACGATGTCCTAGGGCAGGACCATATAACCAAGCTTTGGATTACAAAGGAGTAGTATTAAAACTTCTCTATGGTATACTCAAGAGGATTAGTTTTGAAGTCGTTTAAAAACGAACACATTTCGTTAAAAAACGAAGACATGTCGTCTCACTACAAACACTTTTTAACAATGACATGGTCCATGCTTGCATTACATCGGACTAGTCCAATGAGTAGTCCATTTGATCAAAATCTGGTGGTCCAATATTATTTGCAGGGTAAACACAAAAACAAATTGGACAATACAACTAGTTTATATGAACTTATGCCTACAACAATCATACCAACAAAGCGACTCGTACCATACCAATTCGACGTTGTGTCATCGAGTGGACAATGACTACTTAAATGCAAAAACAAAAGAATAAATGCCGTTTGAATTTAAGAAATTGTGTTATTGCGTGCTCAACAATAAATGCAAACAAACCCTGAAAATAAAATTGGACGACCTGATCCATTTTAATTTTAATATGACAAAATAAGCTAATTTTACTACTAGACATAGCAAAAAACGGTTTTTTGTAAGATATGTTATTAAAATCAAAATAAATATTTGAATTAAAGGAAAATATTATTTAATTTGCTTGTTGGTTCTGTTTTTTTCGTCAAATATTTGACAAGTGTGACCGTAGCTTTAGTTGTTTAATCTTGGAATGTTTAACATGCAAGTCTTAAGGAAATCTTTAAATGATTACAATGAAAGAAAGCGTCTTTCGCTGTGTTATGGAAGAACCTCACAGAGCAATCAACTCATGTGAGAAATCTTCTACGATTAAAACAAGGCGCTCGTCGACGATCAAAAACGCTCTTTGTGAAGTAATTATGTTTTTGTTTGTTTTTTTTTAAATTGAATAAAAATTGCTAAAAAAAAAAAAAAACAAAATTTAAGGTTGTCCGATTTTTTAAAGATTTTTCGAAACCAGAAAGACGATTTTTTAATTTTTTCAGGAAATTTACAATTTGTTCACAAATTTATCTGGCAGCCCTGATTGTTCCCAAGGAATTTTATTTTTTCTCACGGAAAATAATTTTCTCGAAAAAAATCCTCTAATTATAAATTTTCCGCTAAGAAAAAAATTAGTAAGTGGCATCACCGAAGTCGTTGTCTTTTGGCTGGGTTCACACTACTTTGTTGTGTGGTGGTGCTGCAGCCTTTTACCATACTTACTTTTTTTGATTGATCAATTACTTTTAAAATTATTAATAACAAACATATTTCCACTCAGAAACACAATTATTTGGTGACCATGTTTTCAGTCAGGGCTGTCAAATATGGCGATTTCTCGCCAAACGTCGCGATTTTGAAAAGTGTTTGGCGATGGGATTTCCCATTTGGCGACTGGCGACTTTTATGGTGATTTCTGATATAACTGGCGATTAACTTGGCTATTTTTACCATTTATATTATTTCGGCAATTTTGTTTAACAACTTGTCATTTTTGTTATCATTACTAATATAAAAAAACATATTAAGTGAATTTTATATTCAGTCACTATTTAATTCTAATAGTATGTAGGTCAAAACTCCAGTAATGAAATCGGTGAGGCTGAAGTGTACGATCTTATAGACTTGTGTACTTAATTTAAGTTGTTAACTGAATACATATATGATCTCCATTTTATGTTATTTAAAAAAAAATTACAGAAACAAAACAAAATTTACTTCGGCGACTTTTTTGTATTTTTTCTCAGTTTTTGGCGATTTTTGACTGAAAAATTATACTAGCGTTTTTTGAAGGCAAAATTTAATTTAAAAAAAAGAAAATTTTACAAACACTGAACAAAATCGAGGTTTGGCGATTTTTGGCGATTTCTGACATCCGGTTTGGCGATGGAGCTCAAAAAAATCTGACAACCCTGCCTACAGTTTTTTATATTTATAATTTATATAAAGAGAAAAATTTCAAGCGGAATTTTTATTCGTAATAGGAGGAATGGGGAGAAAGTAATATCCCGCGGAATTTTTATTCGTGATTGGCCGAATAGAAAAATATAAAATTATTTCAAGGTTCCACCGAGATTTGAACTCGGATCGCTGGATTCAGAGTCCAGAGTGCTAACCATTACACCATGGAACCGCTTTTGATGCATGATAATAATGTTGAATATCAACTTAGTGTTTTTGTAATGCGCATGTGAGAAAATACAATCCACACAGAATATGTATTAATTATTTCATCCACATTTATATCTTGTAGCTTTAACCCTTAAAATATGCTTTTAATTACCGAAATTAGTGACAAGTAAAAGGAAATCATGTATAGAAACAGTGGTAAGCTATGTTAATTTAGTATTGCCACATGGATGGAAATCATGGTAGAATCGCACATTTTTTGAACATTTTTGAACTTTGTTGGTGCAGTTGGTACGTTTATACAGAACTGTCACGAGACGGAAGATTTTGCGTTTTTTTTTGTCTCTTTCAAAGAAAGCTGCCCTTTTGCATTTCTCTTTTCATCATATTCTATGACGCAATGCAATGAGCACAAATTTATTTAGTTAAGATTTATTTACAAAACTGTTGTAAAAATTAACTTTTAAGTTCACCACAACACGAGTAAATAATATTTAAGTAAGTAAATAACACAAAAAACAACGTTTGTTGAACTAATGCATTCGTTTAACGTGGTTTGTGTTGTGTTATTTTTGTTTTGATCACGCCATTTGTGTTGATTGTTGCGGCCTGTTTTTACACCTTGCCACTTCACTACCAAAAAGCTTCGAAAGCTGCCCTCGCAACTGATTTGGGCCTTTTTCACACGTCATTTTTTACAGTTCTGTGTATTCTGTGGTTTATACCGTGACAATTTTAACTGTTATCAATATGACTAAATATTATTTAAAGTTTCTTATTAGATATTATATTTTAAAATTAAATGCTGCAAATAACATTTTAAAATATGTAATATTAGAGTTAAATTTCAAAATTTACCAAGATGCTCTTATAAGATGAATGTGATTTTCATCCGGTAAACTTCAGGGGTCTAATCACCGCATACGATATCGAGCAAAATTTTGGTATCGTGAAACTCGATATAGAATGAAATGTATTGAATTTGAAATAATAGCATTAGACATCGAGTAACTCGACATTACATTTATCGAGTTTTCATTCGATACGTCAGTTTCTATCGAATGCAAACAAATTCGATAGTTTATTCGATACGATTATAATTATAAAATCAATTTAATATCTTAGTTTCTCTTTTATTGAAAATTGCAACAAAAAATTATACAGAATTTCGGAAAAAATTGGACAAAACCAAATGAATACTACAAAAAAATTTTGACAAAAGACTTTAATTTATGTCAAAACCTAATACTTTTTTACATTTTTATATTAATTCGAATGTGTATTCTAAGCAGGGACCGTACCAGTTATGCCTTTTTTCATAAAAGTCAGATGAAAACAGTTATTTTTTTATTTTTTTTAACAAAAATAACAGTTATTTTTTGATTTTTATTTTTTTGAACAAAAATAACAGTTATATATTGATTTTTATTTTTTCGAGCTAAAATAAAAGTTATTCTATGCACGCGTATTTGCAAATGTGCCCTTCACTGGTTTAAAGCCACATTTAACGTCCAATTTTTTTTTAGTTTTGGTCACACTGCTCACCATGAGAAATAAATTCCCAGATTCGATTTTCATAATCTTTAAAGTAGATATTAATATGTTTAAAAAACAAAGTATTCTTAACTTTGTGGAGATAGACGATGTTGCAAATCTGTTTGACCCAGCCCGAACAGAAATCATTTGAAAACTTAATTATGTTTGCACCATTTTCTTCCAGTTTGGGTATAATAGGTTCTTGCGCAAGTAAACATTCAGATCTGCATCTCTAGAAATTTAATGATATCTATTCTTCTTAGGACACAGCTTAGGATAGACAAAGGCTCATTCACCTCGGATTCAGTTATAGTTTTTCAAACGCTCCAATGGCAAGTTCTCGTTAACTTATCTGAACTTTCCCTAAGTGTAGACGTGACCGTGTCATCAACACTTTTGGAATGTAGAGTCATCTTAAGTAGCCCAATAAGACGTTCTTTTTGTTTAAATAAAAAACGTTTTCATTTTTATCCAATTTGCATCATAATATTGTCAGTGGGCGATTTTGCTTAATTCGCGAATTTTTATAATTTTATAAAAATGATATATGAAATATGATACGTGATATATTTTTGTTTAAATACAAACAGGCAATTTGCTATCTTATTTTGTAAAATTTAGTTCATTTATTACATAAAAAATAAAGAAAGAAAAAATAATTCTTTTTCTGCTCAGAAAAATAAAGATCAGGAAATAACTGTTATTTGATAACTTTTAACAGTAACGATTCCTAATAAAAATGCGTCTTAATAAGATATTTTAAAATCTGAACTATATTAAAATAAAAAAATCGTCGTGTATTCCTTTCACCAGGTTCTACCGAGATTTGAACTCGGATCGCTGGATTCAAAGTCCAGAGTGCTAACCATTACACCATAGAACCGCTTGAAAAAACGTTTGCCAATGAAAGGCTTTCTTTCTTAGAAGGTAATCCTATTTAATGCCACACAAGCATTTAATAGTGAAGAAGAACTATGTATATAAATACACATCGTCACCTAAAAGACAAAACAAAGTACATACATACATATCAAAAAAAAAATTGTATATGCCCTTTACAATGATGGGATAAAAGTAAATTTTTTCAGTCAATTTTTCAAGAGTGTACACAACTTAATCTAAGCCCATGGGCAACAATGTACCCAACTGAGCAAAAAAAAATTTTCAGTAGAATCAAAACAATTTTTAATTTTACATTAAAGGCATATGAAATACAGTTTGTAAGCCAAAAGTAGACAAAATACATAGCACGATATTTTTACAGCGGTTAGATAAGTTCATTACGCGTCGATTTTTTCCAAAAAGTGGAAAAATAAAAATTTTGAGTTAATATTGTAATTCTAAAGCTATACATGTTCCATCTGGACTCCTTCAAGGTAGTCACTTGGGTCCAGTATTATTCCTATTAGTTATTCATTAGTGATTTACCATCCTGTATTAAATATTCGAAAATATTAATGTGTGCAGATGATGTAAAACTTTCCCTTACTTGAGGGTTACACGATCAAGTCTTGCCTATCAAGTTTTAATACATTCACACTTTTTTACCAATACACTCATACTTTTAAAAATTTAAACGAACTTGCCTTTAAAATTTTCTTTCCAGTGAGTGTTTCAATTTACGTTCAAGAAAACAGCTGATTTCAAGGTTAGTGAGCAAATTTTTCGTTTGTCTTTATAAATTGTTTTCTTGATGGCATCTTGAAAGGAAATTGCTTAAAAATTGAATGCAGCAGCTTACGACACAACTTTCAATTTTTGAAAATTTTGACTTACAGTATATATCAAACACAATATTAAGAAAAAATTGTTCGTGTAACTGCAGTGTTAGCTACAAAGACTCAACAATGTCTTCCTTACTCCAAGATGATCTAAACAGTTTGCACATATGGTGTGAAATAAATTTGATGGATCTGAACTCAAAAAATTGTAAGCATATGTTATTCTACAGAAGAAGTCCAGTACTCTGTAGCTATACACTAAGGACGGGTTTTTGAGATGGGGATTAAGTTTAAACTTAGTTTAGCGTTCTCTGCAACTCGGATTTTCCGGTGAAATTTGATTTTTTTTTTTCTATTATTTCATTAAAGACCCACATTTTAAGCAAGATTGCGCTGTTCCGGCAACGTTTTGTTTTCAATCTTGGTATTGGCGGCACAAATCAGTTTTCAGATTAACTAAACCTAGTTTAACTGAGATCTCAAAAACTCAGCCTAAGTAAGCATCAACTTGAAAGAGTAGAGACATTCCTGGATTTGGGTGTTTTACTTGATTATAAACTATATTTTAATGCTCATATATCACAGACTATCAACAAAGCCAAAGGTGTCCTTGTATTTATCAAACGCTGGGGGAAAAGAGTTTGACGATACCTATGTCATAAGACAATTACACATTTCATAAGTGAGACCAGCGTGGCCATTTTGCAGCTAGATTTAGCATTTTTTTTGTCTGATTTAGCTGCAAATTTTTCGTTTAGCAGTTAGCATTTTTTTAGCATTTTTCAACTACATATTTAGCATTTTGTAGCATTATTTAATTTAAGAATATTCAAATAATCTTTTTTTGAAAATCCACCACACATACAAGTCCCTACTCTGGCCAATTGTTTTGAGGTAATGATTTTAAAAAAAGTCGCCAAAGTACATTATTTACAAAAACTCTAAACAAACTATGAAATTTTTTTAAATCTTTAATTTTCTTAAAGTCTTTATAAATATATTTAATAAACTAAACCGTACAAAATGCATACAAATGTACACTGCAAATTCATATAACGCAAACTGAAAGCAAGAAAAATTTGCAAAAGAAATACATACATACAAATTATTTTATTGTTATTTATTTTTGTTGTCTCTCTCACTTTTCTGTCTAGTTGTCAGACAAGCATACACACAAATATACACACATAATAGTATGCTTTACTTTCAGATACAATTTTTAGCTGAGATACAAAATACACACTTAATATAAATGTGCATGTGTGTATCAGCGTGTTTGCTTATATAAACGTTTCGTTTTGTGTTTATCGACTGGAAGGTTGGCATCTTCTGTAATCACGCTTCTGTGAGGTCGGATTGTGGAATGGTCTGAGGCTGGGGGTTCTGTGTGGTGGATTTCCTCATGTTGACGGAACGTCCGCACTAAGCTTGCCGTCAATATGGGTACCATGGAGGAGTCCGAGGTATTCAGGTTGGCTAAGGAGGGGTGTACCGGGCCAGGGGTGAAAACCAGCAGCCAAGAGTCCCCGCGGTAAGCAGTAGTGGGATAGCGTACCGGAGTGTGGAGCCATCGCCAGCCCAGCCAATATGATTGGACCCCAATCTTTTTACAAAAAAACAAAATTTGTTATGAAAAAATTAAACGTTCAAATCATTTTTCCGTCTACAAATTTCCTGGGTTCGATTCCCATCCAATCCATACTTTTTACACTTAATTTTTTTTAATTAATTTTTTTTAACTTTAAAATATTTTTTATTAAGTTTTATTGCAATTGTCCCAAAAATTTAAATTTACACGAGCTAGCAAGGCGAATTTATTACAGGTGGTCTTAAAAGCCCTGCTGATATTAGCTAAAATCACTGTTGGTTGTCAAAATTTTGTTTATTCTCTTTTATTATCTTTATTTCTGTTTTTGACATTGTACAATGATTTTACAAAAACAAATTGCTTGTGGTTTTTGTACGTGTTGTAGTACCGAGATTACCTAGGATGAATTCGCCTTGCGAGCTAGGTAAATTCAAATCAAACACATAGTTAAAACTAAAATAAAATTTGTTGTTTTTTGAAATTTAAAAATAAATTTAATCGTGAAACCAAACTAATAATACATTACTTGGCTGTTTTGTACGGTTGGAAAAAAACGACTGAGCTTGAATATCTTCAACGCATGCAAAATAAAGTATTGAAAGTTATCGCAAATCTTTCCGTTACGTATTCAACAAATTTATTGTTTAGAGTGAAGTAGGGGTGGATTAGTGTTATATGGAAATCGTTAGCAGCAAGATTTCTAGCGTATCGAATTTTGTGAAGTTTGTAAAAAAAAGGATGAGCCAAACAATAAGGTGGTTGGGATGGGGGTAAATGGCTCCTCATCGGGGTCAAAGTTAGGGGAAAACGATACAAAAGCCAAAAAAGCTTCACAACTGTCCCTGAGTCGCTCCTAGAGGGGTAACATGTAAGACTGACTCCCACTAATATTTCCCCCTAAATTTTTTATTAACATACTAACCCCCTATCTGTGCTCCTTAAGGGAGCTCCCATACTAAATATTGTTTTTTATAAAATTACCCGCCACCGCCCTAACTAGCCCCAGAGTGGCATTAGAGGAGTCAAATATATGACGGACCCCCAATATTTTTGCTACCTGAGCATTTTTTCTGAACATACCTAGTCTACATCTTTAATCATTAGGGTGGTCCCCATACAAAAATTTCGACAATGGCGGAGTTGCACAACATATGTATGTTCGTAAAACTCAAAAAAACTTTAGCTTATTGAAAAAACTAAAAAAAACGAAACTCCGCAATAAAATTTCCTTTAAGAAAATTAATTTTTTTTTTCAAATATGCTTAGTCGTTTTTGAAACAATATTTTTTTTTTTTTTTTGGAAAAAAATTATTGTTTTTATTAAAATTTCGAAATTTTTGGTTTTTTAAAAATTCATGAAAAATTTTTTCCAGACGTCTAAAAACCAAAATTACAAACAAAGCAAGCCATAAATGATTAAAATCTGTTAGCAAAGTTTTGATCCAGTAACCATATTATGTCTAATTTACCTAAATCATTGTCATCGACAACCATAATATGGTTAAATTACTTTTAATTAAAATTCATAAAACATGTTTTTTCTCTGCGTGTATGTAGATCATTTTTTGTATTTAACTTCTTTAGTAACTATGGACCTAATGACATGTTTTAAAATGACATAATGTCCATTTGCAAAGTGTCCTTATGCCCACGAACATTATGACATTTTCAAAAGTGTCACAGTGTCCATGGACACTAATAGCGGTAAATCGAACAATTTAATCGTAAGCCCACAAAAAATCATACGATTACAATTTATTACGTATTTTCAGTAACCTAGCCTATACGCCAGAATCGGCTTACAAATTTCTGGAAAAATTATTTAGCCATTTCCAAAAATATAATTTTACAACAAAATTATTTATTTACACGAATATTTCATAAAGTAACAACAAAATCTTGTTATGGAAATAATATTTTTTACATTATCCGTCAAATTTTATTACAAAATAAACAATATGAATACGACTAAGTCGAAAATTTTCGCATTATAAAAAAAATAAATTTCAACATCAATCGCTTAAATGTAAATTAAAATATGTTTGGGGCGACTGAGAATCGAACCTGGGGAAAAAACAGTGAACTTTGTACAATAAAAGAAATATCGACCCCTTTGCGCGAAATTATCGTATGTTACAAAAACCAAATTTTACAGGACAGCCATTTTTCTACTTTTCTCTGCTATCACTTTCAATATCAAAATGAAAATATACATTCAATTTTTGGAGCAACGAAGTGGCATTCGCCCACAATATTTTGTCAGGTGACGTTTTTTTGAATGTAGAACAAGACCTATATCTTCATAAATATTTGCATTTGTTATTTGATATTTTGCTATTTGTTACATGTTATAAAATACAATCGAACTTTCTATAGTGAAATGTATAAATGAAGCTCTGCTTTTGATGAACTGGAATTTGGAATATAAAAGTGAATGCGGAAAAATCCAATCACGTCACATTCAAACTGAAAAAAGGGGACTGTCCCCCCGTTTCCCTTGACGGAACTGTCATACCGAAGTCCGATAACGCTAAATATTTAGGACTTATTATAGACAGACTCTTGACTTGGAAAGACCATATATAACTGAAAAGGAAACAACTTGAAATCACAACAAGAAAGATGTATTGGCTTCTTGGTCCTAGGTCCGAAATAAGTTTTAACAACAAGGTTTTGCTTTATAAAACAATTCTAAAGCCAGTATAGGCTTACGGAATACAATTATGGGGAACTGCATCCTACTCGAATATTGATGTAATTCAAAAATATCATTCTAAAACAGTGAAGCGCAACACATATACTATCACATGTATGCTTGTGTGGGAAGCAGCAGAAAACGAATGACACTCATCAAAAAGTGCTGATCTGTTCTTTGTCTGCAACTGATATAAATAACTTGACGAAATGACAACAAAGCAACAGCTGAACGTACATTGTCAGAGACCACACAAAGAAGTTTATAGTGTACATGTGTCGACGTCACACAAGCAGCATTTGTTTTCCTATGCACGCGTACATAGGATTTGCAAAAGTGCCCTTCACTGGTTTAAAACCCTCAGACTTTTAACGAACGCACCCTGGCTTATGAAAAACAACGCAATTCACCGTGATCTTGATGTACGCTTTATTACTGAAGAAATTAAAAATTACAGTAGAAACAAAATTTACTTGCGATCTCATTGTTATAACTATTATCTATGAAGTTAGACGTTTAAAAAGGTTACACATACTTGATCTCCCATTTCAAATATAGGGCCATGTCACAGAGTACAATTCCGTTCGGAATTGAAGAAAACATTTTTGTTTGTTGATGGAAAGTGTATTTTGATAGTTTTATGGCCTTTCAGATACAGACAACTCGCATACCGTTCATGAAAACAAAAATGGTTTCATTCCGAAACATTTTTTCGTCATTTTCTGAAGCACCAAAATACGGAATGAATTCCGTTTCCGAACGGAATTGTACTCTGTGACATGGCTGATAACTTTCAGTTGTAAAACTTAGTGTTAATAATTTTTTTGTTTTTTTTTTAATCATTAAGGGTATTCATTTCAGTTTTTTTATTTGTTGGAAAAATGGAAAAGTGGAAAAATGTAATTTTTGTTACAACAACCACAAGAAAAAAAATTCCACCAAAAGTTACATTTTTATCAGACTATAACCAAGTGAAAAAAATGCCGGGATAAAAAGATGTAATTTTCCGCTTTAAACGTCAAACGAAATGAACGCCATTCATAAAAAATTGCTAATTTTTAATACAATGTACGAAAAATTGCATCTCTTTTTATAAACTCTTGAATTGAACAACTCTGATTTTAAAAACTATTTTTTATAGTTACAACATTTCAAAGATAACTTATTTTTCATTTTATATTTAAAAAAGAACAATTCATATTAAATATGTGTTCAATGAAAAAAGTTATTAAAAAAAAGAAATGGGGTCAAAAAAATTGACAGAAGCTGAAGTTAATAAAATACTCGACTTTTTGGCAGACAATCGCCATTTTGAGTAACTTTTTGTAGTCGAATATGATGATGAAAATAACAATAATACTTCGTTTTAAATTTAATAATCAATTAATTCACTTTTAACACTTTTGTTCGGCATATTAAAAAATATCAATTACTTCCACGAATTATTTGACAGATTTTTTTTGAGTTTGTAAAAAAAAAAAAAAACCGTTCACGTCAATTAGAGTGTAATTTTTCTTTCTTCCATTTTTCCAACCAAAAAAAATTGAAATGAATACCCTTATTGTATTGTATAAAACAGTTAGATTCGTGGGAACCTAGCACTCTGTGAAATTGTTGTATTAGCTACATATAAGTTGAGCTCAATATTTATTTGTAAATAGATTGCAAAAATTAAAATTATAAATAGAAAAAAAATATTTCAATTATTCATCTTAATTCTTTTAATTAAAATGTTAACTGAATCTTACAAATTTAAAAACTGCTAGTTTTCTTATTTCTAATTTAATGAAATTGATTCATTAGATTTATGAAGCATAATTCTTTCAGAGTAGACATATTAAGTTATTATTTGTATTTATTATTATTTTTTTTTTTACAAATTTTAGTAATCAATACAATAATTTTGATGAATTGAGCGAAATAAATAAACTTTTTTCTTGTTTCTAAGAATTAACTAATTCTAATAAATTTATAAAACTGTAATTTGCTTAAGCAAAGTGAGAAACTGATCGCATATTTCGTACGGAAACAACTGTTTTTTATTAATTTTGGTTTTGTTTTTTGACGTCTTAAATGCTCACAATGGAATAGGTTGTGTTTGGACGGTATTACAAGTTTTGTTAATTGTTTTTGTTTTTCAAAAAAATTTTCAGAAACAAATCAAATTAATAAAATATAAAATAATCAAAAAAAGTTACGCCCCCTTGAAGGAGTAGCAAAATACTCTACGAAACGTCAGGAAAAACTGTAATAAAATTGATGTTTTATTTACATTGAAGCTCCAGGCCTAACAAGCTTAACAATAAGACCATATTTACATTATGCAATTAACGCCACAACTTTCGCATACAACTTTTTGCTTGTGAGCAAAAAGTGTAAGGAAGAAAACGGGGTTGAAAAAATACTTCAAAAGAATTTAAATGTAAATGTAAAAAGAGTTTCGTAGCAACTACTTTAAAAGAAAATAGAAAAAAACTCGGCGTTATTTGCATAAATGTAAATGCGGTCAAAGAAAGTAATTTAAAATCCTTTTCTTTTTTAAAGAGATTTTTGTTAATACGTTACTTTAATAAGTATTTATCTTTTAGTTTCAAAAACGCCGAATCCCGAAAAACCCCAATGTACCGAAAAATCTCGAGACTCCGGGATTGGATTTTTAGAAATCCCGAATCATGGGGTTTACGAAAGCCAGTCCCAGTTGGCATCCTACTGTGTGCAGAAAAGAAAGTAAAAAAATTTATAACGATTTTGTATGCATTCGCCCGTGTTCAGTGAACAAAAATGTCGCACTGAAATTATTGCATTTCTCTTAAGAAAATGGCAATCGTATGTAAGAAAGTTGTTAAAGGATTAACAAAAGCAAAAGCTTAGCAGTTTAAGATTCTTCCAAGAACTTTATCGAATATTTTTAAAAAACAAAAAGGAAGAAATCCTAAAAATGTGGAAGACAGCCAATTAGGCAATAAACGCAAAAGGCTTTGAACCTGTCTTTATCAAAATATTGACGATACAATGTTTAAATGGAGCACCACCGCATGCGAAATAAGTACATAATTATTTTATAATGAGCTACCAGTTATAACTGGAAAAAACATATTGTTAACTGTAAGTGAAAGTAATATTTAGTTTAAACTGAACTTGGTGAAATCGACCGTTAAGCTAAAAACGAATTTAAAAATAAACATATTAAACTAAACTATGCGTAAAAAGTAAGGATATATTGGGAATCGAACTCGGGAAATTTGTAGACAGAAAAAAAGATTTTAATGCATAATTTGTTCATACAAAATTTTAAAAACAATTATTGAAAAAAAACTTTTTTTTTTAAAAGATTAAGGTCCAATCATATTGACTGGGCTGGCGATGGCTCAACACTCCGGTACGCTATCCCACTACTGCTTACCGCGGGGACTCTTGGCTGCTCGTTTTCACCCCTGGCCCGTTACATCCCTCCTTAGCCAACCTGAATACCTTGGACTCCTCCATGGTACCCATATTGACTAAGTGCGGACGTTCCGTCAACATGAGGAAATCCACCACACAGAACCCCCAGCCTCAGACCATTCCACAATCTGACCTCACAGAAGCGTGATTACAGAAGATGCCAACTTTCCAGTCGATAAACGTAAAACGAATTATTAATATTTAAAGTCATAAATCAAATAACCAGATAATCGAGAGTTCATATTAAAAAGAGTTCAAATTATCAAGAGGCACATAAAAATAATCAAATAACCAAGAGTTAAAAAAGCAAGAATGCATTTACATTGCCAGTTCAAATAATAGCGTATAGAAAGGCCAAACTTCAAATTATAAATCGTTGCCAATGCGTATAAACTAAATAAAACAAATCACTATTTCGTGCCTTTTGAAACGTAAACAACAAAATATATAAACTAGAAAAATGAAGTCTATTGAGTGCAAGATTAAGCTTTAGCTTGGAAAACTAAATTCTGCTATACAAAATAATACTTAAGCCGATATGGTATTAAAGTTTGGGGAACAACAAGTTTAATATGGAAATATTGCAGTGGTATTAATCAAAAAATCTCAGATTATTAAGGCGACCTGATTTTGAAAATAAAACAAGTTAGAGTGCTATATTCGGCAATGCCGAATCTTTGATACCCTCCACTTACAGTTCGAATGTTTAAGGAGTAATATCTGTATGATGTCTATTTATTATTATTATCTTTATAAAAACAGATATCTGCATTAAAATTGGTTGCGGTTTCGACCTAAAATAAATTATTGACCGACAATTAAAAAGTTTAATTTAAATTCGAAACAGTTTAAGCCGAACTTAAATGATTTTCTGCAGAGTGATTTCTGGTATTAAAAAACATGAATTTCAATACAGCGGTGCAGCGTTTGCAGTGAATTTCAGAAGGCTGCTAAAATGGAATCTAAGGTAAATTATGGACCGTATATCACAAAATTGCATAAAATTTTTTCTGACCATATGAAGCTAAACTGGAAGAAAGTTTACCGCCTATTTAATTATTTTACCAGAGTGGGCATTATATGAGGCCTATGGTAAATTATGCACCGATCTTCACGAAATTTCACAGTATCATTTCTAGTTCTATAAAACTGTGATGTACCAAATTTTGTAATGATAGCATTATTTTTTACAGTTTTATGCGTATTAAACCGTTTTCCGGAAGTAGGGTTTGATTGGGCCAATGTCAAATTATCGACCGATCTTCACGAAACTTCACAGTGTTATTTCTAGTCCTATAAAACTGTGATTTTTATGATAGCATTTTTAGTTGGTTGTTTAGACGTGCTATACTGTTTTCCGGGAGTAGGGCTTATATGGGGCCTAGGGTAAATTATGGATGGATCTTCACGAAATTTTACAGCGTGATTTCCAGTCGAATAAAACGAATTTTTGCAAAATCTTATATCATTCTGTGGATGGTTCTACCATTTATGCTAGTTTTTTTTAACAAAATTATCAATTTTTTAGGTAGTGGTAGCTCTGATCCTACTGAACCGATTTTGCTGAATTTCAATCCCAAACTGCTTAGGATAACTACAAGCAATTTGAAACCAAGTTTGTTTATTTTGTTTTTGAGTTTTTCGAAAGTGAGCGTCTTTTCAACAGACGGGCATGGCTAAATTAACTTAAAATTACTCAAGGACCCAGAATATATACTATTTATGGAGTCTGAGATGAATAATTAAAAAGTTTCACACGGAAAGACAAACTTAGTATACTCTCTTCACAACTAATTGTGGTGGAGGGTATAAATAGAGGACATAAAGAAAAAAAGTAAAAATTGTATTTGACTTCAAGATTTTTTACATATTTTACAAACAAATTTACATTCTCATATTTATATATGTAAAAATTTACATCTACTTATATATAAATAAGTAAAACTAGTTTAAAAAAATAACGAAACTTAAATATTCATTGCACAAACTTATTCAAAATTTCATACTGCAAGTGAATGAGATTTCAGTAGGAGTATGAACAGAACAAGCAAAACACGACACGATATTTTCAATACGATTTGACACAAAAAAACCGGTAACCGGTGGATTTATTTTAATTTATAAAAATAAAAACAAATATGACAGATTATGAAAAAAGGTGAAAAAATTAAAATCGATATTTGTCCTCTAAAAAAGAGTACGTCATTTTAAGATTATTGACAAATGCGCAACGGGTTACCAATAAAAAAACACGCACCAAGATCTGCAAATTTCAATAGCTAAAGATAAGATTCAAAAGAAGAAATTATCTTTTAAATTTATTGGCAATAAGCCTGTTAGATGATAGCGACGAAATCAATAGACTTAAAAGGCTACATATCGTCACCTTAAAATTTCCAATAATCAGTAAAAAAAGAAAATACTGAAAAAGTACTGGTACTGCAAAATGCCCATCTATGCCTTAAATGCAAACGCACTTAACTAAACTAAAGTTCAATTTGCAAAGTTTTTTTGCTTCTACTTTGAAAAAAAAAATTTGCTGATTACATTATTAGTCTTGCAAAAGCAGAAATGCAAAATATCATACTCTGTTATTAAATCCAACAATAAAATACACAAAGTTTCCATTCGATTTTATTAAAGTGCTACGCTATTTTGCAAGCCTTATATTGAACTCCGCTATAGTTACGACCGTTTGCATAAAAGGTGATGGTATTATTTAACTTCCCTTCAGAAAATAGATAAATGTATGAAATTATAAAAGTAAAATGCTTGCATCTACTTTTTTTTTGAGTTTAATTCCAATTCATGACGCCAATTCAAAAAGTGTTCTAAAGTGCTATGTACTAAAGTACTATTAGAGTCTAACTGTTGTGAACAACCTGTTATATTAAATATAAAATGAGATATAATTGTAAACGTCAAAAATTATGTAAAAAAAAATATTAAAATTTAATTTTTTTTATCACGTAAATAATAAACAAATACCCAATAAAAAATTTTATCATATTGCGAAGCACTAATGGTAAATTTAAAAAAATAAGCGCACAATTTTGCGCTACGCAATAAGACATACAGAAATGCAGTAAAGTAAGTGAAAAAACTCTCAACAACTTTTATAAACAAAAAAAAATAATATTTCAAGTGCTACGGCATTCCCTTACTACGAAGCAGGTTTGTAAGGGAGAATACTAAAAAATAACTGTATCAAAACATTCAGTGTGTAAAGCTGATCGTTACATCCAACAATTTTTTATGCGCTGAATAATGCGCTTCATGTGTCAAAAATGTATTGCTTCAAAGTGGGAACTCGCCATATAAAATTCATGTCTTCCGTATGCGCAATGGTAAGCGCAACTCTTATGTTTCTCCCTTACAAACCTGCTTCGTTCGAAGCTCCATTTTTTACTGGGTATCTTAAGAAAAATTATGAATGAAAACTGTGAACAAAAAACTAGCTGAAAAATAACACACTGAAAAAACGTAGATAACAAAGTTGCATTTCATATTATATGTTAATATGAGACATTAAACTTAAAATACATAGTCATACAGGGGTGCTCGAAAACGTACACCAAAAAAAATATTATTTAATAAATTTTGCATGATTCTCGTTCAAGCCAAAAATTTTTTGTTTTTAACTAATTTCGTTTTTATTTAATAAATTTTCTTAAATAAAGAAACATTTTGCTTAACCAAGCCACACATATAATAAAAATAAGTAATTTTTGGCTTGGAGAATAATGCAAAATTTTCTTGGTTCAAGCCGTTTTAAGTAAATAGTTTTTTCCGTGTAGACAAAAGAATTTTTAACGCTGTTTTTTAATAAGATTTTTGTAATAAAAGAATTTTACAATTTTATTAACAGAATTGTATAACAAAAATTATAAAAATTAGATTAAAAGTGTATTAAAAGCAGCTTATACACTCTTGCATTTTACGTTTTTGATTTCCAGAACACCCCTGAAAAAATAAAAGCAAATAGAACTAGCACGTCACAATTTAACACTTTTGGCCATGTTCTTACCGATTTTTGACTTGAAATCGCATAATAGGTGTTGTATAAATCGCAACAAGTTTCAGGGCACCATAAAATAAATGTAGGGTTTCGCGATTTCAAATCGTGTGATTGTCAGAACATGGCCGTTTACAGCCGATAGTTTTGACTTGTATAGATTATAATTTTATTTAGGAATTATTTCTTCTGTCGTATGAAAAATAACTGTTTAAGATACCTATTTAAAAAGAAATAGGTATGTAACTTAATAATCAATTTTTATTATTCACATTTCGTTCTAGTCCATCCACATGTTAAACCGTTAATTTCTTCTCGCCATCACTGTACGCATAACCAAAAACTATTTTTGCATTCATACCAATTTACACTAGAACACGCATTCACACAAGCATCTTACAAAAACCACAAAGATGATAAATGCCAACAACAATTGTATTGTTGCAAACCCAAACATACATTTATTTACAACAACAACAAAAACCAACAATGATCTAGCTTATAAGAACGTAGGTAAGCAGAATGAGTAAAACAACAATATCTATACATAATTGAAAAGACTTACCCACAAAAAGCAATTTCAAAAACTCCAAACCTGTTGCATACATTTTGGAGACACCGAAGACAGGGCCAACTAATCACAAGGAAAGCGAAATTTGTTAAACACTAAATTTTATTCCATTTACTCAATACCAGTTTTTTGAAGGTCATAGTGCTCAAAGCATTTCATTTTAATACATTTTTAACACTTCTCTTTTTAATATCACAGAACACTAATTGGTTGGGGGCTGCTTCAAACATTAGAACAAAAATACTTAAATGACCGATACCGTTTTCATTTTTTTACAAATTTATGTACTTGGAAAAACTTTATTAATTAAATTAAACATTAAACAATCACTATTAATACAATTTATTTTAATATTTTACACTTTTTCCTAAAAATTTTCACATTTAACAAAATTCTAACCAACTCGAACAAATTACAAACGGAACTGAAGGGAAACCTAAGAAAGTTAAAGAGGAAAGCGCCAATTCTATAACAAAATTGTAATAGATTAAAAGAAGTTTTTTTCTTTTGCTGTGCTAAGCAGTGCTGCCATTTTGACGCTTTTTTGGATTCGTTACCTTTTATTTTCTCCGAATAACCTTTTTTAAAAAAAGAGTATTTGTGATGCTTTCTCGATTTTTGTTGCGCTTTTACTGCTTTTTGTTACAACAGTGTGATTTTGGGTATTTTTTTAATTAAAGTGTTTTGTTTTTTTTTTTGCGACACAATACATATCTCGTACTTGAATTAAGAGATAGGCTAATATTATACACTTCCGGCCAGTTTTTAGGTTTGATATTATATCACAACTATATTTAAAATCGTTTTAAATACAAAATTATTTATTAACTAAGCACTTAATTGTAGTAAACATGGTATACATATGGTTAGGAATCAAATATAGGGAATATTTTAAGGGATCAAATTACTACTTTTTATATTTTAGATAAATTGGATATATGTACATACAGATTAAAGCTTACATTAATATTCATATTTTCTGGAGGACTAAAATGAGGAAAGCTGGTTGGTACTCTTTTACCTTTGGTACTTTTTCTTTTTTCGAAAATTTCGGTGTGGAGAAACCATAAAAACGAATAAAATTGGTACTTTTGGTGCTTTTTCTCTTTTTGATAAATTTGGTATACAGACAGCTGAATGTCGGTTTCTCAAGAGTATCAAACTCAAAATTTATACATATGTACATTAGGGGTATAACCAATTTTTTGGCATAGTACCATGAGGTCAACCATGTCCTAGTTACCACAAAAATCATAATCTTTTGTTATTTTTCTCAAAAAAGTTCACGCACCAATTGGTTTTGCTAAACCAATGCAATATTGAATATTTATAATTTTAAACGTTAAAAAAGGTTAAAGATACGTTTTAGTTTGCGGAAAAATCTCTTACCATATCTAAATATTAATGAAATTTCATACTTGAGCTATTTTTTGTTTTAAATAAACATATTATTAATTTTTCTTAACCAAAAAGAAAATTAAAAATTTTCAAAACTTCATCGCGGTTGGTGCGTGAACTTTTTTGGCCTTAGCGAAAAAATAAATATACGTTCCCGTAAAGTTGTTTATGCTCTATCGGACTGTGCTATGCCAATTTTGATATTTTAAAAAATTGTTAAAAAGTTATATCCCTAATGTACATATGTCTTGCAAAAAAAAAAAATATAAATCCTTTAATTTTGTTTTTCGAATACGCTATGCTTTTTCCTATTTGCAAAAATTGTAAAAACGTATATGAGTAAATCCAAAGTGTTAAACGTGACAGTCATACGCACCAAATATGCAATAACATTTTAAACAAAAAATATTTTTACTTTCTCTTAACCCTTAAATTATAGCACTAAGAAAGCATAGTTATCTATGCTTAAGTTTATGGAGGGCGCAATTCTAGGTCAAAGATCATGGCAAAAGAAGCCGCGGTTCGAACGTGAAACAAATAGAAGTAGATTTTTGCGGCCAAGTATAAAAAGGCGTAATTCAGCGAAACCTGGCACAATTTTTTAGTCAAACTACTTTCAGAATTTTACGTAGCAATGTAACATTAAAATGTCTTTGGTTTGATTCCAAAATCTTCTGTATATTGGTTTTTTTAAGGCAAAATCTGGGTCGATACGTGACATTTCGAACGTGAAATTTTTTCCATACTAATTTAACTGAATAATGATTAAAACAAAATAAAAATTTACCGTTAATCCAAATAACATATTTCTCTTTGAACTCTTCCTTAGATTACGGACCATGTAAGAAATTTTTTTTGGAATAATTTTTATCAAATATCACCTCTTTTAAGGAAGATAATATTTAAGAAAACATACAATAAAACATTCTCATAAATAAGTCTGAGTTCATACGGCTCATGTCTTATTGACAAGATTCTTCCTTTTTCTTCTTTGAACATGAATTGGCGTTAAAATGATTCATGTCATGTTGACGACATGTTTTTTATTTTGTATAGTCGTGCGTATGCATGTGTGCTTTTTTGATATTGAAAACAATAACAGAATTAAACAACGAATGAAAAAGCAAAACGTAAAGACAGAACATGCATCTGTTTATTCGTTTCTTTTCCCCTTGTCCCTCTCGCCTATAAAGTAGCACTCATGTCAATAAGACATGAGCCGTATGAACACAGACTAAGAAGTTACGTTTGCACAACTTTGCAGTCTGATTGTTCATCTAAGTGAACAAAGTAATGGGTACATTTATAAAATTAGTAAAATCTAAATATTTCTCTATAACAATATCGTAAAATAATCAGCTTTTAATAACTTTTTAATTTTCGGTCACGGTGGACCTTTTGACGGAAATGCCCATATCGTATGTTTTGAAGTAAAATGTAAATTGCTGTGAAGGTTCATGAACATACTTAGAAGTTAATATGTAGTGTTTTATTGAAAGTGAAAATTATTATTTTGTGCCGCATACGCCTCTTTTCTAAATTTATTTTTAAAAAGTAGCTTTTTGTGTTACATAAGTATACTAACTGCTGTGTTTTGAGTTGTTGATATTTTATTTTGCTTTTGCTTTTACTACTTTTTTTTCTTACGGCAATGAAGCGAAGCAAGAGTAAAATTTATTTTCTTGTTGTTATTTTATTTTGCTTTCGCTTCAACAACTCGTTTTTCTTACGGAAATGAAACAAATGAAGATTGAAATTTATTTTGTACGTTATTGTATGAGAAATTTATGGCGTGTAGAGCAAAACAATACTGAATAAACTTTAAAGAAGTTGATATTAATTAATGTTTTATATATCAAAAATCATATAAAATTTCGTGAAAGAGGTTCAGACAGAGGATATTCAAAATATATATAAGCCATACCTAGCTCAATTTTTTTTAAATAGTCGTTAGGTCAAACCAATAATGAGACAATAAAAGCTGGCAAAAATTAATAAGTTTCAGCTAAAGGATTTAAAGAATCTGGACAGATTTAATAGCGAAACCAGAGCTGTCGAAAATACGTATTTCAAATAATTAAATTCAAAATATTTACAAATAATTTTTTATTTTTATGTTTTAAAATACATCATAGGTTTTAGCAAAAGTAATTTGAAGTAAAAAATTAAAAAAAGCTTTTTATAAGTTCATATTTGTAAAATACTTAATTGAAATAAAATTGAACCGGTAAACTTTTGCTTTAAATAAAAAAGGATTAAACACTATTTTGTTTTCAAATGCAAAATATTTATTTTATAATGTCCCAAATAAAATATAAAATACATTTTAAAGAAACTATTTTTAAAAGAAAAAATATTTAAATAGTTCACATCTCTGAGAAAACATTTAAAAAAATCTTTAATAAAATACTTAAATTAAATACAAACAAAATTATGTTAGATTAAAATTCATTCATTCATTTTAAAAATATATATTTTTAGTTCAAACTTTTTGCTGTAAAATTAAAAATACATAAAAGAAATTTTATTTAATGCTTCATTCATTCAATACAAAAAATAACCAAATATAAACCACAACAACAAAAAAAGGTCAACAATACATACTGTTAACAAAAAAATATATAACATATAATATAATATATATAATATAACAAAAAAAAAATTTTGTATTCCCAATAATTGAAATTACTTTTTGATAATAAACAGGCGTGCACGGCCTAAAAAACACTTAATTGACAACATCTTTTGTAAGTTGTTGTTTTTTTTCATTTTGTTTTTCTTAACCTACTTACAACTACAATTAATGTTGAGAGAATTTCAACTAATTGTAGTGGGGAAATAAATGTAAGATGAGATGAACCCACTGTTGTTTATTGTTGATGTGTTTTGTTTAAACTTTGATATTGTTACAAGTAGAACTGTTGCTATAATTCTTATACGTTTAACAGTTTTATTTGGTTTAATATCTTTAGTTTGTCTAAAACCTTTATGGATGAAGTTTCCTGATGATCTGGCCTAAGCAACCAGTGAAATGCATAGGAATAGCTTATCCGATCAACAATAAATTTCAAGTGTTTTTATCAATAATAAAAACTGGGAATTAAGCACGAATAACAAAATCTTTTGAAATTAAAAAAATATAATTTAAAAAAATTTTGATTTTGTAATTGAACTCAACTGAAATATAATCCACCCCTATTCAAGGTAAAACATTTAAGTATCATAGTTAAAATTCATAAGCATACACAAACAAATAAATACATTGCCTAACAAACTGATACTGAAATAAAATCCACATTTTATAAAAGTTTGAGTACGCTTGTTCGTTCACTCATATTTACAATTCGCTTTATGTTTATCGACTGGAAGGTTGGCATCTTCTGTAATCACGCTTCTGTGAGGTCGGATTGTGGAATGGTCTGAGGCTGGGGGTTCTGTGTGGTGGATTTCCTCATGTTGACGGAACGTCCTCACTAAGCTTGCCGTCAATATGGGTACCATGGAGGAGTCCGAGGTATTCAGGTTGGCTAAGGAGGGGTGTACCGGGCCAGGGGTGAAAACCAGCAGCCAAGAGTCCCCGCGGTAAGCAGTAGTGGGATAGCGTACCGGAGTGTGGAGCCATCGCCAGCCCAGCCAATACGATTGGACCTCAATCTTTTTACAAAAAAAAAAAAAAAAATTTAATTATTTTCCTTTAAATTTCCGGGTTCGAATCCCAATTTTTCCATACTTTTTTGTACACATAAAATTTTTTTTATTTAATTAAGTATTAAAAATTAAAATTTTATGAAAATTTTACCAAAAATTGTTGAGAGCGGGCTTAATTTAAATTGTGTAAGAAGGTTTAGTTTTAAATTAAATAAATTTTATAATCAGTATGCTGAAGTTTAACAGTTTTTTTTTTTTAAAGTTGACCGGATTATCATTGATTGAAAAATTAATATAGAAGATATTTATAGGACTTTAAGTGAATTGCGATGACAACGTACATATGTGGATTCTGTGTACCAGGGATGGCATTGGGAATTAAAAATTGTACTTTGTTGACCTTGGGACCTCTAATTGCGAATTTATGTATTCAAAATGCTGGTATTCTTTTGAAAACATTTTAACTGATAGTGGTACTAATCTAAAACATACTAAACATTTCTCGAAAAATTAATTTAAGTTCGGTCGCACAGAAAAATTTACTGCGATAAAAATTGCACAATGTAAACGCAAAAGCAATTCTAAAGAAAAACCGACAAATGCTGCAGCGGCAAAAATCGTATAATGTAAATGGGCACTATACATGTATATGCAGTAATATGGCTAATGAGTTGTTATATGAAATAACAAGAGCTAGGAAGATTCCTTAGGGCTAATAAATCAGAGCAAGTTTAACTCTTTTTGGTTTAAAATGTGTTTAAACCAGCAAATCTATAATTCAGTAAACATTTAAGCAATCTCTAAACGCATAAAATTGGGCGTTTACACTACCATGTAATATATGGGGCACTGATATACAGATGCTAAGTTTAAGCTACATATAAATTTAAGTTAAGTTCAACTAAACCAACGCTTAAACATGCATTGATTTACTAGCCATTAGTTGTACAAATGGGTCGATTACGGATAGCAACGCAACTGAAGTTAAGTTGCTAGCAGCGATATACAAAATGTATTTTATATTTAAACATGAGCAGCGTTGCCTGATCTCAACTCAACTTCTCACATTCTTTTTCCTTTAATTGATAATTTAAGTCTGCGATCGGCAAAATCAGGACGCCGCGTTTTCACTTCTCTCTTTTATTCGCTTTTATACTCTTTTATTACTACTCGTCTCCACCATCCATCAACTTTGTAAGAACAGCATGTCGCACATCAATTCTACTCGTGTAGACTGTTCATGTTCATGTTTCTTTCATGTGCTGCCATCGTTGCCTAAACATTTGTCTTAGCATCCATGTGCGCCATGATGTTGGCCATACAATGTATTTTCTGTATACAACCAAACGCACAACAACAAAAATTGTGGTCAATTAGAACATGAACATCAACACGTATTCGCCACATACAAGAACATGAACAAATTAATACCGTTGCTCTGCCGGCGTTATGGTCATGTCATGTTCTAATCGAAAGCGCATGGAGACGTGGGGTTACGTACGTGTGAACATACATTGAAGGCAGGGCTGCCAGATTTGACGATTTATCTACATTTTGACGATTTTTTGTTTCAAAGTGAGCAAAGTGCCGATTTGCTGTTTTTTTTTCTAAAAAGTGACGATTTTTTTACAGTCACCAAAAAATTGTAAACAAAACTTCTTAAATTTTTAAGTTTTCTTTTCCCTAAAAAATTGATGGGGAAAAGCAAAATATCATAGGAAAAAACATTTAACCGTTACAGCAGTTTTCTGCCAATGTAGAGGAAATTTTGAGTCGAGTCAATTTAAATAAAAGAACAAGGTAAAGTGCAATTATACGTATGTGTCGAATCATATACACACTTCACAACTATATTAAAAATCGTAGCAAAACCTTAAATTCGAGTATGAGGACCAAGTGAAATAATAGACATACTGGCTTTTTTTAACATATAAAACTCCTTATAAAGAAAAAAATATGGGCCAAATTATTGTTTGTTTATAACTAGCTCACTTATAAACCGATTTTGTTAATTATTACTATAAGTATTCTTCTTAAAATATAAGAAGACATCGAAATGTTAAGGTTTATACAAAATATGAATTTTATGGCTAAAAAGCAATTGTGGTAATTTGCTTATAACTCAGCCACTTATGTAGCGAACTTCTGATGATGATCTGACGAGATACAATAAAAAATAATTTCCTTTTTTTATAATTACTTTTTTATACATTTTCTAACATTTTCGTTGTTTAATCTTGGAATGTAAGAAAATCTTAAAATGGTTATTTCCAGAGTACAAAACAACAAAGTTAAACTTTGTTTATCTTTCGTCAAAGCATCATCGAATGATCCTTTTGCGAGTATGTGTAAAATCATATTTTCAACAACTGTACGGCCGGCATACCAGTTGTAAGATAATGTCTACATGAGTCTTATGCGATTATTAACATGATTTTTGTAAAGCCCTTATTACACTACATTTTTAATGCATTGTTCAAGTTTTGGTGAACAGTGCAAATATAAAGTAATAGAAAAATGTACCAAGTGCGAAGGGTTCAGCTGTATTTAGATAAATGGCAAACTGTCAAAAATTTTACTAAAGTTATCGATAAAAAAATGAAGTTATGTCAAAAAAAATGTAAAATTGTTCAACTTAAAATTGACATTTCAAGCTTGAAATATTAAAAGTGTTGCTGAATCTGCGGTTTATTGGCAAATTCAGCGATTTACCGCTTTTTGTTTTTAGGTTTCTCATAAACAAAAAGTTGGCAACATTTAATAAAATTAACAGTTGTTTAAGAGCCACTTTTTGGGTTTGAGATTAAAGTTAATTTTATTCTATAATTAGCTAATCTGAAAATTAAGTTAATCTAGTATCAATTGAATTTGATATTTTTGGGTGTTGGCTTAAACCATGTAGCGCTACCATACTGAGCACAAATAAATGGCAACATTTTTTGCAAATATCAACTTTTTATCAAGCAATATGAATGTTTTCAAAGAAGAAGAAGATAATGCGAGAATTTAATATTGTTTACAAGGTAGAAATTTTTTGCGTTTAAAGAAAAAATATATTACAGAAAAAATATAGAATGGAAAAATTATATAAAAGTGCTAAGCAATGTTTTACAATGTATTTTTTGTTTATATTTTTGCAAGTTCTTTATGTTAAACATGTGTATGTTGACAGTTTAAGTTTAGGTTTAAACCACCACCGTTGGCCGCTTAAACTAGCAAAAAAAAGTTAAAAAAATACAACTCAAAAAGTAAATACGAAGATTAAAGTTAATTTAATCGCTAATCTCTAACCCAAAAAGTGGCTCTTAGTTGTACTTTTTTGTTGATACTTTTCGAACTAAGATT
This sequence comes from Pollenia angustigena, assembly GCA_930367215.1. Taxonomy (NCBI): domain Eukaryota; kingdom Metazoa; phylum Arthropoda; class Insecta; order Diptera; family Polleniidae; genus Pollenia; species Pollenia angustigena. Next base: position 177,828,007 of record OV884058.1, on the reverse strand, counting down.
TATAATACCTTTTTGTGGTGTTTTTAATAACATAAATAAAATTAATTTCAACTAAAAAAAATCTTTTAGTACAATTTGGATAAAAAAGTACAATTTTTAAAGGTTTTTGGTACGATTTTAAAAATTCTCAACGCCATCCCTGAAACAAAACCATAACAAGAGAAAAAAAAACTAAAAAACTTTTTTTACATTTTGTATAGTTTGCTCTTTCTAGCATTAACTGTTTCTTTCTATCAATTCTATATCAATTAATGAATAAAAAATGTAGTGTCATAAGGGCTTAAGACTCGTTAGATAATCTTCACCTACATCTCAGACTATTCCAACAATGATTAAAATAAGCGTGTTTCACTGTTTTATGGAAGAATCTCACAGAGGAATCAGCTTGTGTTACGGTTTCTTCTGTGTAAGGAATCTTCTACGATTTAAAAACGCGCTGGTCGACTTTAAAAAACGCTCTTCATGAGACTTCCAGTAGCTCTTCCACGATTTAAAATTCTAGCTGGGTATGAAGTAGTTATGTTTTTGTTTGATAGTTTTTTTTCTTAAAATCGAACAAAAATTGTTTAAAAAAAAATAAATTTTGAGTTGTCCGATTTTTTTGACGATATTTCAAAACGAGAAAGACGATTTTTTTATTTTTTCTCAGAAAATTTACGATTTTGTCACAAATTAATCTGGCAGCCCTGATTAAAGATAATTTAACAACATTAACAACAACATATCCCAGTTGGCCACGCCTTTAACCTGGCGTTTCCACATGCAACCCTGCAAATAATAGGACCAGTCCAAACACGCGTGTAAAGAGTAGTGCACAAGGGACCAGGACTAGTCCAAAAGTAACCCAAACGTATGGAAAAAACCTGGTCTATTTAACATTACGATGGCCTAGGAGAGGACCATATAACCCACCTTTGGACCACTAAGGAGTAGTTTTAAAACTACTCCATGGTATACTCAAGAGGATTAGTTTTGAAGTCGTTTAAAAACGAAAGCATGTCGTTAAAAAACGAAGACATGTCGTCTCACTACAAACACTTTTTAACAATGACATGGTCCATGCTTGCATTACATCGGACCAGTCCATGGAGTAGTCCATTTTATCAAAATGGATCAGGTGGTCCAATTTTATTTGCAGGGAATTACAAGTTCGAAAAACTCAATACAGTCACACTTTTTCACTAACATTCACATAATTTTTGGACTTTCAGCCAATCGGAATTTTCCTCGATTTTTCGCTGATAATACATACACACTACTTGCAAGTAATTACTTGCATGTGGAAACGTAGGAAATGTTAATTCCTGCACGACATGTTAGGGACAGCGAGAACAAATCGTCAACGACATTTTCGAACAAGTGTCGCGAAAATCGTGCACGACACAAAAAAAGACAATTTTGCTCTTCTTGTTGTTCATTCGAAAAAGATTACGTAGTCGACAATGTTGCCTACTCTGTCGTCAACGACTACATGCATGACAAAGTCGTCTATTTTGACGTCCACGACAAAAATTTGTGTACGGTTATCTAAAATATATTTTAGACAGTTTTTTGTGTAGTTGGAATTTTAATTTCTGTAACATGTTTTATTTTCGACTCTTTTTAGCCAGTGCAGTTACAAGTAGGGTTCCCAACTTTTTTTGTTGCAATTAAAGTACATTGATTATAAAAGATTAAAAAAAAAAGTACACAGTATAAATATAAAGTACAATTATTTCTTTTTATTGTTATATTTAAAAACGCTTTTTATTGCTTTTCGCAAGTTTTATCAAACAATTACACTGTGCTAGAATTGGACCCTTTTTTAGACAAGCCGGGCAACTGGCGCTTTAACCTAATTCTCGGGTACGCTGAATCCAATATCTCTGTTCAAAAACGTTTCAGTTTATTGAAATTATAAAAAAAAAAAACGAAAATCCGAAAAAAATTTCCTTTTTTTCTAACATGCGCAGTCGTTTTAGAAACATATTTTTGTTTGACAACAAAAATAATTTTTTAGCAACATTTCGAAATTTTTGTTTGTTAAAAAGTTTCAACTATGCTTATAATTATATTATATAAAAAACAAAGCTTTAAACATGGTCCCCGAAAGTGGGTATTTAAAAAAAAAAATTTAATTTTGGTCATAACTTTTTTGTATCTGAACCGATATCCCCGAGTTTTTTATAAAATATGTTCTACTAAAATTTTCCGATATTTTGGTTTATAAGTCATATCCATAGGACATATAGGGCGGCATGAAATAACCCCGCAAAATATAACCCCCCAAAAAAATAATGAAATAACCCCCCAAAAGTTTGTACAGAGAACAACAAAAACGATTTTTGGGGGATTATTTCATTTTGTTTGGGGTGTTATTTCATTTTTTTAATTGGGGTATTATTTCATATGAAATTATCCCCCAAAAAATCATTATGAAATAAAGCCCCAATATATTTTTTGGGGGATTATTTCATTTTCAAATTTATAATGAAAACGTTTTTGGGCGCAAGAATTTATTCACTTTGGTGTACAGAATACCGGCTTCGATAAATAAAGCTGCTCTGCATAGCCGGCCTTAGGCCGGGCGCAATGGTTTTCTTCTATATGGTAAACCAAACACCGGCTTCGCTTACTAAAGCTTCTCTGCGTAGCCGGGTCGATTCGGTATTTTTGTACTATAGAGGAGAAAGAGAAGCTTTAGTTAGCAAAGCTGGTGTTTGGTATACCATAGAGGAAAAAGTCATTGCGCCCGGCCGAAGGCCGGCTATTCAGAAAAGCCTTAGTTGGCGAAGCTTGTGTTTAGTATATCATACCATGATATCTATTGCGTGATTCTTTAAAGCAAAAGTGTATACTTGATTGTATTATATATACTGGGCTCTTATTTCATTTCGGAAATTGGGGTTTTATTTCATATGAAATAAGCCCCCAAAAATTAGGGAATTATTTCATTTATGTTTGGGGCGTTATTTCATTTCGTTGGGGGTTTATTTCATTTTTAAAATTGGGGCTTTATTGCATATGAAATAAGACCCCACGCTTTGGGGGGTTATTTCATTATTTTTTTGGGGGGTTATATTTTGGGGGGTTATTTCATGCCGCCGACATATAGCAGCCCTAAAATTTAGGTTTTTATACAATTTTTAATTTTTTTTTCGGGAGGTACCACGCCCACTTCTCCAATCCCGCCCACATTTTTTTTTTTTTTTTTTATTTATTTATTTATTTATTTAAAATATTCAAATTGATTACAAGCCTATAAGGCCTACAAATCTAGAAATATACTATGACTATTCATTAGAAATTTTATATAATAAATTCATTAAAAAAAATATATATGTATATAATTATACTAAATAATTAAATCACAACTTCCAGTATTCATATATTTCCATTTTGTAGGATGGTGTGTATTGGCAACCTAAATGTGTGTACCTAATTTGGAAACTTTGGCTGTTGCCGTTCCCCAGATATACAGAAATAAAAAAAATACAGCAACAAGGGATTTTTGGAAAAATTAAGAGGTAGTCGTGGTTTTTCGCTCATATCTCCGTCATTTTTACATAAATATACATCAACCTAGTCCACATCATTTCTGGGGTTTTCGTAAAACCCATTTCAACATACACACGGACAGACGGACAACCGGATTTGAACTTCGCTTTTCATAAGGACCCAGAATATATATACTTTATAGGGTGTAGGATCAATATTGTAGAAATTACAAACGGAATGACAAAGTTATATATACCCTTTTACCTTCGGTGAAGGGTATAAAAACAGGCAGTTATTGCACCCAAACAAAACAAACAAGTATAGTGCTGTCAGATTATTTTTTTTCGAAAAATCGTCCTGCCAATATAAGGTAGGTAGGTAGGTAGAAAGGCCGGTGTGAAGTCTCCTTCCCACCTTCACCCAGAGACCAATATGGTCCATTGTGACGCCTTAATTAGAGATAGCCAAGAAGGCATAAAGTAGGTGAAAAAGCAGCGAAAGCACAAGACAGATCCGAAAGATAGGTAGAAAAGAAAGGAAAGAAAAGAAGGTAAAGGACCAACCCCGAGGGAAATCCCAAGTCCGCCCTACGTGCGGTTAGCACCCAGTCTCCCCTCGCGCAGCCAGGCCATCCCCATTACGAATCCTATCAGATTCTCGAGTCCGCAACCCGTTATCAATACACAACATCCGACAAATGTGGGCAGGATTGGAGAAGCGGGCGTGGCACTTCCTTTGCAAAGAAATTACAAATTTATGTTTTTTTCTGTGCATCTGGAGAACGGAATGTGGAAAAGTTTAAAATTAGATTGGCATTTTTTGACCTAAAAATTATGAAGTATACCAAATTAATGAAAAAGTTAACCAAAATGTCCCAAGGGTTGTTAACTGTTTCGAACTATTTACTTTTCTAAGCGGGCTTAAATTTTAAAAATATTCAATAATAAACATGGATCTTTTGGAAATAAATCACTTAACTTATTCCAATGGCTTAGTTTTCATCATAACAAAAAAGAAACTTAGATTTTTCATATGTATTCATCACACCCTCGAGAATTTAAAAAAAAAATTTTCTAATTTTTGAGATCCATAACCCAACGCTTGTAGTTTTCTTTGAATATCTGAATTAATTTTGTTCAAACTCTCTACTTTCTGCTCATTTCCGATGCTTTTTACTAAAAGGTTCAGAAAAGTCAACTAAAAGTAAACTTTTTAGAGCGACGCAGGGACGCTCAAATTCGTTTAACTTATCCGCAAGATTAACTTTTCCGAGAGTTAACTTTTTCGCGATTCTACTGTACTAAGTCTTTTCAAGCGTCTAAAAACTATTAGTCCCATTCGTTTTAAAATTGCAAGGCTGGGACAAAAAACCAAATTTTAAAAATAAATTTTTTTAAATTTTTATACTTACAACCTAATGGATAGAGGGTTGTTATGCGTGTGTGACTCAGAAGCATTTTCTACACAGAAAAAATTATTAGTAGTTTTTTAAACTTAATTAACGTAATAATTGAATCAATTATTTTTTTTTTTTTTTGTTGAACGAAAATTAAAAATATAATTTTAATTTAATTAACATTTTAATTGTTTTGAAACAAATTTTGAATTAAAATAATAATCAAATAACAAAAAATTATTTCGTTTAAAATAAAATAATTTATATTTGTGAAATTGTTGTTGGAAAATGTCAAAATCAATCAACACATTGTTTGAAACAGCCAAAATTTTTTTTAATTAAAATTCAAAAAAAAATTTTTGAAAAAAAAATATTCAAAATATAAAATTTTTACAATTTTTAGTAATCAATATAATCATTTTGGTAATAGGAGCAAAATCAACAAATGGGTGGCTTGATTCTATGAATTTAGTATAAAATTGGTGATTAGAGAAAATTTTTAATTTTTTCTGTGTAATCGATCTAACAATGTCCGTCCGTCTGGCTAGCTGACTGGCTGTCGATCTAAATATTGTGCGCAAAGTTGAGGTCGCAATTTTGGAGAAAATTAGATGAAATTTGGTACATATGTTTTAATTGTCACAAGGACCGAAGCCTTTTGAAAGTGGTGTTTAATTTCACATAGTAATGGCAATCTTAATAATTTTCCCAAATTTTATTGGAATCGGTCCATATTTGACCATAGCTCGCTCCCATACAAATACTACTCCCGGCTTAATTCCATTATTTCCTTAAAAATGATGGTATTCATATAAAATTTGACGGTAATAACTTCTATAATAGCTTACTATATTTTGTACTAGAAGGTCCTGACGCACGCAGTTAAGGTTACATAATATTATGTGTCCATGTCTAAATTACTGGGTCTACTAGACTACGAACAGTTTGCAACAAGGCTGCACAAAATATTGCGGTTTTTTGTGCAAATGGGACAGCCGAGAGCGACATGAACACTATGCCCGAAAAGATTGGCAGAATAGAGTAAATATTGCACATGCCCAAGACAATATCATATAAAAAGCTCTGGTAAAAAAGGAAAACATTAAGTGTGATCCAGTACTCAGCGTTGGAAGCCCGTGGGCTCCCAATCTTACCGAAAACTGTTCTCGTACTCAAGTAGCACGAAGTTGTTTATTCCGCATAATTCTGGCGTAAAACTATATTTTGGTTAATCTTTAAGTGTTCACTTCAAGATAAATCAAAAACATCTTGCGCGTTTTTGCGACCGCCATACATTTGTTTTTCACTTTTCCAGGAGGCTTATTCTGAATTGCGATGCGAAAATCAATGCGATGTGAAAATGCATAAATGCGAACAATTGCTATTCTGTATTGCGATATTCGCAAGTTTTTTTTTAATCGCATTTCAAATGCGAAAAGGTGACAAGTCGGTATTCTACATTGCGAAAACAAATGTCAAATTCGCAAAATTTATTCGACAACAAAATAGCATTCGCAAAGTACAAACATGTTAGTGAAAGATAATATTTTATTTATTTATTCATCATATATTTATTATTTAATTCAGGGAAGCAAGCAATAAAACCACCAAACCGCGTCAATTTGAAATAATGATAGAATATATGAATAAGCACAGCCAAATGCTCATCAGTCGGCAAATTCTTTGTGGCAAACGTTAACTGAAGAACTAAATATCAATGGACCACCTATTAGAGAAGCTGCAGGATGGAAAAAGTATGAAATATATAAACCAGTTCAAAAATATTTGACTTTAACTTAAATTTTTATGGGATTGGGCCGATTTTAAAGTACACACAAAATATTTTCATTTTCTTCGTCGTCGAACCACAGTGCCACAAAATCCATTTTTATTATTTTATTTATTACAGAATGTCCTAAATAAATTATTTAAACAATTTTCACAGCGAAACACAAACAATTTATTTATTTTTAATTTGATGTTTATTGACACTCAGGTATATTTGAGCAGCGTTGCCACAATTTGAAATAAATTGCGAATGCGACTGCGAAAGTCTAACAGAATACCAATTTTCTTTCGCATCGCATTTCATTTGCGCATCGCATTGATTTTCGCATCGCAATTCAGAATAAGCCTCCAGTATGGCCTCCAACTCTTACTACAAATGGCGAACAAAGTTGTCTTGTTGAGTCAACTGTTATTAAGGGCAGCAGAAAAGAGTTCAGTTATCACTGGTGTCAATAAGGAATTAACTGAACGGTTTCATACTATTTTGGAAACTTTAGGTAGTGGTTAACCTATTGATGAAGATGCTTTTGAACGTTTAATTTTTGTCACACGAAATTTATGCTTAAACGAATTCGAATGGTATATTATGACTGTTAGCGCCCATAAAATCATTTTTCATGTAAAAGATATTATAAGGTTCCTAAAGGACAGCTGTCAGAAGAAGCTCAAGAAGCACTTAATAAGGACACGAGGAGATTAAGAGAGTTGTTTACGAGAAAAACATCAAAAGAATAGACACAAATACAGATATTTTCAATCGACTCTTAATTTTTTCAGAGCCTTTTATCGCAATTTTGCGTCACACTCCTTTTCGAGTTTGAGGTTTGATAAAAAAAGAAGTTCTTACGTTATTATCTGTTGAGGAGGAAGAATCTTTTAACGATGCATATGGAAGTAAATAAATTAAAATCCATATATGCATGTGTTATTATCTGTTTCATCCCTGCTAGCATTTGGAAGATTGTTTTATCAAAAATTATGTCTTCCTCGAGTACATTTGATGATTAAAAACTGATTAATCACTTTTCGTTCTTATGCTTAATAAGTAATGTATTGAAAATGCAACAACAAAACATACAGCAATCGAGTGGATCATACAGGTGTTTGAAATATGACTCTTTTGAAGTTATTTATGAATAATATTTTGCTCATCTAGATGATGAAAAACTGATTTTAATTCTGTTAGCTACCTTTGAAGCAATCGTAAGTATTAAATTATAATTTTTAAAAGTTTAATTCTATTAATTATTTTAATTTTATGTTACAAAAATGACAACTAACGGTGCGAAATATTCGCACGGGTCATCTAGTTATAAAATATTTATTAAAAATATTAAAATTATTTTAATATTAAAAATTAATATCTCCGACTCCTTACGTAAAAACTCACTTAATAATTTAATTAACAATGAATTTAAGTTATATTCAACCTTAATACTAGTTTGTTTAACTACAAATAATCCTAGAGGATGTATTTAAGCAACCAACTTTTTATCTTTATTTTTCTTGGCAGTGTGACCTGTTTATTTGTTGCCTCATTTTATTAAAACAAATCTTCATTTTTTTTTAAAAAAAGTTAATTTTTTGAACTCATTTTTTGTTTAATTCAGAATTGAAGTGAACACAACGCGATTTATTAATTTTGTCCAGTTAGATTTGCGATCTACCAAACTGTGCGTCGGTACCCGTCGCATTCCTGTCCAAAATAAGATCTTGGTTTGTAGTTTTGTTTCTTTCACAAAAGATTAGTGTTACTGAACAAGAATGATGCTTTCGGATTAAAAATGCTTTTCTAACCAAGATGTTGATAAAACAATTACACGAGGTGGTTCGTGGTGCTACACAAACGTACGCGGGTAGATTGTTTCCGAATTACAACTGGAACTGGTGGAGTGAGGAGGAAACATCTTTGTCCTGTTGCTAATCAACAGGAGCTGCATGACAGGTTCGAACAATGCAGCAGAGGTTAGATAGCTCGAACTTCATAGCAAGGAGTTTGAATGTATTCAGTACCGCTAATTGTTTAAATATTGCAAGATATGCGAGCCTCGTCAACTCTGTTTCAGCATTTAGGAAATGTAAATTACTCAGTAGCTAAGACCCACCATGCAATCACGTCAGAGTACAGGTATGCATGTAAGACATGGACATTTGATCCATTTTAGATAAAATGAACTTCATACTTACAACATGGTCCAGTGTAATGCAACCATGGACCATGCCATTTTTAAAAAAGAGTTTGTGGTATGTATGGGAGTATGTATGAACATGGAGTAGTTTAACGACTTCTCCGTTGTAATGCAAAGATGGGTTATATCGTCGCTATTTGAAATTTTTTTTTGAAAATTGAGTTAAGTATTTAAAATAAAAATATTTATCTTTTTCTTTATATAACACATAACAAAAGTTGTTATTCTACATAACAAATAATGCATAAACCCAATTTCATTCATATTTTGACTACTTTTAAGACAAAAAACATTAAAAGTGCTCTCCTTTAAAAAAAATGTCTTGTCTTGAATGTGTGAAATACAGGTTGGTTTGAATTCTAAAAAACTTTTTTTATTATAATTTTTCTATATTTTTTTCAGCATTTTGTGAAGAATACTTGAGGAATTAATTATGAATAAAAAGTTATGGAAATTATGTTGAAAAGAGCACATATTTTCGAAGCAGAAAATGGCATCACTAACAGGATATAATTTTTCAAAGCTAGTTGTCGCATAAATAAAAAAGTTATCATTCATAACTTTGCGCCACCATGTCCTTAAGCTTAAGTTAAAACCCCGCATTTCGCCTGCTAAATTTAATTCGGTTTGAAATTTCAAAAGAAACATGAACTTCTTCAGCAGTTTTATTTAAATTTGGTATATAGAAAAAAAGATAGTTCTTAGGTCCCACCGAGATTTGAACTCGGATCGCTGGATTCAGAGTCCAGAGTGCTAACCATTACACCATGGAACCCCTTAAGGATACAATGTTGCGACCAATAACAAAAAGGATGTTTTTTATAATTCACAAATACATACACAGTAACTGACACATTCAAAGAATCAAAAACACACACCAAACGCACTGCCACAGACAATGCGCATGTTAAAGATTAAGAATTAACGGAAGTAACACAGCTTTTTTAAGAAAAAAAGGATATTCCTCCTAGTCATCCTTAACTACACAAGTTTTGTGATTTAAAATCTAGTTTTCAAAAATAAAAGACACAATTTTGTTTTAAGGGGTTTAAAAGGACAATTTATAATTTTATTGAAAAAAAGTTGCTAAGGAATGATTTTAGGATTTTATAATGTTAAACATTGGAACGTTTATTAATAAGATTATGTAAATAATAAATCAAAACTTTAAAAAAATAAATAGTAAAGTAACTATGTAGTTTGAAATTGGGATTATTTTTTATCAAGAAATAAATATTTTAAATATCATGTTCTCTCAAGTTAAAACACATAAATGTTTAATTCAAGGCTGTGGATGTTAGTACAGCTACACCACGTTCATAAAAACTGTGAGGATCTTGACCAGCAGCAACAGCTAAATCAACTGTAAACAATAGTTCTGTGCGTGTTGAATTTAAATAGACAGGCAAAGTCAATTTGCTGACACGATGTTCGGTGGTTAATCTGGAGTTAATAATAAAAACAAATAAAAATTGGAGTTATACATATAATATGTTTACAATTTGTTATAGTTTTGTTATAGAAATATAAGAGTTTCAACTTACTTGACCCATTTCAACACGGTGACAGGTAGATCCATCATAATTGTAGAAGCCAATAGCAATTCATTGTTCTTACATTGAGCTCCTTGCAATTTTAAGCCAATAACACCAAAGCTACTATCCTTAGACTCGGTATTTGCTCCTGTCTCAGTAATGGTGACTTCCAAAGCCAATTCTTCCAAAGACCAGCTATTAGCTTGAGCTACACATTGCCTAGTGGCGGTAATGTACGCCTCAGGATTCAGAAGGCCACCTAACCAAACATGGAAACCTTGTAATTCTTTAGCACCAGCTTGGGAAACTAATTGTGAGACCTTTTGCAATTGTTTAATACGATTACTGAAATCGGTAATCCATTGAATGACAGTGCAACCAGCTGGTACAGTATAGAGTTTCCAGCCCTTGGGAATAATGCCACGTACCAGTTCGGAAAGCATAGAACGATGATGATTTGTTTGTTTCTTTTCACCTTGGCAAATAAGTACAACATCTTGTAAATCGGAAATGACAGTTTGCAGCAACTTGGCTCCCATGGTAACTTCACGTTCAAAGTAACGATACAAAGGATCTTTAATGTTCTCCACAGTTCTCCTAAGAGTAGGCAAACTCTTAGGCAATAGTTCCAACCAAGCGGTGGCTGAATTATGCAATACCTTCATCCAGGAAGGTCTGCCATCTTCTTGACGTTGTGGTGCTGCAGCAGCAGCCTGTTCATGGGATTCTTCTGTAGTATAGGCCAATTCTTCATCATCTTCAAGTTGTTGCATTTTCAGCAATTTGCTGACCAAGTCAGTTCCTCGAGTGGTAAGCAATACCTTTTCGGCATTATTTGGCAATCCGAGCCAAGAAGGTGTTTGTCTGTCGGTAAGATTTTCAATCCATTTAAGGAAATGATCTCTTCTAGTGCCATCGGGCATAGTAATATGACGTTGTCCACCACTAGCACCATCCACGTTAGCGACTAAAGCGAAGTCAGCCTCAAACGATCTTGCGGTAAAGAGTTTCTTCAAGAATGAGCACAACAAACGTTGATCAAAATCGTTGTCGATTTTACCACCATAGATCGATTGCGATAGTAGAGTAACTAAAGCATCCCATGGTACCTTTTCTGGTGGCAAATTAGTTCTGCCCATGGCAGTAGTATCAATCCAAGTATCTAAAGTGTCACAAGCTACTCTCAAATCACTTTCATTGAATTCGTATTTCTTGGCCCAACCCAAGGGTACATAACGCAGACGTTCTTGTACAATGGCATGGAACCAAGCCAACAAGAAGTACAATCTGGCTCTCTCACTGGGTGTTTTCATCATACGGCCTGGTGGCACGGTGTTAAATGTTCTCAACAAATTGGCTCTTATGCCTGGTGGAGGTTCAAAAACAAAGATTCTACCGGCTCTCAAGAGGTTAACTGGTACTTTAGGATTAATTTCCATGGTTAAGAATAGACGGAAGCCTGAGTGGGGTTGCAAGGAGTGCATCTTCTTTTCGAGTTGCACTAACCATTGAGGAGCCAAGTGCACGTTCTTCAATAGTACCCAGCGTCCTGTCTTGCATGCCATATTAATCGCACTCTCCGCTTGATTAAAACCTTCAGCTGAACCTATGGCAATGCTGGAGATTTGCTTGTTTAATTCGGCTGCTAAATCATCTACACGTCCTGAAGCATCAAAGCCAGGCACTGAGCATAACAAAGCTGGTGTATTAGCATTCAATTGTTTTTCTACAACAGCAGCAAAGTCCAATTCATCTTCTGCCTTTTGCATGAAATCTTCTCCTAGCACAGCATTTACCACATTGTGAGCTGCAGCAATAACACGGTCTGGTCTAAAAGCTTGAATTAACAACATGTGATGAACTGCAGTGGCAATAGGATTCAAAGCAATGGATTCGTCCCATAATTGAGGTACACACTGCTCGGGAGAACTCTGTTGCAACCAGGCTCCCAATTCTGGCATAGAACGCAGTTTTTCTATCAATTTACGGAACATTGGAAGTCTTAACTGCAAGCGATTAACTCCATCTATTTGGTCGTAAGTCAAACTATCGACTGGAGTTGGATTGGCCAAAAGACCTTCCTTGCCTCTCAAGAAAAAGTTAAATTCAGCATCCAAATTGTTTTCCATAGTGCCCTTCATGTGAATCTTGCACATTAATAAGGCAAATGTTAATCTATCGTTATGCAACATACCACGAGCAATTCTATCATAACAAACTTGATACAAATCTCGGGTAATAACACCCAAACGTTCAGTATTATCCGTCTTGCCGTCCAAATTCTTATTGTTGTACAAAACTGTGGAGAAAATGTCCAAGAACATTTTCAAAGAGTACTGATACAAGAAGTGTACTTGATTTAAACTGTCCATGGTAAAGTATATGTTACTGCAGGCCACAGATAGAGAGAAGTATTGTTGGGATACAGTTTCGATTTCCGCAATGACTTTATCAGTTTCATCGACCTTCTGGTTAATGTCATAAGCCTCCTTCTTTAATGTCTCCAAAGTGGCTATGACAGAATCGTCATCCAAAATCTTGCCCTTGGCATCATTCAAAGCCTGCAAAAGACTCTTTTCCAATTGGCGCAAGCGCAAACGGAACTCGCCTTGAAGTTTCAACAAATCTGATCTCTTCTCATCGATATCGGGTCTCTCGGCCTTCAATACTTGATTCAAACACTGAGATTGCAATGAGCTTCTGGTCACAGTGAAGTTGACAAACGTTACACGCGAACAAATGTCGGGTGGGAATTCGACAGTAGGATCACGTGTTGACAAAAAGATAACAAACGAAGGTGACAAATCAATATCTTGGTCACCTAAAGTTATCAAAACTCTGCCACCACTTCTTCTCAATTCACGATTCAAAACCGGATTCAAAATGGGATCGTAATTTTCGACATCTTGCACTAATAGAGGATTACCGAAACGCAAGGCTGATTCCAAGTTCTTACGGAACGAATCATCCAAGAAACTAGTTTTGGTAATCTTTTTGCCAGCGTATTCATTCAACAAGAAAGTGGTGGCCTGACCAGAAGGATCAATGATCAATGGATATCTGTTGAATCTCTTCAACATTATGGCATTCTCAGTGCACAGATCATCTGTGGGCAAAGCATTGGCCTGCCATCTCAAACGTTCGTCTGGATTGGATAGATACTCGGTGCGTGCAATATCTGCTCTATATTGTATATTGGCGGATTGCAAATGCTGCGACCAGGTGGAGAATAAATTGAGACGGTAGTGTTGATCAAAGTAACCACCGTATGCTATAAAGGCAGCCGACAAGAGTACATCACCAATAATTGTTGACATTTGGGATTTGAATGTTTCACTTGTACATTCCCATCGCTCACGTTCAATATTTAAGCTCTTAAGCAGAGCGATCGAACGATCTACCTTAGCTTGTACGTTCTCCAAATCGGTTTTAATGGCCTGAGCTTGGGAAATTAACTGAGCATATTCTTCCTTATAGGCGGAGATACTTTGTTCCAATTGTTCTACCAGGGATTTAGTTTCATCAGCATTGTTCTTATTAACTTCAGCTTGGTCTTCCAAAGAGCGCAATTCATCACGCAAGGGTTCGACACGTTTCAACATGTCAGCATATTCAATCTAAGAAAAAAGCAATGAGATTGAAAAAAGATAATTTGAAGTTATGAAAATTATATTTTTAAATATTTTGTAAAGAGATTCTTTTTTAAAGAACTTGTTTTCTTTGACGAAAAGAGAAGTTTTTTAAACTTACTTCTTAAGGAACTTTTACAAGGATACTACTTTAAGAAGTACATATCGCTACTTTATTGCATCTTAGTCATATCTCAAAAAATAAGCAAAAGTGTTATTTCATACCATCTCTATATGTAAAAAAGAAATCAGTGTTATATCCCAAACTGAATCGAAGTTATAGCACAATACTTATATATATATATATATATATATATATATATATATTTTGTTAAATCAGAATAAAAAGGTAAATTTTGAAAACTTTAATTGCATTTTGCCAAGTTTGATTTTTTTTTTTTTTTTTTTTTGAGATATGACTATGTTGCAATAAAGGAGCGATATGTTCTCTTTTGGACTTAATTTTAATTTATGAATTTTTTTACCTGTGCAATTGCCCATTTGACCATAGGCCCGCAAGCCAATGAGGCACGGTTAACCTTTTCGAAGTTATAATCAGGATTGCTTAAATATTTTGATTTCATCTTTTCACGTACATCATCACTGTTTGAAAAGTTTAATTAAACCAAAAAAGAATATTAATTAACAGTTCATTCTATTTTATAACAAAGATTTGAGTTTATTGAACAAGCAGGGGAATGAAATGCAATTAAAAGCAAAAAGCAAACGTAACCAGAAGCCATATAAATAAATTAGAATGAACAAAGAATTAAAACATAAATTATACAAAATTAATGTTAATAAAATTAATTCAACAAATTACGAGGGGTTAAAAAAAATAATTTCAAACATATAAAATTAATAAAAATCATAAGCATACTAAATAATAAATAAAAAAACAAAAACAATCAAATAAAACTCAAATCACAACATTACTGGAAAATCAACAACTCAAAACTACAACAACTCAAAAAAATTATAACTTAAAAAGAGGAATTCAGAGTTTGAATTTGGAAAAATCATGAACAAAATGTTTCTTTTTTTTTTTTTGTAAAGAATTTTTATAAGCATGCTTACGTTATCATTTCAGTACTGAAGTTAGATACAATTGAATTTATAAAATTTTCACGCATTATAACAGCACGAATCGATTTCCAATCGTTGGCATTTTCACCCAGTAACAAACAGATCGATTCTAGTGCCAATTTCACCACGGAAGGTGGATTTGCCATTGTTCTCACTTCAACAAGTTGTTGTTTGCGTATCGATTTTACAGCTGATTTTTGGGGGGATGATTTTTATTTTCGTTCCAGAAATTTTGTTTTTGTTAAGTATAAAATTAATATATATAGATTTGTTTTTGGTTATTTAATATTATACAAACAAATTTGTTAAAACAACATTATTTACTAAAATTCATTCTGTCTTTTGCTAAAATTCTGTAAACTGGACACTGAACTGTTTGCATTTTTGTTAATTGACTTAATTTTTGTTAATGAATATAAGAAAAATCATCATTGCTTTTACAAACAACATATTAATCATTCCTTGTTAGATTATAAAAACTTGTTTTTGTTCTTTTTTTGGTATTCGAAAAATGTTGCCGAAAGTTTTGAAAAATAATATTCTATTAAATTAATGTAGAACTTTATGAAGTAACTTTTTCTAATGAATAAAAAAATTTTAAAATAATTTTGGAAACTATTAGTATTGTGGTTATTTTATTGAACTATTTATGGTTTTTAATCCAAATTTTTAATATTTTTAATTAGGCTTAAGTTCATTAAATTTAATTTTCATTAAATTATCAAATTATCAATAGATTTTAATTGATTTTCATGTTGTAAAATTCCTTTCTTCATAAAAATAATTTAATGAAAATTAAATTTAATGAACTTAAGCCTAATTAAAAATATTAAAAATTTGGATTAAAAACCATAAATAGTTCAATAAAATAACCACAATACTAATAATTGTTAAAGCTAGGGCACGAGCTCTATGTTTGCATTTGTCCTTCAAGTTGTGCTGAAAAGGTCAACAAGAATAAGAAAGACAAAAAATGAAAAAACAGAAAAATATGTACTTTGAACTTCAAGAAGAATTCTTGACAAATGTACGAAAAAAACGGAAGTAAAGGAATAACATGTTAAAATAAATTAAAATAGATAATCATTCAGAGCAAATTTCGATCTACCAAAGGTTGAATACAATTTGGTTTAAGGATTGATGTTTGACTAATGACGTCAGCAGTCGTCGATGGCTGCGAGTGTTAAACGGCAAGCCCTCTGAGGAGATTGAGTGGTTGCAATCGGAACATGTCAGGGTAACCTGTCCGTGAACACCTGGGTTCGAGCCCAGATTGAGTCAGGAATGAAAAATTATCAATAGATTTTAATTGATTTTCATGTTGTAAAATTCCTTTCTTCATAAAAATAATTTAATGAAAATTAAATTTAATGAACTTAAGCCTAATTAAAAATATTAATAATTTTGGAAACTTTTAAAAAGCGTTTAAAAGTATAAATGAAATATTGTTTCTGTTGAGGGGACTGTAGCGGGGATTAGCTCTACGTGGTAACCACTTACTTTTCTAATTCTATTTATCTGTTATTTATTTTCTTCTTCACTTCTCTCTTTTCTCTATCTCTTTATTAAAGGGATTCACAATGGACCGCATTGGTCTCCGAGTGGAAGTGTGCCCTTGGGCGCATAACCCTTTCTAACCTAACCATATATGAAAAATACTAAAACAAAGTTGGTGTCTTTTGAACTATCAAGCGGTTAGGTTTTGTTCTTTCTCCTTTTGTTCTATTCAATATTCTATGCTTCTTAGTTACAGGAATACATACATACATACATACATACATATTTTAAAAAAAATAAAAATTATAAGTTTTGATACATTAGTGTTTTCAACAATAAATTTGTTTTTTAATTGTGACAACACCAACAACATGATAGTTTTGACATTTAGTTTTTTGGCGTATTCGTTATATTCAATCAATTTCGCTCGAAAATCGCATTAAAATAATTAAAATCCACTAAATAGTGGTTCTGTAAAAGTTAAATTTCGCAAAATTCGTGATATTTTCGGACAACATTATCATCCTTCTGAGACCCCTATTAAGAATTTGGTCGTTAAATTTGAGTCGACAGGCTCGATACAAAATGTGCCAACACCAACAGGACGGTGCCACATGTCACACATCCAATGAAACGATCAATTTTTCGCAAACCAAATTTCCCGATCACATAATTTCACGAACATCAGCTGTTAAGTGGCCAGCCAGATCGTGTGATTTAACACCACTAGATTATATTTTGTAGGGCTATGTTAGGGACAGAGTCGATACAGAGCCAATGGAGTCGATTGCAGCCTTAAAACTCATAATCCGTGATGTGATTAACGAAATAAACCCGCCATTTTGCCAAAAAGTGTTTAAAAACTTTGATGGAAGAATCGACATCTGTCAGCGTGCTCGTGGTGGACATTTAGCAGATATCATTTTTCATTCAAATTGCCGAACTTTTTTCTTCCTAAAACAATAAAAATTTGAATCATCTTCATTTAAATTTGTTGTTTTATTTTGTTTTAGAAAACAAAGTTCTTGTTGAAAAACCCGATATAATGCAAACGTTTGATTCAATGGTTTGTATGTGTGTAAAATATTCGTAAATTATTTGTCTTTTAAATCGGCTTTGTTATCAGCATTAGAAAAGCACCTTTTTTATATAAGTTTTATCTTAATTATTCACTGCGTCTTAATAGCGATTCAAAAAATCTTAATTTTTTACTGGGATGGATTGTAGCTAGATAGGAAACTGAGTACTGACGTAACTAGTTATTAATTTCTTACAAGCATCACCTCTTTGTAGGAAGATAATATTAAAGAAAACATACAATAAAACTTTCTCACAAATAAGAAATTACGTTTGCACAACTTTGCAGTATGATTGTTCATCTAAGTGAACAAATTTATAAATTTAGTAAAATCTAAATATTTCTCTATAACAATATCGTAAAATAATCAGCTTTTAATAACTTTTAAATTTTCGGTCACGGTGGACCTTTTGACGGAAATGCCCATATTTATTTGGGTAGAAATTCTAATGTATCAATATTCCAAAAACTTATTTATTAACGATAAAGACTTCTTGCACTCATAGGGCAACATTTTAAGAAAGTGAACTCAACATTTAATGAAATAACTGGGGCTCCATTATGGCTAGAATAGAAACAAAGGACCATAACCAACAATCAACATTTTGTAAATAATATAAACAAGAGAGAATTTTTCTTATTAAATGTTAATAACGCATGAACGTAGTAAAATATCATCGTAAAAACATTTTAAAATACGTAATTGGAGATTGGATTTTTGGGTCAATATCTATTTGGATTAATAGCAAACAGTTTAGTTTTTAATTTTGACCAAATATTAGGAAAAACTAACCAAAACTATCCTAGGGAATATTTACTTAAGAAAATTGTTTAACATTTATATTTTAAAACTGATTTAATTATTTTAAAATAAACTTAGTTTTTGAATTTGAATTTTTGTTTTAGAAAAAAAAAAGAAAATGCTTTTAACAAAATATAATTAATAAAATACTTAACTAAATCTTAATAAATTAAAATAGTATACAGAGTGCGCGGCATATTGCATATGGAAGTGGTGGTTTATTTGGTGGTAGTTGATGTTGGAAAGATGGGAAAATTGTTGTGTCCCTATTTCTAATAAGACTTTTGTTATGCGGCCATGTTCTTACAATCGCACGATTTTAAATCGCAAGCCGACAGATTTATTTTATGATGTTCTGAAACTCGTGCGTTTTGCTTGCGATCTGCCAGTTTCTTAAAAATATATTTTAGTTCACTTGCGCACACATTTTTGAGATCTGAAGCCGCCAAGTGTCTTGCGGATGCGACTTACGGAAAGAACACTTATTCAAGTCAGAATCGCAAATTTTTAAGCATTTTGCGATTGTCAGAACATGCCCGACAAACATCACTTTATAAAAAAAAAAAAAAAAATTAAATTTGAATTTTGTAAATATAAACAGAAAATCTAACCAATTATGAAAACATTTTGGATTTGTTTTTATTTAGTTAAAAACAAATTATTAAATCCAAAAGAGTTATTGATTTTGGCATGGTTTAGCAAATGAATTTAATTGTATAAATGAATAAAATCAACAACTATGGGTTTGTTTTAGAGTATAAAAAATATAATAAGTAAGGTGGATAAGATTAGGATAACTGTTAGAAGGTATAGTAGTTATAAAAGATGTAATACGATTGATTATATGAATGAATTTAAGTATGTTTGGCATATCTAAAATAAAAAGTATTAAAAGTGGGTCGTACGTGATATTTTCGGTTTGGAAGTTGACAATGGACGATATAAAAGTTTCTTTAACAATGATGCCACGCATTGCCTTCCAGTCGGGAGCACTCTCATTGAGTAACTCACACACCGATTCCAAAGCCAATTTAACAGGTGGCGGTGGATTTGCCATGGTACGTATTTCAGCCAATTGTTTCTTTTTAATGCCGCTTACAGCTAAAGATTTTTGACATTTATTTTAAGGGAAGGGTAATAGTTTTTAATTACACTAACATATTTTAAAAATTGTATTTCTTAAAATTAACTTAGTTGTTTAAATAAAAACCTTAAATGATAATAAATAAATACTAAATTTAATCTGAATAAAATTAATTTGAATTCAAAGTGCTCGGCATTTTGCATAAAGTGAGGGGTAGCAGTGGTTGTTG
Organism: Pollenia angustigena; assembly: GCA_930367215.1. Lineage (NCBI taxonomy): Eukaryota > Metazoa > Arthropoda > Insecta > Diptera > Polleniidae > Pollenia > Pollenia angustigena. The sequence continues at coordinate 177,808,217 of OV884058.1, read as the reverse complement.
GACAGGTGGACAAAAGTTTTGTGTCTTTTCAAAAATAAAGACAAAATACATTTCTAATAGGAATTTAGTTATTATTGAAAAAAAAAAAAAAACAAATTAGCCAAAAACAGTTAAAAACATAAAATTAATATATATATATATACAAGCCCTACTAGCATTTTAAGATTTCAGATTTGTTTTAATTAAGTTAAAAAAAAACATAGACATTTTTTATAAACAAATTATTGAATTTTTCTGTATGAACATAAAATTAAAACAACTATTGTATTATAAAGAAGATGGATAAGATTAGAAAAACAGGGGCCTAATTACCGCATTTGATATCGAGTAAGCTATCGTATCGAGTGAACTATCGAATTTTTCTGCATACGATAGACACTGACGTATTAAATGAAAACTAGAGAGATGTAATGTCTTTGGTTTCTCGATATCGATTGCTATCATCTCAAATTACGATACATTTCATTCGACATCGAGAGTCATAATACCAAAATAAAAAATTTCGATAAATTTTGCTCGATATCGTATGCGGTAATTAGACTCCAGGGAATTATAAAGGTGTGTATTTTTGTATTATATCATTTAAATAAAAAAAAATTAAAAGTGGCTCGTACGTGATATTTTCGGTTTTCAAGTTAAGAATGGACGTAATAAAAGTATCTTTAGCAATGATGCCACGCATTGTTTTCCAGTCGGGTGCACGCTCATTAAGTAACACACACACTGATTCCAAAGTCAATTTAACAGGTGGCGGTGGATTAGACATGGTACGTATTTCAGCCAATTTTTGTTTTTTAATGCCGCTAACAGCTAAGTTTTTTTTTTAATTATTTTAATTATTTCAAGTGGGATAGTAATTTTTTTAATTGAACTTATTCTTAAGCTGATATTTATTAATATTAACTTAGTTGGTTAAAAGTAAAACTTAAATGGATTAAAAAAAAATGATGTTGGATTTTTGAAAAATTACCTTGTTGTGCTTCAATAACAGCTGGTTCTACTTGGGCTAAATCGGCCATTACATATTTACGTTTTTCCTCAATCTTAATAGTTTGTTCGGCCAGTTTATTTTGCATTTCTTGGGATTGTATCTTTTTTATTTCTGCCTCCTGTTGATCTTTAAACATTTGTTTTAGTTTAGCATTAGCAGCCTCGTTCTTAGCCTGCAGTTCTTGTTTCTTAACGGCCAAAGATTTTTGCATTTCTTCCACTTGTTCTAGTGTTTCGGCAATCTTATTTAGGCCTACATTCAAGTGCAATTGTTGTTCTTCTAAATCACTGCGTTTTTCATTGTAGAGCTTTACAAAGTGATGGATAAAATCGAGATAGTGACGTGGTGTAACAGCCATTGTGCGTCCTCCACGTTTGGCTAAACGAGCATTGGCTTGATGTAGAGTTTGATGTACATAAACACAGCTGTTGATGACAGCATCGCGATGGGTGGGTTGTGGAGGAACCAAAGGACATACGGATGGGAAAAAGTCGGGAGAAGTCCAAGATGGTTTTTCCAAATCGACACGGGTGGTAAATTCTTTACCCACTTGGAAGAGGGCCGAGTCAGACCAGTCACCAAACCAATTGAGTACGCAACGGTTAAACAAAGCTGGCGAAGTGGCTGCACGATCTTTAAGACCATCTGTAGAGGGGTTCATGGTGAAGACTACGTGCAAATTACGCATAACTTGTTGAGTAAACCTAAAAAAAAAATAATGCAACAATAATCTGTGAAAATCTTAATTTTATTGACTTACCATTTATATAATTCATCACTGGAATCCAACATTAGACCTTCACGTTGTGCCCCCTCTTTACATTGCGTCATTAGAGTAGTATATTCATCGCCCTCAAATAGACCAGGTACTTCACCGTTAGCCAACAAGGTGTTCATACGTTCCAAGAATCCAGAATCCAAAACATTAGATTCATCCAAAATAAAAGCAATCTTTTCATCTCTGCAACCGGAACGCCGCAATACCGAACGTAAATCTTCATCGAAATCTTCACTGGTATATTTGTTGTGCACTTTAATTTGGAATATCGATAGACCATTCATCCAAGCCACGAAACGTGACAAGGTTGTTTTACCCGCTCCCGAAACACCAATCAACAACAAGTGACCTTGTGGCTGGCGGAAAATACGATCGATACGTAGAACATGTTCTAAAACCTCATCAAAAAGTACCAGAGGAACATCTAATTCTTCTTCATAGAAGACTTTAAGACGAGCACGAACGTATTCGCGCAATTCTTCGCGATTGACTGGCATATAATCCTTAGACAACCAGTTACTGTACAAAATAGGACGAGCCAAAGCTTCTTCGGAGTTAATGCCAGGGAAGTGTTTAAAGGCTACAATATCAATATTCTCATTGGTCCATCTACGTTCGTTATCATCTACCAAACGATCTTGGAATAGACGTAAAGCTTCGTGCGCCCAAATTCGAACTAAACCTTCAATTGGTAGAGAATCAAGAGGACGTATTGCTTCACATATACCACGCACCCAACGGGTCATTTCACGAGGTGAGTAGACATAATGTGGCTGCATATCTTGAGTGAATCGATCTTGTGAAGCCAAATAGAACTCAACCATAGCATTGGTCAAAGGCTCTGCATAGCCACGTAAAGTTGGCATCAGACGTAACATGGCCCTGGAGAAAGTACCATAAATTTGCTTCAATGAAGTCTCACCAGGATAGTCAACGTAAATGATGGGTACATGTCGTAGGAAACGATGTGATAAAGGTTTACGTCCTGGATCAGTGGGTGGATTACAAGCTCCTACAAATTGTATACGTTCCAAGGAAACCCAAGCTTGGTCACTGGCCCTATAGAAGCCTTTGTGTTCGACCAGTTGACGCAAGAATGAAATGACACGTTGTGTACCATACGAATCCATATCGGGTAAATTGATTTCATCACAAAACAAAACCAACCATTTGCCAATTTGTACGGGAGACAACACAACACCGTTAGGAGTCTTACGATATTCACAATAATGATCGAAGGTCTTAAGCAAAAGTTCGGGTGTAGTGGCCGAGGAGAAATTCAAGCCAACGACTTCCATATCGGGTAAAGCTCTCAAGGCTGAGAACAGGGTCATAGTCTTACCGGAACCAGGAGGACCGCACAAAACTGAAAGTATTAAATAAAACATTAATGTATAGATATATCCCGTTCCTATCAACTTAATTTTTCTTACCCAAAGGTTTATGTTCGGCCAACCAAGTGTATAACAAAGATTCATGTCTGACAGTATCCAATGTTGGGACCACAATATCGGGTGAAGCCACTTTGTGGGTTTCCACCTCAATAACAGGCACTTTATTTGACCAAGGAACCCATTCTCCATTCATGCTCACCTCAAAGTCAATAATTGGAACTCCACTTGATCCTGGCAATGGAACGGTGGTAACACTGCGTACAAAATCACCCAAATCAGTACGTACTTTAAGTTTAGCATCACCAGCAAAGGACCAAAGTACGGAATAAACCAAGGCTTTTGGTATGTAATGTTCCAATTGGTCTGCCGAGCAAGGGAAATCGGGATGTGTAGAATTATAGTTCAAAACGTTTCTGTGGAAAAGAAGTATTACCGGTGAAAACAATTTTCTAAAATTTTGGTTTAAATTGTCTTTTCGAAAAAGTTACGTTTTAAACTGTAGTTTTTAATAAAATAAAGTATTTGGAAAGTTTCATTTTTAAAAAAAGCGAATTTTTCATAAAGTACATTTAAAAAAAAAACCCCCCTTTCGCAAAAAGGTAAGTTTTTAAAAAAGCACATTTTTAAAATACCTTTTGGAATAAGGTCTTGTTTAAAAAATACCTTTTTGAAAAAGCATCAATTTATTGAAATAAGTACATTTTTGCAATCAAACTTCTTTGAAAAAAGTACAGTAATTTATAAAAGAGTCCCTGATTGAATAATAGTATGGTTTATATACATACTTATTAATTCAATCAATTTATTACTGTTTATATCGGTGTACACATCGCTCATTTGCTGCAACATCGTCTTAACTCAAAAATATGAGTTTTACATAAAACTTCTTTAAAATCTCAAATTTACACACAACGTAATGGAAAAAGAATGTTATTCTTCTCTCAATTTACAATATTTTCCATAGGATAAATTTATAATAGCACTCAATGTTCAACTCTGTTTTTTTTTTTTTTTTTTTTTTTTTATTAATTCTTCATTTACATAACCGAGCCTATAGGGCCTTATGCAGTTAATTAAAGCTACTTACTAAATAGTAAACTTCTATATAAAATTACAATTAAGTACAAAAAATACTAAGAAATAAATAACAATATATATGAATAATATTTATTTAATATAGGTTAAAAATAAAAAAAAAGAAATCATAATGAATACTAGTAAGCAAAATTATTTGAACAAACACAAATAATCTGAGAAGAATTAAAAAATAGAAACAAAAAGAAAATCGAACATATTACGGAACATTCAATACATGGAATTGTGAATATTCTAGCAATTTAGATTTGAAAACAGAATATGAATACGTAAACTCCCTCAATTCCCTCGGCAATGCATTCCATATTCTCGATACTCGAATTTGAAATGACCTTTTATAAACATCCAAATGCCTGACAGGATAAATTATTTGCGGATTTCTTAATGAATGTGAAAAATTAAATTTATTAACAATATAAACAGGATAACCATTGACAAGGGATTTATATAAAAACAATAGCAGCCTAATGCTGACAAAATTTTCAAAAGAAGATCCAATAAAACTTAAAGCGTATCGGGAAACATGATCCCTTCTTTTCAAATTAAAAACATATCGGATAATCCTGTTAAAGATTAGTTTATATTTTCCCCGGACATGACTCCCAGACCCAGTAAAGATTTCGGCACAGTACAATATATGCGGCATTAAGATAGCCTTGGCTACCCGTGCCTTCATTGAAAGAGGCAAATATATATTTAATGAGTACAACATTTTTAAAAGAAATGATACCCGAGAAGATAGGTTATCAACGTGTGGGGAAAAATTCAGTAAGTTGTCCAAGACAAGGCCTAAACATTTCATTTTGTTAACAAATTCTATAGGAACACCATTTATTGCAATATTTACATCCTCCGTATTGAATCCAAACCCCATTAACTTTGTTTTCACTGGGTTAACACAGAACCCATTAATTGCCGCCCATGACATTACTTCCCGAATTACATAGTTGACTCCTATCTCCAACACATCCAAAAATGCAGTATCTGAATAACAAACAAACTGAACATCATCTGCATATACAAATGGCAAACAGGAAACACCATTAGAAATCTGCAGCAGGTCATCCAAATACAACATTAATAAAAGTGGGCCAATTACAGATCCCTGAGGAACACCACTTGTGATCCGACGAGATTGGGAGAGAGACGAACCAATAGATACATATTTTATAAAACAAATCGTGAGTGTCTTTTTCGTTTGTATCAAGGTCTATCCAATAGGACTGCTCAACTTTTCTGGTAGATATAACAAACGTGTTTGCTACAGCTTTTTGTTTGATTTTTTAACCGTATCGTAGTAAATAAATGTTTAATACATTTCATTGTTGCGGTTTTGTAAATGATAGTGAGTTAACTACATTAATAAGATTAACAAGGTCTACAAGGGTACTTAACTACCAAGTTTTAAAACCGCTTATATCTTTAGAAGATAGCTTTACGATGCTTTAGTGTTATTAAGCCAATTGTTGCAGCAAATAAGCTGTATATGTATACTAAAAAATTTTTTTCCTACCTCGCTGCTTGATTCAACATTGAGAACAATGAACTTAAAGCCCTTAGACGTGTAAAATCCATTATGTGCTCCTGATCCATGGCATACTCCAAACTGCGCACTACAATGCCATCCGCCGAGAAGAAGGGTTGCAACAGCAAAGCAATATCACGTTGTACCTGCAATGAGGGCGAAACTTCGTCTTCTTTATCCTTAACTGGGTTAACAATGCCTACAAAGTCATCATCATTATCCTCCAAGGGAATAGAACGCAAACGTGACAAATAGTTTTCAAAAATCATTTCGGTTGAAAGAACATCTTCAGAGAACCACACCATACCGCAACGTGATACAGTAGCCAGTGTAGCAAACTTCAAATCTTGAACCTCAAACATAATGCGCACATTAGGAGGCAAAGATAGACGTTCACCATTGGGTAGAGTCAAAAGTTTGTTATCGTCCAATACAGAATTTAAATTTTCAACCCATTCAGGATCGACATCACCATCAAAAATGATCCATTGACGTTTATTGATTTCACCACGAACGTTATCGATGATTTTACGCAAAACATGAGTGAACAGACCATCAGTCCATTCACGAGTATTGGGATCCAAAACACCATATAAAGCCTCCTTAGAAATAGCTTTGGGATCAATGACATGAGCCACACCCTCAACGCCTTCGAAACGTTCAAGAGCTTTAAGCAAAGTGCGCCAAGCTGTAGATTTACCCGATCCAGATGGACCAACCATCATAAGTCCATGATTGAGACGGGAAATTTGGTAAAGTTGTAAAACCTATATAATAAGCAGGTAGTTGAAAAGTGGATTAAATTAATAAATATTACATTCGAAGTCCTAATACTAAAGTAACAGCGTGTTTAACAAGTTTAAAGTATGGTTTCATCCAATTGTTTTGAGATTAGTTTTAACCTTATTTAAACTTGTCTTGGTAAGTACAAAGCAAAAGCTTAGAAAATTTCTTACTTTATCAACCCAAGTTTCACCAAATCCCTGTTTACATTTATATACAAATTTTTTTAATAATTTTTACAGGTATTCATTTAGTTTTGTGTAGGAATGTTTGTTTTTTATGATTTTTAGAGAAATTTGAAATTAATAAGGAAGAAATTTGATAAAAAATAAATAATTTTAATTGTAAAACCGTTAAAAATATTAATCAATATGAGGCAAAGGTTATTATTCAATGCCCATTGCGATTTTTTGTAACTAAAACTTACTTTTTCCATCCAGGCAGCTCCCTGCTCATCACCTTCACCGCATACCAAGTAGTCTTCTTGACAGACTTTACGTATTTCTTCTTTCAAGCCCTTCATTTCGGCTCTGGTATAGCCTACGTTCGGGAAGACATCACTTAGGAGAGAGAACAGAAGAGGAATATCTTCAGCCACCAATTTGGGTACCATGGTCTCACAAACAGACTGTATAAGAATTTCTTGTTCGGGAAGATTTTCTGCTACTTGGGCCTCGTCAATGTTTTCTTCGCCACGAGCTTTAAGTGTCTCCTTAATCTTCTGTATACGGTCTCGTTTAACGTTACCAGCGGAAATAAGCACCGACTTTAAAGCGCGCAAACCAAAATCGTAGTGAGATTGATTGGATAATTGTTCGTCACACAACTTGAAAAACGGAACAATCTTACAGGCCAATTTCTCGGCCGATCGGAAACCTTGAGAGAACAACATAACTTCAGCAATAAGTTGACGATCAGGTTTGGTCATAGCCAAAGAGCGGAACAATTTCTTCAAGTTGTCAGGCAAATTGGAACGGCCAGCATAACCAGGATTCATAGTAATGAAGATAGCCATATCGGGTGAAACACGCACTTGCTTGCCCACCAATTCCACCGTGATACTTTCCTTGTTTGTATCCATTTCATATTTTAGAGCCTCCTGTATAGTTTGAATTTGTTGAGAACAGGCGGAAAGCATACGTTCTTCCAAACGATTGAATTCATCAAAACATCCCCAAGCGCCTACTTGACAAAGACCCACAAAAATACGACCCATAGCTTGGAAATCAAATGTTTCGTCACAGTTAAAGACCAAAACAAAACGACCCAATTGATTGCCCAAAGCTTTAACGGATTCTGTTTTACCCGTACCAGCGGGACCGAAGGGAGAACCACCTAAACGTGATTCCAAAGCTTGCGTCATTGTCAAATAGCAACGATCGGTTAAGGGAGTTTGGACTAAACGATCCTGTACTCCCAAATACTCGAAGCCATAGAAGAATCGAGCATTGGCCATGTGTATGGTAAGTTGTTGTAAGACCTTAAAACAAATTATTTTGAAATTAAGATATGAAATAAGAGAATAAAATAAAATATTAAACCTCTGTTTGTCTGGGATCAAAATAGAATCTCATTTCGCATAACCATTGGAAGGATTTGGGACTGGTAACTCCATTAGTAATCAAACGTCGAGTCACCGTACGTTTGTGTACAAATTCGTTGATCTATAAAGAAATAAGCAGAAATTATACTTCGAAAAATATTTTAAGCTGAGAGAAAAATTTACCAAATGTTCCAGTTTCTTTCTGCGCAAAGCAGGTTGTTCTTGTAATACCGAATCTGCCAAAACATTAAGAGTAGACTCTACAGTACCTAAAACACGTTGCAATGGCTTAGTGCTATTGACCTCAGAGGCCTGTTGCAAAGCAGCTTCTACATCTTCGGACCAGAGAATTTGAGCTGCTAACACCACAATTTGTGCTTGATATTTATCGCACCATTCCATATATTTCTGGGGTTCAATTTGTCCTTCACGGAATTGTTTGATGTCTTGTACAGCTTGTGCCAATAGCGAGGCCAGGGTGAAGCGCATTTGCTTCTCCACCAACGAAAGCCATTCATTAATTTTAGGATGTTCCACAGTAGATACCGGATTGATGAATTTAACTTCTTCTCCTTCACGTGAGGAAATACCCAAAATAACTGTATTGTCTTCGTTCAAGAGTATAGCAGCAATACCGGCAAACATTTTCTTGAAATGCTTTTGTAAACGGGCAATATTTTTGCTGTTGCCAATAATTTCCAAAAGATCTTCATCACCAACAAAGTAGAAACGTGGGAAAGAAGTACGCTCACGTTCCAAATATTCACCCAAGGCCTTCTGGATTTTACCCAAAAGATCGGCTAAACGCTCCAGAGATCTCTGTACAGCAGGGATATTCAAAACATCCATGACTTTGGGAGACTTTGCCACCTTTTTCATTAATCCCAAAAATTCAGAGCTAATACTTTGGAATCTAGAAGTTTCCTGAGGCAACAAAGACTTAATGTCAGCACTGCCCGAGAAAATACCTTCCAAATAAACCCATCTACGTTGTACATCAATCCAAACGTCAAAGAGTGCATTAATGCGATTCAATTTCTCCTCCCAAGTAATAGTTTCTTCTTCAAAAACCTTGTAGAATGGTGATAACTTCATGGCAGCCACCGAATTAATGTGCTCCTTAACCTTATTGAACAAATCATCCCAACCGCGTATAATACGACACTTATTTTGATAGTTAATCAAATCCAATTCATAACTTTGCCAAGTATCACGGACTTGTTTTAAGAATTCTTCCAGGGCCATTTCACCCTGAGCTACACGCATTATATCCTTGACAATATTTTCATTCTTTTGCAAATTAACATCCCATACTTGGCCGAGAGTAAGATCGGAAATTACCCAGTTTACGCGCAATTCCTTAGTCAATTGTTTCCAGTGACGTTCTTTGAGAGCATCCGATTTGAGTTCAACAATCAACATGTTAACCTTGATGTAACTTTGAATCAATTTTTTGACATATTCATACGACTCGTACATACGCAAACGAGCGGGCAATTCTTTTAGTTGAGACATAAGAGCCTCCAGTTGTTGGCGCAGTTTGCGTGGTTGTACAGACAACCATGGTTTTTCACTAAAAAAAGGAAAATAATAGTTTCGGTTAATTTTTCGTAGGGAAAACTGTTTTTGTAAACTTTCTTAGCAAAAGATATTCTATAAAATTTATTTAAAAATAAAAAAAAGAGATCTGTGAAATTTTTTGACGATGAAAAAAAGAAGAATTTGATCTCATTTTTACAAATTTAAAGTAGGGAAACACTTTTCGTGCTAATTATATCACGAGGGCTCCCAAACTTGAGCAAACATAATATTTTTTGCAAACAAATCGCATTTTTTCATTCAACTTACCGAGTCTCATCAATTTGAGTCCAAACTTTAGACAACTCACTCCAAACACCTCGCAAATCTTGCAATTCTTCCAAAGCCACATTCATGCGCTCCGAGCTGTTATTGGGAACAGCAGATTCTTGCAATTCTAAAGCTTCCTTAGCCTTGGCAACATTGTCACGTTCCTCTTTCAAACGAGAATATTTACTTTCGAACAATTGCAAATGTTGTAGAGCATCATCGGGTCGTATTTTGCCACCAGTGGGTTTATTATCTTCCCAATCTTTAAGGAAATCAATAGTACGAGTTTCGACAGCCTTATCTTCGGACACGATTTTGGCTTGCAAACTGGCCACTTGAGTTTGGATAGCAGTGTCTTTGCGTTTGATGATCTCATTGAATGCAGACCATTCACCTTCGATGTTGTCAACATGCAACCAGTTGTTGGGGAATTGGAAACGTTGACGTTCCAAAATCCGTTGAGCCTCACGAAAGACCTCGACTTGTTTGTCCCAAACCAACATTTCTTTTTTAAGGGATTGAACATAAGTAATAAAACTAACGGCATCGGTGGTGCTGGCAGCCTCTGTAGAAATAATTTTTTAACAATTTTTCTATTTTTTTATAAAGAAGAAATCTTACCAATACTTTGCATTTCCAAATCTGTTCTAGATTTTGAAACCTTGGTGTGGAATGTAGACATTTCATTACCCAATAAAGTACCAAATTTACCCAAAGCCTCCTTATGCCAGGAATCATATTTCAAAGTAACTTTAGCTTGAACCTTGGCGTAGTCAATGATAATAGGTCCATAGGCTCTTCTGGTATCTGAAGTGTCGAATGTTGTTCTAGATTTCTTAATATCATTTAAGCATTTTATCCATAGATTTACATCTTCGCCTAAACGTCCATAAAGAGTATCGGCTTGTAGATCCCACAAAGACTGATAGCGCAACCATTCATCAACATAGTTACGCACCTCGCCAATTTTACTTTCAATAGCATCATAGGCATTTTCCAAAATTTTATTTTCCGGTAATTTAGTCAATAAATTGCGATAAGTCTGGGAAACAGGTTTATCCAAACCCACCTGATAACGTGAGCTTTGCAAACGTACTTGAGATGTAACAATGGCTTGCCAAGCAAACAATTGTTGCATAATTTGGAATCTAGCTTCCTCAATGGAAGGATACAAATACATTTGTTGATTGGTAATGCGTATCTCATGAACGGCATTTTGTATTTGTGGTTCTCCGCCCAATTTATGAGTAGGCTGTGCTGGTGCATCGGTATCCATAGAAAGATCCACTTCTTTTTTATTACCAGTTAAGGCCTCAGTCCATGCTTGTATTCCAGCCTGTAAACGCATAGCAAGTTTCTTTTCCACCTCTTCATCGAGACGTGATACCCAAACACTTAAATTAGAATATTGGCGTAGAGATAAATCATCAACAGCATGTTGAATTTTAGAGAGTATTTCTACAAAAGTAGCAGCACTATAAGGACAAGTTTCCAAAGAGCGCACATCGACGTCTAATTGTTCCTCAACAACCAAGAGATCTTCAACCTTTTTAAGAAAAATAATTATAAATACAATTAGAATCTAAGGCTTTAGAAGACAAACCTTTTCTTGGAACTGGGTAACACATTCTGATAAACGCAAAACATAAGGATCCAATTTATAGGATTCCCAGACCAAAGCAATACCTTCAGAAACTAAATTTAAAACATCCTTGCGCAAACCAGCCACCAAAGGTACAATACTGGCACGATCTTCAATCTAATTCAGAAAAAAAAATTAACATAAAATTATAAAATTTTAATAAACTCCTAAGAAATTTCCAACAACTACTAAACTAAAGTGCTTTCAGTAAAAAGCATGCTTTAAAATGGATTTTTGAATATTTTTTTTTGATATAAAAATACTAAATAAATCTACTGTCTAACAATAATTTTGTTTTTAATAATTTAATAAAAAAAAATAAATTTGAAATGATAAAACACTTTATTTTTAATTTTTTGTTTCAATTACTACCTTGAAGACAGAGTTTTGTGCTAAACTCCTATTATTTAGCTGCATGTAAGTAAAAAAGGATAATGATAGTTGTTTGTAGGTTTTTGTAGGTGAGTGAAAGGGGCAAAATTATGTCAAATGGCAGGTTATTATAAAATAAAAATATTTTTAATAAAGTGTAATAAAGCTTCTAAATGCTGCTGACCTTATGGAAAAGGTGCATGCTTCGTAATATTTAAAATATAAACAAAAAAAAATTATTAAGGAAAGTTTTAAAAAATATTAAACAAAAAACAAAAACGTGTAGTATTAAAAATTATTGAAATAATAATAGTTGTTAACATAAATTAATTTGTGATTATAATGATTAGGGTAAAGAATTTGAATTAAAAATGCATTAAAGAAACAAAGATAAGGCAAATTTTTAATTTTTATGTAAGAAATTGAATAGTTCATTGTTAAAAGAATGCGTGAATTTATAGATGATGTCAAAAAGCAAGAATTTTTGTATATTGTCCAGAAATTTTGGATTATAAAATTTTAAAGTAAGGATTCTCATTTAAAAATCTAGTTTTTGAACGGGTATTTCGATAAAATTGTAAATAATTATAACAGCAGAGCAATGAGTTTTAAGTTTGTTTCGAAAACCTATACCCGTGTATGTAAGAGCCAAATTCTAAATGATACTGTTTCAATATTTTTGGTCTTATTTATAATGTCGTTCTTCACAACATACATATGTACATATATTAAAAAGATGAATTTTTAAAAAAAATAATTAATATAAACTCTTTTATGATAAATAAATTTTGTAGAAGTTTTAACAAATTTTAGCTCTTCTTTTGTTTGTCCGATTTTACAAACCATGTTAATTTATATACAACTTTTTTTAATCTACAGACAATTTGACGAAACACAGTCAAAGAATCTTTCGAAAAAAAATGTAATTAAATTTGCTTAATCTTTGTTCCAGCTGGCAAAAATTGCAATACAAGAAATTAAAATAAAAAAAACCAAAACGTACCTTTTCCAAAGTACGTTCATAAGTTCGCACACTTTCAATCAAGGAAATGGCATAAGGATAGATTTGATTGGCCTGGTGAGCCTTGTTAACAATAGTCAAAGGAACTCTGGAAATTTTATAAAACATATAAATATAGAATTTTAATAATTTTTTTAATACAAATATTTGTTAAGTAGCTCACCTGAAACTTAAGTTCTTAATATTTCGCACCTCCTTAGACAATGTTATAATTTCGGGCAAAAAGTTAACGCGTAACTTGAGGATATTACCTTTTCCCGAACGAGAACGTGCCGAATCAATAGTGAAAATACGACCAGTGCTGCCGAAGTTACGCTCTTGCACTTTACGAGCCCATTCTTGAAATACTTCATCGATGTTAAGTTTAGCACGAAAGCTGTCACCATCGGCTTTGAGTTTTTGGCCCTCAATGTGGGACTCCCAACCTTTGCCCAAAACATCTTCGACACGTTTTAAGTACATGGTAAGTTGATTATTAATTTGACGAGCCCATATTATAGAGCCAGCCACTGGTGGCAGATCACGTACAGTCGATAAACGACAACTTTTGGATTGTGGATATTGGACCTATCAAAATTTATTAAATAAAAAAGTATTTTTCTTTCATTTTAGGAAAAAATATACCTTGAATTTCTCATGCAAAGCCTCAATATCGTCCTTAACTCTTTGTATAAGTTGAGTTTGATATTCACGAATAGCTCCCCGAATATGAGGTCTTACAAATAGAGCATTGAATCTAGAGAAAATACGGAACATTTCATTGGCATTCTTAGCTGTACCCAACTGATCGCGTAAATGAGCCGTGATACGTGTTTCTACACGGTCGATGCGTTCCTCATAACGCTTAACAGCAGCTTCCCAAGCCTCTGAACCCTCTTTTGTAATGTCCAAGCAATCAACTTCTTTAACATTTTCATAAGCCAAATTGACTTCTTCAATTGCATTGGCGTCATCGGCTTCCAGGCTATAGGGTTGTTTGACCTCAATGACGTTATTTTCATTTTGTTGTTGCTGTTTAGTGGGCCGCAATACTCGCAAAATAACAGTACGCAATTGTTCATGTTGTCTTCGGAACTTGCGCATGTGTTCCATGCGTGTCTGCAACTTTTTATGCGCAGGCGAAACACGCCATACCATTTTTAAATGTTCATCGCGCTTCTTCTTAACAATATCACGCAAAAGACCTTGTAGTTTATCATACTCGTCATCCCAGCAACTGAAGATTTCGAAGCATTGATTCATTACACGTTCGAATTCATCGAATGGAATGTGCATTAAACGACGAGTACCCAAAACTTTTAATAATTGCTGAGACAAGTCACGAGAAATGGCCTCAATAAGTTTGAGACAACGTTGTATGGGATATTTGGTGTTACGTACTTTACGTAAATGGGAGAAAATTTGCTGGACAGCAGGTCTTATTTTTTCCAACTCAGTGGCGGAGAGTAAATCATTAATGGGGAAATCTTTCATTAAAGGATTATAATCTGCAACCATGGCCAAAGCCTGCTTAAGGCCTGTGTCAGTATCAAACGATACAGTGGCATGGAAACGTTTTCCATGCTTTAAAATATCCAAGGTTAAGGCAACCTCAGGACTCTCGCGTTTCTCTTGAATGCGATAAAGAGCCCTTTCCAAATTCAACCAAAAGGAAATTTCCTTAAATTGAAATTATATACATATATTAAGAAACTTTCGTTCTACTTACAGAAAATAAACTAACCTGCAAAGCTGTACCCGATGAAGGATCGCGATCTAATTTGGTAACTTTTTTTATTTCCTTAATCCAACGATTTACGCCATTTTGCAGTTGATTTAAAAATGAAGAATCTTCTACTTTATCGCCAAAGTCTGCCACTTTGGCTTTACGATTCTCATCAGAACACTTACGTATAGCCGAATTAACCATGGGATGTGCAGTTAAAGTTATCTCGGGTATATCAATGTTTTGTTGCAAATGCAAAAGACCCATTTCTAGTTCCGCCAATTTTTTCTCGACAGAAGGTGCCATCTTATCACCATCACGATCTGCTCTACCAGATTCTTTTACATAAGACTTAAAATAGGGTGCCAATGATTTGCTAATAAAAGCATGTAAAGTTTCATAAGGCGAACCATCCGAGAAGTTAATAAGACGCAATTGGGAATGAATAGATTTGTCAGCTTCGATGACAGCACCACGTTTGATGCAGGCCAACGATGCCATACGACTGTTGGTGAAATGAACGTCATTGCTAATTTGATAGTTGACAAATTCTTTTTCCTCCTCGCCCTCAGCAGGTTGTTCATTTTCGTCTTCTAGAGAAAAAAAAAAACAAAAATTTAATAGTTGTTTTCGGTTAATTGAGCCCCGCTTAATTGAGTTTCCCGTTTTATTGCACTAAAAATCTTGGAACGAAATCATTCAGTACAACTGTCTATGTAAAAATACCCGTTTAGTTGAGTTCCGTTCAATTGCGTCACCCGCTTAATTATTTCGCAAAATAAGACCGCATTGCGAAAAACAAGAGCAAATGTTTCGTTTAATCGTTTCCCTCTACTTAATGTGTTTTTGCTCAACACACGTAAAAAAATATTTTGCGGCAATAAAGATTGTACGATGAGCGTACCTGATTTTTAGTTTTTTTTTTTAACCTAAACCATTTTTTAACTTAGTAAATAAAGAAAGATGAAATGAGAAAATGGGTGTTTCGCTTTATTGCACATCTTGCTCAATTAAGCGATTTTCGTTTTAATTGAGTCGGCGATTCAATTAACCGAGTACTGCTTAATTGAGTTCCCGTTTAATTGCGTCAAAAGTCGTGCATTTTTAGAAACTAATTTAAGCGGAAATAACGTAGGTCGATAGGAAAAATTTTACAGATCGATTTTTTGTGAATTTTATTATAATTTTTTACAAAAAACTTTTAGGTTTTTCACGGAAGGCGGATTATCAGGTTATATGGTTATGTAGTTATATTAACAGCAAACAATTTTAATAAAAATATTTTGTTGTTGTGACTTTTTAACGTTTCTTAATAAGATTTCTTTAACAAAAGAATTTTATGACGAATATTATACAAATATTTCTCTATTTAACAGAATTTTAAAACAAAAATAATAAAAATTTGATTAAAAGTGTATTGAAAACCACTTTCAAATTATGGCGTTCTACGTTTTCGATTTTCGGAACACTCCTGAATAAAAAAAAATATTTAAAATAATTTCGAAAAATATTTTTTTTATGTTACTTGCAGTAATTTAAAAAAATTATTTTATTATAAAGTTTAGGGAAATTTGTCAATATTATTCACATTAAAAATGTGAAACTACGAAATCTTATTGATCTGCAACTATGTATGTAGTCATGTACATATTTTATTTTCACACATTTCGAACTTTTAAGATATTGTAAACTGAACTTGTTTTACTTATTATACCACGATTTTATTATTATATTGCTACTTAATTATACAAAACAAATTAATTCCTAAGTATCATTCATACTTTTATTACCCCTTACAGTTAAATAAAAGCAAAAACAAACAGGTTTTATATGCTTCTTTACTAAAACTAAAAAAAAAGGTTTAACATACGAAACAAATAATAATTCTAAACAAAAACAAAAAGTCCAACCTTGATCTATATATTCCTAATAAAATTTCAATATCAAGGTTAACACATTCGTGCGATTGATACAAACACATGTCCTCAAATACAACCTTCACATTAAAAACGAAAAAAAATCACACATTTCATTCGTCTACTCAAGGTTGTAACCTTGATTATGAAGGTAATTTCAGTCCATTACTCCCTACAATATTTTAACCTTCGCATTCAATGAAATGGCATTGAATCGCAAACGACAACCTTCAATTCAATGTCACGTTCATTGTCATTTTTATGCAAGCTTCCGAACCGCACAAAGTATGATAATTATTCAAGGTCGTTCAATATTTATTTTAAAGTACAAAACAAAATATATTTATAAATAAAAGCTTCAAAAAAGCTTGTAAATAAACACGGAAGAGAGTTTTTTAAGTTTTATTATTTAAGCACATTTTTTATTTCAAATTCTAACAAACACATAGAAAAGGGGAGGAAGAACATTCTATTAGTAAAAATAAGTTCTCTATTAATATAAAATAAGTATGTTCTAATATTATAAATGTGAATGTTTGTATGATTGGATGTTTGTTAGTTTGTAGCTCAATTGCGCGAAATCCGCTAAATGGATTTTAATGAAATTTTGTACACGAATAGGATATGGTCCAGATTCAAATAAAGGGTACTTTTTAATACGCAAGTAAAAACGGGGGAAAAAGATTGCTATGATCCAGATTAAAATATATAGGGTACAATTAAGGCACAAAACTGGAAAATTTTTAAAGATAAAAACGTGATAAAATTGCTATTTTTCTCATATCGAGAAATTTGTTATACATACAAATTATTGTCCACATTACAACATACAGTATACATACTTTCTGGAGGCCTTAAATGAGGAAAAGCAGGTACTCTTTGTGCTTTTTCTCTTTTCCAAAAAATTGGTATAGAGATAGCATATGGCCCAGATTAAAATACATATAGGGTACTTTTAACAACGAAATCACGGGTGAAAGCTAGTAAATTATAAAACAAGAAATAATCATTTTCTGCATAAGAGACACTGTTGCCAACTTTTTTCCAAAGCATATCGCTAAAACAGAATGAAAAATAGATAGAAAATAGCTAAACTTTTGAAATATTAAAAAAACGTTTTAACGAATAAAATCAGTCATTTAAAAACTCAATCTAATAAAATTATAAATGAAAACAATTTGTTAATTTATCATCAACCGCAATTTAAAAAAAAAGAATTCAGAATAATAAAAAATAAAATAATCTAGCCTTAGCTATAGGCCCTGTTGAGTTCATGTTGTAATTTTAAGTATTTCAAATACATCCTCAACGTCTGAAGAAATCAATAAAGAAAACGATTTTTTAAGTACATATTATTATTATTATACACTACGTGACAAAGTTTCAACAAAGTCGTGAACAAATTGATCTGACAGCTTTATGTAAAATTTTCCGCTCAATCTGATTATGAAGGTAAAATTTTCAACAGTAGAACAGTTTTGAGATATTCCAAAATAACCATTATTTGTTAGTGAAGATTGGTCAAGAAATGACAGAGTTACAGGGGACAAAAGTTCAAGCTTCATTGAAAATTTGATGATTTTGCTCTTTTCAACTTATTTTTTTTAAACCAATGATTTAAAAATCCTAGATTGGTGTACAAAAATTACAAAGCTACAGAGGATTTAGTAAATTAACCCACATTGAAATTCAAAAGTTTTAAGCTATTTGTAATATTTATTGTTACTAAAAATGTTGCTTTGTATACATATTTATTTGTTGTGTTTTTCTTTGATTTGATACAAATCAATTAATCTTCTGTAACTTTGTCATTTTTGCACCGATCTGCATCCTATTGGGCTCAAAACGTTCGTATTAAAATAGGCAAATGTCGTAAGTGATAAAACTTAAAAAAATAACTTCAAAAGAGCAAAATTGCAAAAAATCATCAAATTTTTAATGAAGTTTGAAATTGTGTCCACTATAACTCTGCCATTTATTGACTCATCTTCATAAACGAACCATAGTTATTTTAGAAATTTTATAACCTTTCACTAAAAAGAAATACATAATCCGTTGAAAATTTTTCAAGATATTTGCATTTCAGTCACAACATCTTTTTAAAAAACACAAATAGCGGATTATCTCAAAAACTGTTCTACTTTTGTTAATTCTGACTTCATATTCGGATTCAGCGGAAAATTTTACATAAAGATTAGGTGTCAAATTCATTTGGTCAAAAAACTGTCACGAAGTGTTATTTAACGAGTTTTGAACGGAAAGTTAGGGTATGTAAATACATAAAGGGTGTAACAACAACCACACAGCCAATTAGTTGTGCGTAAATAATTGTCTTTGTGGTTGTTGTTATGTTTTTGCACTTTTGCTTTTTTGCAACTACAGTAAAGGAAATGACATAAGCTTTCTTTTGAAAAAAAAAAAAAAAACATTCCCGCTAAAAAAAATAAAAAAAAAATTTAAATTTAAAAAAAAAAATTTTTTTAATAAACAAAAATATTTTTTTAAAAAGATTGATCAAATACCTATTAAAGCTACTTGCGACAAATTTTGATGAGAAGAACACCTGTATGGCCAAAATGTCAAACTTTTACCCCCTTTATCTCAGAAACTTTTTTACCGATCTTGTTGAAAATTTGTGTCTAAACTACTATTTAATAGGACTAAGCTTGGTGCTAATTTCACCGGAAGACATCGATTTAAAAATTGGGTCACTTGACATGAAATCCCCCATATGTGTTATTTTCAATACATATTGTTAAAATTTTTATTAAAATATTTTCATAAACGACAAACAGAACTTAATTTTTCAACAAAACTTTACATTTTGTCACTCAAAATAAAAAAGAAATCTATATAAAACTGCTGGGAAAAGAATGTGACATATGGGCATTTCCATGAGAATGTCAACCAGGACTCAAAAAATTAAAACGCTTGAAACTTTTTTTCAAATATGGTAGAAAGGAAATAAACACCTAAACTTTACTATGCAGGAGTACTAATAGCTTATTACAATTTTTAAAAAGCAAAAAATAATAGTTTTAACTCACTTTCTCATTGATTCATTTTTAGTAACTGCAATTGACAATTTTTAATATTCTACCGATTAAATACAGATACCGGTAATATTGCAATTATATTTTAAAATTAATGTTACAACAACAATGAACAAGATCTATTACGAAAGAACAAATTTATAGTTCGATTAGCGGTATATTTTTGTGCCAGTTTTGGATGCTATTCTAATGTCACGTACGTGGTGCGAAAACATCTTTTATCTTTGTCATATGAAATTGGTAAGTCTTAGATATTTCAAAATAAAAGTTCAAAGCAAGATATTTGCTGCAAAAAATATTGATCGGAATTTTTTTTTAAATTGGTATAATAAAAATTTTATAAGCTTTTAAAGCTCGTCACGTACGATATTTTAAGTACTAAAATGCAACTAAATGCATCATCTTATTATGTTGGTATTTAGTTTACATTTGGTCAAACCTTATTTTATTACAATCAAAATCATCATCTTGGAATCGGTCCATATTTGACCATAGCTCCCATACAAGTTATACTCCCGAAAATAGCTTTTAATGCCATAACTTCCTTTTAAGTGTTGGTATTTACATAAAAATTATCGACAATGACTTTTACGATGGGTACTATGTCATGACAAAATGTTGTGCGAGTAGGTCCAAAATTAACCATAGGTCCCATATAAATCCCATTCCTTAAATCGGCTAGGGGCAAACAAATCTGATATTGATGGAAATAACTAAACAATATTCGGCATAAATAACTTTTATATAATTCTTAACCTCATAGCATAATTCTGTTCTGGCGATCTTGATTAGCCACAGGCCCCAAGTAGGATACACTCTCAAAAAAATTTTTTTTAAATATTATAGTGTAGGGTATCATATGGACGGGCTTGACCGATTATACTTTCTTACTACAAAAAATATATTTCATGCCATGTAAATACTATAAGAGAAAAATCTGTCACGTACGCTAGGTATGTCACGAACGATATTACATTTTGTTCATTATAAAACCATCCAAAAATTTTTTTTCCAATTACGGATTAGTAAGAAAAAAGTAGAAACCCCTCCCACAATTCGCAGATTTTCGTATTTTTTTTCATTCACCCAAAATCACTTCCGTTTTATGTCACGTACGATATGCACTTATTTTGCCCGTTATTTTGGACAACAAGTTTCCGAATTTGAAAATTTTTTTTTTCGAATACAGTTCCCTCTAAATGAATCTTAATAGGTGCGTTTGAGAACTTTTACAGTAAAATGCAGTAAATGAGTAAACTAAAAAATTTTCTCTCACAAAAAGGCAACATCTGATGGCAAATAACTGAAGTGTTGAAAAATATTGACACTTTTGACTACTTAACTCGTTTTCTTATCGGTACTCGATTAAATACTTTTTATAACACGAACATTTTTGGAAAATACAAACCAACTATTTTATTTAACGAATTTGTAGCGGGTTAAATTATTTAAAAGAACATGAATAATTTTTTTGCTATTGATTACTTATGTACCCAAATACTTCACACTTTTACAACTCTAAAAAATTATCATAACAAAAAAAAATTCAAAAGTTTGTATTTAGCCAAGTAAATGCTTAACAAACAAGTTTAATTAATTAATATTTATTCACTTTTTGTTTTTTTTTTTAATTTTTATTTCAACTTTTCTTTTATTTAACAATTTTTTCACAATTTGTATCCTTTTTATTTGTTACTTTTATTCGTTTACTTTTTAAAACATATGTTTTTTTGATATACTAAATTTTACTGCAAAAATTTCTGCAGTAAAAATTTTTAAATACTCAGACAAGAACTGTCACGACTCGCTCTTAATTTATGTTCTCATTTACTGCATTTTGTGTAATCGAACGCAATTTCGTAAAATGCAGTAAAGTTTAGTAAAAAATAGTAAAAACTTTTGTGTTCTCGAACGCAACTAATGATACAAAAAATTTTCCAGTTAATACTATTTTTGCAAAATTTCTATCTCTCTGAAGGCGTACAAATGTCACGTACGATGACATGGAAATGCCCATATGATAAACAAAATGGCTGGTTCCATTGTGAATGTGGCTTTAAAGTAAATATATATTTTAAGCAAGGACTTAATAGTTATAACTTTTATTCGTTAAAAATTGCAAATAATTATTACGAATAAATTTATATTTTATTTATTAAGAATAATTATTATTTCCAATTTTTATTTTTAAAAATTGATGACAACTTTTATGGGTATGAAATAAAAGTATTTCTCAAACATAACTATTACTATTCAATAGATATATTACTAATTATTTTTAATAGTTATGAATAAGAAATAACATAACTGTTATAACTCATTTTAATATGTATGTATATATAATAATTATTGTAAATAAAAACAATAAAAATCTTTAGTAATAGTTATCTGTAAGAGAAATAAATATTTATCGATCATAATAGTTATGGGCCAATGTAAAAAGATATTAATTGGATATAAAAGTTATGATTAGCAAATATTTATTTTCATTATTAAAATGAAAATACAAAAACTATTTTAGGTTAGAAAATATACAAATTTTTGCTTGTTTATTTAGCGAATTTATATTTGTAACAATATTGAAAATAAGAGTCGGAAGACGGTTGTGACTACGTTGTAAATCCGTGAATCAAACATTGTAAATTTAGATTTACAGTACTGTGACAACACTAAAAAGAAGAGTCGGAAGACGCACATTTGGCGTTATCATTTTAATATTGCGACAACATCGTAAATTTGGTAAACAGTACGTTGTATTGATGTTGAAAGTACCCCCTGCAACGTGGGCACAGCGTCGTGGTGATTGTCTTTTTCTGCCTGGGAAGGTTATTGGATAGGTAATAAGTTAATTCAAAGAATATGATATTAGCAAGTAGAACTACTATTAATACATATATGGGCATTTCCTGGGGTCACGAACGTACGTTCGTACGCTTTTGATGTACAAATAATATAGAAAACAAAACTTTTCCTAGCATTTTTTTTTGCAATTCGATAGCATTTGGGTAGCTCTATGTTTAGTACAAAAGATGGATTTCATCGAGTTTAAGTTTTCATAATAAGAGTTAAAAACGTGTGGTCTCGAACGTACGCAACATAGAAGTCAACTTCGGCTGACAGTAGTGAAATGTAAAAATCTGCGCAATGGAACGGAATATTCAAAAGTGATTAATTTATTTTAAAAGTGTATTAATGTATTTATTAAATAAAATATTTCTCTTGGTTTTTATTTAATTGGCTTATGTACCGGTCGCGAACGTACGGATCGCGAACGTACGATTTTTCCATATGTTTTTTTATTATTATCACCACGCATTTTCCTAAAATGTCGTCAAATTTCCTTAACAAAAAAACTCAACACTCCTTTAACAATTGATTGTAATTGAGAGATTATGAAGAAAGAGTGTAAACATAACATATTTCTTGCATGTAAAATAAGTATATAAAAATCTCTTTAGAAGTAGAAAATACAGGAAATTATAAAATTTTTTAGTTTCCAGCCCAATTTCCTCAAGTAAAACAGCTCAGATATGCTAGGAAACCATTCTTTTATAAGAACATAGATTTTTTAATCAACATTTTATTTTTTCATCCTGGTAGACCATCCTGGGGAAATGCCCATATTTATTTTATTGTCTATGAAAAAATCAATAGAATTCCCTAGAAATTCATATAAAGAAAAAAAAAAACAATGCAAAAGTCTTTAAAACAAAAAAATTTAATAATTAAAAATAATTTATATATGGGTTTTCCACAGAAAATTACCCCTTTTTATTTTGAATTAATTTTTCCGTTATTATACAAAATAAATGTATCGTGTCATTTTCCGAAAGATTAACTTTAATTCTCTTTATACTAACAAAAACATATTTTTTTGTTACCCATAATAAATAACTTTAGACACAAAAAACTTGTAATTTTTTAAAATGTAACGACCGTTACTTTAAAAAGAATTTTTTTTTTTGGTTTGAAAATAAATCCATTCCTTATCAAAACTTTTCAACGAATTTAATCAGATATTTTACTTGGCATATCCTGTGCCAAATTTTACAATACATGATGTTTGTGTCTGACATTTGAAAACAGCACATTTTAAAGTAACGACGTTACTTTTTTAATGGTCAAAAAAAGTACTGAAATTAAATTTTTTATGAATTCTTTCGGTTGCTACCGTTGCTTGAACATTCGTAAGTCCAAAATGGAGCAATTCTCGTGGTATATTTGGGTAGGTTGGAATTTTATTTAAAAAATCTCCGGAAATCGGTAACGACCGTTACTTTGGAAACACCCATATGTATTTCTGTAGAAGTAATTTTTTTAAATATGACTGTTTCTACATAAAACTAGTTTAAATCCGGAAAGCCCATTTGAAATTTGCACTTTGTTATTAAAAGTGATTCTTTAGTAACAACAATCCAGCGCACATGGATCATAAAAATAATTTTTGCAATATCATAGGGCTCCTTTATTCTTTCAATGGAACGAACAATTTTAGAATTCGATCTAACGCTAGTATTATTGTTAACCAGTGTGTTTTATTTATTTATTTATTTATTTATTCATTTATTTGTGTAATATTAAGCCATTTAGGCCAAAAACCAATATTACAAGTGATATATGCTTAAGCTACATATATATATATATGTGTATATAACATTCATTAATAATAATTATAATTCATAATAAAAACTAATAAAATGAAAATTAAAAATAATATACAAATATAAGAATAATATACATACTATTACTTCGGATTAAGGCTCCCCAGCCACCTTTAAATATAAATATCATAATTATCGTCCATCAGTAGCTAATCAAGATTATTAAGGAAGTCTAAAATTTTTACCCGGAAAACATTATTTGAATAGGAAAAAACTCGTAACGAAAATGGTAAAAAGTTCCAAAGCCTAGCAATCCGAACAATAAAAGATTTTTCGAAACCGGAAGTTAAGATTCTTGGTATACGAATTAAGGGATTCCTAGAAGAACGCATAAACTCAAAGGAGTTTAATAATTCAGGTGGTTTACCATTTTTGATAATTTTATAAAACAAAATCATGTTCCGATATTTAATAAAGTTATTAAAAGTACACCCAAGAAAGCTAAAAGCAAAATTAGAAACATGTTCATAGCGTCTAACATTATAAACAAAACGAACTATTAGATTGAAAATACGCCTGATCATCCTCAAACGCATAGAACCAGTACCTGAGTAAACCTCAAGGCCATATAAGATATTAGAAAACAGCAAAGCATGTGCCAAGTTATACTTAACTCGCAGAGGCAAGTACAAATTAGTAGAATGAATTTTACGCAATATACCATAAATTTTACCATAAACCATATTAATATGGGGATCAAAAGAGAGTTTACTATCCAAATATACACCAAGACACTTAATATGGTCCACCAAAGAAATAGGAGTATTGCTCAAAACTATATTAATGTCAGGATAAAAACGACTGGTTGGTCCAAACATCATTGCTTTAGACTTACTAGGATTAATCGATAACGAATTGAAAGAAGTCCATTCACATACCCGGTCTAAGCAATAATTTATATTATTCTGTAAAACATCACTAAAATCAACTCTGCTTTTGAAGAGTAAGAAGACATCATCGGCAAAAATGAATGGTTTACATAACGATGTTGTAACAAAGTCAGATAAACTATTAATATATAACATAAAAAGTAATGGCCCTAAAACGGAACCTTGAGGTATACCCGTAGTTAAGACACGCAAAGCAGAAGTAGCACCATTATGTTCAACATATTGAGATCTGCCAGCCAAATATGAAAAAATAAGTTTACAAGCTGATTTAGAGAAATTATATTCATCCCTGAGTTTCCCCATCATCATAGAATGACAAATAGAACCAAAAGCATTAGCAAGATCAAGAGAAATAAGAACACTAAGATTATTCTCATTGATATTTTGACGGATATGCTCAGTAAGATCAAGAATCATCAGCGTAGAACTAAAGCCATTGCGAAATGCATATTGGTTGTTACTAATATTCAAAAAAGTAGAATCCAACATCTGCTGTTTCATTATATGCTCAAGAGCTTTAGACAAAGCCGGAAGGATAGAAATTGGTCTAAGGTCTCCGGGTTCATTTACTACTCGAGTTTTTGGAATAGGAGTAATACGGGCAATCTTCCAAGCTTGCGGAAAAGTAGAAGTAGTTAAAATGGTATTAAATAGATGCAGTATATATCTAGACAAAAAGGGAAATACCATTTTAATAAAGCGAGCTGGAACATTGTCAATTCCTAACGCTTGAGACCGAACTTTATCAAGTGCATCAATAACTTCTAATTCTGAAACGCAATGAAATGAAAAACAATTAGGAGATTCAATAAAGTCATTAAATTCTAAATTCTCCAATACATCACTACCACTGCCAACAAAGAAATCGTTCAATAAATTGAAATTTCCAAAAAAGTTTTCCGAATCAGAGTCTAAGCAGCCATGGCTTTTTAGGGTTCTCCATACATTACGAACATCCATATTACGAAATATTTTAGAGAAATAATTCCTCTTAGCCTTCCTAATAACAGTTTTTACTCTATTACGGTATTTACAATAAATTTTCCAGTTCGTTTCGGAGCGATTAGCCATATAGGAACGGTAAGCCAAATAACAAATAGACCTAGCAAACACAATTTGTTTAGAATTAATCCAATTAGACTCATTCCTACAAACTTTCCTTCTGACTAAGGGAACAAACGTAAGAAGAGTATTAAAAACAGAAGTTAAAGATTCGCACATTTCGTTAACATTACCTAAAGGGAAGTCCGAAAAGTCATAGTTAGACAAAAAGTTAGATACTCCGTCCCAATTTATAGAATTAAAATCACGATATTCAATAAAGTCAACCATTTTATCAAACGTCACATCAAAAGAGGATAATATTAATGCATGGTGAGAAATTAAAGGACATTGGAACTGATAAGAAAACTTAGCCTGACAACTACTGCTTACCAACCAAAGATCAATTAAAGATGTAGATCCATGAGCCACATCAAAATGGGTGGGCAATGAATTATGGACTACAGACAAATTATTTCTTAAGCACATAGTCCTCATATTGACAGATTTAACTGGGTCAAACATATTACAGTTAAAATCTCCAACCACAACAATATTTGTATAAGCAAGAAACAAATCACTATGCAAATTCTCAAAAGAAACAAGATCACCATAGGGTAAATAGACAACTCCGAACAACATTTTGTATTCGTTAGCAATAATTTCAATAAAAAGAGATTCACAAATCCCAGGCTCAGAGGATTTAAAGACTATTTTATACTTAAGACCAACAGATATATACATACCAACACCACCTCCTCTTGAGTTTAAGCGATCATTGCGACAAAATTTGTAACCAGAAATCTCAACAGCTCGATTCGATACATACGGTTTTAACCAAGTCTCAGTAATAGCAAAAATACTAAGAGATGAACCAACTAAAAGAGATCTAAGCTCATCAACTTTCGAAAAATTTGCAGAAGGTCTTATGCTTTGGCAGTTAAGATGAGCTACGTTGACTTTTTATTGATAAAATCGCAATGCTGCATCTATATCAGATTTGCTACTGAGTACCGGACCAATATTATGATTAGAAGACATCAAAGTAGAAACAAAATGATGCGGCGGGGAACCATAAAGACAAAGGATAACTATATATAAATATAAAAGTATACATTAATTCAATTCAGATTACATTACTCCAACAACTAATCATATAAAACAATTGAGTTCAATAAAAAGTAAAAAGCAAAATAAAAGAAAATTTATTTAACAATTTTTAATAACAAGAATAATTAGAGCAAAAAACTATTTCTAAAAAGTTTGAATTATTAAATTTTGATTATTCATCAAGAAGAGAAGTACATTCCAAAAAGTTATAAACAACTTCCTTACCATTAGCCAATACAAGCTTAGCTTTAACAATATCTGTATTTAATATTCTGTACTTCGTGATGATTTTTATGTTTTGCTGTATTAATGTTGAAATTTTTGGGTTTTTGGAAAATAAAACTTACAGTTTTTAAGTTTAAAGAAGAAGTCATCATCTTACAAAAGAACAATTAACTTAAAAAAAGAACAATCCACTGTTCTTTATTTTGATAAAGGACATCGTATCAAAAAAAGGACTGTCCTCTTGAAAACGAATGGGCACCGTAGCAATACTACAACCAGGGCTGGGCAGTATTTGAAATACGTATTTAAAATACAAATACGTATTTTGTATTTGTATTTTAAATACATGACGTGCAAGTATTTTGTATTTTAAATACATGCCCAGCAAGTATTTTGTATTTTAATTGTGGTTTATATTTTGTATTTTAAATACATAAAAAATGGGATTATTTTGTATTTTTAAAACATAGTTAAAATGGATTATTTGGTAAGTTAAGTATGGTGAGCACTTTCGCGGCTATAGAACTGGAATATTTAGAGGAATTCATTGTAGTTTTGAAACCTATTGCCACTACTATAGATTATCTTCAGGGTAAAAAACTGTTATTACGGCAAACTTTTGCCGACTTTAATGTCTGTTACAACAAGATTAAATTGGTTGAATGGAAACAATTTAAGACACTATAAGAGAGCTTGGAAAAAAGATTCGATATGTTTTTAAACTATCACCGGAAATGATCAAAGTGACCGGTAATAAATAAAGCAATTTTGGCCTCCTGTTATAATTCTGGTTATAAGATGCGTTGGCTGCCAGAAAACATCTCGACAGCAGAAAGGCAAAGAATCCAATATCTTGCAATTTATACTCTGGAGGAAAATTACAAAAAACTTAAAATGACACCTGGAAATATCAAAAGTAGAAGCACCAGTAAAGAAGATTTTGTTGTTTTCGTAGATAAGGATGATGGTGTTGGAATAGGGATGGATTTGGAATTTGTCAGTTTCCACAGTGACAAGAGTAAAGACATTATCACTCTTGAAAGCTATCCAAATATAAAAAAAAGAGTATTCATAGAATTTAATACAAGTTTGTGCTCATCAGGACCTGTAGAAAGATTATTTTCTTCAGCAGGTTTTATTTATTCTCCAATAAGAAACTGTTTGTATGATGCTAAATTCAAAAATCTGATATTTATGAAAGGAAACAATTGTTTTGTTAATTAGTTTTATCTATGTATTTTTTGGTTTGAATAAAAGTGGTGTATTTCGTATTTTAAATACATACATGTACACGACGTGGAAGTATTTTGTATTTGAAAAACGTACAATAAATGGAAGTATTTTGTATTTTAAATATATACAGATGTGTAATTATTTTGTATATTGCATTATTTTATATAGAAGTTTACTATTTAGAAAGTAGCTTTAATTAACTTCATAAGGCCCTATAGGCTCGGTTATGTAAATGAAGAATTAATAAAAAAAAAAAAAAAAAAATACATATCCTGAAAGTATTTTGTATTTTAAATACATGACTAGCAAGTATTTTGTATTTTAAATACTGCAAAGCATGTGTTTTGGCCAACACTGACTACAACAATAAAAAAAGTAGCTCGGCAGTGTTTTCAACACCACCTCAAGTCAGTCCGGCTGCATATAATTGCTGCTGGTGACATAAAAGTTGTTAATACTAACAAAAGCAGTGGTGCAAAAAACAAAATGTAAGTTCTATTTCTAATAAGTGGCATGAAATACTTAAAAATTATACAAAAGGGTAATTTAAAAAAGGTGTCATAAAAAGTATGAAGAACGTCGAAAAAGTGTAAAATTTATACTTTAGTATCATAACGGCAACGCTAGTTATAGAAGATAACTAGAATCATGGTAGAATAAGTACAAGGTATAGTTATTAAGAATTTTGTTCTCAATTTTAAAACGCATATCGTCAGCTCAGAATTGGTTTGGCGCATATCAGAGATCAGCAATGAATCGTTTTTTCGCTACTCATACTGACTCATGCAATTGTAAGTATAAGTGCGTAGAAATCATTTAAACTAAACTACTCTGATTCACTCATACTCACAAGAGAAATATTTATGAGTGCGACGTCGACATTATACGCATACTCATAAATGACCTCAGCTTGATTTATAATTTCAAGAAAATACTTACAATACTCACAATGATTCAAGTCATTATCTCATCCATTTACCGTTTTAACACAACAGAGAAAACACCAACTTAATAATCAGCGCTGCCAGATAAATTTGCCGAAAAATCGTCTACTTCATACATGTTACTTTAGTAAACTGTAATTGCCAAATCGTCACTTTGCTATTTCGGGGACAAATCTGGCAGCCTCGCATTTTGCTTCGCCTATACACATTGACTTGAGTAGATTCTAAATCAAACACTACAAATGTTGGTAAGTATGAGTACGATGAATAAAATGAAACTTTTGAGTGAATATGAGTTTGAATCACATTGGAATAAGTATGAGTGCGTATAAGTACAAGAATTTATGAGTCATGATTTAGCTCTACTCACTTTTTCACTACTCATTGCTGATCTCTGGCGCATATGCCAAAAAGTCGGAGTGGAGAAAAACGACAAAGAAGATTTACATGAAGATTTCTCAAAATGTACCCGATAGAATTTTTTTATATTTTTACCACTGCTTCCGGTATATGTTTTGAAGAAAAATTCAAATTTTTGCGCACTTTCATGAATAAAGTTAGAATTTAATAGTATTTTTTTGAAAATGAAAAATAAAACAAAGCCGCATACGCCACTTTTTTAAAACAAAATTTAAAAAGTGGCTTTTTGTGCTGCATACGTATACTTATTGCTGTGTATTGAGTAACTTGTTGTTGAGATGAATTTTTTTTATAGTTTTTTTATTTGATTTTACTTTACAAAAACAGAAAAAACAGTTCTACTGTTATGAAAAGTTACATAAAAAGCCACAAATTAAACAACTTAAATAATGCAAAAGTAAAAAGAAATTTTAAAACTTTTAATATTGAGTAAATTTTTATAATAAGCTTTATCAACACGTGGAAGAAATATAAGCAAGTCTTTTATGTCTCTATTTTTATCGCTGGAAATAAATGATTGTTTCGATATTTTCAAAACATTCGTCAACAAATTCTCAGGAGTTTTCAAACAATTTTTTGATGCAGACTTAACCAAAATTGCATTTTTATATTTTTCCTCTCTGGTAGAAGTTTTATAATATATACATAAATCATTATTTTAACTGTATAGAAGTACTTTAATTTTAGCAAAAGGGACTTTTCGAAAATCCATTTTATTTGCTTCCACGAGTATGTGCGAAAATTTTCCGGAAGCATTTCCATAACTTTAAGTTTTGTTTTATTATTTGGCATTGTTTCAAGCAAATTTAGTAAATGAAGATGACTATGAATTTCAATATTACCGGTCAATAACACCATGGACACAGTCCACTTCTTGAGTTAAAGAATGTTCTGGCTCTGAAGACTTTTGTATTACGGCATCAATATTATTTTGTTTAAAGAACATTTTGATTGCGTTTGCGTTAATTTGATTTTTATTTTGAGGTACGCAAGAATCGCTCCATAATGTCAAAGTTTTTATTAGTGGATAATCTTTTATTAATTCATTTTAAATTTTAATTAAAGCACTAGCAATATCGTTACCACTCCGACCGCTATGAGCTTCCGTCCACAAGGCACAATAAGTAAAAGTTGGTATATTTGGCATAATAATGGTTGCTGTAAGATTGTACATATTCAATTTTCGTTTGTAGTAAAATGTTGAAGCATTTCCCTTACTGAGCTACCTAAATAAGAGCGGAAGCGTTTTTTGTATGTCAAAACTTCTCATTTGCATACAATTTATACGAAACAAACCATTAGAATGCGAATTAGAAACCACCCGGCTGATAATTCTTATTTGACAGATCGCTATGTCGGTTTGTTTTATTGAAATTGTATTTAAATAAAATTTTCATTTTTAAAAAAACGCTTGCCGCTTTTGTTAAGGTTGTTCAGTTAGGTAGGCTAAAAACACTTTGCATATCATAGCAAACCGTACACTTGGTTGGGTTCATTATTTTATAAAACTATTTTTCACAAATTAATTTTCTTGTTGTCATTTTATTTTGCTTTAACTATATTTTTTCTTACGGCAATGCAGCAAAGCAACAGTAAAATTTATTTTGTACGTTTTTGTATGAAGAATTTGCTGTAATCGCCAAACAATGGCTTGTAGAGCAAAACAGTACTTAAAAAATTTTGAAACAGTTGATATGCAGCAAAATTAATGCTTTATATCTCAGAAACCATAAAAATTTTCGCGAAACAGGTTTTTGATTTAGAAAGAGGGTATTAAAAAAATATATTCCTCATACCTAACTCATTTTTTTTTTAAATGGCCGGTAGGTCAAACCAATAATGAGCTGACGATATAACGGCAGACAAAAGAAAATAAGGAAAAAATTAAAAAAAGCGTCAAAAATCAAATAAATTAATTTGACATTGCATGGGTAAATAATGACTACTCTCCCTAATGAACATACACTTATCAAGGTATATTTACACAAGGTAAACTCGTTGGACCATATGTTTGTCAGCTGATTACCCCTAGTTGGAACCCAAACGTCAAATTTCGTGTATATGAGCCAAAATTTGAACATGTTTGCCTTAAATTGATTTTGTTTTATATGAAGACAATTTTGACAACTCGGTTCCTTTTATAGAGCAGCATGTCTACAATCCCAAATGAGTCTACCTTGTGTAAATATACCTTGGCACTTATTCTACCATGACT
Organism: Pollenia angustigena; assembly: GCA_930367215.1. NCBI lineage: Eukaryota > Metazoa > Arthropoda > Insecta > Diptera > Polleniidae > Pollenia > Pollenia angustigena. The sequence continues at coordinate 177,775,812 of OV884058.1, read as the reverse complement.
AGCATTAAAAGAGAGATACAAATTCTCTCAATTTTTTTTTTTTTTTTTTTTTAACAGCTGAGCAGTGGCCAGATGATAAATATACCTATTTAAAACACCATAACTTATCAACAAAAATTAAGAAAACAGAACAATTCAGCATTAACTAATATTTATACAGTAGAAGCTCGGTATGAATACCCAGTTCTATGAACATCCAGAATAGTGAACAACAAAATTTTTACACATGAGGTTCTAAAGAGTGAACACAACCTATCTCTGATTATGTGAACAACTTGCAACCGTTAATTTGTTTGTAACTATTTGTTGTAAGGGGTGTTTTTTTAGAGTATCGCCCATTTAACAGCTGAGAGTTGCTTTTTGTTAAGTTTACTTTGAAATTTCATTATGAATCGACTTATGGCTTATTATGAATCGAGCAACGCGCAAATTGTTGAAATTTTTAATCAAAATAATTTGGCGAATGGTATGAAGCAAAAATTGATATTGATTTTGAATTTCTACTCAAAATTCCCATATGTCTTCAAAAACGATGATGGTCAGAATGCGAAAAGTTTTTGAAAATTGGCACCTTCTACACGCCAGCCGTGGCGGCCGCATGCCAGAACTCATATTTAAATTTCGTAAAATTTTCTTTCCAATAATGCCCGTTTGATTGATATTGAAAATATATTTCCTTGTTTTATTATGAGTTAAGCTTGTGTCACTCTATAAAAAACACCCTTTATAAGAAATGCAAAGGAACATTTGTAAGATGGTTGGTGTTTGTATAGTTATTGCTTAGAGTGAAAATAATATATCTGATAATGATATTTGGCATTGCGAAAATGCAGGGACAAGGCATTACAGAAATCCCTTAAAGCAAAAAATTTAAAATAAAAACTTAATATAGGTTATGTACACATATTAAAAATGATTTGAAATACTTATTTTATATTGTCTCGATTATGTGAACTTTTCCATTTAGTGAACAGGCCCTGTCTGAATTAGTTCATATAAGCAAGCGTATAAAAGCGTATAAAAATCAACAAAATAAACGTTTTAGGGCCATTATTACAACTTGAAGTTAGCTAAAGTTAAGATTAAATTGACAGATAATAATGTGTTATCTGTCAAAAAGCGTCTGTTAACTGTCGGATAACAGCTAGCGCCAAGTTATAATAATGGCCCTTAGTAAATAAAAAAAAAAATGTTTTTAACTTTTTTATATTAAAGTGTATCTATCTATACATATACATACAAACATATATTTGAGTTTGCTATTTTCATTAAATCCTTTTTAATGTCAGCATCAAAACAGTTTAAATTATAAAATTTTAAATAACCCTAACGAGTCTTCGCATATCGGGGTAATTTGTCAATCTAGCCGGACATTACTTTTTGTTAAAAGTAATTGATCGATGAAACTTTGCAGAAATGTGTGTTATGGTCATAGGCAGGTAAACCTCAAAAATAAATAAAACCGGTCCAAGGAGGAAAAAGTTCCCCCTAGAAAAACTTATCCAACCTCTGAAAAATGCAATTTTTTTAAGTTTTCCCATACTTAAAAGATTTTGTTATTCGTGCTTAATTCCCAATTTTTATTCTTGATAAAAACACTGAAATTTATTGTTGATGGGATAAGCTATTCCTATGCGCATTTCACTGGTTGCTTATGCCAGATCGTCAGGAAACTTCATCCATAAAGATTTTAGAAAAACTAAAGAAAATAACTAAATACTTTTATTTTAACGTCGGCGAATGTTAAATAACCTAAAATTGGACCCAGGAGATCGTAAAATTACACTTTTCGCCCCCACGCCCTTTTGTGTGCGGTTACATACAATAATATTTTCAAAAAATGTCAATATTAAAAGAAATAGATTACTAACGCCTCAATGCTATAAGAATCACATTTTTTAACTTTTATGTGCAGGGGATGGTATCCCTCCAAGTCCAAGAGGTATCCCTCCATTTCATAATATTTAATTTATCTGAAAATAATTAATTTTTTCGTAATTATAGCTTATTTATAATAGTAACAATAAGTTTAACTTCTCTTTTGCACTAACATGATGATGAGTGCCACGGTTCTTCTTCGTCTGTTTTTTCAAAGCCCTCTTCCAAATCTGAATTCTCTTCAGAGCCAAGTACAGGTGGAAGCATAAAAGAAATGGCTTCTTTCATAAAGGATGATGACTTTTTTGGAGTTGGCCTTATGCTAGTAATCCGTGGGTCAGAAATGAGCAAAAGTCTATTTGTAATCTTTGTAACACTGAACCCTTGGAAACTTTCTAGCTAAATTCTGCCTGTAAAGCCGAAAATGTTTATTTCGTGCCTCAGACGCTTCTTCTGCAACAAAGCCTATCGGGCTATTACAGTTGCGCCATGTATTAAAATCTTAATATTGGTCTTAGATGTAATAATTTAAATAAAAAACATCTACGTACAACCAAAACATTTTATGACTGACGAAAGGGTTTCTATCATATGTAAAAAAAAAATAAACAATAAAAAAAAATGGCGGAAAAACACGCAAGGTTTTTTTTTTATTTAAAAGTAGATATTTCAAATTTTATCGTGATGTATAAGTTTAATAAAATTTTTCGAAAAATTTTTGTAAGTAACTGTTATTGGGTGTTTCTACGTTAATAGGTACTATCGACGGTAGTGATGCCAACAGTAGGGAATTTTCCCTTTTTGTAAGGATTTTTTCGGAAAATTTCCAGCGCACAGGGCTGAAAATCGGTTTTCATCGGCCAAAAATCTGTAACTTTTGAACCGTTTAACTTTTGATCTTTTTTAGAATTTAGTATGAAAATGCTAATGATTGAGATTGTGAATTATGGTATTTTTTATTCAAAAAGTGGGATGTTTTTCAGCCCACTGTTTTAAGAACTTTTTTATCTACATAACTGCCAAATTTTATTATATATCTTTGTTCATGTCAGATTTATAGAATTTCAAACCTTAAAATTATTATTTTTTACTCATATTGAAAGCCCTTTTATTCACTTACACTATACAAATAAAAATTTTAATGTTTGACAGTCTATAAATCTAACATGAATAACGGTATCATAAAGAATTTAGGCAGTTATTTAGATTAAAAAGTTCTTAAAACAGTGGATTAAAAACATCCCCATTTTTGATTAAAAAATACCGAAATTCCCAATCCCGGCAAACGGCTTAAATTTTTTTTTTTTTTTTTGTTTCAAAAAGTCAATTTTCTAGAAAATAATGGACATATTAGAAAACAGTTATTCTAATTGTATAAAAATCGGTGTGTTGAATTTTTAGAATTTTTTACTCAAATTAATTTTTTTTGTTGAAAAAATTTGATTTGAGGCCATATGGGAGTAAAAATGTCAAACTGACTAAAAATTGCTTCTACAAGCATACTCATAATGTTTTCTTTCGAAAAATATAAACATTTTTATATATTTCTGGAGAAAATATTTTTTTATCAGCGAAAGAACAAATGAGTATTCGTATTACCTTTATATGCATATAGATTCGCCTCGTATATACCACTATACCTCTAAAAAAAATGCATAGGCATGTAATAATAACTATGATCATTTTGTGAATAGGTTTCTACATTATCAACTCTACAACAGGTTCAACTGGAACTAGTTCCACTAAAATACTTTTTAGATAAAAAAATAAAGTGTACATTTTTAAATGTTTATTTTCTTTTTTATTTAAATAACAATAAGGACAAAAAACATATTATTTGCTACAATAACAATAAAAGTTAATTATATCTACGGTTGGAAAATTGCCTCCAAATATTCCATATTTGGTTTTGTATTACCTCTGTCCTGTAGCAGCCCTTTTGCTACTTCATCTAAGTCCCGATGTTCTACTTTCCATTGACTTCGAAAGCTAGAGATGAGCGGATCTGACGTTGCCAACAATATATTAAACAGATCTTCGTTTGTAAAATCTCTTGACATTTTTCTGGTATTGTGCTCCCTATAAAATATGTTATCTTTATTCCTTTTTTCCTGGGCTTCCACTGACAGATCTCCTAGTGGTACTAAATGATGCCTAATGACATCCTCTCCTAGATAAAGGATTTTATGAACTGTTGCAGACATATTTCTCCATGGATATTTGGTAAGATCTCCCAAATTTTCTATAATCAATTTGTTCATTGCATACCTAGGACAGCTTGGCTTGGTACACTTATATTTCAGACATATGAATAGATAAAATAACAAGAGCAAAAGAAATGTTGCGAATAATTTTACACAAACTAAAAAAAGTGTTCTATAGGCTGGTCCAAACAGGTACAAAAGTGCATTTGGGTTTAAAGTGGATACTTTCACCTTCCTTCAGCTAGTAAAATCTCTTTAACCCCTTTTGACCCTCATGAATTATATTCTTCTGAACTTCAATTTGAATATTTAATAACACAACAGGTATAATCGGTACAGTAATACAACATAACATTGTTTAAAGACTGCTTTGCTACCAATATAAAAAATGTTGAACCTACTATTGATAACAGTTTGACATAAAACATAATCCACCCGATTAAAAAACTAGAAAAATCGTTATAAAATCAAGCCAAAAAATCCGTTTTATCCGAATATCTCCAAAGGCAAAGGAGATATCCTAAACATTTAAGCATAGTTTTTGTAACTCAGCTTAAGTTAAGTTTTTTTTTGCAATCCATAAATATATTTTTGGTGAATTTTTTAAAAGTTTGAATTGAAGCTACCCGGCCATGACAGTTTAAAATTTCAATCAAATATGTTTAGCCGTTCATAAGAAAAAAAATAATTTTTCAAAACAAAACGTTTGTAAACCATTGTGTTATATTTCAGTCATATGAGCAGCTTAAATAAAAAGAGCAAAAAAAAAAAAAAAAAAAATGTTGCGAGTAATTTCGTTAAAATGAAAAAAGTGTTTAACAGACAGTTCCAAACAGTTGCACAAGTATACATGGGGTTAAAGGGGACACTTTCAGCTTTCTGATGGTACTCATATCTCTTTAACCCCTTTTGACGCTAACAAGTTCTACTCCACTAAAATTCGGATTTAACTGAAATATAGAACCTGGGGAAACATTTAATAACCCATCAGGTATAATTGATACAGTGATGTTATGAACCATTTCTTTAAGACTACTATCCCACTAATATAACAAAATAAATTCGACCAATTATTGATAACGGTTTGCGAGAAATCATAGTTTAGTTCTGATCAAATTTACAAAAATTAATTTTTTTCTCAGCATAAAATATTTGTTTCCAGCAGCATGCCACAGCCACAATTACCAATATTTTAGTCTAGTTTTTTGGATACCTTAGTTCTAATATGTTTGCTTTCGAATGGCATTAAAATTTCAATTTTCAGCCACAGCCTACGCTGCAGGGACAAAAGGACAGATTTTTTTATTTTAAGGCAAATGTAGGGAAATTACAAAATATTCACCCCTATTATGAAAGTCGACGGCACCTGAACAGTAATGGTATTTTCTGAGTCGTTGTTGACAATTATCAATGACTATTGACAGTCAATTTATATTTTCTAAGGCGCTTTTAAGTCGACGTCGAGTAGTATTATCCCCGTTTTAGTCGACAGGAAATTTTCTGACGACTCAAATGAAAGTTAAAGAAGTTTTAAATGAAATGTAAACATATTTATTGAAAACGCTTAACGCACAAATTTTATTAGTTAATTTAACGCAAAAATTGCGAAAGTTCGGAAAAGTTTCCTAAAATTGCGAAAATTCGCGAAAATGTTCAATTTAAGGCGAACGCCTCAAAGATCCAAAATTGCGAAAATTCGGAACCATTTGCAAAAATAGCGAAAATTCTCGAACATTTTTAATATATAAAAAAAGCCATAAAATTGATTAAAGTCCCTTAAACTGTAACGAATGGCAAAAATTCGGTGAAAATTGCTCAATTAACGGAAATTCGCAAAAATTTGCTAACAGCGGCATGAAAGAAAAGTCTTATATTTATTAATAAATGTTAAAGCTATAAAGAATCAGAGAACTTACAGTAAAAATATCTTTTATCAAAAACATGCCAAAAATTCGCGAAAAAATACAAAATTGGTAACAAACTCTACACTTTATTTTAAAAAGCTAAATCGGTTAAAAAAACCATGTCGGAAAATAGCATAAATAGCGTTAAAAAGTGAAGAACAAAAAAAAAATAATTGGAGATGGGATTTTTTTTTTTGTCAAATTTTCGATAACTAGTCGACGTCGACACAACATTCTTATAAAATACCAAACTAACGTCGAAGTGATGTAGTCGTCGCCTTGATGTGACAACAATTAAAAATTAATGTCGACGTCGACAACGCCTTACATAATAGGGGTGATTATCTCATTTTCAATATACTGCCTTAAAATACGTAAATATTGGTCTTATTTTCAATAAAAAATTAAAATTTTTCGTATACAATATCATTTAAGTACAAATGTAGTATTTTTTAACAAAAACCCTATACTATGAGTCCTTACAGCCTGGCAATCTTCAAGAATTGCCAAAACCGTGTACACGAATATTCGTGACACCCAAATATATAATTAGGAGGCTACGAATATTTGTGTTCGCGATCGCAGTTGGGAACTATTCTCTTTTCTTTTTGCTATTTGCATTCGAACTCGCATTCGCTTAAATGTATGCGATTATTAAAAGCGTATATCTAATGAATGAAACTTCCACATAGAAATTATTTTGTAAAAAAACAATCTTAACTAAGAGAAATAGAAAAATTTAATTTTGAATTTTTAAAAAATTTGTAAAAAAAAAACTTTTAAGGATAAGGAAGGATATTTTTAAAAGGAAATTTTTTTATATTTTAGTTTAGGTTAACTGAAGAAAATATTTTTTTAAAATTTTACAGAGGCTTCCTACCCATTTATTTGGTGCTAAGTTTGCTAAAAATAATTTGATACTTTATTAAAAAAAAAATTTTTTAAATAAGTATTCTTGAAAAATATTAAGCTCTCTTAAAAGGCCAGAAAATGAGGAAATGAAAAATCAAATACGAAGTTTTACTATGTTTTGTCTCTAGATTAAAGGATATAAATTTGTCACACAGTGATAATTTTGAAATTGAATTTATATATATGTGCGTCAATGGCACTTGCATATTTATTTTGGTTTTTTTTCTTGCTGTTAATAAATGCTTTTATAATAATATTTACAAAATGTTAAAAAATATGTATCGGTGCCCATTTATACAGGGAAACATTTGGAAGGGAAACAATTTGTTTGGTAGCAAATTACGGGTGGGGAAGAGAGAATGATTTTTATGTTCGGTACTCGGCGACACGCTTTGTTCTCATTTTCTTTGTTGACATTTACTTTTTGAGAAAACAACAACAAAAATAACAGAATGTTTCCGGCAAAATGTTTGCCTGTGTGACCGCGAAGGAAAAAACAAAAGAGAATTCCAGATGTTTTCCTTCCAAATGTTCGCTCGTCTAAACTCGGACTTGGTTTGCCTGTTGCTAAAAACAATAAATTTTTAACGTATTTCTCCTGCTTCATCAGATGCCAGGGTAGAGATTTTGCGTGCAGGGTAGATAAGGAAGTGAGAAATTACTTCTTTCTTAGTATTTTACGTTAAACCAACACATTTCTACTATATTCGTTATACGTGTTTTAACGCTTCAAAAATGTATGTATGCCTTATTTAATGTGAATTTTGTTTTAAGTTAGTTTTATACTACTAACATACATATGTAGCATTATACAATAATAGAAGGTAGTCCAGTTCTTTCTTTCGTTGCCATATTAACGTTCTGACATTCAAGGGTTATAAAAAATCGTGCTAACCAACTTTTTAATCAAATCCAATATTCGTTTTTTATGTTTTATGCACTGGCAACCAAATTGCAAGAACTTTACCTAAATTAAGTAAAATTCACGTGAAATTACCACGAGGCCGGTCACGGCAAGGGCGCGCCTGATGGAGTAGGTGCGACGTGCAAAAGGACTACTGAAAGACTTGTTGGAGCTGGGAATGACAATTCATCGCTGGAAGATTTAACGAGCGCCTTTCACCATTGTTCACCATTGATGAACATTTCAAAGAAAGAAGAGGGACTTAATAAAAAAAGTTTTAAAAGTTTCTCAGGCACTATGAAGGTCCATCAAATTACTGTAAGTATATTTTGCACCAACAAATTGACAATGAAGAGCTTAAGCTGTTTCTGTGATCTTGAAGTATCCAATCATTCTGTGGTCGGCACTTTGGATTTTGCTTCCATGAAAACCAAACCGCGCCTTAATGTTGATTATGTATGTATATGTGCCTAAAAGTGAATCTAACGACGAACCACTAATAAAGTATCTTCTCAGTATTGTTCTTAAGCAGTTACCGAGAAGGCATACCAGCTTGTAAACGAACGAAATGAAAGAACAAAGGATTTTTAAGCTTTTGACGAAAGTGTTAATATCTTTGAACAGGCGTGATCTCAAAAGCTATATTTTTTTATGTTTGTTTTTATAAGTAAAAGTTCTTATTTAAGTTTAAAGTTTTTATTGGAGCATTGATGCAAAATATGTGCATATTAATAATTAGCTTTTTTTCGACTCGTAAGTTTTCTGAGTTACATAAAAGAAGACTCTATTGAGTTAGTCTAATTTTTTTTTGTTTTAAACTATCATCAAATATTGAATAATTAAAGTTGATTCTTACGAAAATAAGGTTTGTTTTCAATATATCTTTCCGCTTAAAGTAAGGTATCTTGTCCTGGCCGTCATGTCTTTACCCTGTGTAGAGTATCTCCCCTGGTCATTTAAAATACCGGAAAAAGTAGATAACTTGACTGGCCATTATTAAACATGCATTCAAACTTCCTGATTATATACGATTATGTATATTGAAAAAAAAAATCATTATTTTAAATATTTTTATCACGCCGCCATGAAATTTTGGAGTTAGAGATGCAGAATTGTTCGCTTTGTTTGTCTTTATATTGTGTATTAAATTCATCTTTATATTTTTTATACTTTCCCAGTTTGAAGAGAATGTGTCTTCTTTTTTTCTAAGTAATTAGAGCAAAACAAAAACTTTAAATGCGTTTATCTCAAGATTGATTTTTTTTGAGTTATGCCGGTCTTCCAGCAAATGTTGATTTTGCACCTAAAGTACAAAAATGATTATATAGATTACTAAAAATTTTAAAAATTTTAAATTGTGAATATTTTTTTCAAATTTAATATTAATTAAAAAAATGATCAACAAAAACTTTGCCGTTTCAAACAATGTGTTGATTGATTTAATTAAATATAGCTCAAGGGCCTAATTCTGGCAGCCGTGATCGATCTACCATGGCATTACTCCACCCAACGTTTACACGCACTTGCTAATTTTGACCTCGTTTACGATAAAATTAACAGACTCACAGTAAATTTCCATACAAGATGCCAATACTCCCAGTATATTCACATCAATGATCTGATCTCATCTTAATTTTACACAAATAACCCTAGTTTAAGCTTTTTATCATATACCCCACGTTTCAAATAGGTTTTTATTAAACTTTTTCCCTTCCTTTAACATAACAAAAACTATAAATGTATACATGTAAATAATACTACTTGAAATTTATTATTAAGAAGAAAAGGAACATTGTACCTAAACTCTTAACATTAAATATGTCAAATGTAAAAAATGATAATATTATAGAAATAAACATGAATTGAATTGAAATAACAAATCAAAAACCTGTTGATTTGTTTATACCCAAATAGAAAACATAAAAATTAATATCCACAAATGCACACTTTATAACAAAAACTTAAAACATTAATATTTGTTTTCATCAGTCAAAAGCTTTTATAAAAAGAGGTCAAAATTATCCTATGCGACGTCATAGTTATTTTGTCGACATGTGAACAGAGAAGCAAGCCGCAACGGCGCAACTAGCGACAAGAATAAATTTTGTATATTAAATAAACAAAATAACAAATCAAAAACCTGTTGATTTGTTTATACCTAAATAGAAAACATAAAAATTAATATCCACAAATGCACACTTTATAACAAAAACTTAAAACATTAATATTTGTTTTCATCAGTCAAAAGCTTTTATAAAAAGAGGTCAAAATTATCCTATGCGACGTCATAGTTATTTTGTCGACATGTGAACAGAGAAGCAAGCCGCAACGGCGCAACTAGCGGCTAGCTTATCAGCCGATGATTTTTTTATAAGCGTATTTTTCAGCTGATTTGGTTGGCTTTATGCACTTTATAAAAATTATTTGTTTTTTTTTTTTTTTTTTTTTTTGATTATTTGCGTCTCATAAAAGTTTCAATTCAATTGTCAACTGAGTCTTTCAACTGAATTGATGCTTGGCCACACACTGCATCAACTGAATTGAAAGATCTTAAGTTAATTTTAAAATTCAATAAAAACAGCGATGATATGTGTATCTTACTTACTATTTAACAGATTTAAATATAAAGTTTTTTTTTATAAATTCGGGTCTATTTAGAATTAGTTCGTTAAAAAAAAGTCTGTTATATCAAAAAAATTAATTTCGTGAATGAATCTCCTTAAAACTTCAAATTAATTTGAAAATATTACAATTCAACTTCAATGGATTGAATTAAAAAGAAAAGTAATCAAAGCATTACAAAAAAATTTATATTTTAAAGCTGCTAAATCGATTCCTATAACTATATTACTTTTTTGAGGTAAATTAAACATTTAAACAATTGAATCACTAAGTGAAGAAAGGAAACTACTGACATTTACTTTATGTACCTTATTTGAGTATTGCTAAGAAATCTGTGTAAAAAGTGTCATCTTAGACAACTTCAAGATGAAGTCAGTTCTCTTCTCTTCGAGCTAAGAAGATAAAACTTGCATTTATTATTATTATTATTATTATTATTAACAAAACTGTTTTAATTGATTATCTCAAGATTTATGTTTTGAAGTAGTTCCATTTCTGCAATAAGCAATTCAATTTAAGCAACTGATTTTTGTTGAAACTGAAAAGGAATTTATTTTTCGAAAAATATTTTTAAAGCTTTAAAATCACGTTATATTAGAAAACTACTTTGTACCTAATATTTGAATAAACCCACGTTTGTTTAATAATTTGTGTATCTATTCAAGTAAAAATTATTATGTAGGTACTTATGTTTATAAATAACTAGCTGACCCGACAGACGTTGTTCTGTCCAAATTAGGAAAAATGTTTGCGTTCGATTTTTAAAATCCGTTAAAAAGATACGAACATTCGAAAGAAAAATTAGTCAAATCGATAGAGCCGTTTTCTGATTTTAGGTAAATCGAAAAAAGTGGGCGTTAAAATGGGCGGGGCAAAATTTTCTTTCCGTAAAAGCCTAAGTTGGATCATGGCGATGATTTTATAGAAAATATCATCCAAATAAGTCAAGCCGTTCTCAAGTTATGCGCTTAATAGAAAACGTGGGCGTAAAAGTAGGCGTGGTAAATTTTTCTTTCGATGAAAACTTAAAATGGATTAATACGAACATTTCAAAGAAAAATTTGTCAAATCGATGGAGGCGTTTTCTGAGTTTAGGTAATTCGAAAAAAGTGGGCGGGGCAAAATTTTCTTTTCGTATAAATCTAAGTTGGACCAAGGCGATCATTTTAAAGAAATAATCGTCCAAATTATATAGATGTCATTGGTGGTGCAATATGAAAGTTGAATTTTGCCACACCCCTTCGCCCGCAGACCGAAAATAAAAAATCAGACTACACAGTGTCACCCGCCTGAATATTCTAAAGATTCCCGTTTTGGAGTCCATACGTTACATACATACATACACACATCCTATTTTATATATATCGATAGAAGATAACATATTTCGGCGCAGCCGAAAAATTTTCAGCGTTAAGCCGAAACGCCGCCGCTTAATTTTACCCTTTCAGCCGCCGCCGATAAAAATTGATCGGCTTGCTTCTCTGCATGTGAATTCATTTGTTTACAAACCAGTGATGGAAAATTGAAAAATTTAGATGGTACTGACCACCAAGCAAAAGAGTATTTTTTTCAACAATATGGTACTTTTTTTTGGAAAATAAATTTAAAAAAAAAAAAAAAAAAAAAAATAAAATACATATAGGTAAATCCAAAGGGTTGAACGTGACAATTACGTTCTCTTAACCCTAAAATTATATCACTAAGAAAGCCCTGTTATATATGCGAAAGTTTATGGAGGGCGCGATTCCAGGTCAAAGATAATGGCAAAAGAAGTAGCAGTTCGAACGGGAAAAAAATAGAAGTAGTTATAGTAGCCATGTATAAAAAGGCGTAATTTAGTGAAACCTGACACAATTTGTAAGTCAAACTACTTTCAGAATTTAACGTAGCAATGTAACATTAAAATGTCTTGGTTTGATTCCAAAATCTTTTGCATTTTCTTTTTTTAAGCCAAAATATGTGTTCGATACGCGTTATTTCGAACGTGAAATTTTTTTCCGTAATAATTTAACTTAATAATAATTTAAATAAAATAAAAATTTACCGTTAATCCGAATAACACATTTCTCCTTGAACTCTTCCTAAGATTAAAGACCATTTAGGAAAATTTTTTTTTTTTTTTTTTTATCAAATATCACCTTTTTTAAGAAAGATAAATATTAAAGAAAACATACAATAAAACATTCTCACAAATAAGAAATTACGTTTGCACAACTTTTCAGTCTGATTGTTCATCTAAGTGAACAAATTTATGAGTAAATTTATAAAATTAGTAAAATCTAAATATTTCTCTAAATAGAAACTGGGAATTATTTCCTTCCGAAGGTTACTTTATATTATATTCAACATTTTTCGAATTTATTCTATGAGCTAAAGCCATTTCTGAAAAATTGAAGGAATAGAACTATTACACAAAAGCTTTATAAAATACATAACTGAAATTTAGCTCATAGAATAAATTCTCTAAAACAATATCGTAAAATAACAAGCTTTTAATAACTTTTAAATTTTCGGTCACGGTGGACCTTTTGGCGGAAATACCCATATTTTTTTTTTTTTTTTTGACTGAGATATGACCATTTATAACGCGACCAGATTTTGAAAATAAAAATAGAGGACATAAAGAAAAAAAGTAAAAAAATTTTTTGACTTCAAGATTTTTTTACATATTTTACAGACAAATGTACATTCCCATATTAATAAATGTAAAGAAAAATTAAAAAGAATTACATATCGTCGGCTTAATATGCAGACCTGCGAAATCCACTTTTTAAGTAAATTGAGATTTGATGCCGTGTGGTAGAGAAATATATGCCTCGTCGACCAGCATGTAGGTATTCTTCAATTTGAGTCTTGAAGTGTGTCAAATAAACTATATTTTTGGTTCTCCTCTCAAGCAGTAAATAGGAAAAATAAAAAGTTTTTCCTGTAAAATTTGTTGAAAGGGAGTTAGCAGGTATGCATATTAAGCCGACGATGTATAAAAATGTACATTTACTTAAGTAAAATTAGTTACAAAAAAAAAAAAAAAAAAAAAAACAACTAAACTTTAATAATCATTGCAAAAAATTATTCAAAATTTGTATACTGCAAGTGTATGAGAGTCCAGTAGGAGTATGAACAGAACAAACATGGCACAACATTTTCCATACGATTGCACAGAAAATACCGTTGATCACTGTGAAATAAAACGTTTATTTTTATTTATAAAAATAAAAGCAAATATTGGTCATGCTTTTAAAAATAAAGAGGACAAAAATGACAGATTATGAAAAAAAGATGACAAAAGAGGACACAAATTTTATAGAGGACAGCCAGTTAAAAAAGAGGATTGTCCTCTAAAAAAGAGTACGTATGGTCACCTTACCATTTATGAACCGAGCTGGCTAAATTTCAACAGCAAAATTCTGATGAGGATAACTGACATTAAAATATACCAACTCAATTTTAAAAAAAAAGACTTTGTTGTTATTCCGGTAGACAAATGCCAAATGCATCTTGCTTTTAAATTCTAGAGGGCTATAGTATACAATTGTTTACATCTTTTTATTAAAAATCACATTCAAACTTTTTTATATCTTAAATTTTTTAGGTATCGTAAGGTTTTTTCTTCCCCTGTAAACAAACAAAAAATCGAGTTACACCTTTTTTATATTAAGCCATTGAGATATACTCTTGATAAGAATAAATTTTGTGTAGGCAATGTTGTCAATACGGCTGTGGAATCGGAGTTAAGGTTTTTGTACCGAAGTCGCGACTCCGACTCCAAAATTTTTCGGCATATTTTCGGCATAAAAGATTTAAAAAAATATTCTAATAATTTCCAAAATAAAAATACTTCGAAATTGGAGATGCAATATTTTAAATATCGATTTTAAATTTTTACAGAATCGTTTTCTTGCTATATTTAACCATTTAACATTGCAGTAAAAAAAAGTTTAAAGTCAAATAAGAAACAGTGTCATATACATTTAGCATTAAGGTTAGAGTATGAGTCAGAGTTGGAATTTCAGCGGTTGGAGTCGGAGTAAGTACTTGTTGACGACTCCACAGCCCTTGTTGTCAATGTTAAAAAAAAAATCAACGCTAAATTTCTAAACAAAGAAGCATAACACAAAAAGAGTACTTAAACGGACGTGGGGGTACCGTGGTTTTTAAAGGAAAAAATAATGAAAATAGTACCATAGTACTGAATTTTCCATCACTGTTACAAACAATAACAAAAAAGTTATGTTTAATAACAAAGCAAAATATTGTAAAAGAATACAAAACTAATTTATTTGTTTACAAACAAATCAACAGCTGACTTTTGTTTATACCGGTCTTGACTTCCCGATGAAATTGTAATAGAATAAATCTTAATATTTAAATGTAATAGACGAGAATGAGTCATCACAATGAAAATGACGTCAATTTTTTTAGAAACACGAAAAAATTTTCACATATGATAAAAATTTATCTAATTGGATAAATAATAAGTAGTTATATGACTACAACGTTAACTACCAACAAGCATATGCGTTTTTTAAGTTTTTTTTTTCACAGAAAAATAAAAGATTATAACTACTCACGCCATTTTACTTCTGTTTTAAACAAAGGGCGTCACCTTTTAACCAAATACTTCCCGTTATTACTAACCTTTTAAGCAATTTCTTTGTATGTACAAAGCCTGCACTTGGGGATCCGATAAGAATTTTTTAATCTTTTCCTGGTTATCTACATCCTCCAAAGCAAGATTCAAAGCCGGTGGTACGACATCTTCCTCCGGCAACAGAATGGTAACAGCTTTGCGTATGTAATTAGCGAAAGCTCCATAATCCACTATGGTAACATTTTGTACTGCCTCCACCGAAGTGTCGGGATTTTCCAAAGAGTCACCCATAAGGAAACACTTATACCTTAACTGTGTTTTTAGTTGTTTTATAGTATTTTACTTGCAAAATTTTTTCACTTAGCGTCAATTGATTACGTCCGCACTATGTGTGAAAATTCGATCGACTGTGAAAAAATAATAATTAAGCTGCCAACTGTGTTTTAGAAAATTTAAATGGTGTTAAGGGGAAAATTCAGAGCAAGTTTTTGAAAAATTTGTTGTTTTTGATTAATTAAACTTACACTATAATTTAGTTTTATATATAAAAATTAATCGTATAATAACTAAATCAAGATACAATTACATGAAACAAATAACTACAAAATAAGTTAAAAAAATCCCGCATTGCATTTAGTTGAAGAAAAACAAGTGGCAGCATATTTTTTCGCAGTGAACAGTGTTGCAATTTCACCTCATTATTCTGTTACAAATCTGTTAATAAAATGTTCCGAAATTAAATTATAGCACCTAAAAATTTTAAATAAATAAATTTTTATTCCTACCAAGGCAAAAGAAACCTTAAACAAGATGTTTTAGAAAATCAAACATAAAAAACTGACGAATTCTAAAGAAAAGTTTTTTTTTTTAATTTATAAAGTTTGTTTACAATTATTCGATATACATTGCGATCTTGGTTTTTTCTCTTTTTTTATCAACTTTTTTCTTTCTACAAGTTTTGCAAATTTTAAATTTGAATACAAATGTAAAAATGCATATATAACTTTGTTATTCCGTTTGTTATTTCTACAATATTGATCTTAAATCCTATAAAGTATATATATTATGGATTCTTATGAGAAGGAAAGCTCAAATCTGGTTGTCCGTCCGTCTGTTGAAATGGGTTTTCCGAAGACCCCACATATTATCGGGAATTGGTTGGTAAATATTTATATATGCTCATTATAATTTTGCTATTGGAATTCGGCCAGATTGTGTCAAAAATGGCTGAGATATGAGCAAAAACCAGTAGCGAAGTTGATTTAACGATGTCCGTCTGTCTGTTAAAATAAGGTTTCCAAAGACCACAGATGTTCTTTTTTTATTTTATTTTTATGTTTATATGGAGAACGTCAAGAGACAAAGTTTCCAAATTACGGTTTGGCGTCTGGATTATCAATACACAATATCTAAAAGATTTAAGCAAGATTGGATGAGTGGGCGTGGTACTTCCCATACAAAGTCATTAAAGATTTCAGTATATCTGGTCTTAATACCCTTTAAATAATTTGTGCCACTTTTTTACCCTTTTTGGAATTTGCACTTACATTTTATTTTTGTCAACACTGCTGAACAGTAGTGCTTCAGCTAAACAAGTAACATAGCTTTAAAATAAACTGTTGAACAGGTTCAAAGAAGAATTACAATTCCATGATT
Source organism: Pollenia angustigena (assembly GCA_930367215.1). NCBI lineage: Eukaryota > Metazoa > Arthropoda > Insecta > Diptera > Polleniidae > Pollenia > Pollenia angustigena. Next base: position 177,759,141 of record OV884058.1, on the reverse strand, counting down.
TCTTCTATTAATTTGTTCGAAGATTGGTATGAAGATTTAATAACAAAATATAGAACCCATATTCCTAAAGGCCCAAATACACTTCCCAAATGCTTGTCCAGCCGTCGAATTCATCGTGTACGTGTGCTTGACGTAATATTCGCCGTCATATCTAAATTATTTGATTTTCCATCCAGCATCGTCGGTGTGACACATACAAACATATTTTCACTAATACTACCACAATGCTTGATGAGTATTTTGATCAATGTATTTGGGCCTTAAAAAGTAGTTAGGTTGGCTGTAGGAAAAATCGCCCAAAAAATTGCATGTAAAATTGGGTCTGATTTCATATGAAAAATGGCCCAAAATGTTTGGGCTATTTTTCGTTATTGTTGGGTGATTTTAACGTCCATGGACGTTATCACAATTCTTCGATGGACATTATGACACTTTTAAAAGTGTCATAAAGTCCAAGGACACTACGACACTGGACGTTATGACATGTCACCTAAATTTATATGAATAATAAACACTTTTTTGCAAATTGATTAATTTTTTTTTTTGGGAAAAATTCGTTTTTGCTTTATGGGTCATTTTTCATTTTCTTTTTGGGCCCTTTTTCGTTTTTTTTTTTTGGGCAAAATTTCATATTTACCTTTTTTTTATTCAAAATAAAATGCTGGCAGTAAAGTTTAATAGACCATGGACAAGTCTTAAATATATATATATATATATATATATATATATATATATATATATATATATATATATATATATGTTACTTTAACTCCCACTGGACCATAGGGCACCAACAATAGTCGTTCTACATTTCTAGCTTCGTTCCATGTTAAACCCACAGTTCTCATTTCGGCTTCGGTGGAACGTCTCCAAGTTATTTTAGGCCTTCCAACTCTTCGTCCTGCTTGATGAAACGGGTTCCAACGTAACGCATGCTTGGCGATATTCTCATCTGGACGTCGAAGTGTGTGACCAATCCATTGCCATTTTCGTTTTCGAATCTCAGTAGCCACATCTATCTGATTTGATTTACGAAGTAGCTCAATATTCGATGTAACATTTGGCCAAAAGATTCGAAGTATTCGTCTGAGGCAGCGATTGACGAATGTTTTCAAACGACTTGTAATTATACTGGTCACCTTCCATGTTGTGCATCCGTACAAAAGAACTGATTTTACATTGGATTCAAAAATTCGCAGTTTTGTTCGAAGACTAATGTTGTTGTTTTGCCATATTGGTGCTAGAATTCCAAATGCTACTCTAGCTCTACTGATTTTTGTCTCCACGTCAATCTCAGTACCTCCATCAGCGGTAATCATGCTACCCAAATAGCAAAATTCGTTGACAATGGCATAGTTGTTATCACCTACATTAATAGATGCCGGAGAGATGGAGAGACCTTTTGTTTTTGTTGTGTTTATTTTTAGACCTGTACCATCCAACTTTGACTGGAGGTCAACCATCGACATCTCCATGTCACGAACTCTATGCTAAAGAAGGCATATGTCATCTGCATATGAAAGGTAGTTTAAAAAGGAGTAATCTATGCGCCATTGAACACCCCTACGCTGAAATGAGGTTGATGTTAATACGTCCTTAATGACAAGCAAGAACAGAAGTGGCGATAGTATGCATCCTTGCCGCACTCCACTTAGTACCTGGAAAGGTTCAGACAACTTCCCCTTATGTAACACATAGCAGTTAGCATCATTATAGTTCTCCTTTATAGCATTAATAAAGGAGAGCTATAACTTCGGTTCAGTTTGAGATAAAATACGAGAAGGTATGAAGGAACACTTTGCTTAAATAATTTACAATTTTTGATTTTTTGAGATATGACTATGTTGCAATGAAGGAGCGATATGTTTATTAGGTGATAAACACAAATTTTTTTTCAATTTGAAGTGCGAGGAAACCGAAGAAAAAAAATTTTGGAAACTCGTGTAAGATACCACAATATACAATTTGAAAAACACATTGTCCTAAAGATTACAGATCGACCTAATGATATACAAACGTTTGTAAGAAGTTGATGCTATTTTTTGCATGAACCTTGGCATACATTTGACTGATGATATAGACGTTGTTTATAAAAAAAAATGCTTCTTATTGTGAATCAGAAGCATTCTCCAACGGTGCGCTTTTAACTATTTTTATCCAACCCCGATAAAAAAGTGAACGAAATTAATATATAGTTAATATATTTATTTAAAATATTTTATCTATTTTATGAATTAACTTTTTGATCTCATATCTTGAGTACCTTAATTTTTGTTTGTTTTTATTACTGTTTTATGAATTAAATTGTTATGTTAATTTTATCTTGTATCTAAAGCCGCTGTAGGAAAAATCGCCCAAAGAAAAATGGCCCAAAAAAATAAATGAAAAATCGCCCAAAAAATTCCATTTAAAATTGGGCCTGAATTCATATGAAAAGTGACCCAAAATTGTTGGGCTATTTTTCGTTACTATTGGGTGATTTTTCGTTTTTTAAATTTGGTTATTTTTCATTATGAAAAATCACCCAAAAATATTATATGAAAAATAGCATACTATTTGTCTAAATCATTCATTATTACTATAAAGCTTAGTCTACACGATATGTTGAATCAGCAAATTTATGTTGAAAAATTTGCTTTCAGCGCCAACATATCGTGTAGACACCAAATTTGTTCAACAAACGTATGCTTACCAACATATGACAGGCATTTGTTAACGAAGTCAGCAAACGTTTGTTCACAATTATAGCATATCGTCTAGACACAATATTTTTACTTTTCAACAAATTTTCTACGTATGTTGACAAATATGATATTTGTTGAAAGTCGTATGCAAGCTTTTCAGCATACGGCAAATTTGGTAGCATATAAAATAGATAAAAATTGGTATTCTTTCAATTACTTGTTTAAATTTGCATATAACCCCGGAACTTATCAAGATTTCTAGCTCATCGGCAAACAAAAAATTGCATTTAGAAGTGCTTTGAAAATAAAAATTTTGGTCAACGAACTTTGTTTTAGATATATAGATTATAAAAGTTGAGAAATTCTTAACCAATATCTCTTGAAGTATAAATTTGATCTCAGCAATATGGGTAGCGCTGAAGCGTGTTTCCAAATACCTTTCACATGGTACATAAAACATGCCGAATTATTAACCCATTAAGAGCCAATTTCAAAAAATATTTTTAGTTACTAATGTTACTTGTCAAAATGGCTCTTATCTCAAAATTTTGTCGATATTAAGGTATTTTTATTTACATATAATATTTTCAAGCTTTCCTATAACATAATGCATGGTACAGTAGCGTATACAATTCTGAAGCTATAAAAGTTAACCATTTATATTCTAATAAATCTTTTTGTTAAATATATTAGGTTTGACAACACATGTGGTAATATTTAATATACTTTATATAATTGCTTCAATATAGGTATTAACTATATGGTATGACAAACATCAGCTTCGCTTAATAAATTTTTTCCTTATTGTCGGTCTTCGACTGGACATAAGGGTTCTTAATTTTATGGTATATCAAGCAACGACTTCGCTCAGCTGAGTTAATTTTCTTTTTTTAAACCAGAGCCCCAACACCCTTAAAAATTGATATTTCTGTTAAAAAAACTAACAAAAATTAGCGACAGAATGAACCGATTGCTATTTAATTTTGCAAGAACTTTCTATGACTAGATATTACACTAAGATGGTCGCTCCATAATTTACCATAGGCCTCGTGTTTAACCCATTCTCGAAAATACTTAAATATGCCTAATACTTACTGAATAACGCTATTATAGTAAAATTTGGTCGGTCATATTTTCATAAAACTAAAAATCACACAACTAAATTTGAAGAAGATCGGCCCACAATTTACCATAGGCTCCGTATAAAGCCCACTCTGGGATATCATTTAAATACGCCAAAACCGTAAAAAATAAAAATATTGATATTGTGGAAAAATATAGTCCAATTTAGCTTTAAGTGGTTAGAAATAACACCATGCAATTTTGTGATAATCGGCAAAAAAAAAAATCACTATAGCTCCCGTAGAAAGCGGGACTTTAAAACGGTTGAAACATACAAGTGTTTTGTATTGAAATTTGGTCTTATTTATGTTTTTAATACTAAAAATTACTCAACCCATTAACATTTTTAAGGACGTTATAGTATTGGAAATATTTTTGGGAGTGGCATTTGTATAGGAACAATAGATTTACAATAAAACTTTTTGACCCAGATTTAGTCTTAATACCAACATAGAACATGGTTTATGAGCGCAAAGGCTCTTATTCGGAAAGAAGTTTTTATGGGATTTTTGAGAAATTATGGACCGTTCCTCATTGTTTAATTACAATAAATAATTAGAAACAATGTACCAAATTTCATCAAATTATTGCGACAAGTACTTTGCGCACTACAAAGTGTACAGCCAGCCAGCCGGCCGGACGGACATCCTTATATCGACTCAGATAGCGATTGAGTCGATCGGTATACTAAACGATGGTTATAGGACCAATATTTTTTGGTGTTACAGACAATATAGTGGTGTGGGTATCAAATAAATCCATAAAACATTCTGCTGGTCGGCACATAATTTACCATAGGGGTAGAACTGAAATAAATAAATTAACTGTGAGACTTTACTAATAATTTTAAGATCAATCCAGTCCTTAAATATTTTAATTTTTTGCGTATTTGATCAAACCCAATAAGGCACTCTTACTTTTAAGTGTTAATTACACTAAAACTATTCATTTTTGCAATAAAGGCGATAATTGATAACAAATTTTTAATAAAATAATAAAAAAAGAGAATTGTCAAATGAATTTTTAATTTTTAAACAAATGTTCTCTTTACTCAACATACATAACAACATATGAAATTCAACATATCGTGTAGACACAAAAATTGTATGCTAACTTATTTGTTGAAATATCATTTGCTAGCATATGATGAATTTGAAAAATTTAGTATTTTCAGCATATCGTCTAGACACCTAACATATTGAATATGCTGATAGAGGCATTTGTTATAATATTTAAGCATATGAGTGCAAGCATACATTTGCTGATTCAACATATCGTCTAGACTAAGCTTAAGACGAATTCCTAAATGTTTTTATAAAAATAACGGGACATATTGCAAAAAGGTGGCATTTCATAACGTCCAGGGTCATAGTGTCCGCGGACAAACTCGAAAGCATAGCTTACAAACGGCCAGGCGCAAGGATTTTCTGCTCTATGGTATAACAAATACTGGCTTCGATAACTGAAGCTTATCTGCGAAGTCGGCCTTCGTTCGGAAACAAGGCAGATTTTAGAAGCTTTACTTAGCGAAACCGGTACTTGTTATACCATAAAGGAAAAAATCCTTGCGCCTGCCCAAAGGCCGTCTGCGCAGAGAAGCTTTAGTTAGCGAAGCCGGTCTTTGTTATATCATAGAGAAGCTTTAGTTAGCGAAGCCGGTTTTTGTTATATCATAGAGTAGAAAATCCTTGCGCCCGGTCAAAGGCCGGCTTTGCCGAGACGCTTTACTAAGCGCTGCCGGTATTTGTTACAACCCAGAGAAAAAACAACAAAACCATTTTTAAAAAAATGTTGACCATATTATGTTTAATTTAACCAAATCATTGTCATCGACAACCACATTATGGTTGTGACCATAATAAAACATGTTTTTCTCTTACATTTGTAAGTTACTAAATTTATATGAATAATAAACACTGTTTTGCAAATTGGCTAATTTTTAATTTTTTTTTTGGGAAAAAATTCGTTTTTTCTTTTTGGGTCATTTTTCATTTTTATATTGGGCTCTTTTTCGTTTCTTTTGGGCAAAATTTCATATTTAACTTTTTGGGTCATTTTTCATGTTCGCTTGGGCGATTCTTCTTTTGGGCGATTTTTAATTTTTTTTTTTTGCCCATTTTTCTTTGGGTGATATTTCCTACAGCCAGTTAGGTTAGGATAGGTAAGGTATAATAGTTAGGTTAGGTATAATAGTTAGGTTATAATAGCAAACATTACCCGTATACGTACATACATATATGCTATTTTTTATTTATTGGAGTTTTCTTTTCTACAATAAGATGTGAAATTTTATTAAAAAATTAAATTTAGTGTTTGTTTCTTACAAGGCGATTTCAACTAATTTGCCTTGGCTTCTTAAAAATTCGCTAAAATTGCTAAATAATCGGTAGTTCCCAAAAGTTTGGGAGCAGCGGTATGATAGCAGAGCCTAATATAAATTAAAAATCTTTAAAGGTTAGAAAACTTCGAAAAAAATCGTTTATATCGCGAACATGGCTAAAATTCGCGAAAAATTGCAACAAAAAAAAAAAAACCAACCTTAATATTTATTTGAAATCGGTTAAGAAAAGTAGTAAAATAACATTAAAAAACAGCTATAATTCTGAAAACACACTTTTTTCACGGAGAGGGTATTCCATAAAAAAGTTAAGTTTTTTGAGCACTTCCTACCTAAAATAAATATTTTTTTTGTTTGTTTATCAAAAACTTATTTTCTTTAAAAGGGGAAATACTTTTTATAAGAAACTTGAACCTTTTTCAATTGAATTACTTATTTTTTGACCCCTTTTTAACCCCAAATATATTTATTATACAAATATAAAATTGATGATTATTTTAATAATATATCTTTGATTTTTTTGACATTTTATAGCAAATACATCTTGCCAAAAGTATTAAGAAAATTAAAAAACATGGCAACCTTTTCTTTCCGTAATCTATTACAAAATCAGCTGGTCGTTTTTGTTAGAAACCCCGCCGAAGGTGTTTAATCAAGAATTTTGGTTGAAAAATAGTTTTCTTTGATTTAAAGTTTCTAAATTAAAATCTGAATAAAATGTTGATTTTACGAAAGTCACAATGGCTACGACAAATTGGCAGAATTTTTCCAAGAAGATGGCTGACACAAAGTTGTACAGAACTCAAAGTAAGTGTGCTTAAATCTGTGGAGATGATGCAACGCTTAAGCGTGTTTATTTCTCCTACAGGACTTGGAATTGACTAATGATACGAAACATAAAATCGAAAAGCATTGGAGGAATGCAATCAATGACAGAAAATTTAATTGCAAAAAGCTGGACAATAAATTTTATGTCTTGTCAATGTTTCCTTATCCATCCGGAAATCTCCATATGGGTCATGTGAGAGTGTATACAATCAGTGATACAGTTGCACGTTTTCAACGTATGTGTGGACTTAATGTCTTTCAGCCTATGGGATGGGATGCCTTTGGCTTGCCAGCTGAAAATGCTGCCATTCAAAGAGGTATAGCGCCCAAGGATTGGACTGAAAAGAATATACAGCAAATGAAAAAGCAACTGGAAGATTTAGGCTGTTCATTTGATTGGAATCATGAATTGTCTACCTGTAGCCCTTCCTATTATAAATGGACTCAGAAGTTGTTCTTAATGCTGCACAAAGAAGGTTTGGTTTATCAAAACGAGGCTCTTGTCAATTGGGATCCTGTTGATAAAACCGTGCTAGCCGATGAACAAGTCGATACAAATGGTTGTTCCTGGCGTTCGGGAGCAAAAGTAGAAAAAAAGTTGCTTAAGCAATGGTTTATCAAAACTACAGCTTTTGCCCAACAGTTATTAGAAGGTCTAGAGGATCCTAATTTAAGAGATTGGAGAGACATAATAAATTTACAAAAACATTGGATAGGAGAATGTAATGGTTATAGCTTTCAGTTATTTACTTCAGACGCAATTTCTTTAAGAATATGGACTCAACACCCAGAACATCTTAAAGATCCTAATGCTTTTGTGGTCTTAAAAACAAATCATTATTTAGCACAAGGAAAAACAAACGCTTACGATATGACTGTAGAAAACCCTTTCACAGGAACTATAATGCCTGTTATTTTTAGTGATGTTCCAGCATTTGCTGAGAAATGTGATGTTTATTTGTCCGCACCCAGCTTTAGGGAGGAAGACAAAGAACTGCAAGAGTCTTTAAGTCTTTCATTCTTTTCCGATGAAGAATATAATGATGGTAATCTTAATAAGGAAATATTAAGAAATGATGTCTTGGAGGCGGCCCAAAGATTAAAAATTGGTGGATTTAAAGTTTCTTCAAAATTGCAAGACTGGTTAATATCACGACAAAGATACTGGGGTACCCCGATACCTGTAATACACTGTAACAAATGTGGAGTAGTGCCAGTGCCAGACGAACAACTTCCTGTGGTATTGCCTGAGAAATTTTTGCTTGAGAAAAATCGTGAGGATTTCCTAAAATGTACTTGCCCCAAATGCAGCAATCCTAATGCTCTTAGAGAATCAGATACCATGGATACTTTTGTTGATAGTTCATGGTATTATTTACGCTACTTGGATCCAGCCAATGCAAGAGATATCTTTGATAAAAATGTTGTTGAACAATCTATGCCAGTTGATTTGTATATTGGTGGCAAAGAACACGCTGTTTTGCATTTATATTATGCTCGTTTTATGAATCATTTTCTTCACACACAAGGTCTGGTTCCTTGTTCGGAACCATTTTCCCGTTTGCTTGTGCAAGGTATGGTTATGGGCAGATCTTTCCGTATTAAAGACAGTGGCCGTTATGTACAGGAACATGATGTGAATATTATAAATGCCAAAAAAAATCAAGCTGTTTTTAAAGATACTAATGAACCAGTAGTAATGACTTGGGAGAAAATGTCTAAATCTAAAATGAATGGTGTAGATCCAGGCGATATGTTTAAGGAATATGGCACAGACACAACAAGACTAATAATATTAGCTGATGTGGCACCAACATCTCATAGAAATTGGTCAAGTGCAAGTAAGTCTTTAGTATTTTTTTAATCGAAGTTATTTCACTTATTTTAAATTAAATTCAGTATGAGGTGTAAAAAACAGTGCTAAAATTGCTTGCTTTAAAATAGCAACAGCACTAAAATGTTTGCTTTGTTTTAGTTTTTTGCAGAAAATTAAAAACTGTGTTTCTAAATGCTTACTTAACACTTTGGTACATCAGAAAAGAGATTTCGCAGCTTTAGCAGTAAGCAAAGCAACCAAGTACAGTCAAATCCCGATAATTCGTACCCCGATAAATCGTAATTCCCGATAATTCGTAATAAACTGTCGGTCCCTTGAAAAAATCTCGTTAATTCGTAAAATTTCCATACATTTTGGTCCCCTCGATAATTCGTAATTTGTTTTTCAAATAAAATCTTCTTTACCTCTTTAAAATCGTAATTGTTTGCTAACTACCACTTATAATTCGTAATAAAAAAAAAACAAAATCATGGAAAGAATGATTTTTTGCTTACCATTTTTGGTTGGGTTTTTGCTTGTGTGTGGATTTATTTTCCTAAGATCTGTTTGTTACATGCATAATTTTAATGTATAATTTTTATATACTTTATTTTAAACAATTGTTTTTTATCGTTTTAGTAAATAAATTGAAAAACCCCGTTTATTCGTATTTTTTTTATTTTAACCCTGTTAAATCGAAACCCCGCTAAATCGAAAACCCCTATAATTCGTAAGAAATGGCCGGTCCCTTGCGATTACGAATTATCGGGATTCTACTGTATTAACTTTTTTGTCAAAATTAATGTTGTTGAAACATTGGAAAATGTCATTTCTAATACATAGTATGCAAAAACATGGTACATACAACTGCACCATAAAAATAAATGTAATTAAATGTAGAGTACACTTAGATATTCTATGAAATTAATAAGGGTATATTTTTCCAATGTTTAAACAGCAAGCAACAGCAAATAAGTTAATACTTGCTAAATTCAAGCGCAGAAAAAGCAAAAATAAACAAAACTTATTACTTACAGTAACAGCAACTCTTTAAAGTGGTTGCTTTGCTGACTGCTTAAGCATTAGTCTCACTTTTACTGCTTTTTGCTTTTACTGCGTTCTTTTCCTTAAGTTAAGTTAAGTAATTATAAAAACATTAAAAAAGGCAAGTATTTTTACACCCTGTTTTGAAATTGTTCGAGGATTCAGTACATTTTTTTAATAGAGCTATTTTATTTCTGATTGTAATTTTAATTTATCATTTTTATATTAAAGCATTCCCTGGCATTCTTAACTGGCAAAAACGTTTGTGGTTAACTGTTAATGAGTTCTGTGAATTGCGATCGTCTTCCGATGATTCCCAAATTGATATCAACTCTAGTGAATTCCAAGCTGAAGATGAAAAATTGTTTGATGCTAAAAATTTCTATGTCAAGGGAGCAACATTTAATTACCGACATTCTTATCAACTTAGTGTAGCCATTTCTAAAATGCAAGGTCTAACAAATTCATTAAGGGTTAGTTGTTATAAAACGTTTGTATCAATAATATATTTCCAAAGTTTTTTTTTTTTAATTTAACACAGAGGTCTCCCAAACATATAATACGTTACGGCAAGCAGTATGAACGTGCTTTAGCCACACAAATCATCATGTTAGCACCTATGGCTCCCCACTTTGCTTCCGAATTATGGTCGAAATTTGCCTCTGCGCCAAATCGTCTTAATACTAGCAGTCCTGAATTACATTGGGATCGAGATGTTATTTCACAAATGTGGCCAGAAATCGATCAACACTATCAATTGGATTTGGCTGTTAAAGTAAATGGTTTTGAAAATTGTTGCATTAAAATACCTCGCAGTCATATTGACAAGGTAACCCATAATGATGCACTAGATCTGGCATTTAATACCGATTCGGTTACATCGTACTTAATTGATAAGAAAATACGTACAACTAACTTTGTATTGTACCCGGGCATTGAAGCGATTTTGAATATTTACGTTGATAAAGTTAAACAGAAAAAACAGGCAATTACTACGAACACAAATAACGAAGAAATTGTGCATTAATTTTTTGTTGTAACTTTATTTTTTATTTAGTACAATGTTTTTGTTCTTAAGCGAATTGAATAATTAGTTAATAAGGTGTTGTAAATTTTAAGAATAAGTTAGATTTCTTCAAGAAAATATTGTGTAAAATAAATAACAATTGTTGCGAATATGAAACTGCTGTGGAAATTTGTTAAATATGTACATATTTTTGTATTGGAAAGTCATGTAAATAAACATAGAAATGTTTTGTTTTATATAAATAACTTCTGTTTTAGGTCGTCTTTTAAGTTTTTTTTATTTTGCTAATATTTCTGCGAAATTAAATGGTTCAATCACAGGTTTTTAACCAATGAAATTCCTTTGTAATTCTTTCTTTTGAAAGTATTGTTGGATATAGTAAATCTAAATGATGATTTTTTTTTTTTTTCATTACCGAAAATCTATAATTTTGCACATAAGTTTGAGAATTAAAACTGAGTTTACTGCAAACATAAACTATGACATACATACTAATCCTTTACACCTTTCTGAATTTTTAAGTCGAACTAATTCTGATGGTGTTAGCGTTCGTGCAAGATTTTATTTTTTCTTTACGTTAGAGAAGGTCATTTTAAGGACAAAGAAACTTTTTCTATTCAGAACCTCAAACACAGTGCTATGGCATGTTGTATGAAAAACAATTTTTACAATAAGATATAACTGCAGACGACCAATTGATCAATTTAAAAAAATATTTCAAAATATTAAGCACTTTGTGATAAAAAAAAAGGCCCTCAAAGTTGTTAGAATGATATGGGCAACACATTCATATCGTCATCTTAAAGACCTAATAACCTATCTGCAAACATTTCAAAATTAAGTTTTTTATGGATTTTTATTCCCTATATCATAACGCATATGTGTGCATAATTTTGAACATGTAATATTACAAATGACAAAGTTGTTGTACCTAGAGGACCGTTACGCACAAAAAAAAGAGAAAAAAATCATCAAAAGTAACGATAAAAGTTTAATTTTGTTGCATAGTGTAATTTAAACAAACATTAAGTACTTTTTTTTTACTTAAACCAGTTAAAGAAACTATAGCAATGCCTTTCTTAAATACCTAGGAATAAATAAATTCAATAAAAAATCTTAAGAACATTCATTCTCGTCTCTTTTTTTATTTATTTTTTCGGGACATAATTTCAAAATTAATCAAATAAGGAATTGATTTAAAATAATACAAAAAGGGCCTTAAAGTGGCAAGGGCGTCAGAAAAGGTCAAATTTGCCACTTTAGGGGCACAACGGCATACTGTGCATATAAAAGTTGATTGCGACATTTCGCTTACAAAAGCTGTTACAGGGTCAAAAAGTGCACGAAATATTTAGTTGGAATTGATTCAAAATGGTTATTTAGAAAAAGGGCCAAATTGCTACTTTAGCATCACAGCGGCAACGCTGGTAGCAAAAACTGTAGGTTAAGTTTTTTTTAATCAAGACAGCGGATATGTACAAATTTGTAAACTTACAAGTGCCTTAAAACAAGTCTATAATGCCTTTCTTAAATATCTTACAATAAATAAATTCATAAATTTGTTTTCTTATAATTTTTTTTTTCATTTTTTCATAAATTTTTTTTCCATTTTTTTTAGTTTGCGTTAATATTCAACTAGCAAATCCCTTAATCTATTACAATTTTCTACATTTTGCCGCTATTTTACTCTATTTTTGACATTTCCTTTTTAGTTTTATTGTAAATCTCGCTGTTAATGTCGGTAATTGGAAGATCGGTTAATATTTTATTAAATTTTCTAAAAAAATAAGTTAATTTATTACGGAAATTGTGCATTAAAGTATTATTTAAATATTTAGTTACAAAACCAAAGTGTTCGTTATAAGAATTGGTGTAAAAAAGAGGTGTTTTTTTTATTAATTATTGTGTTGTGTTGAAAAAAAGAAGCCATTGCCTTACAACTAGGGATGACATTCAGGATTGATTTTTCAAAATCACGGGATTTTCGGGACTTGGAAATATTTTGGCATCCCGGGATTTCGGTAAGAGTGTGTTTTTTAAATACCTGTACAATTTTTTTAAAGTAAAGTTAAGAAGCTGTTTGAGCAATTGGTTTTGACATCTTTATCATGTTAGTCTGTTTTCATACGGCTCATGTCTTATTGACAAGATTGCTACTTTATAGGCAAGAGGGACGAGGGGAAAATAAACGAGTACACAGATGCATGTACTGTTTTTATGTTTTGCTTTCTTATTCGTTGTATAATTTTGTTTTTGTTTTCAATATCAAAAAAGCACATGTCGTCAACATGACATGAATCATTTGAACGCCAATTCATGTTGAAAGAAGAAAAAGGAAGAATCTTGTCAATAAGATACCTATGAGCCGTATGAACTCAGACTTATAAAAAAACAAATTAGGTTTTTTGACATGTTTTAAATACATACTTTTATGTTTTTGCGTGTTGTTTTTTATGCGTGTTGTTTTTTTTATTGTTGCCTTATTGAAGTTCTGCATAGACCTAACATGGGGTCTTTACCTGAAAATCAAAGTCTATATGAAAAACTCTAATATTTTTATCAGCGTTTTTTTTTTATATGAAGTTTGAAGTTTATTTTGACAAAAATTGTCCCATGTAATGATTGGACTATGCCAAAAATGAGTAACAGCGTTGCTACATATATATACATATACATATATTAAAAATAAAATTATTTCGAAAAAAAAACTTTTTCTACAAAAGTGCCAACATTTAAAAAAAAAACACAAAAACGTTTTTGTTTAAATATATAGTTAGGGACAAAATTGTTGAAGAAATTATAAAATTTTTCAAGTTTAAAGTCCAATACCTCAGTCAATCTTTATCCGACCGTCATGGATAAAAAAATATGAGCTAAAAGAGAAAAGACATTTCTATACAAAAGTTCAAATCTTGTACAATTCAGTTTAAAAAAAAAACTGCAGAAAAACACGATTTTCGCGCATATCTCGAAAACACTTCTTAAGAAATATAAATGAATGACATATTCATGTTCAGCAGCCCCAATTTGAAATATCTCATTTTTGAGGTTCATTTTTTTGTGGCATAGTGTTATCGATGGCTTTTGGAATCTACAGATGCTACCATCCGATCTTAAAGAAGAACATTTTTTAAACTTTCCAAAAAAGGAGATCGATCACTCACGCTGTAAGAACTGGAGAGCAATAACACTACATAAGGTGTTCGCAGGCTAGTTTTAGAGCTGCTCGCTCGTGTGTGGGCCAACATAATAGTCTGAGGGTAATCGTAGATTGAAAGACGCTCACCATTATTCTTAATCTCCTCCAAGTAAATGTAAGTGAACTGAAGGAAGTTAATCGTGTCTGCTATTTGGGCAGCATCATTTTATCGTTAAATTTTCTCAAAAAATTGTATAAAAATTTTCAAGCATATTTTTTTATGAATACGGTAGTAAATAATTAAACTAAGTCTTGTAAAAAAAAACAAGTAAGAAAGTATAGTCGGTCAAGTCCGACCATATGATACCCTACACCACAGTATTAAAAACACATCATGCTTATATGTCCATATAAATATGTATTTATCTATGTTTATAAACTTCATTAAAATGGGTTTGAAAGTTTGTGAGAGGCAGAAATTGCCCCCTACCTCCCCTTGTGGTCCTATTTTTGAAAAACTGTATAGCTTACGTGTCCATATAGATATGGATCTATCTAAGTTTTAAATTTCATTAAAATCGGTTTGAGAAGCAAAAATTGCCCCTATCTCCCCTCGTGGTCCTATTTTTTAAAAAAGGCATCCCTTTTGGGTCCATAAAGATATGGTTCTATCTATGTTTTAAATTTCATTAAAATCGGTTTGATAGTTTCTGAGAGGAAGAAATTTCCCCCTATCTTCCCTTGTTGTCCTACGATTTGGCCCATTTTCAATAGGCTTGGTCTTTGTGGCAATAAGAACCTATGTCCCAAATTTGATCAAATTATATCCAACCTGTTATTTGCGCACAAGGTTACATGGACATCCAGCCAGCCAGCCGGACGGACATCGTTAGTACGAATCAGAAAGTGATTCTGAGTCGATCGGAATACTTTAAGGTGGGTCTAGGACCAATATTTTAAGGCGTTACACACATCAGCACAAATGCATAATACCCTCTCCACTATTTTGGTGTGGGTATAAAAAATCAATATGAAGACAAAGAATGAATCGATTGGGAATCGAACCCGGGCAATATATAGAAGGAAAACACTGATTTTATTGTCTAATTAATTCATACCAAGATTTTAAGAAAAATAAAATAAAAAAATTTTATTTAAAAAAATATTTTTTTTAATAAAAAATATCTTTTATATTAATTGTATTTCGATTAATTTTAGCCCGACAACTAACCTCAAAAAAGTATTCAAATTCAGCATAACTATAAAACTACTTTAACGCTCGAGTAAATTTTAATTTTTTAAATTCGTTTTAACAATTTTTGGTAAAATTTTCATATAATTTAAATTTTTAACTAAATCTCATTTTAAAAAAAAAAAATAATATGTATACAAAGTATGGATTGATTGGGAATCGATCCCGGGAAATATGCAGAAAGAAAAACTATTTTATTGTCTAATTAATTCATAAGAAATTTTAAGAAAAATAATTCAAAAATACTTTTTTTTTTGTTAAAAGATTGAGGTCCAATCGTATTGGCTGGGCTGGCGATGGCTCAACACTCCGGTACGCTATCCCACTACTGCTTACCGCGGGGACTCTTGGCTGCTGGTTTTCACCCCTGGCCCGGTACACCCCTCCTTAGCCAACCTGAATACCTCGGACTCCTCCATGGTACCCATATTGACGGCAAGCTTAGTGCGGACGTTCCGTCAACATGAGGAAATCCACCACACAGAACCCCCAGCCTCAGACCATTCCACAATCCGACCTCACAGAAGCGTGATTACAGAAGATGCCAACCTTCCAGTCGATAAACTCAAAACAAAATGTTAATATGAGTTAATAAAAATTTTATTTTCATTTTAGTATTGTTGTATTGTTTGTATATGCTTGTGTATGCTAATGAAATTTTATTATGGTATCAGTGCTACCAGTTTTCCCTTTATTTGCAAGTTGTTTGAGATTTAACAGAGTTTTAAATTTATTGGTTAAAAAGAAGTTCTTTAAATATATAAAGTTTTTCAATTGTTTATAAATACCTAATTTAAAATTAAAAAAATAGTATTTATTGACGTTTTAATGAAATTAAACGATCTTATATGTAGATTTCTATGTTCTTTATTAAGGCAAAGATCTCAAATATATTTATAAGTTGCTAAAGTATATTTAGCACCACTAACTTTATATACAGGGGTGTTCTGGAAATCTAAAACGCAAATTTTAACCTCGTTTTTTAATAAGATGTCTGTAGTAAAAAAATTTCATAACAAATATTTTACAAATATTTCTCCTTTAAACAGAGTTTTATAGCAAAAATTATAAAAATTAGATTTAAAGTTTATTAAAAATAATTTCCAAATTCTAGCGTTTTGCGTTTTCGATTTCCAGAACACCCCTGATAAGTTATCTAAAGATTATGAAATCGACTTTAGAGTTCGTTGTTTGTGAAATTTTATGTTGAACTTTGCAATATTTTATTTACAATTGAAAAAATAACATTTTATTGCACTTTAAAGTGCTAAAACTTTGACGTGCCTATGGACGCCGCTATCAAAATCGAATTTTGTTAACAGACCATTGCAAAGTTCAACATAAAATTTCACAAACAACGAACTCTAAAGTCGATTTCATAATCTTTAGATAACTTATCAGGGGTGTTCTGGAAATCGAAAACGCAAAACGCTAGAATTTGGAAATTATTTTTAATAAACTTTAAATCTAATTTTTATAATTTTTGCTATAAAACTCTGTTTAAAGGAGAAATATTTGTAAAATATTTGTTATGAAATTTTTTTACTACAGACATCTTATTAAAAAACGAGGTTAAAATTTGCGTTTTCGATTTCCAGAACACCCCTGTATATAAAGTTAGTGGTGCTAAATATACTTTAGCAACTTATAAATATATTTGAGATCTTTGCCTTAATAAAGAACATAGAAATCTACATATAAGATCGTTTAATTTCATTAAAACGTCAATAAATACTATTTTTTTAATTTTAAATTAGGTATTTATAAACAATTGAAAAACTTTATATATTTAAAGAACTTCTTTTTAACCAATAAATTTAAAACTCTGTTAAATCTCAAACAACTTGCAAATAAAGGGAAAACTGGTAGCACTGATACCATAATAAAATTTCATTAGCATACACAAGCATATACAAACAATACAACAATACTAAAATGAAAATAAAATTTTTATTAACTCATATTAACATTTTGTTTTGAGTTTATCGACTGGAAGGTTGGCATCTTCTGTAATCACGCTTCTGTGAGGTCGGATTGTGGAATGGTCTGAGGCTGGGGGTTCTGTGTGGTGGATTTCCTCATGTTGACGGAACGTCCGCACTAAGCTTGCCGTCAATATGGGTACCATGGAGGAGTCCGAGGTATTCAGGTTGGCTAAGGAGGGGTGTACCGGGCCAGGGGTGAAAACCAGCAGCCAAGAGTCCCCGCGGTAAGCAGTAGTGGGATAGCGTACCGGAGTGTTGAGCCATCGCCAGCCCAGCCAATACGATTGGACCTCAATCTTTTAACAAAAAAAAAAGTATTTTTGAATTATTTTTCTTAAAATTTCTTATGAATTAATTAGACAATAAAATAGTTTTTCTTTCTGCATATTTCCCGGGATCGATTCCCAATCAATCCATACTTTGTATACATATTATTTTTTTTTTTTAAAATGAGATTTAGTTAAAAATTTAAATTATATGAAAATTTTACCAAAAATTGTTAAAACGAATTTAAAAAATTAAAATTTACTCGAGCGTTAAAGTAGTTTTATAGTTATGCTGAATTTGAATACTTTTTTGAGGTTAGTTGTCGGGCTAAAATTAATCGAAATACAATTAATATAAAAGATATTTTTTATTAAAAAAAATATTTTTTTAAATAAAATTTTTTTATTTTATTTTTCTTAAAATCTTGGTATGAATTAATTAGACAATAAAATCAGTGTTTTCCTTCTATATATTGCCCGGGTTCGATTCCCAATCGATTCATTCTTTGTCTTCATATTGATTTTTTATACCCACACCAAAATAGTGGAGAGGGTATTATGCATTTGTGCTGATGTGTGTAACGCCTTAAAATATTGGTCCTAGACCCACCTTAAAGTATTCCGATCGACTCAGAATCACTTTCTGATTCGTACTAACGATGTCCGTCCGGCTGGCTGGCTGGATGTCCATGTAACCTTGTGCGCAAATAACAGGTTGGATATAATTTGATCAAATTTGGGACATAGGTTCTTATTGCCACAAAGACCAAGCCTATTGAAAATGGGCCAAATCGTAGGACAACAAGGGAAGATAGGGGGAGATTTCTTCCTCTCAGAAACTATCAAACCGATTTTAATGAAATTTAAAACATAGATAGAACCATATCTTTATGGACCCAAAAGGGATGCCTTTTTTAAAAAATAGGACCACGAGGGGAGATAGGGGCAATTTTTGCTTCTCAAACCGATTTTAATGAAATTTAAAACTTAGATAGATCCATATCTATATGGACACGTAAGCTATACAGTTTTTCAAAAATAGGACCACAAGGGGAGGTAGGGGGCAATTTCTGTCTCTCACAAACTTTCAAACCCATTTTAATGAAGTTTATAAACATAGATAAATACATATTTATATGGACATATAAGCATGATGTGTTTTTAATACTGTGGTGTAGGGTATCATATGGTCGGACTTGACCGACTATACTTTCTTACTTGTTTTTTTTTACAAGACTTAGTTTAATTATTTACTACCGTATTCATAAAAAAATATGCTTGAAAATTTTTATACAATTTTTTGAGAAAATTTAACGATAAAATGATGCTGCCCAAATAGCAGACACGATTAACTTCCTTCAGTTCACTTACATTTACTTGGAGGAGATTAAGAATAATGGTGAGCGTCTTTCAATCTACGATTACCCTCAGACTATTATGTTGGCCCACACACGAGCGAGCAGCTCTAAAACTAGCCTGCGAACACCTTATGTAGTGTTATTGCTCTCCAGTTCTTACAGCGTGAGTGATCGATCTCCTTTTTTGGAAAGTTTAAAAAATGTTCTTCTTTAAGGTCGGATGGTAGCATCTGTAGATTCCAAAAGCCATCGATAACACTATGCCACAAAAAAATGAACCTCAAAAATGATATATTTCAAATTGGGGCTGCTGAATATGAATTTGTCATTCATTTATATTTCTTAAGAAGTGTTTTCGAGATATGCGCGAAAATCGTGTTTTTCTGCATTTTTTTTTAAACTGAATTGTACAAGATTTAAACTTTTGTATAGAAATGTCTTTTCTCTTTTAGCTCATATTTATTTATCCGTGACGGTCGGATAAAGATTTACTGAGGTATAGGACTTTAAACTTGAAAAAATGTGATTTTTTATGTTTTTTCAAAATACACCATTTAGGCCCGTTTTCACAACTTATCGATAGCTAAAAGTCGACTTTAACCGGCCTTATAAAAAGTGTTGCATTATTAAAACTTTACTTTTACCTGAAGTGAGACATAAAGCAAATTTAGGATCATCTTACCTGGTAGGTTAAAGTAAAGTTGTTATAATGGAACACTTTTTAAACGTCTGTTAAAATCCTACCTTTAGCTATCGGTAAATTGTGAAAACGGGCCTTAAATTCGTTTCAGTAAGGCAATAAAAAAATTTAAAACATTTTTTTAATACAGTCGTTTTCCGGTTTAACGAACTAGTACTTTGTCAGGCCTGTTCGTTAAACTGAAAAGTTCGTTATGCGCCATACTTATGTCTTGTACCCATGTTTCGAATAAATAAGTAACTAGAACTGTTTTTTTGTTGTTTATTTTGAAATGTGTTTAGATCTGTATAATACATTAAAAAGAATTAAAAAAGGTACAATTTATTACTCTGGTAGCGTTAGACCTAAAATAATTTTAATGAAAAATAAGTTCAAATTCATTTTCAATTTCCTTGAAAATTTTACATAAAAAATTTGTCGAGTAATGTTTGTTTTAACAATGCATGTATGAATGTCGAAAAAAGTTGTTTCTTCATCCAAAGTTTGTACTTCTTGTTACTTTTTGCACAAATCCACAACTCGCAATCCATTTTGGTAATCATCCACAGCTGTTAGTTTTTCTTTTAAAAAAAGTGTCTTTTTTGTACTCATGTACCACGCCTACTTTTACGCCCACTTGACCGATTGGACGAATTTTGCCCCGCCCACTTTAACGCCCACTTGCATTGTTAAAATGCAAACATTTTTCCTAATTTGGACAGGACAACGTCTGTCGTGTCAGTTAGTATATTTATAATTTGAAAAGAAATAAATAACATGCAGTCTACAACTGACATGAAATGCTTTACTTTAACACTAATATGATGTTAGTGTTAAGTATAGACTCATCATGTTAGAAGTTTTCTCATGTTATAACACGGTTGTTAATACAAATGTTTTAACAACACTTTTATAACATCAAGTTATAACAGCAAATCATGTCAGTTGTAGACGGGCAGTAAAGAAATGCATAAGAATAAATATATTTTCATAAAAACAAAAAAAAAAAAAATTTATTTATTTCATTTATCCATATTTACAAAAAGATTTAATAAAAAATAGAATCTCATTTGCTATTAACTCGAGCTATCTTTACATGAATTATTTTAACCGCTATCTCTGTTGCAAATTGTTGCAACTGTTGAAGCCGCTAATCCAAGGGTTCTGTCTTTTCCCCCGACTTTTAACGTCTTATTACGTCCAATTTTAGTTTAAAACGAATGCATTTTCTTTTCTTTGTACTCGTTTTTCCACACAACTTCTTATTAAGAACTAACTTCTTACTTCTTAACACGCAACTATGCTTAAAATAACTTACCTAACAGAATTAAATGGGAGTTCCCTCTCTTTACAAACAAATCGAAAAATCCTTCACATCCCAGCAAAAAAAAAAAAATGGAAGTGATACTTCATAAACGGCATCTTTATTACATCCAAAGTAGCTAATGCTACTTTTCAGCTTTTAAGAAGTAGTTTTGAAGTACAAATATGAAACAAGATTTTGAATAGCACCTTTGTTCTTAAATAATTGTATAGAATGTAGTTGGCCCGGAAATGTTTAAAAAGGATTGAACAAGGTATATTTAATGTACCTTGGGATTGAATTTCTAAAAAATATTTGTTTGTTCAGGAAATTAATTGAATTTTTTATTTGCGTTTCTAGAGCTTGCTTTTATATTTATTAAGGGTATTCATTTCAGTTTTTTATTTGTTGGAAAAATGGAAAAGTGGAAAAATGTAATTTTTGTTACAACAACCACAAGAAAAAAAATTCCACCAAAAGTTACATTTTTATCAGACTATAACCAAATGTAAAAAAGTCAGGATAAAAAGATGTAATTTTCCGCTTTAAACGTCAAACGAAATGATGTTGCCATTCATAAAAAATTGCTCATTTTTAATACAAAGTACGAAAAATTGCATCTCTTTTTATAAACTCTTGAATTGTACAACTCTGATTTTAAAAATTATTTTTTATAAACTGGGAATTATTTCCTTCCGAAGGTTACTTTATATTATATTCAACATTTTTTTTTTATTATTTCGAATTTATTCTATGAGCTAAATTTCAGTTATGTATTTTATAAAGCTTTTTGTAATAGTTATATTTCTTCAATTTTTCAGAAATGACTTTATACACTACCAGACTATTATATTGTATTTTCTTGTTACATTTTACCTTAGCTTTCCTTTGGAAAGCAATGAGGTATATTTTATGTACAGAAAAATTATTAGACACCAGCAGAATGTAATGCATTTTCTGGCCCGCTACGGCCTTCGTCAGCATTCTTTGTGTCTCACTGGATAGTGTTACTTTATAAATTGAATGTATTTAACTCAACTATTTTAACAAATAGAAAATGCATAGCATTGTTAGTTAGGGTTTTAGGCTTACTATACTGTTTTCCGGGAGTAGGGCTTATATGGGGCCTAGGGTAAATCATGGACGGATCTTCAAGATATTTAACAGCGTGATTTCCAGTTAAATAAAACGAACTGTTGCGAAATCTTATATCATTCTGTGCATTTTTCCACCATTTATGTTAGTTTTTGTAACAAAATTATCAATTTTTTTTAGGTGGTTCCACATTTTGATTCATAGCTCAGATCCTATTGAACCGATTTTGCTGGATTTCAATCCCAAACTGCTTAGGATAACTACAAGCAATTTGACACCAAGTTTGTTTATTTCTTTTGAGTTTTTCGAAAGTGAGCGTGTTTTCAACAGACGGACAGACGAACAGACAGACGGACATGGCTAAATCGACTTAAAATTTCTCAAGGACCCAGAATATATATACTTTATAGGGTCTGAGATGAATAATAAAAAAGTTTCACACGGAATGACAAACTTAATATACCCTCTTCACAACTAATTGTGGTGGAGGGTATAAAAATGTTGAATATTATTTTTTATAGTTACAACATTTCAAAGATAACTTTTTTTTCATTTAATCTTTCAAAAAGAAAAATTCATATTAAATATGTGTTCAATGAAAAAAGTTATTAAAAAAGAATTAAAAAAAAGAAATGTGGTCAAGAAAATTGACAAAAGAAGACAATCGCCATTTTGAGTAACTTTTTGTAGTCGAATATTATGATGAAAATAACACCAAGCACTTCGTTTTAAATTTAATAATCAATTAATTCACTTTTAACACTTTTGTTCGGCATCTTGAAAAATATCAATTACCTTCCACGAATTATTTGACAGATTTTAAAAGTTATTTTAGTATACATTTTTTCCTCTACTTATAATTCACATCCAAATATCAGAACTCTAAAAGTACTAGAAACGTGGAATATATGCAGTTAAAAGTAGTAGAAAATGTTCAACATTATTCCAATGACATGCTAATGTTAAATTCATAGCTTCTTCACCCGAATTTGAAGTACTTCGGGTTTGCGAGTTGTGGTGATTTAATAACATCTTTTTCAACGCTTTTTTTGCTGGGATGTGATTACGACTGCAGTGAAAAAATCCAATCGTATGCAGCGACGCATATCGAAATCAATTTTTAAAAAGCGAATACGATGCTAAAGGACCGACGCAAATCGGGGCTCTAGTGTATATGTTTTGCAGTATCGATGTCATTCATACAATTGTAGAATTCATGCTACTAATGGAAGCCACCTGGTTTGTGATGAAGGGAGAATTTTTTTTGTTTAATTTCCAATAATTTTTGCATTTCGACAAATTGATTGTTACGTTTTGGACTGATTGTTCCGTATATAATTGAAGCACAGCCGCGAAAAACGTTGTAAACGCCACATTTTGCAAAAACTGTTTTTTTGCAGATAAACGTTGACTTTACTCTCTTACACAGTTTAAACATCAAATCAACCAAAACTATGCACCTTAACGCCTTCAAAATGGCGTACAAAGTGTCAGCCAGTGGAAGAACATTGCAAGTTACTAACATAATGATGAAACCGAAATGGTTTTGCAGTGCGGAATAATGTTTTAAAAGCCTTTTGCATTAAAGTTTTTATTATCACTATTTTAAATAATAGAAAAAAAAAATTTTTAAAACAAATAATGCTGCTTGTCAAAAAACGTTTTTTTGCTCTCCTGAAAAATTATTATTTTGTAACTTAAAACGTTATTCGCGGCTGTGCTTCAATTGTAAAAATTTCTTGTAAGTGATTTATTGATGCCAGAAAATCGTCATAACACTATTACTTTTAGAAAAAAATCGTCATTTAACTGTATTAACTCAACAAAATCGTCAAATTACGAAAAATCGTCACATCTAACAACCCTGTCTACACCAGGTGAATTGTTGTTCAATCATATAGTCATTAGTTAAATTTACTTTTTGTTTTTGTAACATTACCTGCATTTTTTAATAAAAGAAAATATTATTTTTATTAGTTTTAAAAATCTCTCTAAATTTATTTTATCTACGTATGTATACACATGTATAAGTACTAGTATGAATGTAAATATTTGTTTTATAAATAAATTTTTTATACATACATACATACATATAATTGGTCTATACTCTTTTTTGCTATGAGGCTTTATTTTTTATGTTTTTTTGTCTGCTTTATTTTACTTTAACAAGCAATATGAACACTTTTTTATTATTATGCTGGTTGTAGTAAACAGTAGTAGGATTGTACCAATTAAATATGTATAATATGTAATATTATCTAGAATGCTTACGAGTGGGAAAACCCCATCAACTTTGGTGCTAAACACAAATGCAGAGATTTAAGAGAAAACAATCTTCAATAAATAGGAACAATTAAAGAGTTATGTATTTTAATTGGGTATTGAGGTACTGCAATACCGCTTATAGTCACATCCTTTAGTTGCAACCATAACGTGGACTATATCACTAATGTGACTATACGGCTAATTCACGTATATGGCACTATGACGCATATAACCGAATTCGAATATAATCTAGTTATGTGAATAGAGAAAATAAAAAATTCATATAAATTATACCGACATCAGGCTTATGGCTTTACAACAGAGTTGCATACTGTATAAAAAATAGTCAAAATAATAACAAGATTTTTTATAACTGATACCAACGGTAAAAACTAATTTTTTACGAGTAGAGATTTGATGACAAAAATTAAATGATTTCATTAATTCTTTCTTTGGATAGATTTTTGATTCGAAAACTAAAAAGAACTAAGTAAATTTTGCTAATGTGACTATAACGCCATTAATTTGCTTTACTTTTCCCTTTGACTACTGTTGATAAATGGCATGTATGGCAAATGTGCTTATACAGTAGTTTTGACTTAACTGCCTTTTGTTTACGTGCACTTTTGACTTAACTGCACAAAATTTATAATTTTTGGAATTATTCTTTTTATTCCACACAAATTCCTTTTTTAAGTGCACTTTCTATACCTGCACATTTAAGATAAATGCACAAAATTTTTGGCATTTTAAAATTATTTTCATACAAAAAATCAAAGTTAGCTGCACTTTGACTTAACTGCCCAAAATACATATTTTCTGGAATTATTCTTCAAAATCCTTTTTTAAGTGCATTTTGTATAGCTGCACATTTTTCATATTTTTGGGCAGCTTTAAAATATTTTCATACAAAACATCAAAGTTAGCTGCACAAATAAAAATATTTGGTGGCCACTTTTTCACATAAATATCCAATTTAAGCTGTTTATTAAAATATAAATCGCAATTATTTTGTTTTTTTTCCATACATTTTTATGTTCTTTGTGAATTCTCATTGTTTTTGTTAATGTTTCTTTTATATTAAATAAACCAAATTACATGTATAAAATGTTTGTTAGACGATTATGTTAAATACACAGCTCCTAAAAGAATCTTCTGATGATTATCTGACGACAAACAAAAAAATCTAAATCTGTTTTGAATTTATTTTTTGACACGCTCGTCTCTAAATCTTGGAATGAACCTTTTGGGACTCTCTGTAAGAGTCGTACAACAATTACTGAGCAACCTAAATAAGATTTTAATAAAACAAACCGGCCTAAGGATCTGTAAAAAAGGATTTTTCGACAGGATGGTGTGGATTTCCCGACCCTCAAGTTTGTTTTATAGAAATTGTATGAAAATTATAAGTTTTGGCATGAACAATACACTTGATGCCCTGATTTATGTAGCTCAGTCATACGGCTGAGCATTTCACGAGTTGTAAAATAATACCTACATGAGTCTCATACGACTCTTGGCATGCTTTTTGAAAGACTCGTAAGATAATCTCTACATACATCATAAACGATTCCCTTTACGATTAATATAAGCGTTTTTCGCTGCGTTATGGAAGAATCTCTCATAGGACTCAGCACTTGGTACAGTTTCTCCCGTGCGAGGAATTGTCTTCAATTAAGAAATGAGCTCGTCGACGATCAAAAACACTCTTTGTGAGATTCCCAGTAGACTCCTAGACAATTGAAAATGCTAGCTAGGTTGAAATATAAATTTATATATTTAAAAAATAATTTTTTATTCTACTTTTTAATCCAACTTTTTACTTTAGATGCACATTTGTGCAGGTAACCACAATTGTGTACCTGCACATTAAGGCAGGTAAATGCATTTAAGATAACTGCACTTTTGATTTACCTGCACAAAAAATCGTGCAAAGGAGATTGTGCAGCTAAGTCAAAATTACTGTATCGCTAAATGGCCTATAACGTTAATACTTTATATTAAATTAACTTACAGTGGCAAAATAAACAGATAAAATGGACTATATCGCTAATGTGACTATAAGCGTAGTGACTATAAACGAAAAGTACTGTAACAGTTTACATTTGTACAGACACTTAATAATATCCTGTCTTTTACTTCTTTTTTGCCTGAAGAATTTTTTTGCTACAAAAGTTTAAAAAAGTCTTGTCAATGATATCATCAAAGAAGTATAATGCAAGCACCGACACATTTTTTTTTAATATTAAATGCTTAAATTCAAATTTAAATTTTGAAATTACCTTTTTTCTCAATTTAGCGGTAAAAAAGATTAAATTCCTTTGGAACTCTACACATATGCGAAACGTATTTAATATTACTTCATTATTTCCGCCATTAAATTACGTATGTAGACATCCAATTGCGAATAGTCTAATAAGGTGTTGCGTACAATGCCTTGCAGCAAGGTAGGCCATATTTGTTCCAATTTATGTAGCTTCTCAACCGCATTACAAGTATTTTCCATCATTAAAGTAAAATGTACTTTGCCACGTTCACGTGTCGTTAAAGCACCATTTGGAAATGTCATCGCCGCCGTTGGGGAAGAACACATGGCTGATGAGGATGTTAAAGTTTGGTTAAAGTTTGTGTTTAAGGTGTCACCATAATAGTATTGATTTTGTAAATGTCGAACTTGCTGGGGTGTAGGCAGATGGTGGCACTCAGGATTAGTTGATTTTTTCCACTGCAAAGCTTCTTTGCCGACAACTAAACGTAAGGATTTATTATCTGGTTTTCGCAGCCATTGTTTGGGTAACAATTTGCTGGCAGTGCATGATTCGTCTAGACGTAGGCGAGTTAGTAAGGGTTGTAACATGGCATCTGGCATGGACCAGAAGATCAGATCCGAGAGACCTGCATAGATGGCATTGGCTTTTTCAATTTCCTGTGCGGTAACGTCAATATTATTGAGTACTTTAAGACCCCAGTGCGAAAGACGATATATGGCGTATTGACGCCACAAGTCTTTGTTGGTTATTGGGTTTCCCTCCTCATTGATGTTAAGTGAGCTGATGCCTTGCAGTTCAGCCAGTGCATTCAATTGGCCCAAAGAATTGATATTCGTTTCACGAAACACAAAATGCTCAGCATGAACAAATCTAACCTTAATGCGTCCCAGTATAGCGGCAATATTATTGAAATTTATGTAGCTGAAATTTAAGGTATGAACATCATTAGCTTTTGTGGGATTCCATTGTTTGTCAATGAAACGTAAAGCACCCTGACCATAAATGTTTAAATAACGACCACAAATTTCGATCAAATAGTCGCCACCCTGCTCGCGTTCCCTTTCAATAGCTGTTAATTTAGTTGAAGTGGCACCACAGGGACCAGTTGCTGCTGCTGTGTGTACTGCAATACCTGTAATACTATTAGAGGCTCCTGTAACCGAAGTCTTATTGGTATTCGATGTTAAGCTTGTATTGTTGCTATTCATAGATGATGCCATTAAGCTATTGTTAGTGTTGTTGTTGTTAGCTATTGCCGTTGCAATAGAAAAACCTGTTGTTGTCGTAGTCGTCGTTGTTATCATTGTCACTGGCGTTATTGTTGTTGCTGCTGTTGTTATTGTTTGCTGGAGTGTGGTTATTGCAGCTGTTTGAGTGGTCGCATTAGGGTTCAGTTTACTTTGGTAACGTATGTTATTCGCTGTGGCAACGGTATTTGTTTTAACCGTATATCCGTTTGTATAACCTCCACCATTGCCACCAAAACCAAGAGCAGCACAACCTGCACCTGTTACTGTACCCACAATTGTTTGAGATCTCATTAAACTACCCGTCATATAGCGTTTAGTAAATGTTACTGATGCTGGAGAAACAACTGCCATCGATGAAGATGATACCGTTGCAGTTGTAGCTGTTTGTGTTGAGGATATTGAAGATGATACGGATGTTGTCGTTGATGTGACTGCTTGATTTTGTTGGTTAGCTGACACTTTGTTAGTTTCCATAGGAAATTGTAAATTTAATGTGGGTGCACAGTTGCTAGCTGTTGCTATTGTTGGGGTGAATGTTTCTATCGTGCTTGCATTATAACACTGAAAGAAAAAAGGTTGGTAATACATATTTAAAATGTTGACTTAAATAATGCTAAACATAAGAAAGCTTAAACTTAAACTGCTGAATAAAAAACGTTTGATTTTCTTCTAATATTCGAGAATTATTTTGTATCTACTTTTTGGGTTCATATGAGATTTGATTTATTAATTAAAGAGAAGAAGAACCAACCAATAAAAAATATTTCTAATTACTGTGTACAATTAGATAAAGGAGAATTTTTGACCAACTGAGATTGTTGTTTTCCTCTATTGTAGGGTCCATTTTTAATATAAATGATATTAAAATAACCCAGATTCGACTAATAAAAGCTAAGAGACACGTTTTGTGTCACCCTGTGTTGTAAATGAATTTGCAATAAATGAAGGATTTGTTTTGTAAAAAGTAATCAAAAGTTTTCAATTTCGTATTTTTTTAACAGTGTACCTTAACGCTACTAACATGACTGTAACTCACCTTAGACAATGAATGAGAAGACTGATGTGGATGCTGATGATTATTGTCAGATGATGATGTATGATTTACAATATTTTCCATTTGTTGTTTTGATTTTATCGACGATGATGATGGCTTATCAATGTTATTTGGTGGTTTCTCCACTTTACTCTTAATCCCAGTTTCATCTTCGTCTTGTGAACTATAACAGCTGGATAATGAATTTACATTTGGTCCCAAACTGGAAGCGGAAGAGGAACGTTCTTCAGACTCTTTATTATTCATTTCTATGGCTTGTTGTTGATGACTTTCAATGGGTGGCAGCTTAATGAATTCCTCATAATTGTTTTCATTGGTTTCTGTTATTTTTTCCAATTCGCCATTTGTTTTATTTGCTGTCTTCTGTTGTTTTAAAGAGCTCTGCACCATTTGTTGTGACCTTAAAAGTTCCCAATTGGTTCGAGCATTTGATATGATTTCTTCCCTTCGTATAATATTGAAAACTTCCCTGTTGCTAAGGTTGCTATTAGCCTCTGATAATTCCTTATTTGAACGCCAAGTCATAGCCGCTTTTCTCACCTGCTCGGTGATGGGCATTTGACTAAGTGTTTGTAATTTGGGCAAGTAACTTACCAAAAATGACACACAATCTCCCGCCAGAGTTAAAGGATTATTTTCTATGGTTATTTCAATTAAATTTTGTGCTTTTGCTATTGTTGACATATCATCCACCTTGTGCAAGTCGTTGTGGCACAACCATAAGCGCTCCAGTGCAAGTAGATGTTGAAAACCATTGATACGTTTGAGTTTATTGCGTTTTAAATTCAATTCCTTGAGACTGTGCAGACTCATAAAGTCATTGTGATTTATTTGTCGTATTTGATTGCCAGCTAAATTGAGTGAATTTAATTCCTTAAGACAATTGATTTTATTGGAAATTGAACACAATTTATTGCCATGCAAATCTAAAACACGCAAAGTGTCTTTTAAAGAACAAAGGCCAGTAATGTCGGATATGCGGTTTTTGCCTAGTAGAAGCACGGTTAAGGCTGGTAAGCCATCTAGGTTTGAGATGCGTTCAATTTGGTTATCATACAAGTCCAAAAATACCAAATTTTGAAAAATATTTCCGTAACTTATAATTAACTGCTTATTTTTTATAGCCAAAGCTGAGTATGGCGTAGAACGTTTTTCTTCTTGTTCCTCATCTTCCACAACAGACTCATCTACTTCAGTTGTTAATAAAGTAGATTGTGTTGAATCTGTTGTTATGTTGCTGGTGGAAGAATCAAAACTTTTTAAGTTTCCCATTGTATCAGTTCTTTTCAATAAAGCCGTTTTTTGATTTTGCATAGAACGTTTTGTTAAATTAAATTGCAAATTTAAGTTGCTAACAAAACTTTTAGACTTACGCATGCTAAAACGTAATTGAGCCGGATGTTGCAGGTTGCCTTTGTGGTTATTCATTTGACAATTGTTCGTATTAATAGATCTGTTCAGCAGTTTGTTACGTTGCAATATGTAACTATCGAAAGTCATGGGATTTTTTAGGGGTAGTGAATTCAAAGGCAACATCAACTGGCCAGGTATTTGTGGTTGCAGTTGTTCTACATTTGGTTTGGCCACAGGCAAAGGTAATCTTTGTTTGTTATTGTAAAAATGTTGATGAGTTTGGTTGACTAAAATATTTAGCTCTGCACTTCTACAAGGAATACCATTAATTTCTTGTTCTCTGGTGGCTGTTTCTGATTCAGCTGCTACTTGTTGTTCCTCCTCTTGCACATCTTCTTCGTGTTCTTTGGGTATGTGAAATGTATTTATTAGATTATGTTGCAGGGATAACAATCTAAGATTTGTTTCATTTTCAAATATCGGTATCGCGGTTAGACCACGTTTATCGTAATTTATGCGATCTGGTAATTTTTCTTGTTCCTTGGCATTGCGATGTATGCGACAGATACCATTGGGTTGTTGTACTACTAAGGCGGAGTATGGAGAGGCACAAGGTGTTCCGGCTGTAGAAGTTGCACTTACAGTTACACCTGCTGTTAAAGGACGATTTGAGTTAGAGTTTGAGGATGATGTGGATTTGGAACGTTGTCTATTTATTGGTCCCCTTAATGCAGGTCTCCTACGCAATGTTGTCGTCGTTGGTTGTCTTAAGACTTTAGGTAATCCATTTATTACACTATTTATACTTTTAATATTGCCCACTACTCTTCCGCTAGCTAGGGCTTTTGCATTATTATTTTGAATTTCTAGTTGATTAACTAAGTTTTTATTTGCATGTT
Source organism: Pollenia angustigena (assembly GCA_930367215.1). NCBI lineage: Eukaryota > Metazoa > Arthropoda > Insecta > Diptera > Polleniidae > Pollenia > Pollenia angustigena. The sequence continues at coordinate 177,728,114 of OV884058.1, read as the reverse complement.
GGGTGTTGAGTTTTTTTAATGTTGTATTCGATAAAGTACTATAAGAACGTCGTAGAGTTTTTTGTGGTCGATTTGTAAGACTAGGAACAAATGGTTCTATTTTCAGCAAATTAGTTTGAGGTAATAAAGTTGTTGTTATTGCTGTGGATGAAGATGATGCAACTGTTGAATGGGCGGCTGTTGTAAAAAAATATTTATTTTAATATTACACCATTTCTATTTGAAATTTTATTTTTCTTGTTTTCATTCAAACTGTTAAACAAAATTTATAAGACAGTCTAAATTCATTTGTGCATTTGAGTGCATTGCAAATGAGCTTGTGCTGTGTGTAATTCCAAGAAAAATCACAAGTTTTAACAAAATAAGCGTAATTTTGAATAAATATACAAGTTAAACTCATGGATTTCGTGTAAAAGAAGATCAAGGCTTTTTAGTATTAACATGCTTTTATTTATTTCTTGGGAAACGAGATGTTATAGCTCTTAGGTTGAATCCACACCAACCAAAGACGAAATATTTTTTTTTTTTTGACTTATACGACCACAGAACAACCCACACCAAACAAAACAAACGCAAGGAGTACCATCAAACAAGTTTCTTTAAATTAAAAGACAAAAACGGTTGGTCTTTTGTTGGTGTGAGTTAAGTTGTTAGTTAAGTTTAATAGACCCATATACCTTTGGAATAGTTGTTAAACATATTTGAACAATTTAAGATGAGGTAACGACCTACCTCTTAGTAAAAATTTTTATATTTGATTTATTTCTTGTGCGCATAGATTTGGAACAAAAATACAACAAGAATCTGTTGTAATAATTTTGCCCTTCTCTAAGTAATCTCAATGTTCAATATTCCTCATCTTATTCCAAAAAATATATGCTCGGTATTCCTTATTAAACTTAACTATTTTACTTGGGAAAATTGGGAGAGGTGCAGAGAATGACTATAATGTGTGTCACGGGGCCGTTCGTGGTACACCACTAAATGCTCTGGATATAATCAATAACGCTCACTCACTCATTTGTTTCGAACAACTTTTTTCGACGGATGAAAAGTTTGTTTGGATTTCGTATCCAAAGAGATGCCGACGAACTTGATAATTCGCCTAAAATGTACCCTCCAGCGAAGTGGTAGCATATGACAAACACTGTAAGGCTATAGATAAGATAATCTAAACGCTGGTATCACGTCGGAATAAGGGATCTCTAAAGAGCTTACCCTCCATATATCGCAGAGACTTCGCATAAGTGCAGCGTTTTCACGGCAGATATACTAGCGTCAACGAGGTGGCTGACTGGTTCAGGACAGGTGCTGTTATGACCTTAATTTCTTTGTTTTTAAGAACAAAAACAAACCTCGACTGTCGCTCACCTTTAACCGAGAAGCTTAACATTTAGATTATTTTGATCCCAGGGTAAATGAACTCCTCAAGGATTCCACTAAATTTGGAAGGCGTGGGAGTTAATACCACAAATAGCAGGTTGTAAGATTAGCATACAATTGTGGCCTCATGTAGATGACAAGCGTACCATGTATATATCTTCAATGACTAGGAAGGATGCAGCTCTACGGGTATCTATGATTATTGGACACTGTCTAATATAAAGACATGCACAGTTGTGATGATCAAATCAGTAAAAGAACGTGTAACACTTAATTTTAGTTAATGTCATGTACGGAGCAGAGAGCGACTTGCTTAAATGTGGAGAAGAACTCAAAAGTGCACCTAAAGTTTTTACAAATCTAAGTGTTGTGGGCTTTCCTACATACATTGAATAGGAACATTAGAAAAATGTTTGACTAAGAGTCTAAAAAGTACTAAAAATAGAGTCCAAGTCTGTTTACATCGAAAAGATTTGTAAAAAAAACAAAAGCGTGCGGTCATTAAATTTATACTCTTTTTTTTGTCTTGTCTTTCCTTAAGTTAAAAATTTTGAAAACAAATTCTAGATCTAATGAATACCACTCCTAATAATTTTTAAACAATTTCTAATAGAAATGGTGTAGTACTTGAGGATGTTGTCGCTACTGACGATGCTGTATTTAAAGCTTTTCCTTGTTTATTCGTTGTTGTAATTACTGATGATGACCAGGGTAATATTTTGGCTTTGTTTTGGTCATTAGTTTTGGGTGATCCTTTATTAAATGGTGATGATAATGATGTTTCAAATGCTGTTGTTGTTGATGTTTTGGTCGTTGTAGTAGAAATAATTGTTCCCTTAAGTGGTAGTGTTGTGGTTTTTGTTGCGGTTGTTTCTTTTGTAGTCTTGTCATTATGTTTAATAATGGCTGATTTTACTTTTATTTTCGAAATAGACATTTCCTTTAAAACATTCTTTTTTTTTAATTTCTTCTTGTCTGATCCATAAATATTTGTATTGTTTTATTTTTTTGCTTGTTTCATAATCCTTTTTATTTTTTATTTTAATAAATTTGTATTTAATTTAATATTTATATACTGCAAATATTATATTTTCATTTATTAGTGCTTTTCTCAAAAATATAATTTTATTTTCTTAGTTCTTACGTTTGGTTTTGCCTTCCTTGATATCCTTGGTCAAACTTTGTAAATAAAAGTTATTAAACAAAACAATTGATGTTGTAATTTTCTTTAGTTATTTGAGTTTTGCTTAAATTTATATTCCTTCATTCTGGTTGCTGTTATCTAAAGTTTATATAAAAAAATGTTTTATTTGAAAACAACATTTCTTTTAACAATATTTATTTTCTATTTTCTTGAAAAACCATTTCTGTTGAATATTCTATCGTTGAAATACTATTTGCAGTATCTAGTATTTTTATTAGTTTGTTTATTCGGGTTATACAGTCGTATTCGGTTGCTATAGTTCAGTATAGAATTTATTTCATATTTTTTTTTTATTTGTGTTTTTGTTGTTGTTTTTCAGCCAATTCAAAAGAATTTATTTGTTTGTATTTTGTCTTCATGTGAACAGTGCTGCAAAAAATTGTTTAAAGATATTTTGTTACAAATTTTGTTTCAAATTCAGGAACTGGTTCATAGTGTACGATATGTCAGTAGAATAGACTCCTGCATAATACTTTATACAGTTGATACATATCTACTTCTCTATTTTAATCTCTACACGAATTCTACATTCTTCTCACTTTATTAATTTCTTACTCTACTCTATTCTTAGTATATTATAGCTAGAGCATTACTCTACTTTAAATCTAATCTAACTTAACACTAACTTTACTGTAGAACTACTATTACTCTATTCTAGCTCTAATTTATCTTCTATTTAACAGTACTCTAACTCTACTCTAACTTTGCGCTATTCAAGCTCTACTTTAACTCTACTTTAACTCTACTCTAACTCTTCTCTTACTCTACTCTAACTCTACTCTTACTCTTCTCTAACTCTACTCTAACTCTACTCTAACTCTACTCTAACTCTTCTCTAACTCTACTCTAACGCTACTCTAACTCTACTCTAACTCTACTCTATCTCTACTCTAACTCTACTCTAACTCTACTCTAACTCTACTCACACTCTACTCTAACTCTACTCTAACTCTACTCACACTCTACTCTAACTCTATTCTAACTCTACTCTAACTCTGCTCTAACTCTACTCTAACTCTACTCTAACTCAACTCTAACTCTACTCTAACTCTTCTCTAACTCTAAGTTTACTCTAACTTTACTCTAACTCTACTCTAACTCTACTCTAGCTTTACTCTTACTCTGCTCTAACTCTTACTCTACTCTAACTCTACTCTAACGCTACTCTAACTCTACTCTAACTCTTCTCTTACTCTACTCTAACTCTACTCTTACTCTTCTCTAACTCTACTCTAACTCTTCTCTTACTCTACTCTAACCCTACTCTTACTCTTCTCTAACTCTACTCTAACTCTACTCTAACTCTACTCTAGCTCTACTCTTACTCTGCTCTAACTCTAACTCTACTCTAACGCTACTCTAACTATACTCTAACTCGTCTCTTACTCTACTCTAACTCTACTCTTACTCTTCTCTAACTCTACTCTAACTCTACTCTAGCTCTACTCTAACTCTACTCTCACTCTACTATAACTCTACTCTAACTATACTATAACTCTACTCTAACTCTACTCTAACTCTACTCTGCTCTAACTCTACTCTTACTCTACTCTAACTCTACTCTAACTCTTCTCTACTCTAACTCTAACTCTACTCTAACTCTACTATAACGCTACTCTAACTCTAGTTTACTCTACTCTAACTCTACTATAACTCTACTCTAACTCTACTCTGCTCTAACTCTACTTTAACTCTACTCTAACTCTTCTCTTACTCTACTCTAACTGTACTCTAACTCTACTCTAACTCTTCTCTACTCTAACTCTAACTCTACTCTAACTCTACTATAACGCTACTCTAACTCTAGTTTACTCTACTCTTACTCTACTCTAACTCTACTCTAACTCTTCTCTACTCTAACTCTAACTCTACTCTAACTCTACTATAACGCTACTCTAACTCTAGTTTACTCTACTCTAACTCTACTCTAACTCTTCTCTAACTCTACTCTAACGCTACTCTAACTCTACTCTAACTCTACTCTATCTCTACTCTAACTCTACTCTAACTCTACTCACACTCTAACTCTACTCTAACTCTACTCTAACTCTACTCTAACTCTACTCTAACTCTACTCTAACTCTACTCTAACTCTACTCTAACTCTACTCTAACTCTACTCTGCTCTAACTCTACTCTTACTCTACTCTAACTCTACTCTAACTCTTCTCTACTCTAACTCTAACTCTAACTCTACTCTAACTCTACTATAACGCTACTCTAACTCTACTCTAACTATACTATAACTCTACTCTAACTCTACTCTAACTATACTATAACTCTACTCTAACTCTACTCTAACTCTACTCTGCTCTAACTCTACTCTTACTCTACTCTAACTCTACTCTAACTCTTCTCTACTCTAACTCTAACTCTACTCTAACTCTACTATAACGCTACTCTAACTCTAGTTTACTCTACTCTTACTCTACTCTAACTCTACTCTAACTCTTCTCTACTCTAACTCTAACTCTACTCTAACTCTACTATAACGCTACTCTAACTCTAGTTTACTCTACTCTAACTCTACTCTAACTCTTCTCTAACTCTACTCTAACGCTACTCTAACTCTACTCTAACTCTACTCTATCTCTACTCTAACTCTACTCTAACTCTACTCACACTCTAACTCTACTCTAACTCTACTCTAACTCTACTCTAACTCTACTCTAACTCTACTCTAACTCTACTCTAACTCTACTCTAACTCTACTCTAACTCTACTCTAACTCTACTCTAACTCTACTCTACTCTAACTCTACTCTAACTCTACTCTAACTCTACTCTAACTCTACTCTAACTCTACTCTAACTCTACTCTAACTCTACTCTAACTCTACTCTAACTCTACTCTAACTCTACTCTAACTCTACTCTAACTCTACTCTAACTCTACTCTAACTCTACTCTAACTCTACTCTAACTCTACTCTAACTCTACTCTAACTCTACTCTAACTCTACTCTAACTCTACTCTAACTCTACTCTAACTCTACTCTAACTCTACTCTAACTCTACTCTAACTCTACTCTAACTCTACTCTAACTCTACTCTAACTCTACTCTAACTCTACTCTAACTCTACTCTAACTCTACTCTAACTCTACTCTAACTCTACTCTAACTCTACTCTAAATCTACTCTAACTCTACTCTAACTCTACTCTAACTCTACTCTAACTCTACTCTAACTCTACTCTAACTCTACTCTAACTCTACTCTAACTCTACTCTAACTCTACTCTAACTCTACTCTACTCTAACTCTACTCTAACTCTACTCTAACTCTACTCTAACTCTACGCACACTCTACTCTAACTCTACTCTAACTCTACTCTAACTCTACTCTAACTCTACTCTAACTCTACTTCAACTCTACTCTAACTCTACTCTAACTCTACTCTAACTCTACTCTAACTCTACTCTAACTCAACTCTAACAGTACTGTAACTCTACTCTTCCTCTACTCTACTCTAACTCTAACTCTACTCTACTCTAACTCTAACTCTAACTCTAACTCTACTCTAACTCTAACTCTAACTCTATTCTATTCTGGCTTTACTTTAACTCTACTCTAACTCTACACTTACTATACTCTAACCCTGCTCTACTCATACGACCTATGCTTTTTCCGAGGGTAGGCTTTATAGATGGTCTATAGTAAAGTTGACAGTGTGATTTCTAGTCATATAAAACTGCATACACCACAATTTATTTATATAGCGTTTTCTGTTACGGTTCTAAGGCCCAGTTAGACGAACGTTGCTGTACCCGTAATGTACTGCACCGTACTGTAGGCACGTTGATGCACTTATAGAACATTGAAAAACGCGTCACATGTTTTCCCATACATAAACAAAAATCAATAGTCCCTGTAGTTTTTTCGGGACAATTTACCCCAAAAGTGGCAGTACACTGGAGACTGGTTATACAGTAGTTTTGACTTAGCTGCACAATCTCCTTTGCACGATTTTTTGTGCAGGTAAATCAAAAATGCAGTTATCTTAAATGCATTTACCTGCCTTAATTTGTGCAGCTAAAGTAAAGCCATAAAAACGATTATATTAATCGTGAAGGGAATCGTTTATGATGTATGTAAAGATTATCTAACGAGCCTTTCAAAAGAATGCCAAGAGTCGTATGAGACTCATGTAGGTATTATTTTACAACTCGTGAAATACTCAGCCGTAAAATAAGGGCATCAACCGTATTTTTCATGCCAAAACTTCTAATTTTCATCCAATTTTTATAAAACAAACCTTAAGGTCGCGAAATCAACACCATCCTGTCGGAAAATCCTTTTTTTCAGATTTTTAGGCCGGTTTGTTTTATTAAAATTGTATTGGCAATAGCATTTTCATACTTGTCAAAAAATAAATGAAAAAAAAATAAATTAAAAAAAAATTTAGTTGTTTTTGTTACTCGTTAGATAATATTTTAAAGCTGCCAAAAAATATGAAAAATGTGCAGGTATACAAAATGCACGTAAACAAAGATTTTGAAGAATAATTCTAGAAAATATGTATTTTGGGCAGTCAAAGTGCAGCTATCTTTGATTTTTTGTATGAAAATAATTTTAAAATGCCAAAAATTTTGCGCATTTATCTTAAATGTGCAGGTATAGAAAAAGCACTTAAAAAAGGAATTTGTATGGAATTATAAATAATAATTCCAAAAATTATCAATTTTGTGCAGTTAAGTCAAAAGTGCACGCCAACAAAAGGCAGTTAAGTCAAAACTACTATAAAACTGTCAATATTGATCCTATACTCTGAAGACTGGTTAAAAAACTATCCACATTGATCCTATACTCGGAAGACTGGTTCTAAAAATGTGGAAAATTTTACTGTCACTTTGCGCTGGCACTTAGCTGTCTTTTTGTGTCGCAAATGGTGGATAGTAAAAAATCTATGTCATTGAGCATTTTTTTGTCATTTTATGAGAGAGAGAGGAGAGAGAAACAGAACGTATGACAACAGAATAAGGAGACAGTTAAGGGTAAGCCAAGAAGAACCAGCTTATGAACTGTCTTTTTGTGGCCTCTTAGTGACAATTTACCCCCTCGTTGTACATCCACTTGTTAAAGTGGCCAGTCATATAGCTAGCATTCGGACTGGTTGTGTCATAAAGGAGCTAGTATTATAACCAGCTCGGAGACAGCCACATGAACTACAGGGGTATACATAAGACAATACACACAGTGATTGGAAACAAAAATGTTAAAATGGTGACCGCTGTGCAGAAAAAGTACCAAGTCATTGTATATGGTATTAAAACAGTATTTTGCGTATGTAAAAAACTTTAAAAATTTAATATTTATATTATAGATTTACAATAAACATTTAAGCGCTTATATTTTTAGCATTCATATAGTATTGGAAATGTGCACACACCAAACAAAGTTTTGATACCGGTTTAAGCCTTTTATATGTTTCACATTTCCATTGTATATGTACATATATGCATTTGTTTATTTTATACATCTAAACATATGCATATTTGTTTATATGGAAATATGTTGTATTGCAAGTTGATTTGTCGCAAATACATAGCTTTACTGAAAAAAGTACCAAAAAAATGAGCAAAAATACCCGCATTCAATGTAACACACAAGCCGCTTTTTTCTGTTTTACAAATGTCACGTAACAACGGTATGAAATTCTATTTTATACAGAATGACACGTTGCAACTACGGTACATTACATTTCGGTAAGCTTTTGCATTGGTTTTCGTTAGGGTTTTACGCGTACTTAAGTGTATTTCGACAGTGGACTATATATGGAGCCTAAAGTAAGCTATGGACCGATCTTCACGAAATTTTGTTGTATGATTTCTAGGTATATAGAAAGATTTTTTGGCAATTCTTTAATCAATATGTGCATTTCGCTACTATAAATGCTAGTTTTTGTAACAAAATTATTAAGTTTTTTGGGTCGTTGTACTACGTCTTAGGAGAACTAAAAACAATTTGACATCAACATCGATATTTGTTTTTGAGTCTTACATATTTTTATACCCTTGCTCCTTGAGTAATTCTTAGTCGATTAAGCCATGCCCGTCTGTTTGAACACGCTCACTTTCGAAAACCTTAACAGAAAAGAACAAACTTGGTGTAAAATTGCTTGTTGTTATCCTAAGGATTGAAGTGCAGCAAAATCATTTCAGCAGGACCTGAGCTATAAATTAAAATGTGGAACTACTACCCTAAAAAAATGGATAATTTTTTTACAAAAACTTACATAAATGGCGAAACAATGAACGAAATAATACACGATTTTGCACAAATTCGTTTTTTATGATCGGTCCATAATTTACCCTAGGTCCCATATAAACCAGTGTTACCACCAGCAAAATTCAAAATTACACTTGAGATGAAGCAAAATTACCCGTTTTAAATGAAATTACACCTGATATAAAATTTAAGTTTTATTAAATAAAAAGACATTTACAAAGAAGCAAAAACACAACAAACTCATTAAAACAAGATCGATATTAGTCAAGCTGTTAATTTTATTTAAATTAACAAAAATAACATTACAGACTTAAAAAAAATTAATCAAACATAAAATAAAACTGCTAAAATAATGAGTTTAACTTCCACATTTGGTTGATGGGAAGGTTTAAAATCTTCCTTGTCATTGCTTTATAATGGATGCTTTTAGCCCCATAGAGCTTACATACTGTCATACTATTTTCACTTTTTGATCAGGCACATCATCATGAATAGATTCATGCTTGAAAAACGCCACCAAATTATCCAAATATACTTTGAAAATCAGCCATCGATTTTCGCAACTTAAAGGTGACTTCATGATTTAAATAACGCAACTTTTTTCACAAATGAAGGCGATGTGTTGATTTAGAGAAAATAAACTGTCAATTAGACTTCAAGGACGTGCGATGTGACAGTTATTGATTGTTTTCCGTAGGGCTGTGAAGTCAGTGGTTAATGCTGTTAAACCAGCAACTATCGGTGTCTTGGAGGTCAACATTGTTCATTTTATTCGAAAAAGAGAAACAAAATTGGACGTATGCAATGCGTTTCGTCAAGGACAGGCGCGGTGTCTATTTGTTTTAAATCAGTTTCAAATGGTAATGCCGTGTATCAATCTGCGATTAAAATTAATTTTTTTTGTGTTGCCTACAATTTTAAGTTTCATGGTGTTAAAAAATACCCTTTATACCTTATTTAGTAAACAAAATGCATGCAGAGTTTTATACAACTGTCCCTGTCGTAATTCAGTTTTACAACTGTAAAAGGCGTTAAATATTTTTTAAACTAAAACATTAAAAAGTAGCAAGATAGAAAAAAAATTAATTATATGTTGAAATATTGGAAACATATCTTCCCCCAGGCAAGTTTTTAGTTTGAATAACTTTTTTCAATAAACTTCAGGTTCTAAATCACTATCCAAATCTTAGAGTCCATCTTGCGACATTCATTACCAAACATTTGAAAATATACGTATGTTTAATGATTGAAGTCGTTTCTTAAAAAGAAACCGAGACCGTGGTTCAAAAGGCTGTGCATTTCCTAGCAACAATATTTAAAAAGAAATAAATGTCAATGCTGAAATCGAATCTTGATTTTATTAGGGCAACTGAAGTAAAAATTTCAAATTACACCTGAATAACACCTAAGAGAAATTACCCACGCTCTACCCACGACCGAAAAAATTATACCAAATTCGGGTAATTACATACAAAGTGGCAACACTGATATAAACACTACTCTCTGAAAACAATTTAGTACGTCTTTAACCGTAATAAATAACACTATTATAACGAAATTTGATACATCATAGTTTAATTGGACTAGACGTCACACTGTCAAATTTCGTGAATATCGGTCCATAATTTACTGTAGGCCCCATATAAACCCTTCTCCTGGAAAACAGTTTAGTACGCCTAAAACCGTAATAAATAATGCTCTTATAATAAAAATGAATACTTCACCGTGATGGCCGGTCCCTAATTACCCATAGGCCCCATATAAAGCCGACTTTGTGAAATTAATTAAATTTGCCTAAAATCGTACAGATGAATTTTACTTTACTTAATCATTATAAAAGTTTGAACTACATTTTTTGATCCAAAAAGTTTCTAAATATTATGGGAAATTTAAAAGCTTTTATTAATGAATTTCAATAATAAATCAAATGATTGTTTATTGTCCTGGTTTTGCCCACTATTGTTTAAGAAGTATGCAGGAGCGTGTATGTATGTTGACAGTTCGTTGATGGAATTAAGTTTACTTAACAAATGTAATCACTTCAAGTATATATAATTTTTTATATAATTTTTTTTTGTTCAAAATGTTTACAAGCGGCTGAATTTAATTTTGTGGAAAATTTTTGTAGAATAATTACTTTTTTATTTAAAGTATTCCAATTACAGCCAATTTTATTGCTAAACTTATATCTACTGCTTCCAGAAATAGCATTACAATTATTTGGAGCTATTTAAATATTACATAAGTATTCCTATTGCTGAATATTGAAAAATAAAATTCAAAATGGAGCAATAATAATGAAATATTAACTACTAATAAAGCAGTAGGTGAAGAAACAATTCAATTGCTACTTCTTCGTTTGTAGGTAATTTTTTTATTTTTAATTAAACGTTTAAAGTTTTGAGTAGTGAAAAATAGTAGTACAAGTAACAATAAAAAAAGAAGTAATGCAGCAATGAAGTAGTCTAAAAATGAAATATAATTCAGTGCAGATTCAATTTAAAAAATTGTTTCAAAGCCGAATTCAACAAGGCTTGATACTTGATACATGATACTTTTGTTACTTTTGCTGCTACATCTGTGTGCTATCCCTACTGTTGTTTCCGTTAGCTCTTTGCTTTAACAACTGCTTGTTAATTGTACAAATAAAAGTAGCAATTGATATTTGAAAGCTACTTTTAAAATAAAATTTTTCTACTACGATTACAACTATTGCTACGAAACTGTGAAGGTAGCAGTAGCGGAAGTAAAAATATGGCTTTATAATTTATACCTAAACTATTGTGTAAATTTTCGTTGCTGCTGCTAGTTTTATTCTAGTTTTTTTAACACTGCTTTTGTATTCGTGGAAAGGAACTTGCAGAAGAATAAAAAAACAAAATTGGAGTTGTGGAAAAACAAAACTTATATATGTATTTCTAAAGAACTACTTGTTTTATTTAAACTTATATTAGCCGTTTCTTTAGCAGAAATTGCGTTGAAAGCAGAAATCAGTAATAAACAGCAGTGGTTGCACAGAAAAAATTATTGCCGAATTATTTTCAAACAAACGTTTGTTTGAAAATGTTTTTAATTTCTATAAATTTTTTTACTGATTCAAACAATATTTTTGTTTGATTTTTATTTAACCAACAAAAATGTGGACAACTCTTCAAAAAAATAATAAACGCGTTATTGGTGTCAAGTTTTCATAATTTTGTATGAAATATTTAACGCTCTTTAATGTTGTCGTCTTTTTGCATTTTTTATATGTATGATCGTAAGCAACACTTCTTTGTGTGAAATATAGGAACAACAACAAAAAACACACACAGTCTATTTTTGGACGCTTTAAAAAAGTGCAACTATAAGAAAAACAATAGCAGAAACAACATTACAAGAAACGAAATCCCGTATTCAATTTTTTAAAACTGTTTGTTTAAATACATCAAATACAAAAATAGAATGATGGCGAAAAACATATCGAGTCGGTCTGCTGCCGTTTTTGGTTACATTTCTTCTTTAGCAAAGGAAAGGATACAGCAACAGAGAGTGATAAAGAAAAACATTGTGTTGTGTGTGTATAAATAAGACTTCGTTCAAAAATTATTCCAACAAAAAAAATGTGTCTCAAAGCCAGTCGGCGGCTCTGCTCTGCCGTTATCTTCTCATACAGTGCTTACTTGTGTGCGCGTCATTGCTTGTGCAAAAACTTTTTTTATTTTGAAATTTAGTAGGTATATGCATTTTAATAAACTTTTTGTTTGATTCAGTTAAATTATTTGTTTGAAAAAATCAGTGTTTTTTTTTTCAATAAACAAAATGCAAATAAATTGTTTGAATATGCAAATTTGTTTATAGGACCGATTTCAGTCAAAAAATTGTTTGATTCCACAAATTTTTTGTTTGAATTGGAAAAATAATTTTTTCTGTCTGTTGTCAATCTTGACGATGTTAAAATGAAGAGAGTACGAGTGTCACAATGTTGCATGTAGTAAAACATAATTTAAATATAAGAACGGAAAAATGCCATATGTACATAGTTAGATCAAAGTGTCAAAATCAACGTTTGAAAAAAGTTTTTAAATAATATTTAGTGAAATTTTTATAGACTTGTACCTTGTCTATCATAAATAACAGTTTTAATACGATTTATCACAGACAAACATAATTTTTCTATCAAAGTTCTATCAAGTAAAAAGCAATAACAAATTTTAAGTTCAATTTTAGCGGAGTTCAATACAAGGCTTGCAAAATATCGTTGCAATTTAATGAAATCTAACGGAAACTCTGTGTATTTTGTAGTTGGATTTAACAAAAGAGCTTCGATATTTTGCATTTGCACTTTTGCAAGACTAATAATACTGAACTCACTCCGCTATTATTATTAAATTTTTAATGTAAAACCAAGTGATTAAAAAATTAAATTATTTTCTTGGTTTAATGAAACACATAATAAAAATCAATTTTTATGAAAAAAAAAAAAAAAATGAACGCAGATAAATGTTTATTTCACATAACTAAGTTTTTGATTATTTTTTTTATAGTAAAAACAGATTTTTAAACCAGATTTTCGTAGCTAAAATCGATTTTTAACTTAAATTAAATTTCTAATTGAAATACAATTTATCACATATTAACGTCCTTTTTTCTTCGAGCTTTATTAAAGAAATTACAGCCAATTTGAGTTTTTATTAATTTCACTGGGCTAGAATTTGACACTTTTTTGAGACAAGCCAAGCACCTGGCGTTTTAACGCCACCTAAACGGTGCTTACCTTTTTTTAGGTTAGCTCTTGTTTTCGAGATATGCATCCCGTATTTCGAAAATGGAGAAAGTTGCACAACATATATTCGAAATTACTAAATAAACCAAAATTCCGGAATAAAATGACCTTTAAGTAAAGTTAAACTTTTTTCTAATATGTATAGTCGTTTTAGAAACATACTCTTTTTGTCACATCTGTCATTAATTTTCATTGAGGCATCGAACGAAATACATATAGCCAATAAAAATTTTTTTAATTTCTTCAAAGATGTAAAATGTTGTGCCGGAAGTTTTGCTCAACTTCTTCAATATAACACAAGTGCATCTAAAGCTTATCAAAGCTGACTTTGAATATGTTAGGTTAGGTTTCTTGGGCAGCCATCGAAAAGACAGCTCGGGTCCTTCAGTATCCTGAAAATGTGCCATCGGGCTGATTGAGCAAAATATAGTTAAGGCGGTTCAAATTAAATATTTTATTCCGCTTTCAAAATAAAATCCCCAATTTTAGGGTAAATCCCCTAATCTGACAACACCAAATCCTAAGATTAATTGCTTCAAGGTAATGCTTTTTGATTTAGGAACAATAAAAATATCAGTTATTTGGAGCTGTTAAAATTTGGCCAGGCCATAAGAAACAGTCATAAAGCCGTTATATTCCATCATGGCAACGCTCGGCCACTTGTTGCAAAAGCAGTTAAACTATTTATAAAAAAGTAGTTAGTAAGTTGTACCTCACTCAAGTTATAGTCCATACCTTGTCCAGGCCCAGTGGCGGATTTAGGCCTGCTTCCTCTCTAGGCAGTCTTTAATATATATATATATGTGTTCCTCTAACTCCCATTGGAGCATAGGGCGCCTAATATGCCGCCCTTTTTGATGATATAGGAGTGATTATCCAAAACAAAAAAAACAAAAAAAATTTAAATACTAAAATTATTGTGTATTCATTTTTATAAATTTATATACATACTAGGGTATTCATTCGGTTAACCGTTAATCGGTTAACCGATTAATTACTACCCGATTAACTGATAGGTTAATTTAAAATTGGCTTTTTTCGATTAACGATTAAACCGGTTAATTTCAGTCGGTTAACCGATTAACCGATGTAACAAAATTTTAAAATTTTTTGTAGATCATAATATTTTTTTTGTGTTTTTAATTTTTTTTTCATCTCATATACAAAAGTTATGTGATTAGAAAATATTTTTTCATACAATATATTTCCTACATTCTTAAAGTACAGTACAAAAAGAAACATTCGGAAATAAATTTTTTGCAAAATATTCGGTGCTGAGCTTTGCCAGGATGAGTCATATGATGCCCTAACAACAGAAGAGACTTTCGATAGTAACGCAAACAATCTTTTAACAGAATCGGAGTAAACCATTAGAAGTGTTAAAAATTTAAAAAAAAATTAAAACTGGACTTTAATGGCACAATGGAAAAATTTTAGTTTTTCTATATCTGTGGCATTTTGACAAAACATCTTAAGTCGAGAAAAAATGATTTTTATTAAATAATTTCGTTTGTAATACAAAATTTTGAAAACGTAGGCAAAAATATTTTTTGAATGAAAGTTTGTACGATTAACAAAATTTTTTTTCTTCACTTTTTAAATTTGACTTAAGATGTTTTGTCAAAATGCCACAGATATTATACGTTACTTTCGATTTCTCCAACATCTACGATAAATGAAAGAGTGCTTTCCAAGTGAAGTTTAATCGAAACAAATGAAAAGAACCGCTTAAATCCTTAACATAACAACCAAATTGTTTTTCTAAAAGATTATTTTATAAGATCTCCTTAAACTATTGAAATAACTAAAAAATGATCTCACAGCATCATTTAAAAAATATGTCTTTCATATTTATGAATTATTTTTTTGTTTGGTCGTTTTAGTTCAAGAAATGTTATGTTTGTTTTGTTAATGTTGTTTTTTTACTAATAAACTCCAAATAATAAAAAATCTTGCATTTTTATTTAATGAAATTACTTAATTTATAAGAAAAACATTATTAATCGGTTAACCGATCAAAAACCAAATTAACCGATTATTAACCGATTAAACCAAAACCTCGGTTAATTAATCGAGCGATTAACCGATTAAAGCAAAAGCCCGATTAAATGAATACCCTAATACATACTCATTAAGGCGCTTTAAAATCGTCAACTCTTCGAGGCTGGACCATTGCGTATGAACCACTCCAACATATGTTCCAAGATCTCTAAAAATTGCAATTTTTCGAATTTTTTGTATGGAAATGTACATACAAATTAAAAAAAAACTTTAAATTATATATGTAATTACTTATAATTACGTCCTTTAGGACTTCTCCATGAATTGTGAATCAAAATTTTATTACCTCTAAGATTGTAGAGCAAACTAAACATTTTTATGATTAATTAGTATTGTGGTAATTTTGTTGAACTATTTATGGGTTTAAATCCAAATTTTCAATATTTTTAATCAGGCTTAAGTTCATCAAATTTAATTTTCATTAAATTATTTTTATGAAGAAAGGAATTTTACAACATGAAAATTAATTAAAATTGTTATTGATAATCATTCATTCTTGACTGACCTGAGATTCGAACCCAGGCGGCTGGTTACCCTGACATGTTTCGATCGCTCAGAGGGATTTGCCGTCTTACACTCGCAGCCATCGACGACTGCTGACGTCAATAGTCAAACATCAATCTCTAAACCAAATTGTATTTTAACCTTTGGTAAATAGAATGAATGAATTTGAATGAATATCCATTTTTAATTGATTTTACATGTTTTTCCTTTACCTCTGTTTTTTCGTACTTTTTGTCAAGAATTCTTCTTGAAGTCCAAAGTTCATTTTTGTTTTTTCATGTTTGTCCTTCTTTTTCTTGTTAACCTTTTTCAGCACAACTTGAAGGACAAATGTACACATAGAGCTCGTGCCTTAGCTTTAACAATAAGTAGTATATTGTGGTAATTTTGTTGAACTATTTATGGTTTAAATGAAAATTAAATTTGATTTTGAAAATTAATTATTGAAAATTTTTATGATTTTTTATTTTTATAGCCAGTGTGCACAAAAAATTAATCTTGATTAAAGTTTAAAAAAAATTAATGGCTTACCCATTGCAGGAAGGATAACGATATCCTGGGGATTCTTCATTAAATATGAGTTATTTTACCTTTTTCTTAACAAATTTTTAGGTAATGGAGTTTTTTTTTAATTTAAACACGTTTTTGGTAATAAACTTCATATAGATAACATTTTTTGGGAGAGCGGAAATTCTACGGAGTAAAAGTTTTATAATACAAGACGCCAACAACAAAAAAAAAAAAAACCGAGTTTTGAATCCGCACTATCACAAAATCTTGTTTTTATTTAAAAATTTGACCTTATAATTGTTATCGCCAAAACATTTTACAGATTTTGTGTATCGTGTTCTATGGTATTAAATTTAATATTAATCATTTTTACATTTTAAATTTTTATTAACCTATAGTCGAAACTTTATCGCTATGTAAAGACTTTAAAATTAAATTTTTTGTTAAGCGATTTTTGTATCTATTTATTTATTTATTTTTATTTATTTTAGGGCCAATTTCTGTGTCAAAAATATTTTAGCAATACAATCTATCTTCTATCTTCTATCTTCTATATATATAAAAATGAAAAATGTTTGTATGTTTGTTTGTATGTTTGTTTGTTGGCTTATAGACTCCTAAACTACTGAACCGATTTTCCTGAAATTTTTACAGTAACATCATGTGAGCCCTAAAAAAAAATAGGCTACTTATTTTTTCGATAGGGGCAGGGGAATTGGTACTCCCCATTGCATGCCAATATTAAATATCGCATATCTTAAGAACCGCTGCACGCATTTTGTTCAACTTTTGGTAGTAGGATCTCCTAAGCCCCAAAATTTAAATAAAATAGTAGCGGGGGAAGTGGTTCCCCCATAGGACGCCAATGTTTAATATAGCATATCTTAAGAACTGTTATAGTGAGAATGTTCAAACTTTGTAGAAGTCACTCTTATGGTATGCTACTCTATTGAGAATAAAAATAAAGCGGTAGGCGCAGGGGGGAAATACCTCCCATAGGATGCATATATTAAATATCGCTCAACATAAGAACTATAAAAGGGAGAGTCTTCAAACGTGGTTACAGCTACTACTATGGTAAACTATAAATTTCAATATAAAAATGGGCGGGGTAGACAGAGGAGGAGCAGTAACCCTCATAGATAGCAATATTAATAAGAGCCGCTGCAAGCAATTTGTTGAACTTTTGGTAGTAGGATCTCCTAAGCCCCAAAATTTAAATAAAATAGTAGCGGGGGAAGTGGTTCCCCCCATAGGACGCCAATGTTTAATATAGCATATCTTAAGAACTGTTATAGTGAGAATGTTCAAACTTTGTAGAAGTCACTCTTATGGAATGCTACTCTATTGAGAATAAAAATAAAGCGGTAGGCGCAGGGGGGAAAAACCTTCCGTAGGATGCATATATTAAAGCAGTGTAGCGAAGCGCACCGGGTTAAGCTAGTTCTATATAAAATTCAAAATATATTTATTCTTAAGTTTTACGTACATACATACTTATAAACTAACCCTCCCCACAAAGATACAAAGAATAAAAATGTGGATTTATAATAACAATTTACAATTTATAAAGCGGCGGTATGAACTAAGTCCCCAATGAACTAACTCCCCAAACCCAAAATTAACTAAGTCCCCAAACGACTGTATGTGAAAAACCAACAACGATATTTGGGGACTTCGTTCACGTTTTTGGGGACATCGTTCATTTTATTTTTTGGGGACTTCGTTCATATGTACTAACTCCCCAAAAAATAAAATGAACGATGTCCCCAAAAACCTGAACGAAGTCCCCTAAATTATTATTTTAAGGGATGAATGAACAGGCATCATTAAAAAATTTTTTCTAGATGAGTTGCTAAAAATGAATCTTTCCGCTAGATATTCAGGACTACCACTTTAAATGATTTTATAAAACATTACCATAATCCTTTTCGATACAAAATCATTGAAATTACAACCTAATAACTTTTTAGTATATTAGGATACATGATCACGAAGCCTAAGTCCAAAAATAAACCTTACAACTCTATGGAAGCAAAGCCTCAGCTTATTAAGATTGCTTTGCGATGTTCCTGAGTAAAATTCAATGCCACCCAAAAATAAAGGCATACACAGAGATAAAGCAACTTTCTTTCTTATTAAAAATGGAAGAAAGTATCCTAATGAATACAATCTTCTTAATGTGCCTACCACCCTGGAAAATATATAAATAATGTGCATATTAAAATCTAGTTTAGAATCAAAAAAGAAGCCTAATGATTTTCAGTGATCCACGTAATGAACATATGTCCCATCCAAAATAATTTCCGGTTTTCTGTAAGAGGTATGTGAAATAAACATTGCCTTTGTTTTTGAAGGATTAAGGTTTAAGCAATTCCTCTGAGACCATTGAAATATACTTGCCAGGTCCCTATTAATATTGTCTTCGAAACCCGCTTCATCATACCCTGCATTTACAGCTAAAAGCTGTATATCATCCGCATATACATACATAACATTCTGAACCATATTATAATATTAGAAAATATGTCATTCGTGTACATCATAAATAAAAGCGGTCTGATAATAGAACCTTGCGGAACTCCTCTGTATGTATGTATATAAAGTGTCTAAAATATTCTTATTTCGTTCGACATATTGACTACGCTGATTTAAAAATGAATAAAGTAGTCTGCAAGGCGATTAACCAAAATTGAATTGTTCATGTAATTTCCTTATCATGATTTTGTGGCCCAGTGCGCCAAACGCCTTACTGAAGTCCAAAAGCACAAGTATACACGATTGCTTATCATCTACATAATTTCTTATATTTTGCACATCGTTTAATGTCTGTGTTGTAGGACTAAATCAATTTCTTAAGCCAGACTGAAGTCGAGATATGTAATTCCCAATGGTTAAATGTTGTTGCATTTGCCTCATTAAAATCATCTCTAATACTTTCGACAAGCAACTCATCACACTGATTGGACAATAATCTGACAAATTGCGTTGATTCTTGATCTTAGGAATAGGTATCACTTTTCCACTTTCCATTGTTTTGGAAATTTGGACTTCATTATGACTGTGTTTACAATGTGAAGGATATGCTTAGAAATAAAGGGAAAAATAACTTTATACATTTTAAGTGAACTCCATCTGAACCTACCGCATCAGATCGAATTTTATATAGACATTCAAATATATTTCATTACAGTCAACAGTTTTAAATGAACCGTCAAATGATCTTAAAGATGTGAAATCAGTAGGAGAATCTTCAGATGTGGACAATTTTGGAAGAATGCAATATTCGCTGAAGGCATTCAGTTCGGCGTTCGACGAAAAGCTTAACAAATTCTCATTGGGGTTCGTAGCACCTACACCACGTAATTTTTGCCATAACTGTTTCGTGGTACATTTAGAAAAGAAATCTATACACGTTTTATTCCGCATTCTTCTTATTTTTGACTTTACGATACACATAGAAGATTTTATATTTTACTTCAGATCTCTCTTCAAGATACGCTCTTTAAGCTTCATTTCTGTTGGTTTGTGCTATTCGCACCTCTTGAGATTGCATCCAATTATTACTCCTCTTTCTTCTCTTGTAAGTCTTAAGTGGTACGTGCTAAAGACATGCACATATACATCTATTTATATCTGTTTCTGTGTTTTTTCTAAAGGCGTCCGTACACGACATGTATTTGTCATCTGACATGTCAAATTTTCAAGTCACATGTAATTGTTCATGTCTGTCAAAATTGCTGTTTTACATAAGGTTTATAATATTCGGTCACAAACGTACATGTAATTTGCTTCTGACATTGTCTCTGTTTTTTTTCGCATTGTTATTGCAGAAACCAAAGTAGTTCTCGGTTTCAAAATAGCTTGCTGCCGCCACGAAAATATTTATTTGCGCCGTAAAATAATTTAGCCATCTTAACATTTTTTTCTTTTATTTTAAAGATACCAATTTAGAATTTTATATTGAAACGGTTTTTATGTATATATTTACATAAATTCTATTCAATGGATGAGCATACATATCTTGGTATTGTAAAATATTTACTTCAGCTGGCTAATGATTCCGTCAATAGTTGACGCCGCTGCCAGTTTCTTCCCGGCATAGATTTCTGATGTCAGATGGTTTGTCAGAAGAAAATAGAGCACGATCTAATTGAAATTTTGTCAGATGACTTTGCATCTGACTTTTACAGAAGAAAAGTTAAAAAGGTAACACACGACATGTAAGTATGTGTTTTGCAGTGGTAAATTTGACATGTCAGATGACAAAAACATGTCGTCTATACGCTCCTTAAAGTGGATGCGTATGGATGAGTGCTCTTGTGTTTCTGATATAAGTTGATGTTGATATGATTTGCAAAAGAGTGGATGTAAGTTGATAAAAAGCGAAAGAGAGTATCATATCTGCTAATATCTGTTTCGCAAAAGCAGATGCTAGTGGATACTGATGGAATACAATAAGTTACTTATTGTACGATACCCTTATTTTCAATTATTTTTCAACGCAAAAGAGCCAACCCTTTGGCTGGTTAAAAAATAATTTTTTACAAAAACAAAATATGTACACATGAACAGTTATTTTTTTCAATCATTTTTGAGTGATGTGTTTCGAGCACAAAAAAAAAAAAAACAAACAAAAAAACTTAACAAGAACAAAATGTGTTGCTTGTTTTTTTGGAAGGCAAACATTTTTGAAATTTTCGGTACCGATATGTATTTTGTTTGTGTCAAAAATACAACTATACCTTGAAGGCACTGAAATACCCTTTAAAAACAGCCTAGAGTACTTGGGAATTACATTCGACAAGCTGCTTAAATTTAATAACCATGGAAGGACGATTCTAGCCAAAGTTAAGAGAATCTCAGACATGTTTTCCAGATTGTTAAATAGCAAATATCTACATAAAAACACTAAGCTTCTCATATATAAAGTTGCCATCAGATCAATATTGGTTTATTCGAAAGGAAGGTAATTAGAAAATGCATCAACATGAATTTCTCAACTCACACGAAACGTTACTCAAATGCTGTAATATACAAAACATCATCTGTGACCCCATTCAGCACATATGCGCTATCCCTGACAAAGAAGTTTGTAGAGAAACTTGACTTCCACGACAACAGCCTCCTAAAGGACATTTTTGAATCCGAGAAATATATTGATTGGTCTGGCTCCAACTACTTATCCCCCATTGGCATCATAGGGATATACCTGGATTCCAACAGCGTCTCCCTGGCCATGCCTGAATTTTACACGGGGTCTAATCCGGGCTCACATAGGGGCTAAATGATTTACGAATCTGTGATACCTTTTATTAAAATTTTTTTTATTTTCATACGTACATACTTACCTGTATAACTATACAATTCGATTTACCCTACTAGTTTGTGATTACTTGAATGTACTTTTTTCGTAACACACCGTTTTATGGTGTGGGTTTATTAATGTTAAGTGTTTTTTAGTTTTAAGTTTATTTATTTCAGCAGAATCTTTCTACCTGACATTGTTAACGTCGCGAGCAAACGTTATTTTATACATCTTAACGTATTCAATTATACATCTTCCTTCTCAGTTTAGCATGTAGCTTTTCCACTTACATTGTATATTAGAGCAAAGCAATCATAGTTCTAAGATCATTTTATATAAATTTTTTTTTTTTGATACTGTCGTTTTCGTATCTTAACATACATATGTTCTGAAAAGACTCAATAAAGATTTAATTTACTTTACTTTGTGTAAAAAATTCTTTCATGAAATTGAAAGGTCGAGTTTTCTTCGTTCAAGTGCCAAGTAGACAAATATTATTGAAAAAAAAAATTCTGAAAGAACTGAAAACGTGTATATGAGCAACTTCAAAAATTTACGACACCTAGACATTTTTTTTTTTAATTTTTTTTTTTTGTCTGACATCAATGTTGATTTGCGTGTGTATAAACCGATATTTGAGCATGTGAAATCCGTTCGCGTTAATCATTTTTATTACACGGCGCAAATTTTACTGCGGTTTAAAGTTAAAAATTAAAAAAAAATATAAAAATTACAGTTTTTGTTAAAATTGAAAAAGGATAACGCGAGTGGATAATACCCCTTAAGGGCTTTCTTAGCACACTAAAATATTTGTAAAAGCTTGAATACTTTTTAAAATACACTGGAAAAAAAATATAAAAATTTTTTTTTGATCGTGTATGCATATAAAAATTTATTTAAAATTGTTAAACATTTTACAAAATTACGGCTAGTATAAGACATAATTTGCAATATTTTGGGAAAAAAACTATTTGGCTATCGCTAATGGCTTAAGAGATATAACCATTTAAACTTTACCACTCATGATTTTTTTACCAAATTACAATATATTTAGATCAGTAATACTCAAATATTTATTCTTAGAAGCACTCAGCAAAAGCTACTATGATCATAATTTGTTTCGCTTCTCAGTTTTTTTTAACGAATTTTAGAAATTTTAAAATGTATATTCTGAAACCAAATCAAATATTTCATACAAGGATGCTTTTTGAGGTTAGAAACATTTTGTTTCTCCATAAAATTTTAAATCCTTAAAATTTTTTGGTGCGTTTTCAATTTTAGTATCAAGCTCAGTAAAGTCTTCTATTCGATGTACGTTTGAGCGGAATTGATACAGCGCTTCAGTTGTCACAAAGCGAAATGTGTTTGGAAAAAACTGCCGCTGCACGCGCCAGGGTTGAAAAAAATTATTTTTTTTTGCACTTTATCAGTTAAGTCCGTCGCGAAGAATCTATTTAGATACCTTAACATGTGCCCATGACATGTTTTGATATAAAAAAAAGCTTAAAAATAAATTGTTTTTTTTGCAAAAATTTTCAAAAGTTCATAAAATTTTTGCGTTTAAAAATTTTAAAGTGCGTTTTCGCCTCGGAGGTGCCCTTTACGAAGTTACTCACATCACGCAATACACTAGCCAACTAAAAAGGCAATTCAGATTGTCAGACGCAAAAAAGATACATTTTTAAAAAATTTACGCTAATTTCTTTTAAGTTTGTGATGTCCGTGATACGTTATTGGTGCGCTGACACCAACTTGATACACCTCAAACTTTATAAAATTACGCAGTTTTTTTAATTCTGCGCTTAAAACTCATTTTTATTAAACGGCGCAAAAACTCTATGCAAAATCTTCAAAAATTTCTAAATTCGGAAAATTTTGGTTTCACTTTAAAACACCATGCAACTTTTCACGCAGCAGCGATATCAAAATTTTTTTTTTAGTGGATATATCCTCCAAGTCTAGTGACTAAATTTTGTATGGGTTTGGATCTAAAAGCTAAAAACTAAAAAGAAAACGGAATGAATGAAAAAACTCTTGGAAGTTTCAAGTCGTTTTTTTTAATTTTTCGAATTTTTGATGACCACCAATTCTTAAGGTGAGGACTTTTCAACGTAAAACTTTGCACGTCATATCCTTCAAGTATAGTCATCCAAACCCTGTACAACGTTTTTTTCAATTCATAAAACTTAACGAAATAAGGGCCATAGTATGTCGGTTTCAGCAGGTGCTCAAAAAATTTGAAGTAGCCCATATACTTTGTGTTTGTAAAAAATAAAAACTAGCAGGAAGCGTTGTGATCAGGCCTACCATATTTACCAATAAATCTGCATTTTGACGATTTTTTTCCTCTAAATTATCAAAGTGCTTATTTTTTGATAAACACTTACAGCACGGTAATTTTTGGTTTGTTTTATACAAATTATTAATTTTGGGTAACTTGTCACACAAAGAGACAACTTTTATTAATTTAGCACTTAAGCTGGAGGGCCACACCACGCGTCAAAAAAGTAGAATCTGTGTAGTTATACGTAGTAAGTTACATGTACAAAAGCGTAGATGCCTTGAGGCGAAAAATAGGTTTACTTTCTACTTTTATAAGCGTCACAAGCAGCGTTCGAACAAATCAGCTGATTTTAACAAATTAAATTTTATTTTTACTTGTGCTGCTGCTGCATAAAAAGCTTTGCATGTAACTTGAAACTTAGAACGCAAGTAAGGTTGTAAAAGCATGCGCTGCGTGGAGGCGAAAACGCGTGGTATGGACCTCCAGCTTTATACTTAAGGAAAAAATGGTTATACATATTTATTTTATATATGCAGTGTTTGTATTGTGTCTAACCCAACAAACACATTTTGAAAAATATACAACTTCATATGAGAAGCTTAATGGAAATGCGGTACATATGTTTTACTTGACCTAAGAATTGTAACCAGAAAAATGAATAATTTTTTTCCAATAGATATTTGTAAACAAAAAATTACTTAGGTTATTAATAACCAAAAATAAATAAATTTTACTTTAATTGGTTATCACAACCAAAAAAAAAAAAAAAATATATATAACGATAATGGTTAAAGGTTCCCAATTGAAAATAAAGGAATTTTTCTCGTAACCTTTACAAAAAATAATAAAAGTAGTTATTTTTAGTCCCTGAGTTATTTTTGGAATAAAAACAAAAAAGTCCATATAAAACAGCTATTTTTCAACGTAAACATAAAAGGTCGAATTTAACTCTTAAAAAAAGTGTTTTATTAAGCCGTCATAAATTAAGACTCATTTCAGGAGTTTGATTTTAACCGACATTTAATTAAATTCATATTTTGTACATGGACACCCAAAGCTTGTAGCTGGTCAGATCACTACAATTTGTAAAGCAGTGTTATCTAATCAGCTTGCACTGCAATAAAACTAATTGTCATTAAAAAGAAGAAGAATTTTAGGCCGACAATTTTATGACTGCGAAATAAAACTCTCTTTTTAAGAGTTCATCCATACCTACTTTTATTTTTTCGTTGAAAAATGATTTTTAACTGTGGAGTTAAGGTCGTTTATTCTAGATCACCATAGGTTCTTAAGGGGACGAACCTATTGGTATAAGACAGTATAGGTCTCCGCTGACCCTAATATGGAGAGTTTTCAAGCTAAAATTATATGGATCACTCTTATAAACGGTCCCTGCAATTTACCCTTAAGTAAAATCTATTCATATAAAGGGTGTCTGGTGGCAAAATTACATTTTTAAATGCGATTATTTCAAAAAGTAATAAGCGTTGCGGAGGGAGGTTGGAGCCGTTGGAATTATCGATTGGGAGGATTTGTCAGTCACAGTAGTCGAGTGAGCATCGCGCGTTCGCTGAGAAGACATTTTTTAAGGGTTATGATTCTTACGTAATTGCTCGTCGACAATTTTGTTCAAAGTTCATTTTCACTTAAATAGCCACGTCAACAAACAAATCTACCGTTACTGGTCTCCAAGAACCTAAAACCCTCGATTGAAACATCAAATACCTTTACATTGCCCCAGGGTAAATGTTTGGTGTGCCTTATCCACGCATGAGAAAATTGGGTAATATATTTTTTTAAATTCTCGAAAAACAAGGCTCCGTTTTGAACAGTGTGTTCAAGTCGACAAAAGACATGTGGATGACATACTCTTTAAAAAATAAAATCCGCATTTCCATTCTAACGTTCAATGCTTTTAATAAAACTTTGTGTCAATTATAAAATTTTTTATTTAAGTTTGAAAATATAACTCTGCTATCAGACACCCCGTATTTTTTTAATTAAATAAAATTTATTTATAAAACATTTATTTTTATTTATTTTTTTTAAAGCATTATGTAATGGTTAATGGTTTTGCTTTGTTGTTTTTGTCATTAAAAATATGTTTTATGTGTTTAAAACAGTAATTTTAATTTGCCGTTTTTTCATAATTTGATTTCCGATTTGTTTTTGAAAATATGTCGATTTTTTACTAAAACCATCTGGCACCCCTGGTTGAGATCTTATACACATTTTTACAAACTCTCTTATTTTCATCAACTCGCCAACAATATTTAAAAATACAACAGATTACCACAGATAAGCTAAAAAAAAAAAAAAAAAAAATGTTATGACACACTCAATCCAAAACCATAAGCATCTGTTTTTGTTTTTAAGATATGGTGAGTGGGCAAAAGCAAAACCATACAATATCAGTTACACTCATTCTCTCATTTATATCAGTAGTAACAGATATATATCTGGTGTATCTGTTTCAACAATACTTACTGATACACTCGTGCAGGTCTTTAGTACGTGCCTATCAAACAATTCCAATATTGCCTTTTAAAAATGTCAACTTTGTGATCAACATCTAAAATATTATGCATACTCGAAAAATCCAACCTGTTTATGTATAAACGGCACAGCCCAATGTCAATGGCTCTGTAATCCCTAAACTCAAATTCAGTTATCATATTCAATGAACTTAAACCAAATGTTGCATATAAGCAGGCATGACAGGATATCCGAAATTGGCTTGACCAGTAATGCGAGTAGTTGTAAGTAAGCGTACCTTTCCGGAATAGTGTTCCTAAATTTCGTACCCCCACCACAATAGCGGATAGGGTATTATGCGTTTGTGCTGATGTGTGCAACATATGAAATTAAAAAATTCCAAGTCGATTTAACGATGTCCGTTCGTTCGGCTGGCTGGTTGTCTGTCCATGTCGTAACAATGATCATAAGGATGAAGCCTATTGAAAATGGTGAGAATCGGTCAATAATTTCACATTGCCTCCATCTTTCCGGAAAAGAGTCTTTACGCCCTGAAACTATCCTATTATGTCTGTATTTGAACTTAATTTGGTCATTTTAACAAATCTGATCGAAATCGGTCCATATTTGACCATAGCTCCCATACAAATATTTAAATGCCACCCATAACTTTCATATAAATGTTGGTATTAATGTGAAATTATGCAACGATAACTTTTATAAGAGCTACTATGTCATAGAACAATTTTGTGCTAGTAGATCCAGAATCGACCATAAGTCCCAGTGAAACCCAATCTCTAAATCGCTTTAAGTCGAACAAATTTCATATATATTCCTATATATATATATATATATATATATATATATATATATATAATATACTGCACACATAACTCTTACATGAATGTCAACCCCATAATATAATTTTGTTTAGCCGGGTTCATGATTGCCCATGTCCTGTGGTGTAGGCTTTTAAATGGTCGGGCATGATCGACTAAGCTTTCTTACTTGTTTATTGTAAATTTTGTTTTTGAACGGAAAATAAAAGTGGTCACAAGTTGACGTCCTTTTAAGGGCTCTTCTTTTAATAAATTTTGGATACGACGTTGAATTTATTTCATGATGAATACAACATATATAGTTCTTATCATCTCATTGAAAAAAAAACAAATAAATTTACCATATTCGTAATAAATAGCAACTACCATTTTATATTTAAATGTTGATAAATATTTATGTATTTATTATGTTTTTTACAAGATTAATAATTAAATTCGATTGTAAAGCATTTGTCATTTCTTATATTTTCATACGGCGACTGATGATGGTCATTGCAACAAACCATTAACATGCAACATCCAACATTTATAATTATGTCCGTATGATAATGAGACCCCTTTCATGTTTCATGATGGATGTTATTTAAATTGTGGTTTTAAGTCTTTGCTCATTCGTACAGCCATTAAATATTTGTTTTCATCTTCTTTCTTTCACTTTGACATTGAATGAGTCATTATAAATAAATATTTATTATCAGTAGTAATACACAGTTTTCCGGCTGATTTTTCTTCATCATCTTGTTGTTTGCTTTAAATAATAAATTGTTTTCATGGCCTTCAACACTGCATAACGATTACAGGAGATGTTTTGAGTTCTTTAAGTCGTTAGTGCCATTGAGTCACATTACTCTCACCATTGTATCGTATAAGTTCTTTTGCATAGATGATTTAAGAAAAACTCTGCGTTATAGGGAAGGCATAGATCAAATGTTGTTAATTTTTTTTAAATTTGAATCTGTGCAAAAATTCATTTAAATGAATTTTTGCACAGATAAACAAGATGAAAACAAGCTAAATCTATACACTTAATGTCTGATAGGCAATCGGGTTTCATGAAAGCTAGAAGCTGTACCACTGCCCTACTGGATGTGGCTGAAGACCTCAGATCAAAGTTGGATGTAAACTTGGTTGCTTTTCTAGTTCTTCTTGATCATAGTAAAGCATTTGATACAGTAGATCATGCAATATTATTACAAAGCTTCAAAAACTATTTTATTTTTTGAATACAGCCTGTAATCTTATATATTCGTATCATATGGGCAGATCTCAACGTGTTCATCTTAATAATAATGTTTCAAATTCACTGAATAATGAAATTGCACCAATCAAATATTCTGAAATCACACGATTGCCCTTTTTTATACAAATTTAATTGCCGCTTGTTGGTACATAGTGAAATCGGTACAATAATTGCCGCATCGCTGTCATACGATTGTTCTTACTTGACAACTGCAAAAACAGCTGTTGTGGTAACGTATTTATTTGTTTGGAAGTTCTAAACAAAGTTAAATTCTATTTTAAAATATATGATGTTATAGAGAATATTTTTGTTAAAATTTTTAGAATATAAATTAAAAATATTGTTTTCGCTTTAGTTGATTTAAATTTGGAATCAAAAAAATATATATATAAAAAAAATTGATTTTTAATTAATACCTTCAATAAAATATTCGTACTGAACAGCTACATTAGGGATATAACTTTTTAACAATTTTTTAAAATATCAAAATTGGCATAGCACAGTCCGATAGAGCACAAACAACTATAAGGGAACGTATATTTATTTTTTCGGTAAATTCAAAAAGTTCACGCACCAACCGCGATGGAGTTTTGAAAATTTTAAATTTTCTTTTTGGTTAAGAAAAATTAATAATATTTTTATTTAAAACAAAAAATAGCTCAAGTATGAAATTTCATTAATATTTAGAGATGGTAAGAGATTTTTCCGCAAACTAAAACGTATCTTAAACTTTAAAAAAAAAATTAAATAAGAATAAAAAACACCGTATAAAATTATAAATATTCAATATTGCATTGGTTAAGAAAAACCAATTGGTGCGTGAACTTTTTTGAGAAATAATTAGTATCGTGGTTATTTTGTTGAACTATTTATGGTTTTTAATCCAAATTTTTAATATTTTTAATTAGGCTTAAGTTCATTGAGAAAAATTACAAAAGATTATGATTTTCGTGGTTACTAGGACATGGTGGACCTCATGGTACTATGCCAAAAAATTGGTTATAACACTAAGCTACATGTGCTTGTGGAAATAAGTACATACATATTTTGTAAAAAGAAATCATTAAAAAAAAAAAATTTAAATGCATAATAAATAAATACTCATTTACCTTCATTATTTACTAAAAGAAACACAAAAACCGAAATTTATTAAAAAGGCAAATATTGGCGCGTATTGTGTTGTTTGATTGCCGCACAAGAACACAATAAATATTGGTGCATTTTTGTTATTTTTATTGACGCGCGGTTGTTTAGCAAGCAGTCACACGATTGCCTCACCAGGGTTGCATTTTATTGCTAAAAGTAAGCACAATATTGCCCTCGATTGGTCAATTAGCCATTTGGTTGTGCAGTCACACGATTGGGGTATTAAAAAGTGTGAAAATTGGTGCATTGCGTATGATACCAGCTTTATTCTGTATGTACATTAATGACCTACCTGATGTTTTGTATGACAGCAAAGTCCTTATGTACGCGTATGACGTGCAGGTTTACATGAGTACCCATATAAAAAATATAAGTTCTTGTGTAAACTCTATTAATTGTGAATTAAACAAAATTGACAGCTGGACTAATGCCAATGGGCTATCAATCAACCCAGCCAAATCTAAATGTATTTTGCTTTCAAAGTCTAATAGAGCATTTGAAGTACCGGAAGTTAACATCAAGGGAAATAGAATCGAGTATGTTAAAACAGCTGACAACCTTGTAGTTGTCTTTAATGTTCGGCTAACCTGGTTAAACGATATTAATGTCGTCGTGGGTAGAGTGTATAGAATGCTTCGCAACACAGAAAAAATTATTTTTCCAATCCAAACAAAAAATTTGTAGAATCAAAAAATTTTTTGTCTGAAATCGGTCCTATAAAGAAATTTGCATATTCAAACAATTTATTTGCATTTTATTTATTGAAAAAAAACACTGATTTTTTGAAACAAATAATTTAACAGAATCAAACAAAAAGTTTACTGAATTTAAAAATTAAAAAAAAAGCGTTTTTGCACAAGCAATGACGCGCACACAAGTAAGCACTGTATGAGAAGATGACGGCAGAACAGAGCCGCCGTGCTGGCTTTGAGACACATTGTTTTTGTTGGAATAATTTTTGAACGAAGTCTTATTTATACAACACAATGTTTTTCTTTATCACTCTCTGTAGCTGTATCCTTTCCTTTGCTAAAGAAGAAATGTAACCAAAAACGGCAGCAGACCGACTCGATATGTTTTTCGCCATCATTCTATTTTTGTATTTGATGTATTTAAACAAACAGTTTTAAAAAATTGAATACAGGATTTCGTTTCTTGTAATGTTGTTTCTGCTATTGTTTTTCTTATAGTTGCACTTTTTTAAAGTGTCCAAAAATAGACTGTGTGTGTTTTTGTTGTTGTTCTTATATTTCACATAAAGAAGTGTTGCTTACGATCAAATAAAAAAATGCAAAAAGACGACAACATTAAAGAGCGTTAAATATTTCATACAAAATTATGAAAACTTGACACCAATAACGAGTTTATTATATTTTTGAAGAGTTGTCCACATTTTTGTTGGTTAAATAAAAATCAAACAAAAATATTGTTTGAATCAGTAAAAAAAATTATAGAAATTAAAAAAATTTTCAAACAAGCGTTTGTTTGAAAATAATTCGGCAATAATTTTCATTCATTCATTCATTTCATTCAACACCATTTCCCATACGTATGAAACTTGCCAAAACATATCTTATTCCTGTCCTATTATACGGTTGTGAAATTTTTGCGAACTGTGACAGTGACGATTAACGAAAACTCAACTTAGCTTACAATAATATTGCAAGATATGTATTTCTCAAAAGACGTCGTGACCACATTTCACTCTACTCGTATCAGATATTTCAAATTAAGTTTGATAACCTCTTGAAACTTAAATGCATTATATTTTTACATAAGATTATTACCTCTAAGCAGCCTATATATTTTTTCAGTAGGATTCAATTTGCTAGATCTAACCGTGGAAGGAAGATTATTCAACAAAGATATAAGAGTCGCTTGTCACATCGACAACTTTTCATTTATACCACAAGTCTTTGAGTTCATATACCGAATTATGTAATATTTTACTATTTCTTATCACTGACTATCCAGTCTGATGCAGTTTTCTATTTCTCTGTTTTTTTTAATGTTATGATATTATTTCTTTTTTAAAACTGGCTAATGGCCAGTTTTTGACTTCGTATTGTAATAAGAATTTAGTAGATTTCTATTTAAATTTAAGTTGTATTTGTAATTCCAGTTCACCGGGCGTATTTTTGATCCTTAATATTAAAAAAGTAAAGAAGTAAAACTTTGGAGCGAATCCGATAACCGATATAAATTTATATCCGATGGACTTCTTCTTGAAGTCAAAAATAAATTTTTTTGCTTTTTATGTTTTAGTCTTTCTTTTTTCTGTTGACCTTTTTCAGCACAACTCTCAAGTTTGTGTTTTGGACTTCAAGACAAATTCGTGACAACAAGTACAAGTACGAAAAACAGAAGTAAGATAATATCATGTAAATCAATTAAAAAAGATAATCATTCAAAGTAAATTTCGATCTACCAAAGGTTAAATACAATTTGGTTTAAAGATTGATGTATGACTATTGACTGCCAGCCGTCGTCAATCTGACGAGATTGTGTGGTTACAATTCACTTCCGTGAAAACCTGGGTTTGATTCCCAGCTCAGTCAAGAATGAAAAATTATCAATAAATTTTAATTAATTACATGTTGTAAAATTCCTTTTTTCATTTTTTCATAAAAATAATTGAATGAAAATTACATTCAATGAACTTAAGCCTGATTAAAATATCAAAAATTTGAATGCAAATTTTTAAATTTTGAGTAAATACCCTTTTTACGATAAATTTTTAAAAATTTTTTTTAATATAACAAAATTTTTTTTTAAATTTCTAACTCTGGGTTCATACGGCTCATGTCTTATTGACAAGATTCTTCCTTTTTCTTTTTTGAACATGAATTGGCGTTCAAATGAATCATGTCATGTTGACGACATGTGCTTTTTTGATATTGAAAACAAAAACAAAATTAAACGAATAAGAAAGCAAAACGTAAAGACAGTATGTACATGCATCTGTGTACTCGTTTCTTTTCCCCTCGTCCCTCTCGCCTATAAAGTAGCAATCTTGTCAATAAGACATGAGACGTATTAACTCAGACTAAGCAATTTTTTACAAAGGGTGTCCCAGTAAGAATGCACTTTTTTATTTTAAAATAAAAAAATCCGTATTTTTCCACAATTTTAAGTCCGAGTTTAGATGCACGAACATATGGAATTCTCTTTTGTTTTTTCATTCCCTGCTAATAATAGGACCAGTCCAAACACGCGTGTAAAGAGTAGCCCACAAGGGACTAGGAGTATTCCAAAAGTAAGCCAAACGTATGGAAAAACATCGCCTATTTAACATTACGATGTTCTAGGGTAGGACCAAATAACCCACTTTGGACCACTTAGGAGTAGTTTTAAAACTACTCCATGGTATACTCAAGAGGATTAGTTTTGAAGTCGTTTAAAAACGAAAGCATGTCGTTAAAAAACGAAGACATGTCGTCTCACTACAAACACTTTTTAACAATGACATGGTCCATGCTTGCATTACATCGGACCAGTCCATGGAGTAGTCCATTTTATCAAAAAGGATCAGGTGGTCCAATATTATTTGCAGGGTCGCGGTCACACACACAGATGTTGCCGGAAATATTTTTTTACTATTTTTGATTTTTGCCTAAAAGCTAAGTAAATGTCAACAAAGAAAATGTGAACAAAGCGTGTCACCGAGTATCGTGCACCAAAACCATACTCTCTTCCCCATCCGTAATATGCTACCAAACTAAATGTTTCCCTGTCTATATGGTGACTAACGCGTTGTTCTTTCGTAAAAGTTTAAAAAGTGCTGTCTTACTGATTTGCTTTCTAATTTTCTTAGTCTTAACATTTAAGCCTAATACATTCCTTAAAATAAGTAACAGTAAAGGTCTTCGGGTGAAAATTTACCCCTGCATAGGTTTTACTGTTTTTTAATTACATAATCTTCTATTTCACTGATATTTTTTATAGACATTTTTGATATTTTATTCTAAAACACACATTGCATTTCCTTTTTTCAAATAACGCCATTTTTATAACGATATTCCATTGGCCTGCATACCATGAAGCATTCCAGAATTGTTTTGTCAAATAAATTTAATTTTTATCACTTGAGCTACCACAGAATGTTAATCCCAAATAAAACATTTTTTCGAAATGGGTGAATGAACTTTGAAATTTGAGGGACTTTCAATGAATCCTTTGAATAATTTCGTAAAGTTTTTTAAACATACAAATGAAGCTTAACCGTGTTTTGATCTTTGATCTACATTTAAGAAATTTTTTTTTGGGATATACAGTTTTAAATCTTCAAATGGATGAAACTTCATCCGAATATGGTTTGAGGGTTAATGCTTTCATTTTAATATACATTCGTACAAAAAATTATTTGTTTAATTAAAGAATGGAAATAGTTATTGGGATTAAAATAAAAATGTTCTCTTCATATTTACCATGCCAATTGAAGAGTACTCACAATTCGTCTTAGTCCACTACAATAATCTATTTAACTTATTTTATATTCGAAATGCTATTGGCATTACTTGAAAATATAAAAAAGTATAATAATAAAAACAAGTAAGATGTAAAAATAATTAAAATTTATATCAATAAAGAATGCGGGACATAACGAGTTTTGGCCAGAGCTGGTATACAACGGAATAAGAATTTCTTTAAATATTAAATAAAGAGGAAATATTGAGTCATTCAAGCGTTAAGTAAAAAAACAGGGAAACCGAAAATGAGCAAGTTGTTGCAATTTAAGAGTAGATTTAGATTTAGGAAATTTTTGTTATCAAAAAAACCAAACCAAGACGGCTTAGAGATTTTCTCGCCAGCTACTAGAATCATTGGCCGAGAATAAAGACCCCAAATGTTGCCACTGTTTCTTAAAGCTTAACATTAGAAATTATTATTTAAAGCTTTCTACAAACACTTCTGGGTATTTTTGTCTTGTATAAAATTGCTTTCGTCGACGCATAAAACGTTGTGCTTTAAGGTCCGGGTGCTCCCTTATGAGAGCTGCGATTTCGGTTGTCCCTAGAAACTTTTATTCGGTAAATTGTACTGCAAAATACTTTGCAGCATTACGATTTTCCGCAAAATGTATTTAGTAAAATTTAACCAAAAAAATACAACAAAATTTCAGATTTCAATTCTCAAATGTTGCTTCAGTAGTGTGGTTCATTTTGTTTAAAATTAGCAATTTAAAATGTTGAATTAATTTTGATTTTTGTTTTGTTTTTATTTAATTTTTTATTCCAACATCACAACAATTCGTTGGTTAAAAAAAGTTTTCAGTACACATCAAGCACTTAGTTGGTGGCCAAAAAAATGTGGACGAAAATAAAGTTCATGAAAACATGATTGTTAGAAAAGAAACATATGTGATCACAGATTTCGCTTGTCTTCATATTAAGACGCTGGTTTAAATAGATACCCTGTAAATAAAAGGACCAGTCCAAACACGTGTATAAGAGTAGCCCACAAGGGACCAGGACTAGTCCAAAAGTAACCCAAACGTATGGAAAAAACATGGTCTATTTAAGATTACGATGTCCTAGGAGAGGACCATATAACCAACCTTTGGACCACTTAGGAAAAGTTTTAAAACTACTCCATGGTATACTTAAGAGGATTAGTTTTTAAGTCGTTTTTATCAAAATGGATCAGGTGGTCCAATTTTATTTGCAGGGTATAAATGATTAAAGATGCTTACATTTAAAATCAGTCTTTGGCGAAAAATATAAGTGATCACAATTTTTGCTTGTTTTTCGATTTAAACCAGTGTTCGAAAATAAACAGTACATTATTTAACGTTCGGCTCACACACCCAGTAACGATATCTATTTGTTTAGTGATTGTGTAGACATCACAACCCTTAATACCGTTCGTAACTATTTTCAAGAAAGAACCGAACATTATATAATGTTCGGTTCTTCGTTAAAAAACAGAACAATTGTAGTGATACTGTAGACAAACATTATATTTTAATGTTCTATAATGTTTTTTTCGTGTGTGTATTTTGTTTTTGTAAAACTGTTTTTTTTACCAGCCAAAAGGGACGAACATTAACGAGCCGAACCGAACGCATTGAAGTTTTTGGATTTCCAAAAAAAACCGAACGGAATTAAATGTTCACATCTTTTGTTGAGTTTGTTAAAAACAGTAATATTTTTGTGTTCGAAAGATGACTAACAGGGAAACGTTATTTTTTTTAATGATTTTCTACACAAACACTATTAGCGTTTGTGTTTTCCACAAATCTACCGAACCGAACATTAAAAAACGATATTTAGTGTTTATTTTCGAACACTGATTTAAACGCTTATTTACGGCACTTATAAGAATTTTTTGAATGAAAATTAGATTTTTGGTAAAAAATGTCAGTGATCACATTTAGCTTGTTTTTCCATTTAAACGCTTAAGATTTTTTTTTTACATTTTTACATTTTTACATGGAAAACCTAATTAAAACAAAGAGCAGATTTTAATTCTTTAAAATAGACTTTTTTAGTTTAGAGCTTAAAAATAATATTTTATTTTTATTTTGTGAGTTGAGCTTGGAATAACCTTCCACCGATGTTTTTCTCGTGAACCTGAAAAAAATTTAGAAATTATTCTGCGAAGCCCTTGAATAAGGTTTAAGCTTTGTATAACTGTCGAGATTTAATTTAAATTTAAAAAACCCTGTTTTTCCTTATATTCGAGAGGATATGCCTGCGCGAATTCATCTTTGTTCATAAAACCGGATACGTCGTCTGAAAGTCTTTCCAATTTTTGAAATTTTTTTAAGATTTTTTTTATATTTATTACTAGCTTAACCCGGTGTGCTTCGCTACCCCCATCGTTATAAAATAAAACTGAAAGTATTTACAATATATATAAACAATAATTTATTTATTAAATTATAAGCTTCGTAGTAAGAGAATTCCGTGGCATTCAGTTGTTTCGTTTAATGGGAGGTATTGCTCTCTCTCCGTCAACCCAGCCCATTTTTCTTTTAAAATTAACCATAATAGTGGATTTTATTTATTTTTATTTTCAAAAGTGTAGTATACCATTAGAATGAATTCTACAAAGTTTGAATATTCTCACTATAACAGTTCTTAAGATATGCGATATTAAACATTGGCGTCCTATGGGGGTAAAGCTTCCCCCGCTGCTATTTTATTTCAATTTTGGGGCTCAGAAGATCCAACTACCAAAAGTTCAACAAAATGCTTACAGCGGCTCTTAAAATATGCGATATTTAATATTGGCATCCACGAAAAAATATGGCACCGCCCCTTTGTCCAATCACACCTTTTTGAACCCAACGACACATTAATTCAGAACAATAGCCTTCTGTGAAAATTTGATGACGATCGGTTCAGTATTAGATATAACGTTTTTTACTTTTTCTATAAAGGGGCGGGTCCACGCCCACTGTTTTAATTAAACGTATTTCTATTCATGCCAACAACATATGCACGAAATATTATCGCCGTCGGTCAAAAAATATCATAGATAACACGATTTAAAATTTTGGGTTGTATGGGCGTGGCATCGCCCCTTTGCCCAGTCAAAATTTTTTATAGCCTAATGTTTCTTCCATGGTCACAAATACATGCTGTGAAAATTTCAAGGCCATCGGTCAAGTGGTTTGGCTTCCTATAGCGCACAAATATACATACATACATACATTCACTTTTATATATGTATATACCCAGTGGGATAAAAAGTAGCAATCGCCAACAATGACAGGCGAAATGGTTAGCACTTTCACTCAATTTGTACCAGGGTCTACTGATGTGGCATTCAAATTATACCTAAATCTTTCCCTAGACACCAATATCTAGTGTTAACATATGAAAATAGGTACCAACTTTTCGCTAGCTAATTCTATAGCTCCAAGTAATGCAATTTTTTTTCAACGACAACACAAAAAAATGTGTATCCGAAATAGATAACGTTACTAGAACAACAACAAAATCGCTTGCTTTTTGCTAGCACGCTTTGAAGATATAAGTAGCTAACCCTTATGGTAGGTAGAGATTATGCAGAGAGGGATCGATCGACACCTCGTAGGATATCCCCGTGTTAAATTCACCACTCAAAAGCATGTGAGGTAGATTGTAATAGGACTAGCGGTAGTTTTTAATGAGCTAGCGAGTATACACGTTCAGAGCTAGTACGCCATACCACTGGGTAGATAGAAGATACAAATTTAAAAAATAATTATTAAAAAAAAATTTAAAAAGAATAGATAGGAATAAAAAAATTTCTAAAAATTTTAAAATGTTTTGAATGGCATTTTTTTCTAACAAAAAATGTTGCCAACTTATTTTGTGCCACTTATTAAAGCGTACTTTACACTATCACACAAGTCTTACGTCTTCCATAATATTTTGTAAGACAGAAATCTAATGAGATTTGTTGCGACTGTCAAAAAATCAAATTAAGCATTACAGTCTGTTTTTACACTATGACACATGAATATGCATTTGTTGAAATGCAACCCTGAGCAAATGATAAGTATTATTTTCTATATTTCCTATAGACAGGCTTTCAAGGTCTTGCTGCCTATTTTCAATGTGCGAAAGAATTCTTTCTTTTTTTTACATATTACTACTTGATTTTTTGACATGTATGTGTTAATACAAAGTATAATAGTAGAAACTAGCATTACGGAATACTAGGGTATTCATTCGGTTAACCGTTAATCGGTTAACCGATTAATTACTACCCGATTAACGATTAAACCGGTTAATTTCAGTCGATTAACCGATTAACCGTTGTTACAAACATTTTTATTTTTTGTAGTATTAAACCATATTTTTTTGTGTTTTAAATAATGGGTGAGTTCCAAAACGTCGGTTGCAAATCAACTCGCTTTTTTAAATACATTCTACAGTGCAACCATGAACAATTTTACAACGTTATCCGTACCAAAATTCACCAAAAATTGTGTTTATTTTTTATACAATATATTTCCTTCTATAAATACATTTTTAAAATACAGCACAAAAACAGAAAAGAAAAACTAAGGAATTCGGAAATGAACTTTTTTTGCAGAATGTTCGGTGCAGAGCTTTGCCAGGATAAGTTAGATGATGACCTGACAACAGAAGAAACAATAAGAAGTTTTAAGAATTTTAAAAAATAAAACATCCAAAATAAATCCAAAAAAAAGACAGTGAATTTAGATATTCTATATTATGGGTTTCTTTCGATTTCTCCAACATCTAGGATAAGAGAAAGAAATTTCTCCAAGTCAAAATTTTCAAAACTAAAGAAAGGAGTCGCTTAAATCCAATACATTATTTATCTTAAAGATTATTTTATAAGATCTTCTTAAACTATTTAAATTACAAATATAATGATCTCACGGTTTACTTTTTAATAAATACTTAATCGGCCTTGTTCTGGGAAACGAAATCACGTGAAATTGAAATCGAACAAGTTTTTAATTCTATCCTGTGTTTAAAATTGATAAAAATATTTCTTTTTCATTACCTTATACTTTGAGGACCACATATCTTTACCAAAACTACTTTTGAAATCAGGAAAAGAATTAAACTTAAAATCTCCATCGATTTCAATTTCACGTGATTTCGATTTACAGAACGTGGCCGAATATGTATTAATTAAAAAATATGTATCACAGAGCCATGAATTATTTTTTTTTGCTTGGTTTAGGTCACGTATTGTTATGTTATTGTTTTTTTTTTACTACTAAACTGCAGATAATAAATAGTTTTTAATTTTTATTCATTAAAATTACAAAAAATACTTTATTAATCGGTTAACCGATCAATAACAAAATTTCCTAATGTGTGACATTTTTCAACTATCAAAAAAGAACTACAATTATGGCGATCGCTGTTATGTAATTTTCTTAAATGGAGGTTTAAAGCAATTCAAAAAACAAGAAGAGCTGTTTTAATAATGCTACATTTCTAACTCTTGAATAACGTAGCGGTCGAAGCATGTAAAAAAGTAACAAATAAACTCACTGTTTATTGTTGTTGTTTTTGTTTAAGCTTTGATATTGTTACAAGTAAAACTGGGGCTTATAATTCTTATTCGCTTAACAGTTTTATTTGTATAATATCTTTAGTTTTTTTAGTGAAATGCGCATAGGAATGGCGTATCCCGTCAGCAATGAACTTCAGTTTGTCAATAGTATGAAATGGGAATTTAGCACATTATAACGAAACCTTGATAAATTTTATTGTGTTTTTTGGGTATTATTATTAGAAAAGAACACATTTTGCGCAAAGAAGGGTAAAAGACAAAATAAATAAAGGCAACATTAATGCCAGAAAAAAAAAATTCAATTTCATCGGCCAAAAGTCCATTTTTTGTTAGCGCCGATTTTGAACATTTTAAAGCCATTAGATAGAAAATATATTAGAACTAAGGTATCCAAAAAACTAGATCAAAATATTGGTAATTGTGGGCACAAAGTATACAGAGATGAAAAAAATGACGTATGAAAAATGCCTAAATAATTTGCGAGGGCAGCTTTCGAAGAAAGAGAAAGAAAACGTTTTTTGTTAGTGAAGTGACAATGCGTAAAAACAGGCCGCTACTATATACACAAATTGCATAATCAAAACAAAAAACGCAAAAAGGGCAGCTTTCGAAGAAAAAGACATAGAAAAACACAATATTTTCTGTCTCGTGACGCCTCTGTATACTCTGTGTTGTGGGTGTGGCATACTGCTGGAAACAAATATTTAATTTTTTTTAGAAAAAATTAAATTTTTGTAAATTTAATCACAATTAAATTGTAATTTTTCACAAAATATTATCGATAATGGGTTGAAAGTGTTTTAGTTTTTTTTGGCGTTCCTTAAGCGTAGTCTCCATTTTATTGCACACACCCTTTAAACAATCACTTAGATTTTGTTTCCCACAAATATTTTATTCAAAGGCACACATTAAATAAACTTTATAATTTTTCCAATGATAAATTAAATAAAATAATGTTGAGTTTTATTTGAGTGTTTTTGTGATTTTTTTTTGTGTTTTGTAATTTTTTCGTTTTGTTTAAACAGTTTTTTTTTTTTAACTTAATCCAATCTATGTATATCATGATGCTAACGTTTAGAACTTTTTAACCACAAATATCTGGTTTGTGTGTTTGTGTAAATGTAAACATTTCAATATACAAACATATTTATTACGAAAAAACCTTAATCTCAACTAAAGTGCTTTAAAATATCTCAAAACGGTAAACAATTATAATAAAAAAAAAACAAATTTTAGTTCTCCACTTACATTAAAAAAAAAAAAAATGTTTTTGAAAAATAACTAAAATTAAATAAATAAGAAAATAAAAACTTTGTTTATAATAATTAAAAATTTTAAAAATATTTTGTTGTTTAATGTTTATTTAGCAGAAAAATAGGGGAAAACAAACTGCATTTTCATATTTGTTTAAAGTTAAATATTTTAATAAAAATTACAAAAAATAACAGTCTATTGTTTTATAAATATATCTGGATACATACATATACATACATTACATATAAGTCTGTAAATATGTATGTATTTGTGTATATTTTTTAATACGTATATATTTATGAATATTCTTTATTATCATGTTGTTAAAACTCCGTTGGTATTAAGGGTTTGTGCTAAATCGGCTTCATCTATGGTTGCCTGACATACTAAAGGAAATGGCCATTCATGGTATATGGTGGGCCCACTGTAGTCTCTTAAGGTTTCTATAAGATCATCTAATCTTTTGACCTCCATTAAATCGGCATTAAATTCTTTTACTTCGTCCAGCAGTTGATTTACATTAGATTCAAGAACCTGAAAAAGAAACCAAAACTATTTATTAATTTAAGTTTAAATGTCAATTGCTTT
Source organism: Pollenia angustigena (assembly GCA_930367215.1). Classification (NCBI taxonomy): domain Eukaryota; kingdom Metazoa; phylum Arthropoda; class Insecta; order Diptera; family Polleniidae; genus Pollenia; species Pollenia angustigena. The sequence continues at coordinate 177,686,337 of OV884058.1, read as the reverse complement.
AACTTTTTTTTATATCAAACAAATGCAAATGAAACTAAATTATATTTTTCCCCTTGCCTTGCATAATAAGGGGTCGTTATAAATGCAAATGCGTTCTGCTAAAAAGCAGACTCGCATTGGCAGTGTAAGCAACGTTTGCTCGTATGACGTCCAGCAGTGATGCATTTACAAGCAGGCCCTAACTTAAAGAATAATATTTATAGAAAAGGTCTTTTATAGGGACCTTCGAACTTAAAAAGTTTATACTTTTTTTTATACCCTTCACCACAGGTGGTGAATAGGGTATATATAAGTTTGTTATTCCGTTTGTAATTTCTATAATATTGATGTTTGACCCTATAAAGTATAAATATTCTGGGTCCTTATGAGGAGCGAAGTTGATTTAACGATGTCCGTCTGTCCGTTGAAATGGATGAAATGATGGGAGCCAGGTTATTATACATTTATGTCACACATGGTCCGGAATTGTTTGCAAGATCGGTCCACAAATGGCTGAGATATGAGTAAAAAACCACGACTGCCTCATATTTTTTCCTTTAAAGGTCCAATTAAAAGTAACATTACCATACTAACACTGTATTACCAAAACGACATAAACATACCATACAAACCATTTCAATTTTGGTTTCTACAGTCATACAGTGGCTATGGTAATACAGTGTTGGTAATGTGGTTTTTTTGTTGTTTTTTATACCCTTCACTACAAGTGGTGGATTTTATTTGTAATGTGTTTAATTTTACGCATACACATACACATTGATGCATGCATATAATATGCCGCTCAAATAAAGAAACAAACTCATAGACTCAATATATTTTAATTTAACGCTTCTTTAGTAAAATCATTCGTAGCCGAGTTGTTAAGTTCTTTCTTGAGACTGATTATATTGCCAGTTCGAACCCCAAAAAGAATTTTTTTTCATTTTTTTATTTAATTTTTTTTTGTTCTAACAAACGATTTTAAGATTATAAAACGAATTTCAAACATCAACTTTGGCAAAGAGGAAACGGGCTTAGGTACATATATAATTTTTTTGTTTTTTTATATTCTTCGGCATGACGAAATGAAAAGTTGGCGTGGCTCAATTAATATTTATTTATACCTATCTAAAGAACGTTATTTATGTATATAACTTTTTGTTCTTATCTTATCATGGTGAAGGGTATATAAGATTCGGCATAGCCGAATATGGCACTCTTACTTGTTTTTAGTTATTTTTATGAATGAATTGAAAACTACAAACGAACATGCACATGGTGTATTTACTTGCTAAGGTGGCTTCCATATTGCTACAAATATAAACCACAATACAAAAACAACGGGCATTTTGTATTTTGATATATTTTTTCATACAGTAAAATTTTGGTTTGCCTTCAATACCTTAAAAAAATTTTATGTCCGAATGCTATTGAAAGCTTTAACGTTGTATTCGGTGGAGAAAAAACGGGTTTTCGGACCATTAAGTTGGTCTTGAAAAAGCTTCGAGAAACTCTGAAGATCACAAAATTGCACACTTTTTCGTTATAAACATGAACCTCGATTAACTTGATTTAAAGCAGCATCAGTAATTTTTAATTTAATTACACAGAAAAAATTAAAAATCGTCTCTTATCACCAAATTTATACCAAATTCATAGAATCAAGCAAACAATTTGTTGATTTTGCACCCATTATCAAAATGATCATAGAGATTACTAAATGATTTTTTTAATTTTAATTAAAACAAGTAAGAAAGTACAGTCGGTCAAGCCCGACCATATAATTCCCTACACCACAATATTTAAAAACTAATTTTCGAGAGTGAGATCCCTATTTAACTATCACCCCTATCGCGAATGTTATGGGAATATGATACATGGGATCAAACCTAAATTCCCATCCCCAACAAATCGGTATCGCAAATATTTTGGAAGTAAAAATTTCTATTGTGAATTATTTTTCAGTGCATTGTAAACAAAAGTCTCTATTGTGAGTAACTCGTCAGTGCCTGTATTGTGAAAGAAAAATATACAATATAAAATACTAATAAAAATATGATAAAATAAATAATGAATAGTGTTTATCTTCATTTTCTTTATGTACACTCCTTCAATAAGAGGAAAAAGTAATTTAATTTAGTCCTACTTTAGAATCATATTAAAATTTACATGTTCCCTTCTCGTTCACATCAACACTTGTTGGGAATTTATTTATAAAAAAAATTCGCGGGAGTAAACAATGGCGATGCCAAATTTTTTAAGTTTGGGAATTCATTCCCAAAAAATTTGTTATGGGAATCATTCACAATACGAAATAAAAAAATATGGGAATATTTTCATGGGAGTAGCTGTTTGCGATAGGGGTGTATATTTTAAATTTCATTACAATCGGTTTGATAGTTTCTGGAAGGCAGAAATTGCCCCTATCTCCCCTCGTGGTCCTATTTTTTAAAAAATGCAAAGCTTATGTGTCCGTACAAATAGGGATCTATCTATGCTTTAAATTTCGTTAAAATCGGTTTGACAGTTTCTGAGAGGCAACAATTACCCCTATATCCCCTCGTGGTCCCATTTTTATAAAAATGAAAAGCTTATGTGTCCGTACAAATTTGGATCTATCTATGTTTTAAATATCATTAAAATCGGTTTGATAGTTTCTGAGAGGCAAAAATTGCCCCTATCTCCCCTCGTGGTGCTACGATTCGGCACATTTTCAATAGGCTTGTGTCAATAAGAATCTATGTGCCAAATTTTATTTAATTATCTCCAAAATTGCGACCTGTACTTTGCGCACAAGGTTACATGGGCAGCCAGTCAGCCAGACGGACATCGTTAGATCAACTCAGAAAGTGATTCTTATATACTCTACTTTAAGGTGGGTCTATGACCAATATTTTAAGGTGTTACACACATCAGCACAAATGCATAATACCCTCTCCACTATTGTGGTTTGGGCATGTGTTAATTGATTTAATTAAATATAGCTCAGGTTTTGACAATTCCCAACAACAATTCTACAAATTTATATTATTTTATTTTAAACAAAAAAAAAAAAAAAAAAAAAAAAATTAAGATTTTTTTAAGTTTGTGTTTAATTTAATTTTTCATGTTTAATGTTTTTTATGTTGGTCAATGTAATAAAAAATTAATTTCTCTTATTGTTAGTCATAATTAATTGTTGAAAAATGGTTGTTGTAAAAATATTGTTAAATAATATAAAGAATGAAAAATTATCAATCATTAAATTTTAATTAATTTCATGTTGTAAAAATAATTTTATAAAAATTAAATTTGATGAACTTTAGCCTAATTAAAAATATCAATCTTTGCATTAAAAGCCAAAAACAGTTCTCCAATAATAACCACAATACTAATATATTTTCTTTAATTTATATAGACGAATCCCTTGATTAATTAAACATAACATTCACGCAACGTTGGGAAAATATGGATTAAATGCATTCTAAATTACAAAAAGAACTATAGGCCGTTTTAGCTAAAATAAAATCTAATTTAATGAACAATTACATTGGGTAAACAACAAAAATATAGATTTTTTGTTATTTAATTAATTTATTAATACAGTAGTTTTGACTTAGCTGCACAATCTCCTTTGCACAATTTTTTGTGCAGGTAAATCAAAAATGCAGTTATCTTAAATGCATTTACCTGCCTTAATGTGCAGGTACACAATTGTGGTTACCTGCACAAAAGTGCAGCTAAAGTAAAGTGTTTGGTTAAAAAGTAGAATAAAACAATTGGCGGCATGAAATAACCCCCCAAAATATAACCCCCTGCATAGCGCCAGGATTTTCTCCTCTATAGTATACAAATACCGACTCGACCCGGCTACGCAGAGAAGCTTTAGTTAGCGAAGCCGGTGTTTGGTGTACCATATCGAAGAAAACCATTGCGCCCGGCCGAAGGCCCCAAAAACGTTTTCATTATAAATTTGAAAATTAAATAATCCCCCAAAAAATATATTGGGGCTTTATTTCATAATGACTTTTTGGGGTATAATTTCATATGAAATAATACCCCAACTAAAAAAATGAAATAACACCCCAAACAAAATGAAATAACCCCCCAAAAATCGTTTTTGTTGTTCTCAGTACAAATTTTTGGGGGGTTATTTCATTACTTTTTTGGGGGGTTATTTCATGCCGCCAAAATAATTATTTTATTAATACATAAATTTGTATTTTATTAAAGTTTTATTCCAACCCTGATAGCATTTTCAATCGTCTAGGAGTCTACTGAGAATCTCACAAAGAGTGTTTTTGATCGTCGACGAGCTCATTTTTTAATTGTAGACAATTCCTCGCACGGGAGAAACTGTTACACGTGCTGATTCGTATGAGAGATTCTTCCATAACTCGGCGAAAAACGCCTATATTAATCGCATGTAGAGATTATCTAACGAGTCTTTCAAAAAGCATGCCAAGAGTAGTATGAGACTCATGTAGGTATTATTTTAAAACTCGTGAAATGCTCAGCCGTATGACTGAGCTAACTTAATAAGGGCATCAAGCGTATTTTTCATGCCAAAACTTCTAATTTTCATAAAATTTCCATAAAACAAACCTTATAGCCTTTTCACACTTGTCAACATTTAACATAAATTTGCAAAGATATTGGAATTTTCCCACAAGAAATACATAGGGCTAAAAATGCAAATTTTTCAACATCTTTACAGAAGGTTACTATCTCATTTTGTTCCCTTTTAAATTTTTCGATTCTTTTAGTGTCATCACTAGAAAAGTGGCAATAAATTCTGTTATTATTATGGCATCACTGACAAAATGGAAGCTGCTTTGAAAGCAGCGTCACCATTTCTCAAGTTTTTCCTTTTTTGTAAGCCTTATTGTGCTTAATTTTGCTAAACTTATTAAACGAAATGAATAAGAAATACATTTTGGTGTTATATTTTGAAATGTTGGCACTTTTGTAGAAAAAAAGTATTTAAAAAAAATTAAAGTTTTTTTTCAGAAATGGTAATATTTTTTATTAAAAGTAGATGTTGGATGTTTCAAGTGTGAACGCGTATTTCACATTTTCAACATCTTCCATGCGTTCCTCCGAAATGTATGCAAGTGTACAAATGGAATTAAGGTCGCGAAATCAACACCATCCTGTCGGAAAATCCTTCAAAAACGTTTTATTTAGGTAGCTCAGTAATTTTTATACGACTCTTACAGAGAGTCCCAAAAGGTTCATTCCAAGATTTAAAGACGAGCGTGTCAAAAAATAAATAAAAAAATAATAAATTAAAGAAGATTTATATGTTTTTGTTTTTGTTACTCGTCAGATAATCATCAGAAGATTCTTTTAGGAGTTGTATATTAAGCATAAACGTCTAACAAACAGCCTATGCTAGCTAGATCATTTTATACATGTATTTATGTTTATTTAATATAAAAGAAACATTAACAAAAACAATGAGAATTCACAAAGAACATAACAATTTTTGGAAAAAAACATATCCGTGGGCATATCCGTCAAAAGGTCCACCGTGACCGAAAATTTAAAAGTTATTAAAAGCGGATTATTTTACGATATTGTTATAGAGAAATATTTAAATTTTATAAATTTACCCATAAATTTGTCCACTTAGATGAACAATCAGACTGCAAAGTTGTGCAAACGTAATTTCTTATTTGTGAGAATTTTTTATTGTATGTTTTCTTTAATATTATCTTCCTGAAAAGAGGTGATATTTGAAGAAAATTATTCCAAAAAAAAATTTTCTTACACGTAAAATAGGATTTTAAAGATTAATTCCAGAAAATATGTATTTTGGGCAGTTAAGTCAAAGTGAAGCTAACTTTGATTTGTTGTATGAAAATAATTTTAAAATGCCAAAAAATTTTGTGCATTTATCTTAAATGTGCAAATATAGAAAGTGCCCTTATAAAAGGAATTTGTATGGAATTATACAGAATAATTCCAAAAATTATCAATTTTGTGCAGTTAAGTCAAAAGTGCACGTAAACAAAAGGGAGTTAAGTCAAAACTACTGTAAAACATTTTTCTTTAAACAAGTAACCTGGCGTTTCCACATGCAAGTACAAGTTCGATAAACTCAATACAATAACACTTTTTCACTAACATTCACATAATTTTTGGACTTTCAGCCAATCGGAAGTTTCCTCGATTTTTCGCTGATAATACATACACACTACTTGCAAGTAATTACTTGCATGTGGAAACGTAGTGTAAAATGTTAATTAAATAAAAATTACATTTTTAATTTTCTTTCAACAAAAAAATAATTGATTTCATTATCACATTAATTAAATTGAAATACTTTTTAGATAATTTTTTTAATTGATAAAAACTACGGATGATTTTTTCTATGTTTATTACTTTTTGTGTTTTATTGGGTTTTCTTTATTTTAATCAAACAATAGCCATTTTTGTCTCGGTTAACTCAACAACTTCAGTTTACGCGAAAGCCTAAATTTCTATTGGCTGCGTTAACCGAGGTTGCACTGTAATTCTGAAAAGTGCGTTTTCCTTTTGTGCAGTAGTTGTTTGCATAGCCTTAAACTTTAATAAGCAAAATTTTGCTTGATCGGGTCTAAATTTTGATAAAATTCAATTTTGCTTATTACAAAGCAAAAAATTATCCAGAATTTTAAGAAGTTAAAGCCCATTGTTGAGGTGAACCTCACAATTATTTATCGCCTGCGTTATAATCACCTGGGTTGTAGTGTTTTTGTTGGTTGTTTTTACACTCATTGTTCTCTTTAAATTTGCTCCTCTTTTCGCCGCCACTACTTTGTGTATGCGCAGCCGTTCTTATATAAACTTATGTCAGACAACTGGACATTCTCGAAGAAACCACGGAACAAAAAACAACCACCAAAGACTCTAGTGCAGTATAATTAAAAATAATTTAAAATAAATGAATAGAGTATCGGGTGAGTTTTTAAGAGCTATAGGAAAGTTTTAAAAAAACACATAAAATTCAGAAAAATGCATTAAATCTCTATTTGAATCGATAGTACGGTCCATATAATTTAGTGTTTGAAGATTATTTCATGCAAATGTTGACCGTGACTGCGCCTCAAATGGTCCATCCGTTTAGCCCAATTTTGGCATACTCTTTTCAACATTTCGGCCGGTATCTCATGAATAAATGCTTCAATGTTGTCTTCCAATGCGTCAGTTGAAGCGGGCATGTGTGTATAGACATGAGCTTTAACATAGCCCCACAAAAAATAGTCTAAAGGCGTTAAATCGCACGATCTAGGCGGCCAATTGACCGGTCCCGAACGTGAAATAAAGTGTTCACCGAACTCGCCTCTCAATAAGTCCATTGTTAAGCGTGCTGTGTGGCATGTGGCACCGTCTTGTTGAAACCACATGTCATGCAAGGCAAGCTCTTGCATTTTGGACAAAACAAAGTTGGATATCATCTCACGCCCATAAACCGCGCCAAAATGTGACTTTTTCTGAATGCATAGGTAGCTCTTGCCATGCTTCTGGCACTCCAAAATCGACAATTTTGCTTATTAACGTACCCATTGAGCCAAAAATGAGCTTCGTCGCTAAACACAAGAAGCGCGCGATGAGCTTCCTTAACAGATCACGCATTTTGAAAATAAAATTCAATAATTTGCAAGGGTTGTTCGTTTGTAAGACGATTCATGGTTAAATTATAGACCAAACTGAAGATGTTTGACAGTGAAACAAAACACGAAACGTGCGTCAGCTGTTTAAACCAGTGTTGCCAAAAAGATAATAGCTAAAAAATCATCCGATATAAAAATAACTGTTTTATTTACACCATTTACTTACTTAACCCCACTGACCTCGATTTGGTGACTCCACCTAGCCATTCTGCGAATAACTCAGACCCCAGACCTTTTCACCCATGAAAGCAATACATTGCTGACTTAATCGTAAAATTGCTTTCAAGGTGCGTATAAGTAAGGGAACGATTATATGATTGTTTAAAAATTATAGGCAACATAAAGAAACTATTACTTTTAAGCGGCTCATCTCGAATAAAAATCATGCCTTATTAATGCGCGCAATGCTAAGTGATTCCGTAATAATGTCTCCTTTACGAAATTGCTTTTGGTAAGCAGTCTTTTTTGCTGGATATGGGGTGTGTCCACCATCAAAATACATGCTGATTTTTACATAATTTTGTATGACTTGCATTGTCTATTTCCTATTAATAAATTCTTTTTACATATTCGTTTACATTTATTTAAATATCAATTTACTTCATTCTTTTGATTTCTTTCCTCAGTCAATTGTTTTTTTTTTGTATTACAAAATATTATTTATCTTAAATTACGGTTTCTTAAAACACTTCTATTTATTTGCAATTATGAGTAATAAGTGAACTAAAAAAAATCTGAAAATACAATTTCTTTTAGGTATACCGGCCGGTGTTTGATACAAGCAGTGGAAAACAAAACTGAAGGAAAAAACAGGTAATTTTTAAGTAAAATCAGTTTAAAGGTAGAAATTGTTTTTTGTCTTGCTGTTTAAAATTGATTTATTTTCTAAATGGAATAGAAAATATGTGTATTTCAGGTTTTCATATACACTGTTAAGCTATCAAGTTTCATAAGTTTGTGCTCATGCTGTTGACTTTGCTTGTTATTTTTTAATTTTTTTTTCCAATTACCACATATCAGCATATGACATTGACAGAGCTTTCGTTCTAGTTAGTAGAAATATCGTTGTTATTAAGTAGATATTAGAAAAAGTGAGAGAATAAAAAGAAATGGCTAAAAATAAAATAAGGTTAGCATTTGGACAAGACATACAATTAACGGAAAACGTGTAACACTAGTCAATCAATAACAACACTAAGCAACAAAAATGTTGAAAATCAATATTATCATTATTAAATTTAACTAGAAATTAAAGTAGAAAATATATATTTTAGATTGAGTTGCCAGACAGACTTGATTTGGCTTGATTATCAAGTCAACGATGTCATTTTGTCAAGCTAAGCCGGAATTTAAAAATGTTGCATTAAATTGATGAAGAAAAATAAATATCATTGGTCGTTATAGTCTAAATGAAATGTAATTTTATTGCTTGTGTTTTGTTATTAAAAAAAAAAAAAAAACGTTAACGTAGTATTTTTAATTGGTTTACTTGATATACCCTTTTTAAGTTATTCTTAACTACTGTAAAATATTCAAAAATGTACCAAATTAGTTTGAATTAAAAACAAATGATAAAATCAAAGTTGCCGAATCTCATATTCCCTATGCCATAGTATTGAAAAGCCAATTGTTTCCTGGGGTCTAATTACCGCATACGATATCGAGCAAAATTGATCGTGGGGAATGTAAGATGAGATGAACCCACTGTTTATTGTTGAAGTGTTTTATTTAAACTTTGATATTATTACAAGTAGAACTGTTGCTATAAGTCTTATACGTTTAACAGTTTTGTTTGGTTTAATTTCTTTAGTTTTTCTAAAATCTTTATGGATGAAGTTTCCTGATGATCTGGCCTGGGCGACCAGTGAAATGCGCATAGAAATAGCTTATCCCATCAACAATAGGTTTCAAGTGTTTTTATCAATAATAAAAACTGGGAATTAAGCACGAATAGCAAAATCTTTTGAAATTAAAATTTTGTATTCCCAAAAATTTAAATTACTTTTTGATTTTTTATTTTGGTAATATGACTCTCGATATCGAATGAAATGTATCGTAATTTGAGATGATAGCATCCGATATCGAGTAACCAAAGACATTACATCTCTCTAGTTTTCATTAGATACGTCAGTGTCTATCTTATACAGAAAAATACGATAGTTTACCCGATACGATAGCTTACTCGATATCGAATGCGGTAATTAGGCCCCTGGCTCAAACGGTTCAATTTTGCTTATTTTACTATTTATATATACGAAATTTCTAAGCTAAATTTAGTCCTCCTTTCTCATATGGTGTGGGCTGTACTCTGTCCGAATGCATTTTTTGCAATTGGCACCTATGCCCAATTAGACACGGCCCAATAAAAAATTTTCATGTTTTGCGAAGCACTAATGGTAAATTTTAAAAAGTAGGTGCACATTTATGCGTTAGAGTGCTATATTCGGCTATGCCGAATCTTTGATACCCTCCACCGACAGTTCGACTGTTGAAGGAGTAATATCCGTATAATGTAATGTTTTAGGCGACTAAACTGTTTTCCGGTAGTAGGGTTTATATGGGGCCTAGGGTAAATTATGGACCGATCATCACGAAATTTCACAGCGTTATTTCTAGTCCTTTAAAACTGTGACGTACCAATTTCTGTTATGATAGCATTATTAATTATGGTTTTAGGTGTACTAAACTGTTTTCCGGGTGTAGGGTTTCTATGGGACCTAGGGTAAATTATGTACCGATCTTCACGAAATTTCACAGTATCATTAACAGTCCTATAAAACTGTGACGAGCCAAAATTTGTTATGATTGCATTATTTTTTACGGCTTTAGGCGTACTAAACTGTTTTCCGGTAGTAGGGTTTATATGGAGCCTAAGGTAAATTATGGACCGATCGTCACGAAATTTCACAGTGGTATTTCTAGTCCTATAAAACTGTGACGTACGAAATTTTGTTACGCTAGCGTTATTTTTTACGGTTTTAGGCGTACTAAACTGTTTTCCGGGAGTAGTGTTTATATGGGTCTTAGGGTAAATTATGGACGGATCTGCACGAAATTTAACAGCGTGATTTCCAGTCAAATAAAACAAATTTTTGCAAAATCTTATCTCATTCCGTGCCTTGTTCCAGCATTTATGTTATTTTTTGTAACAAAATTATCAATTTTTTTAGGTGGCGGTTCCACATTTTGATTCATAGCTCTGGTTCTACTGAACCGATTTTGCTGGATTTCAATCCCAAACTGCTTAGGATAACTACAAGCAATTTGGCAACAAGATTGTTAATTTCTTTTGAGTTGTTCGAAAGTGAGCGTGTTTTCAACAGATGGACAGACAGACGGACATGGCTAAATCGACTTAGAATTACTCAAGGACCCAGAATATATATACTTTATGGGGTCTGAGATGAATAATAAAAACGTTTCACACGGAATGACAAACTTAATATACCCTCTTCACAACTAATTGTGGTGGAGGGTATAAAAAAATTAAATAGAAAAAAAAAATAAATAAAATAAAAAAAAAAAAAATAAATAAAATATTTAAACAAATACAAAAGAAATAATTTAAACTTAAAACAACAAAATATTTACATAGACCAAAAATTTTACATATTGAACTAAAAATGCAAATTCCAAAAAAAAAGAAACAAAATAAACACAAAACATAACTGAAAATATTAAAATAAAAAAAAAAACACAACACTTAAGAAGAAAAAACAATAACAACATTCACTTGAAAACTGTTGGAAAAAAAAAATAAAACAAACAACAAAAACAATAAAACACATTTCAACTCTTTTAAAAATCAAATTTACAATAACAACTAAACAAGTGCACAATCATCTACATAAATAACCCACAACACACATCAAATACACAACCACACAATATCAGGATACATTTACACCTCGATATACGCGATTTACAATATATTTTTTTGGCAATGACCAAACGAGGGGCTTTTATGTCCCCGTTTACAGTGCCATTGCTGTTCACTTTTCCCATACCATTCTTCTACGAAATTTAATTGGCATCATGCCAGATTGCTGTTGGTTACTTAATGACAAAGGTATAACACTGGCCATTGAGTAACTTTATCAGCAGCGGTTTGGTATTTTTGTCACGTTTATTATCGTAGGGAGTATTGCCTTGAATCTTCTTAATTTGTAATGACAGGTAGATTTCGCATAGACTTCTGCAATATACGCGGATTGAGAGCGAATTATTTCTCTTTATATGCTCACATTCGCTTCCATCGGCCGGATGTTTTCGCCTTATGTGAAACCCAGGTGTGTGGGGATGCTGATCCACAGGATTTTCCCATACCTGGGTATCAACTTCTATCCCTTTTTTCTCTTCATAGGGGCCTTGCGATGTACATTCGCAACGATGTTGTGTACCAGTACCAGCAACATCTTACATGTGGTGATGCGGAATTTAGTTCCCTCTGGGTTAAATTCCAGATCAGGACACACATGTTGCATTTCGGATTTCTGTATAGAAGTCCAAACATGGAAACGGTGGCTTCTCTTAATGGCTTTGACGCCCTTTCCGATACTATTTCTAGAATCCTGGAAAGTTGTCCGAACAGTGAAATTGTAGTTGCTGGCGATTTTAATGTTCATAACTGTTCCTGGCTTCGCCATTCGAGCCATACAACTCCCGTGGGCCAATACGTTGAGTTATTCGCCGCGCATAACCACTTAGCGCAACTAGTAAATGAGCCAACACACAATTCGTGTGTTGTAGGGCAATCTCGGAATACTCTTGACCTTTTTCTCACTTCTCACCCTGAAAAGTACGAAGTGAGAACACTCGATCCTCTCGGGAATTCGGATCACAATACCATTTCTGCTTACTTTTCATATTCGGCACTTCATAGCGTCTCGAAAACAGCCCCGAAACGCTCGATTTTTATTTATGAAAAAGCTCGTTGGGCCGAGCTTAACGAATTTTACCGGCATTTCAACTGGAAACTTTGTTTCCTTGACGATAATGTTGATGCCGCTGCAAAAATGGTCGTAAATGTCATTTTGCTTGGAATGAAACTTTTTATTCCCTCGAAGCAAATTTCGGTTAAACCAAAACTTAAGTGTTGGTTTAACCAGACGTGCAAAAATGCAGTCAGATCCAGAGAGGAGGCGTTTAGTAGTTGGCGTTTGAATAAAAACGCAACTACTGATCAGCTACGAAAGAGGGCAAGATCTGAGTGTGCCAAAGTACTTAGACGGGAAAAATTTCTACACGAACAGCGTCTTCGTGCTAAGGTCCTTGCTGCTCCTCGGGGCAGTAAGACCTTTTGGTCCTTCGTTAAAAGAGTAAGGGACAGTGCTAGTTCTTCTATCCCAACGCTTTTAAAGGACGACCAAATATTTACTGACCCGATTGATAAAGCTAACCTCTTGGCTGAACTGTTTGCAAGTAATTCGTTCTTGCCGGAAAGCAATCAATCACTGCCCGTTGTCGAAAGAGTATCATGTACTATGCCCAAGATATTTTTCCGATCACGCGCAGTCAAAAGGGTTCTTTCGGATCTTAACGTAAACAAGTCACCGGGGCCGGATGGCATATCAGCACTGGTATTGAAACAGTGCTGTTCGACGTTAGCTCGTCCATTGGCCAACCTTTTCAGCTCTTCGTACCGTGCGGGAATCTTTCCCTCTTGCTGGAAGGTGGCCAATGTTCAGCCAATCCCCAAGAAGGGTGAGGCTACTAACCCTGATAATTACCGCCCAATCGCAATTTGCTCTTCGCTCTCGAAGGTGATGGAGAGCATGGTTAATTACCATCTTGTGAAGTATCTGGAGACAAATTCACTTCTCAGTGACAGACAGTATGGTTTTCGTGGTAGCCGATCTACAGGAGACCTGTTAGCGTTTCTTTCAGAACGTTGGAGTCGGTCCATTCACCGCTTTGGTGAATGCAAAGTGGTTGCTCTGGATATTTCCAAGGCGTTTGATCGGGTGTGGCATGGTGCGCTTGTGTCAAAGCTTATTGCTTTTGGTGTCGGTAATGATTTCTCTCGATTTATATCGAGTTTCCTCAGTGATCGCACTATACGTGTTGTTATAGATGGGATTGCATCAAACGAGTTTCAGGTAAATTCAGGGGTACCGCAAGGTTCTGTCCTTTCTCCTACGCTATTTCTTATATTTCTTAATGACCTTCTTGGTCATACTTCAAATCCTATCTACTCTTTTGCAGATGACAGCAACATTTGTCATTCATATTCCTTCGATCATAGGCCAAGCCTTGTTGAGATTGGGGGCAAAAGGCAAAATATGAATGACACTCTTAATCAGGACCTAGCTGCAATCTCTGAGTGGGGTCAAGCGAATAGGGTCGAATTTAATGCACGCAAGACCCAATGTTGTATGTTGACCCACAGACGGGCCGTGGGACCAACTATGTCATCTGTATTAATGGGTGGCATTGATATTAAGGAATCGGATACTCTTGATGTTCTGGGCATGAGAATACAGTGCGATGTCCGCTGGAATAAACACGTTTTCAAAGTGTCGAAAGAGGCATTCAAGTGTTTAGGTTTTTTAAAACGGTGCAAGAAATACTTCACTTCCTCCGATCTCCTTACTATCTATACCACCTATATCCGACCGAAGATGGAATACAACTCCCATATATGGGCAGGGGCTTCAAAGTCTATTTTGAACCTTCTGGACCGTGTACAAAGGAGGGCGGTGAAGCTCATCAATGACAGTAGGGTATCCAACTCTATTGACTCATTGGGGCATCGTCGGAATGTGGGTTGTGTGACACTTTTCTATCGATATTACCATGGGAGGTGTTCCACTGAGATAAGTGAACTTATTCCACCCGCCCGAGTATTTCTTCGTAATACTCGCTCATCCAGTGGATCACATCCGTTTGTAGTCGATTGTCCTGTGTTTCGCACAACGCATTATAGAGAAAATTCGTTTTTCAGTCGAACTATCCGTATGTGGAATAAACTTCCCGCAGAGGTCTTTCCCGGTACTTATAATTTATTAAGATTCAAGTCAAATGTCCACAAACACTATTCCCTCTTTCCTCCTTCCCAAACCTTATTTTCCTGATCAACACAATGCACTGCATATATAGGGGGCATCCCCTGAGTGTTGGTTTATCGTTAAAAAAAAAAAAAAAAAATAAATAGGACGCTGGGGCTTAGAGGTATCATAGGTGATATATTTTTAGAATACAAACTGTATAAGTGACAAAAAACAGGATTTTCTAAATGTCCTATAAATAGGACGCTGGCCTATAATTGGTTAATATTTTTTTTGGCGCAATAATTTTTACAGCAGCTGACTTTGATTACTGAAAATCAGTGTTGTTAACGCTTATTGGAATTCAAAAAGGTAAATCATTCTTAAAAAAGCCATCCTGTATACTTACATTTTCTTTTCTGGTCTGAAATTTCTTGCTGCACTGTGTTTGTTCATTATAGGAAAAACAATTAAGGTCGTTTAATAAATTTGGCCAGTCAAATGTTAAATTTTGTCTACAGGTCGATAATAAAATAATAACTTATATTACTTTTAGATGTTTTATTTTTATACAAAGCAATTTCGAAGCGTGGGATTATTTTATTATTTTTGTTGCTTAAAGGCTTCAATATTAAGAAGCTTAACTTGAGCGTGCTATTTGCTCAAGTTAACCATAAAATTACTAAAAATTGTAATGCAGGGTACCTAAATGAGTAAATTCGTTGCAAAAACTTATAGTTTCTGCACACAAAAATAAAGTTTGGACATTTATCTTTTAAATTATTTCCTTAAGAGTAAAGAACATCGTGGCTTTTGACAAAGTTATCAAGAAAACTCAGAAAAAGACTGGCGAACCCGATGCACATATGTACATATCGAGCCCTAATAGCAAAAATGATGTAACCAACAAAAATTAAATTTTACGGCTGTAGGAAAAATCGCCCAAAGAAAAATGGCCCAAAAAAATAAATGAAAAATCGCCCAAAAGAACATGAAAAATGACCCAAAAAGTTAAATATGAAATTTTGCCCAAAATAAAAATGAAAAATTACCCAAAAAAAAAAAACGAATTTTTTTCCCAAAAAAAAAAAAAATAAAAAATTACCCAATTTGCAAAACAATGTTTATTATTCATATAAATTTAGTAACATACAAGTATACAGTAATACTTATTTGAGCCCTCCGCCAAACTTTGTGCACTATTCAATAGTTAAATATTAATTAATCACTGCATATCTCCCCTATGGTGTAACAAATACCGGCAGCGCTTACAAAAGCGTCTTGGCATAGCCGGCCTTCAGCCGGGCGCAAGGATTTTCTACTCTATGGTATAACAAAAACCGGCTTCGCTAACTGAAGCTTCTCTGCATAGCCGGCCTTCGGCCGGGCGCAAGGACTTTCTCCTCTATGATATACAAAGACCGGCTTCGCTAACTAAAGCTTCTCTGCGCAGACGGCCTTTGGGCGGGCGTAAGGATTTTTTCCTTTGTGGTTTAACAAGTACCGGTTTCGCTAAGTAAAGTTTATAAAATTTGCCTTGTTTCCGAACGAAGGCCGACTTCGCAGATAAGCTTTAGCTAGCGAAGCCAGTATTTGTTATACCATAGAGGAGAAAATCCGTGCGCACGGCCAAAGGCCGGCTATGCTTCGAGTTTGTAAGCTATGCTTTCGAGTTTGTCCACGGACACTATGACACTGGACGTTATGACATGCCACCTTTTTTTTATTAATAACATTTAGGTATTCGACGTATAGTTATAATCAGGGCAAGGGACTTCATGCAAATGCATGTTTGTTGTCGGCACTCTGAGACCCACCTAAAGTTAATATCTTTGCGAATCACAATATTTCCAGTAAAATGGCATCAATTTGTTAGTTTTGTTAGTTTTTGCATATTTTGCTTTAAATGCATGTTTTTGCATATTTTGATATAAATGCATATTTTTCGTCATATTTCGTTATAAATTCACATTTTTCGTCATATTTTGTTATATTTATAAAAAAAAATTGCTCTTTTCTTAGTTTTTTGTTTAGAAATATCTTTCTGTTCAAGGCGAATTCATTATAAGGTGTAGTCAGTGAATCAGCTGGCTATAGTTGTTTCAGCCCTGAAACAGTTAAAATAGTATGGGAAAATCTGCTAACTTCGATATTTTCAAGGAGCAAAAACAACATGTTGGATAGACTGGCCCACGCTTGTATGGAAAAGTAAAAGTATAGTCCAATACTTTCTCCACAAGCTTGATTTTGTTTCTTTTACTAAAATATATGTATATACCAAAAATTGGATCAATAGGACAATATTTAGAGGTCGCGATGAATGGCGACTTTTATGTTGCATATCTTATACCTATTACATGCATTTACTTTTGGCTTATCATTATTGTACTTGTTTATGTATTGAATAAACTTTTTCACACTTTTCTTTGATCTTTACTAGATTTACATTTGTTAAAATTCATATATATTCATCCCTCTACATAATTATTTAACTTATTTTAAATGCAGAATTACAAGAAACGAGTTTAGAAAGATTGTGCTGAAATTTCTGACAGAGACTCAGATTCATCGCACAAAGAAGTTAACTTTCGCAAAAAACAAAATACAACTAAACCAATAAAAGTTAAATCTGTTTTAACAAACGACTTAATTGGATCTATTAACCGTGTAAGTCTATCTAACCCCGATAAATCATTTAACTGTCCCAACCTCTTAATATAAACCGATTGTGCTCAAATGTGGACTGAACATTTTTAAGCACTATTCGAATAGGATAAGCGTTGTGGAGCGCCACCCTAATGTTGGTGTTTGGTACTGAACTACCTACATTTTATTATAAATTCACCTTGTTTCTTTTACTTTTAAAAAGTAGCACATACAAAAATTTTACAATTTGTATAAATGTGCACATAATTGTAGAAGTAACAATAAAACAGTTTTTGACATTTCATTTTGTTCGCGGTTTTTTTTACTTGAAGAAGCAGCAAATAAAAATAATGTTCGGAGAAGAAAAAATAGAACTCAACATAATATTTTTGATTTACGGTGTAAGAAGTATGACCTAAAATCTAAAAAGAATTAAAAAAAAATAAATTGTTTTTAAGGAAAAAAATGCCAAAAGAAAAAATATCAAAAAATAATCTTTTAATTAAGTGTTTTTTTGAGTCTTCAAAATAGAGGGAAAAGTACTTTTTTGCAAAGTTTACAAAAAGGTGTTTCATTTAAAAATTTCAAGTAAATCAGCACCTTCAAAGCCAGAAACGCAAAGAAAATCAACTTTTGGGGATAAGACTAGCAAATTTAGTTTTGAATTGTATAATGCTCTGGTGTCTGCAGGTATAACAATGAAACCATTCCTACGGAAACAACCCTTATAAAAACTTATATCGCCAAGTTGTACACTATACAACTATGTGACATTGTTGAAAGAATTAAGTGACATAATTTGTGGCTGTCTATTGACGAAGCAATGGACACTGAAGGACGTTTCGTTGTCTACGTAATTGGGATCTTAAATGCAGAAGAATATCTTGAATGCAGAAGAATAACAGAGTAAATACAAATTTTTGTTAAATATTGTAAAGTTGGAAAAGGTGGATCATGCTTCAATAGCTCGAACTTTCAAAGATTCAATTTCTCTTTTAGAATCCTTTAATAAAAATCAAATTTAGCTCTACTTAACTTTTTTTTTAAGATATCTTACTCAAAAATGTTACATGTCACATGCTAAGCTCATGCCATGCATGAAAGTTTTTAAAGTCACCTTTGCGCTTCAACCATGTATAACAAGATGGGGTACCTGGTTGCAGGCAGTTGAGTATTATGCCAAAAAAATTTTGAAGAATTTAAAGATGTGGTAAATAATTTTAATGAAAATAATGCAGTCGCGATAAAAAAGGAAACAATATTTTAAATGTACCTAATATAAAGGCTCAATTAGAATTTATACACTCAAACAATGGGTTTCTAGTCGAGACAATAACCCAACTTCAGGGGTTTAAATCATTGAACATCTCGGTTAAACTCGTTGATGACGCTGTCATTAAAATAAGAAAAGTAGAAGGTCAAATCGGCGAAAAAATAAAAGCCAAAATTTATGCAGTTTTAAAAAAGAATATTTTTAATTTACCTTCCAGTAAAGAAAAAATTGTAGACAATATTTAAAATGACCACTTTTAAATATCCACCTATTACATCCGTTGATGTCGAACGAACACTTTCAATGCTTAAAACTGTTTGAAGACCAAATAGAATGAGTTTTACATTTGATAACTTAAAAAAAAACTTATTTATTTATATATGTAAATATATCTTGACCTACTACTACTTTTTAAACTATGTTTTAAGTTTTTAAAACTGAATGAAATGTATTTATGTTTTTTTTTGTTAAATATGGTTAAATAAATATATTTTTAGTGCATATTTTACGATTTTTAGTGCATGTTTTATGCGCATATTTTGCGATTTTAAGTGCATGAACTTCCTTGCCCTGGTTATAATGAATGATTTAGACAAATAGTATGTAAGATTTTGACGAAATTTTAAAAATGTAAAATGGCCCGAAAAAATGGGCTATTTTTCATATAATATTTTTGGGTGATTTTTCATTATGAAAAATCACCAAATTTAAAAAACGAAAAATCACCCAAGAGTAACGAAAAATAGCCCAAAAATTTTGGGTCACTTTTCATATGAATTCAGGCCCAATTTTACATGGAATTTTTTTGGGCGATTTTTCATTTATTTTTTTGGGCCATTTTTCTTCGGGCGATTTTTCCTACAGCCAAATTTTACAGGAGAAGGTTTTTTTTTAAATTTTTTTGCTTCAAGTCTAGGGTTTCGTTTGAAATTGCTTTTGCTCTAATTTCGTAACGGTACTTCCCATACATATGAGATTTTTACAGATGATGCAAATGATCCAAAATTATCGATTTTCCTCAAAAAACAAAAATCTAAAACGTTGTTGGTTACATCATTTTTGCTATTAGGGCTCGATATATGTATGTAAATTAATATTTCTTCCCGTTTATTTAGTAAAAAAATACATTTATTTATTTTTAAAATTTTTTAAACGGTAGATTACAATTCTTAGGTTCTGTTCGAACCGTTGTCCAAATTAAATCTGATTCAAATCTAATAATTTTTAAAAGCAAGAAGCATAATTATGCTTTATATTTATCATTGTGATTATCGTCACATCGTGGGAACTAAAAGAGAGGTTCAAATAACATTCAATTTAACCCAATGCAACAACGTGAGAAATTACGACGTCAGCGGAAATGTCTTGCAGGTGTTGCTAAAAATAATGTTACATTAAGAGATGGTATGCCATATATTAACTTGTATATATTTGGCTGATTAAAAAAATCAAAATGTATACAGTACAAACCCTCGTACACAAGGCTAGCAACAATTTCACTTGGTGATCATCAGGGAAAACACAAATATGCAATTGCATGTTTTTTCTTGTGCGACCAATGAAGCAGAAATAATATATCTATCCGTTTTAGGGCTTTTTATGAATTTTGGCATCGATTTGTTAGTGCATATTTTGGCATATTTTACCGTTTGGAGCATTTTTTTGCATAATTTAGTTTAAAGAGCCTTTTTGCAGCATTTTTAAAGTTTGTGGCGCACATTTTGCCTTTTTGAGGCATATTTTGATACATGTTTGATTTTTTTAGATGCTTCTTGTAAGCTTTCGCAGCAAATAAATTTTTCGAAATTCTGGTTAACTGGCTTTTCTGTTTTTAATATCTATCTGTATACCCAAGGTGTTGCTTTAATTTCGCCATCAACATTTTATTTTTACTCTAAAATGAAGACAAAGTAGGTTGTCATTAAAGATAATGTTATTTTAAACTTTCAAATTTTACATAAAAGCAATTATAAACATACGTTTCTGGGGATGTGTGCAATACATAGAAATCTAAAGCAATCTTTTAGTACACTGATCGCATAAGAATCATTTTTTAAAGTGAAGTCTATGTAAATGGTGAGAATCGGTCTTTAATTTAATGTATTCCCCATAAAAACTTCTTTCTTAATTTGACTATTTGTGTACGTAAGCCATCTAATTATGTTAGTATTAAGATTAAATTCGCCTCAAAAATATTTTACAGCAAATTAAATTCTTTTCGAATTGGTCTGTAAATATTATGGTGTTTGGGCTTCAACGATTATAATTTTAGTATTGTTTTTTTAAAAACAAATGTTGAATATTTTGTTTTTAAATAAGCAACTACCGATTTTTTGGGGCATATTTTTAACAATTTTGAGGGCATATTTTCAAGTTTTTGCTGCATATTTAATGCGCATAAAACGCATTTTTTAGAGCATATTTCTGGTTTCCCTGGTGATCAAAGGTGAGGTTAAATGGGTAGCCGTCACGAAGACGACTCACTTGGGTCCTTATAGCGGTCCCTTTGTGATACCCCTAGCCAGTGACAAGGGTCAGCCAGTATCCACCAGACTATTCCCCAGAGGTCACCGCAGTCTCGAACCACCCCGATTCCCTGCAGAACAGGGAGATCGATTTCAGTCCCGCATTGGACAAATCGTCCAGACATGGCAATTCCGGTCTCCCAAAATGCCTCACGCTAACGCCCGCCAGACCGGGGCATTGGCAGAGGAAGTGAAACACCGTCTCCTCTTCCTCCTCATCATGACAACTCCTGCAGTAGTCATTATACGCAAGACCCATCCTCCTAGCATGAGTCCCTATCACCCAGTGACCCGTGATAACCGATATCACTGTCCTTATCCGGTCCCTGCCGAGACCGATTAGTACGCGCGTTCTCGCCGCGTCATAGCCAGGCCATAGAGTCCTGGCCATCAAACAGGTATGCTCGCCCTGCCATCTCCCCTGAGCCCTTCTGTACGACTCCCGTCTGATGAGTGATCATAATAGTGCAATATTTTTTTTCGCAACCACACACATATTCAATTAATGCCCTTTTTACAACTTACCGATAGCTACCAGGCAGGTTAAAGTTAAGTTGTAATAATGGAACACTTTTTATAACAAAAATAAAATCCTACCTTAAGCTATCGGTAAGTTGTGAAAACGGGCCTAAGAAAACTTTTGCAAATTTTGCCCACAACATTATTACTTATATTTTGGTAAAATTTTCATTCAAAACTAAATAAAATTATTGTAAACGTTATTTATAATTTCAAACAAATTGTTGTTGAAGTAGTTGTTGTTTAACTGAAGTTAAATTTTTGTTCGAAAAATGAAAGGAAACAACAAACATTGAATCGCTTTGGGAAGAAATAAGATAAAAGAAAAAACTTATGTGCTATGTCCAGGTGACAAACAATTGATTGTGTAGAAAATTTTATATGAAAATTACTCAGTTTTTTGAGTACTTTTCATATATATATTTTTCTACACAATCATTTGCTTGTCACCTGGAAACAACACATACATTTTTTCTACCATTGTGAATTAATATTTAAATTTCAGTTTTCTCTGATATTAATTTAAACATGTTATTGCCTGTTTCCCAATAAAAAATAAAGCTTCCAACGAAGCAGGTTTGTAAGGGAAAAACATAAAAGTTTCGCTTACCATTGCGCTAACGGAAGACATGAATTTTATATGGCGAGTTCCCACTTTGCAGCAATACATTTTTGACACATGAAACGCATTATTCAGCGCATATAAAAATTGTTGGATGTTGGATGCAGTTATTTTTTAGTATTCTCCCTTACAAACCTGCTTCGTAATAAGGGAATGCCGTGGCACTTGAAATGTTATTTTTTTTTTTTATAAAAGTTGTTGAGAGTTCTTTCACTTACTTTACTGCATTTCTGTATGTTTTATTGCATAGCGCATAATTGTGCGCTTATCTTTTTAAATGTTTTTTAGTGCTTCACAAATTGATAAAAATTTTTATTGGGTTAATGCCTAAATTCAAGAGGACTCTTGTATGGGGACTAGGTAAAAGGGTTTGGCTTGTTTTAAATATGTAATACTCTTAATACTTAAGAAATATTAAGCCAAATTTGGTCCTCCTAGGTCATAGGGCGCTATTGGTCCAAAACCATAATTTTGTTAAGAAAAAAGGAGTTATTTGTCTAAAACTTTGCCACTTATAAATATGGTGACCAGCCGTTCTGTATTATAAAAAACTGCGAACGTTTACGTTCGAAATTGTTGAACAGGCAGATAAAAAATATCGTTTAAAATAAATATTCTATCCCCTATTTTTGCTATAAAAATCCCCAAATGATCGGAAAAATCTCCTAATCTAACAACTCTAATACTACATTTACACCTACGCAAAATCTAGTACTTACGAGTTTTTGACTAGATTTCCCATATGAAACAAAATCTACTTCGTGACTAGATTTCGACCAAATCTACTCAAAATCTAATTGTACTTAAGGCTAGATTACACTATTATACTTTGTATTAATACATTTTAAAAACTCAAGTAATATGACAAAGTGTGATAGTGTGAATGCAATGTGTCACGAAAATGACAAGTATTATGAAAAAAGTTTGACATCCCATACGACTTCATCGTTTTTTGAAAAATGTCTAAACAATAATACTTTTCATTGGATCAGGGTTGCATTTTATTTAATGTGTGAGTGTTTTATACTTTGTGAGATGGTGTGAACACAAACTGTCATGTTACATTAGATTTTTTGACAGTCGCAACAAAACTCATTAGATTTTCATCTCACAAAGTATTATGGAATACGTAAGACTTGTGAGATAGTTTAATCTAGGCTTTAAAGATGCAACTATGGTTTTTTCAATATAGCACTAAAAAATACTTCCCTGCATAAGAAAAAATTACATTAAAAAAAAAAACAAACAAAAATTGTTAAAAAAAATTAAAAAGTTTTATAAAAATTGTAAAAAATAAAAAAGACGAATAATATTGATAAAATAAATATCAATTTTCAATTTGCTTCTTTGAATTTATCAACTGATTTTAGTTAATTTTGGTGCGCTGAATTCAAATCTGTAATCAGTTTGTCTCTATCAGCTCTAGTTTTCATGATATAGCTTATTTGTGTTTTTAAAAAAGATGATGTGACTGAAATGCAAATATCTTCAAGAATTTTAAAGGGATTATGTAATTCTTTTTTTTAATTTTGTCGGGCTGTGTTATTAATAAAAGGTTATGCAAATTTTTCAATGTAATATTTCTTTTTGTGTTTGTATGTGTAACGAAAAAATTTTAAGGCAGTTGTTTTGTTATAAAAGCAAAATCTCGCTAATGTCAAAAAGTATAATTTAAACGCACTAGATTTCGAAGAAGATTTTAAATTAAATCTACAAGATTTCGGCCTAATGTAAATGTAGTATAAACCTCTGCTACTTAAAGAATACTTAAGAAATCCCCTGGGTTTGAATGTAACTTTGCAAAAAATACGCCAAATTGGTATATTTAGAAATATACCAATTCACATCAATTAACACCAAAACATTTTTAATCTTTAAATTTCCCAATTAATTAAAATATTTACATAAAAAAAAATTTTAATAGAATACACAGAAGAAACCATTTTACATGGTTTATCAAGACTATTTTGATTAATGCAAAATTACAAAGAAAAATTAAAACAAAAAAAAAGGTAGAAATAATAATAAAACATTTAAACAAAAGATAAAAGTAAAAGCCATTTACATATTATTGTTTATGTGTATTCATAAAAAGGTGTTTGGTTGTGTGTATATTTACCAATATATCAATATGCAAATTAATTACACATTTCAATATTTGATGTACTCGCTGTCGCAATTTTTCAATTGTTAAACGATGTCGCTGCACAATTGATGTTGTCGATGGTGATGATGTTGATGTTGCTGATATTGTTGGTGCAGTTCTTGTTGATTTTGCAGCTGATAAAGTTTTTGTTAATGTTGCTGATGACGATGATGATGATAGTGTATGTATTGTTTTTGTTATACTTGTCGTTGTTGTTGCTGTTGCAGCAGCTGTCATTGTTGCTTTCGTTAAAATATCTGGTGCCATTTTTCTTATTGTTCAATTTTATATTTTTGGGTTCAGCTTTAATTTTCTTCTTTTTCACATGTCATATAATTGTTTAATTTTTCCTTTTAATTTTGCTTAATTTAACTTTTATATAAATGCAAAAATATAACAATAGATGTTTATTTTTCAAAAGTAAAATTATTTTAGTTTAAAGCATTTTTAATTAAGATACATATAAAAAGTTTTTTTTTCTAAATGTTCATTTACGTTTTATTAATTAGTTTCGATTTTTTTTTTCTTAATTAATTGCAACAAGAACATTTTTATTTGCCAACTCGTCTCAATAATGTCTTCAAGACGCAGAGGCGCTACATATTGTAAAACAATTATTATCAATAAAGAATAAAATTAAAAAAAAGTGATATTGTGGTCACCTGGGTTTGTAATTAGTTCTCAAAAATTAAAATTCTTCTAACAAAAACTCAACTCATAATCGTTCTTTTTATAATGTTCTTCTTTTTGATAGTTGTATTTAAAACGAACGCAAGTTTTTAATGACTTTCTTATCACTTTCTGATTTGTGGAAGGGTTTATTAAATAATTCCACTTTAGATTTCTTATCTCTACGGCTCTGTGTTTGTGTGTATAATGGGTGATTTATGACGAGGTTTTTTTTTTTGGCAAAAGTTTGAAAATAAGGATCTTGAAGCAGCTCGTCTAAATTGTTAAGTTAGCCTCCCATGATAATGAGCATTTAAAGCCACCAAAGCATTTAGAATTGTTAGAGAAAGCGAACATCTAACATAATTAGATTTATTGATTGAAGTACTTTGAAACTTTAATAATAAATAAAAACTAGCATGACCTCAATAAAAATTTACGGCTGTATTTATAAAAAATTTTTAAATTTAATAAAGGTTTACAAAACAAATTTTGTATGAAAATTTTCCTTAATAAACGTTTGTTAAATTTAATAATCGTTTATAAATACGGGGGTTAATGTTTATTATAACGGGCATTGCTTTTAAAGCTTGACATCCCATGTCGCCAGTGTAGTAAGGTAACGATGGCGCTCTATTATCTCTTCCCCAGTTTTATTGTCTTATATTAAAATACCCTCCTAGTATGGGATTTTAAGAGTTTTTTTTAAATCTTTGTTTTTAATAGAATTTAACAGACCAATTACCTTCAATATGTTCCTGATCTTTCATTGTATTTATGCATCTAGGCGTAGTAGTAACGGGGTACTTAGGGCTTTTCTGGTACTCCAATACCGCGCAGTTAATTTTATCTTGCATGTATCATTTTAGGGATATTTCACCTTTTGGTACTTGTATCGTCCGTTAAAATCAGGTGCTGCCAATTCCTGGGATTCACAAAAATCCAAAATTAGCAGATCATAGGAGATCTTTACGATCTCTTGCGATCACGGCTGACGAGAGAACCTATCTGGTACCATGAAAGTCAGTGACCCCTAGTGGCATGAACCCAGATTAAATATTGGCTGAGATCTCCGTTAGAATACTTCTTGCGGGAAATGCTTTCTGTCTTTCAAGAAGATTGCCTATGCAGAAGTTTCGCTTTTCCGTTATAAATATACTTTTAGGGATCACGTGGTGGCTGTTGCTTACTACCCAAAGACGCAGAAAGGAATATCCTAAAAAATGCACTAAAGGGCTGATTTTTCACAACTCGTAGAAGAGTGCGTTTAGGCTCATGATTAGAGCATGATTTTTTATTCGGCTGTTAAGAGAAAGTGATCTGGGGCAATGTCGGCATTGATTTGCACTCTCACGTATTGTAGCATGCTGAAACTATTCTTCGCCATGCGGAAATAGCTAAAGTGGCTCTGTGTCGGAAAACGTGGGGTTTTTGATCGCCATGTAATTTTTTAATGGGTTTTATGAGGGAAATAGCAACATTCGACTGTAAGGTCACATTTCGCCCATAATTCCTCCAGCTCCTAAACAATATGCGAGTGTATAATCTTGCTACCTGGGTGTATTTGTTGCGCTCACACTCGGGGGCACAATGGGGGCACCCAGTGGCAAAGATCAGTACATTTTTTCCAGGGCAGCACCACGACAACCATTAAAGAATTTGTAGGTCTATTTTTAAAATACAAAAACGCGGAATAATAAGGCTGAACGGATTTCACAACATAACTTTACTATTTTACTAAATTTACTTTAACAGAAATGAAAAACTTTTCCAGAGATTTTAGAAAAGCTAAAAATATTATACAAACGAAACTATAAAGGGAATAAGAGTTATAAACACTCAACGTTTTACTTGTAACAATATCAAAGCTTAAACAAAACACCAATCTATCTTTGGAAGAAGGTTTCCTGATGATCTGGCCTAAGCAACCAGTGAAATGCGCATCGAAACTAGTTTTCCCTCAACAATAGATTTCAGTGTATTTATCAGAAATACAAATTGGGAATTTAGCACATCATAGAGAAATTTTGTTAATAAAAAATTTTGTATTCCCAAAAAAAAACTTTGATGATATACAGTCAAATCCCGATAATTCGTACCCCGATAAATCGTAATTCCCGATAATTCGTAATAAACTGTCAGTCCCTTGAAAAAATCTCGTTAATTCGTAAAATTTCCATACATTTCGGTCCCCTCGCTAATTCGTAATTTTTTTTCAATTAAAATCTTCTTTACCTCTTATAAATCGTAATTGTTTGCTATTTACCACTTATAATTCGTAGTAAAAACATGGAAAGAATGATTTTTTGCCGCTATTTTTTTTCGTTGGTTTTTGCTTTTGCTTGTGTGTGTGTTTATTTTCTTAAGATCAGTTTGTTACATGAATAATTTTTATATATTTTATTTTTAACAATTTTTTTTTAGGTTTTTTTATCGTTTTAGTAAATAAATTGAAAAACCCCGTTAATTCGTATTTATTTTATTTAAGCCCCGTTAAATCGTAACCCCGCTAAATCGAAAACCCCTATAATTCGTAAGAAATGGCCGGTCCCTTGCGATTACGAATTACCGGGATTCTACTGTATTATATATTATTTTCCTTAAAATTTGTATTTATGTGTTACGATTAATTTTGCTTGAGTTCTAGGGAAATTTTTTCTACGTAGAAACCCTATTGCAGTGCCAAATCCAAAGATTTATACGCAGCTTAAACAATTACAACTAGATTTATCACCTTTTCCTTGGTTACCATATATATTGAAGAAAAATCGCCATAACTGCATGGAAGTCCCCTTTAAGGCGTAAAATGTATGTATGACCGACGTCCAGTGGTTTTTTGTCCTAAATATTCTCTCAAATATGGGGGTTAATGAAATTCCTTAATTTGTACATAAATTTGCATAACTTTTAAACTTATGGATATCCCAATCCAAAAGTTTCACAATAAAATAAGGCAAGCGTTGCCTAATTTCGGTTAAAAAAAAAAACAAAAATTGGGGGAGAGTAAGAAAAATTTTATTGAAATTGTCACTTCCGGTTAAGCAGTGAGACAACCATGGGCAGGTTCTTACGCATCTTTTAAGCTTATGCAAGTCCCACTTCAAATCCTTTACAGTATTATGAGAATAATCTGTCGTAGTTTCGGTAAAAAAAAAATTGGGCCTAAGTTAGAAAAATTGTAACTCGAAGTGATCGCTTCCCGTTTTTAAGTGCGTTACATTTTTTGTTTTTTCAAATTTTTCTTTTTTTAAGATCAAAGGATTTTCTATAATTATCACTTAGATATCTTAAATTTTCTGTTTTTTCGAACTAGAGGTATTTTTTCTCGGGAAATCTCGTATAAAAAACGCTCAGGGGTGTGCTAGAAATCGAAAACGTAAAACGCAAGAATTTGGAAGTCGTTTTTAATACACTTTTTATCAAATTTTTATAATTTTTGTTATAAAATTCTGTTTAATAAAGACATATGTATTTGTATAATATTTGTCATTTAAATCTTTAATTACAATATCTTTTTAATAATCGACTTTTAAAATTCTTGCGTTTTACGTTTTCGATTTCCAGAACACCCCTGAGCGTTTTTTATACTTGAAAATATTTCCGTCCCAGTAATATCATCAAAGCTAAAGGGTGGTTAAATTGTAAGGGCCGATGTTGAATGTGAACCACACCTAAACGCCAAGTTTTTTTCCGAATTTTATTTGACATTTATCTATTTCAGTCTTACTCAATTTGAGCCATGGAAAGATACACAATCCAGCAACGCGTTAAAGTTATTCAGGCTTATTACGAAAATGTGCGTTCAAATCAAGATGCCTATCGTGCACTTCGTGATTCTGTGATGAGGCACATTTTCACCTCAGTGGATTCGTCAATAAGCAGAATTGCCACATTTGGGTGAATGATAATCCAAGAGCGATTGTTGAAAAACCAATGCACCCACAAAGAGTGACTGTTTGGTGCGGTTTATGGGCTGGCGGCATCATCGGGCCGTATTTTTTCCAAAATGAGGCCGGTCAGGCAGTTACTGTGAATGGTGTTCGCTATCGTTAGATGATAACGAACTTTTTATGGCCCAAATTGGAAGATATGGATGTGGACGATATGTGGTTTCAGCAGGACGGTGCTACTTGCCACACAGCTAACGAAACAATGGCTCTTTTGCGCAACAAATTCAATGGCCGTGTTATCTCACGTAATGGCGATGTCAATTGGCCGCCAAGATCATGTGATTTGACACCGTTGGACTTTTTTCTTTGGGGTTATTTGAAAGAAAAGGTGTACGTCGATAAGCCAGCAACAATTCAAGAGCTAAAGGATGAGATAAATCGGCACATTAACGGCATAGAACCTCCATTATGCCTCAGGGTCATCGAAAATTTGGACCATCGGATGGAGGTGTGCCGCCGTGGTCGCGGCGCCCATTTGGCCGATATTTTGTTCCATACATAATTGAAAAATACCAATATATCATAATAAAATAAAATTACAATAATTTCCTAAATAGTTTGTGTTTTATTCAAAATCAACATCGGCCCTTGAAATTTAACCACCCTTTATAATTATGAGTGTTGAGATAGATTTTCGCAGATCCAAAACCCATAGCCCTTACGATTTAACGAGCTTAGATTGCTCTTATTGATTAACCTGAGGAACCAAGCGAACAATTTAAGAGATCGGATTATGCTCTGGAAGGCCATAATTAAAATAATAAAGCAAAAGGTAGAAATTACCTGAAAGTTCTTTCAGAATGCTAAAGTTTAGTTCTATAGAGTATAAGTATGAAGATAAAGAAAAAAATTCGAAAAATAATGAAAAGTACTCCAAATAAAACACCATAGATTTTTCATTAAATTGCACACAGTCACATTATTTTTTAAATAATTTTTTTTTTGTTTGAAAACCTACTTAATTTGCATGTAATTGCTTTGATTAAAAATGATTTTGGTAATTTTTATGTTAGGTGTGTTCATTTACTTTACTAGCAGAATATTGTAACGAAAGAGTTAATTGAAAGATTACAACATTTCTTTCATCCAAAAAAATAAAAAAAAATTAAAAAGTGAATGAAAGCTTTACTAGCAAAAACAAGCACATTGCAGCCATACCAAAAACAAGAGCGGAAAGCGTTTTATAGCTGTCAAATGTTCTTATGCCGGTGCAATTTGTATGCAGACTACAAAAACATTTCCGATTTTGACAGCGCTTTTAATAGTGAAGTTTGCCGCTGTTGTTAATAAATAATATCAATTTAGTTATTTTTAGGGCAATATAGCGGTTTTATCTCCATTTTTAATTTCTATTATGTGGGTTTTATTTAACAAAAAGGAAACACTACTGTTTGTAACACAACGTTGAAGTTCATAGCACGAGCGGCAAAAAAAAAGAAGAAGTTGCCGAAGGATAATGAAGCTTGGCACATAGCCATTTTTTGTTTTCATTAAGAAAAAAATGGAAAAATCAAAATGATCCGCCCACTTTTACGCCCACCTCCCATACGCAGTGAAAATTAAATTTTGACCTACGGCATTGTTTTTTGGCACATAGCATTTTTAAACATTCATAATAATTTGTGTGAAATTTGAAAAATATCCGCCTACTTTTACGCCCACTTCCCATACAACTTTTATTGAAAACGTAGCATAACTGCCTTGATTCTTAATGCATCAACTCAATTTTCACAAAAAATAAATATTATAATTGTGGAATAAGCTCCTGAAAATATATACCTGTGCCCGTATTCTGTAATTCGCTAAAGCTAAATCTCTATCGCTAAAAATCTTTAAAGTTGATTTAGCGATTTTTGGCTACGAATGCAGTACTGTAACGTGCATTGCTAAATTTTGCAATGCCATAACAATTTAATTCACCGCAATTTAAGCTTTTATTGTCATTACTAAAATTTTTAAATTTTGTATTCTTTAAAGCATTTTAGCGATAGAGATTTAGCTTTAGCTAAGCGAATTACGGAATACGGGGGCTGATCCGCCTACTTTTACGCCCACCTCCTATGCAAAGTGAAAATTTAATTTTGACCTACGTCATTGTTTTTTGGCACGTAGTATTTTTAAACACTAAGAATCATTTGTATGAAATTTGAAAATTATCCGCCCACTTTTACGCCCACTTCCCATACAAATTGTATTGAACAAGTGGCATAACTCCCTTGATTTTTAATGAATCAGCTCAATTTTTACAAAAAATAAATATTATACGTGTAGAATGGGCTCCTGAAAATATATACCTGATCCGCCCACTTTTACGCCCACCTCCCATAGAAATAACAAATAGAAAAAACATGAATAAGTACACTGAAATAATTTTCTTCGCAATACCAATGAATTTTGACATTAATCCTATGAAAAATTGCATTAAAAAGGAACCTATGCAGCGCTTCGTTGGATCAATGAAATCTGTTTCATTAAAATGTATTTAACGAAACATTACATTAGATCTATGAATATTATTCATTGGTTGAAAACTTTCAATAAAGTAAAAAAATTTTCCTTTTGTTTATATTTTTTTCTGTCTCAGGCGGGTATTGATCGCGTAACCTCGGTACTGATAGACTAGCTCACTACCAGCTAGCCTACCGGGGCAGTGTAGTATTTGGATACAAAAACTATGTTTTTTACTCAATTAAGAACGTAAATATGAGATTAAATTGTCTATAACAACAATAACAACGTTGATTGAAAGCTTTTGTTTCATTACTATAATGACATTTTTCATTGTCATAATGAAAATTTAAATTTATGAAAGCATTATTGAAATATGTTACTTTTATAAAAAAAATTTTTGATTTCATAAATTTAATAGCATATTACATTAGATGTATGAAATAATTAAATCTTACATTTTTGTATTAACCATTAAAAATTTTTTTAAGGAAACTATAATTTCTTATTAATTTATGAATATAGTTATGTTTGTATATTGTTTTTTTATGTTCCCAATTAAAATTTTTTGTTTAACTTGGACAAACTTAAGTTTTCATATATCCAATGAAAATTTTTAACGTAATTACGAAATCCAATGAAGCGATTTGAACGAAAATACTTCATTATAACTATGAAATTCCATTAAGACAATGAAAATTTTCATTTACGCAAGGAAAATTATTTTACGAAAATGATTCATTAAATATATGAAGCATTTTTATTTCAGTGTTATTTAAGCATAGTCTTTTAATAATTTTTTAACATCATTATCGTACTCCAAATTTTTGATTTGCAGCTTGAGCGAAATTTTTTTTTTAAATGGGTTTGAAGACAAAAAAAGATTATGGATTACGTCTTCATTAGTGGCTACAAGTCCAATTCTTCGCGAATGATGTAATCTATAGGCTCTTTAGTCTTTATTTCTCGCTTCCTGAGCTTTCTCGGACAGCATACCTGATACAAATAAATTCAAATTCAATTGAAGCTAATGCTTTTTCCAACAATGAAATATATAACAATTAGCACTATTGAGTATGTATATTATATGATGTAATAATTTTAAACAGTTAAGAATTATGGCAACAACAACAAGCATGAACGAAAATTCATGTTTTGTTACTTTATCATTTTATAGTTTTTACTGTTTTTTTTTTGGAAGGAGCGGGTAAGAGCAGCTGAATTTTTTTTTTAACTTTTAGTTGAGACTTCCAGCTGTAATTTGACATCTTTCGTTAAACAGCACTCCACACTGCTTAAAAGATGCAGTCCACTGAAGTTTATGAACATTGAAATTTTGATGTTGTTTATATTTTGTTCTACGAAATTTTTTATATGGCACTTTTTCCAACTTTTTTTAAATGCAAATCTCATCTATGACCAAGGCGAATACATCCCAGGTAATCTCGGTACTACAACAAGTACAACTCGTACAAAAACCACAAGTAATTTGTTTTTGTAAAATCATTGTTGTACAATGTCAAAAACAGAAACAGAGATAATAAAAGAGAATAAACAAAATTTTGACATCCAACAGTGATTTTAGCTAATATCAGCGGGGCTTTTAAGACCACCTGTAATAAATTCGCCTTGTCTATGACAATTGTTATTTACGAAAATATACAAAGAAGTCAAATGATAAGTTTACTGTGATTGTACCAAAAGATTGAATATCGAAAAATTTGCATGCCATTTTAAACAAGCGAACATATATGAGCTTTGAGCGTGTCTGTCCAAACAAATAATTAATATATCAGGCTGATATTACGGAATCATAATATTCAGATATCTGACAACAAAATACCAAAAAATTATCCAAATCGGCGAACATGAAAAAAATTAGTTAATGCCGCTTTTCAACAATTGTGCGTTGGCGCTTTGTTTTAATACAGTTATTGCACACAGAAAAAAATATCAATGTTAAATAAACATTGCGCAATGTTGATTAAAAATCATAGTAAATTTCTGCAAAAGTATGGACTTTTTTTAAAATAATCATTGTTTCATATTAATTTTTGTTTAATATTGAATCTATAAAATCCTATTTTATTTGTTTTGTATAGAAACAATAACTAAACTATACAAATAAAAACATAAATCTTTTTATTTTCATGTCTAAAATTATTTATAAAAAAAAAAAAAATTTCCCGTATTCTTTTTGTTAAAATTCATAAGTTAAATAGAACACCAACTTTTCAAAGTAGAATGATGACGAAAACCATATCGCGCCATTTTAATTATTAGTGCTTCTGTAAACAAAGGGGAAAACAAAAAGGGAAACATTTGTTGCAGGAAAATAAATTATTATATTCTCTCTCTGGTTCCGCGGTTAAGTGTTTAGAATGTTTCTTAAATTAATGCATATGGGCATTTCCGTCAAAAGGTCCACCGTGACCGAAAATTTAAAAGTTATTAAAAGCGGATTATTTTACGATATTGTTATAGAGAAATATTTAGATTTTACTAATTTTAAAAATTTACTCATAAATTTGTTCACTTAGACGAACAATCAAACTGCAA
Organism: Pollenia angustigena; assembly: GCA_930367215.1. Taxonomy (NCBI): domain Eukaryota; kingdom Metazoa; phylum Arthropoda; class Insecta; order Diptera; family Polleniidae; genus Pollenia; species Pollenia angustigena. The sequence goes on along the minus strand of OV884058.1, from coordinate 177,652,378 downwards.
ACGTAATTTCTTATTTGTGAGAATGTTTAATTGTATGTTTTCTTTAATATTTATCTTTCTTAAAAGAGGTGATATTTGATATAAATTATGCCAAAAAAATTTTCTTACATGGTCTGTAATCTAAGGAAGTGTTGAATGAGAAATATGTTATTCGTAACATCCGCGGATATTTCTTCCTGAATTCAATTGTTTTTAACTATTTGCGTAAGGATATATGCTTTGGAAAAAGAAATATTTTATGTTATTGAAAAACTTTTAATAGAAAAATTATTTTTGTCTTGCAAACACAAATATGAAATAGGTGGTTGAATAGTTCTTGCTAGGCAAACATTTTACTGTCAGAAATTTTCAACAAATTTTTTTGTCTCTCAAAATTGTATGCTCTTTTTTCACTTTCTCGTTGCAAGTTTTTCGACAATTAGGGACAATTATTGAAAATAAACAATAATCTTCTTTTATTGAATAGACCTATTATCACTAGTTTTATTCTGGTATCTAAATTATCATTTGCAAATTAAAACGTCAAAGTAAAGAATTAATGAAACAATTGTGACAATGAAAACGTTGAAAATTTTCAATTCATGTAACATTCAAACATTCATTTATTCTTTATATACATATATGTATGCACATATATGTTTCTATATACATATGCACATACATACATATCTCGATTAATGATAGTATGTTTCGATGGTTTTATTTGTAGTTTTTTAAAATATTTATAAACAAATAGTTTGTTGAATTTCAAAATTACGAACGAACACAATAAAAACACTGGAAAAGTATTTACATACAATATGTATTTTCAAAAAATATGTATGTACATACATACATATGTACATATGTAAAATATGTACACATTTTTGCATAATTGACATATTTTACTTTATTTCCGTTTTTCCATTTGTTGTTGTTGTTGTTGTTAAGCACGAATTCGCTAAACAATTATGTTTTTGTTGCAAAAATTAAAAGCCTAAAAAAAAATTTCTAGTTGAAAAGCAAAGCAACAAATATACAAAAAGCCATAAAAACAACAACCACCAAAATAATATTAGAATATTTAAAAAAAAAAGAGTATGAAAACAAACAAAAAAACATGAAAAACTAAATATCGAATTAAAATCACAGCAAATGAAACCGTTCACGTAAAATTTGCTTGTTAAACTAAAATTAAAAATCTCAGTGAAAAACAATTTTAATTTTCAACATTTTGTCAGTCAGCCAGTAGTCAATCAGTAGTATGTTTTGGTTTGCAAAATATTCTTTTTATTTTTTGCTCATTCGTATAGAATTTGTTCTTGTTTAAGTCTCTCATTATTATTCGTTCTGTAAATAATTAGGGTACCCCTTGACCAGAAAAAATAAAATAATAAAATTAAGCGGTGATTTTTTTTGGAGTATGTTAAGTATGATTTAAATGAACTTTTAATAAATTTATTTCCATGTTATAACTTTACTTACTAAAGCCCTGCACGAATGCATTTGTTTCTTTTTCACATTTCTCCACACCAAGTTATTGTTATGTCAAATACTGAGTTCATTTTTAAAATCAATTCGAATGATACACAATGAAAAAGCGAATCAATTTTAAACAGTAGTTGGTTTCAAACAACTCGTTGTTAAGCAGTAGTTTGATTAAAAAAAACAAATCAACGCAATGTATAATTTGATGGGAAAGAAAACATAACACACAACAATTGTGAGTTTATTACAGGGATTTCCATTTCTTTGTACCACTACTAACACATTTAATTGCTCATCAATTCAGTCGTCGATGTGTCTTCGACAAGTGTACATGTCTAGCGGATGCTATGTTATTTTGTTCATCTTAACAGAAAAAACCTTATGACCAAAAAAAAATTTTTTAAACTGTACAAATTAATTTTATTTTAAGCCATTTTGCTCATTATACATATTATTTTTATCTTTATTTTGCAATTAATTGAATTTAGCTTTTCATTTCTTTTTTACTTTTAATTAAATATTTTAAAATATATTTTTGTAACTTTTGAATAAAATAATTTAAAGTTAAAACTTAAACATTGTATAAAAATATCTGGCATCTTCATTTGTTTTTCTGCTCAATACAAATTTACTAGTCATACCTAATAATAAAAAAATAAGATTATTCATATCACCTATTTTGTAACAGTTGATTGGTGTGATTCGTTTGATTCGTGCGATTCGTGTTATTTGGTGTAGTTTGTGTTATTCGTTTGTTTCGATGTTTTGTAGAGTATATTCCGTGCTCTTTACACTTCGTATTTGGTCGTTTATAACACACAAATTTAAATTCATTTGCATTTGTGTGTTTATATTCTTTTCGTGCTTTATGTGTTTTTCACAATACAGAATTTGATTCGTTAGCAAAATGCAATCGACAATCAGTAGTTGAAAAACAAACGAATGTTTTGAAACGGCATTCAAATGCATTCGTGCAGGGCTTTATTACTTACTTATAATTGAGATTTACTGCCAGGCCCACAATGTCGATAAGAACAATTTTTTCGCATTTTTATGTATAGTGAAAACAATAATAAAAAACTAAAATTTGTTTTTGATTTCAATAAAAATATACGAAAGAAATGTTCTTGTCGACATCGTGGGCCAGGCAGCTAAGGAAAACAATTTTAATATTACGACTTTAAACGAATGATAGTCAAGGTGCATGTAGACGTAATGTTTTCTACATCTGACTTGTCAACTTTTCATGTCACATGTAATCGTGCATGTCTGTCAAAATTGCTGTTTTACAGAAGGTTTATAATATTCCTTCACAAACGTACATGTATTTTGCTTGTGACATTGTCTCTGTTTTTGTTTCCCATAGTTGTTGTAGAAACCAAAGTAGTTCTCGTTTTCGAAACAGCTTGCTGCCGCCATTTTAACATTTTTTCTTTTAATTCAAAGATACCAATTTAGGATATTAAAATGAAGCGGTCTTTATATATATACATATTTACATATATTCCATTCAATGGTGAGATGATCATACATATCTCGGTATTGTTAAATATTAACTTCAGCCGGCTAATAATTCCGTCAATAGTGGACGCCGCTGCCGTTTTCTTCCCGACATAGATTTCTGATGTCAGATGGTTTGTCGGAAGAAAATAGAGCACGCTCTAATTGAAATTTTGTCAGATGACTTTGCATCTGACTTTTAGAGAAGCAATGTTATTAAGGTAACACACGACATGTATGCATTTTGTAGTGGGAAATTTGACAAGTTAGATGTAAAAAACATGTGTACATGCTGCTTAAGTAGTGATAGCGACTTAAAAGTGAACTAAAAATAATTTTAAACGTAATCACAACATTTCAACAATGAATTAAATGAACAGGCGTAACTGCAGCGAAACTGCAACTTCTAGTTATTTTTTGGGTTTCATTTTATTGTATGCCCTTAATTTTTTCACATATACCGCAGATGGCTCGACCATTTTAAACCCCGCTTCAAATCAGTTGCATTGCAACCGGCGATCAAGAAACTCGTGTTTGCGTTTCATCTGCTCTCAAAGAAAACCGAAATGATTTTCAGCAATTTCATCACACTGTGGTTCAATTTAAGTTGTGAAGTGTGTGGAAAACAATTGAAACTGGGGGCAAATTCTGGCAGTCGTGATTGAATACTTTTTCGATTCGAAAGCAATTTTATTTCTCATTCTTTTAGTCGATGCAAAATGAATTGAAATAATTTTTTCTAGGTTGAAAAACTCAAATAAATGCTTAGCATTACTAAGGCAATAATTTCGATCCGATCACTATCGACTAAGAAAATTACAAATAAAATTGCTTTTGCACAATTAGCCCTTCTGGATTTAAACCAATTATTTTAAAAGGGTCTTGTTGCATCTGCGTTCTGGGCCTTAGAGAACTTTTATGCCATATTAAAATTCATACTGCGATTAATACATTCGTTCATTAACTGGTTGTTTTATAGAAAAATGCCGAATCGCTTTTTTTTAACATGGTTTGTGTCTTTAATAACTTATATGACAATTTGGGGGCTAAAAATTTGTCCTATATTTTCTCTTAGTAACTAAACCAAATATTATAAAGAATATTTTTTTGTTCTTTGTAAATGCTAAAAAACATAATTTCGAGGAAGTATTTGCTTTACTCCTTAAAAATTTCTATCGATTTGAACGTCCATGAGTTGATTCTGCGGTGCAGAAGTAGTGATTCTAGCACATAAGAAAAATCGCCCAGATCAGGAAAAAAAAAATTCAAAGATCATGAAAATTGTTGTCGAACTCAAAAACATTTCTTAAAATTTAATCCAAATTTTTAATATTTTTAATTAGGCTTAAGTTCATGAAATTTAATTTTTCATTAAATTATTTTTATGAAGAAAGGAATTTTACAACATGAAAATTAATTAAAATTGTTATTGATAATCTTTCATTCTTGACGTGGCTGGGGCTCGAACCCCGGCCGGCAGGTTACCATGACATGTTTCGATTGCAACCACTCAATCTCCTCAGATGGATTTGCCGTCTTACACTCGCAGCCATCGACGGCTGCTGACGTCAATAGTCAAACATCAATCCTTAAACCAAATTGTATTCTAACATTTGGTAGATCGAAATTTGCTTTCCTGAATGATTATCCATTTTAATTGATTTTACATGTTTTTTCCATACTTCTGTTTTTTCGTACTTTTGTCAAGAATTTTTCTTGAAGTCCAAGTACATTTTTTGTTTTTTCATTTTGTCATTTTCTTTTCTGTTGACCTGTTGAGTGTAAGACGGCAAATCCATCTGAGGAGATTGAGTGGTTGCAATCGAAACATGTCATGGTAACCTGCCGGCCGGGGTTCGAGCCCCAGCCACGTCAAGAATGAAAGATTATCAATAACAATTTTAATTAATTTTCATGTTGTAAAATTCCTTTCTTCATAAAAATAATTTAATGAAAAATTAAATTTCATGAACTTAAGCCTAATTAAAAATATTAAAAATTTGAATTAAAAACCATAAATAGTTCAACAAAATAACCACAATACTAATTATTTTTCTTAAAATTATTGGGAGCAACTTTAAGTTACCATAGGAGTTAAGGCCGAGAGGAATTAAAAGTCAATTTTGCATGTTCGAAAGCTGGCGAAGAAAATAAATCCTTAACGACAACACAAAACGCAACAAATCATCCCGGCCAATCAGCCAAATTACGCCAAAGCCAAATTTCTATGGTGAAACCAGACACATCTATTAAGAACTACGAGTCAGACGATCGCAAGGGACTTGTATCGATTATCAGCGTTTAAAAAACTGCAGTCAAAGTTGAAAAACTGCCATTTCGTTAAATGTAAACAGCCGCTTTAAAACCAACTCACAAATTTTCGTTTTTTGCTAGACAGTTTTTGGTTTCGACTGTAGTTTTATAAACCCTGCCGATTACAATTGATTTCTTTATAAAGAGCATTTTGCAAAAACGCGATCTGACATAAAGCCGTAATTTTACATCATGACAGTGCTCGACTAAAGACGAGGTAAAACTGCTTAGAAACTAGTGGTTGTGAAGGTTTGTTTCAGCCGGCTTATGGTCCTGATTTTGCCCAGTCCAACTATCATATATCTTTTGATAAATCCAGTACTCTCTTTAGAACAACACCCTTCAACTCAGAACGGTGTATTCGAAATTGTCTTGATTCATTCTTGGTCTCAAAATATGAACATATCTTTTTGCGTAGTATCCATATGGTCATGAAAAAAGTTCTTAGCTAGAATTTTTTAAAAACGATGAGTTAAGGTACCTGTTACTACGGCCTAATCTTGATACTGGGTAAATTTAATGCTTTTTCTAATATCCGCTGTTTTAAATTAAGACTCAGTGTGATATTCTTGCACATAACTGCCGGGATCATGTATAAGCCCTTTGACAATATTCTTTTTCCACTTGGATAAAAATCGACAACTAGGGTAATCTTTGAGCTTTGTTATTAAACCGAGCAAAAATCTACTGCTTACCCAACATACATATTTCGAATACACATGCGAGCGTTTTAGTTTTAAACCAAAGACGCCAAGTTATCCTAAAAGCTTTCTCCCTAATAACCAATGGGGCAAGTAAGAGTCCCAGCTTAGCAGGAGATATTGGCAGTACCTATGTCATCGGAGAATTCAAAGGGCTCAATGTTCGACTCAACTAATCGTTTTCGTGCTGCAGGAATTTACTCTAGTCTATCGAGTTCTCTTTGCGCCAAGTTTGGTATGAGATATTGGCTGTACCCTGGATTCAAATGATTGAAATATGTTTTCATTATTTGGTTTATAAATGATTTGCCAATAGTTAACGATTTCGTTTAAATAAAACTTTTTTTCAAATCTAATGTGTAATAATTGGGATATATTGCAATACAAATTATGTAATTGATATAAAAATTCAGAAAAAACGTTTCTAATTTATAACAAAATCCGATTGAGATCGCAACATTGCAAAATACTTTTACTTCGAACTGTACATATTGCCAGCTGCAAGTAAAACAATAATTTTCCATTTTAGCGAACAATTTAAAAAACTGTAGGGTGCCAATACGTAGCCCATTGCTGATAATGTTTTTATTTATTTTCTTCTCTTTACAATTAAGTACGAGTATCTATTGCAGTGTTGGGAGAAGAATAATAAAAGCAACAGAAAACAATATATCGAGGGCCTATATTCAAAATCCTCTATCTTAAAAAACACAACTTTTCAGGAGAGCCAGAAACTGTTTTACTTGAGTTATTAAAATTCGGTATTCTACAATATTTTTTAAATCTTCTACTGAATCTCAAAGATAATTGGTACGTAAAATATTGCATTATTGGGGACTTTATGCGAGATAGAGGGATTTGCTTCTCAAAATAATTTATTTTGACTTTATTTATGCCATCTGTCAGTGTTTAACGTAAGATAAAAAAATTAAAAATTAACAATACTAACAATATTAAACAAAAAGTTATAGCAACATTTTTTTTGTTTTTGCTTTTTTAAGTTTGTTTCGAGTTTGATTGGTGTAAATGATTGTAAAAATAATGGTATTCTGGTGGTATAACGCTCTTTAAATCTTGCAAATTCTTCCACTTATTTGATTGAATTGAAAGTGGAGCAGAATATAGAGGTTTTGCTTCAATATTTTCTGTATAAGGTTTAATACGAACAGGAAGATCAATGTGATCTGTATATAAATTTATTTTATATTTTACGCTACCATCTGAAAGATATAAAAGATATCTTAAATTAGAAACTGTAGGATCGTTCTTTACTCGTCCTGGAGCCAAATAACAACACTCGATATCGATCGAAATCCCCATTTTCATTGTATTATAATTTCGATCGATATCGAATGCCGTAATTTGGCCCCTGGTCTAATTGAAAAAAAAAACGCTAAAGTTTGTCATCACTGTAATTATTAAAGAAATCATAATTTAAATATTCTGCATCAAACGGCTTTTTCACGATCTCATTGTTAATTTTAACAGTCATTCTGGCTTCCTTAGTCAAACACTGATAGAAAGGGCGTCATAATGCTGATGTATTTTGACATCAGTACTATGACAAGTGTCTTCGTTTTTGACCCATGACACTTTTCATCATGGTGATGTCAACTTTAACATCACTTGGCCAAAGTGTCATCAGGGTCAAAATGATATTATGTCATCAATGGGATGACAAATTGGCATCACAGAAATGACAAACATGTCCTCAGTGCGATGAAGCAGTAACATCGGAGAAAGGACACATTATCATCAATTTAATGACAGTTTGTCATTAAGTCAAAATCATTGGAATTGACTTAAGTCAAAGTGGGAGAATAATTTTATTTACGTACCCGTTACATATGTTTGTTTCACTTTTGTTGAATTGCTACTTTTGTTTACAGAACTTTCAATAATAAGACACCAGCACCATGCCCCATATGGTTTTCGTAATCATTCTACTTTAAAAATTTGATGCATTTAACTAAATAATTTAAAAAAATAGAATATAGGAATTTTTGCCTTTTATAATACATTGTAATCATGAAAATAATGTTAATAATATACAAAATGTGGCATCGAATTGATGTCACAACAGTCATAAAATAGATGACACGTAAAAAATGACAAAATTGTAAGAAGACGTTAGTCATTAGATTGATGTTATTTTTTGCATCATTGATGCCATTTGTAGTAACATTGATGTCACAATTCTGATGTTAGGGCATCATCAATATGAAGATGCATTTTTCTATCAGTGTACTCTATTTGCGTATGGCCTTTCTCTAAAAACTTCTGTTCAATAACTTTATTATTTTAAGCAGCAAAATTGGATAGAGCATTAGATAAATAATGGTTACGAGAAAATTGTTATTGGCAATGAATCTAATAAGCAATACGTTTTTATATGATGAATAATGCAGGAAATAAATACCGACGCGGACAAAACACCATAGATTTCGCTGATGAGTACCTATATTATAAATAGTAAAACTGTGTACCTGAAGGCGTTGCTTAAAGTAAATTCCTGATGCATTACACAGTTTTACTGCTACCGCGTACATTGTAAAAACGTGACGTATACCATTCTCAGCTGCAATTTTATCAATACTTTTTTCATACTGTGCACGATTTTTTTTGAAATGTGTTGATTATATTTATCAGCTGATACTATTATGTGAGTTTATCACACTATAATAATATTTTAATTACATACGATTTTAAATATCCTATAAATAACTTATTTTTTTGACAATTATATCATAGATGACAATTTAAAAGAAGACACTTTTTAAGCAAATTCTAACTTTAACCATTTATTTTTATGCCATGGACATTATATTTTCCAAAAACAAGCATGCAAAATATTTTAATAGTAATTCAGTTCAGAATCGGCTTTCGCTATTTTAATAAGCCATTAAAAATGTCAAATTCATGTTCAGCTTGCAAAAAATACTAAAACACATGTATTGCAGGAACAAGTTGTTCAAAAATATTCGAAAATTAATTATAAGAAAAGATAGAGGGGTTTAGCATTCAGAAAAATTAATTGTATTCATAAGATAGAGAAAATACAAAAATGGAAATAAAACAGCAAAAAAAAAAATTGGTTTGTTATGAAAATCACATTTTACCATTAAAAAGTCATTTTCGTGAAAATCAAAGATAAACGGTTTTGAATATAGGCCCTCGATATAAGTATGTATGTATAGCAATTGTATATAATTGCGAGTATAATTGAGGCAAGTGTGTTTGTTTGTTTAAAAAAAAAAAAAAATTTAAATGCTTAACAATTACAATACATTGTTTTACATGTGTCAATGATTGTAATGTAAACATTATTCTACAAACGTATGTCTACATGCACGCAGATGTGTAAGTAAGAATGTGCATTTTACATTTAATGTTAGTCTGTATTTACATACAATTTTTTACACATTTAAGTACTTTTCTCTGATTAAATGTTGCAGTTATGCTCTTAAACTTTAAGTTAATTTTTCTTTATTAATGTTTTTGTTTTGTTTTTGTGAAATAAAGGGCTCTCATCATTTTTAAAATTGTTATATTCTTTATTACATCAATTGGATGAATAAACGGGTGGATGAATGGTTGAATGGGTAATTAACAGAAATTATTCAAAAATACAGAAAATGTTGCTTGTTACAAAAAGAGTGAGTTAAGTTCATTGACGGCAGGTCTTAAGTTAAAATACAGGGTAGCGTTAAAAACCGAAAGCCGTTGAAAAAAGAATGTTTTTTAAGTCAATTTAATTTTTTTAATTACACTTAAATTTTGAATTGGAATTTTAAGATTAAGAGATAACAATAACTGCCGCTTATTCTGAGCTTGGAAAAGCAGTTTACATGACCTTTTTAGAAAAATAAAGATTTTTCGAACTTCTTCTTGAATTTTATTATTTAGGGTATCATTTGTGGCTTTATTACGTTACATTCAAAGATATTCGGATTAAGTCCGGCAAAACCAGCAGCAAGATTTAATCGCTTAAAAAAATGCGTTCACTAAAAACCGTTCCGTAACAGCTATTATTTTATAACATAATAAAACTGTAGTACCGTCTTTATCGCTAAAGAAAAACAAACCAATAATTCTTTCGGATGATAATCCACCCCAAACTCTATACTTGCACAATATAATTTAATGACCATTTAGTTTTAGTTTAGCTTTGTCACTAAGTTTTAAATTTTTAAGAAAACTATTATTTTCTAAAGAAATCGAAAAATTATGACGGTCTTAAGCTTTTAAGCAAGCTGCTATTTCTAGATCTGCTTTAAAAGTGCTTTTTACCACACTAGTTTTACCAACTAATGTGGAGTTTTGTGCCTTTGCTAGAAAAAATAATTACAGTTGTTTCCCCCTTTGTGATATAAGTTATTATATGAGGTCTATAGTAAATTATGGCCCGATCATCACGAAATTTATTAGTGTGATTTTTAGTAATATAAAATTGTGAAGTGTTATGCTGGGTACACACAGTGCAACCTACATGCAATCTGTTTCAATGCAACCTCAAAATATCAAAGCGTTTTGATGTTGATGCAATCTGGACTGAATGAAAATGAATTTAATTCACTAGATTGCGTAAACGCGTTGCATAGTGTGTACCCAGCATTAAGTTTTATTCTGATAGCATTATTTTGTACGGTTTTAGGCGTACTAAACTTTTTTCCAGGAGTAGAGTTTATATGAGGCCTATGGTAAATAATAAACCGATCTTCTTATAAAACTGTGATGTACCAAATTTTGTTATGATAGCATAATTAATTATGATTTTAGGCATACTTAACTGTTTTCCGGTAGTAGCGTTTATATGGAGCCTAGGGTAAATTTTGGACCGATCTTCACAAAATTTTATATTATTTTTTCTAGTCTAATAAAACTGCGATTTACCAAATTTTGTTATGATAGCATTATTAATTATGGTTTAGGGCGTACTAAACTGTTTTCCGGTAGTAGGGTTTATATGGGGCTTAGGGTAAATTATGAACCGATCTTCACAAAATTTTATAGTCTTATTTCTAGTTCCATAATACAGTGATGTACCTAATTTTTTTTATAATATCATAATTAATAATGACTTTAGGCGTACTTAGCTGTTTTCCAGTAGTAGGATTTATATGGGGCCTAGGGTAAATTATGGACCGATCTTCACAAAATTTTGTAGTCTTATTTCTAGTCCTATAAAACTGTGATGTACCAAATTTTGTTATGATAGCAGTATTAATTATGATTTAAGGCGTACTAAACTGTTTTCCGGGAGTAGGGTTTATATGGGGCCTATGGTAAATAATGGACCGATCTTCACAAAATTGTGTAGTCTTATTTCTAGTTCCATAACACAGTGATGTACCGAATTTTTTTATAATAGCATAATTAATAATGATTTTAGGCGTACTTAGCTGTTTTCCGGGAGTAGGGTAAATTATGGACCGATTTTCACGAAATTTTTCAGTCTTGTTCATAGTCTTATAAAACTTTGATGTGCTTAAATTTGTAATAATAGCATTGTTAATTAGGGTTTTAGGCGTACATAACTGTTTTCTGGGAGTAGGGCTAATATGGGGCCTAGGGTAAATTATAGACGGATCTTTGCGAAATTTTACAGCGTGATTTCCAGTCGAATGAAACGAATTTTTGCAAAGTCTTATAATGTCATTCCGTTAATTTTTCCACCATTTATGTTACTTTTTGTAACAAAATTATCAATTCTTTTTAGGTGGTGGTTCCACATTTTGATTCATAGCTCTGATCCGACTGAACCGATTTTGCTGGATTTCAATCCCAAACTGCTTAGGATAACTAAAAGCAATTTGACACCATGTATTTTTAATTTCTTTTGAGTTTTTCGAAAGTGAGCGTGTTTTTAACAGACGGACAGACATACTGAAATGGCTTAATCGACTTAGGCCCGTTTTCACGACTTAACGATAGCTAAATGTAGGAAGTTATCGAAAATATAATGAGGTTTTAACTATCACAAGTTCCCTTTAATCTAAAAGTGATGGATAAGGTAAAGAGAGGAACGTTCTTCCTTTAACTTTTGTCGCAAGGTTTAGATTTGAGATTGCCATATTATATTCACAAATTTTTATATATGGCAACTCCAAGTATATGATATTTTGTAAATTAATAACAAACTCGTATTTTGACAAATAAAATTTACAAAATGTTAAATTCACGTGTACCCAGTATTTCATTAATATTTGCCATTATTGAAAAATATTTGTGCACACAAACATTTAAAATGAGAAAAGTAAAATAAAGTACGTAGTTGCCAGTTCGTATTTTTATTTTGGCAAAAATAATCGGTATTTACTTAAGTGCTGCCACATTTTTAAAAATGTTAAGTTTATTTTATACAGAAGTTGTGAAAACGACAAATAGTTGAAGGTAACTTTATTCCTCACTAGTGCTAAAGGTACCATGAACTATTTCGATCTTTAAAGGTAAGTCGTGAAAACGGGCCTTAGAATTACTCACGGACCCAGAATATATAGCCTTTATGGGGTCTGAGATGAATAATAAAAAAGTTTCACACGGAATGACAAACTTAGTATTCCTTCTTCACAAATAATTGTGGTGGAGGGTATAAAAAGGAGGAAAATACGAAGAATAGTGTGAAAAACGTGAATTATTCTATAAAATTACCCATTATTTTATGGTTATTATGTAACAGAAGAAAAACTGTGAAAATGTGCATGTAGGCAACACTTTCTAATTTTTGTGTTGCAACATTGGTCAAACTTGTACCAGTATATAAATATTATTAAAATTTTTTGTTTTTTAAGCACGAAATGTAAAAAGCCATTTTGGCAATTTCTTACAACTTTAAAACTGATATACCTTCATAATTCGGATAAGACTATGGGGTATATATCGTAAAATATTTTTTTGCTGCGCCCCAATTAATATGGGCATGAACGGGTTAGAATTCCATTGACAGCTTAGAAGTAGGTATAGCAAGAAAGAGAGGTTTCCTCCCAGCGGTGTTAATACGGTAATACTACAATATTTTTTTTCAAGTGAACTTAATGTTTTCCCAACTTATTTTTACAATATGTAATTTATTTATGGTTTAAAATGTTTTTTTTTTTTGTTATTTTAATTATTTGATAAATGCAATAAACTGAATAATGAACATAAATATTATTTTATTTAAACACAATTATAATGATTTTCATTTGATTAAACTTAATTTCAATGTTAATTCTTCTGTAATTTGTATAAATAAACACTTTCGTTGAAATCAACACACTTCAGTTATAATTCCTGGCATTCTGTTGGCCATTAATAATTTTCAACCGTTAATTTATGTTAATAAAATTACAAAAATAATATCGATCAATCGTTAAGAATTAAAGTAAAAAAGTGTATATATTTACTATAATATGTACTTAATATAAGTATGTACGAATTAATACGATAAACATACACTTGAGTCTATGATAACGGGGAATTTTTTTACGAAATTTTCAAATATAATTATTATGTACGAAACTAAAACATTTACAAATAAGAATACTCTAGTCTGGTGTACCGAATCTTTGATACCCTCTACTGAGAATTATAATAGACTGACCATCAAAAGATTAAGCAGTATAATTTCTAGTCGTATATTTAATTGGACCCTATTTTATAACAATATCATTATTTAATAGCTTAATACAAATACTTAAATGATTTTCAGAATGGATTTAATATGGGGCCTATGGTCAATTATAGACCGATTATCATGAAAACTTCTAGTATGAAACGAATTAATGCCAATTTTTTGACGATGCTTACATTTCGCAGCCGATTTAATGTTAATTTTTGGTATTTTGATGATTTCTCCCACGATCATTAGGCCGTCTATACGAGTTAATACTGGATGGTTCATTTGAGCATTTAAGCTCGAATAAAGTCTTACCTATTTCTGACTATGAAATGTCCTGTTCGACAAAGATTTAATCTGTAGCGATGCAAAAATATTTCAGCGCAAATGATATACAGCTCGGTCCACGATATCGATCGGCAACTTAAGCGAGCGACAACAAGTCTCTCATTATAGTTCTCTTAAGAGGCCCACTAACTATCGACTTGTCTGTCGACAGGTATAACGTTTCTAAAGTAGTCCATTTATTTATAGTCAAATAACTAAGATTTTGTTTGTCGTGCTTAATTCCCAATTTTTATTATTGATAAAAATACTGACATTTATTGTTGGTGGATAAGCTTGTTTCTATGCGGGTTTCACTGGTTGCTTAGACCAGATCATCAGGAAACCTTTAGCCAAAAACTTTAGAAAAGCTTAAGATAGGTTAGGTTAGGTTAGGTAAGGTGAGGTGGCCGGTCATAAAGACCCCGCATGGACCGTGTTGGTCCCTAGCGTTACCATTTTTTAATGAATGATATCGAGAGTACTCCACACCCTTTTGGCGAATGCTAGGAGTCTCAATAGTCCAATTCCAGAGATTTCCGCTAAATCTAGGAAGTAATGAGCTCTTAGACAGTTCGCTAGGCAGATGCCCCGCCCTTTTGGCGTATACTGCCGTCCAACAGTGACCCGTTATAAAACTTACCATAAACCTACATACAGTCCCTTCTTGGTAGCGATAGAAGAAATTTTAGTCGATTTTGGATCATAGAATCTCCACATATACCCTGAAAATCCTGCTCGTTTCGGCGTTTTCCAAAAAAAAGCTTAAAATATTAGATATGCAAATTAAACTGTAGAGCGGACAAACACAAATAATAAAAAAAAAATAACAGAATTGCAAAGAACTGTAACGTGGTTTTCTCTACGTCTGGAATAGCTTAATCGTGTCCAGGGTATACTTACGGATCCACGAACCTTAATTGATAAGATTTTGTATTTACCCTTTCTGGGGGTTAATAATACGGTTATTCTTTATTGTATTTAGATAGTAGATATGAAAACATAGTACACGAGCTCAACTCGTCGGGAGGTTAAATGTTCGGCATAAGTTAACTTCGGACATCGCAGGACTGATGTTGGATCGGCTGGGCGTCGGATCGGCTGGGCGTCGGATCGGCTTCGGGAAATCGGGTTTTTAGATAGGTTCGGGTAATCGGCCTTTTATATAGGTTCGGGTAATCGGCCTTCTAGGCAGATTCGGGTAATCGGCTATGTAAGCAGGTTCGGGTAATCGGCTATTTTATCATGTTCGGGTAACCAGCTATCTTAACAGGTTCGGGTAATCGGCTAGACGATCAGGTTCGGGTAATCGGCTATTTTATCAGGTTCGGGCAACCGGCTATCTTAACAGGTTCGGGTAATCGGCTAGACGATCAGGTTCGGGTAATCGGCTATCTAAACAGGTTCGGGTACTCGGCTATCTAATTCCTCTTCTTCGTCGGGTGGCCTTTGGCGTGCGCCGTTGTGTCGCTGTGACAACAGTCAGCCGAAGCCGGCTGTGCGGAAACTATCTGAATACGTACAATATTTCTTAAGACTAATTTCTACATAAAGATTCTATTCTACTGGTACTGGTTTCTTAAGGCTAGATTCTACGATAGTACAACAATGATTCTAATCTACAAGTACAGCCGACCGAAGTCACTGTAAGAACAGATGAACTGAATCACTGTAGGAACAGATGAACTGAATCACTGTAGAACAGATGAACTGAATCACTGTAGGAACAGATGAACTGAATCACTGTAGAACAGATGAACTGAATCACTGTAGGAACAGATGAACTGAATCACTGTAGGAACAGGTGAACTGAATCACTGTAGGAACAGATGAACTGAATCACTGTGGAACAGATGAATTGAATCACTGTAGGAACAGGTGAACTGAATCACTGTAGGAACAGATGAACTGCATCACTGTAGGAACAGATGACCGAAGTAACTGTGAGTATGTATTCAATAACAAGCCCAGGGGTTTGTTATTTGTAAAAATCATCAATTATAAATATAATTTCCCAAATTTTTTTTCCAACATTTTTTTTATCAAAATTTTTTATTTACTGTTATAGTTATTGCCAAAAAAAACTCCCAAATTTTTTTAAGTATTTAGAAAGTAAAACTTTTCCATAGGAATTTAAAAAAATAAAAAGAAGTAAAACTGTTTCATACAGATTTATTAAAATAAAAAAAAATACTTAAAAAAATTTGGGAGTTTTTTTTTTTTGGCAATAACTATAACAGTAAATAACAAATTTTGATAAAAAAAAAAAATTTTGGAAAAAAAATTTGGGAAATTATATGGAAGGATAATAACAAAACTAAACTATTTAAAATTCAAAGAAACATATCGCACAAATTAATAGTACCCAATATATCCAAAACAGACTTTATTAAGTTAAATAGACTCAATATATAACATTAATATCCTTCAAAAAGAAAATGAATTTAAAAAAATAAAAAATTTTTTGACTGAAATAAATATTTATAAGTCGATTTAAATCTAAAATAATGTAAATATGTACATACATATGTATATTAGAATAGAATATAAGCTCTTATGTGAAATTAATTGGCCTATATAACCTAACTGTGTTGGGGCCTTTATAATACCAAATAAATAATAATAATAAAAAATTTTGATAAAAAAAAAAAATTTTGGAAAAAAAATTTGGGTAATTGGTGTAATTGGAGGTCATAAGTGGAGGGTATAAAAAGTTATATCATGAAAACTAGAGCAGATAGAGACAAACTGATTACAGTTTTGAATTCAGCGCACCCAAATTAACTAAAATCAGTTGATAAATTCAAAGAAGCAAAAATATTTTTTAATTTTGTCGGGCTGTGTTATTGAACTTGTTTACAAAGTGCAACTTGTGTATAAAAGTGTTGCTCTATAAGTTCGGCAAAAATAATATTTTTGCTGAACACTTTTTGTTTTTTCTTAGTGTTAAATAGCATCAAAATATTTTCGTTTTTCAACCATTCCATTTTACTATTTTTGCACCTTTCACAATAGTGTGTGTCGGTCGCCTCCCTGCAAATAATAGGACCAGTCCAAACACGCGTGTAAAGAGTAGTCCACAAGGGACCAGGACTAGTCCAAAAATTACCCAAACGTATGGAAAAAACCTGGTCTATTTAACATTACGATGTCCTAGGAGAGGACCATATAACCCACCTTTGGACAACTAAGGAGTAGTTTTAAAACTACACCATGGTATACTCAAGAGGATTAGTTTTGAAGTCGTTTAAAAACGAAAGCATGTCGTTAAAAAACGAAGACATGTCGTCTCACTACAAACACTTTTTAACAATGACATGGTCCATGCTTGCATTACATCGGACCAGTCCATGGAGAAGTCCATTTTATCAAAATGGATCGGGTGGTCCAATTTTATTTGCAGGGCTGGAACAGTTGATCGGTTTTTTGTGAATGGACGATACAGACTTATGTATATGTAAAAACTTAACAAATTTTAAGATGTGTGAAAGAAAAAACATTTTAAACTTCATAAACGGCACTATCTAGTGTCAACAGTTTATATGTTAACCCGACATTGCTTTTTTCCCGGGCCTAAAAATTCATGAACAGTATTAGGGAATGCTAAACCAATAAATAGCTGTAAACTAGCGCTATTAACAAACGGATGTTTCGAAAATCTAGTTATCAGTGTTCCTATTTTTCACCTTAATCATTAAGGCAGGTCAACATTCACAGAAGCATTTAATATATTTGCCAGTAAAGAATCCAATAAAATATATTTTTTTATACTGTATTTTTTATTAACACTGATTTGTTAAAAAAAGAAGAAAAAACTTAATTAGTACAAATAAAATCGATTGCGAGGAATTTTTATCAAGGCAACATTTACTTTTATACCCATCACCAAAAGTTGTGTGTGTGTGTGTGTGGAGGGGGGGGGGGGGGTGTATTGATTTTATCATTCCGTTTGTAACACAATGAAATAGTCATGGGAGACTCTATAAATTATATATTTAGTAACTTCTGTCTGTATATTTAACTTGCAATTGATGGCCTTAGGAATGAAATATTTGTTAAATATAATTTTTTTAGACGAAATATTCGTTTGGTAGTTAAGAAGGGGCCAAATTGGTTATTATTATTTTATGTGCAAACTTACTTACTTAGAAGGCTAAAAACAACCGTTTTGTTCAGTAGCCTGATTCAGAAAAGTTTTCAATGCGCATCGATCTAGTGTGCTTCGCCTCCAGTTTCTAGTACCAAGTTTTGCTTGATCTTTCCACTGGAGCGAAGGTTTTTCCCTTTTACGTCTTCCTACGGAATCGAGTTCGAATGATTTTCTCGCCCGTACATTCTCACCCATACGTTTGACATGTCCTTATCATCGCACCGTTGTACTTTGATGCTCTTAACTACGTTAATATCTTCGTACAACTCATATAACTCGTGATTCATTCATTCGATGGAAATACTCTCTGTCGACGCAGAAAGGTCAATATATTTTGCGGAGAATCTTTCTCTTAATCACTAGAAGAACAGCTACAGGCTCAACCATAATATGCATAGTCTTGCTTAACCTACTGTCAAAAATTAACAAAAAATCTCTCAAATGTATTTGAGAAAACATAAACAAAATAAAAAAACATTTGATTCCGTGCGGAATGTGCGATTAGATTCGCACCTTGCTTAAGTAAATGACAGTTTCATTAAACTTAGCAAAAAGTTTCCTTAAGTTCAATATGGTTTGCCTCATATAATTTACATGTATTCGCTCATTCGCTAAAGCCAACTTAAGCACATTGTGGTTGAGCCTTACTTCTGCTTGCGTAAAAACTCACGCTTTAGCGCCATATAGTAATACGAGTAATATAAGCGTTCTATAGAGTGTAATTTTTGTTCGTCAAGAGAGGGCTTTGTTTTGAAACTGCTTGCTTGCCTTGCAGCCACACGTTCAAGTTGTTCTTGATAGTCTTTTACATATACTGCTTGGCAAAATTTACAAAAATTAAGAGCTGTGACGTAGGCTGCACTCAATTTGTAAGCATTTTACTTTCAAGATGTTGACAAGTAAACAATTTATAAAGAGAATCTCGTGGTCAATTTAAAAAGTGTGAATGTGTTAGTAAAAAAGTGAGAGTGTATTGCAAATTGAAAGGCAAAACTTGATCGTGTGGCCGCCAAGTTAGTCCGAAATAGCATCTATTAGCAAGAGTAGTTCTTCGTTTTATTTTCAAACTGATGTTGTTTGTTTGGTTAGTGGCGGTACCGAGATAGATGAAGTTGTTTACTACCACGAAGTTATAGCCACCAACTTTTATATAGTGACCCAGTCTTGTTGCTTCTTTGTTCGTTGACTATTTTGTATAGCGCCTATTAAAACGACCCACATCACATTTCGTATGTTGAAAAATTTGAATTTTTAGCCCGATGTATTTCTTATGGGAAAATTTCAACATCTTCGCTAATTAATGTTAGATGTTAAATGTTGACAAGTGTGAAAAGGCTATAAAGCAAAATCTCTTTAAAAAAATTAAATTTGGTTTTGTTTTCAATATGAATTTCTAAATGAAAATTTTTATTTAGTTTGTAATTTATTTTAATAGAGTTATTGAATTGGAAAAAACTAAATGTTATGTATTTAATTTAAATTACAATTTCTGGGAACTAAATTTGTAGATATAATTAATAATTTTATTTCATAAATAATTTTTAATTAAAGCGAAACTATGTATATTATCATAGTTTTTATGCATTTAGCAGAAATTTTAATTAGTTCTAATTAAAAAAGCAACAATTTCAATGGAAAGCCATTTAAAATATTTTTTGTAATATTAAATCATGCCAGGAAAACAATTCAATAATTTTGTTATAATTTGGGAGATATTTAATATGCTAAAACAGGACTTCATAGCGTACATAGGCCAATTTCTGGCAATCTTCGAAATTTAAAAGTAGAATGAAAATATAAGAAAAATGCAGCATAAGTAACTTTTCTTAAATATGTTTTATATACTGCAACGTGCGAGGAATGTATTCTGCGTTTTTGTAGTGGGTTTTTTGACATGGAAGACAAAGTAAATAAAGGTCAGATAAATCAAGTTTAAATATGATGAATAAGAACAATTAATATTGTGGTTTATTTATTGAATTGCTTATGATTTTTAGTCCAAGTTTTGATATTTCAATCAGGCTAAAGATCATTGAATTTAATTTTCATTAAATTATTTTCATGAAAAAATGAATTTTACAACATGAAATTAATTAAAATTAATTGATAATTTTTACTTTTTAACTGAGCTGGAAATAGAACCCAGGTTTTCACAGAAAGGTTGCCCTTACATGTTTCAATTGTAACCACACAATCTCTTCAGAGGGGTTGGCCGTTTAACACTCACCGCCATTGATGACAGCTGGCAGTCAATAGTCAAACATCAATTTTAAAACCCAATTGTACTTTAACTTTTTGGTAGATCGAAATTAGTTTTTTGAATGATTATCTTTTTTAATTGATTTACATGTTCTTCAAAAATTCTGTTTTTATATTGGACTTCAAGAAGAATTCTTGACAAAAAGTATAAAGTTTAAGATGAAAGATGAAAGGTAATATCATGTATTTTGCGGGACAAGAAGGGTCTCGTCTATTAGGTAAGAGCAGCTGAAATGCGGCCAGCTGATCACAGGGAGCCTTTTCCGGCCACAGTTGATTCGTTTAAAGCCAACATTGTCCGAAAGACACCAGGATTATTAAATAGACATGGATTAGTAATATGACATTTGGACAACACTTGGCCCTTTTGCTGGAGAGTGATGGCAATTTAGTAATTTTGTGGCTAGATTTTTTTTTTTAATTTCCTACGCTAATCCCGCGAAGCTCTACGCTTGTCTGCAGGAAAGAAACCAGAGTCTCTGGCGGGAATCGAACCCGCAACCCCGGCGCTGATAGACTGGCTACCAGCTAGCCTAATCGCCATTTTCCATTTTGTTTAACCGTCAACTTTGCCAATAGCCATTTTTATTTAGTCGAATTTCCTTCAAGTTTTACTAATTTAAGTCCCCCAAAATATAAACCCCCAAAAAAATAATGAAATATCCCCCCAAAGCGTGGGGTCTTATTTCATATGCAATAAAGCCGCAATTTTGATAATGAAATTTACCCCCAACAAAATGAAATAACGCCCCAAACATAAATTAAATAATTCTCTAATTTTTGGGGGCTTATTTCATATGAAACAAAACCCTAATTTCTGAAATGAAATAAGAGCCCAATATATGTAAAACAATTAATTACATAGTTTTGCTTTAAAGAATCATGCGATAGATATCATGGTATGATATACCAAACACAAGCTTCGCCAACTAAGGCTTTTCTGCATAGCAGGCCTTTGGCCGGGCGCAATGACTTTTTCCTCTATGGTATAACAAACACCGGCTTCGCTAACTAAAGCTTCTCTGCATAGCGCCAGGATTCTCTCCTCTATAGTATAAAAATACCGACTCGACCCGGCTACGCAGAGAAGCTTTAGTAAGCGAAGCCTGTGTTTGGTATACCATATAGAAGAAAACCATTGCGCCCGGCCGAAGGCCGGCTATGGAGGGCAGCTTTATTTATCGAAGCCGGTGTTCTGTATACCCAAGTGGATAAATCCTTGCGCCCAAATTTCATATGAAATAATACCCCAATTAAAAAAATTAAATAACACCCGAAACAAAATGAAAAAAACCCCAAAAAATCGTTTTTGTTGTTCTCTGTACAAACTTTGGGGGCTTATTTAAATATTTTTTTAGGGGGTTATATTTCATGCCGCCTAAAAATTTGTATAAAGGCTGCATTACTTGTGTTGTAAAGTGAAAGTTTTCTAAATTGTTGATATTCTTTAATTAGACTTGAGTTCATCAAATTTAATTTTCATTAAATTATTTTCACTGAGGGAAGGAATTTTACAACTTGGAATTTTTATTAAAATTTATTGATAATTTTTCTTGGCTGAGCTGGGATTCGAACCCGGGTTGATCTTTACATGTTTCAAGAATCACCATATTCTATCGTCGGAAGATCTTTAAATTCTACCCACTGCACCACTGCGGTGCCCGTTAAGCCCGTTTTCTAAATTATTTAACGCAAATGACTTTTACATTAAAAAAATCAATTTTATTTCTAATTTGAGTTTTTCGGTGTTCAAAGATTTTTCTTATGTTAATTTTATTGTTACTTAAAATGTATTAATACGAACAAAATAATCTCTTACGCCCAATTCCAGTGTAATAAATAAGTTTTGTTAGTTTTTTTTTATCAATATTAATGGATTTTTTTTTTGGAATAAAATCTTGTTAACTCATTTTATTGCCATTGTTTTACTAAAATTTTATTCATTTTCAGTGGTCAAGAGTTGGCAACACTAATGCTGTTAGACAAGCTTAAAACTATTCGCAGAATAGTTGTGGGGAATTTTTTTCTAACTCGCTTGAAAATCTAGACCTTGTCCCGTGCGACTACTATTTTTTTTAGATTTAGAAACAAAATGCTCTCACTGGAACAAGCTTCGTTTTAGAACAGTCATCCAATATTGAAAAGATTAGTTTTTGGCCACATAAAATGCACACCATGTCGCCAGAAAAATTTAGAAATGTCATAACTTTTAATTTGAATAAATTTATAAGTATACCAATGTTTATCAATAAGGCATGATTCACAATGACAACAACATTTTGCTTGGTGTTCACAATAAAGCAACAATTTTTTTCACAACCACACGCATTTTCAATCAAGAAAACGTTTGCAAATTTTACCCACAACAATATTACGTATTTCTTATAATTTTTTAAAACAAATTGTTAAAATTTTCATCTAAACTTAAATAAAAATTTTTATTAACGGCCCTTAAAAACTGAAACTGTTGCTGAAGTAGAATTAGAATAAAATGTATGAAAAACTTTGAGAAAAAATAAGGTAGAGAAAAAAAAAAAACGAAATTGCTGCCATTATTGTGAACGAATTTGACAAAAATTTTAGGTTGTACACCCAATATGTAGCAAGTTAATTTATCCTTAATACTTCTACTGTTTCAGACTAATGGGTCGATTACGGATGGCAATTGCACTGAAGTTGTGTTGTCAGCAGCGAAATCAGGCAACGCCGCACTATGGCTGAAAATTCCCATTTTTTGTTATCGCCGATTTCCAAAATTTTAATGCCATTCGATAGTAAACATATTAGAACTAAGGGATCCAAAAAACTGTATTACAATATTGGTAATTGTTGGTGTGGCATGTTGCTTGAAACAAATATTTTATGTTGTTTTAGAAAAAATTAATTTTTTGTAAATATGATCAGAACTTAATTATGATTTCTCGCAAATTGTGAGAGTGACTTGTGGTCCTCTTAAATCGGTAGCCTCGGATATTCAAGTTTTTAAAAAATTCGGCAAGAATATATCTGTGGCATTTTGACAAAACATCTTAAGTCAAATTTAAAAAGTTGAAAAAAATGTTGTTAATCATACGAATTTTCATTAAAAAAACATTTTTGTTTACGTTTTTAAAATTTTGTATTATAAACGAAATTTTTCTTTAATTTTGGTTTATTTTATTATTTGCTAAAAATGATTTTTTCACCAAGTTTTTTTTAAAAACTTTTTTGCTATCTTATCTCGACTTAAGATGTTTTGTCAAAATGCCACAGATATGTATTTATGGATTTCAAAAAATTAGACTTAAGCTGACCTGAAAAACAGTGCTTAAATGTTTAGTTATCTCCTCTGGCTTTCGAGATATTCGGATAAAACGAACTTTTTTGGGCTTATGCATTTTTCTAAAAGTAAAGTGGTGTATTCGAGGCGAATGTATGTATATGCATATAAAGGTAATACATATTAATACTAATTTTTACTATTTCACCAAACGATAGCTATATTCTTTCGCTAATAAAACAATATTTCTCCAGAAATAAATAAAAATGTTGATTTTTTACGAAAGAAAACTTTATGAGTATGTTTGTAAAGGGTGATTAAATCTTAAGGGCCGATGTTGAATGCGAACCACACCTAAACGTTAAGTTTGTTTCTGCATTTCGTTTGCCATTTTTCCATTTCAGACTAACTCAATTTGAACCATGGGAAGATACACAATCGAGCAATGCGTTAAAGTTATTCAGGCTTATCGAGCACTAACCGCGAACAAAACGTAAGCGCCAAAAATCAAATTTTACAGGAGAGAGTTTTTATACCCTCCACCACAATTAGTTGTGAAGAGGGTATATTAAGTTTGTCATTCCGTGTGAAACTTTTTTATTATTCATCTCAGACCCTATAAAGTATATATATTCTGGGTCCTTGAGTAATTCTAAGTCGATTTAGCCATGTCCGTCTGTCTGTCTGTTGAAAACACGCTCACTTTCGAAAAACTCAAAAGAAATAAACAAACTTAGTGTCAAACTGCTTGTAGTTATCCTAAGCAGTTTGGGATTGAAATCCAGCAAAATCGGTTCAATAGGATCTGAGCTATGAATCAAAATGTGGATCCACCACCTAAAAAAAATTGATAATTTTGTTACAAAAACTAACATAAATGGTGGAAAAATGCACAGAATGATATAAGATTTCGCAACAGTTCGTTTTATTTAACTGGAAATCACGCTGTAAAATTTCTTGAAGATCCGGCCATGATTTACCCTAGGCCCCATATAAGCCCTACTCCCGGAAAACAGTATAGTAAGCCTAAAACCCTAACTAACAATGCTATCATAACAAATTTTGGCACGTCACAGTAAAATAGGACTAGAAATGAAACTATTAAGTTTCGTGAAGATCGGTCCATAATTTACTATAGGCCCCATATAAACCTTACTCCCGGAAAACATCTTAGTACGCCTAAAAACGTAAAAAAGAATGCTATCATAACAAAATTTGAAACATATAAGTTTTACAGGACTAGAAATAAGACTGTGAAATTTCGTGAAGATCAGTTCATAATTTACCCTAGGCCCCATATAAACCTTACTCCCGGAAAACAGCTTAGTACGCCTAAAAACGTAAAAAATAACGCTATCATAACAAAATTTGATACATCACAGTTTTATAGAACTAGAAATGACACTGTGAAATTTGGTGAAGATCGGTGCATAACTTACCATAGGCCTCATATAAAGCCCACTCTGGTAAAATAATTAAATACGCGGTAAACTTTCTTCCAGTTTAGCTTCATATGGCCAGAAAAAATGTTATGCAATTTTGTGATATACGGTCCATAATTTTCCTTAGATTCCATTTTAGCAGCCTTCTGAAATTTACTGCAAACGCTTAAACTAATTCCACCGCTGTATTGAAATTTATGTTTTTTAATACCAGAAATCGTTCTGCAGAATTTGGGATGATTGGTTCATAGCTTACCATGGCTTTTATATAATTTGTTCTCTTGAAAATCATTTAAGTTTATCTTAAACTGATATTCTACTCAAACTTTTTAAAATTGATTCTGATTGTCGATCAATAATTTTATATAGGTCTAAACCTCAACAAATTTTAATGCAGATGTCTGTTTTTACAAAGATTA
Source organism: Pollenia angustigena (assembly GCA_930367215.1). Taxonomy (NCBI): domain Eukaryota; kingdom Metazoa; phylum Arthropoda; class Insecta; order Diptera; family Polleniidae; genus Pollenia; species Pollenia angustigena. The sequence continues at coordinate 177,626,947 of OV884058.1, read as the reverse complement.
TAATAATAAATAGACATCATACAGTTATTAGTCCTAAAACATTCGAAGTGTCGGTGGAGGGTATCAAAGATTCGGCACCATAGGCCTCATATAAAGCCCACTCTGGTAAAATAATTAAATACGCGGTAAACTTTCTTCCAGTTTAGCTTCATATGGCCAGAAAAAATGTTATGCAATTTTGTGATATACGGTCCATAATTTTCCTTAGATTCCATTTTAGCAGCCTTCTGAAATTTACTGCAAACGCTTAAACTAATTCCACCGCTGTATTGAAATTTATGTTTTTTAATACCAGAAATCGTTCTGCAGAATTTGGGATGATTGGTTCATAGCTTACCATGGCTTTTATATAATTTGTTCTCTTGAAAATCATTTAAGTTTATCTTAAACTGATATTCTACTCAAACTTTTTAAAATTGATTCTGATTGTCGATCAATAATTTTATATAGGTCTAAACCTCAACAAATTTTAATGCAGATGTCTGTTTTTACAAAGATTATAATAATAAATAGACATCATACAGTTATTAGTCCTAAAACATTCGAAGTGTCGGTGGAGGGTATCAAAGATTCGGCACAGCCGAATATAGCACTCTAACCTGTTTTTTTTTATTGTTTTTCATATTAAATTTGTCGCTTACGATAAAATTGTTCTTGCTATAAAATCGTAACGGTACCTTATGTGACCATGACATTTTAGGAGATGTTGCAAGTGTTGCCAATTTAGTAATTTATTAAAAAAATTAAAATTGAAAATTATGTCGCTGGCGTTATTTTTGCGGTTAGGGCTCAAAATGATATCGTGCATATTCGAAGAAAATCATCTTCAGCGATGAGGCACATTTTCACCTCAGTGGATTCGTCAATAAGCAGAATTGCCGCATTTGGGCGAATGATAATCCAAGAGTGGTTATCGAAAAACCACTGCACCTACAAAGAATGACTGTTTTGTGCGGTTTATGGGCTGGCGGCATCATCGGGCCGTATTTTTTCCAAAATGAGGCCGGTCAGGCAGTTACTGTGAATGGTGTTCGCTATCCTGAGATGATAATGAACGTTTTTTTGGCCCGAATTGGAAGATATGGGTGTGGACGATATGTGGTTTTAACAGGATGGTAACACTTGCCACACAGCTAACGAAACAATGGCTCTTTTGCGCGACAAGTTCAATGGCCGTATTAACTCACGTGGTGGCGATGTTAATTGGCCGCCAAGATCATGTGATTTGACACCCTTGGACTTCTTTTTTTGGTGTAATTTTAAAGAAAAGGTGTACGTCGATAAGCTAGCAACAATTCAAGAGCTAAAGGATTAGATAATTCGACACATTAACGCACAGCACCTCAATTATACCTTAGCGTCATCGAAAATTTGGACCATCGGATGGAGGTGTGCGTCGTGAGGTCGCGGCGGCCATTCGGCCGATATTTAATTCTATACATAATTGAACCATACCAATATTATCGTAATAACAAGTAAGAGTGCTATATTCGGCTGTGCCGAATCTTATATACCCTTCACCATTGCGGGAGCAGAATACAGAGAAACTAGACAAAAACTAAATAATTTTTACATATGTATACATACATATTTACAATACTTTAAACTTCATTATAAATTAAATTTAAAAAGCGAAAACTGGTAAATATTTTTTTTAAATCGTTTTTAGAACATAAAAAAAATAAAAATTTAAAAAATAAATTTTCTTTTTAAAAAAACAAGATTCGAACCAGAGAACTCACAGTTTCTAACTTAACACACCCGCTAGACAACTAAACCATGAAGGAACGTTGTTTGAGTATCATTAAAATAAAATATGGCCCGTTTAATGTTCACTGTTTTGAGTTGTAATTACTTTTGATGTTTTTGTTCACCACAGTAGCAAAGTTGTAAACCATAAAACTTAGTCCAGTTGTGAACCGAAAAATGGAAATATATTCACCAAAATAGTTTGTGGCATGTAAGTATGCGTGTTTGTTTTCTTTTATATGTTTGGGGAGTTTTTAAGTAGCAAAAAAACACAAAAATTCCTAGTTTCGATTTGTTAAAATAATTTTGTTAAATAGATGAAATAATGAAGAAGGATGATAACGAAAATCATATTGAGCATTATGCTAGTATATGTAAACAAATGTAAAGGGGGGGACAACCGGATTTGAACTTCGCTTTTCATAAGGACCCAGAATATACATACTTTATGTAACCATCGGTCATATAACAGTGCACAAATTCAGGTTTTTATGAAGTTTTTGATATTTTTGTACGGGAGGTACCACGCCCACTTCTCCAATCCCGCCCACATTTTGTAGGATGGTGTGTATTGGCAACCTAATTTTGTGTACCTAGTTTGGAAGATTTGGCTTTTTCCGTTCACCAGATATACAGCAAAAGGTAATAAAAATACAACAACAAGGGATTTTTTTAAAAAAATAGAGGTAGTCGTGGTTTTTTGCTGATAACTCAGCCATTTTTTAACCGATTTGACAGATTTATATACCGACGTGTTAAAGAAGAAATTTACCATTTACTTTAGTTATAAAGCTTGGACTCGGGGAGATCTATGGTTCCCGAAAGTGGGTATTTAAAAAAAATTTTTGGTCATAACTTTTTTGTATCTGAACCGATTTTCCCGAGTTTTTTATAAAATATGTTCTACTAAAAATTTCCGATATTTTGGTATATAAATCATATCCATAGGACATATGGCAGCCTTAAAATTTAGGTTTTTATACAATTTTTAATTTTTTTTGTACGGGAAGTACCACGCCCACTTCTCCAATCCCGCCCACATTTTGTAGGATGGTGTGTATTGGCAACCTAAATGTGTGTACATAATTTGGAAACTTTGGCTTTTGCCGTTCCCCAGTTATACAGCAAAAAGTAATAAAAATACAACAACCACAAGGGATTTTTGGAAAAAATTAGAGGTAGTCGTGGTTTTTTGCTCATATCTCAGCCATTTGTGGACCGATCTGGCTGAATTTCAATAGCAAAATTATAATAAGAATATCTGACAGAAAGATACCCCAACCAAGCCCCCATCATATCTGTGGGCTTCGGAAAACCCATTTCAACAGACAGACGGACAGACGGACAACCGGATTTGAACTTCGCTTTTCATAAGGACCCAGAATATACATACTTTATAGGGGGTAGGATCAATATTGTAGAAATTACAAACGGAATGACAAAGTTATATATACCCTTTTACCTTCGGTGAAGGGTATAAAAAGAAATGACAATAATTTCCTAAATAACATCGGCCCTTTAAATTAAACAATACTTTAGAAGAATTTGTATTTGTTTCTCCCACATGCCCTATCCAAAAAAAAAATCAAGTTTTTCAAACAAAAAAAATTTACTGAAGTAAAAAATTCTAGAAATGCAACACACCGATTTGTACAAAATTAGAACAGTAATGATTTATAGTATGTCCATAATTTTCTGGAAAATTCTGATCAATATCGAATGGTAAATTAAAACTCTAGGAAAGTTCAAGAAGTTTTCTCTTCAGCAGAAGAAAAATTGCAAAATTATCTTTATCGATTCAAAAGTAACAGTTTTTTGGCCGATTAAAAGCCATGTTCAGCCACTGTGCGCCGTTCATGTTTAAATCAGGGTTTAAAATGCTATCGCCATATTAGCAAAAGCAGCCAAATTTTGCCTTTTTCCTATTAAAAAAAAAATCAAAAATAAAAAGCCAACAAGTTCCACTGCTAAAAAAGCCCACACTTTTCAAAAGCAGCAGCAAAATAAACACACTGTTTTTGAAAAGTAACCTTTTAATGGACACTGCTTTTTCCAACTATTGCTTTTTTAACAATAGCAAATATTTCTTATTTGATGGAACTCAAAAAGCAACGGCAATAACTTTTCTGTTGTAGGAGAAAATATGTAGGAAAGAGAATGAAACAAAAAGATTCTGTCAAACAGCCGCCAAATCAAAAACCACTGCATGCTAATAGCCGCAAAATAGGAGATAAAAGCAGCGCAAAGGTTGCTGAAAGGCACATGATCGACGAAGACAAGTGATATTTTTCATGCAAAACAAATACAACAAGAATTTGTTTTTGTTTCTATACAATTAAAAATCCAACAGACACTTTGGCTGGTTGCCTTTACTAAAAATATTAAAAAAAACCAAAATACACACACACACATTTCGTGCTATAGTCATGCAAACTGTCGAGCAACAACAACATTACTGAAGAAAGGCAAAAATTTCCTCACCACCATGAAAAAAACCATGTTGCTTGTACAGTGTACAATGTACACTGATCAGTATTTTTTCGTTGTAATCTGCCTCTTTGCAGAGCTAATAGCTCTGCTCAGACTGCTTTTAGCACACACTTCAGCGGCTTTTTGTTATTACCAGCCAGAGAAGAATTTTTGTTCTTTGAACTTTAGATTTTTTTTTGGTTTGTCTTTTTTAACTAGCTCTTCTTTCAGGAAAAAGTAAAAAAGCAAAAGGCGAAATAATTTTTTTTAGCTTTTGCTTTTTATGTGGTTGTCCATTTTTGTCGTTGGCTGGTAAAAAAGAAGTTGTCAGAAAATACAAATATTCAAAATAGGAGATTTGCTTTTTTGCACAAACGAAAAACAAAACATTGGCTATTGGAAAAAAAATTAAAAATTTCAAAAGCAGTGGCAAAAGCAAAAATAAAAAGCAGCCAGCTGATGGGTGCTTTTAAACCCTGGTTTAAATACATAAACATTTTTTTTAAATATTTTAACATCAGCGGCGCTGCCTGATTTCGCGGCTGACAACTTACCTGCGGTTCAGTTGCCATCCGTAATCGACATTTTAATTAATTTTCATATCTCGAGAAACTTATAATAATGGGGACTTGTAGAATATCTAGTGTCCCAGGCATTACACTTTTCTTAAAATTTAAAGGCCAAGCGATCTATTCAGAATGGGTTGTTTCTTGGTGTTGATGATATTGATGCGCTTCCCTTAAACTTGACCTTAAATTTTTATTCCTACTGATATCTTTCAAACAATTCTCGAAACATTTGGACAAAATTAAATTCATTATATTTTTTAAATATTTTACTGGTTTATTTTTACAATATTAAAAATATGAATTGTTATAGTTCATTTATTCTCTTAATTATGTATGTAAATACGTTTGTATTTATTTATGTAGTAATTACTTTCTATAGCCTTTTGTACATTAATTACTTTTTAATAATATCAAATTCGTTTTGCTCAATTATTTCGTGTCCGTATTAGCGTGGGACGCCATGTTAAGGGTGAACTACAATTGGAGTTCCATAATCTTACCAGTGTTATGACACTATTGTGACTGTAATAAAATTGAAAAAAAAAACAGAAAAAAAGGAATTTTTAAATAGTTCTTGTTCTTTTAAATTTAACACAAAAAATAAATTAAGAAAATTATTAATTATTGAAGATTCAAATAAGAATTAAAACGAAACGAAAATCTCAAATTGACAGGAAAAGGTATTTTGTTTTAAAATAAAAAAATAATATTAGGTCGGTAACTTTATTCTAGTTTGGAGCCTTCGGGATTCCAATTTGCACGAAAAGCGTTTCGGTACTTTAAATTTGTGTAAATGAGAGCGGTTTTGAGAGAACAAAATTCTTCTTCTCTTTATTGCACGAAACAGCTTAATGCCTATTTACATTATACTTTTTTTTTATCGCTGCAACTTTTGTCGGTTTGTCTTTAAAATTTCTTTTGTGTTTACATTTTCAATATTTATCGCAGCAAATTTTTCTGTGCCATCGTACTAAAAACATTTTTCCCCAAATGAGAGAACGAATAAGCGAACAAAAGGAATCGGGGGTACACAATTTTAATTCCTCTTTCCCTCACGCCAATAAAATTAGAATCGCAGCGGCAAAAATCGCATAATGTAAACGGATTCTTATGGCCAATTTTCTCAATGTATCGACAAACTGCCTGTTACTTAATGTCGACGTTAATTTGTTAAGAAAACATACTACTGTCCCTTAACAATATCGGTTTTCCCAAGATACCGAAAAAAACATTGTTTTCACATTGTTAGCAACACCTCTCAAAATACATGCAAAAATTGGGAGTCAGCTGATTGAATTTATCTGTACGGCAAATAAATAATTGGCAAATGAGTGCCGGTTAGCTTTGCAGTTTTTCGTTGGAAAAAAAGATAGTCGCCTAATGAAAAAACGGCCATTAGACTTTTTCTTCGTGCAAATTTTGTAAATCATCAAACAGCTTGAGAAATTCAAATATTAAAAAAGCAGAAATTATGGGTATTAGTCGCGAAAAGGCATGACATATTATATTGAGAGCGAGAAACTCAAACAGCCAGACCAATTTCGGTATCTGAAAGTGATTCTAAGTGAAGTTGGCAAAAACATATTCGGTACCTGAAGTGATTCTCAGTAAAGATGGCAAAAACGAGGTCAGAATATCTGCAACTTCTAAACTATACTTCTCTTTAAAAAAAAATCGTTATGCCATGATTAGAAGTCTCAACATAATTTGAACGCTAACATACGGCCGTGATACATGGTCTCTTACAACGAAAAGGAAAAGCATGCAGTAAAAATAAAATACCTGAGACGAGTCACTGGTAAGTCACAAACCGACAGAATTTGAAGTGACACAATCCAAGCCAAGGAGAGAAATGAGACAAATATATGAAGCAATACCAACGGGCACGCGTAGCATAGGATGCAGGAGAACAACATGGCAAGCTACGATGACAACAATTTTCCAGGAAAAGGGCATAGATCCTAGAACATGCAAAACTCGATTGCATCAAACTGGACATTAAACAGGACTTTATGGCCTTTCTATGACGCGGCGAGGGCGCGCGTTCTACTTTGTCTCGGTAGGGACCAGATAAGGACAGTGATATCGGTCATTACGGGTCACGGGGTGATAGGGACTCATGCGGGAGAATGGGTCATGAATTAATTGACTACAGTAGAAGTGCCTCGGTAGGCTAGCTGGTAGTGAGCTAGTCTAACAGCGCCGAGGTTGCGGTTTCGATTCTTTCCTGCCGACAAACGTAAAGCTTCGCGGGATTAGATTAGGGAATTTAAAAAAAAAGATTGTTATGAGGAAGAGGTCTCGGGGATATTAGGTTTATGCATTTTGGGAGACCGAAATTGCCATGTTTGGATGATATGTCCAATGTGGGACTGAAATCGACATTTCTGTTCTGCAGAGAGTCGCGGTGGTTCGAGACTGCGGTGACCTCTGTGGGATAATCTGGTGAATACTGGCTGACTCTTGCCACTGGCAAAAGGACCGCTTTAAGTACCCAAGTGAGCCGTCGTCGTGTCGGCCTAACCTAACCTACCCTTACCTAATCTACACGGAACATCAGAGAGAGTAGTATGTCATGCCAGGCTTTGCAAAGTGGATTTAAAAATACTTTTTTTTTTGATACTATCCAAACTTCCAAAGTACAAACAAATGATTAATTTGATACATCTTCACTACTTAACGCGCTGGGAAAATTGGATTTGCAAATTACAAAGCGCTGACGCTTCGCTAATTGTCAGATAGATTGGACAGATAGAACACTCTCAACGCACCTCTTTAGGTTAGCCAGTCAAGTTGCCGAATTCTAGTTCTACAATAATTTTTGGTTTTTAATTTTTTGGTTTCGCAGTTCTTTAAGCTCTCACTCAATTAAAAAAAAAAATTACCTACAAAAACTTAAATTATTTTACAACTACAAAAATAATTGTCACATTTATTAAAGAAATATTGCTTTATATAAAATATTTGAGATGATAATAAAATTACATAAACATTAACTAAAATCAAATTTAATTAACAAGAAAAGTTTTATAACAAATTTTAAAATAAAAAAAAATAAAAAATATTAAAACAAACAATTTAAAATTTTTCCAATAAACAAGTTAAAATAATGTAGAAACAAGCAGAAATATTTTATTGATTTGAACTGAAAAATACAAAAAAAGAAACAAACTTCAACAAACTAAATATTGTGCAAAATTAAAACTAATAAACATTATGTAGAGTTAAATGTTATCGGTGAGCAAATTGCATTAAATACAGTAAAAACTCAAAACTTTTGCAGAATGCAATATCTATTTTCTAAGTTTTTTTTTGCGAGTTTTTACTGTATTTATTTGTTTTTCTTTTTCTTTATATAAATACTTATATAAAGAGTTGTCTATATATATATTTATTTAAATATGTATACATATATTCGTTTTTATCTTCACTTTACTATTCATCCTTTTGTTCGTTGGGCACCTCCCAAAAGAGTTCATCCTGATGATGTTCTTCCTTTTGTAACTTACGGAAGCTGGTGTATTTTAATGCCAGACCTATAGATTGTTACATAAATAAATTGTTGCCCCCCATGTTGTGTACATTCATATATTGTTAATGTACAGAAAGAAAGTTGTTGTAGTCGTTGTTGTTTATTGTTGGCCAAATAATTGTTGGGGTTTGAGCGTCCAGTTTTGTGGGAACGTTAAAGTTTAGTTTTCAAAACAATTATTATGAACATGATGTTTAAAGTTGTTTGAACATTGTATGTGTATATTTTTGCGAGTGTGTATGTAAGTAAGTAAATAGTAATAAAGAGAGAAAAAAATTATATTAGTTTTTTCTAGTTCAAAATGGATAATGTAAAGTTCGCTACCCACCTGCCAATATGCCACCCACAATGGCTACCAAAACCGTAACTCCAATAGCTAAAAGTTGATAACCAGCCTGGGTACTTGCTTCACGGCCATAGCCCTAGAATAATACAGACAATAAAGAGATAAATTTATAAAATATTTAATAAAATATTTAACGTTTGTTGAAAAAAATACAGATTTAAATTCCTGAAAGTTAAGTTTATAAAGAAAGCTTTAAAGGAATGAATTTTTTACGGAAATAAAGCTAAATAAAGTTCAACAAAAAAATAATAATTACAGATTGGGATTAAAAAGTTAAAACCCTTAATTAATTTCATAGAGAGTTACAATACTTTTTGCTTCCGCCAAAACGGATTTAAGCCAAAACTGTTATATTCACTTGCAGATTTTTTCGAATTTTATACAAATTATTTGTTCTAAGGTCCATTTCGCTTGCAGTCAATTTTCGTTTAAAAGCCACATGAGTGCCCCGGTAGGCTAGCTGGTAGTAAGCAAGTCTATCAGCGCCGGGGTTGCAGGTTCGATTCCCGACAGAAACTCTGGTTTCTTTCCTGCAGACAAGCGCAGAGCTTCGCGGGGTTTAGCTTAGGGAATAAAAATAAAAACATTTTCTTAGCATGCCTATATAATTCTTTATGCAAAAATGTTCGCTTGAAGTCCACTCTTTTTTTTATTTATAATTTTCTAATTAACTGGCAACATGTTTTTATTTACCTTTCTGGCAACTATGTATTATAAATGTCAAATTTCGCAATTTATATTTCATAAAGAACCAATGAAAATGATAATTATGTTGTGTTTGATTGCGTCATCCAAAAAATTAAAATTAATCTCATTATTGTAAGCTTTTAAAGCATTTGAATTAATTAATAAAAATCAACAATAAACTTCATTCAGTTTGTCAATAGTATGAAATGGGAATTTAGCACATTATAACGAAACCTTGATAATTAATTTTTGAATCCTAAGAAAAACTATGATAACTAATATGCATGTGGCAGTGTAAATAAAACTGAACTTGCAAAATAAAATAAAGAAATTTGTTTATTTTTTCTTTTTTCTTTACCCACTTACAACTACATTTAGAGTTGACAAAAAATCAACCAATATTGGTCGGGATTGTAAGAAAAGATAAACTCACTGTTTATTGTTGTTGTTGTTTTTGTTTAAGCTTTGATATTGTTACAAGTAAAACTGGGGCTTATAATTCTTATTCGCTTAACAGTTTTATTTGTATAACAGCTTTAGTTTTTCTAAAATCTTTGGATGAAGTTTCCTGATGATCTGGCCTAAGCAACCAGTGAAATGCGCATAGGAATAGCTTATCCCATCAACAATTAACTTCAGTTTGTCAATAGTATGAAATGAGAATTCAGCACGTTATAACGAAACCTTGATAATTAATTTTTGAATCCCATGAAAAACTATGATAAAAAAGATTTCCGTTTTAACTATTTATTTAAATTAAATCAATATTTGGTTATATTTTAAATTAACTTTTCTTTTGTTCAAAAAGAGTGGTTATAATGAAGAAAATAAATTTTTATATAGTCCCAAATGTGGATTGTACTAGGATTCACTTATTATCCATAAAATGGCGTATAATAAAAAATCGATTATAGTCAAAATCCGCTTATTGTCCACAAAAGTTGTGCAGCTAAAGTTGTGGATTTTTAGCGAAAAATACTGTAAAAAGAAATCGCAAACCTTTTTTTCGCTCGTGAACGAACATATCAAATTCAAGTTATTATTTTAAAATGCCTTTTTAATTTGCTACTAAATTTTTTTTGCAAAATAAAAAAAAAAATTAACAAAAAGTTTTAATTTTAGGTTAAAAAACATTTAAATTACCAAAAAGTTTTGAAGTCTTTGACGGTTTAAAATTTAAAAATTTTGTCGTAGTTTTTTTAAGCGGAAACTTCCGGGATCGCAGAAAATCAAAGTTGTTGTCTTCTTTAAAAAAAAGTAAAGAAAAAGGCAAAATAAATCACACAAAAATTGCTTGGCAAACATGTAAAAATGTTACGTTTGTACAAATATTTTGTGTTGTTTGTAGGGGTGTTGGCAGTTTGGACAAACATTTGAAGCAATGTTTGTAGAAATATAGAAATTTTTATTATTTGGCAGACATGTTAGATATTTGTCAATCTATTTGTTGTGTCTAGTGCTAAATGTTATAATTTCAACGAATGACGAAGTTGAAAAATAAGCAATAAACTCATCTTCGGTCTTAAAATCTGATTTTGTAAGTCTCATTGCTTGTCCCAAAACAGCTCGTTGTTTGAACTACTCTTCTATTCCTTTATTCCGCATTTCTACTTCATTTTAAAATTGCACGCTGTCTGTAATCATTGAAAACAAAACAAAAATGAAAAATTAATGTTTGTATGTAAAGGGCTGCATGAACAAATTCACTCGTAAACATTTTTAAATGTTTATTCATTGAAGCTCATGTTCAGGGCTACCGTTTACACAATTATGGCAATTTTCTCAATGTATCGATAAACTGGCTGTTACTTAAGGCTGTTTTACACTATCACACAAGTCTTAAGACTTTTGGTCTTACAAAATAAAATAATTTTTGGTCTGATTGTCAAAAAATCAAAGAGAAATTTTTTTTCATTACATTTTGCTTCTACACTATCACACTTCAAATAAAAAGTAAAATCTTTGTGATTTATGAGATCCACTTTAGATTACAAAATAAAGACGAAAAAACATTTTATTAAGCATTGGAACATTGTTAGCTGGCGTATTATGCACTAACTTGCACATTTAAACTTGCACCTTGGTCCTCAGATATATTTTTGCTTTATTTTTAATATTTCTTTAATATTTAATAATTTTTATTTTGATGTGGCCGGCAAATTATTCAACAGCTGTTTTTTTATTTTCTTCTAGGGTGGAAAAGTTGATACAATCATATTTTTTTATTTTTTTTTTCGTCTGTGTACCGTATTTAACGATTTTTTACAACAAATATTTGTGATTTATTTAAATTTTAAAAGAATTCACTTGAAATTTTATATTTTTTTTCATCGTTTTGCAATTTTTTATTAGAAAAAATAATAGTGAATATTTGTGCACAAAATTTTAATTTTCCATCCCTGATTTTCTTCTTGTGCTTTTGTAAAAACACAATTCTGATAAAATGAAAAATCTAATCGTTTAGAAAAATTTCAAAAAATAGAGAGAACCATACGACTGCCAAATTTCTTTACGTATTTTTTGACATTTCATTACAAAATGTTTTTACACTATTATACATTATGAATTATTTGTAAGTTTTTGACATGTCTTAACACAAAGTATTATAGTCTAAAATGACCTTTAACGTCAACAAAAATTTATTAGCGCGATAAACTGTCCGTTAACGATTTTGGGTTTTTCAATATACCGACAAAAAAACATTGTTTTCAGTTGGCAACAGCTCACAAAATACATGTTAAAGCTGGGAGTCAGATGATTGAATTTATCTGTACGGCAAATAAAAGGAAAATAACTAATTGGCAGATGAGTGCTGGTTAGCTTTGCGACAGAATAGAAGCAAATTAGACATTGAGAAAACCAAATTTCTTTAATTTGCAGTTTTTCGTTGGGAAAAGAGATAATCGTAAAATGAGAAAACGGCCATTAAAGTTGCAATTTTACCTTTTTTTTTTAGCGGCCTGAGACTTTTTTTCAGCGACTTTGACGATTTTGTTAATTTTGTTGTGAACTTTTACCATTTATTTTATAAAGTTTCTCACAAAAAATATTTAATTTGCAGTAAATTATAAATTATCGTTTTATTTTTATCAAAAAAAAAACGTCAAAACAACTTCGTCAAAATTTGAAAGCAATTCACAGATTATTGTTCCTTTGCCAGCAATTTTATTACTCTTTGCAATCTTGTCATGTATACAAAGTTTCAAAGAATAGTTTTAGCAAAAAAGCTTTTTTAAATTAAAAATTGTGGTGTTTGCAGTGCTCTTTTTACAGGAATATTTTTAGCTGCCAAGCCAATGAAAGTAGATAACGTTATCATCGCTGTAGGTACCTCCAAGAAACGTAATATTTCGTGATACTATACTATCAAAGACTAGGAACTAAAGTATACATGGCTTCACCAAGACATGGATTCAAAGCGTTTTTTGCAGTGTTTGTCATCGTCCTTGCAATTTTTGTTGGTGCAAATTTGTTTTAATTTTGCTTTTAAATTGCACTAGTGTCCAGATTATGAAATTCTAGGGTTACCAAAAAGTAATTTCAATTTTTTGGGAATAAAAAATTTCAATTTCAAAAGATTTTGCTATTCGTGCTTAATTCCCAGTTTTTATTCTTGATAAAAACACTTGAAATTTATTGTTGATGGGATAAGCTATTCCTATGCGCATTTCACTGGTTGCTTAGGCCAGATCATCAGGTTAAAATTTTTTTATTTTTTATCTTGTTCTTTTTATATATAAATACAAATACACAGTAAACTTCAAGAAGAAAAGTGTGAGATTTTCAAAACAAAACAGAATTGCAGAGTACATGATATTAAGTACACCTCCCCAATTTTCTCACCACTCTTAAACTCAAGAATTGCTGCAACAAAAATTCCAAGTCTGGACGATGACTTTGAAAACAGCTTTTAGTGAACTAAACGATTATCTTCAGCTACATGGAAAAAAATATTTATAATATAAACAACTTAGATTGCTATATTCGGCATTGCCGAATCTTTGATACCCTCCACCGACAGTTCGAATGTTTTAGGAGTAATATCTCTATGGTGTCTATTTGTTATTAATTTATCTTTATAAAAAGAGGCATCTGCATTAAAATTGGTTGCGGTTTAGACATATATTAAATAATTGACTAACAATCAGAAAGTTTTATGACATTTTTTTTAGCAATTTTTACTAGCTTGAGTAAAATGTCATGATTCGTAACAGTTTAAGCCGAATTTAAATGATTTTCAGGAGAATAATTTATATTGGAGCCATGGTAAGGTATGAAACAATCATCCCAAAACTCTGCAGAGTAATTTCTGGTATTAAAATACATACATTTCAATACAGTGGAGAAATTAGTTTTAGCGTTTGCAATGAATTGCAGAAGGCTGCTTTAAATGAATCTAAGGGTTATTATGAACTGTACACAGAAAAAAATATCTCAAGAAAATTTTTAACAACACAGTTTGTTGAAAATAAAATTTTAGGTCAATAATCTTTTTGTTTGATTCAATGAAAAAATTTATCAAATTTACACTTTGCTCAATAAAATATATTTAATAATGAAATAATTAAATATTTCTTAATATTCAATAAAAAAAATATTTGAATCAAAGTTAATACAGTATTTTTGCAACTCTATTCCATTTGTAAAGTCTCATTCGCTTTATTATTTTATTTGTATAATATATCTAGTTTTGCCAATGTCCTTGGAAAAAGGTTTCCTGATGATCTGGCCTAAGCAACCAGAGAAATGCTCATAGGAACTAGCTTATCCCCCCATAATAAATTTTAGTGTATTTATTTAAAATTAAGCATCATCATTAATAAATAAATATTCAATAAAAATTTTGTTTGATTTATTCAACATTTTCAACAATTTATTTTAACAAATCACGTAAACATTTTGTTGAAAAAAATTATTTTGGGCAACAACTTTTTTTTATTGACTCAATAAACTTGATTGTTGACTAAAAATGTAATAACTATAACTACAAACTTTTTTAATCAATACCGCAAAAATCGTCATCGCAGAAAATTTAAATTTTTTTTAATCCAAATTTTTAATATTTTTAATTAGGCTTAAGTTCATGAAATTTAATTTTCATTAAATTATTTTTATGAAAATTAAATTTCATGAACTTAAGCCTAATTAAAAATATTAAAAATTTGGATTAAAAACCATAAATAGTTCAACAAAATAACCACAGTACTAATTATTGTTAAAGCTAAGGCACGAGCTCTATGTGTACATTTGTCCTTCAAGTTGTGCTGAAAAAGGTCAACAGAAAAGAGAAAGAAAAAATGAAAAACAAAAAAATGTACTTGGACTTCAAGAAAAATTCTTGACAAAAGTACGAAAAAACAGAAGTAAGGAAAAAACATGTAAAATCAATTAAAATGGATAATCATTCAGGAAAGCAAATTTCGATCTACCAAATGTTTAAATACAATTTGGTTTAAGGATTGATGTTTGACTATTGACGTCAGCAGTCGTCGATGGCTGCGAGTGTAAGACGGCAAATCCATCTGAGGAGATCGAGTGGTTGCGATCGAAACATGTCATGGTAACCTGCCGGCCAGGGTTCGAGCCCGGGCCACGTCAAGAATGAAAGATTATCAATAACAATTTTAATTAATTTTCATGTTTTAAAATTCCTTTCTTCATAAAAATAATTTAATGAAAATTAAATTTCATGAACTTAAGCCTAATTAAAAATATTAAAAATTTGGATTAAAAACCATAAATAGTTCAACAAAATAACCACAATACTAATTAAATTTTTTTTTTATCAAATATGCGATTTTCGTTTTCAAATATGAAAATTATTTTGTTCTGTGTATATCATAAAATTGCATAACATTTTTTCTGGCCATATGAAGCTAAGTCGGAAGAAAGTTTACCGCAATATCTATATCTGCTACGGTTTTAGGCGTATTTAATTATTTTACCAGAGTGGGCTTTATATGAGGTCTATAGTAAATTATGGACCGATCATCACGAAATTAATTAGTGTGATTTTTAGTAATATAAAACTGTGAAGTATTAAATTTTATTCTGTTAGCATTATTTTGTACTCTTTTAGGCGTACTGAACTGTTTATATGGGGCCTATGGTAAATAATGGACCGATCTTCACAAAATTTAATAGTCTTTTTTCCAGTCCTATAAAACTGCGATGTACCAAATTTTGTTATGATAGCATTATTAATTAGGATTTTAGACGTACTAAACTGTTTTCCGGTAGTGGGTTTATATGGGGCCTAGGGTAAATTATGGATCGATCTTCACGAAATCTTACAGTCTTATTAATAGTCGTATAAAACTGTAATGTACCAAATTTTGTTATGATAGCATTATTAATTATGATTTTAGGCGTACTAAACTGTTTTCCGGTAGTAGGGTTAATATATAAATTTACAGGGTGATTTCCAGTCGAATAAAACGAATTTTTGCAAAATCTTATGTCATTCCGTGCATTTTTCCACCATTTATGTTACTTTTTGTAACAAAATTATCAATTTTTTTTAAGTGGTGGTTCCACATTTTGAATCATAGCTCTGATCCTATCGAACCGATTTTGCTGGATTTCAATCCCAAACTGCTTAGGATAACTACAAGTGAGCGTGTTTTCAACAGACGGACATGGCTAACTCAAGGACTCAGAATATATATACTTTATGGAGTCTAAGATGAATAATAAAAAAGTTTCACACGGAATGACAAACTTAGTATACCCTCTTCACAACTAATTGTGGGGGAGGGTATAAAAAGGCTTCTGAAAATTAAAAAATCAATTATTTTTCGGTTTTGCTATGCTTTTTAATTAATAAAAAACGTTAAAAAAGATGTGCGACTTTTATATTTGCAAACGACTTTTTTGTGCGACTTTATTTTTATTAAACACGATTTGTGCGACTTTTCAAAAATTCCTAACGGTAACTCATTTGTGTGTGGTCTATTTTGTTCTTAAGAGATATTAATCCTGCTTAATACGTTTAAAAAACTGCAGTCGAAACCAAAAACTGTTGAACAAAAAACGAAAATTTGTGTACAACTTTTAGCTTTTTGAGTTGGTTTGACAGCGACTGTTAACATTTAATGGATCAGAAGTAAAAGCAACAGATTTTTTTTCTGCCAATGACAAATGAAGAAATGGTAGTTTTTCTACTTTGACTGCAGTTTATTAAACGCTGTTTATAGGCAGCTGCCGCTTAAATCAGAACCTCTTTGTGTTATTGCAAAACTTTTAACTTTAATTCTCTGGCCTTATAAAAACTTGAATTAGCTCCTTTAAATCTCTTCTGTCTGAGAATTTCCTTCCTTTTTTCATATTCTTAGTTTTGTGTTCATATTATTGCTTAGACATTGCTTACATTTTTTGTATTATCTACTGCTATTTTTTTATTTAGTGGAGTTTATTTTCTTGCCGAATTGTATCCTTACACAAAAGTCTATATTGGTTAACTTTATTTGCACTTCTGGTGGTGTTGTACTTACTCCTAAAATCATTGTTGTTGTTTCGTTATTTGGTTGACTTAACATTGCCGGAAAGATATCACCCAAATCCGATTTGTATTGTTCTGGTTTTGCCAAAGATGCATAAATGACGGAGGCAATGGCTGAGATTATGGCTGGCATACCGTGTAGATTGTGCACACCACAGGTGTCGTGTATACGTAATTTGGCTGTTAAAAATGGCTAAGGGAAATTGGGAGAAAAGAAAAAAAAAATTCAAAATGTTAAAATTGTTAGTTACATATTTGTTAAATGCAAGAATTGTTTAGAAAAAAGTATGTGTTCTAAAACAGGAATTGAGTAAATATTGCAAACATTTCTTGAAGCAATTTTTTTTTTGAATTTTAAGGAATATGGATTCAAAATATTAATTAAAACTGTTTCAAAAGTGGAAAATATTTTTCTCATTTTGTTGCCTTTTTTGCTTAAATTTCTTGAAAATTTATTAAGTCCTGGCGACACCACAAGGCAGAGAAAAGAACAAAATACATAAAATGTTCTGTTCCAAATTCTTCTGTTCTACATCAAACTTCCATTAGTACTGGTTTCAAAATACCTGAGGAATTAAATGGTAGAGAAAAACAATTATACCACAAAAAGGCTTTTTATGAAATCTTCAATGTCTATTGAATGTTTATTGCATACAAATTGGAGCCCATATGCAAACAATAAACTACCATTAATAATACTTTTTAGTCATAAAAATGTCTGTCTAAACAACAATCTAAAACTACAGTTAACTACACAGAGAGAAAAAACAAAAATTAAAACCAATAAAACAAAAACTAAATAAAAAAGAATGGAAATCTGTGTTGGAACATTTTATTAAATTGATGGGAGGTAATAAAATTCATAACGATGCAATTTTACAATTTGAATTGTTGAGGTAGAGAAAGCAAAAAATGCTTGTTGAAATTTATCTTTATTAAGAAAATCTAGTTTAATATCTTTAAATTTGTCAAATTTAGTTTAACTGTTTATCTTAAAAAAATAACCTTAAAATAGTTTCAGAAGAATTTTCTAAATTTATATTCTCTACCACAAGTGTTGATTAAATGGTACTTAACACAATCACACAATTCTTACGTATTCCACAATACTTTGTGAGAGATAGAAATCTCATGAATTTTGTTGCGACTGAGAAAAAATCTAATTTAAAATTACAGTTTTTCTTCTCCCTAGCACACATGAAATAATAATTATACCCACACCACAATAGTGGAGAGGGTATTATGCATTTGTGCTGATGTGTCTAATGCCTTAAAATAGTGGTCCTAAACCCACCTTAAAGAATACCGATCTACTCAGAATCACTTTCTGAGTCGAACTAACGATGTCCGTCCGGCTGGCAGGCAGGCTGGCTGGCTGTCCATAGATAGAACCATATCTATATGGACACAGAATGTATGCATTTTTTTAAAAATAGGACCACGAAGGGAGATAGGGGCAATTTCTGCCTCTCAAACCGATTTTAATGAAATTTAAAACATAGATAGATCCATATCTATAGGGACACATTAGCTATACAGTTTTTCAAAAATAGGACCACAAGGGGAGGTAGGGGGCAATTTCTGCCTCTCACAAACTTACAAACCAATTTTCATGAAGTATTTATATGGACACATAAGCATGATGTGTTTTTAAATACTGTGGTGTAGGGTATCATATGGTCGGGCTTGACCGACTGTACTTTCTTACTTGTTTTCAATTTGTGTTGGTCTATATACCCCTGAAGTGCGGGGATCGACCTAATGAAATACAAACGTTTGTAAGAGGTTGATGCTATTTTTTGCATGAACCTTGATATAGACGTTGTTTATAAAAAAAAAATGCTTCTTATTGTGAATCAGAAGCATTATACAACGGTGCGCTTTTAACTATTTATCCAACCTCCGTAAAAAAGTCAACGAAACTTTTCGACGACTTACTAAGCGCTTTGAGTGTGTCAGAAAGTTATTTCCTAAGCCGTTAAAAAAGGTTTATATATTTATTTTAAATATTTAATCTATTTTATGAATTAACTTCTTGATCTCATATCTTGAGTACCTCAATTTTTGTTTGTTTTTATTATTGTTTTATGAATTAAATTGTTATGTTAGTTTTATCTTGTATCTAGAGTAGGCCTGCCATACGTCCTGGTTTTCCAGGATTGTCCTGGTCCACTATTAAATTATCCTGGTTTTTTTGTACAGGTTTTGACAAACAAATTTGTTTTTTGCTTTTTTAAATTGTTAACAAAGGATAAGATTTCTGTTATAACACTGCTAACATAAGGTAATTGCATAAAGAACTTTAATAAAATTCAACTGTTATCTGGTGTAAAGCTGGTAAAAGCTTTCAATAATATTAGATGATAGTCAATCCTCTTTCAAATTTTGTTTCAACTAGTGGCTGTAAAAAGTTATACCGTGTAAACAACTTTTAGAAGTAATTGAAAACCGATAACAAATTGCTTTCTCTAAGGCAGCCCATAAACGTTTCAATTCAATTGTCAACTTAGTCGGTCGTTGTCCATATCAAAGCGTGTATGGCTTAGTCAATTGATTAGTTTGACAGTATGGAATATCTTATAGTCCCTGTTACTTCGATTCCTTCAGAAAGGTACTTATCAATTTTAAAAAAACTGCCATTTAAAATAACGTGCGTATAAACATACGTCTCATACATTCAATAAGGTGATTAAAACAGCGAACTGTAGCCTTATAAAAAATAATTAAAGTTTTACTGCACAAGCACAAACATTCAGTCGATAGTAATATCGATATATCGATAGTGAAATTTGAACTATCGATAGTTGAAAATATCGATAGTATCCCAGCACTAGTATATATACTTTGTTTAAAAATTATCATGAAATGTGGAAAAGTTAAAAGTCTTTTTAATTATAAGTTTTGAGTTGAAAATCTTTACTTCTAAAAATAAAAAATCTTCACTTAAGAAAAAAAAAAATTTAAAATCATATTTGGTCAAAAAATAAGATAAAATCTTCATTCTGGCAGCGCTGGTGGAGGTATCAAAGATACGGCACCGCCGAATTCTATTCTATTAAACAAATGTTTCCTAGTTTTATGCTTCTACTTCTTCTTCACTTTGCATAACTTTCACCGATATTATCAAATCAAGCGCTTCATAGCACCAGCTGCGAGAAAAATAATCAACATGTTTGTTACAATTTTAAAACAAATTTAACTTTTATACAAACATGTTTGAAACTTTTGTGCAAGCAAGCCAACAGCAGAAATAACAAGGCAAAAGGTTTGTACAAACCTAAAATTTTTGTATGTTTGACAAGCTGGATGTGTGTTGATATTTGGGCCCTTGAGTATTTTGTTCTTTTTTTAAATTTCTAGACACTTAATATTAAGCGATCCAACACACAGAAAAAAATACCCATGTAAAATTAACATGGAAAAATGTTGATTGAGAATCATGTTAAATTTCAGAAAAATTATGCCCTTTACTTAAATTTATCATTATTTCATATTAATTTTTAATAAAAAATATCAAAATAACCTTAAATTACGTTTATTTAATATTAATTGTTAAAAAAATAAAAATAAAAAATATTAAAATATAAATAAATCTGGATTCAATATTGAACCCATAAAAACCTGTTTTGTTTTAAAATCAAAAGTTTATCTTGTTAAATTAACATGCATACCTACTTAATTATGTACATTTTTTATTTTCACTTTTAAAATATGTTATAAAAAGAAGACAATTCCCTTATTCTTTTAATTAAAATTGTTTATTTAAATAGTACATCAAGTTTTCAAAGTAGAATGATGACCATATCGGGCGATTCTGCTGATGCTTCTGTTAACAAAGGAGAATACAGAATAAGTGAAACATGTGTTACAGGGTTTTGAATTATTCTTACATAAATGCAAATGTTGTCTGAAGCTTATTCACACTGTTAAAATACACTCAAACCCATTTGATTCTACATGAAATTCACGTTGTTTCAACTGGAAATTACTTTCATTCAACGTGATTCCGATTGTTATTTCAATATAAATTACATTTTGCTCTAACTTTACTGCAATGTTAAATTAACATGAATTATAGTTATATCAAAAGAAAAAAATGTTGTTCGCAGTTATTGTAAAATCAGGTTGAATTAACATGAAACCCGTATGAAGCAAAATCACCACCGAAAAAATTTAAATCAACCTTGTTTTCGACGTTTTTAACTTGATTTTTTTCTGTGTGAAGGATTTTTGAATATATTAAAGTTTAAGTTTATTTAAATTACGCTTAGTTTTCAGAGTAAGCATTTTCTTTTAAATTTCAAGTGTTAAGAAAATTCGTTAGTCAGATCTAAGCTGATTTTATAATAACCAAGCCAAAATTTTTTTTAAATTTGGAAGCAAAAAACACGTATACAGCATCCCAACCGCTTCCTTTTTTGCTTCTAAAAATTACTGCCTTACTCTCCTGCTGTTAGATAAGGCAAACAATTCTACAACTCTTGAATGCGGTGCTTAATAGTAGAAGAGAATTGCTGTTTATTCGTATTTTTAAGATTACATTTTCTACTGCTTTATTGAAGTATTGAAATTACTTATTCTTTTGATAAAAAACAAAATATTTTAGAATAATTTTACAATATCTATATATAAATCGGCAACCACACTTTACTTCTCTGTATGTCAACCGATTTGAACAAAATATACATCACTTGAAAGATATTTACTTAGAGAAGTGCACAATATATATTTAATCAAAATCCGTTTAATAATTTCAGAGTTATAAGCGTTACCAGCCAGCAAAATAATCCGACGTCGTTCAGATATCTGAGAGAAACGTCGGCAAAAAAGTCGGAATCGTACACGAATTCTGTCAGATTTCTGACCTAAAATCGTATGAAGTGGTTGACACGAATTCTGACAGACATGTCGTGGGAAATTTTGGTTTTTTGTCGGCATTTCTTATAGATATCTTACAAAAATCTAATGAAAAAGGCATGGGAAGTTCTGATGTGTTTGCCGAGATTTTTTTGCTTTCGAACTGATAGCTGAAAGAAATAATTTTATTGCAAAATATGTACATAACTATAAATTTTACTGTACGTACCTTTTTTATGCTTTTTATCTTGAACAAATAAAATAAAATTAAAATTATTTCCAACTGAATGACAATTGTCATTATTTTAAAAAAATAATAAGTCTCTTTAGACAATTCGGAATAAATTCCGTCAGAATTCTATTGGGCATATCTTTACATAAATTCCCCCCGATATAGAGTCTGAACACAATGTTTGCGGTGTGGTGCGGTGCGATTTCTCGTTGCGGGAGAAAAAATTAAACATAATACAACGGAAGACGGCGACGGTAATAGTTGTTATTGTTGGCTTACATTTTTATTAATTTTTTTTGAGCATACATTTTCATCAAGTTTTTTGTTTACAATAATGTTGTGAACAGCGCCAATTATTCAAAAACTATGGCAACATCAGAAAAATAATGAGTATGACAAATTGAGAGAGAAAGAAAGACCGCAATGAAAATAAAATAGATTTTAATTTTAAGTCGTTCCGCACTGAGGTTTTTTACTTTAAAATCGTATGAAAAACCGCACCGCAATAAATTATCGTTACATTGTGTTCAGACTCATATCCATGCGAAATCGGCCAGACAGTAAGAACATTCAATGTCTGACAGAAATCTGAACGAAATGTCTGATTCCGACAATGTCGAAGTATTTTGCTGGCTGGGTTCTTATTTCCTACTAACACATATGCAGAACACATAAAAAAAAAATTTTTTTTGTCAATTATCAAATAATAAAAAAATAGGGTGGCTGATTATTCGACATTTTCAAGAAACCGGTTTCGAATACTTCGACAATATAAATCTTATACATATATAAATCGACACAGGCAAACCAGTTATAAATACTATTTTTTCTTCATATTAAAAAAATAATGATCGAATTTCGACCATTAGGCAAGCACTTCTTATTATAAAACTATAACCCATTTATTCCAAAAAAATGTTTAGATTAATTAAAAAAAATTTTTAAGCGCTGAAAAAACAATTTTGTTAATGCTTAATTTTCTTCACTTATGTTATACACGTAAATCATGCCAGTTTTTAAGGCGTGAAGTAAGCGTTCTTCAGATCTCCACAGCAGAGCTTCTATGCGAGGAATTCCAAACAAAAATTCCAATTTTGTTTTTTTTCGTTGTTTTCTTACGAAGACAATGGAATGAAGCGGTTTGTTTTTTAATTTTGTTTTTCTTTTAACCCACTTACAACTACAATTCGAGTCGGAAAGAACCCAACCAATTGTAGGGGGATGTAAGAAAAGATAAACTCACTGTTTATTGTTGGTGTTTTGTTTAAGCTTTGATATTGTTACAAGTAAGACTGGTGCTTATACTTCTTATTCGTTTAACAGTTTTATTTGGTTTAATATCTTTAGTTTTTCTAAAATCTTTATGGATGAAGTTTCCTGATGATCTGGCCTAAGCCACCAGTGAAATGCGCATAGAAGCTAACTTTCCCTCAACAATAAACTTCAGTGTATTTATCAAATATGAAAAACTGGGAATTTAGCACGTCATACGGAAATCGTATTAATAAAAATCATGTAATAATTCACAGAAGTGTAAGCGCTTCACTCCGAATTCTCCCTTACATTACTGCTTCCGAGGAAGCATCAGTTTTTGCTGGGAATGCTCACAATCACAATTGTTCTAAAAATAGCTATGGCACCAGCTCTAATGTTTACCTTTGCACTTCAAGTTGTACAAATAAAATGTCGACGAAAGTGGACAAAAAACATAATAAACAAATGAATTCAGGCTTTCAAGACAAAGTCTTGATAGAAAGAATACAAAAAAACGGAAGAAAGGAAGCAACATGTAAATAAGATTGAAAATGATAATTACAGTATGGAGAATGCGACAGTAAAACAACACGGGATACAAATAAAGTTTTTGATAATATTTATTTAATATTCTATATCTAATAGGTATTGCGTCAGCCTTTTTACTCTACTCGTGTGTTAAGAATAATGCCAAGTTTTCTAGCGTTGCCAGACTATATACATAAATATTGTTACCTACAATATTAAACTGTAAGACGCTACATTACTCCCCCTTCAGTGATGCTGCCCAACGTAAATTTAACATATCTTCCTGGGCGTCTTATCTCACGACCCCTACGATTAGTCCTGATGCACTCTGGTGCATCAGGTTGAATTTCACCTGGTATCTTTACAGATTAAGGATGTTCATTAGTCGGTTGTTGTTGAGATGTTTCTGAAGATTGAGCATGATCAGTAGTTGTAGGGTGTAACTCAGAAAAATTTTGACTTTCCTGATTGCTGATGTATGCTGCTTTGACTCTGTCGATACTGACCTGTGCAACCTTATCACCGAATTTTATGCTAAATGTTTTGTCATTTCTGCTTACAACGAAGTGAAGGGTCCATCATATGGTGGCTCTAATGGTGGTCGTACTGGATCGACCCGTAGGAATACGTGAGTACAATGTGCCAGATCTTTTTGAATGAATATTTTATTTGTGCAGTTATTTAATTTGATGAACTCAATCAAGCCTAACTAAAAAAATGAACAGTTCAACTAAAAATCACAATTGTTCTAATGCTGGGTAACGTGAAATGGTCCCTTCATTCAAATGTCAAAAATGTTTCATAATTTTGTTAAAGTGTATATTAAAACCAGCTTTTATACATCTTTTTCTCTTCTTAAACATACATAAATAAAATCATAAATATTGAAAACCCAAAACAATCTAAATAGTTTATTGAGCATTCAGTGCACAAAATATACAAACTTGTTACATTTAAAGTAAAAGTACTCATACATTATAGAACATTTCATTATTTCGAAACCGATACTCACAAGTAATAATTTTTACCATAACTTTATTAAATGGTAACAAGCACTCGTATTTGGCCATAAATTCATAAATGCATGAATGCAGTAAATATTTGTATCGTTTAGTTTAAAACTAAAATTGTTTTATGTTTATTTTATTTTTTATTTTATTTATTGTAAAATTTTCGGTTTCTTCATTTAATTTAATTTTTGTTTAAAATATTTATACCTACAAAATTTCCTTTTTTTTTTTTTTGGAAAATATTTTGTTTCAGAAAATGTATTTGTTTTTGGTTTCCGATACAAATAAAGGTTCAAATGTATTGTTGTTGTTATTACGTACAACAATATAAGAAAGAACAACGTATGTGCAACTAAGAATCGTATGTAACAAATGAATCGAATGGTTAGATCGAATTGATAGATGGATTGAATAAATACATACATACATATGTTTGTATGTGTGAGTAAGTGTATGCTTCAATAAATTGGATTTTAATTAAAAATATTTACTAAATATAAAAAATACTATAATTTTTGCATGAGTTTTAATTAAATATCAAATATACTATTAAGTTTTCTAAGAAATTTAAACAAAATACACACTCTCCTGTGAAAACACTAACTACGAGATACACAATAACGAAAAGATAAATAAATTACATAAATGGAAAAGTTCTATGAAAATTCAAAGTACAAATAATGAGTGTAAGAGATAAGGAAGGTCAATCAGTTTTTGTAGGCTGGCTTTTAAATGCAATTGGGTCATTTGAGTTGATTTGGGAAATTGTAGGAAGTTTCAAACCAACAATTTTGTTTCAAAAATTATTTATTTCTTTTTGCGAAAGGTAACATAGAAAAGACCAGTGTCAAGAAATAAATTAGTAAGTATTTAACAATAGAAATGTTAGTAGTAAATTTAAAATACATAATATGAAAATAGTCGAAGGTTAAGTTTGCAAAATTTCGTAAGAATATTATTGACAATGGATATTCTTTAAGGCAAATTAAGGACATTGCTTTGTACTGAATTGTGTTAACAAAACATATTGTAACGAAATTAAATTAAATTATGTCAAAAAAAGACATAGTGTAGCAACAAATAGTAATGGCTTAAGTTGACATAAGTGCTTGTTCATTTCATTACATACTCTTATTTTCTTCATCAAGACCTATCACTCAGCTAAATTTCAAGTATAAGATGTCATTATTAATAAAACTATACATAGTAAAAAACAATCGGCATAAATTAAGTTTTTTTTACTTACTTTAAGTACGAGTCGTACTCAAAAATTCAAGTACGAATAACACTTAAACGTACCTAAACAATCCTTAATGGGATAACTTTCGAAAATCAATCCCGAAATTCCTTAAAATAAGTGCAAAAAAATTATTAAACTTTTCGTTGGTAGTGCCACTCTGACAGTAAAATTACAAAGTGTGCGTTTTAATCTCATTTAACTTATCAAAGTTTGTTGTAGACACTACAACAACGCCACGCAAGAAGTTAAAAATTGATTTGCTTGTCGTGTGTAGAAATAACAAAAACAACAGAACAAGACGAAAACACTTTATTTTCATGTTTAAAAAGTGAAATTGAGAACTCTTGCTTCTCAATTAGTTTATATTTTCTGTTACATATATAAGGGTGGTTAAATTTTAACGGCCGATGTTGAATGTGAACAACATCTAAGCGTTAAGTTTTTTTCTGCATCTCATTTGACATTTCTCAATTTCAGACTTACTCAATTTGAACCATGGAATGATTCAAAATCGAGCAATGGTCAGAATGGTGGCAAGAAATGGCAACAGTGGATGAACAATTTTCGAAGAAAATCATCTTCAGTAATGAGTTACATTTTCACCTCAGTGGATTCGTCAATAAGCAGAATTGCCGCATTTGGGCGACTGATAATACAAGAGTGATTGTCGAAAAACCAATGCACCCACAAAAAGTGACTGTTTGGTACGGGTTATGGGCTGGCGGAATCATCGGGACGTATTTTTTCCAAAATGAGGCAGTTACTGTGAATGGTGTTCGCTATATCATCCTGCGATGATAACGAACTTTTTATGGCCCGAATTGGAAGATATGGATGTGGGCGATATGTGGTTTCAACAGGATGGTGACACTTCCCACACAGCTAACGAAACAATGGCTCTCTTAAAATTTAAACAAATTCAGTGGCCGTATTATCTCATGTCGTGGCGATGTTAATTGGCTGCAAATATCATGTGATTTGACACCGGTGGACTTCTTTCTTTAGGCTTATTTGAAAGAAACGGTGTACGTCGATAAGCCAGCAACAATTCAAGAGCTAATGGATTAATAATTCGGCATGTTAACGGTATAGAACCTGAATTATGCCTAAGGACCATCGGATAGAGGTGTGCCGTCAAGCTCGCGGTGGCCATATGGCCGACATTTTGTTCTATACATAATTGCACCATACCAATTATAAAAAGAAATGACAATAATTCCCTAAATAATTTGTTTAATTCAGAATCAACATAGGCCCTTAAAACTTAAAGTAAAAACCATATCTTATTTCACTTTTGGTTTATTTCAAGTACGAATTCGTGATTGAAGCAACTTAATAATACTCGAATAAAATGCATTTTGAGATTAGTTCAATCTTAGTTTTGCTTAAATCAATTTAATTTTCGGATTATTTTTCGTACGAATTCGGAATAAAATCAATTTTATAATTCTTGAATCAAGCGCATTTTTAAATTGATTTAATCTTAGTTTTACTTTAATCTATCTCATTTTCGGATTATTTCAAGTACGAATTCGGGATTGAATATGGAAAAGTTTAGTATTTCGCGATTGAAAATCCGTACTTGACTCAATCTGTCTGTACTGGATTGAAGAAAATTCGTAGTCACCGTACTATTAATACCGCTACGGATTGATTTGAGTTCGGTTGGATTGATTTTTCTTTTGAGTGAACTGTAATTTGTATTATTTTTGTATTTGTTTAAAATTTGATTACTTTCACTGTTACCGTTATAAAGAAATCTTTACTGTCTTTGACAGATGTTATGTAATGTTAACCAAATAATTTGTTTAAAATTGGAAAATGTTACTGAAACCGTTTTTCAGATATAAGGTAATATTGCCTTTGTAAAAATTTACAAATATTTAGAGCCTATGTTAAGTGTAGGGAAAATTTCAGGAAAATAAACGGACTAACAAACGCTTTTTCTTATTTATATATACATATTAGTGTTTGCCCTGTGGTAGAAATTCCACTATAATAATTGACATAAATTTTCATGTTTCGAGCATTTGTTTTTCTAAGTGGATTGATTTGATGATGGACCAGCCTCCAGTCTATATGTTATCTACCTCTCAAATCCGTGAATGTTCAATTTGATTTTGTAAGTTCAATATTATAAAAAAAATTAGAAAGTACCAACTGAAAAACAAAAAAGTACCAAAATATCTTCTCTTATAAATACATAGTTTTTCAATCATTCTGGACTTTGTATGTGAATTTTTTTTTTAGATTTATTATAAATAAAAAATCAAAAAATACCAGTTTAAGAACGAAAAAGTACCAAAAAGCTCCCTCTTACAGCTTATCATTCACTCTGGACCTTGCATGTTTAATATTATGTTTCTAGGTCCAATACTAACGGAAATTAAAAAGGAACAATTGGAGAAAAAAAGTACCATCTTACAGATTCTCCTACACTATGGACCTTGAATGTTGGTTTTTTTTTTTTTTTTTTATTGAATCTTTCTTGTCGAAAATTACAATATGGGCACTTCCACAGAAAAGCTCTCTTTTTGTCACGTCACGTCACCTAGCAATTATTCTTGTATTTTAGAAGCACGTTGTTCAAATTTTTCCTGTCTTTCACTAAATGAAAACCTAGTTGCGCTCTACACCCAAATGCAAAAAAGTAAATAATATTTTCATCATTCTTTGAGAAACAATTAAAAATAGTTGGCGACGTTACGTGACAAAAAGCAGACATTTCTGTGGAAATACCAATAAGTATTCAAAGCTTAATCCTAATTCTTATTTGTATTTGTTAGCCATTACCAATGTAAACGCTTATTAATTGCATTCAAGTGTCAAAAAAGCCTACTTGTCGGATCTCTTCAGCCTCCGGTGATCTTCGAACTTTATTAGATCCCGAGCAAGGTATTTGGGATGGATCATTAGTTTATCTATTTATTTGACTGAATACTTTTTAATTACTTCCTGGATAAAAGCGATGTTAAAATATCTGTGTAAAATGTCATTACGTATATACCATGGGGCGCAGACAATTTGCCGTAATATCCTTGACTGTCTTCTTTGTAACTTCTGGATGTTAGATGCGCATGCAGTACCCCATAATTGGATGCCATATGTCCATATTGGTTTTATGATAGACTTGTATAAGAGAACTTTGTTGTCTAAGGATAAGTTTGAGTTTCGACCGATAAGCCAATGTAGTTGAGCTGCTTTAAGTTTCATAGCCGTTATTTTCGCTTCAGTATGACGAAACCAGGTCAAGCGTCTATCTATATGAATTCCCAAGTTGAATTTTATGTTTCTAATTTCAATATAAACAAAAAAAAAAAAAAAAGGACCAGCTGTAGAACGAAAAAGTACCAAAAAGCTCCTTCTTACAGATTCAATTGGGATCATGAATTTTTAGTTTTATGTTTCTAGATCCAACAGTAACGAATATTCAAAAGGTAACATTTGAAGAACAAAAAAGTAGGTACCAACAATTTTCATCTAATTAGTTCTTATTCACCTAGGACCCTGCACCATAATTTTATGTTTCTAAAGCTACGGTCACACTTATCAAACATTTGACCAAATAAACGTAACCACTACTATTGTAAATAGTTAGTGAGACTTAACATGGTCTTAATATCATAAAATAAAACTAATTATACCTACTGCTAGACATAGTAATAAACAGTTTTTTGTAGGATGTGGTATTATAAACCAAAAAAATATTGGAATTAAAAAAAACTGTATTTTTTTTTGCTAGTTAGTCACGCTTTTTTCTTCAAATATTTGCTAAATGTTACCGTGGCTTAAGTTCAATATTATAGAAAATTCCAAATTTACCAAATGCAGCATGGAAAAGTGACGGATAGAAATTCAATTTCCTATATATTTCTCCTTCTTGAAACTTTTTTTTCCGCCACTGAAGTATCAAAAATTTCAATATTGTATCGGAAGCCCAAAACTTAAAACGCATATGTCAATGAATGGAGAAAAATATTTTGTAAAAAATACAAAATTCGTTACGATTTTCACCCCTTTAACATTAGAATTTTGAAAAAGTACCAAACTCATGTATGTATTTTTTAGACAAACGATATGCTGAACATACATTTTATAATTTCCAATTTAATTAAAATTTTTAGTAATTCAATAAAGTTTTTGTGTTGTATTTATTAATTCTTGAAACCAAAAAATTATATTGAATTGCCTTTTAAAATTGCTTAGATTGCCAATATTTAAAAAACACTTTAACAAAATTAAAAACACAATAACGATTTAAGGTAATAGAAAAATTACATTATGTTCTCTCTTAAAAAAACTGTTTCCGCAATTATTAAAAAAATAAAACAAACTTAAGTTTCTATTCCCTTCTCTTCTTTATCCCAAACAAAGACTAATTTTAAACTTACAAGTGAACCAGTCTTAAAAGACAAAATGTCTACATATAAGATATTTATCATATATAAAAGTTTTTTTTTTCTTAATTTGTGTAATGTTTTTCTTTTTATCATGTTTTCTATATTTTTCTTATTTTTATTCCTGTACTTACTGTAATAAAGCGATAACCCAACACCGATACTGTGCCAGCAATAATACCAATTAAAATTGCACCATGAGCACCAATCAGTAGATTACAAACAGTACCAACAGCAACACCTCCTGCTAGTGTAGAATTCTGCACATGAACCATGTCCAATTTATTCTCGTGGCTGACAAGTGCCGATAAAACAAATGTTGTAACTGTAACATAAAAAAAAATCGAAAAAGTAAGAGAAAAAGCATTAAAAATATTGAAAAAACTTAAAAGAAAAATGTTATATGAGTTGCAAAAAAAAATTTTTTTTTAAAAAACAAATGTGTGCCTGCTAGTAGAGAAATTGTGTAGGGACAAGAATTACAAAAAAAAAAAAAAAAAAAAATTGCCAAAGGGAAGATTGCCTTATGCCCTTTAAACACTTGCATACATTTCGGAGGAACGCATGGAAGATGTTGAAAATGTGAATTAGTGATGGCCCAATAACAATAAAATTTATCGCCACTTTTCTAATGATGACACTAAAATAATCGGAATATGTAGAATGCAATACAATAAGATAGGAACATTTATTAAAGATGTTGAAAAATGTTTATTTTTAGCCCGATGTATTTCTTATGGGCAAATATCGACATCTTCGCTAGTTAATGCTAGATGTTAAATGTTGACAAGTGTGAAAAGGCTATTAAGAAGAAATAAGAAGATAGATTAAAAAAAACTTACATTTATTTAAGGTGCCCCGCCCCGGTAGGCTAGTTGGTAGTGAGTAAGTCTTTTAGAGCGAGGGTTGCGGTCTCGATTCCCGGAATATATTCTGGTCTCTTTTAATGAAACAGGTTGAAGGTCTAAATAACTTATGCTCAGTAAATTAAGTTAGAATATAATTTATAATTGTATTTGAAACTCTTAATATGTATGCATGTTGTTAAAAAATTTCTATTTATTTTCCACGAATATTCGAAAAGTCCGTTTAAATAGAAGCGATAAAAGCGACTTATAAGACTTTCTTAAATTTAAAGTCACAAGTTCTACAACATTTAAAAACTGAAACCTCTTTAAGCCCAAATGACTTCTCAGGTTTATTCACAACATTTTGTAGAAGTTAGAAATTAAAAAAAAAACTCTATTCGATAAACCGAAATGTTTCGAAATTTTGCAATTGAAAGATTTAATACATTATGCTGCTAAAGGTTTTTGAAAAGTTAGCTCGGGTTCCCGAAATATCGGCTCTTCTCCACTTCTCCACAAAAGTATACTAAAACGGCACTTTAGGGGGTCAAAATGTCCTACGAATATTTTTTGCATCAAATTTCACCAGGGGTCTTCCAAGACCAAAAAACGTGCAATGTATGTAAAACGTGTTTTCGAAAAATTAAAAAATTTTAAGGCCCGCAATTTCGAAATTCTGTTTAACATATACTGCACGATTTTTTGGTATTTGAAGACACCTGGTGAAGTTTAATGCAGAAAACATTCTTGGATCATTTTAACCCTTTGAAGTGCCGTTTTATTATACTTTTGTGGGGAAGTTAAAAAAAGGACAAAAATTACCCTTTAAAATGAGTGTTAGAGGGTTAATGTATTCTAAGAATAGAAGCGCCATCCAATTCTACTGTAGACATCCGAAATAGTATTTTAGCTCAGAAGTACAATTCGTATATTTTTTTTTGACTTATAACAAACGCCTTTTCAAAAAATTCAAAAACTTAAGGGGCTGATATTTCGGGAACCCGAGCTAACGTTTCAAAACCCTTTGGCAGATTTGCTCTACTAAGAGTATAGTTTCATTTCGCGTTGCAAGTATTGAGGCTAGTGGCGATGACCCGAATTTTGATGCACTGTGATATATCGGCCCAAATGACAATAGCCTAAATGTTCGAATGTCTATTTCATTAAAGACCCCAAATAATGAACTGAAATGGACCCATTTTTAAAACCTTTTCTTTAGCTTCACTTCGGAAAATCAAATCTTGTAAAGTTAATTTAACCGCCTTATACTCAATGCAAATGGATGAAGCTTTGCAGGCATACATATTCCCGATGACAATACACGAATACATGGGCGTAGCCAGGATAAAATCTAGGGTGGGGGGGGGGGGGGTCAAAATTTTTTTAAATGTTCTTTTTTAAGAAAAGCGTTTCTTTAAAAATTTTTTTTTAAATATTATTATTATTTCGACAACTTTTCCAGTTTCTTTAGCTATTGTATATCTGGAATTAGGACCGATAACAACGGATTACAACATTTTTGAACAGATTCATAAATTAAAATACGCAGGTTTTTTAAAGTATCGCCAAAGCTGGACAAATTAAAAATAGAATTCAAAACAATGTCAGTATGTCTTCTCAGTCGAAAATTGTCATCAAATCAATGTGAATAATATAAACATCACTAAAATAAAACAAGCAAGAGTGCCTTATTCGTCTATGCCAAATCTTATATACCCTTCACCATGTTGCGATTAGAACAGAAAGTTATATAAATAACTGTCTTTAGATTTAAATAACTCTATTTTGTGCCACGCCCATTTCTCCAATCCCACACATTTTGTCGGATGTTGTGTATTGTTAACCAAGATGCTTGTACCTAATTTGGAATCTTTATCTCTTTCCGTTCTTCAGATATAAAGAAATATACATATTATATACTTTAAAATGTTTAGGAAAAATATTGGGGAAGTTACAAACGGCGCACACAGGGACAAATTGAACATTTAGATTCAATAAATTTTAATAAAACTAGGTACGTCAATATTTTTAGGGTCGCTGATTACGAATCTGATGTCAGTTTTGAAACGGCATATTGGATCCGCCGATTTGAATTTTTTAAAACTAACATCAGATTTGTAATCATCGAACCCAAAAAATCCCGTGTAATAACTTTTAAGCAAATTCGTTGCCAAATTTTTTTTTAACTTAGTAATAATAAAAAAAAATTACAAACTGTTAAAAAAATCGCTGAAATAAAATAAATTGTAAAAATAGCCAAGTAAATCGCCAATTATATCTACATCGGCAAAAAAAAGTCACCAGTCGCCAAATGGAAAATCCCACCGCCAAACACGTTTCAAATTTGACAGCACTGACTTCCGTAAAGATTTAAAAACATTAAATTATCCATTTCAGCATATAAAAAATTCTCTCACAGTCACAGTTATCGATGTCCAATTCTTCAAATGATCGAACATTCTTACAATCGTTCCCTATGGTTACCTTCCCTAAAAGCCATGTTTTTCAATTCTGTTTATATGAATCTATCAATTAATTTGTTTGTGGTTGCAGTTGTTGTTCTTTTTGTGAACATTGAAAGAATGGTAGTTGTATAAAATTAGTTTAACTAAACCACACACAATTAATCTGTACATTGAATGATTTTCCTAATAAGAAAGTTTCTTTTTTTAAATTAAAATGAACAAATTGCAGCGAGAACTTAAAAAAATTT
This sequence comes from Pollenia angustigena, assembly GCA_930367215.1. Classification (NCBI taxonomy): domain Eukaryota; kingdom Metazoa; phylum Arthropoda; class Insecta; order Diptera; family Polleniidae; genus Pollenia; species Pollenia angustigena. Next base: position 177,593,015 of record OV884058.1, on the reverse strand, counting down.
TGTTGAAAAAAATGTTGTTATAGAAACCCGTAAGAAAGTTTTGCACAATAAAGGTGTTCTAAATGAATTTTACTTCACAGGATCTATTAACAAAATGTATTCAAAAGTTGTAAAAATATTTACCAGAATAACTAAAACTAACAAATAGTGTTGTTATAAACATATTTTATTCTGTTTGTAAAACACTTTATTGTTTTATACTTGTTTGTTTTTTTTTATAAATTGGTAAATTGATTTTTTATGTTTTGAATATTTTGTTATTGTGAAAAAAAAAAAAATTTTGTGAGAAAATTGTTAAAAAACTTTCCTGTGTTCTTTGATTTTTTAAATAATTATTTTTATTAATATAAAATAAGAGGTTATGGGTCCCACGGAAAAAACAACTGGTATTGTTCAACTCGCTGGTACGAATTTTGATAATTGGAAATTCCGAGTAGAGAAGCATCTTTCATCGGTAGGTTGTTTAAAAGCTGTTATAGAGTCAGCACCTACCGTTACAGAAAACCTACAAGAATTTTTAAAATTGGACGCAAGAGCACAGGATTTAATAGTCACATTTGTTCATGATGATTTAATTGAATATGTAAGAGATAAGAAAACAGCAAAGGAAATGTGGGAATCTTTATGTGAAACATTTGAAAAGAAATCCGCCCAGAACCAAACATTGGTAAGAAAGGAGCTTGCAAAATTACGTTTTTGTGATGGAGAGAATATGTCAACGCATTTATTAAAATTTGATTCTTTGATTCGTCAACTTAAATCTTGTGACAGCGACTATTTTGGTGATATACCTGATTCAGAATTCTTTTATTATATTGCCTCGTTGGACTAAGTTTTTTTTTATTTTGACTGTATGTATGTATATTTTTTTTCATCAAGTTTGTATTTTAATATCATTCAATAATTTGTCAAGTCTGTGAAAATTTGTATTCATAAATGAAAATTTTGTTTTCAATTAGTACGGTCATAAAGTTAAGTTTTCAATTCAATTGGAGGTCTACATAGATTTAAAATACAAATTGGTAAGAATATTCCTAAATAGATTAGTCCCATAAAACGGGCGTTGACGGCTATTTAATATTTTAGGCGGAAGACAATTACTATTCCTTGCATATTTTTTCGTGTTGGCTAGACGTGCCCGGAAACTGGAATTATTGGTGCAGGGTTTTTGCTAAAGTCATTTTCAGTTTGTTTCGTAAAGGATAGAGAAACTATACAGGATTTCGGAAGCCTCAGGAAATAAAGGGAAGAAGAGGAAACATATATAAAGTTTATGATAATCAATCGTCATATTTTTTTACGGTTGAGTTTAATTCCTTATTGAAAAGGGGAACTAAACAGTGAACCATTTTGTCGTACAAAGTGGTTTGTACGTAAACATTTAATACAAATTTCTGGAAAATTTGAATTTATAACGTCAACATTTAAACCCAATTTTCGAAGTTAGTTTTCGGGATTTTTGTTATCTAACTTTGCCTAATATAAAGTTTAGTTTGTAATAACTTTTTATTTTTTTCTTCAAATTCAAAATTAACTTATTTGATCATTTCAAACATAAATTTTGTTAAATCCTTAATTATTCCTTGGCTAAATTTTAAAGAATTTTTTTTTTTTGGTTTGGTCATCAATCTAATGTTTTTTTTTTTTAATTTGAAAGGAAATAAGAAAGGAAATTTGTAACTCGGTGAATACTAAAGTAACTCGTCATACATAAAACCCATACATACATACATAACCCTAAGTGTAATTCTCGTGAAACTTCTGTAAACTACGTAACAATCTACTGTCAATCGGCGCCTGCTGACATCGTTGGACCACAAGTGAATGTAAGTTTCTGAGTTTGCTTTTATTTCCATAATATTTATAAATTATACTCTCACACTAAAGTACTCGTATTTTCATTATTATTTCATTTTGTTTGTTTTATTTCGTGGATTACTTCAACATAACATTAATATATTAATTTTAATTGGTTATTATAACTTCATGTTACAAAATTAGTAACTTCTAAGCCTTGATGTTACGTTACAGTTAATACTTTATATTCATTACGTTTGAATTACAAAACCAATTGGTTTTTTTTTTGTTTTGTTGATTTTTTTTTCAAATAAAATTAAAACCCTTTCGTTTATATACGAAGTTAAAGGGATATATATATATCTAAAAATATATATATTTAATAAAAGGGGGAAAAAAACGGATTTGATTGACCATATACATACCAAAATATAATTTAAATATTTTTTTTTTTTTTTTATAACTTAGTTGTTTTATTAAATTTTGATTAAATATTATTAAAATACTTAAATAGATAAACTTAAATAAATAAACTATGTGAATTAGTTCGATATTATAATGTTATAAAAGCATGAATCTTTAATTTGTTTGTTATTAATTGCGAAAGGTGAAGTGATGGGACTGAGTGTAGGTTAAGTTTAATTTTTCAGTTTTCTTCTTTCGTGGGCTGACAACCAAAATATGATTTTCTGTCAGCATGGTGGGTGGGCGAGGATCTGTGTGGCAAATGACATCTGGAGCTACACATTGGTCATCAACCTGTCTCTTATTTTATCCTACTTTTATCAGTTTGTTTCACTTTTATAGTTAGCTACCTAAATTTTAACTTCTCGAGTAACATATTTGTTTTTTTTTTTTAAATTACCTGGGAACACAATTAAACCCCTCCCACTGACGAGCACAGCTGAACTGAAAGGTAGCCCCGTTCCCAGTGGAAAAATATAACTTATTTGACAATCGTTACAATCTGCTGGGGCAAAGCCTGAAGAAGCTGATTTAGTGTCTCAACTGTTTTTGACTCTTCCTGAGTCATATGATGCTGTGGTTACGGCTTTGGAAAATCTACAGGATGAAGAGCTAACGGTTTCGATTGTCAAACAACGTTTGCTTGCAGAAGAATCGAAGAAGAAACAGAGGCAATCAGAAATTGTAGAAGAAACAATTACAGCATTTACTTCAAGAAAAAAGAAAGCCAAGTTTAATGGAAAATGCCATTAGTGTGGAAAATACGGACATATGAAAAAAGATTGTCGTGTTAAAGAGATAAAAAATATTGCAAGTTCAAGCGTAAGTTTTATGGCTGATTCAAATTCACAAGAGATTGAATTGGTGTCTTTTGCATTAGATTCGGGTGCAACCGATCATTTTGTAAATAATATACAAATTTTTTCAAAAATCGATAATCTTGTTGAGCCACGGTATATAAGTGTAGCAAAAGATGGTGAATACGTCAAAGTCAAGAAAATTGGAGAAGTTCAAGGTTTAAGTAACAATGGAGTTGTGGTTAACTTAAAAAATGTATTATATAGTCCCGATTTTCGAGAAAATCTTTTGTCTGTGAGCCGTATAGTTGAAGCTGGTGTCAAAGTTAATTTTAAAAGTAATGCAGCTGATTTAGAAAAAAATGGAAATGTTATAGCTACTGCGAAAAGAGTTGGGAATTTATTTGAATTAAAAATCAAGATTACAAGGTCAGTATCAAATTTGTCTCAAGTTGAGTCAGGACTTCTTTGGCATCGTCGTATGGGTCATATTAGTCAACAAGCTTATGATGATTTAATAAAATATGATATGGCAGTTGGTATACCTAATCAAATATAATTAGATTTTTGTGAAATTTGTACTCAAAGTAAACAATGTCGTGAACCATTTAATGGAACTCGCTTAAGAGCGGCCCGTCCTATAGAACATATACACTCAGATGTGTGTCGTCCAATAAGTCCTATATCATATAACGGTTCAAATTATTTTGTATCATTCATTGATGACTATACCCATTTTGCACATATGTAAATAATAAAAAACAAGTCCGAGGTTTTTGAAAAATTCAAAGAATATAATGCTCTTGTAAATGCTAAGTTTGGAAGTAACATTTCTACATTAACTACTGATCAGGGTCGGGAGTATAAATCAAATAAAATGATTATGTTTTGTAAAAATAAAGGTATTCAAGTCGCAGAAGCTATGGCTTATACTCCTCAGCAAAATGGCGTAGCAGAGAGGTTTAATCGTACTTTAATCGAAAAAGTTCGTGCTATAATGATTGGTACCAAAATCATTGTGGAGCGAAGCAGTATATACCAGCGCTTATTTAATAAATAGAAGTCCGACAAAATCATTATCGTGCAATAAAACACCTGCAGAAATGTGGTTCAATGCAAAACCTGATTTAACAAAACTAAAAGTATTTGGATGTTCTGTATTTACATGGATTCCAAACCAAAAAAGAAAGAAATTGGATCCTATATATTATGGTTGGTTATTGTCCAAATGGGATATGGAGAACAATATTGTTATTCCGTCGCGTGATTGTAAATTTGATGAATTAAATTATCCCTATAAATATATTGAAACGAAAAATACCAAATTACAATTAGTAGAACGAGATAATAAGGATGATACAAATATTTAAGACACAGAAATTATAGAACCAAATCAACAAGAGGGGGAAGGAGATAGTGGTGTTGTTTCCGTTGAAGTTGTAGCTGAAACACATTCTGTATCCGGCTCTGAAACCTCAGAACTAGAAAAAACTGAAGTTCATCAAGAGCTAAGAAGAAGTTTCCGAAAAAGAAAGCCGCAAAGTAGATTTATCGATTTGTATAATTCCATTTTTGAAGCTATTGGCCGTGAAGAAGTTCCTAGCTCATTTTCGGACATTGAAAATTCCCAAAATAGAGAACAGTGGCTTAAAGCTGAATTAGATTCAATGAAGAAAAGCAAAGTTTGGAATGTTGCAAATAAACCTCAAGAAAAAAGACTTCTAAAAACTAAATGGGGGTTTGTCATTTAATCTGATTCAAGTGGTAAACCTGTTCGATTTAAAGCAAGATTAGTTGCAAAAGGTTTCTTACAAAAGTTCGGAGCTGATTATGACGAAACCTATGCTCCTGTGGCAAAATTAAGTACGTTGCGTACAGTGTTGGCTGTTGGTGTTAAAAGAGGATACACGTTTTATCAGTTAGATGTAAAATCAGCATTTTTGCATGGATAACTCAAAGAAGATATTTACATGGAAATTCCAGAAGGTATGACAGCTGAACCTGGAATGTCTTTAAAATTAAATAAATCAATATATTGATTAAAACAAAGTCCAAGATGTTGGAATCAAAAGATAAACAATGTTCTTGAAAAACTTGGTTTTGTAAGATCTCAACACGATTATTGTCTCTATACAAGCTTCATTAATAAGAAAGTGATATTGCTACTTCTTTATGTGGATGACGTTTTAATTTCTGGAAATGATTTAGATAATATTGAACGTGTAAAGAAAAAATTATCCGAAGTGTTTGAAATGTCTGACTGTGGTAAATTGCAATATTATCTTGGCATAAAAATTGATTACAATATCGAAAATGGTGAAATGTATCTAAGTCAAACTTCTGGTATTGAGAAAATTTTATTAAAGTTTGCTATGACAGAATGTAATATTACTGATACACCAATGGAAAAAGGTCTCCAACTACCACAAAAAGATTATGGATCTTTTGACAAACCATATCGAGAACTCCTAGGGAGTTTAATGTATTTAATGTTATGTGTGCGACCTGATATTTGTTATGCTGTTGGATATATGGGTCGATACCAAGAGAACTTTGGTGAAGAGCATTGGACTACCCTAAAACGGATTCTGAGATATCTAAAAGGAACTAAGATGCTTAAGTTAAAATTTGACAACAGTTATAAGAGTGCTGATGTGCTAGTTGGTTACGTAGATGCTGATTGGGCTTCTAATACAATTGATCGAAAATCAACAAGTGGTTATATTTATTATGTGTATGGATGTCCAGTGTCTTGGTGTAGTAAAAAAAACTACAGTTGCTGTTTCATCGAGTGAGGCTGAATACATAGCTCTTAGTTTGGCTACTTCAGAAGGATTGTGGTTGAAAGGCATTTTAAATGATATGAAGGTTACAACAACTTGCCAACCAATTTTGATTTATGAAGATAATGCTGGTTGTATTGCTATGGCGAAAAATGCTGAATCTAAAAGGTCAAAGCATATTGACATTAAACACCATTTCATAAGAGATCATGCATTAAAGGGTCATCTCAAGATCCAACATATTTGTACAAAGAAACAAGTTGCCGATATATTTACAAAAGCGTTAGATAAAAATAACTTTGCTGCAATTAGAGATTTGTTAAAATTATCTAATTGAGAGGGGCTGTTGTTAGAAACATATTTTATTCTGTTTGTAAAACACTTTATTGTTTTATACTTGTTTGTTTTTTTTTTTTATAAATTGATATATTGATTTTTTATGTTTTGAATATTTTGTGAAATTGAAAATTGTAATAAACTTTCCCGTGTTCTTTGATTTTTTAAATAATTGTTTTTATTAATATAAAATAAGAAATAGTTTCGATCGATGTCAAGTTGATTACTAAAAATTAAAAAAAAAAAAAAAATTATGCAATATGAACTCTTTCATACTTGATATTTAAATAAATTGGTGAAATTGACCATAAGAGGGTTTGCTTTTTGAAATTGAAAAAATTGAGATAACCGGGCCTGTTATGAAAATCCCGTGATTTTTAAATCACACGTGTGATTTGTGGTGTTTTGAAACTCATACCGTTGTTGTGTTTCTCGGTGTGCTTTCTGCAATTGAAGATCACACCAAAACACACAAAAACTGGACGCTTAAATATCACACGTGTGATTTTAGTAGGCACATGTGATTTGAAATCACGTGATTTAAGTTAAAGTGATTTTCTATGTTTTTATGTGACCTAAAATTTCTGTAACAAAACTCGCTAGTTCACTGCTTTAACCTTTCTGTTTGAATTTCGCCAAGATATCGTAAATGAAATAGAGCCGAATTAAGGAACCAACTGCCTATTTCACGATGTCACTCGAACGTTTACGTTCGCACAAATAACATATAAAAAATTGAAAAATTAGTTTTTGGTTTACATGTTATTTGTGCGAACGTAAACGTTCGAGTGACATCGTGAACTAGGCAGGTTAAAATTAAATTTTGAAATAAGTTGTTTTTTATTTAACGTGTATTAACAAATAATTTTGTAGCCATGTTCATTTATCTGTGGCATTTTGATAAAACATCTTAAGTCGTGATAAGACAGCAAAAAGTTTTTAAAAAAAGCTCGGTGAAAAAATCATTTTTATAAAACAATAAAATAAACCAAAATTAAAGAATGATTTCGTTTATAATACAAAACGTAAACAAAAATGTTTTTTAACTGAAAATTCGTATGATTAACAAAATTTTATTCAACTTTTTAAATTTGACTTAAAATGTTTTGTCAGAATGCCACAGATATATGACTTGAAATCTGCTGTAGCTCCTGTGGTGAAAGCATAAAGTGAACTACATTTTGAGTTCCAACCTTCAAGGTGAATGATAACAGAAAAAAATGGAAAAGGAACTCGGAAAAACACATGACATTGTTCCAGATATAATTCCCATCAATGTGAGGGTTACACGAAAAATGATTTGAGAATACTTTTATCTACTCACTTTGGGGAAAATTGGAGAGATAATAAAAACTTGCAATTTCAAATTTCGGTCTTGGACAATAATAGTATTGATTACGGAACGCAAAAAAGCAACGGCGAGTTCACTGGAGAAAATATTTCTGTGGCATTTTGACAAAACATCTTAAGTCGAGATAAGATAGCAAAAAAGTTTTTTAAAAAAACTCGGTGAAAAAATCATTTTTTTTAAATAATAAAATAAATCAAAATTAAAGAAAAATTTCGTTTATAATACAAAATTTTAAAAACTTAAACAAAAATGTTTTTTGAATGAAAATTCGCATGATTAACAACATTTTTTTCAACTTTTTAAATTCGAGTTAAGATGTTTTGTCAAAATGCCACAGATTTCAATTTAGTTGTTTAAAATTTCATATTTTTTTTTAACTCTGCAGGTGGGGGATAAACTACATCAAGCCACATTTTGAAAACTTTACAGCAGACCGCAAAAACATGTTGTAAATCACAAATAATTCTTTTTCTGTATTAAAAATGTGTCTTTTTTCCCAAAATAATAGAAGTTTCTCTTCAAAATGTGTTTTAAAAATTGTAGAAAATATATTTAATTTTCCCGAGAATGATTAACAGAGTTGGTCGAAATATTTGACTTAATAAATAAAAACAAACCAAAATGGTAGTGTTTTAATTTATGAATGTATGTTAAAAACAAAAGACCTCACTTCACAATTTACAAAAAAGGACTTATGATGTTCTTTGCCTCTACAAATTCTGTAGTAAACAACACTATGTACACTTGATGCCCTTAACAACTAAGCAAATTTGGCTTGGTGTTGCCTTCAACTTTTCTATATCGAAAACTACATTAGTTAGGACTTATGGAAATTCACACATCTATAAATTCCAACAGTATAAAAAACGTATTTTGAAAAAGATGATATCTCTCCCCTACAGAACAATTGTTACATTTTTTTGCACTATTTGCATTCTTTTAATTAATAAATATAACTTTAAACATATATTAAAGTTCAATGATCCCATACGGATTGAAGCAAAACTCGTTTCTTTCGAAAGTTCGTAACAAAACTCGTTCGTTCCAAACTTAAATCTATTATTTTTCTATAGTTCAGTTGGTTTCAGTTTTTCAACTGTTGAGTTATTAGTCAAGAATGTCATAACACTTTAGCATCAAAAAAGTTCAACTCATTATGTCCATTTAATCGGGCGCTATACGTTTCTTCCATTTTTTCCAAAATTCAAATAAAATATTTTGCAGTTCTCATATGTTAATAACTAGTATGTTAAAGCTCAATGCGGCACGTTAGAATTAAAATATCGATTTGAAATTTTTACACAATCATTTTCTTGCTATATTTAATCATTTAAAAGGTACTGAATTAAAAAAAGGAGTTTAAAGTCAAATAGGGATCAGTCTCATAAATATTTAGCATCAAGGTTAGATTAGGAGTCGGAGTTGGAGCCGGAGTCGGAGGCGTACTTAAAAAATTTCAGCGGAAGGAGTCGGATTCGGAGTTATAACTATATCTTGACGACTCCACAGCCCTGATTTATACTATCTTAAAACTTTTCTGTTGATTTTCCTAAGACTCCTTTAACATATTGGAAATTATATCGCAGACAGACGAATTGTGTTGGTAAGGGAGCGACACTGTATACGTGACACACTTTACTTTTTGTCTCTCTTGCCTACAAACCTCGTCTGCTCTCAATTTCCAATATGTAATAGGGGGCTTAGTATTTATTTTGTCAACTATATTTACTGACACATGCAATTAATACAAATCAATTTGATAAGGTTGTAGCAGGTTCGAATTAAAATGAGTTTGATATCCATTGTACATCAGGATACAATGGATGTCAAACTTCATATGCGAAAGGTGTTGTTTAGTTTTGTTGGCATTTAACTTCATATTTTTAATGAAGTTTGACATCCATCGTAGACCAAAAATGCTTGTTTTTTTGTATTGCTGTATTTTTAGTTGTGTAAATGTCAAGAAAAAAAAAAAAAAACAATTAGAAGATTAAATAAAATTATTTTTGAAAAGCAATTTGAAATCAATTTTCCGCTTAAAAATATTGCAATTGAAAAGGAATTCGGCAGATTTGTATAGATATATAACAGCATACACCTTAACATCTCAAAAGAAAGTTAATACATCCCTGCAGATAATATTGGACTACGTGATCCATTTTGATGAAATGGACTACTCCCTGGACAGGTCCAATGTAAAGCGAGCATGGACCGTGTCATTGTTAAAAAGACTGTAGTGTAGTAGTGAAACGACATGTCTTCGTTTTTAAAAAAAAATGTTTTCGTTTTTAAAAGAAGTTAAAACTATTCCTCTATGGAGTAGTTTCTAAACGTATCCACTAGGAGTATGTATGAACATGGAGTAGTTTTAAGACTACTCCGTTGTAATGCAAAACTGCGTTATATGGTCTAATCCTAGGACATCGTAATATTAAATCGACCACCTTTTAACCATAATTTGGAGTAGTTTTGGAGTAGTTTTGGAGTACTCCTACTCCTTTATGGACTACTCTTTACATGCATTTATGGACTAGTGTCGTTATCTGCAGGGCATGGTTCATTGTATATTTCGCACTGGTTCCTCGAAAGAGAGTCGGCTCAAAATTTACAAATTTTCAGTTGAGACAACACACTTTTTTTTTTAATATTTACAATGAAAGTTGAAAACAATTACGGCATTGTAAAGAAATAAGAGTTAGAAGTCTACAACAGTAGCTGTTTTTGTAATTTTTTCAGGGATTATCGAAAAATAACCAGCTTTTGAGTTTTTCCCCTTTATGCGAAATTTTTTCATCTATGTATATACATAGTTGTGTCATTTCATAAATATAGAAACAAAACAAAATATAACAACTAAAAAGGGACAACACAAAACAGAACATCATCAAAGTAAACCGTTGTGACATAAACACTAGCACAACTTAAAATATTTCTCTTTAGTTGAAACAAAACTGATATGAATTCAAAGTTATTTTTGGGAAAACAAAATTTATTATCAATAAGATTTCTGTATGATGTGCTAAGTTCCCAATTTTTCATATTTGATAAATACACTGAGATTTATTGTTGGGGGAAAGAAAGAAAAGATAAACTCACTGTTTATTGTTGGTGTTTTGTTTAAGCCTTGATATTGGTACAAGTAAGACTTATTCGCTTTTAGGGTTTTATTTGTATAATATTTTTGGCTTTTCTAAAATCTTTGGAAAAGGGTTCCTGATGAGCTGGCCTAAGCAACCAGCGAAATGCGCATAGAAGCTAGCTTTCCCCCAACAATAAATCTCAGTGTATTTATCAAATATGAAAAATTTTGAACTTAGCACGTCATACAGAAATCTTATTGAATTCAGCTAACATTTGGGTACAACCCAAAATTTTTCTCTTTAGTTGGCTCTGGAGAAGCTAGAGGGATAATCAAAATTTTTGTATAACAATTTTATCGTTTAAAAGCCGGCTGACCGGTTTTTTCTGTATGTTCAAAATCGTAAATGGTTTTTTCAAAATTTCAAATAGTCAAACTTTAAGAATAATCGAATAATCGATTACCCTATCATAGAACCAACGTTTAGTATACCATGCTCCTTAGAATTACTTTCTGAGTCGATCTAACAATGGCCATCCGTCCGGCTTGCAGGCTGGCCAGCCGACTGCCCATGTGATTCTTGAGCGCAAAGTACAGTTTTAGAAATAATTGTTTTCATAGGAAAAATAGTGAGAATCGGTCCATAACATCATATAGGCATCATACAAGCTTCCTTTCAGAATACGGTTTGTGTGCCCATAAAACATCTTATTATGTATTTAGCTTAAATTTAGTCAAAGCATATTTTATTGCAATATACACTCCCGCAAATAGCTTAAATTACCTTAACTTCCTTGTACAATTTAAATGTCGGTATTGATACAAAATTTGGCGACGATAACTTTTATAATGTTGTGCTGGTAAGTTCAGAATCGACCATATATCGTATATTAATCGCCTCCCCAAAATCACTTAAAGATGAAAAAGTCTGACATTAATATAGTATTCAACACAAATAACTGTTATATGAATCTTAAGCTCATAACATAATTTTGGTCTGGTGGCTCCATGATTGTCCATGGGTCCCAAATAGAGTCCACACTCGAAAATTCGGCTGGACCGACTATGTTTTTATATATTTGTTTAAGTTTAAAACTTAACTTCAAACGCATTTAAACGTCCTCAACTATTGTAGTGTAGGTAGTGTTTTTCATACGGGAGTTGCCGGGAAATTTGTGCGGGAATTCCCGGAACTTTTTTTTTATTTTATTATGGCAACTTTACTGCTGGCATTATCTTCTTCTTCTATCTATATATATAAAACTGGATGTGTGTATGTATGTAACGTATGGACTCTAAAACGGCTAGGCCGATTTTGAGGAAATTTTCAGGGAATCTTCAGAATATTCAGGCGAGTGCCACTGTGAAGTCTGATTTTTTATTTTCGGTCTGTGGGCGGAGGGGCGTGGCAAAATCCAATTTTCATATTGCACCACCAATGACATATGCATATATTTATTTTTTTTTTTTATTTTATTTGTTTTGAAAGCCGTTGTCATGTTTTTCAAAACGAGATATCAAACTCTAAAATCGGCTAGGTAGTTCTGAAGATATTTAAAAGCGTTTTTGTTATTGAATTTTTAAAAGTAATTTGACTCATGGGCTTCTGGTTGGTTTTTGTCGGTAATCATGCAATGCAATTACCATACATTTACACAGACGCTGTCCAAGCAAGTAACCCAAAGTGGCCACCAGCACATCTTTCCTCTTATTTTAATCCGATAATTAACTTTAATATTATCATGTTAGTTTACGCCTCCCATATAATTATTATAGTTGGCAATAAAGTTGACTTGGGCACAGGACCCGTTTTTTTAGTTTTCTGTCGAATCGCATTAAATTTTTTATCGGATCGATATGATCATAATTTTTAGCCAAAGTGACCTCTACATTAAATCTCCATCAAACCAATGCAAATTTTCAGGCTTGCGCCTACCAATCTGTTCGCGCGGATTTTACCAGTTGCACGAAAACCTTTTTCTTTTAGAAGGCAAAGCAAATGGTATGCGGCAAAAAAAATAGTCAAAATGAACGCTATGTTGGCTTGGATTCTCACAAATCGACATCAGACTCATAACTTCGCTAGCAACAAGGCCCAGTTGTTTATAATAGGTATCCAATGATCCATCATATGGCTTAAATTGCTTGTATCTGAAGCGAATTGGACGACCAAAATATGGTACCATTTGCTCATCAATAAAACAGAGTATTCAAAAGATCGAACAACAGCTTTTGCATAGACTTGTTCGACCCAACTCTAATGTGAACAGTGCTGACATTTAATATTCGCATTAAAAAAAGCACTAATGTTGATATTAGCTCATTTTTTTCAACAAGTAATCAAAAAAATAATAGATAAGAATAAAACAAATTTAGTGCACTAATTATCCCAGTGGTCGACATCTCGACCAGCTATGTTCAAGGCTGTCTGGCGGCCAGCAAGATAAGCAAGTCAATATTAATTTTTACATTCACCCCTATCGCAAACAACTACTCCCATGAAAAGATTCCCATATTTTTTTATTTCGTATTGTGAATGATTCCCATAACAAATTTTTTGGGAATGAATTCCCAAACTTAAAAAATTTGGCATCGCCAATGTTAACCCCTGCAAATTTGTTTACTAAATAAATTCCCAACAAGTGTTGATGTGAACGAGAAGGGAACATTTGTATTCTAAAGCAGTGTTCGAAAATAAACACTAAATATCGTTCTTTAATGTTCGGTTCGGTAGATTTGTGGAAAACACAAACGCTAATAGTGTTTGTGTAGAAATTCATTAAAAAAAATAACGTTTCCCTGTTTGTCATCTTTCGAACACAAAAATAATGCTGTTTTCATCATACTCAACAAATGATGAGAACATTAAATTCCGTTCGGTTTTTTTTGAAAATCCACGAACTTCAATGTGTTCGATTCGGCTCGTTAATGTTCGTCGCTTTTTGCTGATAAAAAAAAACCAAACATTTTTTACAAAAACAAAATACACACACGAAAAAAACATTATAGAACATTAAAATATAATGTTTTTCTACAGTATCACTACAATTGTTCTGTTTTTTAACGAAGAACCGAAAATTATATAATGTTCGGTTCTTTCTTGAAAATAGTTACGAACGGTATTAAGGTTTGTGTATGTTTACACAAACACTAAAAAAATAGATATCGTTCTTCGGTGTGTGAGCCGAACGCTAAATAATGTACTGTTTATTTTCGAACACTGTTCTAATGTAGGACTTAATTAAATTATTTTTTCCTTTTATTGAAGGAGTGTACATAAACAAAATGAAGATAAACACTATTCATTATTTATTTTTTAAAATTTTTATTAGTTTTTTATTTTGTATATTTTTCTTTCACAATACAAGCACTGACAAGTTACTCACAATAGAGACTTTGTTTACAAACCACTGACAAATAATTCACAATAGAAATTTTTACTCCCAAAATATTTGAGATACCGATTTGTTGGAGATGGGAATTTAGGTTTGATCCCATATATCATATTCCCATAACATTCGCGATAGGGGTGATTAAAATTTATTTGAATTGTTGGCTATTTAAAGTAATATTTTTTTTTTCAATTTTATATAGTCGTTACAATTGGTTTAACAATGGCCTATTTTTAGTCTATTTTTGTGCTCCCCAGAAGGGTTCTTAAAGGGGGAGATGTTTGGTAAAAAAAAGTCCTAATCAGAAAGCCAACAAGCCAAACTAAATTTTTTATAATAAAAATTAATTTAATTACACTACCTAATATTTTAAATTATTTAATGAAAAATGCAAAAGTTTGTGGTTGACATCTCGGCCGCTAGTACAAAATTGGTAAAATATTTAAACAAAATGTCTCTGTCGACAGCCACAACACAAGTGACCGATTATGACTATAAATATTTGTTACTGGTCCGAAAATTTGTATGAAAACTTTTACGTTATCGGTCGACTTGTCGTGCTGAAAATTCTTAGTGGGCCGCAATCAGCTGTTTGTCTTTGAAAATGAAAGCGAACGATAGTGGTCGATAGCGGGGGCCGGGTTGTATATGATGAACTTGATTAAAATAAAAAAGACCGTCAAACGGTTCCGTAAATGCTTATTCTTTACAAATCCTCCTTTCAAAGAAATATTTTGTAAAATGTTGTTAAAATAACACTGTGCAACAAAATTCGGGTCATCGCCGCCAGCCTCAACACTTGCAACGCGAAATGAAAGAAGACTACTAGTAGAGCAAATCTGCCAAAGGGTCTTGAAAAGTTACTTCGGATTCCCTAAATATGGGCCCCTAAATTTTTTGAAAAGGAGTTTGGTAGAAGTCAAAAAAATATATATGTACATAACGTACTTCTGAGCTAAAAAATATTTTCAGATGTCTTCAATAGAATCGTATGGTGATTCTTCTCTTATAATTTATTAGCCCTCTAACTCTCATTTTAAGGGGTCATTTTTGCCCTTTTTCCCAACTCTTACCCAAAAGTATATACAAACGGCACTTTTAAGGGTTAATATGTTCTACGAATATTTTTTGAATCAAATTTCACTAGGGGTCTTCTAAGACCAAAAGTTCGTGTGATGTATGTATTTAAAATGTATACCAAGCTCCTTTTCAAAAAATTCTAAAACTTTAGGGGCCCATTACATAACTTCTCAAAACCCTTTGGCAGATTTGCTCTACTAGTAGTCTACTTTAATTTTGCTTTGCAATTGTTGAGGCTGGTAATGATGACCCGAATTTTGTTGCACTGTGTAATATAAACAATTTTCTAAACTCCTTAAAAGTTAAAGAATTTCTTTCTCAAAAAAAAAAGAAAAAATTAACCCAACACCTAAAAATATCAAATTATAAAATTAGACTAAAAACTATATTGAATTCATAGCTAATTTGCTTATTTTTCAAATATTTGTATTCGAAATGGTACAAACAAAAAAATAATTTATGATCAATTTTCTAAACGCACGTAGTTAGTAACACTCACACAAATGTTCACATCTATAAAGCCATATAAATTTCCGGTATTTACAGGGCAGGCGGTAAGGAAACAAGGCAAAATCATATTTAATACTAACACTAACGTAAACAATTACACTCATATGGACAACAAACAAGGATATGGCAACAAACATACCAATTATTCACTTGTTCACCAAGCGAATTTAACAAATTGGTTGTAAATGAATACAACAACAAATAAAATAGATACATATTTGCCTATTTGTGTCTATGAGTGCTTGTGTGCAAGTATATACATCTGTGTGTGTCTGTGTATTTGTATTCTGCATATTTATTATTTTTTGGTGTAAAATTAAAACATATTTTCCTCAATTTATATTTTAAATAACACATCGGAAATAATATACAATATTATCCATTTTACAACTTGTTGGTTATTTTTATTATTATTTATTTTGTTGTTGTTGTTTTACATGATTCTATGCATGTGTGTGTTTTTGTTTTTTTTTTCTTTATTAAAAGGACGTTATACAAACAAAAATCAACAAAAACTAAAAAAATATCCAATGTTATGGGGCAAATATGATTATAGATACATGAGGAAATATAAAACTGTTGTAATATAAACATATGTGCGTATTTGTGTGAAAGTGGACACATGGAGACCACAGGAACCTCTAATAGCTGATACAACAGCAGGACAACAAACCAATTATATTGGTAACATAGTTGAGGTTATAAAAATAGTTATGACTAGACTTCAAAAATAGCGGCTAGAGCGTAGAAGACTTACGTGCCAGAACCTAGAGGATCTTTTATACATCATTTTCATTCTCTACACTCGAGGCAAGCCACGAATAAAGCCAACTTTACTAGAGAAATAATCCTTCTTGAGAGTCTGAACACAATGTAACTAGCATTTATTGCGGTGCGGTTTTTCATACCATTTTAAAGTAAAAAACCGCAGTGCGGAACGACTTAAAATTAAAATCTATTTTATTTTCATTGCGGATTTTTTTTCTCTCTCAATTTGTGATACTCATTCTCTTTCTGATGTTGCCATAGTTTTTTAATAAATGGCGATGTACACAACATTATTGTAAAGTTTACAATGTAAACAAACAACTTAATAAAAATGTATGCACAAAAAAATTTATAAAAATGTAAGCAAACAATAACAACTATTGCCGTCGCCGTCTTCCGTTGTATTATGTTTATTTTTTTCTCCCGCAATGAGAAATCGCACCGCACTGCAAACATTGTGTTTAGACTCTTAGTCAGCTGGATCTTGGTTTAATTCCGAATCGAACTAGTAACCAGTACTTCATATTTTATTAAATTAAGAGATGGCAAGTTGAACCGTTAGTAATCCTTCCCAAAAGTTTATATCGTTGCCTGTAGTGGTAAAAGAGCGAAGTCTACATTTTGTGAAAATTTAGTTTTGGATCAGTTAAACAGAGCTCACACAGCCAGAGAAAAAACATCTTTAAATAAGGTCATCTCTAACAACACTATTTTTAAAGAAAATTTTAAACATATTATGTTTAATTTAACAATATTAACTTCAACGACAATCATATTATGGTTAAAATAGTCCTTCATCAGGAAGCCACAACAATATTGTGGCTGCACCCGAACATGATATGGCTTAACACTTATAATATAATCGTTGGATTTCAACCATCGCATATTGCTCTTGGAAAAGAGGAAAATACTATTGTTACCCTAGAGGGAAGCGAACTTATACCAATGGAGTCCCGTGATAGGTCTTTGGTGGTAGAGACTTATCACTTATACATGGGGTTGTCATTGGAGGGGGTCAATTGACACCATTTGACCAGTCAGACATCTATACTCAAGGAACGTGTTTAGTGTTATTTAATACAATGTAGTATTATTTCAATAAAACAAGTCCTACAACTAAGTTCAAGAAATAAATTTTAGAATGTCCCAAAAACATGTTCATACCACTGGCAAAGACTGTACTGTAATTCATTACTTTTTCTAACTTTTTGTTCTTCATAACCCTTTCAGACCCAAGCTTTAAATTGCTTTCAAATTACCCTAAATCATAAAAATCAAACAAAATATTTTTGCATTTTGTATAAGATAGACCCATAAAATATTCCTACAGGGTCCTTTTTGGCAAACAGGACATCGCACAATTGTGCGGTCTAGGTCAATATCTGCAAAGAATCTTCGAAATGATAAAACATAGCTTGGAACTTTTCTAGCGGTTATTAAACTTAAAAAATGCAGATACTTTACTACCTTATAAGAAATAAAGAATTTAATCAAAGGAGTTTCAAGTTTTTGTTCTATCTACTAATTTTTCTTACAGGATCCATTCCACATTTACTTTTTCCCCCTATGCTAATCCCGAGGAGCTCTACGCTTGTCTGCAGGAGACCAGTCTCCGGCGGGAATTTAAATCGCAACCCCCGCACTGATAGCATATCTCACTACTAGCAATTTTACTGACTATCACTGCCTATGTGTCCTTCCATTTCAAAACAGCTTCAATTTCGATATTGGTAAATTGGGATATTCGCCCCGACTCATTTCTTTGTCCAAAGAGAATTTTACACTATATTTGCCATACTTGTACCTGTTGCTACCAACCCATCTGGTGTAATGCTTCAAAAAGTAGTATTTGTGTAAAAAGTCGGTTCGAAATATATATTAATGGATATAAACGGTCCATGATCTTTAATCTACAATATTTAAAAGTTCACTAAGCCAACTCTTGTAGTAGCACAGACAACGGATTGTGGTTTGGCTTAATTACTTCAAGTACAAGATATCTTCCCAAAAAAATATAATCTGCCCATCAATTAAGAAATTCGAGATTTCTGTTGCCAAATCATAACACCATATTTTGGTTGAACTCTCCAAAACTTATTTGTCGAGTGTGGTGTGATCTTCAAAATGTGCATATGAACGGAGCTGTAAAAACTTATCGCGGGACATGGAGTTATAAACGGCAGTAGTTTTGCTTCCACTCGCCCAGTACATTCTTATCGCAGGGTAAAATTGAGACACCCCATCATGATCGCGCACCAGTCAAATCTTTTTATATCTGCTGGTACGTCACGCCATGACCAGTTTACTCAACACATACATACATTTTAGTTTGTTTCACAACTTCCTCGGTATATTTCTGGAAATAAGCTTTCAAAATATTGTAATGGTTTTATGAAAGTTATTGGAAATGATAAACTTTTCAATATAACGTGCCTGTTTGGTATTTTGGATCTAAAAACTGATGATAGTTTCGCTGTATCTGGGTGGTCCGAGGAGTATGATTGCTTAACTGGTGTACTTGTTTGGTCAATCGTGTTAGGGAAAGTGTTTGGATTACATGAGCTTTCACAACTTTCTTGTGCATCAGTATTTACATTACAAGGGATCCATGTTTCATTAGTAACATTATCATCAAAAATGATGTCAGCATCAGAATCGTTAAAAATTTGTAAAACTGCCCCAACATCATAATTCCCCTGTAAAATTATTAGGTAGCACAAACGTGAGCATAAAATAAAATGTCATGTTGTGTCTGATCATCACAATTGTGCTATCTGTATTTTCTTGAGCGCTGACTCCTTGTTACTATGCACAATATCAACACTAAAGAGCCTAATTGTTGCAAATACTCATTATACAGTTAAAACTAAAAACGTATTTCAATATTATTTTACAAAAACACTTTACTTGTGAACGCATGTTTACACTTGTGGAAAGACACAATAAAACATAAGCTGTAGTTTTTTATTTCTGCTGGTTAGTTTTTTTCTTTTTATTTTCTTTAAACAGAAACAAGAACTCACAATCATTGCTTGCCGGTTAATAGACAAAAAATTATTATTTCATGTAATTTGAGGCAAACAAAGGCAGACCGCACAATCGATTCAGTTAGGTCTGAAAGGGATTAACCAGTTACTTGATTGGTTCTCCTTTGACTGGTCATGAGTTCATTCATTTTGTACTTGTTCTATTTGCACAACTCCCAGGACCAGTCTGTTGGACCAATTGAAACAAATTTCCCGCAGGGTAAATTTAAAACAAATAATTGTCATATTTAACCTTAATTTGTCTACAGGCAACCATAATATAGTTGTGACTTCTTAATGGAGGACTAATTTAACCATAATATTATATGGTTAAATTTAACGTAATACTGTTACGAAATTAGATTTATCTAAGAATTATTTGTAGTTTTAGTTATAATTTATCTTGTATTATTACAATTTTTGTCGTATTAGTTTGAATTATTATTTGCTACACTGTATTTTAGAACTTTGATTTAATTATAGAATCTCGAATTCGAACAGAATGTTCTGGAATCCACTAGAAGGTTCTTGAATCTGCTAGTTGTAGAATTTCGGATTCGAACAGAATGGTCTGGATTCTTGAATCTACTAGTCTACAACTACTACCTGTGGTGACTATAAATACAGGCTGGTTTTTAAATGTGAGTTTAGTTTGTTTTGAGACATTAAACGGTTCTGTTCGTAAATAACAATATTGGATAAAAATTTGTGAACAAAATAATTAATTTCAATAAAGTTTGTTAAGTTGAATAAGTGTGTGTATTTATTTGGATTTGCAAGTAAAAGAACTCAAACGCGTTTATTAAAGGAAAAACGTAACAATATGTTGAAAATTGTCATTAAAAATAGTGTTGTTGGAGGTGATCATATTTAAACATGTCTTTTCTCTGCGTGCAAAAATACATGGTTTGCAGAGAAACAATATTTTTTATGATTAATTGGCTGTTTTGCAATAGTACGTACCCCAATCTTCACCAAAAATAAAAGCCTATTGGAGGTCTGACTGTATCCTCCATTTCCGAGCCCATTCTCACAACCGGTGATGTTGTAGTGATCCGGTACCAAGCATAGCCTCACCTCCTACGACCTTAAGATTTCCCTTAAAGTCGACATATATGGTGACCTTCGAACCACTTCTCAAAAATACACTGCAGTCGTCAGGAAGCCTGCAGCCGTGCCCCTTATTATCGAGTTGTCAATAAAAACAATAAATTCTTCTTGCAATCTGCCGGGACCAGCTCTCCCTAGACAAATGCCCATAGTCGACGCTAGTTCCCTCCAGCAATGCCAATCTCATTCACGATCTCTCAGACTAAGAATACTTCTGGCGGCTATTCCCACCAAATACTACCTAATAGAGAAGAATCTTTGCGCTTTACAAACTCTTTAAAAACATTCAGTGAAAAAAGAATTACTGTGCGTGATGACCCTTCTTCTCTCTTTATAAATATTTTGTTTCATACAAAATTGCCGGTCAGAATCCTTCCTTAATCAGGAAATCAATTTGAAGAATTAAGCTTTTATAGCTTAAGTATTTTTTCGAACATAAATAGACCAGATCGATTACAGCATGATACTTATACCCCGGCTTTTATTCCAAAAAGAAACACAAATCTTAATAGACTCACCTTATACTCCGATATATTCGGTTGTTCATTGGTTGAAAATTTGACAATTTCCTTCGTGGTTTGCAATGCTTTTGTTAACCTTAATAATTAAGTTTGGTTTTTTAATCTTTTTAATTAAAAAAAAAAAATTTTTTTTCTCACTATGTAGAATATAATGGTGTTTTCTTTTCTACAAAAAAATGTAACATTTTATTTAAAAAAATGCAATTTAGTGTCTGTTTTTAAAAAATTTTGCTTCCGAAGAGGCTGAGTTTTTTAGAATAAAACAAGCCACCCTTTTCGGGAGCAAAATGTTTAAGAAACAGACAGCAAATTGCATTTTTTTTAAATAAAATGTCACATTGTGTTGTAGAAAAGAAAACACCATAAGTTTCTAAGGTTTGTAAAAGAAAACAACATAAGTGCTCTGGCCCGATACTTACGATCAATTATTGGAGAAAGAAAAAGTCTCAGAGTCTAGTCTATGGCTTAGCCTCAATCCTGTTATTTAATATGGCACTCCCAGAATTTTGGTTAAATCAAAGCCGCAGGATTGTATCTGATTCAAGAATTAGAGTTAGAAAGCCATAATTTTTCTAGTTCTTTCTTTGATCTCTAATTTGGACTGATTTTCTGTTTAAACCCAAATCGCGGGTTAGAAGAATCTTAGATCGTATCATATTCAAGGACTACACTGATATAGAATTCAATCCGTATTCAGCTTAAAAGACGTTATTTCGATTGTCATTTGTATGTTAGAGCCGTGGCTCGCTGGTTCTTTCTGACATCAAGTCCTAAATATCTAGTAGAACCACTACTGTCAGAGGAGAGATTTTAGAAAGATCCTCAGATCGATTATTACAAGTCTTGAAAAGTGAATTAATATTCGGGTTTAAACCTTGAACCTTTAAGCCGACAGTGGTAAATAAACATCTATTGATGACCAAAGTATTCAAGATAATTCGCTGTCTTGTAGATCATACTTGATCATATTAGATATTAGAAAGATCCTCAGATCGACTATTACAAGTCTTGAAAAGTGAATTTAAACCTTGAACCTTTAAGCCGACAGTGGTAAATTAGCATATATTGATGACCAAGTATACTTGTATACTTGATGCCAAATGTAACCAATACAAAAACAAATATTTTTTTTTATAAAATTAAATTTTTAATATACACAATTATTTGAAGGACTTATAATGACATCTATTTAAACAGCTTAAATTATAAACGCAACTGTATTATTATATTCTATGTTTACATTCTCGAAACTCTGTATATTTTATAGAATACAGCAACAGTTACAATAATATTTCTATATTCCACTCACAAACTAATTAAATGTCAAATAGTTGCGTTAACACATTTTTCAAAATAAAAAAATATATAGAAAAAACACAAAAATTACAGCAAATAGAAACAAAATTATTTTAAACACGTACTTACTTTCATTCATTTGCAGCAACGTTCTCTCATGTATATTTTAAGCCTTTAGCAGTAGCATCCCAAAAATACTCGAAACACAAACTATGGCTTACAAAATTACAACAATAGTTTAACGCAATCAGACAGACGAACGAACGAACGAACATATGGAGGCACAACAAACAAACAAATCATGCAAACACTGGTTATATTTACATTGTCACACCGCTGCCAACAGTAAAACAGCTACACACTCTCACATCGATTCAAATTTACACAAACAAACACATTATAACATTATTGTAAAATCAAATGTTTATTATGGGGAAAGGAAATGATGTGAGGAGCAAAGTCTCATACCAGTAAATGATCAATGTTTATAATGGTAGATTTAATAAAACACGAAGGATACGCAATGATACAATATGAAACTGAAAATAAACTAGAGTTTGATTTGAAGGATATTGAGAAAACTGTTTTTGAAACTTTAAGATGAGTTTTGGTAATTCGAGAATATTAGAAAAGATTTTTGTTTGAAATAGTGTCATTTGTTAAAAACATTTGGTATTTTTGAATTCTTTGTTTGTTATTCACTAGGGATGTCAATAATGAAGGGTTTTTAAAAATTCCAGAATCCTGACATCGCGAAGCCATTTGTTGATAAACTCTTGTTCGTCCTGTTGATTTATCGATATAATGGAAAATATAAAAACTATTTGAAAATGTGCAAAATTTTATACCACAAAAAATATTTAAGGGACATTCTGCATATCCCAAAGGGTGTTATTTAAAGCCCAATAGAACTAACAATTTAGCTGTTATACGAACCGTCATACTGCGATCACTTTATGACATTTATGATCAGAACACGCAGAGCAAACAAAATTTTCAATATGGTTACCTCCAACCAAACTATTTTTAACAAATATTTTTAAACGTAATCTGGTTATAATTATAAGTGCACAACCGATTACTTTAAACAGCTTATAAAGTTTTCTATATGCAGGCTTTCAAGGTCATTAATTTAATGTAAATAAAAGATTATTTTTTTTTATTCTCAATAAAATACGACGTTTTGTTGGCATTCTTTCCAACTTCTTCAGGGATTGATTTTTTATAAGTATCTGGTAAAATTGTAAAAATAAACTGGTAAAATAGTAGTCAATATTAACAATATTAACAATAATAATAATCTACATTTTCGAAAAATTTACTTAGATGGATTTTACACGGAGTCTTTTCAGACATGTCTGTTTTTGACATTCTCTTTTGAACATGCTTCCAAAAACCTATTGTCTTTTCACAATGTCTTTCCAAACTCGCCTGTTTTCCTGTCTAATAATCTAATATACATATACTTATATACAAATTGAAAACATGAAAATTCTTATAAACAAACATGAAAACTCGTTTCGTCTCTGTTTGGCAACCCCTCTTTCTTCTCTACCCCGATTACCAACAAACAAAACAAACATGTTTGTTAGACATGTCTGAAAAGACACCGTGTGAACTACCTCTTAAAATAATCTTTTTCGTCAGTTTACATCATTAATAAATTATATCACAGTATTTTGTATAGTTTAACCATAATATGGTTGTCTATATTATGGTTAAACTAGTCCTCCACCACGAAGCCACAACCATATTATGGTTGCCTCTAAAAATTGTATGATGAAATATGACAATAACTTGTTTTTAAATAACCAACAGTACTTTCCCCTTTCTACGAACAACATGTTATGGTTAAAAAACAATCATGCTTTTATAAGTGTTAAGCATATCTTAGCTAACATTAACCGTAACATGTTTGGAGGCAGCCATAATATGGTCGTAGCTTCCTGATGGAAGACTAATTCAACCATTAAATGGTTGCCACTGACAATAATATGCCATTTGTTTTATAATATGTTGACAATTTTTTGTTAAAAATAGTTTTGTTGGAGGGGGCTATATTGAAAAATGGGTTTCCTGGGTGTATGCTCTTGCATACTTGGGCAACGCTAACGATGTCTTTGATGTTTTATCGCGAAATTCTGTTCATTAATAAGGCTCACTTCTGGTTTAATAGTGTGTTAAAAAACAAAATAGCCGCATATGGAGTTAGACCAATTTACAACAGAACCATACTACTCAATAACGTCTATAAAAATGCTCCGTTTGATGCAATTTCCACGTCATCGGACATTTTTATTTGTTCAAAAACATAAGCAGGACCTCACGTTATATTCAATGTCAATGATTTATGGTGTTGAAAATATGATTTACACGGATCCGGGTTAGGTGACATATGGCATTCGCAATCATCGACTTAAGGTCCCATTAGCCGACCGTAAATGTAGAAATGTAAATGTAATGTAAACAGCTGATCGTTTCTGTTATATGGAAAGCAATGCAAATGCTTAACTGACTGTAATGTCTCTTAATCGTAACGTGCCAACCTGTAGAAAATATAATTTCATTACGAGGTTACGTGACAGTTGTAGATAGTGATGGGCTGCTTATATTTTAAATGCAATGCGGGTAAAATCATTCTTTTTGTTTGGTACTTTTTCAGTTATAATATCTGTGGACTTTTGACAAAATAAGTTACAATTCATACATATTTTCATTTATACAAATATATGTTTAGATGTAAAAAATTAACAAATGAAGACATATCCACAAACAAACAAAGTCTGGTTTTTAATAGTATTAAAACCTTGTTTAGGTGTATGCACATTTTGAAATTAATGTAAGAACATGTGTACGAATATTATATAATAAATATTTGTTTTTTGTAAATCTGTAATATTAATATTAATATCAAATATTAAATTATTTATTTATTTATACATGCAAGAAATACAGTTTTAATACTATTTAAATCACTTGGTACTTTTTCTGCAAAGCAGTCACCATTTCAACATTTTTAATTCTCATCACTGTGTGTGTTGTTTTATGTATACTAATGCTTTTTTGTTTTTGGTTGTGAAAAACAGCTGACACGTTCTTACATGTTCTATAAGTGCACAAACGAGCTTACAGTACGTTACGGTACTTTACATTGCATTTAATTACATTTACGGTTGGCTAAAGCGGCCTTTAGACCTCATTTACATCTATGCAATTAACGCCGAGTTTTTTTCTATTTTCTTTTAAAGTAGTTTCTACGAAACACTTTTCACATTTACATTTTTCTTCAAGCATTTTTTCAACTTTTTCAACCCCGTTTTCTTCCCTACACCTCTTGCTAACAAACAAAAAGTTGCATGCGAAAGTTGCGGCGTTAATTGCATAATGTAAATATGGTCTTATTGAAACAAAAATTTGGTGAAATCTGTTGATTTGGAAAACTGACCTGACCTAACGGCTAATTAACTAGCGCCAATTGCCGTATTGGAGGCCAACAGTATTCGTATCGCCCCGGTAGGCTAGCTAGTAGTGTGCTAGTCTATCATTCCCGGGGTCGCGTGTTCGATTCCCGCCAGGGACTCTGGTGTCTTTCCTGCAGACAAACGTAGAGCTTCGCGGGGATTGGCTAAGAGAATTTCCAAAAAAAAAAGCATACGACCGCCAATGCTTCAAACAGTGGCTGAAATTTGGACGTCTAGATAAGTCGGACATAATTTTAAAATGGGTGTTTTTAAGGCCAATTGAACTTGATTTTGTAAGAAATAACACAAAAAATCCAATTTTAAATAAACGAATTCGTTTATTCAAAAGATCAGTGAGATTTATGGGTCGATTACGAATGCCAACTGAACTAAAGTTGTGTTACCAGCAGCGAAATCAGCAAAGCCGCTCATGTTCAAATATAAATAAAACTTAAAAGAAAACTTAAGAATACCCCAAAGGAGAAATTTATTCTTACGGTTTTTGAGAAAACAAAGAAATTTTTGAAAACACACGACGACGTTATTACTATACAAGCGGACAAGGGGAATAAAACGGTTTTAATGTATAAGAAGGAGTACAACAATAAAATGGAAAAGCTGCTAGAAGACAAAAATACATACAGAACAATACGATTAGACCCAACGTCAAAACTTCAAAATGAAAATAATAACATAGTTTCAGGGATATTCAAAGATGAGCGTATAGTTCAATGGCAAAAAAGGCAACTATTATGCAGCGCAGCCATTGCTCCGAGAATTTACGGTCTCCCAAAAATTCACAAAACAAATACTCCCCTTAGACCGATTGTATCGTCGATGAATGTCCCATGTTACCAACTCTCCAAATATATTGGCCAAATTCTCAAACATATTATTTCCGAAAAATATAATATTAAAAACTCTGCAGAACTTAAAAAACAATTACAACATACATTTATCGCGGACAATGAAGTTCTCATATCATTTGATGTCGTGTCATTATTTACGAACATGCCTGTGCATACTGCCATAAAAAACATACTGGGAAAATGGGAAACTATTAAAAAACAAACAAAAATCTCGAAGTCCACTTTTTTAAAAATACTTAAATTTTGTCTCACGGATAACAATTATTTCGTCTACGAATATAAAATCTATAGCCAGATTTTTGGAATGCCAATGGGGAACCCACTTTCTCCTACCATAGCTGATGTAGTACTGGACAGTTTACTCGACGAAGCAATAGCCGAATTAAAAAAGAAAAATATAAATTTAAAATACATAGTAAAATATGTAGATGACATATTAGCTATAGTAAAACGGGACGACAAAGAAGAGATCCTAAATGCTTTCAACGCATACCATCCAAAAATCCAGTTTACCACGGAAATTAAAGAAAATTTTAAAATTGCATACTTGGATACATACATATATCGACACAATAGCTTAATTAAATTTGACTGGTATTCAAAGGAAACATCATCTGGTAGACTGATGAATTTGAATGCAACTCAACCAAAATACCAAATAATAAATGCGGCAAAAAAATTTCATTTTTAGGGTATTATATATTAGCGATGAAGAATAGAACAGCAATATTAATAAATAATAGCTTTCCAATTAAACTTTTACACCAACTAATTGAAGAAACACAAAGAAAATTAAAAAACAACACAACTTCAAACAACACTGAAAATGATGACAAAGTTTTTTACAGTGTAAAGTTTATTCCTGGTTTAACGGACAACAGAAATATTAAAACAACGATAAACACACAAAACATATGTTACGCCTACAAACCAGGGTTGTCAGATGTGGCGATTTCTCGCCAAACGTGGCGATTTTCTACCATGTTTGGCGACCTAATTTTTGATTTGGCGACATGGCGATTTTTTGGCGATTTTTACAATAGTTAAAATCGCCAACTGGCTTTTTTTGATGACCTATGAATTGGTTTTGAAATTCGTTAAATTCAATACTTAAAAATAATATTATTTTAATTCTATGATAGGTATTTGAAGGTATGTTCAAATGGCTGATGAAGTTAATGAAAATCTTCTAGAAAAGTGTTTCTTATACATATATACAATTGCTCTTGAAAAAATCAATAAATAGAATTCCTTAAAACACTTATATATTTTAACCCCCATATTCATAAAAAATATTTTTATTTTATTGGAGGTTTATTGAACGAATTTCCTATGAAAATGTGTTCAATAAACCTCCAATAAAATAAAAATATTTTTTATGAATATGGGGGTAAGTCTATAAACATTTTCACATCATACTAATATGTACATATGTGGCAATTTATTATTACAGATAAAATATGTCGTTGTTAGTGATATTTTAAAGATTTTTATGAATCCTATCATACTTTTGGACGTTTATGAAACACAATGGAAAAAATAAGCGTTGGTTATTTGGAAACATAACTAAATAAGTTTAGGCCAACATTTAAAAGCTACAAGGATACGGCAGGTACGTACAATTTTAAGGACTTTACTTTGGCTGTCCTTAATATGTGGTTATTACAACTAGTAATGCCTGTGAAACTATGAACTCCACTAAAACTCGCCTTCGAATTAGAATGCAATACGAGCTTCTAGACTCGTTATTAGGAGTTATACAGGCATGCTCTTTAAATCAAAAAATTTCAAATCACAATTGTGATTAATGGGTGTTTTGAAAACCACACAAGTATTAACTTAGTTTAAAACGGTGGAAACAAATAAGCAAGTAAAAAAAATCGGCGGCCACTTAGCTGACTGGTTTAAAATCACAATTATGAAAAAAGCTTTTTGTCCTGAACACCTTTTTTGTGATTTCAATTCACTTTCACAAAAAGTGATTTTCAGAACATGCCTGATAAGTTATATGAATGGGAATAGTACATGTTGCACTTCTTTTGTACTTTCGTTAAATAAATGTAATACCCTCACAATGTATTCCAAATTAGAAGACAAATAGCGAGTCTTGACGGTGAAGCGTTTTAGATATATAATAAAACTGCAACTATTGTATATATGTAGTGCATTTCTAATATTTGTTAAGTACTAGCCGCATAAAATCTTTTTTTGTTGCTTTAAGTAGACTACTATAAATTATTTTATAGTTAACATCGTACCTTTTTTGTGTTCACTAACTATTTTTATTTCGCTCTAAATAAAAATTAAGCAAAATATATATTATGGCGACTTTTTTTGAATTTTTGGCGTATTTAAGCGATACGGAACTAATTTGGTTTTTAGGATTTATAAAAAATATTTTTAATAAATTAAAAAATATGTATTTTATTGTCAAAAACTTGTAAACAAAGGCTTTGGCGATTTTGGCGATTTTTGATATTGAATTTGGCGAAAAAGGTCAAAATCAATCTGACAACCCTGCTACAAACCACATACTACACTCAACTCTATTTTTTCCAAAATTAAAATGCCTGTAGAAAAACAACAACAAAACAACGTTGTGTACGAAATAGCATGTAAGGGAAATGACGAACAAAAATGTGATTTAATTTATATTGGCACAACAAAGAGACATTTACAAACAAGAATGAGTGAACACAAAAATGACATAGAAAAACATAAGGAATCAACAGCTTTGTCAAAACATATGATTTGCGAAAAACATAAACCTGACTTTGAGAGAATAAGAATATTAGACGTAGAAACAAAACAGAGAAAACGTTTACGTATACAACAAAATATTGACAGAACAATGAATTTAATTATATGTTTTATGTAAGCTGTGCAACATTCAATGTAAAATTTAATGTGAAAAACTAACTAGTAATTGTAAGTTTATTTATTTTGTTGTTTTATAATTTTGTAATATTATATGGTTTTTTTTTACAAAATCATTTTAAAAAAATATTAAATAGACAACCCCTGAAGATGTCAACAAATAACTGACGAAACGTTGGGAGAAACATGTAAAAAAGGTTTTTTATTTACATTAATACATTAGGCCCAATTAGCTTAACAAAAACTTATATACACTGAAAGAATTTTCTTCACAGATCCAATGAAATTTACATTAAAATTCAACCTATGTAACCTTTCATTGGATTAATGAAGGATTAATAAAACAACAAAATTTTCATTGATTTTATGAATCCTCATTGAAAAAATGGATAAAATAAACGTTTGTCATTAAACTAATGCAAAATTTTCATTGATTTTATGAAACATTTCATTAATCCAATGAAAGGTTACATAGGTTGAATTTTAATGTAAATTTCATTGGATCTGTGAAGAAATTTTTTTCAGTGTATAATAACTAATTTTGTATATTTTAACTTGAGCGGTATGTCGAATTCGTTTATTTAAAATGGGATTTTTTGTGCTATTTCTTACAAAATCAAGTTCAATTGACCTTAAAAAACACCCTTTCCATTCAGCCTATTCTCATAGTTACAAATGGTTTATATACATATACCAGTACCCATCTTCTGTAACTGTGATATTTCATCGTTTCTCGAAAAGTGAGAAAAAAGTGTACAGACTCATGTTGAAAACTATCAAGAGAGATAATGTCGTTACGTTATAAATGTCATAATATAACACTCGAAGCCGATGTGAATTGCAGATGTTGAGAACGCCATTCACATATATCGTTGACGGCGACCAAAATTTACGCAAAAAAAAAAAAAAAAAAAAAATAGAATCTAGGAATTTATTTCTCATGGTGAGTAACATTCATTATATACATTTTCATATTATTCGAATGTGTATTTTGTTCTTGTTTGATTTTTTCATTGTTTAATTATTTTGCTTTTTAAATTTTTTAAAAATATAAGAATGTTTTCAAAGCTATTTTGTAAGCGACAAACTCTAAATTCCAACTTTATTTCTGTTACGAGGCTTACTTGAGCTATCCTTTGGCTAGCAATGAATTAAATTGCAAAGTCTGTTTTTATACTACTCATGTCTTATTGACAAGATTGCTACTTTATTGGCGAGAGGGACAAGGGGAAAAGAAACGAGTTTTTGTTTTCAATATCAAATAAAACAAAATAAAAAACCTATCGTCAACATGACATGATTCATTTGAACGCCAATTCATGTTCAAAGAAGAAAAAGGAAGAATCTTGTCAATAAGACATGAGCCGTCTGAACTTAGACAAAGAAAATTTATACAACTATTAGATACCAGCAGAATGTAATGCATTTTCTAGCCCGCTACGGCCTTCGTCAGCATTCTTTGTAGCTTGTAATTGGGTAGTGCCTATTGTAAATTTTATGTATTTAACTTAATTATTTTAACAAATAGAATCTAGGAATTTATTTCTCATGGTGAGTAAATATACAAACGAAAAATTTGAATAGAAATGTAAAATTCAAATTTCTCTTATTATTTTGCAAAAAAGTCTTTAAGAAAATGACCAATTTTCGAGTAGTTTTGTTTAATACATTTGCTCTTTGTGTCGCTCAAGATTTTTAAGCTCCCTTATTTATAGAGTTTTAAAATAAAAAAAAAAATTATTAAAAATTATCATCTCTTCTACATACTTTTCTTCTTCTAAATCCTAAAGTCCTTTATAGTTTATTATTTTGTAAAATAATTTTAATTTTATGTTACACAAGAATCTATAGAGTGCCATATGTTCAGTGGTAATCATCTGTAATTTATTAATATTTATACATATTATTATACCCACACAACAGTAGTGAATAGGGTAATATGCATTAGTGCTTATGTTTGTAACACCTTAAAATATTGGTTCTGGAACAAGCTTTAAGCATACCCATTTCACATAGACATCATTAAAGATTCTTTCCGAAATAGAGTCTTTGTGCCCATAAACCATTTTATTATGTTGATATTTTGAATTTGATCCAAACTTATTTTATTGCAATCTTATGGTGTTTTTCTTTTCTTACAAAATTGTTTAATGTATGCTACCATTAGCGCAGGTTTTTGTTCTATTCTAAAAATAAATGCAAAAATGTGAGAAGTTATCGTTTTCCTTTCTAAATATGTTGCAAAAATAAATGGCAAATTTGTTCCATTTCTTACCCCCAGTTATAATTGAGAGTGAGATAATGCCCTTTTTTGCATCTGCGTTAAGTACTTTTTTATGCAAGCAAGTATTTTTTGTTAATTTTTTACTTGTGTTTGCGTACAATTTGTGTTATACTGTGATTTTTGGTTTATTTTAATATAGAATCTTTTTGTTTATCGTTTGTTTTCTCTTGTTTTATAAAAATTTTCAACAAAATAATTAGAAATCAGTGTTGTTAGCGCTTATTGGAATTCAAAGAAAAGTTAATGTTGAAAATCGCTACTACTGTATCGAATATCGCTTATTAGTACAAACTTTGCATTTAATATTTAACACGCTAAATACACACTAGTGTTAAGTGTTAAACGTAGCTATTATTTTGTTCCATTGTGCGTTTAACCTGATAAATATATTACCCAACTATAATGCATTATTATTTTTTAAAATTTTATTGGAATTGGTCAATAGTTGACCATAGCTCGTGTTCAAATACTACGCTCGAAAATGGCTTTTAATGCCATAACTTCCTTATATATTGACCCGTTAGTCCAACATAAACTCCCTAAATCACTTAAAGACAAACAAAGCTCATTCAGATGAAGATATAAAAATAATATTCAGAACAAACAACTTTTATATGAATATCAACCTCATAACATAATATTGTTCTGACAGATCCATGATTCCCCAAATAGTGTAAATTCTAGAAAAATTGTTTTTAAAATACTGGGATGTAGAGTATCATATGGTCGAGCCTGACCCACTATACTTTCTAAGTTATTTTAGCTGTATTGTTGCCACTGGCTGGCTGTTGCTGACAATGTTGCTGGTAATTGTTATAAAACAATTAAGTTTAAGGCTTGATTACAGATTTAGACCTTAACATTAAACTTAGCAACACCATCACTGTAAATATAAATAACAAACTACAAATTAAATGTACACATGATAACCTTAAATGAAATATTAGGGTGCTGCCCTGTTTTGTAGGTGGAACATTTAAAGATAAATAAAATGGTGTTTAAATTAGTGTTGGTTTTGGAAGTTTATAATCTAAAAATGAGGGATTAACAACCGATGGCGTATCTTTATACGTGGTTTGTGTCGCTACTAACTGAGACTACATTTTGTAGGATGATCTTCTGTCATTTATTCTCACTAAGTCATTGAATGAAATAAGCAGTATAAAAACAAGTTTTTTTTGTTGTTGTCCCAAGAAAGCATAATTTGCTTTATTTCTTTAATTTGAAAATGCTGCTTAAACACGCTAATATCTTACCGACGTTTATCCTGAATGTGTTCCATTGATTTAAACGTCCCAACCAGTGTTGCCAATTTAGCCATTTAGTGGCTAGATTAAGCCATTTTTCAACTTGTTTAGCCATGCAATTTTTTGCCGTTTTTCTTTAAAAAGAATAATTTTTATTTTATTATAAAAATTTATAAAAGTAAAATAAACATTTTGAACAATTAAAACGCCTTTCATTTAAGGCACAACTTTTACAAATGTTGAAAATCTATGAAGCTGAAACATCTTTCAAAGTAAAGGAACAGTATTCCACTATTAAATTTATAAAATGGATCAACACAAACATCGCTGTTTCTTTCTGGTTGCAAGTATTTCAACAAAGGGATGCAGGCGGTAACAAAATTGTTATACAAATTTCAGAATTGACTATAAAGTTGTTCTCTCTTTCATGGTCAAATGCTGATGTAGAGAGGGTGTTTAGCCAAGTAAACACCGTTAAAAGTATTTTGAGAAATATGTTACATTAAGCAACCGTTAATTCGATTTTATTAATTTGGTTAATATAAAATAACAATACAATATTTATACCACCACCACAATAGTGGAGAGGGTACTATGCGTTTGTGCTGATGTCTGTAACAACTTAAAATATTGGTCCTTAGCCCACCTTTACGTATACCGATTAACTCAGAATCACTTTCTGAGTCGAATTAACGATGTTTGTCCGGCTGGCTAGCTGTCCATGTAAACCTTGTCGCAATTTAGAGATTATTTGATAAAATTTGGTACAAAGGTTCTAATGTGGTGTAGAGTATCATAAAGTCGGGTTTAACCGACTATACTTTCTAACTAGTTTTTTATTGTAGATCTGGACTCAAAAAGTTGGGTAAATGTTGTCGTGATTATGATTTACCTTAAAATAATTTAAAGCTTATGATTATTTCAAACTAATGAGTGAGTGATTCCTATGAAATAGACAATAACGACATCGTTAAACATTGTTCAAAATGTTTAGTTTATTATTATTCTTTTAAAAGAATAAAATTGTAATTGTAATTGCAAAACTCATTTTTTAATGGCTAAACAGGGTGAAAAATGGCTAAATCTAGCCACTAAATGGCCAAATTGGCAACACTGTTCTCAAATAAAAAAAACTTGGCAGAACTAAAGCGAAAAGGAAATGTAAAATCATTAAAAAATGGCGATTAAAGTTAAAGAAAAATTACATGTTACGTGAAGTGAATTCGCCTTTAGAAAAACTTAAATTCTTTAAAAAAAATATACATTTTTGTGAGTAAAAAATTTATTATGAAAGTATTAGAATGCAAATTAAAAATAAAACGGGAAAGTGTAGAAAATATATGGACGGAAAGAACACTGTATTATCTTTTAGTTATGGAGCCGAATGTTAAGCTGAGGGTTTATTTTAATAAATAATGAATTTTAATTAAAAAAAAAAAAAAATATATTTTTCATTTATGTTCCATTTGCATATAAATCAGCATATGAAAAACATTCGAGAATAACCTTTGAAAGCAAGTTGAAAATAAATGCATCTCTCAAAATTTTGTTGAGATGCTATGATTTCCAAATCATTAGCAAACGTTTGTCGTTTGATGAAAGGTTTGGTTTTCAAACATTAAAATTCAAACCTCCGCTTTTGTTGGGGTACGAGGGTATACTTGTGCAGTTTAGAAGTGGTCAAAGTTATTTTCGGGAATACAAAATTTATTATTATGATTTTTGTATGACGTGCTTAATTCCAAATTTTTCATATTTGATAAATACACTGAAAGTTATTGTTGAGGGCGAAAAAGCAAAATAAAAAAATTTCGAAGATGCTGAGTCAAAGGCTTAACTCGATGAAGATTATTGGCAAACTTAAGAAAAACTTATAGAATTACTCGGAACCACTTAAGTAGCGCTTTCAAAACCTTAAAAGGCAATAGGATTAATTCGAAAGTAAGACAATTAAGAACCAGACAATTAAGAGTCTAGAGTTGTTGAAGGGAATGATGTTTAAACGCCATAATAGGAAGTTATTTTTGCAACGAACCATTTGGCAAAAAATACTGAGAATATGCGACCAGACATAAAGCCGTCCATCCATCCCATCATGACATCTATTTAGAAAATAGTGATAAGGAAGTTTTGCTTCACACACCTTATACTCCAAAATCTTGCCCCATTCATTAGTCTTAATTGATGCAGATCTTTCTCCCTAAAATTCTGGTTTATATCAGAACAGTTTGAATTGTTCTTGGCCTCAAAATTATATATTGTTTCACAATTAAGAGCAGAAACTTGCCAAAAAATACATTTATTAATAAAGATATTACATGTATGTTTTTATAGTTGACGTTTTTCTGATATATATAAATTATTTGTTGTTTTTGTTTGGCTGGAGGTCCACGTAAATAAATAAAATAAAAAATAAAAATTCTTGATAGGTATTTTTGTTTTTTATATTTTTATTATTTTCCCAATATTTCGGTTAGCATTGCTAACCATCTTCAGGGGTATGTAAACAATTAAAAAATATAATAACACAAAAACTTCACAATAACACTTGTGCCACTTCTTATTAGATTTTCTTAACATTACATTTTTAAACTTAACTTGGTTCCATGAATAGAAATTATTCAGTGAAATTCCAACCTGCGCACGTGTTCATATTATTTAGCGAAATCTAGAATTCAAAATTAACCAAGTTCATTTTATTAATTAAGATCCACAATTCATACGACCGCAATTAATTGGCCACCCTATTGCTCATGGTATAACATGAAACCGATGAAATAAGAAAAAAAAGACTTAAATTCAAAACCTTAAATCCCAACTAGTGTTGTTAGTGAGTGTTGCCGTAGTTGCAGTTTATGCTTTTTTTGCTTTTGTTGTTGTCTGTATCATCTCTGGCCTTTTTGTCACATGTAGTTGTACACAGTATCTATTTACACTGGTATTTGTTCAAGTTGTTTTATAGCATTGTAGTAGCTGTTGTAGTTGTTGTTGTTGCTGCTAATATTATAGTTGTTGATGTGTTGCTGTTGTTATTTTACTGGTAATACTAACTTACTAGTGGTCATACTAAAGTAAACCAAACGAGTTTACAAACACTAAAACACTAATAATATAAACACAAATACATGCATGAAAAAGTAGAGAAGGTATTATTCCCAATAGTTCTGATAACTAAAGTTATATCCACTGACTATTTATTGCTAACTTTATGAATAAGAATTTTTTCGAATTCAATTCAATTGTTTAATCATTTTCATTTACCGCTTTCTCGGGAATTAATTGCAGAATGCCAAAAAAAATTTTGAACAAAAACTTTTTTAAACTTCAGTAGTAAATCTATTCAACAAAATATCAGTTCAATATCAATATTTGTTAAGATTAAAGACTTATTTAGCTGATTATCGAGAATGAGATCCATATAGGGCCTATAGTGAAATATAGGGGGGGGGGGGGGGGGTACTTTTATACCATGTGAGATAAGGCCATGATGGCATTCAATATGAAGAAAAAGCCTTTTTCATTTTTTTTTCATTTGAATGGGAGATAAAGCCATCATGGCCTTAGCTCACATTAGCAATATTAGAAAATGGCTTTATCTCTCATTTCAGTTCCGGAGACACTAAAGTTAAGTATTGAAATCTGGCTTCGCATACTAAAGCTTTCCTGCGTGGCGGCCGTGCTTAGGGGTTTTTCCTCCAGCAGGACGCGGCAGGTGGCTTCGCTGAATAAAGTTTTCCTGCGTGCGTCACAAGAATAAAAAAAAGTTGTTCAATGATAACTAAGGATTTTCCCTTTTACAGAATGTTAACACCATTCATAACAATATTCTGAAAAATACGGCTTTATCTCTCATTTTCGAAAAAATATATGGCTATAGCTGTCATTTCGCAAAATTTTAAATATGACCTTACCTCTCAATGATTGGGCAAGAAGGCCATTATGGCTTTATCTTCCATTCAATTAAGCAATAAAGCCATCATGGCCTTTATCACATGGCTTTAAAGGACCCCCCGAAATATAGACCTATCTTCAAGAAATTTTATTATTTTCCGATCTTCGTGAAATTTTTTGAGGGGTATTGTGATTGTTGCTACTATTTCTTGTGGTTTCGTTAATCATGTGTTTTAGGTTGACCAGGCATTAAACTGATGCAGACTAGCGATACAAATAACAGCCGATCCTTACCTGGAGAACAGACGCTCGGTGTGTCTGTTGATCAGCGGAAGCTATTTGGTTTCACTCCTACCACCTGGGGACGCGTCTATTAGGGGTTACTGGCTCCATACATGATTGCATTAAATTGAACCATGTCGTAAGTAGTCCATTTTATTTAAAATGGATTAAGTAGTCCAATTCGAATTCAAGAGAATTAAGAGACAACTTTGAACTGCACTCTTTTGAAAATATTGAGTGCTACATTCACTTAAATAGGAACCTGCAATATTTCATAAACATCGAATTTATTTCGTTTAATTTTTGAATCTTAGGAAAAACTAAAGTCAATTGATTCTAATATGGATTATCTGGTAATGAGTTAAGTAACCAATTAAGTATTTTCCCAATAAAAAATTTTATCATTTTGCGAAGCACTAAAGGTACATTTAACAAAATAAGCGCACAATTATGCGCTACGCAATAAGACATACAGAAATGCAGTAAAGTAAGTGAAAAAACTCTCAACAACTTTTATAAAAAAAAAAATAACATTTCAAGTGCTACGGCATTCCCTAACTACGAAGCAGGTTTGTAAGGGAGAATACTAAAAAATAACTGTATCAAAACATTCAGTGTGTAAAGCTGATCGTTACATCCAACAATTTTTTTATGAGCTGAATAATGCGCTTCATGTGTCAAAAATGTATTGCTTCAAAGTGGGAACTCGCCATATAAAATTCATGTCTTCCGTATGCGCAATGGTAAGCGCAACTCTTATGTTTCTCCCTTACAAACCTGCTTCGTTGGAAGCTCCATTTTTTACTGGGTTAGTTCTGCAGCTGTTTTAAAACTTTCGCTAATTCGAAGTATTTAAAATTGCTGCACTGCAGGGTTTTACTACTACCATTACATATGTATTATATTTAATTTGACCATGTAAACTTATATCCCTTCTATGTGTGCAAGTTTATGTTACAAGGATATTGGACTTAAAAAGACAATATCATCGTATATTGGTAGGTAGCGGTTAGACAGACATACATATGTACATACACATATACAAAGTATTTAACGTTTTAGTATTCAGTAGTTTGGATAGATTTTTTGGTATTTTTTTGTTTTTTAAATTCCATGTCCGTGTATATATAAGCTCCATGGATTTAACTATAACACCTACATTGATATTTAAGACTAAAATACACTGAGGCAATTTTTTTTTTTTTGTAGAATTGTTAAATTTATATAAAAAATTCAAATCGGTAAAGTTTTGTGTTCTTAAAATTTTTTAAGTTAACCTTTTGAATTTATTATTTATTATTTAGTATTTTATTTATTGTTTGTAGCAATTTCAGCGATTTATTTTTATTTTATTTGATGGATTCCTATAAAGTTAACGATTTTCAAGATTGATACTGATAACATTTGGTCTGATTAATTTTAAAAAACATTTTTAATTTTTAACTATTTTTATTTTTGGATTTTTGATATGTTTTAACAATTGCATTAGTTTTCTGTTGAATTTGAGAATAATTTTTATTAAAACGATGTTCTTCGATTAAATAAATGTATTTAAAATTTTGCTTTTACGTTTTTTTAGATAAAAGATTTTTATGATTTTTTTAAACAAAATTTTGAAATATTTAATTTTCGAAATTTTCATGTTTTTATACCCACACTACAATAGTGGAGATGGTAGTATGCATTTGTGCTGATGTGTGTAATGCCTTAAAATATAGGTCCTAGATCATTGGTGCTCAAAAATGTGTTGCATATCCCAGCAAATATAATTGGACCACCTGATCCATTTTGATAAAATGGACTAGTCCATGGACTGGTCCGACGCACAGAGGGATTTGTCCATACAATGTTTGGCAAAAAATATAAGGAGTGCTCGTAGAATGTTGAAATTTTGCTCTGAGCCTTTGGTTAGCTCAATTAAGAAAAATATAAAGTTTCATCAAAATTGGCCACGCCCTCCACCCCCCGCCCATAGAACCCAAAATTTTTTTTTGGCCCAAAGTTTTTGAAATTTCGCTCTGAGCCTTTATTTAGCTCAATTAAGAAAAATATAAAGTTTCATCGAAATTGGCCACGCCCTCCACCCACCGCCCATAGAACCCAAAATTTTTTTTTGGCCCAAAGTTTTTGAAATTTCGCTCTGAGCCTTTATTTAGCTCAATTAAGAAAAATATAAAGTTTCATCGAAATTGGCCACGCCCTCCACCCACCGCCCATAGAACCCAAAATTTTTTTTGGCCCAAAGTTTTTGAAATTTAGCGCTGAGCCTTTATTTAGCTCAATTAAGTAAAATATAAAGTTTCATCAAAATTGACCACGCCCTCTACCCACCCACTCTACACATTTAAGAATAATTTTATTTGAGTATAAACAAAATGAGTAAACTTTTAAACTCATTTTAAAGTTTTTATTCATCAATTATCATTTCTTTTACTACATCATCTAGTTCCAAAATATGTTTACGTGGTTGACGTCTTATACTACTTATATAGGGATCAGATGATGCAAGCAAACGATGCAAAACATCAGTATTTGTTGCAGTTCTACTACATTTTCTGGAAAACATTAATCTATAATTTCTGTAATCCTTATTACGTGCTTCTTCCGCTTCCTCGGAGAGCATGCCTATAGGGAGCACTGCTGCTTCAATTATGTCATTTCCATGTATCAATACTTTATGGACAGTAGCTGGCATGAAGTACCAATTGTATTTACGAACGAATAGCTCAGCAGTATCCCACGAATATTTCTTAAACTTCCCCGTATCAATTTTTTGCCCACATGTAATTATTTGGAGAATAATTCGGAAGCGATCTATTAGTTCTTCACTAATACCTGTTATATCTGCTACGAGAGCAGGATTCGAAAAGAAACGCCTTGAAGTATTTCCGTCATTCGACGACCCAGTTCCTTGTTGTACAGTATCCACTCGCAAGTTCATGCGTTCTTTAAATGCTGCTTGAATACGCTGTTTGTTTTCTTGTTTTAATATCTTATTTTTGGATTCAATTGCAGACCACTTTTGAAAAGGCATATTATAAGATATATGGAGTATGCACTCCATAAACTTTATTCGAGCGTGTAATGATGAAATACCTAATTTAAAAGCTTCACTATCAATGGTTTTTGTTGATATTATATCCAAATGGTTCATTTCAGAGGGCTTCGCTTTACAAATATAGCATACGGCTGCTGAAGCAGTATTTGTAACTGTCTGAGCCGTTTTGCCATCTAGCATCGTGAACACTAAATTGTGTGTTACATTGAATTGTTTGCCGCATACTATAACAGTCGTATTTCCTAAAGCGGTAATTTCGGACTTTATTTTCTCAACAACAGTTAAGACTTTTTCTTTAGTCTCCTTAGCGAATTCGAAAGAAATTGGACGACAATATCTTGTTGATGATGGACTACTGTTACGCCAGTATTCATGTTCAGAGGTTGCTCGTAAACTTAAGGGCACCATCGATACTAATAGCAGGTTCTTGTCAGTAACATCAGGTACTAAACTTTGATTGTACTCTGAATGTCCAGAAGAGCCATCGCAACCCCATTTTGACATAAGAGTGCAATTCAAATTGACCATATTATTAATATTTTCGTGTGAAAAACTTTCAAATAAACGCTTAGTGGTGTGATCCATTAAACTTTGCAAATTTACTGAGGCTTCTTTTTCTGATATTTTAACTTCACTAGGATAACACTTTTTCTTCTCATCTAGTACCTTTGCATACGGAGGTAAAATATTGTATCCCTCTTTATGCAAAACATATTTTATAGTTTCATACTGATACTTTGTTAACTCTGCATCTAGTAACAACGCCAGCGCAGTTGCGGGAGGAATATATGATTGCGATTTTAAATTTGAGCCTGCTAATGCACTTGCCATTTCTAAATGTTGTTTGCTGTACTGGGACGCTAAATCAGCAGCTTTGTACCTTTTACTACGATCAGCGCAATCGCCGAATTCCTTAGCTGGCCTTCCAATTTTTGTTGAACAACTAGGTTGCTCATCAGCAAGCGATACTTCAAATATATCTAAAAATTTTCAATTATATTCAAAGTACACATTAATTATTTTGTTTTGAAACGTACTTTTTAGCCAAGTGTAATTTTTCTCAAAGAAATAAGATTTGTTTCTGTGGGATTCGGCCCAACGTTTAAAAAAGTGACTAAGAAATCGCTTTTGAACTGATTTTTTCACAATTTGAATTTCATTAATAGTAAGCACCATGTTTTTTGTTTTTATGAAATCAGTTAATAAATCCACATTATTATTGCAATTTATAAGTTCCTTGCACAATTCACTATATGAAACACAAAATGAACCCATTTTGAAAATTAGTTACGTTTAATAATTTTCTTAAACTTTTTTTTGGCAAATATTATTATTTAAAATAATCATATGGTTTTGTTTTTCTTTTTTTGTTATGCACTTTTTCGATATTGCTGTCAATCAGTTATTAAAAAGTAAAGTAAAAGTAAAATCCT
Organism: Pollenia angustigena; assembly: GCA_930367215.1. Lineage (NCBI taxonomy): Eukaryota > Metazoa > Arthropoda > Insecta > Diptera > Polleniidae > Pollenia > Pollenia angustigena. The sequence goes on along the minus strand of OV884058.1, from coordinate 177,551,302 downwards.
AAAAGTATGCAACACCTTTTATTGTAAATATGCATTGCAGTTATTGTAAATATTCACAAAAAATACGTGAGTTTTATCACAAAATTTATAAGTTTGTTCAGCGATCGCAAAAAGTCGCAGAATTTTTTTACATAAAATGAAAGAAAACATTCCAAACTTTCATTTAGTAGTACTACCAACACGGAGGTAGACCGAGCTAACTTATTTTTTTTCTAATGAAAACTGCAAATGCTAAATTTTTTGGAGTAATTTTGATTTGCTCAGATCTCTTAAACTATATATGTAATTTAAATAATTTTTCTTTCATATTAAATTTAAAATACTATATTTTAATAACAGTGCTCTAAATCTATTGGTAGTTAAACCATATTTATTGTATAAACAACTGAAATGTAGTAAAATTTTCATCAGTTTTCGTTGTATAATATTTAGATAACTTTACCACACTTTTTTTTATACAAAATTTTATTTTTTTCGAAAACAAATCATGGTTTTCTTCTAATGAAACAGTTCTCTACAGAATTGCATCATTACATTTCTAAAAAATAACTGTAAAAAATTGGACTTTTTGCCAAAAAAATACCACTGTGCGACGTAATGCAAGCATGGACCATGTCATTGTTAAAAAGTGTTTGTAGCGAGACGACATGTCTTCGTTTTTTAACGACATGCTTTCGTTTTTAAACGACTTAAAAACTAGTCCTCTTGAGTATACCATGGAGTAGTTTTAAAACTACTCCTTAGTGGTCCAAAGGTTGGTTATATGGTCCTCTCCTAGGCCATCGTAATGTTAAATAGACCAGGTTTTTTCCATACGTTTAGGTTACTTTTGGACTTGTCCTGGTCCCTTGTGGACTACTCTTTACACGCGTGTTTGGATTAGTCCTATTATTTGCAGGGATGTATTGAGAGAGAATTTTAAAATACAGAGATACGCAAAACTATGCGCACCAGTTTTATTTAAATTTAATAGAAAGAAATTGTTTTGGTTGTAAAACATTTATAATAATACAGTCAAAAATAAATTTTCTGTTTTTTTTGGCTTTTAAAATTGTTACTTTTTAAAAATTTAAAAAAACAGTAAGAATTGGAAGTTTTCCAATTTTACTATAAAAAAAATTCAGTGTGAACTGCGAGCATGTTTGTATATTATAAGTAAGAATTATATCTAAAAAAACTCCACTTAATTCCTCTACATTTATACTTTTATTACTTATCCTACACACTGTATTTGAAACAAGATCAACTCATCTTCCGTACAACTAAATTAACGATCGTAAAAAACAAAGGGGTGGGGCTTCTAAACAATTGTTTGCTTGAATGAGCATCACTGTCCTAGATCCACCTTAAAGTATACCGATCTTGTGCGCAAAATACAGGTCGCAATTTTAGAGATAATTTGATAAAATTTGGGAAATTGGTTCTTATTCCTACAAGGACCAAGCCTATTGAAAATGGGCCGAGTCGTAGGACCACGAGGGAAGATAGGGGGAAATTTCTTCTTCTCAGAAACTATCAAACCGATTTTAATGAAATTTAAAACATACACAGAAAAAATTATTTTTCCAATTCAAACAAAAAATTTGTAGAATCAAACAATTTTTTGTCTAAAATCGGTCCTACAAACAAATTCGCATATTCAAAAAATTTATTTGCACGGCGATTTTTTCAAACAAATAATTTTACAGAATCAAACAAAAAGTTTACTGAAATTCATATAAATTTCAAACAAATAATTTTGCTGAATCAAACAAAAAAGTTTTGGCAGAAGCAATGACGCGCACACAAGCAAGCACTGTTGGCGAAGATGAAGCAGAGCAGAGCTGCCGACTGGCTTTGAGACACATTTTTTTGTTGGAATAATTTTTGAACGAAGTCATATTTATACTCACAGTGTTTTTCTTCATCACTCACTTTTGCTTTATCCTTTCCTTTGCTAATGAGTCGGCAGACCGACTCGATATGTTTTCCGCCATCATTCTATTTTTGTATTTGATGTATTTAAACAAACTGTTTGAAAAAATTGAATACGGGATTTTGTTTTTTTTTTACCAACTTTAAAACCAACCAAAAATTTATTTTGTTTCTGATAATGTGTTTTTTCTGTTGTTTAAAAAAAATGAAACGTTTTTTTTACCTGCTATTGTTTTTCTTGTTTTTTTTTACTACAAACCTCTTCACGCTATTTTATCATTTTTCTTATTGCTGTACTTTTTTAAAGCGTTCAAAAATAGACTGCATGTGTTTTTTGTTGTAGTTCTTATATTTCACATAAAGAAGTGTAGCTTACAATCAACAAAAAAATGCAAAAAGACGACAACATTAAAGAGCGTTAAATATTTCATACAAAATTATGAAAACTTCAAACCAAAAGCGCGTTTATTAAATTTTTGAAGAGTTGTCCACATTTTTGTTGGTTAAATAAAAATCAAACAAAAAAATTGATTGAATCAGTAAAAAAATTTGTAGAAATCAAAAAAATTTTCAAACAAGCGTTTGTTTGAAAATAATTCGGCAATAATTTTTCTGTGTAGATAGAACCATATCTTTATGGACACAAAAGGGATGCATTTTTTAAAAAATAGGACCACGAGGGGAGATAGGGGCAATTTCTGCCTCTCAAACCGATTTTAATGAAATTTAAAACATTGATAGATCCATATCTATATGGACACATTAGCTATACAGTTTTTCAAAAATGGGACCACAAGGGGAGGTAGGGGGCTATTTCTGCCTCTCACAAACTTTCAAACCGATTTTCATGATGTTTATAAGCATAGATAAATCTATATTTATATGGACACATAAGCATGATGTGTTTTTTAATACTGTGGTGTAGGGTATCATATGGTCGGGCTTGACCGACTATACTTTCTTACTTGTTTTCTTTAATTTTGGTGATTTTTTCAAGATATTTATAACGATATTTTTCGATTTAAATCTTTTAAAATTAAAGCGTTTATGATATTAACGTTTTTTAATTCATTTTTTGTGTGATTTTTTTAAGAAAAAGTTCTGCCCTTTTAGTAATTTTAGCAATTTTAGCGATGTTTGTAACATTAGAGCTTTTTTAAGTGTAAAGTAAACATTTAATATCGTTCCTTAGTGTTCGGCTTGGAAGTTTTGTGGAAAAAACACAAACGCTAATAGTGTTTGTGTAGTAAATCGTTAAAAAATAACGTTTCACTGTTTGTGATCTTCGAACACAAAAATAATACTTCGTTGTGTTCGCTCGTTTCGGTTGTGCTTGGCACCCTTTTGCCTGGTGAAAAAAACCAAAAGATTTTACAAAAGCAAAATACAAATACGAAAACATTTGATATTGTCACAAGTGAAACTATTGCTTATAATTCTTATGCGGTAAACAGTTTTATTTGTATAATATATTTAGTTTTTCTCAAATCTTTGGTTGAAGTTTCCTGACGAGCTGGTCCTTAAACCGTAAAAGCAATGCTATCATAACAAAATTTGGTACTTCACAGTTTTACAGGACTAGAAATAAGACTGTTAAGTTTCGTGAAGATCTGTCTGTAATTTACCCTAGGCCCCATATAAACCCTATTCTCAGAAAACAGTTTAGTACGCCTAAAACCGTAATTTATTATGGTATCAGAATAAAATTTAATACTTCACAGTTTTATAGGACTAGAAATCACCATGTAAAATTTCGTGAAGATCGGGCTATAATTTACCCTAGGATCTATATAAAGCCCACTCTGGTAAATTAATTAAATACGCCTAAAACCGACACAGATGTATTTATTCACCCTTATTGTGTTTGGCGTATTTAAAATACGCCTACGACTGTTTGGTAATAGATTAAAGGAAACAAGTTAACGTTCTCTTTAATCTATTACCAAACAGACGTAGGCGTATTTTAAATACGCCAAAACTTAGTTTCATATGGCCAGAAAAAAATTTGTGATATATGGTCTATAACACAGCCCGACAAAATTAAAATTAACTAGAGCTGATAGAGACAAACTGATTACAGATTTGAATTCAGCGCACCAAAATTAACTAGAATCAGTTGATAAATTCAAAGAAGCAAATTGAGTGTTGGCCTGTGTAATTTATCTAGATCCTATATTTAGCAGCCTTCTGAAATTCACTGCAAACGCTTAAACTAGTTTCTCCGCTGTTTTAAAATTATGTTTTAATACCAGAAATCACTTTGCAGGGTTTTAGGATGATTAGTTTATAGCTTACCATAACTCCAATATAGATTCCCCTCCTAAATATCATTTAAGTTCGGCTTAAACTGTTTCGAATCATGATATTTTACACAAGCTTGTTAAAACTGCTAAAACAAAAGCATAACACTTTCTTATTGACGGTCAATAATTTAATTTATGACTAAACCGCAACCAATTTTAATGCTGATGTATGTTTTTATAATATAAATTAATAGGGTAATTCCATGTCAAAACGACCAAGAGTGGGACACGACCCCTTCCGATTTGAATAAAATTTGGTGAGAAGGTTCCTTTTATCTTATTAGGAACATATATGAACGAAAAAAATTTTTAAAATTTGTTTTTCGAAAGTTATGTCATATTCAAAATGTCATAATTTCGGAGAATTGCTCAAAATTACAATATTAAAATTCTATTTTAATATTATTTTTTAAGGGTTGCGAAAGGAAAAAAATCATATCTTAAAAAAGAAAAAAAACACCTCCTTCAAAGTTTCAGGATTTTTAAAGAACAGTTTGAGGTATTATATAAAAAAAACTCAGCCAAATAAAAAAATAGGTTTTTGAGTTAGTCCGTTTTTAAAATTTAACATTTTGCAGATATTACATTTTTCGAAAAAAAATTTGTTTTTAAATTTATGGTTTGTAGCCCCAAGTATTCTCTTTAAAATGACATCAAAATCATCTTCGTATGTCAAGTAGTTTTCGAGATATTGAAGAAATCAAGGCCCATTGAAAAGGTCTGCGCAAGAAGCCTGATGATCATTGTTTATGTTCTTTTTAGTTGTCAAAAGTTGTTTACATTTTGCTTACATGTGAATGTATACGTTTGTTTACTTTTATGGTTTGCCACATATACACGGTTTTTCTTTTTGCTTTTTATATGTGGTAGTAAATTTTTGACAACTAAAAAGAATCGTTTTTTGTTTTTGTACAAGTAAGCAGACCTGATAGATGGGCCTTGGAAGAAATAAGCTCAACACATTCGGCTAATTCTCCGAAATTATGACATTTTGAATATGACATAACTTTCGAAAAACAAATTTTAAAAATTTTTTTCGTTCATATATGTTCCAAATAAGATAAAAGGAACCTTCTCACCAAATTTTATTCAAATCGGAAGGGGTCGTGTCCCACTCTTGGTCGTTTTGACATGGAATTACCCAATAATAAATAGATAGATATCATGTAGATATCACTCCTGAAATAATTGAACTTTCGGTGGAGGTTATCAAAAATTCGGCACAGCCGAATATGGCACTCTAACTGGGTTTTTTCTATATTTGTTGCTGTTTCTTCATTTGTCGATTTTAGTGATTTCTGGCATGGTAGCGATAATAATTTTTGAACTAAAATATTCTCTTTCTATTTGTCTGTTCTTTGCGAGCACCGAACACATAAACCATTCTCTCTTTCCCACCCGTAATATGCCACCAAGCTAAATGTTTTCCTTCTAAATGTTTTTTTGCCTAAATGGTGACCAAGGCAGTATAAGTGCAGCCAAAACCTAAAGTTTTCCTAGAGTTTGAAATTAGTTGAATTTCTCACGAAATCCAGTAGCCTCCAGATAGTTAAAAAGTCCCAAACTGGTTATTGGTGAGGAGCTGTCAGGGATCACGACGTGGCTAAGGTTTACATTTTAGTCGGAGCAAGGAAGATTTTGAAATTGCTGGGTAAGTGTTTGCTTATAGCCCGTTACCTTTTTTGTTCAGCCTATTGGCGGAAGTTTTTATGTGCTATTACCATCAATTTCACCGCTCTCAAGCTCCTTGATAATCTCTTACGAATCCCCGTTTGGTAACCTTCGGCCTTGAGCACTATGAGGTAAGGACGAAAGGCACGTACTTCTGTTATCTACAACACAACTTTGCTTTCTTTTCCTCCTAAATAAATAACTCAAACAGGTCTCAAATCGCGTCGGAATATAAAAAAATGCTCTTGAACTTGGGCCAACATTTACATAAATAAATCCCCTTTTAATATAAAACTTTGAAGAACTTATTTAAAGTGTGAATGTTAAAGATGTCAATTGTCTATTAAATTTTTTCTCCATTTCTAAACTAAACCAGTTTTTCTCTCCGTGTTTAGTTACCAATTTATTTAGGTGTTGTTATTTTGCTTCACAAAAATTTTTATTTTGATGCTGTTAGCGTCAATGTTGTAATTAAACTAAGGCCAGATACTTTATTTTTTTTTTGGACTTTTTTGGATGTTGTTTGGTTACAAATCGTTATCGTGTGTGTAGTTACAACTATGAAAACTAAACTAAATGCAACATTATGTAGCGTTAACAAAAAATTGCTTGTTGTTGCAGTGTTTATTTCCTCTGTTTAAATGTATATCTGTTTTTTTTATATAATGTCCTAAACATACTCTGAAATTCAGAGCCTGAATCAACATCAAGCAGTGTCAGAGAGAGAGAGAGAGAGGAAGCAACAAGAGTAAAAGCTAAAATTTTAACAACCATCAAACAACATAAGCCTTGCTGCTACTTCTTTTTGTTGTTGTTCCTTGTTAAGCAAATATTGTAAAGTTTAACCAGATTGTTTGTTTGTGCTCGTATAATATTGCAAAAACATTTTGCTGTTTAGGACCAAGAAAAAATTTTTGTTTTAGTTAATTTTTTTTTTTTTTTGGAATATTAAACTACAGTGCCAGGGAGTAATGCAATTGTGAGTCAATGTGTTTGTGCAGGGAGTTTTTTTTTCTAAAAATAAAACGACACCTTTGGTGTTAATTTGAAAAAACTATTCACATTAGCAACAACAACAAACAACTGCAACCAGCATTAAACTAACAACAACTGCAATATCAACAAGCATCATTAAAATTAGTTGAACCACCGACTGTATTTGGAAAAGTTAACCTTAAATACATGTAATTTTTGCACAAATGTAACCACCTACAGGGGTTTAGGTATTAAATATAAATGTGTAAGTAATCGTGTATTAGGAGAGCTCTAGAAGGCGGAAGACTTTTATTTCAATTTTAAACTCAAGTTTGATTTAAATGCATTCATTCCTGTAGGGAAGTTATTGAGCATAGCCGTCTAGATTATAGTATAGTATTGCTAATTTAACTTGTTTAATAAAACCTACAAAATAAAAAATGGAGTTAGAACTGTTAGATTGACCTCAATAAAGCCAAATTGCTACTACTTTTAAACAATAGCAGCCAACCGATTCCAACTACAATCGGTTTTCAGCCCTGGAACGACTCGGAGTTCGAAAACAAAGAACAAGAATTGCCCACTTAAGGCCGTTACACACTATCCCACAAAGTCTTACGTATTTACTGAAAATGCTTCCCTGATCTTATAATTGTTTATAAATTTTAAAAAAACAATACATAACAACTTATCATGACAGGGTTGCAATATCATATTATACGTAAGACTTTGTGGGACAGTGTGGAGCGGCCTTTGGCAACACCTGTTTTTAGGTTTCGCTGTTACAACAATAACAACACAACTACTTAATGCGTTGCCAAAATCGGATTTTTCGCTTGTAAAGCATTAATGACCCACTACATGGGTTTGCTTAATACATTTTGTAAGAGCATGCGGATTTTCGACACGCTTATGTAAGTTGGTCTGTTCATCGAAGTGTAAAATTTAATGGAAATCGGTTTATTTATGATAAAAGCTCCCAAACAAATTCCCACACAGAAATTAGTTTAAACTACCATAATTTTTTTTTTATAAATGTTGACAATAAGATAGAATTTTAGTATTGTTTTGACATTTGGCACACTTAACTTTGATATAACTGAAAATTTAAAATAGGTTCCATTTAGGGTCCATTTTCAGAATACTTTTAAATATGCATAAAATCGAAACGAACAATAATAATAATAATGTCATAAAATTTGGAACAAATTAGTTTTATACTACTAGAGATTGTTAGAGATTAGTTCATAATTTATCCTGTTTTCAATCCACTCCCGAAAAATTCCTAATGCAGATTCGGCATAGCCGCATATATATTTTTTCAGATTCAAAATTATCTTCTTTACAGATTTTCCAATTGAAAAGGAATCGTTTAAATGTTGACTTTTCTAAGTCATCTAATAGAAAGAACGCTTAAGGTGCATTATTTACAAAGCTCTACATTAAATTTTTACCTACCTGAACGGTTAAGGATATCGTAGATATGGCTTTCTTTATGTAAACAAATAATTGTAAGGTGACACTATAGAATTAGGCTGGGTATTTGAGATCTAAGCTAAACCATACGCATGTTCTGCAACTATAGTGAGAACTTCTCGCGTCGAAAAGATGTGAAACAAAATATTCCATCGTTTCTCGAAAAGTGAGAAAAACGTTTGTCTGTAACTAATTTCGAAAACTATCAAAAGAGATTACGTCGTTACGTATAAATGTCAGAACATTGCACTCGAAGCCGATGTGACATTGCAGATGTTGAGAACGCCAGCCACACAAATCGTTGACGGCGACCAAATTTACTAAAATTAAAAATTTTTCAACGATGAAGGCGAAAATACAACAAATAATGTTAAGTGCGACTTTAATGTTTGTTGTTTGCAAACGAGATTTGAAAAAAATTCGTATATTTTATAAAAATGTTAAAAGCAAAATATTTAAACAATGAAAAAATGGGCGCTATGGAAGAACGCCCAAGGGCGTAACGCCCAAAACCAAAAATGTCACAACGCCCAAACTTTGTTATTTGGGCGATATGACATAGCATTTGGGCACTTTGTCATTATTTTTTTTGGGTTTTGGGCAATACAACAAGATTTGGGCGTTATGACATTTTTGGTTTTGGGCGTTACGCCCTTGGGCGTTCTGCCATAGCGCCGAAAAAATGTGCCAAGAACAAAATATTATTATTATTTTTTGTATTTTGCATTTTAATTTTTTTTAGTGTTAACATTTTTTCTCGCCCCATTTTTTTTGCTTGAGTTTATTCGACAGTTCAAAGCAGGAACTTTTCTCACAAAAATTTTACAAACATACTTTTTCTGTAAATTGCCAAGTAATTTCGTGACTCTAGTCTAGTACTCGCCAAAAAAGGTTACAGACACAGTTTAGTTAGAAAAACATTTGTTTGTTTCAATATATAGCATTTATGTTCCATTTCACACATTTCAATCCAAAAGTTTTTCGATGCGAGAGTTGCAGAACATAGGCACAGGTTAAGTTAATTTGAAAACAGATTTGTGCTGCTATTATCAAGTTTGTATACAAAATTTTTACAGAACAACTTAGTTTTGCTTAAGATGTTGATCTTTAGAGAAACAACAAAAAAATCATATTTCGCCGGAGAACGTTAAACTAATTTTAAACTTAATCCACTTATTAACAAACCGGTCTTACTGTTTTAAAAATTTAGAGAAATACAGATCAAGTTAAAGTACACAATCAGTTAAAATATTTAAAGTTAATTTTTTTTATTTTTTTTTTAATCGTTTATTGTTTAAAAGACTATCGGTAAGCGTTTTTTATTTGCAGAACTTTTACCACACTTGGGTGCGCAGAAAACTTTACTTTTATATTTGGGAATTCCAGGGAAATTTTTTTAAGAATAAAAAAAATAAGAATATATTCAAAATATACTTATGTGATCTATTTCGGAACACAAAAATTCAGAAGAAATCGCTCAGCTTATCTTTTGTTTCAAAATGCATGCCATCGCACAGTGGGACGTTCTGCATCAACCGAAATAAATCTTCGTCCAACAGGGCATGGTCTGGACTATAAGGCGGGCTACACGAAACTTGCCAACCACAATTTTCTAAATAGTTCTTAACTGGTCTGGCCGAGCAGTATCTTGATGCACCATCATGTCTAGTGACATTCGGCTGAAACTTGCTTCAAATGTATTAACTATATGATCCATAGGTCTCCAGTAAGTGTCTTTCTCAATTTCAGTAGCTCATAATTTATGCGATCCTTATGGTCTCGCATAAATGCTTAAGGTTGTCGTAATTAATCTTTTTTTATGGCGTTAAACCAGCGTTTTGGACTTTCAAAATCGTTTTAATCGTGTTTAGGCGTCAACTCGTGTGGTGCCCAATTCTCTTGCTTTTAAATGAATCCTTTTCATAGACTAATGGGTCAAAATTACAATTTTTGATTTCTTTTTGGCTGATGTGGGCAATCATCGTCTTTCGTGTCAAAGTCATTACTTTAATAGTGTAAAAAATATCGCTCGCATGTTGAAATCGATGGAACATACTCAAAATACGCTTTTTTTTATCAATCAATGTGCTTTAACTTCACTTTTTCTAAAATAGGAGAAGTTTAGAAAAACTTTTTGCAAATTATGCTCTCATGGGACAAAATTCGAAACTGTGTCGTTTAAACTTATTTGTTCAAAGAAAAAGTGACAATATTCTAGCCATTAAAAATGATACACGATACGATGAGATTAGACTTCAATTGGTCCGAGTTCATACGGCTCATGTCTTATTGACAAGAATGCTACTTTATTGGCGAGAGGGACGAGGGGAAAATAAACGAGTACACAGATGCATGTACTGTCTTTACGTTTTCCTTTTTTATTCGTTGTTTAATTTTGTTATTGTTTTCAATATCAAAAAAGCACATGTCGTCAACATGACATGAATCATTTGAACGCCAATTCATGTTCAAAGAAGAAAAAGGATGAATCTTGTCAATAAGACATGAGCCGTATGAACCCAGACTTGGCGATGATGATTGAATGGGCGTGACAAAACAATTTTGTAAGCTCTTGAAAGTTAATAGATACAAATTTTATTCTATAAAGTCGCTGGTGGATTTTTGTTTGTTTTTGTATTGGGTTCTACCTGGTTTAATGTAACATGTATGTAAAAAAGAAAAAAGGGGCTAAATTTTAGGCGTGGCAAAAAAATGAGGATAATAAAAGCCAGACATACTTAGTTTTACAAGGACTTTCTTGGCAAGTTTAAAAAAATTTACATTTGGGGAAAAGATCCGAGATTGCATAAGCGGCGCCCAGAGTTTGGTGTCGGATTGATGTTGGACCACCCTTAACGTGTTTGTACTGATGCGTATTATACATAGAAATCTAGATCCAACTTTAGTATACAAATCGATTCACAATCACTTTTTAAAGTGATCTAACGATGTCCATCCGTCCGTCTAGCTTAATGTCTGTCCATGTAAACCTTGCGTAAAGTACGGATTGCAATTTCGTAAATAGTTTGATAAAATTTGGTAAAAACGTTTTAATTGCCATAAGAACAAAGCCTATATAAATGATAAGGAAAAGTCCATTATTTCACATGGTCCCTCATACAAACTTCTTTTCGAAATAAAATCTTTGTTTTCATAAGTCATCTAGTTCGGGTTGGTTTAGTTTTAACTTCGGTTGGCTGCAAATAAGGAACAATCTTGAAATTTATTTTTTTTAAACTACAGTGTGTTGGCTTTACCGATTTTAATTTTTGACTTATTTTTTTGAATGCAAATATTGTTGAATATATTTTTTTTTTCAAACAAGTAACTTTTTATTTGTTTTAAACATATTTTTCTATTTACTTAATGCACATAAAACGCTTTTTATATAGAGCATATTTTCGGTTTCCCTGGTTAAAACATTTGTAAAAGTTTCAAAACTTCTTTAGGTTTAATTGATTTTTGTTCCTTTGGATTTTGTTGTGCTCTTTTTATTTTATTTTTGTTGTTACCATTCTCATCATCATCATCTGTTTTAGTTGTTGGTGCTCATACGTATTCGTAAATGAGTTTGTATTAAACATGTGTTAGTATTAGTTACTACTGCACCCACAATGGGCGAGTTTGTTGTATGCTTGTGTGGGTATTTAAGTTTTAAGGATACTTAACTATAATTATTATTGTGATTATATAAGATTATAGAGAGTATCCATTTACCTACTCCATTACACACACAGAGACATACACTCATCTACACTTACTAATACACATATGTATTAGGGCTTCCAATCGGGAAATCCCGATCCCGGAAATTCTGGGATATTCGGGATTAGACGAATCTCGAATCTCGGGATTTCTGATTTTTAATCCCGGTATTTTCGGGATCCCGATTTTTTTTTATATTTTGTATTATCCCTACAGATAATATTGGACTACGTGGCCCATTGTGGCTTAAATGGACTACTTACAACATGGTCCAATGTACTGCAGTATGGACCATGTTATAAAAAATTAACCTGCAGTGCCGCCAACAACTGCATGATGTATACTTTTCTATAGTTTGCAGTATAACACATTGGTAGCCCTGATGGTGTCCATTATTAATTGTTTATTTAAAAGTGAAAGTTTGTGAAATTTGTGGAAAAAGGTAAAAAAATTAAAAATACCAAGTAAATATATTTAATAATAACAATAATAGATTACAATACACACCATAAAAGGCGATTTGTAAAAAATAAAAAATGCTTAAAATACCCCTTAAGTGTACTCCATACTGTAGTAACATGGAGTACTCTTAAAACTAACCCACTTTAGTACTCCATGGAGTAGTTTAGGGACTACTTCGGTGGGACATCGAAATGTTAAATGGACCAGCTTTTACATATATATTAGGAGCAGTTTTGGAGTACTCCTACTCCTTTATGGACTACTCTTTACATGCACGTATGGACTAGTCTCGTTATCTGCAGGGATGTACAATTTATAAATAACAAAAAATTTTGTTCAAAATATATCGATTAAATAAGTTGAAAGGATTTTTATTAAATTTTAATTTTTTTTTTGTTGAAATTGTGCAATTGTATTTTAAAATTGCCCAAATGTTTTCCTGTACACACTTTTTTAAAATACATTTGGAAATGGTGTAATTTTTATATCAATAATCAAATATCGATAAAAATAAGATTGTTATGTTTTTTTGCTTCGTTTTTATTACATGATCTTTATGAAAATTAAGTTTTTTCATACAACTTAAAAAGTATTTACGTTCATAATTACAGTATTTACATAAATCCCGAAAAATCCCAAAAATTTTTCAAAAATCCCGTGAATCCCGAAATCTGGATCCCGAAATATTTCTCTTCAACCCCGCATCCCGGGATTCAAAAAAACCAATCCCTATTGCTTCCCTTAGTATGTATCTATGAGTAAAGTTTTGTTGAAAGTAATTTTTATTGCTTCAATATTTGAATATTTCTTTCTAAATTTTTAATTTTCTGTAGTAGTGTGTACAAAATTAAATAAAGTTTTCAATGCGAAGAGTTTGTTTGTTTATGGACACAGGAGGGTTAAAATGGCTTGGCACTCTGGCCACATCCGGGCACATGTTTATAAAATATTAATTAAAACCATAAAAGAAAATTAATATTTTATGCATATTTCAATTAAAACTCTATTTATAAAATTAATTATTTTAAGGAAATTTTAATGTTTTAATTAATGAAATAGAGAGAAATAATAGAAATGTTCTTAGATATCGGATTTGTAATTCAATAAGTTTTAGCAAAATAATAACAACCACAGTGTGTTAAAATTATGGCTAACTGATTCGATATTTTGCACTTGCAAACACAATTGTTTTGTTTACGCAAACCTGCAACTGAAACTTAAAATGTTTGCGAATGTAGCGTGAGAGAAGGTATGAGAAGTAAACATGTATGGCAGATAAGCTTTTTGACACCTTTCGTATATATAAAGCCTAGTCATACCTTTTCACTCAAGCAAAAAGGACATAATACACAAAACGCTCTGAAATTTAAAAAAAAAACAAAATTTTAAAGTTGGCTTAAAAGAAATGTGTTTAAAAAACTTAACAAAATTCTGAACAACCAACTTCATAATAAATTTGCGATCCCAGTAATTTTTAAAACATTATATTCCCTAATACTTAAATTTAAAATTTAAGTAATTCAACCTTAATTTAACAATGCAAACATTTCCTTCCTTTCAAGATTTCCTTGATACTCTAATTGATGATGTGTAATGTACCGTAAGTTGCCTTAAACGACAACAATAATTGATACAACTAGAATTCATGTAGCAACAGTGAATGCATGTATCTCAACGTACATGTTTTCTCACAAACACGAACATCAAAAACAACACAAGTATAGCTCAAAACTTAATCTGTGAATGTGTGTGTGTGTGTATCTCCTGTAATAAAATGTCTTCGAGGAAATAAAACACTTTAACACAGTATTTTGTGCGTTTGCTTTTCATTCATCTACGAATATGCCTCTTAAAATGATTTAAATACATGCTTACCTGTTGCAGCAGATAATGAAAGAAACGTGTTCAAAATAGCACGCTCTTGGCCAGTACCGTTGGCTAAAACAGAATTAAAACTTGGCCAATAGATCCACAAGAACAGTGTTCCAATCATAGCCAATACGTCCGAAGTGTAATTAGCACCTTCGTATTTGCCAGGCTCATTTTGATCTTTAGATGGACGCATCATTAGAGCTACGGCCAAACCAAAGTAGGCACCAAAGGCATGAACAGTAATAGAACCACCAACGTCACAGATCTAAGGGTGGAGAGGGGATAAACAAATACATATATGAAGCAAACCAGTGAAACAACAAATACATTAGAGTTAAAGTATTTAAGAAAAATTGCTCGTCTCCAAAAACTTGTTATTAACTTTCCAGAGGCTTTTGGTTATTTAAGCTTCTGTCATACCACAGTGTCTTAAATTCCTTAAATTAATAAAAATTAATCATAATTTAAGATTCTACTACTTACACTAAATATGTGTAGAGCAACATATTCGTTGGCTGCAAATAAAGCCACCTCAAACAAGGCCATAAACAGCAATTGGATGGGTGTGGTGCGGCCCAATAAAGCACCCATGCTAATTAAAGGTACAGCTGCTGCAATATCAGCATCAATTATATTTTCCAACGAAAGGCTGCAAGAAAATCACAAGAAACAAAAAAATAAAAAAATGTATGGTAGGTTTTAATTTGAAACTAGCATATAAACATATACCCGCTACTTCGTTAGCGTCTCCTTTTTCTTCGTGGACATATTTTTATGCCAAAGCTTATTTTTCTATCTAGGTCTAAACTTGTTTAAATTCTAGTATTTAACCCGATACTTTAGTACAACCAAAATATCAAATTTCCCGTATTTCCTTTTTTGGGTACTATATTTTTCCCCCATTAAAGTATCAATAATTTCAGTATTGTAGTGGCAGCCCATAATTTAGTACGAATATGTCAATGAATGGAGGAAAATGTTTTGTAAAAAAAGTACCAAAAATAGTTACGATTTTCACCCCTTAAATGTTGGAATTTCGAAAAGTACCAAATTTGTGTTCGTATTTTTTTTATAAGTATCGAATGTGGTATAAACTTTGTTTCTATGTTTATTGGTTCAAATGATAAATGGGGTGTCAAAAAAGTTCCAAAATTCAGGTTTTACCCGTTTACTCCCTAAAAGGGCCGAATTTCAAAACAGTACCAGACACCTGTCCGCTTATTTTTCTAAAGAACAACAATAAGTATTAAATTTTTTTTTGTATCTCTTTTAGTTTTGAAGATATAAGGTTACCGAATTTTCCAGTTTTTTACCTTTTTTCCCCCTAAACATACGAGTTTCCAAAAATCCCGTCTTAGTGGAGTGACAAATCTCTGGTCGAAAATTTCAAGTTTCTAGGGTCAGCGGTTTGGGCTGGGCGATGATGAATGAGTCAGTCAGTCACTCACGCAACTCTTATATAGAAGAAGAAGATTGAGAAAAATACAAATTTAAAGTCACGCCTTCTGTTCAAAGAAAAAAAAATATAATTAAGTATAAATAAATCAACTTTGTTCCACGCCCAGTTGTTTAATCCACATATTGTCGGATGTTGTGAATTGATAACCCAGATGCTTTTACCTAATTCGGAAACTTTGGCTCCTGCTTTTTTAGATGTACAAAAAATAAAATAAAAAAACAACAACAACAAAAACAAGGAACTTTTGGATAAAATTAGAGGCAGTAGCGGTTATTTGCTCATATCTCAAGCATTTGTGGACCAATCAGGCTGAATTTCATTTGAAAAAATTTCGGACTTAATTCGACATAAATATATTTGTAACTACCAAGTCTCCATCATGGATGCGGTCATCGAAAAACCCATTTCAACGGACACAAGGCCATCGTAAAATCAACTTCGCTCCGCATGAGGACTCGAATATATCGTCCCCTTAATAAAACAATAGTGTATAATTTTTTTGTCATTTCCAGATAATGGAGTTTATAATTTTTGTGTTATTAGACATCTGGGAAAACAGTAATCAGCCTTATTTCGGTTCTCGATGTCGAAAACGACTCAGTAGTAGATTAAAGTAAATAAAATAAAAGTTATTTAATCTACTACAAAATTCGACTTACGGTGTTACCGACATCGAGAACCGAAATAAGGCTAAATATTTCAGAAAGTAATCGATGTTTCTAAGCTGTGGTCATTTAAATATGTGGTGGAATAATTGGGCTACTATTCGATAATATTTCATTAATTTAGAAGTGCTTTAACTGCAAATAAATGTGATTCAAAGTACCATGACGTCACTTAGGCTATTTTATTCGTTTTATAATATGTATGAAAATCATTATACGCTATTTTATTTTGTATGTTATACACTATTTTATTTTAATCTTTTACACCATTTATATTATTAAAAAACTAGCTGGCCCGGCAAACGTTGTTTTGCCACATAACTTATTTCTCACAGATGTAACAGTGTCTGCTAGCCAAATTTTAAGAAAAATTATGGGCTATAGTTCTTTTCAGATGTTACACTATTTGCCTTCCCAATTTCTAGAAAATTAATTGATTAGTTAGGAAGATATAGGGAGGCAGAGCTTTTACCCCTCTTGCACTATTTAATGCCCAGTCCTCTTCCCGATGTTACAGTGTATGCAGGCCAAATTTTAAGAAAACCGGTTGATTGGTAAAGAAGATAGAGGGAGGGGGAGCTTTTACCCCTCTTTTTTTCAACTGTAACACTATTTGCCTGCGAAATTTAAAAAAATTGGTTAATTAGTTACGAAGATATAGGGAGGGGAGCTTTTAGCCCTCTTACCCTATTTCACACCCTATTCCTTATTCTCTTTCAGATGTTATATTGTCTGCAAGCCAAATTTTAAGAAAACCGGTTGATTAGTTAAGAAGATTGGGGAGTGGGAGCTTTTACCCTTATTGCAATATTTTGCGCCCTCCAACGATATAAAATGTACTCTACGACCTATTCTCATACCTAACAAATACACATACAAAATTTCAATTTCGGAGGAGTTCAAAATGGAGGGCATTTTGTTGATATTTGTATGGGAATATAAATACAGGTTTAGGAATGAATGCAGTGTTCACTAAAATAGCTTTAACTCATGAACCAATAAACATTTGAAGACCGTTGATACACAAAAACCTTGGTATTGACGTCACTTTCCACCTGAACTTTAAAGAAACAAAATCGTTTCACGCATTTCAGAGAACATCAATTACTAACACAATCCAACTTATTTTTATATATATAGATTGTGTATATCAATATACGTAATTTTTCAATTTTATTTTGTTATGAAATAATAAAAATAGTGTATGGTTAATATATTCACTATTTTTTTTCAAATAATATTCAGAGTAACAACTAATTAAAACACCATACCTGCACTTACACAATTATTTATGTAAAATTTTAAACACGCAATAATATTTTAATTGTCATTTTAAATAAACAAACAAAATTCTAAAAATTGTTTCTCCTTTACCCCTCTTTTTTTCAACTGTAAAACTATTTGCCCGATAAATTAAAAAAAATTGGTTAATTAGTTACGAAGATATAGGAAGGGGAGCTTTTAGCCCTCTTACCTTATTTCACACCCTATTCCTTATTCTCTTTCAGATGTTATATTGTCTGTAAGCCAAATTTTAAGAAAACCGGTTGATTAGTTAAGAAGATTAGGGAGTGGGAGCTTTTACCCCTATTGCAATATTTTGCGCCCTCCAACGATATAAAATATACTTTACGACCTATTCTCATACTTAACAAATACACATACAAAATTTTAATTTCGGAGGAGTTCAAAATGGAGGGCATTTTGTTGATATTTGTATGGGAATATAAATACAGGTTTAGGAATGAATGCAGTGGTCACTAAAAAATAAATAAAGAAGAATTTTAAAGAGCAATCAAGGCCTCGAGCTCAACTATTTTATTTTTTTATTATTAAATTGGAAAGGTCAAATAAAAAACAACTTTAATATATTTGATTTAACTTAATTTGAACTACACACACATGTTTTCTTTCAGTGTATGTATTTCTATGCGATTGCATATACGAGTATATTATCCTTTCAAAAATTCGAATGAATGAAATATCTTGAAGATTTCTTGTTCGTTGCATTGTCTAAATGAGCTTTTGATATTTCCTTCTATTGTTAACTTCTTAATGCCACGCACAATTGCACAGTAGGCTTAAATTAAAAAAAAAGATTTAAAAAAAAGATTCCAAAATTTTTTTCTTTTTATAAAAATAAATGCATCAATCTTGGTTAAAAAGTAAAATATTTTTTTGTTTGTACTTTTCCCCCGTAATTTTAGGAGTAAATAAAAAGCAATTTTCTGGAAACCGTTAAAATTAAGGCACTAGTTTTGAAATCCATTTAATGTTTTTTTATAATGGATTCGAGCTGCTAGTGTAAAATTATTGAAGACCATTTCCACCACCAGTCCACTGTGCATTGCATACATTTTCATCTACCGACCGCGTGCATGAACAAGTTCACGCATTCAAGTAAGACAATCGAGAAGACAGACAGAAGCGTTCACAGACATGTACGTATAAATTGAAAAGAGTGCATGGGAATTTTTAATGGTTTAAAGTTGAATGAGAGCTTAAGTTTATATCCAGTATTAGTTATTTTGTATTGTTGCTGCTTTGTTGTTGTTGTTGTTGTTGCTGTTGTTGGCTGCTGTTGTTATTGTTCATGGCATTGTTGCTTGCTGCACGCTTTCTTCATTTGTTTAAGATTAAGTGCAACACAAACTACTGCAAATTATTACAACGTAAAAATGATTGTGTCTTTAATAAAAAAGACAATAAAAAAGGTAAAATGAAAAAGGGGATTGTAATTGCTTTTGCTAATTAATGGCTAATTTAATAAGAGAATTAATGAGAAAAAGGGAGGAAACGAAATGATTTGAATTTATTGATAAAATTAAATTTAAGAAAATTTAATAGAAAGCTGCTCTTTTAAATAAAGAAAAACTGATTTTTAAGAAAAGAGTGTCTTTTTAAGGAGAACATCCAAGTGTATACAAAAAAAAATAGTTTTAAAATAAAAGTACCATTTTAAATGAAAGTAAGTATGTATGTATGTTTATCTTTTAAAGTCACAAATATGTGTGTATCTTATACAAAAGCAGTTTTTAAATAAAATTTAAGATCTTCATAACCTCACAGTATTATAATAACTTGCAGCTTTGGGCGTAATCCAAAATTGCGCTTTATATGGGGCCTATAATAACTTATGGACGAAATTTGGTGGTTTAATTTCTATTTTTATGAAACTATGACGGACTAGGAAATGGTTAATAGATTCCAAAATTGAAAAGCGATTTTTTGAAAATCGACTTATAAAAAATTTTTTCCACCTGATGTATATATTAGGGATGGTAAGAATATCATTTTTTAATACATATGCGAATACGAATACCTGCACCAATATTCGCCGAATACGAATATCCAATTTTAAAATTATAATTAAAAACCCTTCTCCTGTAAACTTTGCCTTTTGTCGCTTATGATTTAATCGCAAAAAGGGCTCGATGCTATTCTTAAATGTTATGTACGAATCAGTCCATATTGCAATCCCTCTCAAAAATTATAATAAATATTAATAGAGATTGTTATCGAGATAAAATCTTATACAAACCATAGCCCTTGCATAACTGTAGTTGTTATCATGTAGTTTGCTATACAAATGCCAGTTTCGGGAAGTGTTGTAGGTAGCAGTCCTAAGTTTTATACAAATTTAAGTATAGTATAAATAAAAGTTTATATGTACTAGCTGACCCGCAAACGTTGTTTTCCCATATAGCTTATTACAGTGTCTGCATGCCAAATTTACCAGTTGATTAGTTAAGAAGATAATAAAAATTAAAGGCTATGGTCCTTTCAGATGTTACACTATTTGCCTGCGATCAGTTTCGCACTAAGCTTAAGCAAATTACAGTTTCAAAAAATTTAACAAAATGTTTTCTTAAGTTTACTTATAATTAACATGTATTCGCACAGTTACTCAAGCCAACTTATGCATATTATAGTTGGGCATTTACAAGTGACTTTTTAATTTCCATGATTGTTTTACTGTTTCTTTATATATTTGTGTTTTACTTTATTTTAAATTCTACATATGTGGTTATTGTGCCAAACTTACGTTTATGAGACTGAATTTTAACGTTCTTCATGATATTTTAGTTTTTTCTTGTCATTTTTGTTTTTTTTTATCCCTAATAAAAATATTTTAAGATAATTTTAACTACATATTTTTTAAATTTTCAGCTCATATATTTCTATTTTTAGTGCATTTTTCATGCGCATAAAACATGATTTTAACTGCGTAAAAGTCTGGGCCCTGGTGATAACTTTATAGTTGACTTCAGGTCGTAAATATGGGAGAGTCTTATAAACAGAGCTCTCAAAAAACTGTATCCTAACGTAGTGTATTTTCTTTTTTAACATAAACTATAAATCATATTTTTGTAATTGTGAATTTGTACAATGTACATAAACAAATAAGGCACACAACCATTGCGAGCTTACGAACACAATCACTAAGAAACCTAACCGATCTTGTTTTGCAATACGTGTGTGTTTTCTTAGGGTACTTGTTTTGTACTTTTTTGTGAACGAGTAGTGGATTTTTAGCTAACGTGTTCTGTTTTTTGGTGTATGTATAGTGAACTCTTAATGTACTTGTTTTTTAAAGGTTACACAAGTCAGGAAGAACATGTAAATTAATTAAAGTAGATAATCGTTCAAATCAAATTTCGATCTACCAAAGGTTAAATACAATTTGGTTTAAAGATTGATGTTTGACTATTGACTAAAAGTTGTCGTCAATGGCTGTGAGTGTTAAACGACAAACTCCTCTGAAGAGATTGTGTGGTTACAATTGAAACATGTTAGGGCAACCTTTCCGTGAAAACATGGGTTCGATTCCCAGCTCAGTCAAGAATGCAAAATTACCAATAAATTTTAATTCATTTCATGTTGTAAACTTCCTTTTTTCATAAAAATAATTTAATGAAAATTTAATTCAAATTCAAAATGCTTATAGCCTTTTTACACTTGAGCACATCTTAGAGGAATGCGTGGAAGATGTTAAAAATGAAAAAAACTTGTTTACATTCGTAACATTTATCATTTTTCATCATACAAATATTTATTTTCACGTGTAAGAGCGAACAAAACCAAATAAATGATATTGCTGTCCTGCTCTTTTGTATTTTTTTTAAAGTAATGGCATATACTTTTTAACAAATTATTTGTTTTTTCTAGTGATGACACTAAAATAATCTAAAGATGTTGAATGAAACAACATGAGATAGGAACATCTTTTAAAGATGTTGTTTTAAGCTTATCATCTTTGCGATAAGATGAAAGATGTAAGATGTGAAATTTTTTTAATGCTTTATTTATTGAAAAAAGCCAAATAGGATTTGAAGGTGAGTTTTATAACAGGAGGGCAAAACTATAAGAAACATGCAAAAGTCTTCTAATGTTTTAAGAAAACATTAATACAATAAGAAAATAAATAAACCTTGAGTTAAAGCATCGATGTTATGATACTTCTTTCTACTTACTTAATGACACCATTCTCCATAGCAAAAAAGCCCTTAGCTAAAACCGACCATTGTACAACCAAAGCTGCCAAAAAAAGTGAATAACCTGTGGCACTGTAACCGAATTTGCGTAAAAATGTCATCAAAAATCCAAAACCAACAAATATCATCACTTGGATATCCTGGAAATCTGTAAAAAAAAACATAAAACAAATAAATTATAATAATAAATTTGTATTAAAATTTAGTCAAAGATTTTTTAAAATACTAAAAATCATCTTGACCAGTAATACTGGGTATTTAGCAGATTTCGTCGAAATTTAGTCACTAAGTAAATTTTGGTATGGGAAGTCTAGTCAAAAACAGCTAGATTTTGCTCGCTCGAAGTCTCTTAACTACATGATTTCGTTGTAGTAGAAATGGGGTATAACCAGTGTTGCCAAAATTTATTGAGGAAAAAATGCTAGATTTTGTTAAAAAAAAATGCTTAATAAATTCTATAATAAATGGTTAAAAAATTTATATAAAAAATAGAAAAATCTTCATTAAAGTAAGGGCCAAGCACTTTTTTTAATATACTGCAATTTATCCTTTAGTCTGAATTTACACGTTTCATCTTTTGGTGCTCAACTTCTTTTCAATTCCCTTTTAAAGATGTCAATATAATCACACGCAGTAATCGGTTTCAACTTTTTTTGGTTCAAAACAACAACAATTTTATTAACAATGAATCACAGAGAAAAGGAAAAGAAAAAAATTACATGCAGCCATCGTTGCTCATATACCAATGAATTAAAACACAAAGCGTACTGACCGAGTACAGGCATCTCCGTACTAACCCCCTTTCTTCTTTCTTCTCTCACCTAAAAACATAAGAGTTGAGTATCAAAAGATGCAACGTGTGAAAGCAGACTTAGCTTTCGCGACGCAAAATGTCTTTTACAAAAGTTTGTCAGATGATCGACAGGTGCAACTGAACTGAGCACAGAACATAAACTTAATACCGCCTCTGCTGATTGTTGTAACAAATTCATTTAAAAGTTTGCTTTTTAGCAATAGACAAGCAAATAATGAAACCCCCCTTAATATAAAATTATGGGCCCTAAATTTGCCCCTAAACTAAATAAAAACTCCTTAATTTGGGAGAAAACTCCTTAACTGGCAACCCTCCATTTACTGACTAAAAACTGAAGATAATTTTTTGAGATAAAACGAAGTCGAGGAAACATCAAATTTATTTGCCCTCATACTTTTTCACGCTTAACTAAACAATTTAATTGACTTTGCTTATTTGTTTTTTATTTTTTAAGCAGAGGTCGCTGTTAAAGATAAGGGAATTAAACAAGTGCGAGTGTTTCTAAGTATGTTTTATTAAAAATGTTTCTATTTTCATAAATTGTTTACTTTGCTTTAATGAAATGTTTATTGTTTTAAAACAATCATTTGATAATTATTTGTTGTATTTTTTTTGTTGTTGAAATTAAAAGTTTTTTGTTTTTAAAATTTCATAAATATGCGATAATCAGTTTTGACATTTATTAAATTCAACTGTCAAAGATTGTCTGTCAATCAAAGTTTTTTTTTAATGAAGTTTTGCTTGTTGTTTTTAATTTTTTGTCGTATAGCAACGTAAATTTAAAAGGTATCATAAGTTTATGCTGTTATTTGTAACACCCAAAAATAATAGTTTATGGCTAATAAAATTGGTGAAAATCGGTTTGTTATTTAACCCAATACAAATGGACTCCCGCATAAAAAATTCTACCATTAATAAGACAAAAGTAAATTTATTGTTTACATTAAAAACTCCATCAATTGTTTTTTCAAAAGGTCTATTATTGCGCACAGCTCCCATACTTAAGGCCTCATAGATATGTAAATAAAAGCGGTTAGTATCTGTTTCGTTAATAACAACTCCAAATCTTCAGCCGTATTCTGTAATTCGCTTAGCTAAAGCCAAGGCGAATTCAATTACAACAATTCGAAAACAACATAGGGTTTTTTGCATTGCATTGTTAGTGCTTATAGCTCGATATGTCAACCATTCTTAGCAAAACTCTAACAAATCAAAACAAATATGCTCGAACTTTCAAAATCAGATACCGTTTCGACACCACCTGTAGTTAATTCGCATTGGCTAAAGCTAAATCTCAATCGCTAAAATGCCTTAAGAGCCAACTACACTTGTCTAATGCTTGTCCAGCGGGCGAATTCATCGTGTTCTGTCGCCGGTGTGACACATACAAACACATTTTCACTAATACTACAAAATAGTCATCAAGCATTGTGAAAGTATTAGTGAAAATGTGTTTGTATGTGTCACACCGACGATGCTGGATGGAAAATCAAAAAATTTAGATATGACGGCGAATATTACGTCCAGCACACGTACACGATGAATTCGCCCGCTGGATAAGCATTTGACAAGTGTATTTGGCCCTTTAGAGAATACAAAATTAAAAAATTTTAGCGATAAAATTAAAAGCTAAAATAGCGGCGAATTTATGGCATTGCCAAATTAAGCAATGTACGTTACGGAATTGCATTCGTAGCCAAAAATCGCTAAATCAACTTTATAGATTTTTAGCGATATTACGGAATACGGCTGCTGGGATCACATTATGAAATTTTTCTTTCAAGAATTTTAAGTGTTTCGGTGAGAGGGAAGAGAAGAATGGCATGTTTTCTTCTCCTCTCACCTATAAAGTCAGATTTTCTGAAAGAAAACTTTCATAGTGTGAACCTTGACTAATGAATTTCGTTGATATAAATCCGTCAGTAAACCACATAAATCTTTTAAAAATATTAGAATCAGAGTAAATGTAGCTAAAATAAGTTTTTGAAAATTTGAATTACTGCAACAACTGTCTTTTTAGTAGCTCCATAGCTCTTAACTACTCTTTGTAACCATTCCGGAAAACAGCCTACTTCCTTGAAACTTTGAAAAATTATAAAATTAAGATAGAAATACAGTTAAATAATTATTTTTTTAAAAAATCTTAGGTGGTGTAGGGTATTATATGGACTTATTTGATCGGCTTATTTACACCCTACACAATAGCTTTCAAAAAGCAATCAAAAGCACTTTCTGCGTCGATTAAAATAAGTCCGTCGCTCTATGCGTTTACATAAGTATGTAGAAGTTGTTACAAAAGTACATGTCCCAATTTTAAAGAAAATTTAGATAAATTTTGGCACAAGTGTACAAATTTTTTAGACCAAAGAATTAAGCCTTTTTAGAAGAGAAAAAATCGGTGGATTATTTCATCTTGCTGCCATACAAAAGAGTTTCATCGCTTTATGGTTGGGTTAAATTTTGTTTTTCTAAAATAATAATACTTTACGAGGATACATTAAAATAAGGTTGCTTATAAAGGCTCTTAATAGTGCATTTGTACTACGTGAAGAGAAGAATCGATTTTTTTGGAGGTTGGTTCACGTTTAGGCTCATAACAGAAGGGCTTGGCTGAGTCGACCGGGAATTATTCACGGTCGCTGTATATAAGCGTTATGGGGTCGTATCTTTTTAGTTTACATACGGAATGACAAACTTTACATTTATTCTTGTTGTACACACACCATAGTGGAGGGATTGTTATGCGTTTGGGGTTATTTTTACAATACCTTAAAGTATTGGTCCTAGAACCACCTTTCATTCTACCAATCGAATGGGAATCACTTTTTGAATTGATCTAATGTTGTCCGTCCAACCGTGTGATTGGATGTCCATGTAAACCTTGTGCTCAAAGTACAGTTCACAATTTCGGAGAAAATTTCATGGCGTTTGGTACGAAGGTTCTAGTTGTCACAGGACCTATTGGAAATTGGTCCATAGCTTCAAATAGCCCCTTATTATGTTGGTATTTAGATAACATTTTGTCCAAACTAATTTTATGGCAATCTAAATCATCTTACCAAAATTTTATTGGAATCGGCCCATATTTGATCATAGTTCCTTACAAATACTATTCCCGAAAATGGCATTTAATGCTTTATTTTTCGTATTATTATTTGTATTGAAATTAAAATTGGGGATAATAACTTTTGCGATAGCTAATATGTCATGGTAAAATGTTGTGCCCATATAAATACAACTTCCTAAGTTCACTTTACGGTAAAGAAATCTCATATATCTAGAAAGTTATCTAAATGATATTCAGCACAGAGAACTTTAACATGAATCTTAACCTCATAACATAACTTAGCTCTAGCGGATCAATGACAGCAATGGGTCCCAATTAGGGTATGCTCTCAAAAATTTGTTCTTAAATAGTTTGATGGAGGGTATAATATGGTCCGGCTTAACCGACTGTACTTTCTTACCTGTTGTTGTAAAGTAGCAATTTTATTTTAAATAAAATTGGCTGTGCCGAATCTTATGTACCCTTCAAAAAAGTTTTGAAAAGCCAATTCTTCGCTTGCTCATATGGTATGGGCACTTTTCTCTCAAAACCCTTGTACCGGGAGCAAATTTGAATGGGCGCTGGGTGAAATAATGTGTCGATTTCCCTGATTTTTTAAAGAAAACAAATCTAATACATTAAGAATATTTAGGCCTAATTTTATAAAGCTAGCATGTTTCGTATCGTATCAAAGCTCTAAAATCGAGAGGACACTTGTAAGGTTGTGAGGTGACATAATGTTCCGCTTTGGCTCAAATTTAAATATTTAATACTCTTAATATTTAAGAAATATCTGAGCGGAATTTGGTCCTTCTCGCTGATGTGGTATGGGCGCTATTCTGCCAAAACCGTTATTTTGGAACGAAAAAAACGAAGTTATATGTCTATAACTCGGTTATTTATTAACCTATTTTATTAATTTTACTACTAGTATTCTACTAAGTTTTTTAAGATGAAAATGCAGGAATAAAGTTCATAGTTGATGAGAAGATTTCAAAAAGTTAAGGTGCTTTGGCTACACGGGCACGGGGACATACAGGGAAACTGCATGTCGGATTCGCAGACGGTTCAACATATAAGTCAGAGGTGGCACGATGAAACTACATGTGGGGAAACCAGGAAAGTCTGACCCATTATAGATGAAAAAAGGACACAGCGGGCATTACAGCTGTCCAGACATCACCTAAGGAACCTAATTGCGACTATAACTGACCACTGGCCCATTGGGAGGCAGGCCCAGAGACTGGGGCTCCCTTTTAATGACTTATGTAGAAGTTGTGGCGACGAGGAGGACTTTAAATGTGTTGTCGAAGAGCCCTTGGTAACAAAACTTGTCTCTCTGATATTGATTTAAACAGGATCCACTCCTTTTTGTCGACCGGGTGGCTGCGTGGGAACACTAGCAGCCAGATAACATAGGACCCATGGGAGATGCTGTGGCATGGTAGCACAACGGGAACTAATTAATGGACCCACGTGATCTGTGCTTGATCACGGCTGCCAATGGAACCTAACCTAACCTTGACTACAATTATGGATAGAGGCAGTCGTGTTTGGATATAAATATAAAACAACCCGATCCTTAGCATATCTGGGGTGTTCATAAAACCCATAAATTAAGATATTTTTTTCGTAAGGACAGGCGGACATCGTTAAATGAACTTCTTTATCATAGGGATCTCGCATTTATGTTTATTCACTTCTTAGGTCTTAGATCAATCTAGAAATTACAATCGGAGTGACAAACTTATGCATTTCCAGGCAAATTTAACAAATTTTTCCTTTTAAACATTTTTTAATTTTCTCTAAAATATTGTTGTTAAATTCTCACTGAAAACATTTTGGATTATTTAGCCTCGTATTTCAAAGTCATTAAATGGATTTTCTCCTTCGACCATTAATTCTCATTTCGAACATTTTAATAATTATTCGACAGTATAAATTTATTTGTATAAAATTAATGGATAAATAAATAACACTTTCAAATTGGGCTTGAATCCAGGGACACATGTGTTTATATTGTGCATGTGCATTTATCAATGTATGCGTTAAATTTGTTTGTGTTTGTGCATGTGTGTGTGTTTGTATTTTGTTTGTGCAATTGTAATCAGGCAAAACAATATAAATTAATTAATATCTCTTTTTGCATACATTCACACTTCATTAGACTTAATCATTATTGAACTCTCGATTTTTGTGAATGAATTATGGAGTGGGGTTTGTTCGAAAATATGTGTATGTGTATCGATGCATATGTATTTAATAGTAAAAGGAAAAAGTTTTCAGCCATCCAATTGTACGTAAGTTTTCTATATAATGTTAAGAGGATAGTTTTATTCATATGGATGAATTGTTCCTTAAAATACTGCAAGTACATTATGATTGAATAATAATTAGCATGATAATTTACTGATTATCCACAAATACGTTTATAACCGTCAAAAAGTACGACGTTAGCTTATAAGAAGCAAAACAGAGCTAGCGGACTATGGAAAGTTTTTGGGGCTTAAAACAGGTAGTTAAGTGATTTATAAAAAAATTTTTGATTCGTCTTTTTAGATTAAAAAAAAATTTCATTAAATTAAATTTAATAGACGTGAACTGCAGTAACTGGGCGCTTTAGACGAACTATATACAAAAAGGTTTTAGAAATGCGAATAACTTTTCCAAAGCAATAAGAGTTCAAATTACTTGTAAAAAAACGGTTTTGATACCTGCTATACAGATGTCCCTCTGTAAAGTTCAATTTTACTCGCGAAAAGCTTTTTTTTTAACATTATTTGTAGTTTAACGTTTAACAAAAAAAAGGGCTTTTGTAATAAACTAGACTCTATTATATTTGATATAGTTTTTCCTAAATATTTTTCCTATTTCAAAAAAGCTAAATTTAAGGTCTCAAAGTTTGCTTTTTCATTTACCAAACTTTTTAAATTTTTTTTTGAAAAATCTCATAGTTTTCGAAAAAACCAAGCTTTTTTACAAAAAGCTCATTTTTTTTTATCAAAAAATAACTTTTTTCAGAATTTTTTTTGAAAAAGTGCTAACTTTTTTGAAGAAAACTAACTTTTTCAGAAAAAGCTTATTATTTTACAAAAAGCTTTATTGTCTTTTAAAAAGCACGTCTTTTACAAAATGCTTTTTTGTTTAAAAAGCGAATTTTTTTCTTAAAAAAAATTAAACTTAAAACAACTTACTTTTTTTTTAAAAAAGGTCACTTTTTCACAAAATTATTACTTTCTTTAAAAAGGCCCACAACATTTTTCTTTTTGTATTTACCTAAAAGCTAATTTTTTTTCAAAAAGCTCAATCTTTTACAAATGATTAAATTTTACACTTTCGCTAAAAGCTCACTTTTTACAAAAATCTAACTTTTTTAAATGCTCTTTTCTTACTTAAGCCTTTTTTTTTTTTGACAAAAAGCTGACATTTTCTTTTACATATACATACTCCTCCCTATCATTACAAAAAGCTTACATTTGTAGCTTTTTCAATGGATACTTTTCATAAAAAGGACAGTTTATTAAAACTTACTTTTTAAATTAAGCTTTTATCTTCGTTTTTATAAAGCTTACTTTATTTACCAAAAAATCTAACGTTTTTCTTTCAAAAAAAGTTGTTTTTTATTGAGTTTGTGATAAACAACTAAGTAAGTATATGACCATATGACACAACAATAGGTGCGTTTGAGTTGTTTTACAGTAAAATGCAGTAAATGAGTAAACTGAAAAATTTGCTCACGCAAAAAGCTGTTGTCCAAAAAAGTACGCGAACGCAAAATTTGTGTAATTGAAGTGTTGAAAAATGTTTACGCTTTTGACTACTTAACTCGTTTTCTTATCGGAACACGATAAAATACTTTGTATAACACAAACAAATTATTTAATGTGATCCTTCATATTAGTTTTTTTTTTTTTTTAATTTATTTGATGTTGCTAATTTGTGTCATAAATAATTTTCTTGCAATTGACTACTTAAAAAGTGCAGTTCTAAGTACCCAAATATTTCACACTTTTACAACTCTAAAAGATTTACATAACAAAAAAAAAAAAGGTTTCAAAACATGGTATTTAACAACAAGTTTAATAAATTAATATTTATTAATTTTTTGGTTTTGTTTCATTTTTATTTCAACTTTTCCAGGTATCCAGCAACAATATTTTAAGGTGTTGCAAACATAACACCCTCTATGAAAATAACCGAAATCAGGCAGATAAAATTTGCTACATTAAAGTTTTATATCACACTTCTAAATTTTGTAACACTCAAGACACAACTAATAAAACCTTACTCCCGAATAACACTTAAGTATGCCTTAAACCTTAACGATAACCAATGCAGTCATGTAGCTTGACACACAATGATTACATTCTAATAAGGCTGGGGTTTTGAGATCTCAGTTTAACTAGGTTTAGTTAATCTAAACACAGATATGGTCCGCCACCACCAAGTTTGTGTACAAAATTTTGAAAAAACAGCTTAGTTTGGCTTAAAATGTTGGTTGGTAAATAATAAAAACAAATTACATTTCGCTAGATAAATCCAAGTTTCAGACTACGTTAAACCAAGTTTAAACTTAATCCACACCTCAAAAACCCGGCCTAAGAAATTGTTTGTCAGGTATTTGTTCATACTTTAAAACATTGGTTCATTATTTATCCAAGATCCTATAAGATTTACCTATAAAAACTTTTTATGTATGGACATTTCCCCAGAATGGTCTACCAGGATGACAAAATAAAATGTTGATTATCATCGTCTTTTATTGTTTATTATTATTAAAAAATCTTTGTTCTTATGGAAATTGGGCTCGAAACTGGAAAATTTTAAATTTTTTTGTATTTTCTACTTCTAAAGACATTTTTGTATACTTATTTTACATGCAAGAAATATGTTATGTTTACACTCTTTCTGCATAATCTCTTCATTACAATCAATTGTAAAAGGAGTATTAAGTTTTTTTGTTAAGGAAATTTGAAGACATTTATGGGAAAATGCGTGGTGATTATAATAAAAAAAAACATATGGAAAAATAGTACGTTCGCGATCCGTACGTTCGCGACCGGTAAATAAGCCAATTAACCCATTTGTACCAGCGGTCGCGATGTCGACCACAGACTTTTGCCATTTTTCATCAAATAATTTAAAATATTAGGTAGTGTAATTAAATTAATTTTTATTATAATTAATTTAATTTGGCTTGTTGGCTTTCTGATCAGGACTTTTTTTACGTAACCCCTCCCCCTTATAAAAACCCTTCTGGGGAGCACAAAAATAGGCTTAAAATAGGCCGTTGTTAAACCAATTGTAACGACTTATATAAAATAGAAAAAAAATATTGCTTTAAATAGCCAACAATTCAAATATTTTAATATTGACTTGCTTAATATTGACTTGCTTATTAGGGTATTCATTTAACCGAGCTTTTGATTTAATCGGTTAATCGCTCGATTAATTAACCGAGGTTTTTGTATAATCGGTTAATAATCGGTTAATTTTGTTATTGATCGGTTAACCGATTAATAAAGTTTTTTTTTATAAATTAGGTACTTTCAATGAATATAAATGAAAAATTATTTATTATTTGCAGTTTTGTAGTAAAAAATAAACAATAACATAACAACACGTGAACTAAAACGAACAAAAAAAATAATTTATAACTCTGTAATACATATTTTTTAATTAATACATATTCGGCCACGTTCTGTAAATCGAAATCACGTGAAATTAAAATCGATGGAGATTTCAAGTTCAATTTTTTTAAATGAACGTAGCTCTTCCAGATTTCAAAAGTAGTTTTGGTAAAGATATGTGGTTTCAAAGTATTTGGTAATGAAAAAGAAATATTTGTATCAATTTTAAACACAGGATAGAAGAAAAACTTGTTCAAATTCTATTTCACGTGATTTCGATTTCCAGAACAAGGCCGATTATGTATTTATTAAAAAGTAAACTCTGATATCATTTTATTAGTAATTTAAATAGTTTAAGAAATTCTTATAAAATAATCTTTTAGATAAATAATTTGGTTAAAATGACTCTTTTCTTTGGTTTTGATAAATTTTGACTTGTAAAAATTTCTTTCACTTATCGTAGATGTTGGAGAAATCGAAAGCAACCCATAATACAGAATATCTAAATTCTGTCTTTTTTCTGGATTTCTCTAAACATATAAAATCTTCCATTATACCATTTAAATCCTGTTTTATTTTTAACACTTCTAATTGTTTGGGTTAATTCTGTTGTTGCGTTTGCGTCCTGGCAAAGCACAGCACCGAACATTCTGCAAAAAAAGTTAATTTCCGAATTCCGTAATTAATGTTTTTGTACTGTATTTTAAAAATGTATTTATAGAAGGAAATATATTGTATAAAAAAATAATTCTAATTGGTGCACTTTGGCAACTTTTTTGGTGACTGTAGAATGAATGTATTTAAAAAAGGGAGTTGCTTTGCAACCTACGTTTTGGAACTCACCTATTGCTTAAAACACAAAAAATATGGTTAAATGCTACAAAAAATTATAATTTTTATTACAACGGTTAATCGGTTAATCGACTGAAATTAACCGGTTTAATCGTTAATCGAAAAAAGCCAATTTTAAATTAACCGATCAGTTAATTGGGAAGTAATTAATCGGTTAAGCGATTAACGGTTAACCGAATGAATATCCTATTGCTTATCCTGCTGGCCGCCAGACAGCCTGGTTGAGATGTCGACCACTGGGATAATTAGTGCACTAAATTTTTTTATTATTATCTATTATTTTTTTGATTACTTGTTGAAAAAAATGTGCTTATATCAACTGTAGTACTTTTTTTAATGCGAATATTAAACATCAACATTAAAGTTGGGTCGAACAAGTCTATGCAAAAGCTGCTGTTCGATCTTTTGAATACTCGGTTCATGCAGTTTGGTGTTTTTGAACCAAATCTGTATATTTATGAGCAAATAGTGTTTATGTTCTTTCTAAAGGATATCTTTTCCAATTTCATCCAGATGCTGGAGCATCGGATACCAATGATAAACAACTGGCCATTGCTGCTAGCGAAGTAAAGAATCTGATGTCTAAATTGTGAGAATCCAAGCCAACATAGCGGTCATTTCGTCTATTTTTTACCGCACACCATTTGCTTTGCCTTCTAAAAGAAAAAGGTTTTCGTACAACTGGCACAATCCGCTTTGCATTGGTTCGATGGAGGTCACTTTGGCTAAAAATGATGATCACATCGATCCGATAAAAAAATTTAATGCGAATTGACAGAAAACTAAAAAAAGGGTCCCTGTGCCCAAATCACTTATTGCCAACTATAATAAGTATATGGGAGGCGTTGACTTACATGATAATATTATAGTTAATTAATGGATTAAAATAAGAGGCAAGAGGTGCTGGTGGCCATTTTGGGTTATCTACTTGGCCTGTGTAAATGCATGTTCATTGATTTTAAAAACTCATTAAAAAAATTGCTGTTGCTATCCGCCGAATCAACAAACAACGAAATATCTTCGTCCAATGCAGATATCGAAAGTAAAGAAGAGTTCATAAGCCGCCCAGTATCACTGCCCAAAGTAAATGGTATGCACATGTCTGTATGTGTCAAGCGCTGATGTCGCCGATGTGGGAAATTGCTTAGAGACCTACCACAAAAATTTTAAATAACTTGTTTATTCAATAAATTAAAATATTTAATAAATTGTTAAATCTTTTTATTTATCTTTAGGCTTACAGTCATAAAAGAACTGACCTACCTGCCTATTTTAGGTAATCCCCTTTCATTATGTGATCATTTCATTTTATTTCGTATCACAATATATGATGTCCCAAAGAAAATTGGTTGCTCTAATTATCCCAGTGGTCGAGATCTCGACCAGCAGTTTTCACAGGAAGTCCCCGGCAAAAAAAAAAAAAAAAATTATAGAAGTTATTTTTGGCCGATTTCTAGCGAGCCATGAATTTCATTTCATTAGGATATTCAACCATTTATGTAGCTTGGTACAATATGGGTTACACAAAAATCAAGAGAGATATTTTATTTTGTAAATACTGGATGGAGAATTACATTAATAAAATTTTAAAATAAATTAATCACTTTTGAATATTCCGTTCCATTGCGCAGAGTTTTACATTTCACTACTGTCAGCCAAAGTTGACTTCTATTTTGCGCACGTTCGTGACCACACGTTTAAAACTCTTATTATGAAAACTTAAACTCGATGAAATCCATCTTTCGCACTAAACATAGAGCTACCCAAATGCTATCGAATCGAAAAAAAAAAATGGTAGGAAAAGCTTTGTTTTCTATATTATTTGTACATCAAAAGCGTACGAACGTACGTTCGTGACCCCAGGAAATGCCCATATGTGACAGTTTCAGTTAAAAGGGACCTATGGGCAAAAAATGAGCTTTGAAGAAAAACTATTTTAAAGTTAACTTTTTTTCTTATTAAAGGTGTATTTTAAAGCTTATTTATCACAAAAGTAACGAAGTTAGTTACGGTTTGCTGCATTAGAAAGAGCATATTGTTTTTTTTAAGAATCACCAACAAAGTAAAAATCTATTTCTTTAATCCATAGGTCCGCTTTAACTGAAATTGCCACATATTAATTGAAAATGTTTTTATATTGTCCAAAAACTTTAAGCCTAGACTGTTTAAGCCTTTAAGTATATTAAACACATGCACAAATGTTAATGCAATTATTTGTTTAAGAATGATAAACTAAACTAAACTAAATTATTAATTTATTTTATCCACGATAGTCTAAATAGCCTGTTAGCAAATAAGATCAAGCTACAATTTCTAACATGATACCCTACAAACAGGCAACAAAACCTCCAAACATTTGTCATCTGTGAGAAATAATTATTACTAGTTTATTGTTTTAAAGTGCAGTTCAAATTTCCCATAATAAATTTTCACTTATTTTTCTTTTGAAATTTTATTTTATGTGAAAATCTCAGTGAACCGGAAGTAACATTTTGTTTTTGTTTAGTTTTCATTTAAATGTTTCTAATTAACAAATTTTTTAACTTTCTATAGGGCATTATTAATTAAGTGTTGCATCACTTCTAATTTTGTTAATTAGAATTTATATATTATTTTTGTTTCGTATTTGTCGTGCGTCTATGGTTTTGGGGCGTTTAATCGTTTTGCCTCTTAATTGTTTGCAATTAGACTAAATTAATATTATTTAATAGAAAACATGTCACAAATGAAAATGTATCGGCTGTTTTTGGATATTCATATAAAAATTTTATTTTGCTATTTAATGAACATGCAATATTTACAAATTCTCATAAATTTGTTAATAATGAGTGTTAAGTGTTTATTAATTCGTTATAAATTTTGTATTTATTGAGGATGTACTTTTTAACTTTTTGATAATTTATAAGCGGTTTTATTCATAAAAAATATTTTAGGTTTTGAAATGTTTTAAAAATAAGAGGAATTTTCTATTAAAATTTAACTGTTATGAAGTATGCTACACCGTTTTGTTGGCTCCACGAAAAGCCCCCCAATGAAATAACGCCCAGGAAATAGCCCCCAATGAAATTATCCCCAAAAAATAGGAAATAACACCCAAAAGCAGTGAATGAAATAACATCGAAAAATAAATGAAATAAACCCCAAAACGAAAACGAAACAACCCTCAATATTTTGATGTTATTTCATATGAAATAACACCCAATGATGAAAATGAAATAACCCCCAATGAAATTAACCCCATCAGTAACAAAAATGAAATTATGTCCAAAATTCATAAAAGAGTCAGTTTCACCAAGGATTTTATGAAGTCAATATGGACCAACAGCAAAGTCGCAACATTATTGAAATGAATCGTGTGGAGGCCCTCAGGTGTCTTCTTAATAATAAGGATATATTCGGTTCAAAAATATTGCTGTAGTTATTTTACCCGCCCGTAGATCCTTGTAGCCCTGCTCTATTTTTGCAGTTCGGAAGACAATTTGCCTTCTACGTTTGGCCTTTACACGGGGGGGGGGGGGGGATGCTTTTTAACCATGGGAGGTAAGGCCATAATGGCTTTATTGCTCAATTGAATGGGAGATAAAGCCGTTATGGTCTTATCGCCCAATCATTGAGAGGTAAGGTCATATTTAAAATTTTGCGAAATGAGAGATATAGCCATATTTTTTTCACAAAGGAGAGACAAAGCCATACTTTTCCAGAATAGTGTTACGCATGGTGTCAACATTCTGTAAAAGGGAAAATCCTTAGTTATCATTGAAAAACATTTTTTTATTCTTGTGGCGCACGTAGGAAAACTTCATTCAGCGAAGCCACCTGCCGCGTCCTACTGGAGGAAAAAACGCCTAAGCACGGCCGCAGGCCGTCACGCAGAAAAACTTTAGTATGCGAAGCCAGATTTCAATACTTAACTTTGGTGTTAAAAATGAAATAACCTCCGAATTAAAAATGAAATAACACCCAAATTAAACACGCTATGAAACAAGCCCCGAATTTTAAAAATTTGTTGGGTGTTATTTCATTGGAGATCATTTCATAATTTGAAAACCCCAAATGAAGAATGAAATAATTCCCAAAAAAAATGAAAAACGGCCCAAAAAAATTGGGAGTTTTTTCATATGAAATAACACCCAAAAATGTATGGAAAAAAAATTGGGGAATATTTCATTTCTCGTTTGGGCGTTATTTCATTGGGGGGCTTTTCGTGGAGCCGTTTTGTTGATTTATTCCGAAGTATTTTTTTTTTTTGCCTTTGGCAAATATTTCGAGTTTGAGTATAATTTAAATGTCTGAGCATAAGACCATTTTTATTAAACATTTGTTTGATTTTGTAATATTTGCTTTCTTAACCAGAGTTTAAGAATTTACTTATAACCGGGAAACCGGAAATATGCTCTAAGAAAATGTTTAATGCGCATTAAATATGCAATTAAAAATCGAAAAAAACTTAAAATTGTGCTCCAAGAAAACAATATTCAAATAAATATTAAAAAAATTAATAATATTTGCATTATAAAAAATATCAAGTCAAAAAGCATAGTCAGTAAAACCTATACACCCCAGACAAATATTAGAGATTGTACCCTATTTGTACTAGAATAAAGTTATGCTTTGGGGTAAATAATCATATCACATGTACTTGCAGGAATATAATCTAGACACACCATCTACTATATATGAGTATGATAGCCGATATCATTTGTAAGATCCGTATTTCACCCGCGGGAATTCGAAGTAGTATAAGAGATTCGCTCAGGTGTGACATAATGAACGCCCGTTTGCCAATTTATGTCACACAGGATTCTTGAATGTCCGATGTTACTATCTCCTCATTCTCTAGTGACCCTAAGTCTTACCGCTGCGTTTGCAGCTTACTGTTTCGCCAAACTGTCTGGTGGTAACCTGTTCAAGGGTATAAACAATGCCTTAGAAGGGGTGGTTCTAATGGAACATGTTACCGTTATTGCCACTAGGGAGATCGATTATTCGACTTTTTTCAAAAATCGGTTTTCGAATATTCCGAATAGCTGCTATCTTTAAAAAAAAACCGGTTTTCTGTTAAGCATTTTTAAAATAACCGATTAACCGGTTTTAATTCGAATACATAAAAATACCAAAATTAAATTAGTTTTTATAATAAAAAGTTAATTTGAATAAAAACCAATCCATTCACGAAGGTAAGGAACCATCAAAATACATAGATATGAGTTAAGGTATGTTCAGACATAACAAATATTTGACGATTAAATCCAAAAAAAAGTGACCAGTAAATTGATCAAACTTAAGCTTTATTTTTTTAAAAATTTTTATTTATTTACTAAACTTTATTTTTCAGATGATAATTGTATAGATATTTAGAAACTGTTAAATGATGTTTGCTCTAACCAAACGTTTTGCAAAAGCAAACAATTATTTAAAATAGGTGTGAACATATCTTAAGAATTTTCCAAAAACTTTTTATTACAGCTTTCTTCTTTAAATAAAGAAATAAATATGAAATAAAAAAAAAAAAAAAAAAATAAAAAATCTGGCAGCACTTCAAAATCACCTGTTATATTTATTAATTCCAAAATACGTAAATTGTGGTTTCTCCAAAAAAAGAAAACTAAAAAAACTAAACTAATTTATAATACATAAGTCAGTTGCGATAGTTACAGTATTAAGATCGGTGTTTGTGATTTCAAAAAAAAATGAGTTCGAGGCGTAGTGCGGAAACTTGTTTTCTATTAGGACCATAGAAGAAACTGGATGATCGGCAGCTACCAACTATAAGAGACGTCCCTTAATATATTTTATTTATCAAGTTTAACATGAAATTAAAGTATAACGGAAAAGGTCCCTCAAATTCAGAAGTATATGCGTTTGTTTTTGAAGAGATTGACAATATTTGGACCAAAGCTTCGATTCCAATCGTAACAAAGGAAAGAGTTATTCAGTTACTCAAATCCTATTTCGAAAAGTATGTACCTCCATTTGAAAAGATACCCCAAAAGCAAACGAAAAAATGGTTTTGAAAACAAACTTACGTGTTTTTTGGAGTCATCTGAGAAGCTTTTCGATGTTGCTGCTTGCAAATGCACTTCATTTGAATTTTGTTCTTGTTTAAAACCCAAAAAAGTTCCAATCAGTGAAAGAAGTTTTTTGTTGGATCAAAAAAGAAATAACAGAAAAATGGTTATATGTGGAGTTGATAAAAAAGAAACAGCTCGATTAATAAAACGAAAACAGAGACAAACTGAACATTCAATAAGGGCAGCAAAAAAGGAGCGTTCTACTCAAGAAACCGATTCTATCTTAGAAAATTGTGATGAAGTTTCACTGTGTGAATCTTCCCTAGAAACGTATCCGATGACGAAGGCATCTCCCATTAACACACTTTCGACATCAACGACGAAACGGAATACATTGCCGTTGCCAACAGTTGCTAAGGTCTGTGATAGATACGGTTTATCGACTCGTTCTGCTGCTGCTGTTGCGTCTGCGGTTCTGACTGACTTCGGCTTAATTTCTACCGAAAATTTAACTCTGGTAATTGAAAAAAACAAAATACACAGAGCTGTATATAAAGTCCGGAAAGAAAATTCTAAAGACATTGGAGGTATTGTAATTAAAAGCATTTACTTTGATGGACGAAAAGACAAGACTCTGATAAGTGAAAAAATAGGGGATCGTTACCATCGCAAAGAAATGTTAGAAGATCACATCTCAACTTTAGCAGAACCTGAATCAATTTATTTGGGTCACACAACGCCAAGTCGTGGCACTGCGAAGGTCATTCTAATTTCGATCACAACTTTATTAGAAGATAAAGGTTGGAATTTGTGATTTGCATTGGATGTGACGGAACTGCAACTAATACCGGTTGGAAGGGTGGCGTTACTCAATATTTGGAGGAGTATTTGAAGAGACCGCTACAATGGTGGGTTTGTATGCTCCATGCCAATGAGTTACCTCTTCGTCATTTATTCTTGACTTTGGATGGTTGCACTTCGGGACCTAGAGAATATTGTGGTCTTATTGCAAAACAATTAGCTACTTGTGAGCTACTTGTGATAATGAAACAAAGGTGTCTTTTTGTGCGGTGGCTGGTAATTTACCTGACATGCCGAAAAATGTGGTCGATCAACTAAGTACGGATCAAAAATATCTTTATGATATTGTAGTCCTGAGCTGGCAAACCGTAAACCTGGAAAACTTGCGCACTCGAGATGGCTTACCACTGCTAATCGTCTACTCAGAGTTTACGTTAGTACCCTAAATCCATCAGAAAATTTGAAACTGCTTGTCAATTATGTTGTTAAAGTACACGCTCCGATTTGGTTTCTAATCAAACAAAAAACGTCTTTTAAAGAAGGAGCCAAACATATTTTTCATCTGATTATGTACTCTCGTTTTTTACCCGAAATTATAAGGTCTGTTGTGGATCCTGTTATCGAAAGAAATGCTTTTTTGCTCACCCGGAAAATCTACTTGTCAGTATGCTGTTTGATGATAGAGACCACATTCGGGAGCTTGCATTGCAAAGAATAATCAAAGCTAGAGAAGCTGAAAGTAGCACTAAGCACAGAATACTTAAACCACCAAAATTTAACTTCTCTGCTGGAGATTACACCGAAATTATTATATGCCACGAGTGTAGGATTACAGCACCCATATTTCTAATGAGGACCATCAAATAATGGCAAGAGATAACAGCTTGGAAATTGCTGACTTTCCTTGTCACAAACAAGCCGTGGAAAGATATGTTAAGCTGGTAACAGAGGCCTCTCAAAGTGTAACTAACGCTGCTTCTAGAGATGACCTTATTAGAACCAGGTTGAAATCACGAGCAGAAACGCCAAATTTTGGTCAAAACAATATGTTTAAATTTTAAGTTTTAGTCACTTATTATAAGTTTTATTTTCTTGTACATTAATTGGAGGGCTCAGAGCTGAAGCGAACCAAGTCAAAAATGAAAATTCGATAATATTTTGAGTTTGAGTAAGTGAATTTCCATTAATTTCGGGAGCCATTGACATGGGTTTATTACCGTTACCTTTGGAACGAAAAACTTTTTGATTTAGTCCGTTACAGAACTCGATAGAGTTAAACTTTGCGAAGAATTTCACACCAGTTTTGAAATACATATATGCATTTTATTTTATGACTTGGTTCGGTTCAGCTTTGAACCCTCCAATTGCAAGTAAAAAATATATTAATATAATAAATTTTAATCCATTTGTTTTTTTTTATTATTTTAAGCATACGGTTTAGGTTTATAAAAACGTAGAGCCCTCAAGATGGCATGTAATTCGAATTTTATTGCTTTTACCGTAATCTGTGTAAAATTACTCAAATTTTGATACCTCTTGCGAAAGTGTAGCTCGAAAAAACATTTTTCTCATTCAAGGACGGGACAGCCTATTAAGCTTGTCTAATAAATCAGTAGGCTGTAGGGATGCCAATCGGGTTTGATTTTAGAAAATCCCGGGATTTCGGCATTTTTCGGGATTTTTTTTAAATAAACAACTTATGAACTTTCAAAAGATATTATATAAATAACATTTATTTTTAAAAAAGAAAAATAAGAATTATAAAAATAAAAAATACATCTGAAAAATAATTTTTAATATTTATTTTTTTTTTTTTTGTATAGAGTATAAAAATTAAATAAAAACGAAAATTTTTGTACACAAAAGTTGATATATTAAAAATCCCGGGATTAATAAAAATAAATCCCGGGATTCGGGATTTATCAATTTCGCGATTCGGGATTTCCCGTTTGGCATCCCTAGTAGGCTGCAACAATATTTTTGAAAAGTTGCAAACAAAACTTATAAGCCAGGATTATATATTTCAAGTTTCAGCATTATAGGTACGAATGGTAATATGAACAAGCTTTTTGTATGAAATATCTGTAAATTTATCGATCACAACTTAAAACCTTCAATGACAATGTTTAATTTTTTCAATTTTGTTTTAAGTTCTTGGCGTTCTAATAAATAAAACTGATTAATTTGTTCATAAAATAAATAAAATAAAATATCGTTGATTTTGCCGGTATGATGTAGTTTTAAGCATGAAGAATCAGATAGGTTATTAGGTCGTTAAGATGATGATATAATATATGTATGTATATGTGCATTAATATATTAATTAAATTACAATTTATAAAGCTTTCATACTTTAATAGTCTTATTCCTTCAATATTTTTCAGGAATATTTTCTACGCACATCTATATTATAAATGTTACTTCTACAAGAGAAATAAATTCCCAGATCCTAATATATATAATGTTTTGAATACTGTCAAGTTGCTAATTATTTTTTAAGATGGACATTAGACTGGTCGCAATTTTTTTTTTTTAATATAATTGTTTGCGCTGCTTAAACTATGAGGTTTGGTGTAAGAAATCATGATCTAATTTTTCAGGTCAATCCGACGGTGCCTAGCCGTGCCGGGTGGGGCCCAAAGTTCCCCATATTATAAAAAAAACATCTTTTCTATCAGATCTTTATAGTTATAGTTGAAAAGCCGAAAATCAAGAATATGGCTTCGTTACGATCTTCCGCAGAGAAAGTACTTCAAGTGTGCCAAATTTCAGCTTCCTATGTCATCAGATGGCTTCAGAAAGTTGCGGAAAGAATAGGACATACATGCAAACATCCTGACATACTAAGAAATTATATATTGTATAGATAGATTATCATATGTTCGCGCTACTCAAAAACGCTTTAGTTTATTGAAAAACTAAAAAAAACCGAAATTCCGCAATAAAATTTACTTTAAGAAAGTTAAAACTTTTTTCTTTATGTTGGCTTTGGTTTTCGAGATATACCGTTATTTCGAAAATTAAGGAGGTTGCACAACATATGTTCGCGTAACTCAAAAACGCTTTAGTTTATTGAAAAACAAAAAAAAAAAAACCGAAATTTCGCAATAAAATTTACTTTAAGAAAGGTAAAACGTTTTTCTTATATGCGCAGTCGCTTAAGAAACATAATTTTTTTTCTGGAAAAACAAATAATTTTTTTATTAAAATTTCGGAATTTTTATTTTTAAAAATTCATAAAAAATTGAAAAATGCAGCTATGCTTCTAATTTTATGCAGACATATAAACAACAACATTGCAAACAAAACAAGCTATAAATGATTAAAATCTGTTAACAACTTTTGATTTTCAACTAGTATAACCGTAAAGATCTGATAGAAAAGATGTTTTTTTTTATAATATGGGGAACTTTGGGCCCCACCCGGCACGGCTAGGCACCGTCAGATTGACCTGAAAAATTAGATCATGATTTTTTATACCAAACCTCATATTTTAAGCAGCGCAAACAATTAAATTAAAAAAAAAAAAAAAAAATCCCATACAAGATGCGACCAGTCTAATGGACATGTTACAAGTACACACGCTTATTTATAAAAGCGATTTGTATTTACATTGCTCAAAATGTTTTTTTTTACTTCCGTTACATTTTGTTTTGACATTCTTTATAAAAAGTTTAAGTTTGCTCAATATTCAATTAGAAAAATACTTAAATTATGGATACATATATAACAAAAGTAAGGAAAACGTATATAAATTACACATTACTTAAATAACCTGTTTATTTTACTAAAATAACCAGGGTATTCGATATTCGAAAAATGGACATTTTAAAATATCCGTCATGGGCAAGACTAAAATAACCGGTTAAAACCGGTCGAATACTATTCGTTTGATCTCCCTAATTACCACCATTCTCATTATTCACTCAAACCTGTCTCTGTGGTTCCTCCCAAATTGTGCCGTATTTTGCCTCACTGCTATAGATTTAAAAAAAACTTAAACTTTATTTTTCAACTAGATCAATAACTGAATATAAGTTCTGCTAACGCAATTTAGACTCTTTTCCGTGTTAATAAATAAATTACCAAAATAATTTAAATTATTACACATTTTTATAATAATTACACTCAATCATGTCTACAGAAATCATGTCTATTTTTCTACCCCTCTTTCTTCTCTACACCGCTTGCTCCAAACAAAAAATGACGTCTAAAAGTGGACGTCATAAAATTCATCATGTAAATTGAGTGTTAGTTAAGCAATTGAATGAAATAACTCTCTTATAATAAAACAACATCTACTTATTCATAGTGAACTGATAAATATTACGTCGCTTATTTAAGGAGCATATAGACGACATGTTTTTGTCATCTGACATATCAAATTTCCCACTGCAAAACACATACATGTCGTGTGTTACCTTTTTAACTTTGCTTCTGTAAAAGTCAGACGCAAAGTCATCTGACAAAATTTCAATTAGAGCGTGCTCTATTTTCTTCTGACAAACCATCTGACATCAGAAATCTATGCCGGGAAGAAACTGGCAGCGGCGTCAACTATTGACGGAATCATTAGCCGGCTGAAGTTAATATTTTACAATACCAAGATATGTATGCTCATCTCACCATTGAATAGAATTTATGTAAATATAAACATAAAAACCGTTTAATTATAAAATTCTAAATTGGTATCTTTAAAATAAAAGAAAAAATGTTAAGATGGCTAAATTATTTTACGGCGCAAATAAATATTTTCGTGGCGGCAGCAAGCTATTTTGAAACCGAGAACTACTTTGGTTTCTGCAATAACAGTGCGAAAAAAAAACAGAGACAATGTCAGAAGCAAATTACATGTACGTTTG
Source organism: Pollenia angustigena (assembly GCA_930367215.1). NCBI lineage: Eukaryota > Metazoa > Arthropoda > Insecta > Diptera > Polleniidae > Pollenia > Pollenia angustigena. The sequence goes on along the minus strand of OV884058.1, from coordinate 177,507,289 downwards.
TGACCGAATATTATAAACCTTATGTAAAACAGCAATTTTGACAGACATGAACAATTACATGTGACTTGAAAATTTGACATGTCAGATGACAAATACATGTCGTGTACGGGCGCCTTTAGATGAATTTTTGTTTTGGAAAATATTTGAAAAAAATTAAATATTGTTCAAACGACATGTCCTAGATATTTTGCAGTCCAGTTCGGAGTTTTGAGTTTTTGCAAGTTCTTTGACTTTGGTTAAAACACCGCAACTCTGAATCCTCACCTTGGGCTCCGACTCCCCAGCCCTTCAAATTTCATGGAAATCAGTACTTAATTTACCACACAAAGTGCCTTTCGAAAAGCACTTTAAGGCGCATTAGATTCTAAAAAATTGCATAAATGCATTGCAATTTGGTCTTATTATGTTTTTTTTAAACTGTAAACCAGGGATTAAAAACCTGTAATCGAAACCAGAAACTCTTAAGCAAAAAACTAAAATTTGTGTACAACTTTTCGATTTTTGAATGGGTTTGACAGCGACTGTTTACATTTAATGAATATATTCTTATAAGAAGTAAACGCAACAGTTTTTTCTACTTTGGCAGTTTTTCTACTTTGACTGCAGTTTTTTAAACGCTGCTGTAAGCCATTCAACCGAGTTTTGTGCTCTATAATTCTATAAATTAATCTGTAATTTACAATAGATCCAATATAAAATCCCCTTCTTAATATCAGTCAAATAAAGTTTAATACTACAGCTTTTTGGGATAGACTTTAAAGGGCCTAAAATCCCAACGAGTTATAATAGTATACTTATATAAATATAAGGTCATTTGTAATGAAAATTGGATTGCAATTTATAGATCCCATATAAATAATTGAAACCTTGCAAGCCCTCGGTTTAGGTGGATTATTGTTTTAGTTACTTTAACAACTTTTGTCTTCAAATTCTTTTAAGTTTTTCCTATAGCTTCGTTTTTTTTTATTGTTAGCTTGTTTTTGGCTGTTAATTAAATTTTGCAGATGTATTTTCAAACAGAGTTTGATTTTTTAAGAAAACCGTTAAATTTTTAATTGAACCTTGTTAAAAAAAATACAACTCTGACAGTATTTATCATCAATTAACCAAAAATAATCGTTTCTCGGTACCTACTACTAATACTTTGCCAGCACTAGCTTCTACTCTCACAAAATTACGGGTATAATAATGGGTGATTTTTTAAGAGCTAAAGGAAAGTTAAAAAAAAACACATACAATTCAGAAAAATTCATGAAATCTTTATTTGAATCGATAGTACGGTCCATATTATTTAATGTTTAAAGATTATTTCATGCAAATGTTGACCGTGACTGCGCCTCAAATGGTCCATCCGCTTAGTCCAATTTTGGCATACTCTTTCCAACATTTCGGCCGGTATCTCATGAATAAATGCTTCAATGTTGTCTTCCAATGCGTCAATTGAAGCGGGCATGTGTGTATAGACATGAGCTTTAACATAGCCCCACAAAAAATAGTCTAAAGGCGTTAAATCGCACGATCTAGGCGGCCAATTGACTAGTCCCGAACGTGAAATAAAATGTTCACCGAACTCGCCTCTCAATAAGTCCATTGTTAAGCGTGCTGTGTGGCATGTGGCACCGTCTTGTTGAAACCACATGTCATGCAAGTCAAGCTCTTGCATTTTGGGCGAAAAAAGTTGGATATCATCTCACGGTAGCGCTCACCATTCACAGTTACGTTACGATTCGCATCATCTTTGAAGAAGTACGGTCGAATGATGCCACCAGCCCATAAACCGCACCAAACTCTGACTTTTTCTTGGTAGCTCTTGCAATGCTTCTGGCTGATCTTCACTCCAAAATCGACAATTTTGCTTATTTCCGTACCCATTGAGCCAAAAATGAGCTTCGTCGCTGAGCACAAGAAGCGCGCGATGAACTTTCTTAACAGAGCACTCATTTTGATAATAAAATTCAATAATTTGCAAGCGTTGTTCGTTTGTAAGACGATTCATGGTTAATTTATAGACCAAACTGAAGATGTTTGACAGTGAAACAAAAAACGAAACGTGCGTCAGCTGTTTAAACCAGTGTTGCCAAAAAGATAACAGCTTAAAAATCACCCGATAGAAGTTTTTAAAGTGCCACCTTAATTAAATTAGTTTTTTTTTTCATTAAACAGCAAATAATTTGGAAGCTAATTTTATCGGCAAAACGATCTTTATTATACGAGTAACAACAATTTATTTATAACAAAAGTTTATCAAGATTATGGACTACATACTTGACGTAATTTTCTAGGCAAATATTTATCAATTTTTTTAAAGAACGGTTTGTTTTTTATTTAATAAATACCTAAAATTTTTTTTATATTTTATGATCCATTTTTATGAGATAAATGTTTTTTTACTTGTTTTAATTTTTATTAAAAAAAAACTGTTAAACAATTGTTGAGAAAAAAAAAAAAAAATTTTAAACTAACTGAAAACATGTGTTCGTCATAAATTTAAGCAAACCTTGAATGTCTTAAAAGCACACAAATTTGTTTATGTCTAAAAAGCTTCAATAACATTTTAATTAACTAAACTTTAACAAAAACTAAAATTAATAATATTTAATTAACAAGATTTAGTTTGTCGTGCTTAATTCCCAATTTTTCTTCTTGATAAAAACACTAGCGGTATTCAATGTTTGGTGCGTTTTAGGTTGCAACGGTTTGGTAGTGCAATTATTTTATTATTGACAGTGAGCGGTATTTTAAGCAACTTTGCAATGCTAGATGCAAATTAAATAACAGCTGTTTTACGAAATTATTGGTCGTAAAAATTTAAAAAAGTGTTTGATTATTTTGTAAAATTGTTTTAAAATGCCACGAAGCAGTGCATAAGAAAATATTATCGTAGACTTTTTATAAGATGCCTTAAGGTATCGTACCTTCCACTTTATAATCACCCTTATTCTATTTGGCGTCGTCAACAGTTGACAACGCCGTTTTTTATGTTTTGTTTCAATTTCGTATTCCCGTTGGCAATATTGCCATATTTCGATGACTTTTAACATATGTTTGGTATTTTCTAAGAAAAATTGGCGTTGCTGTTGCCTTAAATTGCCCTTGATTTTGTCGTCGGCATTTTTAGTGTTGTCTTATGCTGCTTTGTGTCGTGTTTTAAAAAAATTACGTTATGGTTGGCTGCAATTTTGATTTCTACGGCGGTTTTGATATTTTTCTTCATTTGTGTTGTTTTGATATATTTTTTGTGGATATAATTGAAAAAATTCAAATAACAACTAAGTGCCAGTTCGAGAAGCTAGTGGAAGAGCTTGTAAAAAATCCATTACTAGTCAGAGAATTATGCAGGGTCTGTTTTCCTAATAAGTTAAATATCCCTTGCGATTAAAGAAGAGATGGTGGTCTTGTTTTTTTTTTTTTTCGGAGCTAAAATTTTGATGTGGGTTCCGTCCACACAGCCAATTACACCTGGAAATGCTGCTTTTCAAATAAATGCCACTTTAATTTATCCATTGTGGACAAAGTTCTCTCTTCATGACTTCCAGAGTCTCAGACAAAATTTTTAAACTTGTGGCTGGGACAGTCAAAAGTTGAAATAATTTCCAACGCTGAGCTGGTACGATCCCTGGGCCAAAAAACGCAATGTTGCTGCAAATATATTGTGTTTGGAACAAACGTTCCCTTTTTTAAATGAAATAGTAGAGCTATTTCCAACACATGTTTAAAAGAAAGTTTATTCAGCCGAAAATAACTTTCAAATCTTAAAAAGGTTAAAAAATCCATCCATCAATCCAAAAAAAAATGTTATTTAAACATTATTTTTTTTACAAACTAATTTTTATTTAACTTAAAATTTTGCATAAACAGCACAGAATTTTTTTTCTTATAAAAAAAGTAAACAAAATGAATCAGATGATTTTAATATTAGAGATGTGTGCTGTATTTTGTTAACATTATCGATAAATAGTCAACGGCGTCATAATACTCTTACAAAATACCAATTTAACATAGAATTGATGTTGTCTTTGATAAGAATTGCCGTTGCCTTAAAACTGCCGTTGTTATTGCCGACGCCAAATAGAATAAGGGTGAATATCCCAGGTTGCATCGATACCGCTTTTTTCAATAAATTTTTTATAAAACATTTGAACTGTTGGCGTCAAAAAAATAATAATAATAAAAATAATAATAAAGAAATTGCTTTTGAAAAATTACGGACTTCTCTTAAATACTAACCTCTATGTTTTCTGACTGCTCCAAATAATCCAAAACAGTTTTTATTTCATCTGCCGTCCACTTTTTGTGATTTTTTTTTTAATTTTTTGTTTAGATTTGTCTTAAATTTTGTTTCACGATTCTAAATTATTGTTTACAAATGTCAGCTGTTCGAGTATCAGTTATGTAAACGCAATACATGTAGCAAAAAATCTAAACAGTTTTAGTGTTGCGCAAAAGCAATGATGTGACAATTGCAATTTTGTATATTTTGTTGTTGGATTGCAAACAAAAGCTACAATATTTTGCATTTGCACTTTCGCAAGACCATTCGCATCAAACATTGAACTCCGCTACTGAAATTTATTGTTGATGGGATAAGCTATTCCTATGGTTGCTTAGACCAGATCATCAGGAAACTTCATCCAAAGATTTAAAAAAAACTTAGCAATAAATTTCAGTGTTTTTATCAAGAATAAAAATTGGGAATTAATAACAGCCTGTTTAACGATATCGAACGTCATCGTTCGCATAGAAAATTACATTTAAAACAAAAACAAAAATCGAACATTGTTCGAAGTTTGTTTTTGTTTTTAATGTTATTTTTTATGCGAACGATGACGTTCGAAATCCATGAACAGGCTGTAAGCACGACAAACAAAATCTTGTTAATTAAAAATTTTGTATTCCCAAAAATTACTTTGATTACACTATGCAAGTTGAAAAAACAGACAAGCCGGGCACATGGCGAATTGACATAATTCGGGTACACTGAATCCAGTGGTGCTCTTGGTTTCTTTTAGATTGGCTCTGGTTTTCGTGATATACCGTTATTTAAAAAATGGAGGAGGTTTCAAAACATACTTATATTCGCGTAACTCAAAAACGGTTTAGTTTATTGAAATTACTAAAAAATGGAGATAAGGGGCAAGTATGTCTCGAGAAAATGTTAAGGACAAGAAACTAATTGTGGTCGGTCATACATTCTATCCTACTAGGGGCATTTATGGGACTTTTTCTTCAACACATCTCTAGCCTGCATTGAACATTTTGTATGGGAGCCCCCTTAAGAAATGGAGATAGCGCGTAGGTATGTTCGAAATAAGTGATTGAGAAGAAAAATAAAGTGGGGTGGGTTGGTCGTACATTTGAGCCATCTAGGGGCATCCTAGGAGCTGCAGTGGCCAAATTTAATCATTTAATTAAACCCCCATATTTGTATGGGAGCCCCCCTAAGGGGTGGAGATATATGGCAAGTATGTTTTAAGAAGAAAATGTTAAAAACAAAAAACTAATACTAAACAATTAACAATTTTCTAATACTAAACAATTAATTGCGTAATACTACTACCAAAAATGTTTTTCATTATCTAAAATTGTTTTTAACATTAGGGTGGTTTATAGCACGATGAAAATCTTTTTTAAATAGAGTCATATAAAACAGGTAGTATGTTAGAAACAAAAAACTAATGGAGGTCGGTCATACATTTTATCCCCCTAGCGGCGATTCCTTGGCAGTTATGAGGCTTTTTTTTCAATATATTTCTAATCTGTATTGACTTTTTTGTATGGGAGCCCCCTTAAGGAATGGAGATAGCGGGTAGGTATGTTAGAAATAAATGATTAAGATGAAAAATAAAGTGGGGTTAGTCATACATTTGAGCCATCTAGGGGCATCCTAGGCGCTGCAGGGGCCAAATTTAAGAAATTTATTAAACCGCCATATATGAACTTTATTTTTTATCTAAATCATTTATTTCTAACATACCTACCCGCTATCTCCATTATTTAAGCCTACTTTTGATTTTTTTTTTTATCGAATAGAGTCATAGATGCTTTTGACACTATTTTCACGACTTTAAAAATCGTTAAAATACAGTTATATGCGTTTCTGCAATACAATGCTATTGTTGTTATATTATCAAAGCGCGGGGTTATACACTAAAAATAAATAAATAATATTATACAGGGGTCTAAAAAATATAACATATTTACCCTATTATAAAATAAAATTAGGAAAAAGGACATGGTTAAAAGAAAAAGATAGGAAGTTACATTTAAATAGGGGTGGTTTTTTACCATGTGAGATAAGGCCATGATGGCTTTATCTCTCATTCAATAGGGGGATAAAGACTTTTTTTTATTTGAATGGGAGATAAAGCTATCATGGTTTTAGCTCACATTAGCAATATTAGATAATGGCTTTATTTCTCATTTCAGTTCCGGAGACACTAAAGTTAAGTATTGAAATCTGGCTTCGCATACTAAAGTTTTTCTGGGTGGCGGCCTGCGGCCGCGCTTAGGGGGTTTTCCTCCGGAAGGACGCGGCAGGTGGCTTCGTTGAATAAAGTTTTCCTGCGTGCGTCACAAGAATAAAAAAATGTTTTTCGATGATAACTAAGGATTTTCCCTTTTTCAGAATGTTTACACCATGCATAACAATATTCTGGAAAAATATGGCTTTATCTCTCATTGAATTGAGCAATAAAGTCATCATGGCCTTATCTCGCAAGGTTTTAAAGCACCCACCCTTTTAATAAAGTTGTTAGGAATTGACCTTTATATAATGTTTGAAAAAGTTTTTTTTTTTTTTTTAATTGAAACGATCAATTCGCTTTATGTTAATAAAGCGTGTTAAAAAAAAAAATCCGTTGTGCCAAACATGTTTTTGTAACGTGTTTATTTTAGGGATGGGCAAATTGAAAAATATATGGACATATATCGAATCGATATTTTTTAAGGGTATCGATATTTATTATTTCAAAAATATCGATATATTGAACGTATTTTGCGGAAACTATTACCAAATTAATCTTATTATTATTCCAAATATATAAAGGCACATACTTATACTGTTCCAAAACCACATAAAATAAATCTTTTCAAATTCGTTTGACTTTACTGTTTTAATTAGAAATCTGCAATGTGAAAACTCTGCTTTTTTTCTTAATTCTTCTTCTTATAAATGCCAATCATTTTAGATCTTCATAATAGTTTAAAAAAACATATGATGCATGCAGTGATGCCCCATGCATATAATATTGGACTACTTGATCCATTTTGATCAAACGGACTACTCCCTGGACTGATCCAATGTTATGCAAGCATGGACCATGTTATTGTTAAAAAGAGTTTGCAGTGAAACTACATGTCTTCGTTTTTAAACGAAGTTAGAACGTATTATCTGGAGTTTACCATGGACTAGTTTCAAAACTAATCCAATAGGAGTACGTATGGACATGGAGGAATTTTAAGACTATTTCGTTGTAATGCAAAACTGGGTTATATGGTCCACTTCTAGGACATCGTAACGTTAATTCGACCACCTTTTAACCACATATTTGGAGTTGGTTTGGAGTACTCCTACTCCTTTATTGATTACTATTTACATGCATGTATGGACTTGTCCCGTTATCTGCAGGGGCAAATTCTTAAAAAAACATATTGTTTGAAAAACGGGTAAAATTTGGAGTTTTTAATGAAGACTAACTTAAAAAAATTTCGTCGTATTGCAATAGCAATATAGATATATCGGTATTTTAAAAATCGGCGATAAATATCGATTTTTTTTTAAATATCGATATTTTGATATATCAGTTTGTTTACGTCCAAACTGAGGGCACCGGTTTTCCCATCCCAGATGTGTATTGTATGTGAAAGGAGTTGACAACTTGAGGCGCCACCGTCATTAAGGATTTTACTTTTTTATGTATTATTCGTTAAGTTTAGGTTTTTAACTTGTAAAATTTCTGAGTCGAATCGTTGTTTTACCTCCATATTGTTCGGTCATATATTAAACTGCAAGTTTTACGTTTTAATGAAATTGTAACGAAACCAAACTTTTGTATAAGATAAACTTGTACATATGTATTTAAATTGTTTGAAAATTTAAAATTTTGCCATTAAATAAATAGAATTTCATAACGATCTGAAAAATAAACCAGAGGAAAGTGTTTTTATATGGTTAAAAGTGCTTTCTGTGTTTTTTGAAGATCTGTGTTTTTTTACTCTTCTTTTCTAGCCTTATTAATATCATCAAGTTGTTTGGATACTTGGGTGATATTTACGCGCTGAATCCAAAAGCCACCCTATACACTCCACGAAACGTATCGGCGTTTCGCCCGGACCACGCAATCGGCGTTCTCTCGGGGAATATACCAAGGTGTTTGGATCCTTGGCTGATATTTTGGAGCTGTAGCCCAAATCCACCCATATATACACTCCACACTCGACGAAACGTATTGGCGTTTCGTCTGGACCTTTACAAGACGTATCGGCGTTTTTAAGTTTTTTTTGCCCATTCCTAGTTTATTTGTCGAGTTATGGGGTAGTAGAGTGTTTTTGGTTTAAAAAAATTTCTTATATTACTTTTTCGAACTAGAAAGTGTTTCTTATAGAACATCATTTCATCTTGGCAAAAAATTAATACGAAAAAAAATTGTTTTTCATCTGCAAAACCGGAAATGACCAATTTAAATTAAAATTTTTCAAACTTCGACCCGTTTTTATATATTATATTTTTTTAATTTTTGTTATTCTTTAATTAGGCTTGAGTTCATCAAATTTAATTTTCATTAAATTATTTTCACTGAGGGAAGGAATTTTACAACTTGGAATTTTTATTAAAATTTATTGATAATTTTTCTTGGCTGAGCTGGGATTTGAACCCGGGTTGATCTTTACATGTTTCAAGAAACACCACTTTCTATCGTCAGAAGATCTTTGTGTTCTACCCACTGCACCACTGCGGTGCCCGTTAGCCAACAGTCAAACGTTTTACTAAAATTAGCTTAGGATGTCTTCATTCTACTGTAGAAGTTTGAGAGTGAAATGTTCATAAGTTTAAGAGTAATGCAAATTTCTTTACACGCGTATCGCACATCAAAACCGGAAGAGATCTTTTTGAATTCCAGTTTTTCTAACTAAGATGCAATTTTATTTATTTTTTTAAATCCGAAATAAGCCTAGACTATAATCATAATACTGTAAAGGGTTCGAAGTGGGATATGCATTAGTTTAAAAAGTTGGTAAATAGCTGTCCATTTCAATAAAGTTTTTTCTAATTTAGTCTCAATATTTTTTTGTATTTATTTAAACCAAAATCAGCCTACTGTGTCTTAATTTTATATGAAAACATTTTGAAATGGGATATCAATAACTTTCAAAGGTATGCGAATCCTCAAGTACCAAGACCCTAAAGTCGGGAGGAATATTGTATGGGGGCTAGGTAAAATAATGCCCTTTTTGCCTCATTCAATACTTTTAATATATTTAAGAAATATTTGAGCCCAGATTGGTTCTTTTAGTACAGAAAAAATTAGTTATTTGTCTATAAATCGGTCGTTTTCAAACCATTTTTGTTTTTTGTCACCCCTTTTGCCTGTGGTAAATGGTAAAATAAGTTAATTTAAAAGCCAAATAGACAGCGACAAAAAATTTTTGTTTTAATTCTTTTTCACAAACTCCTGGTGAATGTTAGTAAAGATTTAAAGGGGTCTGCTGACCTCCCTTGTGCAACCGTTGCCTAGGCACTTTTCCTTCCGGCTATTTTATGAAGTTTGCTATTGAATTTATTATACAAATATTTTTTTTTTACCAAGGACCTTTTCATATACAAGACGATTGCTAAGCATTTCGTTTAAATAAAAGTTTTCTTAAGACCCCGAGTAGAAAATTAATTACATAACAAAATCTATTTTACATTTTTTTATCATTCTAAGAATTTTTAATTTTAAAGACTATCAATCGCTCCATTAAAATCTTTTCAGTTCATTTTCTTATTTTTCCCCTTGAATTGAAATCAGACTTACGTGGATATTTGGAGGGTTCCTGTTCATGTGTCTCCTTTTCTCCTCCTGGCTGCTTGTCAATTGGCAATGCAGTTTTATCGTAACGCACGAACCACCAATATAATGCCAGGAAAATGATTTGCACAATCATGAGGGCCACAAAGCCCGTCTGTTTACTAAGGGACGAATGCATTGTCACTGCTTGTGTTGCTGCGGTGGCTGTGGATGCTGACGAAAGAAGATGGATGCTGTTTTCTAAGTTAGTTATCTGATGTCTTAAAGGAAACAAGATTCAATTGAGAACTTTTTCCTTTATATTTATTTGTGAAAAAGTAGTATTTGTTATTTGTTTTTTTATTTATTTTTACAATACAGTTGCATAAACACTATTGTAAACACTTGTTTCTGTTGTTGTTCTCGTTTTTGCACTTTATTTTATGGATTTCTGGAAAATACTTTATAAAAGAACAGTAACAGTATTTATTTGAACTTTAAATTAACACTTTTAGTTAGATGAACACGTTTTGGGAATTATTAACAGGATTTAAGTTTTGAGTGCACGGTTGTTTTTTTGTTTTTTGTTTTCTTTTTTTTATTATTGTAAAATGTAAGCAGAGGAAAAATAAATTGATCCTGCAATGCACTCAAACGAATCCTTATGCACGACACTATTTTCTCTTTGTGTGTGTCTTTTTTTTCGTATCGGGGGTGTTGAGTTTTTTTTTTTTTTGTTCTGTTGGTCGGTTTTATTTTTAAAGTACGTCTGTTCTTAGCAGACGTTAAAAGCCTTTTAAATTTTTTTCACATTCAATATGAATTTATCGCAGCGTATGTGCGATTTTATTTATATTTTTTTTCATTTCACTCTTTCTATTGTTGGTGCTGTTGATGAGTATGTGAAAATTTTCTTATTTCTATTTTGTATAGCAGCACTATAAAGAAATGGAAATAGTAAAAAAAACAAAAATTTAAATTAAATCGCCACTCACTCTCTTAAAGTTTTAGCGAATTGCTAAAAAGCGGTCACTTCGTCATTTATTCATTTTTAAACCAATTTTTAAGTTTTTTTTTCTGCTTAATACTAAAAGGTCTTGTCGTTTATTTGTCTCTCTGGCTTATAAGTCTACGAGCGTTCATCCGTTTTTTCATCCATCTATCGAATTTGTTTGTGTTCTTGTTTTGGTTTTAGTTTATACTGATTGTATTTGACATGATACGAAGTACTAGTCACATACAACGAGGTGCTAGCTAGTATCAAAATGTTATTAAGTCCAGATATGCAGCATGTTGTATTTCATCGTTGTTTTTTTGGTACTGTTTTTATTAAGGGGAGCTCCTTACAAAAGAGGGAAGTAAAGCAAACTTCTCCATTGTTTTGTTACACATTGTTAAATCTGAATGAACCACCAAATGAAAATGTTCGATTTTTTTGAATTTATTTCTTTTTGCATTTTACTTTGTAAAATTACCGATTTTGTTAAGCAAAGAGAATGTGGGAATTATTTCTTTTTCATAAATTATTTTAATTATATTAACCATTTTTTTTCGAATGTGAAAATTCACTCATAAAAACACATTCGAAAAAACTTTTAATGAGATTTAGTTTAGTTTTGAAATTTATTTTATTTTTTAGATTAAAAAGAAATTTTGTAGTATAGGAAGCTTATGGGATTTATTTTAACTTGAGGAATTTGTTTGTCGTGTTTATTTCCCAATTTTAATTCTTGATAAAAAAACTGAAATTTATTGTTCACTGGTTGCTTTGACCAGAGCATCAGGAAACATTCTCCCAAAAAATTTGTTCAAACCCTAAAGCGGCTCATACACTTGCAATAAAATTGTTCAATTTCACACAGAAAAAAGTTTTTGCGCCAGTAAAAGAATTAATCAAAAATAAAATCAGTTTTAATTAAATATTTAATCAGGTTAATTAAACATTTAATCAAGTGAATTAAACATTTTATTGAAATTTTGTCAATTAAACATTAAATACACTTGATTAAAAGTCTAATTCACATAATTAAAAATTTTATTAAAACTGATTTTATTTTTGATTAATTCTTTTACTGGCGCAAAAATTTTTTTCTGTGCACGCATTGTACAATTATATCGCCAATGTGTATGTGATATTCGTAGGTGATACAATATATTGGCAACAATCAGAAGACTTTTTATTTTTATGGCACAACGAAAAGAAAGTGATATGTGTTGGCAACATTGTACAATGCTGTTTATGATATTCCTATAGGTTATGTTCATCTTTTTATTGAATGAATGAAACTATAATGCGACTTATTGCATAATATAGGACAACATGGAAATACTATGGCGGATATCATATACAATAATATTGCAAGTGTATGGGCCGCTTAAGATATTATTAGCAAACAAAATTTTAGAGTGAATGAGAATTGCAAATAAACATTTTGCATTCCCAAAAATTACTTTGATAATTAAGGAATTGGCTTGGAAAATATGGTTAATTTCTACTTTTTCGAAAAACTTTAAATAAATGAACTAAAAAATAACCAAAAAGAAAATTAAATCTTTATTATTTATGGCCGATTTCACCAATTTATGTTTAAAATTCGTTTTTCATGTCATATAAAATTAAATTAAATTAAATTATATTATAATATGAATTGATATTAACTAATGTAACTAACATTGGCCGTTAGAAAGGGTTAAAAAATATTTTATCAAAATTTTTCTTGGGAGTCAAAAAATTAATTAACAGGGTTTCGTTTAAATGTGCTTAATTCCCAATTCATACTATTGATAAACTGAATATTTTATTTTAAAACTTCGAAAAAAATTAAAATTGTTTTTCTTTTAAAAACAAAGAAAAACTGTAACACGTCTTGAATGTTACATTAATTAAAAATAAATTTAAAAATATCTAATGTAATTAGTCTTGTATTAATAAAACCAGTTTTTAATGAATACTTCGATTTTTGGCTTTAAATTAGACTGCAATACCCTTCAGATTATCTTTCAGTTTAACAAACTCAGTTTTCTAATTAACTACTTTCTAAACTTCAATCATAATCAAACTTATGTCTTAAACTGCAACTAGCATCTTCTATTCAGGCCTCAGGGTGGCCCAAATAAAACCTACTGTAGTTGTTGTTGGTGGTCAATTTAAATTTTTTGTAGATGCATCATAAGATCCAACTTTAAAACTATCTGCCATATTGTTCTGGAAATACACAATTGGCCGGAACGTGCTGAGAGAAATGGATAACAATCAACACTCTACTGCACAGCTACCACTTTGTCTTCAGTGCGAATATTTTAATGAGAACCTGTCCCAAAATGGTCGATCACTGAATCCCGTTCCTCCAAACAGCCGACTTAATTCCTTTTTATCAGGGCAAGTTTTTTATGGCATATGCCATTTTTGCCATTTCTTCAATTATTTCGTGAAAAAGCCATTTTTGGTTCAGCTTGCCAAAAAATGCATTTTTTTGCAATCTAGAAAAAATTTTTTAATAAGCCCAGGAAAAACTTTTTGATTTTTAGTAATAGGTGGTACTTATTTCATACATTACCTGGTAAGTAGTTGTCATTACAATTGTCATTATTCTGAAAACTTCAATAAGTACTTACTAGTAATGACCTCAGCAACTACTTATTACTTCTGTTATTTTCACTACTGAATATTTGCTTACTGGTAACGTACTCAATAACTAATTATTAGGTATATTAACTAGTGATTTTTTGGCTTCTGGTAAGTTTATTGTAAGTACTTACAATTCAACTTACTACACAGAAAAAAGTAAAAAACGGGTTTGATCACCAAAATAATTGAAACAAGCAAAAAATTGTTTAATTTTGCACCTATCACCGAAATGATTATACCAATTACTTAAATTTGCAAAAATTGCAAAACAAGGATTTTTTTCCAATTAAAAAGTTTTTACATTTTAATTACAAAAATAATTGAAAAAATTATTAATATTAAACAATATTTTAATTGAATGAATTAACAAATTAACTAAAAATAAATCAATATTTAAATTGAATGAATTACTAACGTAATTGATTACAATACAGAAAATTAATTATTTTAAAAATTGTATTGATTAAAATAGTGATTGAATTTTTGCATTAAATCGATTAAATTTTTAATTGAATAAATTAAACAGTGTATTTGAAATACACTCTAAATTCAATTACGCAAATTATTCAATCAAACAAATTGTTAATTAAATAAGTTTGTTAAATCAATTCAGTTGATGGTTAAATGAAGGAAAATAATAATATTTAAAATATATGTTTTATTTAAATATGGTTTAAAAAAAACTTGTTTTATTTGTTTAATTGTAATACCTCATGCTTAATTGTACAAATTTTGAAATATTTTTTGACAAAGGAATTTCATATATACAACTTTGCATAAAATTGTAGAATAACTCTGATTCTTCAGGGTATTCAAGATTGAAAACAAAAAACTGTTTTTGTTGTGTAATTTGGCTGTACTTTTTTTCACCTATTCACTTTAAACGCACAATATGAAATGACGCCAAAAATAGTTCAAGAATTAACAAACAAAGAAAATAAACACCAAATTTCGATTGCGACCATAACCACCGTCAACACTGTGGTCAGCCACAAGGCTATTTTTTATTTTACGCATAATATACATATGTATGTAGGCTCATTATTGACATTGTTGGTGGTCATAATTGTAATTCGTCTATAACAAATTTCAGTTCATTTTTTACTTGTTGATAGTTTTTTTTCTGCACGCGACGCTTACTGTTCTTTTTGATGACAAAAACATGTGTGTACGTAGGTACATGTAAGGGCAAAGACAATAAATTTATAAAGATGTTGGTTGCACTTGATGAGGGAGGAAAGCAACAAGGAGAAAGCAACAAAGTGTTCAATTCAAACAACCGAGTTGATTGATTCAATTAAACTTATAATTAAAATTAAGCTTAAAATCAAGTAAAATTTTAATTGAAAAAAAAATAATCAAATTTATTTTAAAATTCAAAAATCACTATTAATTGAAAAAAAACTGCCAATAATTTTTTCTGTGTAGTAGTTAAATAATAACTAGGTATTTTTTGACTTCTAGTAAGTGTATTTTGTAAGTACTGAATTCTTTGGACACCTCGAACAAAAATATGTAGTTATTCAGCCGAAAAATATGTAGTGTTTACTTTCTCCAACATTATTTGCCAGTAAAGTTTTTGCTGGGGAGCTTACCGAATATGAGGCAGAGTCTATTCGAAATGCTAAATTAATGTTGCAAAAATCGGACGTAAAAAGTGACTAAGTGTACATAAAAGAGCACTTTCAATGCATCTGCTCAAGTCTCTTGAAATTACAAACAAAGCTTTGACTTAATGGGCAGTACTAAATTTTAAAGATTTTGTTGAAAAGTCTAAAAAAGTTTTAGATCGTAATACCGGATTACAAGATTAATTAAAATAAGAAATAGTTTATGTGAGTAGTCCACCTGCAAACACCCTTAAGTAAAAAAAAATCTGTAAAAGTCGCCATTTTATTTGTTTTTTAAAATCATCAACCTCGTACAAAACTCCGTATACTCCTCCAAAACTCGCTATATGGCTTGGCATTTCAGTTTAAAAAAAAACTGTTTTAATCGTTTTCTTAGAATTTTGTTTTTTAACTTATCAGTGTTTGCAAGCGGACTACTGATATTTTAATGAATATGAGACGAATGAGTTTATTGACAACCTCTCTCCATCTGAACTATAAGCGTTCCAATATGTTCCAGCTACATCTCGCAATGCTGAAAAAGTTTTTTCCATTTATTAAACTGTTTTATGCGATAACAGTAGATTATTTATTTTTGAAAATTTTAAGAAACATGTTATTGTACCACACAACTTAATAAAATAAATGATTCTTAATAACAACATGTTTATTTCTGCCAGTTTTGCCATTTTGTGCCATTTATTATACTTTTTCCTGCCATTTTGCCAGCCATTTTTAACCATTTTCGTGCCATTTTAAACTTGCCCTGCTTATTATGAAGGTTTTGGAAGCTGATCTTGAATTAAAATATTGACGATATTATCGCTGTGTTGAATGTCGATGAGCCAATCGTTGAAGGAATAGAAAAATTAAATAAAGTTAAAGCGTTTTTTGTGCTGTATGTATTCATGAGCAGCATAAAGACAAAAACAATTATGTTATAAAATAAAAAAAAATATACGTGTTAAACAGTGGTAGATCGTATTGGGCCACCCGGTACTTTAAGCACTGTTTTTCGCTCAGGCTAACATCTAAGCCAGCGTTGCCGATTTCTGTGTAATTTATCTTTCATTAAGGTGTATCGATATTCTCTTCTCGGACGTTGAAAATCTATGAACGTAAAACAGGTGAATAGAACCTGAAATGGACCAAACATCCAAATTACAGAGCTTCTAGGTATTTAATGAACTTCGGGGGGTTCGAAGTTGTAACTCAGTACTTAACAAGGGTGCCACGACAGTCATTAGACCCCGGAGAGGGCAAGCATCGGTCTCACTATTGTTGAGGTCTTCGTTAGTATGCTTTTTGCGAGAAATGCTTCCTGTCTTTCAGGATGATTGTCATTGCTGCAGCCTTGTTTTTCTGATAGAAGGTTGCTGTTCAGTAAGTTGTTCACCGTCCAATGGGGAAACTCAAAAAAGGGCCCAACGGAAAACAGCTTTTCAGAAGAGGAAATACTATCGGGGTGCACGTCGAGGCTGCGGCTTGAACCCAAATTTGCGGGCACTGTTTCATTCACATGGATGACTGATTTGCCTCCCTTGTTGGAAAGTTCGGCCTGTGGATGGCTTATGGATGACCATAGGTGCTGTTGCTATTAAACAGAAGCCGCTGATATAAATGAATAGCAGTGGAGGCTAGATTTTACACAGAGTTAGGCGTAATATATTTGGTGAATTATACACTAGAATTGCTACCTGTGTGTGCAAATGATCCTTCACTCACAACAAGTGGTTGAGATCTACCATGAAGTTAGGTCGCAAGACAGGCAGACGCACAACACAAATAAATTAAATTAAAACAAACTGATGATAACTCTCAATAACTCAACGAACTTTTAAAGTTGCCAAACTTGATAACGTTGCGTTAACAGAGACGTACAATATATCAACTTAGTTGCCAAATAAAAAAAGCCGCTCCGTGCAATAACTCCCAGGTGCAATAAGTCCCAAGAAAAAAATGAAATTAGACCCAATAATTTTTCATACAGATGTGGGTTTAATTTCATTATGAAATAGCTCCCAGCCCTCTCTGTTTTATTTCATTTTTTTTGGAAGTTATTTAATTTTTTGCCTGGAAGTTATTTCATAATGAAATAAAATCCAAATGAAATAAGTCCCCGAAAAAATAAACGTGGGAGTTATTTAATTTTATTTTGGTTTTCGGTGTTATTTCATTTGCTGTGGGAGTTATTTAATTTTCAATTATTTGCAATTTCAATTTAAACGGTATTTATAACGGGATAGTTTAAACAGTTGCTACTCATACATTTGGAATGTTTTGAAAAGGTAATGGATGTATGTATGTTAAAAACGTGAAAAGAGGGAGATTGAAGAAGAAAATCCTTGCAACCGGCTGAAGAATGGATATACAAAGAAGCTTTAGTCAGCGAAGCCGGTGTTTGTTATACCATAGAGGAGATTGTCCTTGTACAAACGATTGTGCCATATGTATGGGTAGTGAATCAAATACTCTCTTTTTGCCATGCAAGCACCTAAAAACTTGCAATAGCTGCGTGCTTAAACTGCAGGCAGCTTTCATTACAAGAGGCCAGGATACAATAAAATGCCCCATTTGTTGCCAAAATGTCGAAGACTCAATGTTAGTTTTTTGGTAACCTTTTATGTAAATATTCAAGTAAAACGAATATATAATAAATATCTTTGGGAGTTCTTTAATTTTTTTTTTTTGGCCTTATTTCATTTCTTTTCGATGGACTGTTTATGAGTTATTTCATGATGAAAAAACTCCCAAAAGTTGGGGTTGTTTCATTTTAGACTTGGAAATTATTTAATTTTTTTTTGGGATTTATATCTTTTTCCAGTTTGGGACTTATTGTATTTATTTTGGGATTTATTTCATTGGGAGTTATTGCACTGGGACTTATTGCACCTGGGACTTATTTCACAGAGCCGAAAAAAGGGACGTATTTAGTACAAAGGATTCTGTGTGACTCGGCTTTTACTGTCTCATACTTTGATTGTCGTTGTCTATTGAAAGTAAAAGTCGGTTTATTGTAAAAAGTTTTGATTTTAAACTTGATCAAATTTTGCTGGCGCACAGTGAGAGATTTTGAAAAAAATGGGAATAATTTTGCTTAGCGGTTGGTCCGATTGGAATAAAATAAGTAAAAAATAGCAAGTTTTATTTCAAAGTCAAAAATTTTATTCATAAAAAAACGGGCTTTAGAGAATAATGCCGGATCGTTTAAAATATTTGAAACGTCTGGGGGCAAATTATGGCAGTCGTGATCGAATACTTTTTCGATTCGAAAGCAATTCAATTTCTAATTCTTTCTGTCTATACTGAACGGATCGAAATTATTTTTTTGGTGCTGTAAAGCATTTATTTGAGTTTTCAAACACTGAAAAAATAATAACGATTCGTTCAGTATTGGCTGAAATAAAATTGCTTTCGAATCGAAAAAGTATTCGATCACGACTGCCATGATTTGCCCCCTGAGGTGCCATACTTTGGGAATCTATGCCGGCCCTTCGAATACAAGCCTTTAATTGCCGTTTAAAAAATCCAGAATTATTCAAATTTTTTTCCCAAATATCCCACTCTGTGGTGCCAATTTTATTTTGATTCAAAATTTTTCTTCTGTAATTGTTTTTATTCTGGTTAACTTCCGTTGAATTAAGTGATTTTTTTTTTTGTATGAAACTTTTCCATTTAAAGTTTTTATTTGTTTTTAAACATAATTAAATAAAAAATAATTTGCTAAAAATTGTTTACTCACCATTTAAAACTACTAAAATTTGTAAAAATCGAACTCTGGTAGGGCGTTTATTAAATTCGACACTACCGCCTTTTTTTCTTATGCCTTCATTTGTTCAACTATTTACATTTTAGCTTTAGTTTAGTTGAATTTATTTAGCAGATAATTTTATTTTAAAATTGCTGCTCGCTGTTTTTATTTTATTTTTTTTTTTTTGGTTTATTTTCTAAAATGTTTGCTCTTTATGGCTCTGATAATTTGGCGTTTTATTTTTATTTCTTTTCCCGCCATTTCATTGTGTTTTAATGCAATTTGTGAATTCTCGTTAAAGGGATGGTATAAAGTAGAGACTGAAACTTTTTTGAGGGTGCAATCCATTTTCACTAATTTATTTAATTTCATTTTATTTTAGTTTAAATATTTAATATTAAAATTGCTATTTTTTCACTTTAAGTTAATAGTGGAAGACCAAAGTAAAAAGAAAAAGGTCAAGTTCATGTTGAATGTTCTATGGTACTATGGGATATTTAAAACAAAAGAAATCGGTAGTTTTAATATTTTTTAGAACGTATCGTAGTATGATAGATGAATATCGTAAAGAGTTAAGTTTGGGATCTACCTTGGAAATTCGGAAAAATTTAGCCATTAAAAAATAAAAATTAAAACATATGCAAAAAATATGCAAAATAAGCAAAAATATGCATACCAAGAATTTTATTAAAAGCTTATAATTGTTATTTTGTTTTGTAAATTATTGACTAAAAATTGATTTTTCCAAGTCAGATTTAAATTTATTTGTTACCTGTGACCTCTAATGGACTCCGCCCCGAAAGATCTGCTTATTTCTACAGGTCAAATTGAATCAAGCCAATTACAAATATTTTAAGTTATTTTCGGGAATACATAATATTTCATTAATAAGATTTTGTTCGTATAAGCTAGTTTCCAAAGACTTTAGAAAGTAAAAAGATACGATATGAAACTAAAACTGTAGAGTGAATGAGTATTACAAACAATCAAAATTTTATTTGCTAAGAAATCAATGCTTAATCAAAATACCAACAATAAACAATAAATTTCGTTCATTCCCCACTACAATTGGTTGGATACTCCCAAAATAACCTGAAGTTGTAAGTGGCCTAAGAAAAAACCAAATTGCATTATTGTTTTCGCAAGAAGTGAAGCACATTTAAGTCACAGCGTTTTGCATTGACCAACGGATTCGTAGTTGGACGGGGTAGGCTTTGGCTAAAAGACGGGCCAGGCAAAAATGCACAACCTCTTTTTTTTAAATAACTTTTTAATGGACTGTCAACAACATATGACCAAGCGTTATCATAATAAAATATAACGGCTTTATGCCTGGTTCCACAAGTCGGCTATTTTTCGGGCAGTTTTCGATTTACGCAAAGCAATTGCATTGGCTAGAGGTCCCACTGATCGTCTGGTCAGATTTTAGCAGCATAAAAAACATCTGAATTTGTTTTTTGACTTCATCTCGCTTGTTAACAAATTTCCTTCCCTTTGGATGAATCTACTGCTGAAAAACGGCGGTGCGCATAATGATACCAGTTAACAAATTTCCTTCCTTTTGGATGAATCTACTGCTGAAAAACGGCGGTGCGCAAAATGATACCAGAAAATATATAGCCCTTAAACTGAAATGACGAATGCCCCCAAAACTTTACACAGAAAAAATACCATGTAAAATTAACATGGCGAAATGTTGATTGAGAATTATTTAAATTTATCATTATTTCATATTAATTTTAAATAAAAAATGTTGAAATAACCTTAAATCACGTTTATTTAATATTATTCACTGTTAAAATAACTTTGTTCAATATTGAATCCATAAAAACCTGTTTTATATTAAAATCAGAAGTTTATCTTGTTAAATTAACATGCATACATACTTGAGTATGTATATTTTTTTATTTTCATGTTTAAAATATGTTATAAAAAGAAGACAATTCCCGTATTCTTTTAATTAAAATTATTTAGTTAAATAGTACATCAAGTTTTCAAAGTAGAATGATGACGAAAATCATATCGGGCGATTCTGCTGATGCTTTTGTAAACAAAGGATAATACAAAATAAGTGAAACATGTGTTACAGGGGTAAGTGTTTTGATTATTCTTACCTGGGGTTGACACATGAAAGTACTTTCTTGCATGTAGAGTATACGTATTATCAACGTTAAATTGAAGAAACAGCCGATTGGCTGAAAGAACAGAAATTATGTGCGTATTAGTGAAAAAGTGTGAGTGTATTGCGACTTTCAAGAAATTACTTTCATGTGTAAATGCTAAGATAAATAAATGCAGGGGTCTAATCACCGCATTCGATACTATCGTATCGAATAAACTATCAATTTTTTTGCATACGCTAAGCATTGACGTATCGAATGAAAATTCGATAAATGTAAAGCCGAGTTACTCGATATCGAATGCTACTATTTCAAATTCAATACATTTCATTCGATATCGAGTTTCATGATACCAAAATAAATAATTTCCATCAATTTTGCTCGATATCGTATGCCGTGATTAGACCCCAGATGTTGTCTCTGAAGCTTCTTTACACTGTTATAACACACTCCAACCAATTTGTTTCTACATGAAAATCACGTTATTTCAACTTGAAATAACTTCCATTCAACGTAATTCGGATTGTTATTTCAATATTACTACAATGTTAAATTAACATGAGTTATAGCTATTTTAGAGGAAAAAAATGTTGTTCCCAGGTTAAATTACCATGAAAAACGTATGAAGCAAAATCACCACCGAAAAATTTTAAATCAACCTTGTTTTCGACATTTTTAACTTGATTTTTTTTCTGTGTGAATATGCAATTTTGGGGAAATTTTATGGGGGGCGAAGCCAGTGGTCGTTATACCATAGAGGCGAAAACCCTTGCGCTTGTCCGAAGCCCGGCTATGCAGTAAGTTAGCGAAGCCAGTGTTCAGTGTACCATAAAGAAAATAATCCATGCGCCCGGCCGACGGTTCAGCAATGCTATCTATCGTGCGTTCTTAAATTCAAAACTGCATAATTATTTCGGATATTGAAATTCAGTATTTACAAATTTTTAAACTTGGGATTTTGAAACTCGTGACTTAAGACTTGGGATTTCTGGCATATGAACTAGGGTATTCAAGCAATTAACCGTTGTTCGAATAATCTATTAATTTTGGGCGATTAACTGTTCGAATAACTTTAAATTTCTTATTTTCGATTAACGAATAATTTAGGTCGATTAATCGATTAATCGAAAATTTGTTTTTTTACAATGTTAGTTTTATTTTTAATGTAAAAAACAAGCCGGTACGTTTTAAATACCCTTTTATTGTTTCTTAACTCAGGAACATTTCCTTCGAGTAACAATTTTTTAAAATATTGTACAAAGACAAACCAATGAGTTTGGGATTAATTTTTTTCCAAATGTTTAGTACAGACTTTTACCACAATGATTCAGATGTAGATGATTTTTTTAAGACGAACGAAAACAACTTTCTATCAGACCTTAACAAGACTATTAAGAGTATTAAAATTGTTAAAAAATCAAAAAGAGATTAAAGTGCTATAATGGAAGACTACTAATTTTTAGAAAAGACAAGACAAGACAAGAACATAAAAGAAAAAGAACGGAGCAATTGGATATTCTTGATAACGCTTTATTTTAATATCTCCAACGTCAACTATAAGAGAAATAAGCTTTTCGAAATCAAGTTTTATCAAAACAAAAGAAAGAAATCGTTTGAATCATAAAGATTTAAACTGTCTACTCCTTTTGAGAGATTATTTAAGAAGATTCGCTTAAATTTCGATGCTATAAAATTAAATTATTCGATTAACCGAATAATATTAAATTGTTCGATTATTATTCGGTTAAATTTTTACCTCGAATAATTATTCTATAAGGGCTTTTTCTCATTTTTTTGGGGGGAACTTTTTTATTAGAAAATGTGGTCATCTTGCCCAAAATTTTAACAACAATCTTTCCGAAGAAATGACCTGAGCGCTCTTTGTTTCACGCACTGAAATTAGTAGAAAACGTTTCGCAAAGCTTATGTGAATAATGATTTAGCTGCGCCTGTTTTTGAATAGAAAATAGAAATTAAAAAAATATGACTTTGACTAAAACCCTTATGACACTACATTTTTAATGCATTGTTCAAGTTTTGGTGAACAGTGCAAATATAAAGTAATAGAAGAATTGACCAAGTGCGAAGGGTTCAGCTGTATTAAGATAAATGGAAAACTGTCAAAATTTTACTAAAGTTATCGATAAAAAATCAAGTTATGTCAAAAAAAAAAAAAAAAATGTAAAATTGTTCAACTTAAAATTGACATTTTAAGCTTGAAATATTAAAAGTGTTGCTGAATCAGCGGCTTATGGGCAAATTCAGCGATTTACTGCTTTTTGTTTTTAGGTTTCTCATAAACAAAAAGTTGGCAACATTTAATAATATTAACAGAACAGGGATGGCTAAGTTGTTTCAATTGTACTTTTTTGTTGATACTTTTTAAAGTAAGATTTATAATACATTTTTGTGGTGTTTCTTAAGAACATAAATAAAATTAATTTCAACTTAAAAAAATCTTTTAGTACAATTTGGGTAAAAAAGTACAATTTTTAAATTTTAAATTTTAAAAATTCTCAACGCCATCCCTAAAACAAAACCATAACAAGAGAAATCAATCAATTCTATATCAATTAATGAATAAAAAATGTAGTGTCATAAGCAAGAATGATAGAAATAAAGATTACGCCTTGCGCATGTTTTACGGTTTGATGACGTAGTAGTTCCCTTGTACAGATTACCAAGTCTCTTTTATATGTGAAAATCGTAATTTCTTACAAAAAATTTATGCATTACGTGATAGATGGCAACCATGCAATTAATTTACACAGAGAGTTCAAATAAAAAATATTTTATAAATTGTCAAAAAACTAACTGCCTTATTTATAAAAAATAAAACATGTTAATAAAGGGGTTATTAAACGGATTTCGTATGAAAATCCGTTTCATAAAGCCTTTATTAACCGGTTTTATTTTTTATAAATTAGGCCGTAAGAATTTTGCTTAAAATTTTATATTAAAAATATTATTGCAATAAATAAAATTTTTAAAAGTGTTCAAACGTGTGTTTAAAGTAGCGTAATAAAGAAAAATAAAAAATAAATAAAACTAGAAGCGAGCAGAAAAGAGTACAAACATAAAGTGTGCAGTGGGCAAATGCAAACAAATTAGCCGTAAAAAAATAAATGGGGAAGTTGTGCGAAAAACTAAAGTGTGCGTCCTTTTAATTAAATGGCTATATTTTTAACTATAGATAATATAGAGATAATTGAGGGATTCACAAGGTGTCATAAAGTCATATGTCTTAAAATAATAACATGAAAAAATACGACTGTTGTGAACAACCCCTCATAATTTAGTATGCTATTTTGAATTTAAATCAACTGATTTAAAACAAATATAAAAAATAAATAATTAACTAACATTAATATATTTTTTAATTCTTTTCTATGAATTAATAAATTAAATTGGATCTTACCTGACTGTATTTTCCATTTTGCAGACGCAAATAAGAAATAAATTTTATTTTGTTTGTTTACCAAACAGCAGAGTCATAAGCCGATCTTATTTGATGCCGCAAGTGATTGCTTGCAAAAAATTGCTAGCCGCAGGTCAAATTTTTATGTTAACCGGATAAAATTATACCATCAACGGCGACGGCTACAAGAATTAACGCGATACGGCTCAGCCGCTCAGCTTTGGTCTGTTTTGATTAATTACGACAGCACAATAAACATAGCAAGCAACGGTCTATTAATTTAAGACACTTTTTGTTTACAAAGCAACACAAATATTTTTAAACCATTGTAAAATGTTAGAACATTATGACAATATAACATGATAGCACACCTTGTGAATACCCCAAATATATATTTATGTAAGTTAAAAATTAAACTATGAAGAAAAAAATAACTTCTAATAAAAAAAATTTCAGTTTTCAAATAATTTAAATAGAAAAATAATAAATTGTGCCACTGTCATGTTAACACATAAACAAAACACTTTGAGAGCTAAACATTATTAGCCAATGAGATCGAAGGTTGTGTGACGTCACAGTTCCTACATGCGCAGTAAAAAAATTTTATATCTGCGTGATGTCGTAATCTTTAATTCTATCATTCTTGGTCATAAGGGCTTTAGTGAGAACAAATGATAGAAGTTCTCCCTCCAAAATGCCATATAAGTTATTAAAGACACAATCCATTTGCTGTATATCCCGAATTTGTATGTTATACACCATAATATAATCAATTAATATTAGAAGCGGGGAGATTGCTAACCAAGATTACCATATAGTCTCTCGTATTTTTTATTGCTCCTATTTGCCAATTAAGCATTTTAAAAATTACTTGCGATATATGCAAAAACTTAATTTAATATTTAAAAAGCAATGCAAGTTTTCGATTACAAATATTTCCTTTTAAACTTGGTTAAATTTCTTCTTTTATTATAACAATTTTTTGCATTAGCCATTTAATAACAATTTTGCATTAGCCATTTACCAACAGAATGTCATGTAAACTTATGAAAATACACAAAAACTCTTAATATCAAACTATTCACATAATCATCATTGCAAAACCGCCCGTCCGAAGCTCAGAATAAGTAAAAGAGAAATATTCGGCTATGGGGAATTTTATATAACCTTCGTTATCAAATCACAAAAACGTTTTTTTTTGGGATTGAAATTTTTACTTTTGGAAATTTGGAAATTTTGTGTTTTTTTTCTGTGTACGACGAAGCCATATAAGTTATGAAAGGACACAAGGCATTTGCTGTAAGTCTCGGTTTTTTGTATTTTACAACCGAAACAAAAAAAAAAAAAAAAAAAAAAAATCACTTAACCGGAGTAGCGAGGATTGCCTCTCTATAGCGCAATATGTATAGTCATTGATAGCAAAAAATTATATTTTTTTAATTGCAGAATAGCCAAATTTGCACTTATAAATATAAGAATAAAGCATTTAAAACAAAAAGAAAAATAAAATTTTGCGAAACATTCAAAAACTTGATTTCCAAGCAAAAGGGAAATTAAAATATGTAATTCAATTACATTTTTTAACGCAGCTGTATTTCTTCTCTTCTACTTATTTTGCATTAGCCATTTACCAAAAAAATGTTACGTTACATTAATAAAGTACACAAAAGCCCTGAACATCAAGAATTTTATACCAGCTTTATTACATAAGGGTCCTTCCCCAGTTTCAGAACAAGTAAAAGAGAAATATTCGGCTGTGGGGATTTTTATATACCCTTCGTTACAAAAAATGTAAGGTATTTTTAGTATTTAAATTTGTAGTTTAAGGGATTCGGGAATTATTGGAAAAAATATTGTTGATACTTCGAAATTTCGTGATTTTTTCCTGGCTTAACTGTTTTGTTAATGAAAAAATTTGCCGCATATGAAGTAATATCATCCCACAATAGACACTACACTGAAAAAACAAATCAATCCATCCGTACTTAAACCAAGCCGAAGCGGTGTCAATAGTACGTTAAGTACGGATTTCCTTAAATCAAGTACAGAACTCTTGGTTCCAATACGGATTATTCAAGTGCGAAATACTTAACTTATCCATATATAATCTCGAATTCACACTTAAAATAATCCGGAAATAGGATTGACTTAATAAAAAGTGAGATAAAATAAATTTCAAACTGTGCTTGATTAAAGAATTTCTTAAACGCTTTAATCTCGATTCGTACTTGAAATAATGCGAAAGTGAGATTAGTTTGGTTCTAACCGAAACACTTACCCCACAGAACCAGAGAGAATATTATTATTTTACTTACCCGTTACACATGTTTACAGAAGAATCTCAATTAAAAGACACATGCTTAATATGGTTTCCTTAATCATTCTCCCCTTAAAGTTTGATGTATTGAACTAAATAATTAAAAAAACAATATGGAAATTATTACTTCTTATATTACTTTTTAAACATGAAATAATCTATGTTTTTCGTCTTGTAGTGTTGTTGTTGGGTCTACAACAAACCTTCATAAGCAAACGCGTATGAACGCATATTGGTTTTCGAAAGTTGTCCCGTTTTGAATTGTTTTAAGTACTTTTAGGTGTGAACCGTACTTAAATGTTTGAGTACGACTCGTAATAAAGTAAGAAGAAAAAACTTAAATTTATTGTATTATTGGTTCACTTTGGAACAGATAACATTGTAAAATTCTTCACGGCTGCATTGTATTTATTTAAAAAAGCCAGCTGTTTTACAACTGATGTTTTGATCCGATATGGATTGATCTTTGGATCAAGAAACTTTTTTGATTAACATTTCATTTTTTTATGTTAATTGTTACAATTTTAAGGTCGATCGAGTTTATAAGTGTCTGGTTTAAAAACTGGTCGTGGTTTCTATATACACACACCAGTAGTGGAGAGTATATTATGCGTTTGTTCTGATGCTTGTAACACCTTGAAATATTTGTCCTAGACCCACCTTTTAAATCCTTTCAAAATCATTTTCTTAGTCGATCTAACGATGGCTTGTTGACTGCTCATGTAAATCTTGTACGAAAAGTAAAGTTCACAGTTTTGCAGATAATATAATGAAATTTGGTACATGGGTTCTTTTAATCAAAGTGCCCAAGACTGTTGAAAATGGTGAATACATGTCCATATTTTCAAATATCCCCCATACAAGCTTCTATCCGGAATAGAGTCTTTGTGTCCATAAACTAATTATGCTGACATTCACATTAAATTTAGTCAAAACTTATTTTATTGCAATCGAAATCATCATACCAAATTATATTGTAATCCGTCCATATTTGACCATAGCTCCCATACCAATAGTACTCCCAAAAATAGCTTTTAATGCCATAACTTCCACATGTTGAAATTATATTTAAATTAGCGAGAATAACTCTCGATAGCTTTAATGTTATGACAAAATATTGTGCTGGTAGGCCTCTTCCCTCTTCCTTAAATCACTTAAGGGCAAACAAATCTCATTAAGATGAAGATATTCGGAACCACGAACTTTTACAAGAATCTTAGCCTCGTAACATAGTTTTGTTCTGGCGGGTTCATTGTTTGCTCATGGGCCCCAAATAGGATACACACTCGAAAATCAGTTTTTAAATACTGTTGTGTAGGGTGTAATATGGTCGGGCTTGGCCGACAATACTTTCTAACTTATTTGTTCATATTTTAGCCATTTCGGAACCAAGCAGTCTTTTCGCATAAAGAGATCTTCGGAACCCCCCGTTTAACCTGAAAGAAAACTGATGAAAATGAACTTTCCTATTGCAAAGATCCTGAATAGAAAATGTTTATTATAAAGGGCCGATGTTGAATGTGAACCACACCTAAACGTCAAGTTTATTTCTGCATTTCATTTGACATTTCTCAATTTCTTATTATGAAAATGGACGTTCAAATCCAAATGCATATCGTCCACTTCGTGATTTTTTCGGTCAATTTAATCGTCCAAATCTGCGTACAATCGGAAAAATCGACCGAAAATTTCAGCAAACCGGGTCTGTAGGAGATGTGAAAACACCAGTGCATGCTTGTACAGGTCGTACTGCAGAAAATATTGCTGCTGTTCGCGATAGTGTGGCTGAAGAGCCGTCCACCTCAACTCGTCGTCGTGCCCAACAATTGCACCTCTCACGCTCGTCGTTGATGAACATTATGCATAAAGACTTGCATTAACACGCTTACAAAGTGCAATTGACTCAAGAACTAAAGTCAGAATGGTGGCAAGAAATGGCAACAATGGATAATCAATTTTCGAAGAAAATCATCTTCAGTGATGAGGCACATTTTCTACTCAGTGGATTCGTCAATAAGCAGAATTGCTGCATTTGGGCGAATGATGATCCAAGAGTGATTGTCGAAAAAACAATGCATCCATTAATATTGACTGTGTGGTGGGGTTTACGGGCTGGCGCCATCATCTGGCCATATTTTTTTGCAAAATGAGGCCGGTCAGGCAGTAACTGTGAATGGTGTTCGCTATCGTGAGATGATAACGAACTTTAAATGGCCCGAATTGGAAGATTTGGATGTGGACGATATGAGGTTTCAACAGGACGGCCGCTTGCATCGCAGCTAACGAAACAATGGCTCTTTTGCGCGAGACATTCAATGGCCGTGCTATCTCACGTGATGGCGATGTCAATTGGCCGCCAATATCATGTGATTTGACACAGTTGGACTTTTTTCTTTGGTGTAATTTTAAAGAAAAAGTGTACGTCCATAAGCCAGCAACAATTCAAGAGCTAAAGGATGAGATAATTCGGCACATTAACGGCATAGAACCTCAATTATGCCTCAGCGTCATCGAAAATTTGGACCATCGGATGGAGGTGTGCCGCCGAGGTCGCGTCGGCCATTTGGCCCATATTTTGTTCCATACATAATTGAATACCATACCAATATTATCATAATAAAAAGAAATTACAATAATTAACCACCCTTTAGTAGGGTATAAAAACTTTCACCACAAGTATCGTCGTATGAATAAGTTCTTTTTTTTTTAAATAAAACTCACTGCATTCATGTATTAATGAACATAACAAACATAATTTTAATTGTTTTAAAATTACAACGGCAAAAACAACGCAGAAAAAGTAATAGTTGAGATGAAACAAAAAACTATAGAGATAAACATTTATTTACATTGCAACTTTCAGCAAAACTAATCCCATTAATCCCGCAATATTAAAATAAACATTATTTTAAAATTAAAACTGCATACAGATTAAAACCGAACAACTTTTAATTAAATTTGAAAATTGTTTTTTTGTTTTCATACTTTCTATCTATATTTTTGCTATAACAGCAAAACAAAAAAAAAAAAAAAAAATGAAGCTACAAGAAAAAAAAACTACAATGACGAAAAAATATATTTTAAAATAAGTATCATGAGATTTTGAATGATAACTATTAATTACGATTAACAACAGCTAAATATGTATCCATCTATCTGTGTATTTGCATAAATTAAATATTAAATAGCATATAACAAAAATGTTTAAAAATAATGTTAAATAATAGTTAACACTTTTGATGTGTCAGTTGAGAAGACACACAAACAAATAGATCTTTAGACTAGTCAGCAAAATGATGAGTTGAGTCAACAATTAAATGTGAGAGAATTTAACTCGTACTTGATTTCATTTGCGGAAAATACCCTACATTAGGTTTGGGGTGTATTTTATTTATTTAACTGTATTTCCATACAACAACACATACATCTTATAATTATAAAAAACGTTCTTTAGATAGGTATAAATAAATATTAATTGAGCCACGCCAACTTTTCATTTCGTCATGCCGAAGAATATAAAAAAGCAAAGAATTTATATATGTACCTAAGCCCGTTTCCTCTTTTGCCAAAGTTGATGTTTGAAATTCGTTTTATAATCTTAAAATCGTTTTTTAAAACATAAAAAAATTAAATTAAAAAAAAAAAATTTTTTTTTTCGGATTCGAACTGGCAATATCATCAGTCTCAGGAGAGAACCTAACAACTCGGCCACGAATGCTTTCACTAAAGAAGCGTTCAATTAAAATATATTGAGTCTATGAGTTTTTTTCTTTATTTGAGCGGCATATCATATACATGCATTAATGTGTATGTGTATGCGTAAAATTAAACACCACTGAAGGAAACCTGGGTGCAAGTGTCTCCAAGTCACCAGTTTTGTCGACTATGTTGGTGACATTGTCAACGAAGTGTATACACTACATTGCATTTGCCACTTTATTTGGCTTTAATACGAAAAAGATTTTATCAATAAAAACTGAGAAGTACAATTTATATAAAAGTTGAAGAAATAATAAAAAAATACTAAAATTTACTAGCGATTCTCTGGTTTCAATGTCTACATATGTTCCCAAAGTAACTACCTAGTCAGTACCTAGCCAATAGAACCAACGTTAGTAGTAGATTTCCAATGACACGCACATGTTAAATGTCTATAGTAAATAACATTGCCTGGGGTATAATAAGTCACTAGTACTGGTGACTGTGTCAAAAGTGAATCTGTACAGATTCACTAGTGACATTTCCTGTAGGGACATTACAAATAAAATGCACCACTTGTAGTGAAGGGTATAAAAAAACAAAAAAAAAAAAAAAAACCACATTACCAACACTGTATTGCCATAGCCACTGTATGACCGTAGAAACCAAAATTGAATTGGTTTGTATGGTATGTTTATGTCGTTTTGGTAATACAGTGGTGGTATGCCACGTCTAATTGGACCTTTAAAGAAAAAATTTGAGGTAGTCGTGTTTTTTTGCTCATATCTCAGCCATTTGTAGACCGATCTTGCTGAATTTCAATAGCAAACAATTCCGGACCATATGTGACATAAATGTATAATAACCTGGCCCCCATCACATATGGGGTCTTCGGAAAATCTATTTCAACGGACATACGGACATCGTTAAATCAACTTCGCTCCTCATAAGGACCCAGAATATATATACTTTATAGGGTCTAACATCAATATTATAGAAATTACAAACGGAATGACAAACTTATATATACCTTATTCACCACCTGTGGTGAAGGGTATAAATATGAATAAAATTAAATTAAAATCAAATTAGAAGTAACAAAACAAAATTTAGTTTAAGGTGTCAAGTTACGTTATATAATTGATTAAATGTTTTGTTATTTCGGTCTTAGAAGTAATTAACGTTGCTGTTTGTTTGTACCCTATTCGGAAGTCTGTTCCATAGATAAATTGCGTTATTTGACAATTAGGCAATGTGCAGTAGGTATAATTTTATTCCCCCTATTCGACCTTGCAAAAGTTATCCGATTATATAATTATGAGAGCACTTTCGTGTACACGATTTGGTGCAGAAGCATAAGTATCGTGATTTGACCAGATTATTGAAAGTCAAGTTGTGAAGCTTTTTACTTAAGGTTGCGATTCCATCGAGAGTGTGAAGGCCAAATACATGTCTAGAAATGTTATTAGTGGAATCACAATAGGCATAAACTTCGCATCCATAAAGAAGTACCGGCATTAAACAAGTTTTAGCAATTGGCGTTCTAATGTTAACTGGAGTGCAAAAGCGTGTTGCCCACAGAGTACGAAGCATTGAGTACGTGTTACCTTCTACTATATTAACGTGATTAGCCCGGCTGAGCGTGCTGTTAAATGTTATACCCAAATTCTTTGCAGATGTCATTATTAATACGAATGTTAAGATTAATATTTTGTATTAAAGATTTTTTGCGGATTATTAAACATTTGGATTTTTGTGGGTTCAGACATAGACCATTACGTGATGCCAAGCAATAAATGTTGTCAAGATCAGAATTGAGCTTACATACATTTTCATTTATAGTTTCAAGCGATGTGTTTATGTATAGCTGCTCGTCGTCAGCATATAAATGAATCTTACTGTAAAATACGTTATTATAATTTCTGCCAGAAATTGATAACTGATATTTTTAAAATCACGATAAGGAAAAGTTTCGACTTTATGTTTTAATTGAAAGTCATAAGATATAAAAATTAAATCACAACCGACAGTTGATCATATAACAGCACTTTGGAATCATCATTAAAAAAGAAGAGATCAAGTAGACTACACGTAGTGCTTGTAAAATGAGTAGGTAGGCTACAATTAATAGATGAAAGACCAAACTGCAACATTGAATCAGACAGATCAGCGGTTTCATATAAATCTGAGTTGAAATTACCAGCAATTATTAAATCAGTACAAGATGTTGTTAATTTCTCAATAATTTCCAAGAAAGTGAAGTTATTTACATAACGATATACACAACCAACCATTTACTTCTTCCCTTCGGTTAATATCTTTACAAACAAGTATCACCAAATTGACATACAAGATCAAAGTAATTTTTGGGAATACAAAATTTTAATTTAAAAGATTTTGTTATTCGTGCTTAATTCCCAATTTTTATTCTTGATAAAAACACGGAAATTTATTGTTGATGGGATAAGCTATTCCTATGCGCATTTCACTGGTTGCTTAGGCCAGATCGTCAGGAAACTTCATCCAACGATTTTAGAAAAACTAAAGATATTAAACCAAATTAAACTGTTAAGCGTTTAAGAATTAAATGCAACAGTTCTTCTTGTAATAATATCAAAGTTTAAACAAAAACATCAACAATAAACAGTGAGTTTATCTTTTTTTACATTCCCCACTACAATTGGTTGGAATTCTTCCAACATTAATTGTAGTTGTAAGTAGGCTAAGAAAAAACAAAAACAACCTGCTTTAAGTAATAAAGTGTTGCCAGTTTTAGTTTTTTTTTATGCACTTGCCCCTGTAATTTTTGGGAATACAAAATTTTAATTTAAAAGATTTTGTTATTCGTGCTTAATTCCCAATTTTTATTGTTGATAAAAAAACTGCAATTTATTGTTGATTTGATTAAATTGTTTCCCTAATATATATTGCACTCCACCAGCACGAGTTTTCTTAGCACGAATACTACGATCCGCCCTATAAAGTCTATAGCCATTAAGGTTAACTATGCTATCAGAAGTTAATTTTTAAAGAAAAGTCTCAGAAACGCAACTAATATCAATTGAAGAGCTTTCGAAAACAACTCTAAATTCGTCAAATATAGAATCCATTTTAATAAAATAGATTCTATATTTGAAGATTCTTAATGGGTGGCTGGCTTCAGAAAGGACGAAGTAAGACGAAATTAAACTTTGAATCTTCTTTTAAAAGCCGCAGTATAGTTTTTTTTATTATATCGGGTGATTTTTTTTAGCTATTTTCTTTTTGGCAACACTGGTTTAAACAGCTGACGCACGTTTCGTGTTTTGTTTCACAGTCAAACATCTTCAGTTTGGTCTATAATTTAACCTTGAATCGTCTTACAAACGAACAACGCTTGCAAATTATTGAATTTTTTTATCAAAATGCGTGCTCTGTTAAGAAAGTTCATCGCGCACTTTTTCCATTTTATGGTCCGTTTAATCGACCCACTGAAGCGGCTATTCGGTACGTTAATAAGCAGAATTGTCGATTTTGGAGTGAAGATCAGCCAGAAGCATTGCAAGAGCTATCAATGCATCCAGAAAAAGTCACAGAGTGGTGCGGTTTATGGGCTGGTGGCGTCATTGGACCGTACTTCTTCAAACATATGTACAGTTGTGACGCGTCCAGTTCAGCTTAATCTGAATAATCTATTATATCATAAAAGTTAAAAAATTTACTGCTGTTGTTGCATTTACTAGAATTTCCATTAACAAATATAATTTTTTATTTGGTACGAAAATGAACCTTCTGCATCATCCTTAACCTACTTACAACTACAATTAATGTTGAGAGAATTTCAACTAATTGTAGTGGGGAATGTAAGATGAGATAAACCCACTGTTGTTTATTGTTGATGTGTTTTGTTTAAGCTTTGATATTGTTACAAGTAGAACTGTTGCTATAATTCTTATACGTTTAACAGTTTTATTTGGTTTAATATCTTTAGTTTTTCTAAAATCTTTATGGATGAAGTTTCCTGATGATCTGGCCTAAGCAACCAGTGAAATGCGCATAGGAATAGCTTATCCCATCAACAATAAATTTCAAGCGTTTTTGTCAAGAATAAAAACTGGGAATTAAGCACGAATAACAAAATCTTTTTATATTTTACATTTGTTTAAAAAAATACTGTTGTGTTGCAAACAACATAAAAATTTTAACGCTGTGTTTATTGATTCGTCATAACTGAACAATAAAAATCTAAATTATAAGCGGTTGTCCACAGCAGTCATAGATATTTCTTGTAATTATTTTGAGACATATGACTTTACAACTATGCGACTACCTTGTGAATCCCCCAAGTGTAATTTTGCTGTTGCTTTCTACAGAAATTCACATTGCCTTTTGAAATTTCAAGCGCAGCTTGTGGCGTTAAGACTTTTAAAACGATACATGAATTTCTGTTGAAAGCCAGCAACAAAATTATAAAATATTTATGGCTCTGTTTTTGCTCTCAATGTATCTTTAAAAAATCATTTTTGAGAAAAGTTCCTTTAATATAGTTTTTCAGTACTAATTTTAAATTTTGTTTCATTTCAGGTATGTACGTGTTTTCAGTTATAACTGCATGTAAGTAGTCAGACAGTTTTTTAACTCAAAATATTCCAATTTTAAGAACAGACATTCAACAAACCGACGGATGGACGGAAGGTTCAAACAATTGTTTTTAATAAATTTAAAAAATGCCTTTTTTAAAAAAGTACCTTCTTCCATAACGTTCTTTTTCAAGTACGTTTTATTCTAGTAGGTTTTTTTAACAAAGTGACTTACACGTTTTCAAAAAAGTACTTTTTTTCGACACCAAAGTATGTCCTATTTCAAGTGGTGTAAATTTAAAAAAATGTTTCTTTTTCCCTTTGACGAATAATTCATTAAGTTTTTCTGTACTAATTTAGTTTTTTTATCAAAGTTTTTCTCGGGAGTCAAAAACTCATTAACAAGGTTTCATTCAAATGTGCTAAAATCCCAATTAATACTACTGATAAACTGAACCTTATTGTTGGTGGGATAAGCTATTCCTATGCGCATTTCACTGGTTGCCAAGGCCAGATCATCAGGAAACTTTTTCCAGAGATTTTAGAAAAACTAAAGCTATTATACAAATAAAACTGTTAATCAAATAAGAATTATAAACCCCAGTTTTACTTAAACAAAAACAACAACAATAAACAGTCGGGAATTTATTTTTTCTTACAATACCGACTTCAATTATATATATATATATGTTCCTTTAACTCCCACTGGAGCAAAGGGCGCCAACAATAGTCGTTATCCACCGCACTCGGTTTTGGGCTACATTTCTAGCTTCGTTCCATGTTAATCCCACAGATCTCATGGACGTCGAAGTGTGTGACCAATCCATTGCAATTTTCGTTTTCGAATCTCAGTAGCCACATCTATCTGATTTGATTTACGAAGTAGCTCAATATTCGATATAACATTTGGCCAAAAGATTCGAAGTATTCGTCTGAGGCAGCGATTGACGAATGTTTGCAAACGACTTGTAATTATACTGGTCACCTTCCATGTTGTGCATCCGTACAAAAGAACTGATTTTACATTGGATTCATTCGCAGTTTGTTCGAATACTAATGTTGTTGTTTTGCCATATTGGTGCTAGAATTCCAAATGCTGATCTAGCTCTACTGATTTTTGCCTCCACGTCAATCTCAGTACCTCCATCAGCGGTAATCATGCTACCCAAATAACAAAATTCGTTGACAATGGCATAGTTGTTATCACCTACATTAATAGATGCCGGAGAGTTATCAACTTCAATTGGTTGGTTTTTTTTCAACTCTAAATGTGTAAAAAAAAACAAAAATAAAAACAAATTACTTTGTTTTATTTTGCCAGTTCGGTTTTATTGCACTGCCACTTGCATTTTTCTTATCAAAGTTTTCTTGGAAGCCAAAAATTATTTAACAAGGTTTCATTCAAATGTGCTCAAATCCCAATTATTTTTACTTTAGGTATCTTTATTCTATTTTTTATAACTTTACATGAGAATAGCGCACTAACAAATCATTATACTTTATCGCTTTAAAATTTAAAATTAAAATTTTTGCTTTAAAAATCACAAGATTACATGATTAATAAACACTTAACACAAAAGTAGATTTTAATGGTACAATTTACTCCGAATAATGCAAAATAACACACTAAAATTAAAAAAAAAAATAAAAAATTAAATATTAACAAACAATTAGCACTGTGGTAATGAAAACTAAGTAGAGCAGTTGGACGAAATCCAAAGCTGCCTGCGAATCTTTAAGAACAGCCCCAGCAACTCGCACGAATACCAAAAATCAGTCAAGTACAAAATTATTTTGAAGGCAAATATTTGAGTAGTACCACAAAGTAAATAGAATGTTAAATTAAAGAAATAAAAAAAAATAAAATTGAAACTAAACAAAGTACAAAATTTTGCCTTCGGCATAAAGAGACAATTTCGAGGAGAAAAAAACGTATGACAATACAAATCAATTACAATTAATGAATTTGTTGGAAAACCAATGTAATTTTAAAATAATTTTTCCGTTGAACTGGTTTAAAGTAACGACGAATTTCAGTGGTTGTGAAAGGGCTACTGAATTTTCAATTTAATACAATTGTTGTTTTTAATGGAGGAAAATTGTTAAGAGGGTATCAATAAAATATGAGTAGATAAGGACAAGTAGGAAAATGTATGTTAATGAGAATGGCTAAATGAGGAGAATTTTTAAATTTAAATTTTATAAATTTAACTGAAAAATGTGGTCAATTATACGCTTTTAAATGATTTGCCGTACTTTCTTGCACAAATTGATGGCAACCTGAATATGGAAGCAACTGGCTGTCCCTTTTGTTCAGCTGAATATGATACTCCGCTGTGATGACAGCAACCTACACAAGAGCCAATAAGCAGAGAAGTTAATAAAGCTAACCTTGGAATAGATACATACATACACTATTTATTTTGATGAACAAAAATATTTCATTTAATAACGTTCAATAACGTTGAAATATCCTAACATACTCTCCTAATAGGATCCGCATTTGAGTTATAACTGCTCATGGTCCAATTAAGGCCCAACCACAATGTGCTTAAGTGAATGAGCGAATACATGTAAATGATATGAGGCAAACCATATTGAACTTAAGGAAACTTTTTGCTAAGTTTAATGAAACTGTCATTTGCTTAAGCAACGTGCGAATCTAATCGCACATTCCCTATGGCATCAAATGTCTTTTTATTTTGTTTTTGTTTTCTTAAATACATTTGAGAGACTTTTGTTAATTTTTGACAGTAGGTTAAGCAAGACTATGCATATTATGGTTGGGCCTTTAAGGCTAGATTACGTATTCCATAATACTTTGTGAGATAGAAATCTAATGAGTTTGTTGCGACTGTCAAAAAATCTAATATAACATGACAGTTTCTGTTCACACCATCACACAAAGTATAAACACTCACACATGAAATAAAATGCAAACCTGTGCCCATGTTCTGTAACTCTCGCGTCGAGAAAGTTTTTATTGAAATGTGTCAAATGAAACAAAAATGCCATAAATTGAAACAAACAGCTATATTTCTCACTTAACTGTGTCTGTAACATTTTTTGGCGAGTACAAGCTGTCACGTAAGGAAATTTTTATCCAATTTACAGAAAAAGTGTATCTGTAACATTATGGTGAGAAAGGTTCCCGCTTTGAACTGTCAAATAAACTCACGAATAAAAATGGGGCGATAAAAAATTTTAACACTAAAAAACAATTAAAAATGCAAAATGCAAAGAATAATAATAATAATATTTTATTCTTGGCACATTTTTCATTGTTTTATTATTTTGCTTTTAACATTTTTATAAAATATACGAATGTCTTCAAAGCTCGTTTGCAAACAACAAACATTAAAGTCGTTCTTTACACAATTTGGTATAGCCGACGGTTGTGTTTTCGCCGCTGTCGTTGAAAAATTTTCAATTTAAGTAAATTTTGGTCGCCGTCAACGATATGTGTGGCTGGCGTTCTCAACGTCTGCAATGTCACATCGGCTTCGAGTGCAATATTATGACATTTATAACGTAACGACGTAATCTCTTTTGATAGTTTTCGACATGAGTTACAAACACACATTTTTCTCACTTTTCGAGAAACAATGGAATATTTTGTTTCAAATCTTTTTGATGCAAGAAGTTCTCACTAAAGTTACAGAACATGGGTACTGATCCAATGAAAAGTATTATTGTTTAGAAATGAAGTCGTATGGGATGTCAAACTTTTTTCATAATACTTGTCATTTTCGTGACAAATTGCATTCACACTATCACACTTTGTCATATTACTTGAGTTTTTGACATGTATGAATACAAAGTATAATAGTGTAATCTAGCCTTTAGTAGGTATGCGCAAAACGACAACAATGTAACATTAATAAAACATGATAAAAATGTCAAAAACAATTGCTACAAAAACAATTGCATGAAAAAAACACAACTCTGCAAAAAAAATCAGCAGGCGTTTTGAACAGACCAACGTATTGGATCATGTTACTGCTGAAGAACTGTAAGAATTTAAGTTTTATATTGTAGTGTTGAGCGTTGGGGAATATTAATGCAAATATTATTGATCGGAAAGTCGATTGCAACATTTCCATTAATTATGTTAAAGACAAACGAAATATTAAGCATCGTTCGGCGGCTTTTCAAGAGCGGTAATTTAATTAATTTTATCCTACAGTCATAGAGAGGAGGTAAGATTGATTTCAGAAATCTTACCCCTTCTTTGCATGATTTTTTCTTTTTTGTAAAATTAATCACAGAGATGTTATTCACGCTCTAAATTAAGGAAAAAAATATTGAAAAAAATATTCAACATTTTTCATTTTTCGAATTTATTCTATGAGCTAAATTTCAGTTATGTATTTTATAAAGCTTTTTTGTAATAGTTCTATTCCTACAATTTTTCATAAATTACTTTATACACTTCCAGACTATTATATTGTCTGGAAGTGTATAAAGTCATTTATGAAAAATTGTAGGAATAGAACTATTACAAAAAAGCTTTATAAAATACATAACTGAAATTTAGCTCATAGAATAAATTCGAAAAATGAAAAATGTTGAATATAATATAAAGTTACCTTCGGAAGGAAATAATTCCCAGTTTCTATTGAAAAAAATTTTATAAATAAATAGTACAAAAAGGTAAAAAAAAAACAGTATAATGTAAATTTCAAATTTGCTTGTCAAGCTCAGTACTAAATAAATGAAAATCAAAATAGTTTCGAAGATTATTACATAGACACTAAAAACAATCCTTTTTTCCACACACACCCACTTTTATTTAACAAAGAAGTTTCAAATCAGCTTTTAAAAAATATCACGAATTATGCAAGTTTTCTCTAATTAAACAAGCAGCGGAATATCGAGACATAACCAATAAAATGCTTCTTCTTTTTTTGTACCGCTATGATCCAATGTATAGAATGGTCATGAGAAATGTTGTCTACAGCAACCAATTTGCAGTACACCAGTTTGTGTGCGTTTTCTTCTTCAATAAATGTTATGACAGAAATTTCCATCACCATGCAATGAAGGGATCAAGGCGAATTAAAAAAGGTAAGTGCAACTCTTCAGCCGTTTGTCAGCTGCCTCCACGGCGAATTCAAAATATAATTCGCAAACGTCAAAAATCGTTTGTTTAAGTTTTGCACCATAATAAAAGAAAAAATTTCTGAGAAAAATTTGATTCAAAAGTGTAAAAAATATTTTTATAACAAAACAAATATAAATATTAAAGTAAAACTATTAATTCCTTTTATAAAAAAGTGAAAATTTTAATTTTATATAAAAATGCGTTGGTGTTCAGGTTGCTGTTTTTGACAACAAGCAATTTAATCGCAAAATCAAAATACATTTGGCTTTTTGTAGTTGTTGAGTTGCACTTACCTTTTTAAATTCGCCTTGGAAGGGATAAACTGTTTTTGTACAGATCTAGTAGGGTAATTGTTAACATTATAAGGTATTGGGGATCCCATTTTATTGAAACATACTACAAAATAGGTCTCAAAATTTAATTAAATATTTTCTTATTTTGAAAAGCACTAAAGGTGCATTTTAAAAAGTAAACTCATATTATGCGCTACCGAATAAGAAAAACGGAAATGCAGTTAGGTAGTAATTGAACGAAGCTTTAACAAATTTTATAAAATAAAATAGCTTTGTAATGGCCGCGCCATTCTTTTACTGCAAAGCCGTTTTGTAAGGAATACTATCAACAGCTCAATTCCAAAACATGCTACTTCGAAAAAGTGAGTTTCGCAAAGACTTTGGTTTTGTTTTATATGTTATTTGTGCGAACGTAAACTTTCCAGTGACATCGTGCAATAGGCAATAAGTTTTCAGGCGATTAGTGCTGGGATACCATCAATGTTTTCTACTATTTATATTTAGCGATGTATAAACCCATCAGCAATGCCCATCAAATGACTGTCATTGTTCTTGTTGTTTTATTATGTATGTGGTGAACTTTTTTGCCCAACTCCAAAAAAATTTGTAACCAAAATGTAAAAATAAAGTAACCAAAAGCGAAAAAAGTCACCAAAATTATTTTGTATCAAAAGTACTATTTATTCGCACAACAGTTTTTAAACTTCTGTGTCTTAAGAAGAAATAGTGTTACTGTAAAGTTTGGCAGAATATTACCAATGGTCTGGAAAGAACAATAGGCTTTATAATTTTTCGAAATTTTAAGTGGAAGTGGCACCTCATCAAGTTTTCTATCATTTCACCCATCATTTGCTTAACACCAACGTGAAAAATATGATGATTCACTCATTCCTTGTAGGGTAAACCTTATATGGTTAAGATGATAGTCTGTAAAAAAAATGTATTGGACATACACATACACCAAACAAAAAAGCGGAGCGGGTAGGGTAGTTCACACAGAAAAAATCAAGTTAAAAACGTAGAAAACAAGGTTGATTTAAAATTTTTCGGTGGTGATTTTGCTTCATACGTTTTTCATGTTAATTCAACCAGATTTTACAATAACTGCGAACAACATTTTTTTCTTTTGATACAACTATAATTCATGTTAATTTAACATTGCAGTAAAGTTAGAGCAAAATATAATATATATTGAAATAACAATCGGAATCACGTTGAATGAAAGTTATTTCAAGTTGAAATAACGTGAATTTCATGTAGAATCAAATTGG
Organism: Pollenia angustigena; assembly: GCA_930367215.1. NCBI lineage: Eukaryota > Metazoa > Arthropoda > Insecta > Diptera > Polleniidae > Pollenia > Pollenia angustigena. Next base: position 177,465,530 of record OV884058.1, on the reverse strand, counting down.
TTTGAGTGTGTTTTGACAGTGTGAAGAGGCTTCAGAGACAACATATGCATTTATTTAAGAATAATTCAAAACACTTACCCCTGTAACACATGTTTCACTTATTTTGTATTCTCCTTTGTTAACAGAAGCATCAGCAGAATCGCCCGATATGGTTTTCGTCATCATTCTACTTTGCAAACTTGATGTACTATTTAACTAAATAATTTTAATTAAAAGAATACGGGAATTGTCTTCTTTTTATAACATATATTAAAAATGAAAGTAAAAAATGTACATACTTAAGTATGTATGCATGTTAATTTAACAAGATAAACTTTTGATTTTAATATAAAACAGGTTTTTATGGATTCATTATTGAATCCATATTTATTTATATTTTAATATTTATTTTTTATTTTTTTAACAGTGAAAAATATTAAATAAACGTAATTTAAGGTTATTTTAATATTTTTCATTTAAAATTAATATGAAATAATGATAAATTTAAGTAAGGGCATACTTTTGCTGAAATTTACTATGATTCTCAATCAACATTTTTCCATGTTAATTTTACATTCACCACAGGTGGAAAAGGGTATATATAAGTTTGTCGTTCCGCTTGTAATTTCTACAATATTGATCTTAGACCCTATAAAGTATATATATTCTGGGTCCTTATGAGGAGAGAAGTTGATTTAAAGATATCCGTCCGTCCGTCCGACCGTCTGTCCGTCTTACGTTTGATATGTGTTTTCCGGAGACTCCAGACATGATAGCGGCTACGTTGTTTTACATTTATGTCACATATAGTCCACCATTTCTTGCTATTCAGCTAGATCGGTCCAACAATGGCTGAGATATGACCAAAAAACCACGACTGCCTCTAATTTTTCCAAAAAATCCCTTGTGGTTGTTGTATTTTTATTACTTTTTTCTGTATATCTGGAGAACGGCAAAAGCCAAAGCTTTAAAATTAGGTACAAATATTTAGGTTATAAATATACACCATCCTACAAAATGTGGGCGGAATAGGAGAAGTAGGCGTGGTACCTCTCATACAAAAAGTATTAAAAATTGTATAAAAACCTAAATTTTTTGACTGTAATATGACCTATGGTTACGCATTATATATCAGAAGATCGGAAATTTTTAATAGAAAATATTTCCTAAAAAACTCGGGAAAATCGGTTCAGATACGAAAAAGTTATGACCAAAATATTAATTTTTTTTTGAAAAATACCCATTTTCAGGAACCCTAGATCTTCCCGAGTCCATAGCCAAAATAACTGGCAAATTTCTTCTTTAACACGTCGGTATATAAATCTGTCAAATCGGTTAATAAATAGCAGAGTTATGACCCAAATACTGAAATCCCAAAAATTACTCTTTTTTTTTTATAATTAAGTTTGTTTTTTATACCCTTCACCGAAGGTCCTACACCCTATAAAGTATATATATTCTGGGTCCTTATGCAAAGCGAAGTTCAAATCCGGTTGTCGTCTCTTCTTCCTATCCCCTCACCCCCCCTTCGTATTTGTTTACATATACTAGCATAATGCCCAATATCATTTTCGTTGTCACCCTTCTTTATTATTTCATATATTTAACGAAATAATTTTAACAAATAGAAACTAAAAACGATTTAAAAAAAATATTTATGTACCAGTTTTCGCTTTTTAAATTTCATTTATAATGAAGTTTTAAGTATTGTAAATATGTATGTATATGTATATGTAAAAATTATTTAGTTGCTCTCTATTCTACTCGCATAATGGTGAAGGGTATATAAGATTCGACACAGCGGAATATAGCACTCTTACTGGTTTTCTGTGTGTTCTTGTTTCAAAACAAAAAATTGGTTATTTTTGTATAAAAAAGAAGTAACCAAAATGGAGAAAAGTACAAAAGTACATAGCCAATTTTAAAGTGCCGCATTCTTGTTTATACACTACAAGAAATGAATGAGCGAGTAGTCACATTTTTCATTTTCTTAACACCAAAATGAAAAATGTGACTACTGGCTCCTTCATGTCCTGTAGGGTAGTTTTGTTATCAACTTTTACGCATTTTTTTTAGAATATTTTTATCAATCACCGATAAAGTATGCTATGAATATTTAAAAAAAAAATCGTTTTTGGAGCATTGCCAGGTAAAATAAAATTTTAAACGAAAACAATGTGTGCCTTAATTCTTATCCATTCAACATGTGCTTCTCATACATATTTTTATTTTAAAAATTTTACTAGTTATATATATATATATTTGAAATCCTTTTTCATGTGTTGTGTTTAAGATTTTAAAATTTTTTGTAAAAATTTTATTTTCGTTTATTTCTTATAAACCTGTCATAATGTTGTCATACCAGGCATATACGGCAACCTTGTCTATTGTTTTCAAATTAGATATAAGTAAAGGTAGTTTTACACTACAACACAAGTCTTAAGTATTTTCAGGAAAATACAACCCTGAGTTGTTATTATCGTTTGAAAAATTTAAAACAATAATAAGAGCAACGAAGCATTTTCGTCAAAATACTTTAGACTTGTATTTTAGTGTAAAACGTACTTAAACAGGAAAATCAAATTTTATAATGAAAGCCCAGCATACGTATAAGTTATAACTCAACAATTTAAGCAAGAGAAACCCGTTTTTATAATATTTTACATAAAATGCATTTCGCATAACGACAATCATTTTAAATTTCGCCAAACGTAAATTTCCATCAACAAAAGGATTAAGAAATCGCCACATTTGACAGTCCTGCCAAAAACAGCTAAAAAGTGGAAAACAATTTTCCATTGTTGTTATTTATCATCGGCATATTAAAACTAATTAATTTATTAACTTTCAATTAAAGTTGTTTACGATGAAATTGTAAGTTAATATCAATTTCTTTAATAAGAGGTATTTATTTCATAAAATAGTTAAACAAAACAAGTAATTTGTTAGGTATATCATAAAACATAAAATGTAAGTAAGATTTAAGTAGAGATCAGTTTAATAAAACAAAAAAATTATTGTTTCTGTACTCACACCACAATAGTGGAGAGGCATTATGTGTTTGTTCTGTACACTAAAAAATATTGATCCCAGACCCACCTCTTAGTATGCCGATCGGCTGGTTTTCTGTCCATGTAAAGTACAGCTAGCAATTTGTATGAACTCGAATAAATACGTTTTAATGCCACTAGAACATATCCTTTTGAAAGTGGTAATAATCGGTCCATAAAGTTAATACAGCCCCCATACAAACTTCTTTCCAGAATGGGTATAAGATTAAAGTTGACTAAAAAATATTTTATTATAAAAATTATATTATAAAAAAGTCTGTGTTGAAGAACGCTTCTGCAAGTTCAACAGCTTGGCACTGACTGTGATGAATATGTTATGTATGATGACAACAATTAAAATAATGTTGTGTATAACGAAAGTGGTTACTAAAAAATGTCATCGAATGCAAGATAATGAAAAAATTAAATATAAGAAAAAGTCGATTATTTAAAACCAAAAAACCGGTTTCCCAAATACTTCGAAAACTGGGCTTTTTAAATAACCGGTTTAAAAAAAGCGGAAAAATAGAAAAAAATCAATTTTTCGAATACTTCGGAAATCGGTTTTGACAACTCTACTAAGTTGGCAACACTGTTTGCATTACAATGCAACTTGAAATAAATTTTAATGATTTTCTCAATTATATTGGTTGCGGCAGCACTTGTTGTGACACTAAAATAATCGGAAGATGCAGAATGAAATGAAATGTAAGATGTTGAATTTTATCTCTACATATATACTTCTTATGGGAAAATTTCAACATCTTCGCATATTGATAATAGACGTCAGTTGTTGACAAGTGTGAAAGAAATCCAGAATAACGATTTACAGTCTTATTAGTTGTTAGTAGATTACTGCTTTCTTTCGCTACATCAACTATAGATATTCTGCGATGGAAATTAAGCTTTAGGCAATTAAAGAATAAGACTAAAAGTTTAATAATAAATCCTAAAAGTAAAATGTAGTCGCTAACTAATGTTGATATGTATCAGGCGCGGATCCAGCTTGAGTCTTAGGGGGGAGGTAGTTTTGTATGACACAAAAAAGTAAAAAATTTGTTTTTAAAAGTTTATTAATTAATGTGTATATTATATTAAACAAAACTTAACAATAAGGTTAAATAAAATATAAGATCAGTTAAATATAAATTAATCTTTTTAAATAAGCAATTTATGATTTCCTTGTGAGCCAAATTTATATATGTTTTTATTCGACGAAGGGTAGGAAATGACCTCTCGCTCGTAGCATTACTGACGAGCATTGAAACGAAAATTGTAAATATTTTTCTTAGATTTGGGTAGATATCTTTATCACAGTTTATTAAAGCATCTACAACGTTATCTGATAGATTTTCATGATAGATGTATTCCATGTTTGTTGCCAATGCAACAGTTCAGGCTCAAGTTAAGATGTTCATAGGTTTTTATCTCTTTTGTCAAATATAATCAGCTCATCAGCAAGTTGTGGTCTTAAAAGTTTTGTATCTGTATATGACTTGATTACACTTTGAGGTAGAAGTTTAGGTATGCACAATACATTTGGGATATCTATTGGGAAAGTTGTTTTGAGATCTTCTAAAATAAATACAATAAGAGGAATGTAACCTACGAGTCGGTAGTAATCTTCAACAGTTTGGATGTGATTATTTCGTTCAAATCTTGTCTTTTCGGTTGGAACCTCGATTTAAACGCAAATTACTTTAACTTTTTCAAAAATCGCTTTAAATTTTAGGCTTTATTTCTTTTCTCTTCAAGGCACGGCTTGATCCTTTTTGAAGATCTATATCTTGCTTTTGTAAAATAATACGAGGCGGCTGTGTTACAATAAGTATCACACTTAATATGTATATTCCGCAAATAAATTCAAAAGTACGAAGTGAGTTCCTTAATATAAAGGATATCTTTCCACTGAGATATTTTTTCCAAAGCTTCTACTATATGAGGTACACTTGTTGCAAAGTGTAAAATTGAGTCGTGACGGTCCACCCATCTTGTCTCGCATAATGTAGAGAGTTTGGCTTTCAAATACTTTGCTTCAAATGCGTTTCGATTGGGATGATTATATTTAAAAAATTTTGTCGTTTCTTTAACAAATGATACAATTTTTTGTATTAATGGCACTTTATTGCTTTTAGAAATTTAGTTGTTTGAATTATGGAAATAGCAAGGCGTTTGTTTCGCATTTGTCGCTTTTCCAGAAATTTTGAACAGCTCCATTTTCTGCTGGCATCAGAGGTCGCCCATCTGTTTCATCTCCTACACAAAATTTGTCAAAGCTTTAAGAACTATTGATGATAATGCCTTCGCATCAATTGGCACATCAACGTCATCAATTCCTTTGAAGCCTCTTCAAATGCGTTTACATCTAAGCCAATAAATTCTTCCCTAACAACTTTTTGTTGTATATTGAAATATCTTAAAGATAAGGAAATCTGGATTTTCCCCGACAAATCCGTTCTTTCGTCAAAAATTATCGAATAGAATTTTGATTCATATAACACATAAATATATACATAAATATTGCTTATACTAAGGCTTATTAATAATTCAACCACACGCATTATCAAGTCAAATGTTTAGTTTTTGGATATAGATGGCACCTGCTGGGATTGTATGTAGAATAATAAGTATTTGAATACGGTAAACTAGATGTATCATTGGAAATATCTACAGCCGTATTCATAATGAAAATTTGGCATAAAGTTAGCAAAAAGTTTATTCATAACACTGGTTTACAGCCAAAAATTACCAAGAACGCCACGTGCCTAGATAAGTTAATTTTGACCTCCTGAACACGAAAAACGCTGTAATTTTTTTTTCAAAAGTACAGTTTTTTAGATAACGGTACTTTTGTGTTTTTCGGTGTATGGTCCCACTCAAACCCTTGTGGAGCCCAACCGAAAAGTCCGATCGAGATATCGTTGGAAAGGTAATTGAATGCCTTTTCCGTCGATATGTCGATTTTTATCTGATAAGAATTGGCTGAGTTATGGCACCTCAAAGTTCGAAATTTGCCTATTGGAACGACAATATTTTCATCCCATATAAAATTCCGCCTTTTTTTTAACCATCAGTTTTAACGTATTTAAAAAAAACGGAATTTTATATGAGATGAAAAATATTGTCGTTCGACAAAATCCTTAATAAAACCTTTATTTTTCATCCAAATTGCGCTTAAAACGTTGGTAATCAAATATACTATTTGGTTAAAACATTCCAGATATTTAACATAACGTAGAAAAAAAAAACGAAATAAAAATGAAAAATTTTGAAAAAAACGTAAAAATTTTTAGCATATCGACGGAAAAGGCATTCAATTACCTTTCCAACGATATGCCATTTATCTCGATCGGACTTTTCGGTTGGGCTCCACAAGGGTTTGAGTGGGACCATACACCGAAAAACACAAAAGTACCGTTATCTAAAAAACTGTTCTTTTGAAAAAAAAAATTACAGCGTTTTTTCGTGTTCAGGAGGTCAAAATTAACTTACCTAGGCACGTGGCGTTCTTGGTAATTTTCCAAATTAAAAATTTGTAAAGCAGTGTAATACACTAACCAAACTCTGGCTAACGATTTGCTAAACTCTTGTTAACGAGCTGCCAAACGTTTGCCAACTTGTGAAAAACAGCCGCTTAATGGCAAACAATTATGTTGGTTTTTTTTAAATAACTGTTTTTTTAATTTACTGTCTTTTCTTAATTTATTTTAATTTTAAAAACTTTTTAAAATTTTTATATGTGAAGGGAAAAAGAAAAAAAAGTAGAAATTCAACGTGTTGCATTTTTGATTAATACAATGTGGCATCATACAAATTCAGAGTTGATTTATTAAAAGTTGGCAGATGGAGAAAAATTCGCTATGAATTAACTCTGTGCCAACAAGCTGCTAAGCTTAATCGCCATTCTTGTTAGCAGCTCGTTGTACGTAGTGTACAAACTATGGCTAACTTTTTGTTATGAATACGGCTGCTAATAAATAACTATTAGGATTAAGATATGGATACTTATTGAGAATTTCGTTAGAGATTCAAAAAAACAAAAAAAAGAATCTCTAACGAAATTTGCAATAAGGATCCATATCTAATTTCTTTATTCCCCCCCCCCCCCCCCTGAATCCGCGCCTGATATGTATTAATATTCTTTAAAAAGTTGTTTAAATTTTGCATACAAATTTTTAAACGACCTCACTCTCCTCTAAAATAAATACTTTTTAAACGCTTGTGCTAGGACTTCGAACACACTTTTCTCAATGGGACATTCACTTAGAATTTCACATGCACATTCTATTTTGGCTTAAGTGTCTTTCTTGCGAATTTAAATCGTTTTCTTTATGTCATTTATTTGTTATTTCTTCTATTTTCTTGTATTATAAGCAGTTCTTATGTATCCATGTCAACTACTAAATATCTGAATATTTAGGACAAAAATAAAATAAATTGTCTTCTTGTAATCTTTGTCTGTCCGTTCAGTTAATGGGAAAATAAACTGAATTAAGTTGAACTGTAACAAACCCTTTTTATATTCGTAACAATCATACAAAGCAGCTAAGCGAAGAAATATTAAAATAAATGAAAATGGTCGACTTGAATGGGATTTATACAATCATCCATTTTGGTCTGAATTACATCCGGAGCAACTATAGAAGTTTAAAAACATAGAAGAGAACTGATTTGCTTTGTCCTGTTTACTAGACTGAAAATTTTTATGAAAAAACAGATGGGTTATTGTTTCCTTTTATCAATTTTTTTTTATAATTAATAGCTTTTAATTTATTTTTTTTTATTTGATCAATTTTGTGGCTAAATATTTAATCCAAAAATTGTTTTCTGAGAAATGTCATTACAAACCAATTCATAAACTCCAGTATACCCATCACTATTCTGACTGGACGTTTTAACGAGAATAAACTTCAAAATAGATGAACAACAAAAGAATAACACAGCAAAAAAGATACAGCAGTTTTGTCAATACAGCAGGGCGCTATTTAAGCCGATTTCAAATTGACATAAAGCAGACAAAAGCCATCGTTTAGATAAATCTAATACTTGAAGAAAGATTACAACTACAACATTTTTGAGCAATCAAAAGTAAGATTGTCAATTTAAATCAACCAGGAGGCATGGATACACAAGCACACAAAAATAAGCATACAATCACATAAAAGTACACACTCACGCCAGCACAACAGTGTATACTTGAAAAGTTTAGTAATAAATCCTTACAAATTTTTAACAATAAATCACTTTCTCTACAAACACACATGCATTCTTATATTCCAGTACAGATGTGCACGTATATGTTTATGTATATATGTCTATTTGGTTGAAAAGGATTCATACATATAGAAAGATAAAAGGACTTAAACTTAGCTATTGTTGGAATTTTGCGCTTGAAAAGGGAGCATGGTTTATGTGGGAGTGTGGTGTGTCTGTGTGTGTGTGAGTTTTTTTTCTCAGTAAATGTGGTAAATGCTTTGACTTAAAAATATGTATTTTCTTGCTGATCCCTTTTCACCCCCCCCCCCCCCCCCCCCCCCAAATGCAAAACTCTGCACAATTGTTGTGGAGCTCATCATCTTGAAAAATTTGCGAAATACATGTGTCGGCTTTGTATGTGTTTGTGTTTTATGAAATGCATATTTTTAGTTTGGTTGCAGGTTTGTTTTAGTAACGCAAACATTTTGTGCAAAAATTTATCATAAATGACTCTTCTGAACGATTAAATAATTATATGGGAGGATATAGAAAATTATTTTGTCGGTCGCAGTTGTTCAAGTACGTTGCGTTTTAAAGTGTCATATATAAAAACCCTTATTTAAGGGACATTTTTGACTAATTTCTAATCGTTAATCAGCCTCGCAAAACACTTTTTTTTTTTTTTTGTTTTTAATTAATTAAATTAAGTTTTTTTTTAACTCTTATTTTAAATGTTTTACTACGCCCAGTAGGATTTCAAATGCGGAATATACAATAGATAATTTATCCTTTATTTTAGAGCAGCGTTCAAAAATAAACATTATATAGTGTACTTTACTGTTTTTTAGGTTATAAATATGGAAAACACGAACGCTAATAGTGTTTGGGTAGTAAATACTTAAAAAAACATTTTTTGGTTTCTGATCTTCGTACCAAAAAAAAAAAAAAAAAATACGGTACAAATCCAACTTAAGATAAAGATGAGAACATTTCATTGCGTTCGGCCTTTCGTAAAAAAACCAAAACCTTGCTGGTTTTCGTTTCAGCACATTAATGGTCGTTCATTTAAGTTATGCTCAGCGCCCTTTTGGTTGGAAAACACAACAATTTTTTTTTTTACAAAGACCAAAAAAAAAAAACAAGCAGCCAACAGAAAATTTTTACAAAAACAAAACATGTATACAATACACACACAGGCTATTCATTATGCGGCCGTGCACATGGCCATGCAACAACAATACTAGTGAGAAGCGTTGCTAAATTTGTTTTCCAGCATTAAAATTTAATAAATGTCTAGAGAATCATCACAATTGTTCTGCTTTGTAACCATAAACACTAAAACTATAGATATAGTTTATGTTTAAGAACCAGTGTTCGAAAATAAACACTAAATATTGCTACTTAGTGTTCGGTTTGGAAGATTTGTGGAAAACAAAAACGCTAATAGTGTTTGTATAGAAAATCTTTAAAAAAATAACGTTCCCCTGTTTCTCATTTTCGAGCACAAAAATAATACTGTTCTTATTTAACTCAACAAAAAGATAAGAACATTTAATACCGTTCGGTTTTTTTAAAAACCACAAACTTCATTGTGTTCGGTTCAGCTCATTAACGTTCGATCGTTTCTGTTATGCATAGCGCCCTTTAGGCTGCTAAAAAACCAAACATTTTTTACAAAAACAAAATATACATCAGAAAAAGCAAAAATAAAAATCATGTACACAAACAAAACATAGGCAAAGTAAAATTTTTGTTTGTTCATTTTTTTTTGTCAATGTAAAAAAAGAAACATTATAGAACATTAAAATATAATGTTTGTCCACAGTCTACTACAAATTGTTCTGTTTTTTAAAGAAGAACAGAATGCTATATAATGTTCGGCTCTTTCTTGAAAAAAGTTACGAACGGTATTAAAGGTTGTGTTCGTCTACACAAACACTAAAAAAATAGATATCGTTCCTGTGGGTGTGAGCCGAACGCTACATAATGTTCTGTTTATTTTCGAACACTGTTTAGAACATTGTTTAAGAGGGTAAACACATTTATATTTATATATTATATATTTTTTTTGCTTCGAAAATGCCGAATTGTGTTTTTTTGTTACACTCATTAAAGCTCATTAAATGCTTAAAAAGCTTAACCTAAATATGTTTCATAGATTTAAACATGCTTGCGATATTTTGTGTTATTCAGAAGTGATGATTTTGTCAAACAAGTTCGAAATGAAGAATTAAGCCGGCGATTTAGCATCATATTTAGTCGTAAGTTGTGTCAAAAAGTCGTGTGTGAATAAAAATATGATGGTTATAACATTTTCAGGAAATTATTAAATTTTAGCGATCACAGTTAAATTTGTTTTAAAGCAGCAGAGTTGTATGTTTTTGAATCTTTTTGTGTGAAAATCTAGTTTCGTTAACAGATTTTGCAGTCATATTTTTATATCGGACAGAGTTCTGTTAGATTTTCGAAAGTGGTACTATTGTGTAGCATATTGAATCACAGACTTTACAGGCATTAGTTCTCAAAGATTGTTCGCAAACTCAAGAAGAACTAGTATGGTTTAAGGTTATGTTTTGTATTTAGTAGAACCAAAAGGGTCCAATCTATTATGAGCTACTGACATCAGGCCAGTCGTTCGCATGGGACTTGTACCGAAAACAGTTGATTTGTTTTAAGCGAAGCCTAAGCCAATAATCGCGAGGAAAATACGACCAGACATAAAGTCGTTTAAATTCCAATATAACAGAGCACGGCCACATGTGCTGCAAGACCAGTTAAAAACTATAACGAAATAGGGGTTAGGAAATTTTGCCTAACCTGACTTTTAATTTCGACCTAACCGAGCCGACTACAATTCCAACGATCGCTTCTAAATGCTCTTGCTAAAAAGGCGCTTCTTTTTAATACAGGTTATCCAAAATTGGCTTGTTTGGGTCTTGGCTTTAAAATTTTAATAATTGTTTTTGGCATGAAATCTATGTATAGAATGCCAAAAACATGAGAAGAGATTAATTCTAAGTATGACCAATACTTTGCCTTAATTTTTATTGTACTAATGTTTCACAATGAACACTCAAAATGACGACTTTTTTATTTTTACACCCAATACTTACCTTTTCCTTTAAATATTTTTAACTCTATTTAAATCATTTTGAAACTTTACAAAACGATTCTTTTAAAATTACTTTAAAGATTGCAAATATTTTGGTTGCCTCGTTTACAACTTAGCAAAATAATTGCCGTATTCACAAAACGGCTTGTATCGTTGTATTAATTGTATGAATAAAAAAACAATAGTGAACTATGTAATTTAACACAACATTCAATTGATACAACGATACAAGGCGTCATGTGAATACGGCAATTGTTTCATTATACAACAATTCTTTTTAAACGTCTAGCTAATTTCTAAAATCCCTTTTAATTGGCAATTTTTTCCTCTAAGAGCGAATTAAATTTTGATTTTTTTTTCATACGCGCAAACGATTAATAACACTACGTGACAAAATTTTAACAAAGTCGTGACCAAATAAATCTGACATGCAATAAAAGATAAGGATTTTTAAATCATCGGTTTAACAAAAATAGCTTAAAAAGAGCAAAATTGAACAAAATCATAAAATTTTCAATGAAGCTTGAACTTTTGTCCCCCGTATCTCTGTAATTTATTGACTCATCTTCACAAACGACCCATGGTTATTTTAGAAATTGTATAACCTTTCACTTGAAAGAAATACATAATCCGTTTAAAATGTTTGAAGATATTTGCATTTCAGTCACATCATCTTTTTTAAAAACACAAATGAAGGTTATTTTGGAATATATCAAAAACTGTTCTACTTTTGAAAATTCTGACTACATATTCGGATTCAGCGGAAAATTTTACATAAAGATTAGGTGTCAAATTCATTTGGTCAAAAAACTGTCACGTAGTGTAAGTTCTCAATCACCAATGGTACTCGTAGAAGACTCAGCTCGGCGGTTTAAAAAAATTGTACACCAAATGCTAGCTGGGAGTGAGTTTGTTGTCTTTTTTTGTGTATTGGGTAAGTTGCATATTGTCACAAAAGATTTTTCCACTTACACACTTATTTGCATTTTCAAGTTGTTATTGGTTTTATTACTGTAAAGTATACAGTGATGAATATAACTGGTAGAAATTTGAGGACTTGATAATTTTCAGGTTAAATATTAAATCGTGTTCTGTAGTATTTTTTTAATATTTTAAACTTGCTGTTCTTAAAAATGCTTAGCGCTCTTTTACACTATAATACTGAGTATGACAACATGACAAAAACGCACATAAATTTAAAACGTATAAGAGTGTGAAGACGATTTTATATGAAACGTCAAAAAATGTTTAACTAACGGCCTAACCAGAATGCAAATAACGTGGCTTAAGCAACTGAGCGAATACATGTAAATCATATGTGTAAAACCATGTTGAACTTAAGCCTTTATGACACTACATTTTTAATGCATTTTTCAAGTTTTGGTGAACAGTGCAAATATAAAGTAATAGAAAGGGTTCAGCTGTATTAAGATAAATGGCAAACTGTCAAACATTTTACTAAAGTTATCGATAAAAAATAAAGTTAAGTCAAAAAAAATATAAAATTGTTCAACTTAAAATTGACATTTCAAGCTTGAAATATAAAAAGTGTTGCTGAATCAGCGGTATATGGGCAAATTCAGCGATTGACCGCTTTTGGTTTTTATGTTTCTCATAAACAAAAAGTTGGCAACATTTAATAAAATTAACAGAACAGGGATGGCTAAGTTGTTTTAATTGTACTTTTTGTTGATACTTTTTAGACTAAGATTTATAATACATTTTTGTGTTTTTTTTTAAGAACATAAATAAAATTCATTTCCACTAAAAAAATCTTTTAGTACAATTAGGGTAAAAAAGTACAATGTTTAAAGGTTGTTGGTACGATTTTAAAAATTCTCAACGCCATCCCTGTTTTTAGGAGAGAGAGGAAAATAAATGGAATTGTATGTTCCCTTCTTTCCTAAAAGCTCAAGACTTGACGGCTTAAATTTGAAGAGTGAAAACCAGCACTTACGAAATAGCTTTGTTTTACGATGAAAAAAATCAGCAAAGAACAAATTACATACCTCTTCCGTGTTATGTTTCATTGCATTTTAATATATTTTTGAGTGGTGAAATTTTTTACCCCGTTTTTTTTTCTCAAAAAAATTTTACAGAAACACTTTTTCTGTAAATTGGCGAGTTATTTCCTCGCCAAAAATATAACAGACGCAGTTAAGTGAGAAAACCAGTTGTTTGTTTCAATTAATGGCATTTTTGTTTTATTTCTCTATTTTAATCGAAAAGTTTTTTGACGTGGGAGTTACTGAACATGGGCACAGTATATCAGTCGACTTTGGTCGAGGAAAGTTCACGATGTTGCAAGCCAAACAAAAACGAACAAAATTTTATTTTAAATGACAAAAAAAAGTTGTTTTATTTCTAGTCACTCCAACATCGACCGGTAATTAGTGATATTATTAATCTCACTTTTACTTGTCACTGTAAATGTTGTCACTTTAACCGACAGTTTATCGCACTCTCGTTGACATTGTAGTCTAAACAATCATCAGCACTTGAGTATCCTCTTCAACAACAATAATATTATATCCTTTTCTTGTATCCGCAAAATATGCACATGATGACACTCAAGAAAAAGATTTAAAAAAAGAAATAATTATAATCATGAGCTTTTAAAGCAAATGCGTAAGAGAATAAATTAAAGAATTATAATTTCATTTGTTTACTAAGAAAAATCAGTGTAAGAGGTTGAGTAACAAGAGAAAAATTGTGAAAAAGTCTTATGAATTTAAATAGTTTTAAAATATTCTCTTGACTATAAATAAAAATATTGGAATAACAAACAGAATTTCTTTGAGTGTAACACTTCCTAAAAATAGCAACAATAAAAAAACAGTAACTAGAAGTTATATTAAATAGTTTTAAAATATTCTCTTGACTATAAATAAAAATATTGGAATAACAAACAGAATTTCTTTGAGTGTAACACTTCCTAAAAATAGCAACAATAAAAAAACAGTAACTAGAAGTTATTGCAGCTTTATTGGGTTTGTTTTGTAAACGGAAATGTTTCAATTGGTTTTAAACATGTGTAAAATTTTCACTTTAAACTCCTTCTAGCTTTTTTTTTTTGCCTGGTTTGTCTTCTTTATGTTTCCTTTCCTATAAGTGGGGATTTTTACTGCTGTTTTGCCAGTAAAGTGAAACATTTTTACATCCTCATTTCCATGTAATAAATAGGAAGGAAAGAAAACATATTTGTACACTGACCAACAAATGGAATTGTACTTAAGATTTGCAGGAAGAATTTTTGTCCCAAAAAAAAAAAAAAAACAACTATTACGAAGTTAAGTTTTTTTTGTGGTTAAAGAGCATAATTTGCGGTTACTTCTGACAAAAATTATTTGCAAAAGTATTGGAAATTTAATACTACATTTACATTAGGCCGAAATCTTGTAGATTTGATTTAAAATCTTCTTCGAAATCTAGTGCGTTTACATTATACTTTATAAGAAATTATAAGAAATATACATTTAAAAATTTGCATTACCTTTTATTAATAATTAACGATATTTATTTCATCAATATTATTCGTCTTTTTTATTTCTTTACAATTTTTATAAAACATTTTTAATATTTTTAATTAGGCTCAAGTTCATGAAATTTAATTTTCATTAAATTATTCTTATTAAGAAAGGAATTTTACAACATGAAAATTAATTAAAATTGTTATTGATAATCTTTCATTCTTGACGTGGCTCGGACTCGAACCCTGGCCGGCAGGTTACCATGACATGTTTCGATCGCAACCACTCGATCTCCTCAGATGGATTTGCCGTCTTACACTCGCAGCCATCGACGACTGCTGACGTCAATAGTCAAACATCAATCCTTAAACCAAATTGTATTTTAACATTTGGTAGATCGAAATTTTCTTTCCTGAATGATTATCCATTTTAATCGATTTTACATGTTTTTTCCTTACCTCTGTTTTTTCGTACTTTTGTCAAGAATTTTTCTTGAAGTCCAAGTACATTTTTTGTTTTTTCATTTTGTCTTTCTCTTTTCTGTTGACCTTTTTCAGCACAACTTGAAGGACAAATGTACACATAGAGCTCGTGCCTTAGCTTTAACAATAATTAGTATTGTGGTTATTTTGTTGAACTATTTATGGTTTTTAATCCAAATTTTTAATATTTTTAATTAGGCTCAAGTTCATGAAATTTAATTTTCATTAAATTATTCTTATGAAGAAAGGAATTTTACAACATGAAAATTAATTAAAATTGTTATTGGTAATCTTTCATTCTTGACGTGGCTCGGGCTCGAACCCTGGCCGGCAGGTTACCATGACATGTTTCGATCGCAACCACTCGATCTCCTCAGATGGATTTGCCGTCTTACACTCGCAGCCATCGACGACTGCTGACGTCAATAGTCAAACATCAATCCTTAAACCAAATTGTATTTTAACATTTGGTAGATCGAAATTTGCTTTCCTGAATGATTATCCATTTTAATCGATTTTACATGTTTTTTCCTTACCTCTGTTTTTTCGTACTTTTGTCAAGAATTTTTCTTGAAGTCCAAGTACATTTTTTGTTTTTTCATTTTGTCTTTCTCTTTTCTGTTGACCTTTTTCAGCACAACTTGAAGGACAAATGTACACATAGAGCTCGTGCCTTAGCTTTAACAATAATTAGTATTGTGGTTATTTTGTTGAACTATTTATGGTTTTTAATCCAATTTTTTTTTTTTTAAATGTCATTTTTTCTTGTGCAGGGAAGTATTTTTTCGTGCTATATTGAAAAAAACATAGTTGCATCACTAAGTACTACTAGATTTTGAGTAGATTTCGTCGAAATCTAGTCACGAAGTAGATTTTGTTTTGTATGGGAAATTTTTGCGTAGGTGTAAATGTAGTATAAGACTTTAAGTAGATTGTTAGGGAGTCCATAAAGAAAAAATCGGTGGAAAGCTCTAAAATAGAGAGTATAGAAAACTACCTTCAAGTTTATTTTCCGCTTTAAATTATATTGTATATGAGAATACAGAAGGACGTTCATAACGAAATCCAAAAATTCCACTTTTTAAGTTTTTTTTTTACTGAATACTATTCTACACATTATGGTGATATGTAATGATGCTGATTCGCTATTCCCCATCTTGGTAGCAGACACCATCAATTAGAAATTAATATTTAGTTCTATTTTGTGCTGTCGTTACTGCATCATTCCACGAAAATCGAGACGTCCTTAGCAGTTTTAGGTTTAATATACGCCAATTGGATTTAGATCGACCACGCACAGTACTTTGTATACTAGCTACATTTACCTTAGTTAAGAAAAATTCAAATTTTGAAAAAATCGGACGAAGGACACGACACGCCTTACGCCCATGTTCCAAAAAGTTAATATTTTTGTATAGCTATATTATTCAAAATGAAATCGTATAAACATATATTTCTTGTACCGATCATAATAGCAGTTTAAAGTTAGTTCTTACCGCAATTGTAAATAGGTCCGTGTCAAGTGTCCTTTGAAGAAAATATGCATTAGCTTTTACTTAAAATTTCCGAATTTCATAAAATTTGGCATATTTGCAGAAATATGATAACACAGAAGTGCGGGTGTCTGTTTTTTTACTTCCGTTATGTATACTCACTCATGTGCGCCATTTTTGACTCACTATCGTGCAAAATTTAGATGAGAACATTTTACTTTCGCACGATTACCCGCAATTTACTTAAATGTGTTTCAGTTTTGCACACCCTTACGCATGACAAGTATATATTTTCGTTGTCACTCATATAATTTCGCGGGCGACCGGGCTGGCGGTAACCTTGCGGATTTCAATCGAGTGCATTTCTGCAGATTTCATTACTTGGCCTACGTAGAATATGGCCAATCCAAGACCACTTTCGACGTTTGATTTCTACCTCAATCGGTACACATTTGGCCATTGGTCACCCAATGTGGCCAGAATATGCGCAGAATTTATCTGAGGCAACGATTTACAAATGTTTGCAACTTTCTGAGTGTGGTTTGCGTTGTGCTCCATGTAGTACAGCTGTAGAGCAAGACGGATTTTACACTGCAATTAAATATTCTAATTTTTGTGGGTATAGAAATGTTGCTTGCTCGCCAGACTTTATTTTGCGATTGGAATGCGACTCTGGCTTTGTTTTATGTCCATACCAGAACCGCCATCCTTCGATAGCAGAAAGAGTCAACGTCCTCAATTACGGCTCCATGTAGTGATAGAGGAGTTAAGTTGATGGTGCCAATCCGCATTAGTTTTGTTTAATTTACGTTTATCTTAAGACCAACTTTCCTTGCGTTCTTTTCAAGGCATATGAGTTTTTGTTGCATATCACCAAATCGGTGGGCAAACAAGCGTATATCATCCGCATTGTCTATATCGTTTAGACGTTCGCTTAAATTCCAGCGTATACCGTGAGGAGCATCGATGTTTGTTTGTTTCATTACCCCGTCTAGGAGGATAAGGAATAATGTGGGGGATAAAACGCAACCTTGTCTAACACCTTCGATGTGTTCGAATGAACAGCTCTCTTTTCCATCGAATCTCACTTCAGAATCAGCCCCATTATAAAGCTCGCGGATTAGGTCAACAATCTTATCTGGTAGTCCTTGGATCCTAAGGGCCGCCCATATGGCAGGTCTGTATACGGTGTCAAAAGCACGTTCAAAGTCGACAAAAAGCATATACAAGTGACTATTATACTCTCTAGACTGCTCGATTATGATGCGGATGGTGTTAATGTGATCTGCACATGATGTTCCGGGCCTAAAACCGGCTTGCTCCCGGCGTAATAGAGGTTCTATCATTGGCGTGATCCTTTGTAATAGGAGTAGAGCAAATAATTTGTTGATGACATTAAGTAAAGTTATTCCGCGCCAATTTTTGTCACTCACCTCATGTCAAAAAGAAAAAAACTTTTTTAAATTTCATAAAGAAATTTTAAAATAACACAGAAATAAGCCAAACAAGTTCATTTACATCTGTGCAATTAACGCCGAGTTTTTTTCTATTTTCGTTTAAAGTGGTTTCTACGAAACTCTTTTCACATTTACATTTTTTTCAAGCATTTTTTCAACTTTTTCAACCCCGTTTTCTTCCCTACACCTCTTGCTAACAAACAAAAAGTTGCATGCGAAAGTTGCGACAAGTTGCGGCGTTAATTGCATAATGTAAATATGGTCAAAGCCTTCAATTAGTTTTTTTTTTCAAAAAACACAAGACCCTTCATACTTAAATTTCTGTTATTTGACTACTTGAAACGCACCCAAAGTCATTAGCAACCAGTGTTCGAAAATAAACAGAACATTATTTCTTAATACTGTTCGTAACTTTTAAGTGAGAGCCGAACATAAAAAACTAAACAATTGTAGTGATATTGTAGACAACATTATATTTTAAGGTTCTATAATGTTTCTATTTTTACATTTCGAACACTGTTAACAACACTTTTTATTTGTTGACATTTGGTGATACCTCCTAAATCTTTTTCTTAAAAATAAAAAAACAAAATCTGAAGTTACCCACAAATTTGTTATTGAATCCTTTGAGTGTCGATTCGATTGGTTTTTTTTCTATTATGCGACAACCCTTTCTTCTCACTTTTTTGTGGTTTGCTTTTAGCGCATTGTTTGAAATCATTGTTTACATTATTAAAGGAGATGTGCACTTACTATAACACGTGCACTCAATTTTTCTAAGTTTAGAAAAAATCATTAAATCTGTGGCCGTATGGAAAAACTAGATAGCTCCATTTTTTTAAAACACGAGAAAAACACACTTTAAGTTTTAAACATAGTTCGCTAATTATTTCATATGAATTTATGTAATTATGCATGCGCACTTATCAAAACATAATTTTAAATAATGTTAAAGATTTCTGGTTCCATTAAACTAATTTTTAGACATTAAAACCGAAAATCAGTGTCAGTTATCTTGTTCTTTCGAAAAGTGAAGTTATCTAGTTTTTTCGAAAAAATTGTTTTTCTCAAATTATATTAATATTTTACGGAATTAAGGCAACTTAAGAAATGATTTGTGGAAAAACATTAACTATTTGGCTCAGCACGTTAATTTACCCGTTTTTTTACGAAAAGATGGAGTTATCCAGTTTTTCCAAAAATTATTTGTTTTCCTTTTATGCTTATATATCAAAAAATAAGCTGAGTTTTTGTCTGTTTTTATGCAAATACTTAATTAAAAAGTTTACCCTTCTTGTTTTTTTTTTTTGGGACGTGAATTAACAAATAGAAACTGGGAATTATTTCCTTCCGAAGGTTACTTTTATATTATATTCAACATTTTTCATTTTTCGAATTTATTCCATGAGCCAAATTTCAGTTATGTACCTTATAAAGCTTTTTTGTAACAGTTCTATTCCTTCAATTTTTCTGAAATGACCTTATACACTACCAGAATAAATTCGAAAAATGAAAAATGTTGACGTGGATTAACGTTATACTCGGTTTAACATAGGTTGAAATTGAAAACAGCTATTGAGTTTGTGGTTTATTTTATTTTAATAAATATTAAAATTTTAAACAAAAGGTGTTCCGTTAAATTTTTATAATAAACTTCGTAATAAAATCGTTTTTAGTTTAGCTGACCAAAAACTCTGTCAAAAATTACAATCCGACTAACATTAACGTTGATCCAGATCTTCACCTCATGCAAATGCAGACTATATGTTTCTTAAAAATTTTGGTCCCGTAAAGGGTGGCTTGCTTTATTCCAAAAAACTCACCCTTTTCGGGAGTAAAATTTTTAAGAAACAGACACCAAATTTTTAAATAAAATGTCACATTTTTTTGTAGAAAAGAAAACACCATAAGTTGGAGGAAATTATTCCAGAAGGATGCAAAACGTGATCGAGCAATCGGATGAAGATCTCGAAAATTTCGAAATAAATGCTTTCGAAAACAAAATCAAATCAAGCCGGTAAAAGCTCAATAGAAGTTTTAATCAGGAATTCGGCAAAAGCTTAAATGTGTCTCCGTTTGATGAGCATTTAACATTGAGAAGATCGTCAAGGTTCCAGAAAAAATTATTGTATAATATTAAAATTGTATTAGTATTAAATATCGTATTGTGTTAAAAATATGAATGTGTTCTTAGTTTAATTTAAAAATAAAGAAATTTACTGCGAGGCCCACAATGTCGACAAGACAATAATAAAAAACTAACATTTTTTTGTTTTCAATATAAATATACAAAAGAAATGTTCTTGTCTACCTCGTGGACCGGGCAGTTAATTTGTTTTTATTTAAAGAAATCTGTGGCGGTATATACAAACTATGTTACTCCATTTTTTAATAAAATTAGCTTGTCTTCCAGATTTATTCCAAGAAAAAAAAACTGGATAAAAAAGTTATTATTATTTTCGTACGTAAAAACACCTTAATATTATCTTTGCAACAGAAACAAAAAAAAAAAAAATATTAATGGGTAAGTTGAAACCTTTCTCAAAGTTACTGTGCGACATATGGTACGGTAGATCCATGTGGGTTAAATACTATTACTCAAGATTTCGGGTGTTTGGCAGTCGTATACTATAAATCAAGAACTTCAGAATTGATATAATATGTATATAACGAATGCATTCTTTATATTATCGGGAGTTGCAATTTTTAGGTTCAGCATTTTGGCCCAAAGAGCTTGTGACCCGAATTTGTTTTATTTCGCTCTTTTTCTCTTAATTTTCGTTTTTAAACGTCGTTTTAAACTTCTTATTTCTCTGTTTTTTAAGACACTATGGAGTTAACTTGTTTTTTCAAAAATGTATGGAGTTATCTAGTTTTTTCAAAAAATTTGGGATTTTTCTGATTTTTGTTTTTCAAATAACTTTTAAATGAGATACAATATCAAAATTTCGATCTGACAGAGTGATAGCAAATGAAACACGCTTTCTATTTTTGGTGTTATCTAAATTTTCCCAAAAAGTGGAGTTAACTAGTTTTCCATACGGCCACAGAAATATTGAAACCATTTAAAAATACAATTTTTTACATATTAAATTTCTGATAGCAATATGTAAATTTAAAAAAAATTTACTTGAAATTTTTTTAAATAAACTTATTTTACTATGTTTCGTAGTATGAAAATTTGACAATTATTTATTTTAAACATTAAAGATAATAAAAAGAATTTTGCTACTTTAGTTGGTTGACCTCTATCTCAATTAATTTTAAAAATTTGTTTCCTTTCTTATTTTTAAATCAGGCTTAAGTTCCTTCAATTAAATTTTCATTAAAGTACTTTAATGGAGGAAGGAATTTTACAACATGAAATAAATTACAATTTTTGAAAATTTTTTTTGGCTAAACCGGAGCTTGAATTCGGGTCTAATTAACATATCGCGAGATCAACCACGTTATTATCATCAGAATTCTTTGCAGTTTTATCCTTTCTGCCATTGCCACGGCTCACAGTGGAAAATATTGGTCATTTTCGGATCAAAAATCTGTAACTTCGAAATGGATGAGTATTTTTGTAAGATTCTTTTTTGTTGAATAGGTTGGACTTTAAGCTTTAATTTGTATTTTCAATCTTAAAAATCTAATATTAAAAAAAAAGTTATAAACGGTTAAAACACATTTTATATTTTTTTTTTGAGCTTTTGGATAAAAGTTATATGTTAGGTCAAGTCAAAAAAAGGTGTTTTTTGTATTTTCTCATCAGCTTTAATTGTATTAATAACCTTCGGCCCCGAAGCCTTTCAAGCCCCTATATTTGCAAGGGCCACAGGTTGCAGAAGAGTGACAATAAATTGCATTGCCGGCAAATGTAAGATACTTAAAAAATGCTTATGAAGTTTAAAGTTTTTTTTTTTTTTGGTGATTATTTTAATAAGTTTTTGGTACAAAATTGTTTGATAACTATTATTTACAATACAATAAATTAATTATGATGAATTTTGGCAAACTGTAGTGCCTGTATCTTCATCTACAAGTTAAATATAAATTATGTTAGATTCCTCGAGAAATGGTCGTTTATATTCACTTTGCCCTAAGGACCCATCACACCCCAATTTACAGTACAGATTTAATCTATCAAGATTTTTAATTTCCACTACCTCTATCATTACAAATGGAAATGGTCGTTTATATTAACTTTGCTTTAAAGACCCATCACACAATCCATTACAATCCTGACTGTTGTGTGATCTAGTAAAGATTTTTCATTAGCATACGTATTTGCAATTTCTATTGATAATGTGGGTTGATAGCAACTTTGTATTACTTGCTGAATTTTATATATGGTGGAAATACAGGAAATTTTCTTTCCAAAAAGAGATTTCTTAAATACTGTATCGAGCCTTTGTTAAATTTAAATCAATTCATCAAATGCTTTAGTAATTTTAGATGTGTGTGAAGATAAATACGTATTTAACTAGCGGAGACATCTACCACAATTTCTTAACAGCAACTGTTTGCAGTTAACATTGCACCTAACAGTGCTGCTATAGTAGAATAAAGTGAATTTAGGACGATTTTCAGGGAAATGGAACCGGTTGCACATAAGAATATAGTTCTTTAGAGGATTCTGGTAGTGGGATATCTGAAATAATTTTGGAATTTCAGAAATTCAGATTTTAAAAATTTAGTTTTTTACGAAAATTTCTGGTTTGGATTAGTGGCCATTTTGGAAAAATATGGAATGGTACTAGCAACAAACTATATGGAAATGGTGCTCCAAGGGGTCCTCTTTAGGACTCTGTTAGTGGTATATCTGAAATAATTCTGAAAATTAAGAAAATTGAATTTTATAAAAATGCTATTTTGAAAAATGTTAAGTGGACTTTATGGTCATTGGACAATTTGGAGAAATGGTGATAGGTACTAGTATAACACTATATAGGAATGGGGGAGGAGAGAGCCCTAAAGAGGATTCTGGTAGTGGGATATCTGAAATAATTTTGGAATTTCAGAAATTCAGATTTTAAAAATTTCGTTTTTTACGAAAATTTCTGGATTGGATTTGTGGCCATTTTGGAAAAATATGGAATGGTACTAGCAACAAACAACAAATCCAATTTTCTTAATTTTCAGAATTATTTCAGATATACCACTAATAAAGTCCTAAAGAGGACCCCTTGGAGCACCATTTCCATATAGTTTGTTGCTAGTACCATTCCATATTTTTCCAAAATGGCCACTAATCCAAACCAGAAATTTTCGTAAAAAACTAAATTTTTAAAATCTGAATTTCTGAAATTCCAAAATTATTTCAGATATCCCACTACCAGAATCCTCTAAAGAACTATATTCTTATGTGCAACCGGTTCCATTTCCCTGAAAATCGTCCTAAATTCACTTTATTCTACTATAGCAGCACTGTTAGGTGCAATGTTAACTGCAAACAGTTGCTGTTAAGAAATTGTGGTGGATGTCTCGGCTAGTTAAATACGTATTTATCTTCACACACATTAATTTTAGACACTTCCAGAGTTTTTAGAACCTCGAGAAGGATCCTTCAATAGTTCAATCATTATTGCTTCATCTACTTCGCCAATTGACCAAAGTTCTTTGGTATACGCATCATGAAAATGATGTACTCCATTATCCTTACATACGTTGTCTAATAAGAGCTGCATGGTCTTCCTCGTTTTTGTAAAGAGTTTAAGGACTTACTTTTGATAGCAAAGTAACAAAACATTTTTGTCTGTATTCATAAAAAAATTTGAAATTTAATAAAGGTTTAAAGAACAAATTTACTATGAAAATTGTCCTTAATAAACGATTGTTAAATTTATTAATCGTTTATGAATACGGGGGTTAGTATTTAACCAATCTTAATTTTATTCAAGAAGCACTTTAACAGTTTTGTTCGCCTTCATCCAACGAATTTTTAACTCTGGTATAACCGATTTTTGATTAGTTGTATGTATGTTTCTGAAAACTGGTGGCTTTACAGTGCACATTGAGCACTTAAAATTATTCATTTTTACATCCGTTGTTTTTTTTTTTGAAAAACCAAATCGTTTAAGCCGATTTTAAAGAGATTTTGTTTGACAAATCACGTAAATTATTTTCTTGTTAAGTTAAACTTTAATTTTGCGTAAGAGCCAGATCGGCGGCAAACGGCGCCAATAGTTACAATCGTAGTCCAAGTTGCGTAGGGAAGTCTACAAACATTATTCATTTCAATTGAATAAATTTCAAATCTGCTAACAATGTATAGAAAACTCATAACAAAAATAGAATCTAGAATAGACACCCTTTCGAGCAATAAATAATTATATATATTAAAAATGCGTGCTTGAATACGGTATAATTTTATCTCCCCAAATCTTTAAAGTCGAAAGTAGTGTGTTCTGTCGCCATTTTCGAATACTTCTGTTGACATAATAATGGTATAATGGTATTTTTGATGGATCGAAAATTTGCTGTAATTAATTATCACTTCTTTTTCGTACGTTTGTCAAGAACTTTCCTAGAAATCCCAAGTACATTTGTTTATTATGTTTTACTTTTTTTTTGTTATTTTTCTGTTGACCTTTTTTACAACTTGAAGAACAAATTTAAACATATACAGAGCTCGTGGTACAGCTTTACAACAATTAGTTTCTTGTGTTACATCAAGTTGTTTCTTATCAAATTTTTTCTTGGGATTCAAAAGCTAATTAACAAGGTTTCGTTTAAATGTTCTTAATTCCCATTTCTTACTATTGATAAACTAAAATTTATTGTTGATGGGATAAGCTATTCCTATGCACATTCACAGGTCAGGTCAAAAGGAAACTTCATCCAACGATTTAATTAAAACTTACGCTATTAAACAAATAAAACTGTTAAGCGAATAAGAATTATAAACACCAGTTTCACTTGTAACAATATCAAGGCTTAAACAAAAGCAACAACAATAAACAGTGAGTTTATCTCTTCCTTTTAATTTTCATTAATGTGCGGTTTCCACAATACAAGAGTAGTAAAATTTATATGAAAAGCCCTCAAAGAAACTAAGAGTTTTTCTTGTAGTTTTTACTACCCGTTCAATCACTTGTATTGTGGAAAACGCACTTAAACATTAACTAAAATGTTGCTTAGGGTTAACCCGAATTCTCCTAGCGTCGTCATATGACGACAAAAACATTGGTAGTTTCAACTGGCTGGTGAAGCGTTATTATTGCATATAAACAAATAAACCAATTGCCTTGTGTGTTCATTGCTTTTTCATAAAAAATTTAGTTCAACGTTGTGATTTAAACAGTTCGCGTTTTATTGTGAGAGTTTTTGGAAAAAATTCATAATTGTGAGTTCGGCTGGAAAGTAAGTGTTAAAAACTTAATAAATTTTATAAATGTGCCGTAAAAGTAACATAAAAAGAAAATTAATACTAGTTTACAAGATTCTTGTTAAAAATTTTTATTCGAGTTGTGGAAGAAATACAATTTTTTTGGGAATATATTTGGTTGTCGTCAAATGATGACACTATGATACAACGAGTACTATGGATATAGATTTTGTTTTTTTTTTGTTTTCGTTTTTTATCAGTAAATTTCTTAGCGTCGCTGACATTTGGATATTTTAGAGGAAGAAATTGGAAAAAACGAGTTTTACATCGAACCTCCGGATGTTGACGTTTTGACTGATGAAAACTCAGATAAGGACATCGAAAGAAATATTAATTCTTTGTCTCGTAACCAACTTCGGCACCTTCTGAAATACGAAGAACCAGTGAGAGAAGATTCTTTTTTGTAACCAGGTGGAAAAACAACTCTGTGGTCACAATAGCTTCAACTGTTTTTTCTGCAGATCCCGTGGGAAAGGCAAAGAGGTGGAGTAAGGCAAACCTAAAATACGTTGAAGTAAATATTCCATATTCTATCCAACACTATAATAAAAATCTGGGCGGAACAGGTCGATAGATCAAAATGTAAATTCTGTTCGCATATCTATTCGAAGTAAAAATGGTGGTGGCCACTATTTGCCTGGATGTTGCACGTGTCTGTACAAAATGCTTGGCTTTTAGCGCGACAGCATGATCCCAAACGCGAGCAAAACAGTTTTCGAAGAGACTTAGAAAAGTCCTATCTTTCGTCAGAGACTAATTTTCCGAAAGGTCCGGGGAGAATGTCGAAATCCCAGACTGGGGCTGATGCTATTAGGTATGATGGATATATGCACTATGTGCAAAGAACAAAAAATAATAAGCAGAGCATGTGCTGGTGATAAATGTAAATCAACTGTAAGGACAGAGTGCCAAAAATGTGATAAAGGTTTGTGTGTTGATTGCTTCGCCCCATATCATCAAATATAAAAATATTTCAATTTATATTTCATTGTAACTATTAAAAACATAAAACACTGAAGAACAAATAAAAGTTCTAAAACTAAAATCCATATGAACAATTTTGTACCTTTATTTTAATAGCGTCGTCATATGACGACACCCATTTTCTCGAAAACTGGACCCGATATTCCATTTTTCTTTTCAAATACATACTAAAGGTATCCTAGACATAACGTGAATCAAATATTATAATAATCGGATGATTATTTCATAAACCGGGAGAATTCGGGTTCTATGTCATTACGAAATTTTGTACTGTGAGGTCCAAAAGTGACCATAGGTCCCATATAAATCCATTCTTCAAAACCGCTTTAAGTTAAAGAAATCACACATTGGTGTTGATATTTAGATAATGTTCGGTCCGAAAATCCCCATGTGAATCTGGACTTTTCTAATAATTTTTTTTCTGGGACCATGATTAGCCATGGGTCCCAAATTGGGTACAAATTCGAAAATTCGTCTTTATATACTGTGGTTATATAAAGGAGTTGGCAACATTTCCCTTTAATCTCCAGCATCACTTTCAATCAAGGCCAATTTCAACAAGTATTTCTGCGAATTTACTCTGGCTTTCACCTTTGTACTTTTAAATATTTTTTTAAATAAATATTCTATTAGAATTTATTTTTTTCATTTACCCATGCACACAAAGTCAAAGGACTCACGTATGTAAGGATTTTATAATAAACGAAAACTTTTTAACAGAACAATAGCAAATATAGAAGATTAAATAAGTTGCTCAAAAATTGTTTAAATTACTTGAAAAACAAAGAAACAGTGGGAGGAAGGGTCTTAAAAATGCAACAAAACAATGCGAACTGCTCGGAGAATCAAATCTAAGGCAATCAACGTGTTGATAATCAAATCCTCTTCGTAGTGGAATTAATCCCTTTAAAATCTCTTATACAAAGAGTTCAACTAACAAAAAATAAAAACTAAAAAGATAATAAAAACTAAAAGTAAACAATATAATAGAAATTTGTATGTCTGTCCTCTTATTTGAACTCATATAGTACAAGATTCTGCGATAGTTTTTATATTCTACAATATACTTCCATTGTTATGAACCCCATAAGGTTAAGGGTTTCTTAATTAAACATTTACAAAGTGAAAAGTTTTGAGGCAAAAGAATATGAAAAACAAATTAAACAAAATTGAAAAAAATGAAATTAAATTTTTTTTTTACGTTTTTCTTTTACGAAAGAAAAAAGAGTGAAGAGTTAAAATTTTGTTTGTTTTAAATTAAGAGAAAAAAGAAAAAATTAAAAAATAATTTTGCAACATGTTTTTAGCAAATTTTTTTTTGGAAAATCGGCAAAGCAAGTAAGCGGAAGTAAAAAATATTTAATCTTACTGGTAAAAGGGTGGGAATAGAAGTACAGGGTGGATCATTAGAAACGTTAGCTTGTAAATATGTATGTATATTAACATTATGTTTTAAATAAATTCTGAAATGGGTATTTGTAAGTTATTAACCTTTAACGTGTGAACCAATTAAAAATATAAGTTGCTTTTCAAAGGGGCGCCTAGACATCAGCAACTGCTAGGAACGTCGCCTGGTTGAAGTTTCGAAGTTTGCTTACTGTATAACCGCACGAGCTTGATTTTTTTCCATCTTAAATTTCCTTAGTTTTTATTTTATTTTAACTTAACTTTTGCGCCACCTTGTAAAACAAAATAAAGGAAAATGTACGAAAACAAGATGTTTTTTATCTTCATATAAAACTTGGGCTGGGGTTATTGGGAATGTGAGAAATAGTGCGAATCTTTGTATGGGTTAAGTAGTGCTTTAAAAATTGTGATTACACGGATAAAAAAAATATGATTGCTTAACATTATTTTTGTTTGATCGGCTGTATGGCATTATTTCATTGAAACAAATTGGCCACATTGGTTATATACTTGCAATTTCGTAAAAAAAAGTGGCGATATCTATCATCGCCAGGGTTGTCAGATTTTTTTGAGCTCCATCGCCAAACCGGACGTCAGAAATCGCCAAGCGTTAATTTTGTTCAGTTTATGTTACATTTGTTCATGTTTTTTTTTTAAATTAAATTTTGCATAAAAAAACCTAGAATAATATTTCAGTCAAAAATCGCCAAAAACTGAGAAAATATTCAAAAAATTCGCCGAAAGTAATTTTTGTTTAGTTTCCGTTTTTTTTTTAAATAACATAAAATGGAGATCATACATTCAGTTAAAAAAATTAAAATATTGTACGTAAATCTTAAGATAGTACAATTCAGCCTCATCGATTTCATTAGTAGTGCTTTGTTCTGCATACATACTATTAAGGCCCAGTTAGGCGAACGTTGCTGTACCCGTAATGTACCGCACCGTACTGTAAGCACGTTGGCGCACTTATAGAACATTTAAAAACGTGTCATATGTTTTTCCCATACATAAACGAAAAACAATAGTATACATAAAACAATACACACAGTGATAGGAATCAAAAATGTTTAAATGGTGACCGCTGTGCAAAAAAAGTACCGAGTGATTCAAATGGTTTTCAAATGGTATTACAAAAGTAGTTTATGTATGTAAAAAACGTTAATAAAAAAATAATTATTTTATTAGATTTACAATAAACATATAAGTATGTTAGTGTATACATTTTTAGCATATATATATTGTTAATATGCATACACCAAACAAGGTTTTGATAACATTCAAAGCCTTTTATATGTTTCTCATTTGCATTGTATGCGTATATGCATTTGATTATTTTGTACTTCTAGGCATATGAAAATGTGTATATATGGAAATATGTTGTATTGTAAGTTGTTTTGTCGCAATTCCATTGCTATACTGAAAAAAGTACCAAAAAAAGAGAGCAAAAATACCCGCATTCAATGTAACATACAAGCCGCCCATCACTGTCTTACAAATGTCACGTAACAACGGCATGAAATTCTATTTTCTACAGATTGGTACGTTGCAACTACGGTACATTGCATTTCGGTAGGCTTTTGTATTAGTTTTCATACAACAAAAAGCGAACAGCTGATGGATACAGTACAGATACGGTACAGCAACGTTCGCCTAACTTAAAATGATAACAAAACAAAAATCCCGTGAAAAAAACAACAACAAAAAATTACAAACAAAATGGTAAAATTAGCCTAGTAAATCGCCAGTTATATAAAATTTGCCAAAATAGTCGTCAAATGGAAAATCCCACCACCAAACACGTTTCAAAATCGCCAATAGTTTGGCGAGAAATCGCAATATCTGACAGCCCTGATCATCGCAACAAGTAAATGCTTGGTTATAGCGGCACAAATTTGTTTTCAGATAAGCTAAACTTTGTTTAACTAACATCTCAAAAACCCATCCTAACAGTGTTATATTCAGCTTTGCCAAACCTTTGATATCTTCGACCGAGATTTAAAATATTTAAGGAGCGGGCTTTTTATGGGACAATTAAAAATCAATTAAATATCAATCTTCACAAAATTTAGTTGTGTGATTTCTAGTCTTATGAAACTATGACAGACCGAATTCTGCTACAATAGCATTATTCTTTACAGTTTAAAATTGGTCTTTATATGGGGCCTAAAGTAAATTTTGGACTAATATTTACGAATTAAAGCATATAAAACTATGACAAACCCCATTTTATTTGTTACAGTTTTAGGCGTACTAAAGCGTTTTCCTCGAGTGTGCTGTATACACCCTGCGGGGAAATTGTGTCAATTGGTCCAACAGACTGGTCCTGGGAGTTGTGAAAATAGAACAGGTGCAAAAAGAAAGAACTCATGACCAGTGAAAGGAAAACCAATCATGTAACTAGTTTATGCAGAACAAAAAGGTAGAAAAAGTAATGAATTACAGAACAGTCTTCACCGGTGGTGTGAAAATTTTTTTTGATCATTCTAAAATTTGTTTCTTGAATTCAATTCTACGTCTTGTTTTATTGAAATAATACTACATTGTATTGAAATAATACTACATTGTAGTAACTGTCACTAAACACGTCCATTAAGAATAGATGTGTGACTGGTCAAATGGTGTCAATTGACCCCCTCCAATGACAACCCCATGTAAAAGTTATAGGTCTAATTCATAGAAAATGTTAAAACTAGAACCGGTCTCTACCACCAAAGACCTATCATGGGACTACTTTGGTGCCAGTTCGCTTCCCTCTAGGGCATGTATAGCCTATGGTAAATTATGGACCGATCATCAAGAAACTTAGTCATAAAAAACGCATTTGTGCAAAATCTTACGTCAATCCGTGCATTCTGCGACCAAATACATTTCTTTTGAAAAGTTGTTTTACACTTGAATTTATAACTCTTTTTCTAATGAACTTTTTGTGCTTGAATTTAATCTCAAGCTGCTTAGGAGAACTAGAAAGAATTTGCATTAATACTGTTCTTTTCTTTTGAGTCGTTCAAAAGTGAGCGTGAATTCAATAGTCGGACAGACAGGCGGACATGGCTAAATCAACTAAGAATTACTGAAGAACCAAAATATATATTTATTTTATGGGGTCTTAAATAAATATTAACAAAGCTTGACACGGAATGACAAACTTATGGCCATTTTCTCATTAGGCAATTATCTTTTTACCCAACGAAAAACTGCACATTAAAGAAATTTGGTTTTCTCAATGTCCCATTTGCTTCGATTTTATCGCAAAGCTAACCGGCACTCATCTGCCAATTATTTATTTTCCTAATATTTGCCGTACAGATATATTCAATCAGCTGACTCCCAACTTTTACATGTATTTTGAGTGGCGTTGCCAGCTGAAAACAATGTTTTTTGTCGGTATATTGAGAAACCCAAAATCGTTAACGGACAGTTTATCGTTCCAATAAATTTATGTTGACATTAAGTAACAGGCAGTTTGTCGATACATTGAGAAAATGGCCATTAGTATAGTTTGTAAAGAACTCGTTAAATTCTCTTTATGACTGTTTTAATCGATTTTCTCAGAATTATTTTTTTTTTTTTTAACTTAGCGGTGTTTGCAAGTGTACTACTCATTTTTTGCTGAAAGTGAGACGGATGAGTTTATTGGAAACCTTTCTCCATCTGAACTAAAAGCGTTCAAATATGCTTTAGTAACATCTTGCGATGTTGAAAGAGTGTTTTCCATTTATGGAACTGTTTTATGCGATAACAGGAGATTATTTATATTGACAATTAGTGGCGGATTTAGGCCTACATTCAGTATATTATTTTCATTCTCTTGATTAAAGCTTAAAATAAAAATGAATGGCATATCCATTGCAGGAAGGATAACGATATCAGTGTCGTGTAATAAAGCCATAGAAAATAAAGTCATATGGCCTTATTTCTCAATCCATTGAGCAATAAGGCCATATGACTTTATTTCCCTGTAAGGAGTGAAATAAAGCCATACATGGCCTTACTTCCCATTTAAATTTTTTTCTTTTAATATAATTCTAATTTATTTAAAATTTGTTTTGTTGTTTTTTCTCTGGGTGTATATGGGTGTTTCTCTGGTTATGCACGCGACATTTGTACGCGTTTTATTGTGTTTGAATATTAAAAAAATAGAAGTGGATTGGAATTTTAGAATGAATTCTAGAATCGTTACATTGTTTGTGATGAGTTCTTTCTAAAAAGTATATATAATGGTAAATTGAGCACTGGGTACCCAAATGCCATGCAATCAAAGTTGACTTACTCACGTGACAAAAATAGAAGTGCCTTTTAGGACCGTAAGAAAAAGTGCGAAAGTAAGTGAATTGTAGGAGGTTTTTATTTCGGAAAAAATGTTTTTATAAAGGTTAGTAATGGGCCTTTATAAACATGTTTTGTTCAAAAGCAACTATGCATGGGTTGGCGAAGAAAAAAATAAATTGTAAATTACGCACGTGACATTACGCACGTGACACTTTTTCCATATGTTTTTTTAATATTATCTCCACGCATTTTCCCATAAATATCTTAAAATTTGCTTAACAAAAAAACTTAATACTCGTTTTACAATTGATTGTAATGGAGAGATTATGAAGAAGGAGTGTAAACATAACATATTTCTTGCATGTAAAATAAGTATATAAAAATGTCTTTAAAAGTAGAAAATACAGAAAATTATAAAATTTTCCAGTTTCCAGCCCAATTTCCTCAAGTAAAACAGCTCAGATATGCTAGGAAACCATTCTTTAATAAGAACATAGACTTTTTTTCTAATAATAAACAATAAAAGACGATGATAATCAACATTTTTTTTTTTCATCCTGGTAGACCATTCTGGAGAAATGCCCATATATTAAAAATATAACGAAAACACTTTTGGGCGCAAGGATTTGCTCCTCTATGATATAGCAAATACCGGCTTCGCAATCTAAAGCTTCTCTGCATAGCCGGTCTTGGGCAGGGCTCAAAAATGTTCTACTTTATGGTATAACAAGTACCGGTTTCGCTATGTAAAGGTTCTAAAATCTGCCTTGTTTTCTAACGAAGGCCGACTACGCAGAGAAGCTTTAGTTAGCGAAGCCGGTATTTGTTATACCATAGAGGAGAAAATCCTTGCGCCCGGCCGAAGGCCGTCTATACTTTGGATTTAGTAAACATGTTGTGGTGGGCCCGCCGCGCGCGCCACGATCGCCCGCCGGACGCCTTCCCCCTTCCACCTACTGAACCCTATTTTTCAACACTTGACAATGGCAACTCATTCTTTTGGCAATTTGTAACCATAACAATTCCACTGTTATGGCGTTATTTCCACTTTGGTTATTAAGCGATTATGGTGTTATTGCACTTAGATGGTGGTAATTAAGCCATATGGCTTTATTTAACGATATCCTGGGGATTCTTCATTAAATATGAGTTATTTAACCTTTTTCTTAACAAATTTTTAGGCAATGGACTGATTTTTTATTTAAGCGCGTTTTTGGAAATAAACTTCACATAGATAACGTTTTTTGGGAGAATGGAAATTCTACGGGGTAAAAGTTTTATAATACAAGACGCCAACTTTACAAAAAGAAACCGAATCTTGAATCCGCATTCACACAAAATCCGGTATTTGACTTCATAATCATTTTTTAAAATCTTAAATTTGTATTAACCTAAAGTCGAAACTTTATCGCTATATAAAGACCTTAAAATGAAATCTTTTGTTAAGCGATTTTTGTATGTATTACCAAAATAAAAAGTTAAGATACATAGGCTTTTTAAGAATTTTATTTTAATTCCTTTATTCAATCTGTGATCAGAATCGATAACCATCTAAATCGATGTAATAACTAAGAATTAAATTCAACTGTTGAATTACGTAATATGTATAATTTAATATAAATTTCGTATTCGCTTAAAGTAAAACTTGGCCAAATCAATTTTCGAATTGGAATTCCCCTTACATTCTTTTACCTTTAAATTTTCGCGCCCTTTAAATTATGCCGCCCTAGGGCCGGGCCTGACGGGCCTAGGCGTAAGTCCACCACTGTTGACAATTTAAAGAAACATGTTATTGTACGTTACAATCAAAACTTCATAAAATAAATGTTTCTTAAATAACAACATGTTTATTTTTTGCCATTTTGTGCCTATTTTTATACTTTTTCACCCGATTTTGTCAGCCATTTTTAAACATTTTTCGAGACATTTTAAACTTGCCCTGCTTATACCTATTTTAGTTATAATTTTTTCTTGGTTCTTTTTTTGCATTTTTCGGCCATGGCAAATATGGCACTTATGCCTGATTTTTATTTCTTTGTAACGATTTTTTTTTTTTTAGCAGAATTAGCGTTTATTTTTCCAAGTGTATTTTCTCTATTGTTTGTACCTCCACGACAGTAACAAGTAAAAATACTACAAATACATTTTTTAAAATCTTTTATTGTCTTTTTTTTAATAACATTGCAGATAAAAAAAATTAAATAAATGAGAAAAAAATTTTAAAACTTTTCTAAAAATAAAATAAAAATTAGATAAAATGTTGACAAAGTTTTGCTCTTTCTTGTTGTTTCTGTTTCTGTTTTTGTTAAAGTTATTTTTGTTGTATATTAAAAGTAAATACAGTGGTTGCTGTTATTGTTATTCTGCTGCACTTGTTAGTTGGTTATATGTCGCCAGTGTTGCCAAAAATATAAAAAGATCTGAATATGAAGGTATTTTCTTTATTTTAATAGTATCGTCCTAAAAATACAACAGATGTTGTGAAATTTGATAATTTTAGGTACTTTTCAATATTAGAAAAAAAAAAAATTATTTTGTTGTCATTTTGCAAGAATTTAAAATTATTTTACGAATGGTGCTTAAATCATCTTGTAAAAATCGAAATTCTTAAAATTCCAAAGAAAAACATTCAAAAATTCTTGATAAACAGTTTTTTATTGATTTATTCCAAAACAAATTTTTTTATTTTTGTACTTGTTTAAACCAGTGTTCGAAAATAAGCAGAACATTATTAAACGTTCGGCTCACACACCCAAGAACGATATTTTTGTTTAGTGATTGTGTAGACGAACACAATCCTTAATACCGTTCGTAACTATTTTCAATAAAGGGCCGAATATTATATAGTGTACTGTTCTTCGTTTAAAAACAGAACAATTGTAGTGATACTATCGATAAACATTATATTTTAATGTTCTATAATGTTTCTTTTTTTTAAATTGATAAAGAAATGAACAAACAAAGACCGCAGCACTAACAGCTTGTGTGATTATTGTGTATATGTTTTGTTTGTGTTAAATTATTTTGCTGGCTTTTTGCTTTTTTTTGTATGTGTATTTTGTTTTTGTACAAAATGTTTGGTTTTTTACCATTAACATTAATGAGCCGAACCGAACACAATGCAGTTTGTGGAGATAATATGCAAACAAAAAAAAAAAAAAAATTTATTTTAATCTTAAGCTGATAACTTTCCCAAATAGTGTCCACTCTCGAAAATTTGCACGTTCTTACTGCGGTGTAGGGTATTATAGATATTTCCTTTTTGTTTTGCATGAAACAAAAATTATTAAACAAGATAGCGCATTGCGCAGGTCCGTTAACTTTTTAATTTCACTTTAACGTCATGTTTACGTCACTGTAGTGAAGAGATTTAAATGTAAACAAACATTCGGCATACTACATACACGTATTTGTGTGAACATGTTTTTGCTCATTTAAGGCTAGATTACACTATTATACTTTGTATTAATACATGTCAAAAATTCAAGTAATGTGACAAAGTGTGATAGTGTGAATGCAATGTGTCAGGAAAATGACAAGTATTATGAAAAATGTTGACATCCCATACGACTTCATCGTTTTTTGAAAAATTTCTAAACATAATACTTTTCATTGGATCAGGGTTGCATTGTATTTTATGTGTGAGTTTTTATACCTACTTTGTGTGATGGTGTGAACACAAACTGTCATGTGAAATTAGATTTTTTGACAGTCGCAACAAAACTCAATAGATTTCTGTCTCACAAAGTATTACGAATACGTAAGACTTGTGAGATAGTCTAGCCTTTACTAAAAAATAATGTTTTTTAAGTTTAAATGCACTATCTTGTTTCCTTTTTCATGCTTGTTTGGAATAAAATTTCCGGCAACACTGTCTGCTGTTGTTTTTGTGGAGTTTGGGTGCATTCTCTCTATGTTAAGCTGCTTTCATACTAAAGTTGTTGTTGGTTCTATACATCTTCATATTTGTCTTTTTTTAAGTTCTTTATTTTTGTTTTTGTTGTAGGTATTTTGTATTTGTTTTTTATTCAACGTTGTTATTGTGACCAATTAAAATAATAGAAACAACAACATCAGAAACAAAAAAAAAAAAAAAAAAAATATTGGAGTTTAACCACGTTATTTGTTGTTTTTATGTCGTTGGTACTTAAAAACGTTTTCATATAAAATAGTTTAGTTTTGTTGCTGTTTTTTTATTTTCCCTTCGTCTTCTTATCTTTTATCATCTTAAACTTCTTTATGTTTTTTGTTACTAGTCGGTTCATCTTAGACTTCATGTCCCGATGTTGTAGATGCTGGTGCGTATGTATTTGTGGTCTGTTCAACATCTTTCGTTAGTATAAATTTGTACATTACAAAATAGAGTATGGCACCGAGCAAAAGTTCACCAAGAGCAATAACTGTTACAAGTGCCCAACCGGGTATAGCCAAGCCAGCTACAAGTTTGGGAGGAAGAGAAATAAAAAAAAAATAAATTATAAAATGTAATTTATTTATGCATGTGTTTAAATATAAGCAAATTTAATTATAACTGTCAAAGGATTGCTTAAAGGATTCTTTTCGTTTCATCATTTTTGTTGTTGTTAGAAACACTATAAAAATTCTCTGAAATGAATATAAATAAATTTTGGGAATACAATTTATAAATTAATAAATATTAAACTTTTTTTTTTTTTTTTTTTTTATTGAATCTTTCTTGTCGAAAATTACAATATGTATTCAAAGCTTAATCCTAATTCTTATTTGTATTTGTTAGCCGTTACCAATGTAACCGCTTATTAATTGCATTCAAGTGTCAAAAAAGCCGGCTAGGCTCAAAGTGTCGGATCTTTTCAGCCTCCGGTGACCTTCGAACTTTATTAGATCCCGAGCGAGGTAGTTGGGATGGACCATTAGTTCATCTATGTATTTGACTGAATACGTTTTAATTTATTCCTGGATGGTAGCGATGTTAAGATCTCTGTGGATAATATCATTACGTATATACCATGGGGCGCAGACAATTTGCCGTAATATCCTAGACTGTCTTCTTTGTAGCTTCTGGATGTTTGATGCGCATGCAGTACCCCATAATTGGTTGCCATATGTCCATATTGGTTTTATGATAGACTTGTATAAGAGAACTTTGTTGTCTAAGGATAAGTTTGAGTTTCGACCGATTAGCCAATGTAGTTGAGCTGCTTTAAGTTTAATAGCCGTTATTTTCGCTTCAATATGACGAGACCAGGTCAGGCGTCTATCTATATGAATTCCCAAGTATTTAACATGGCTTTCTACCGGAACAGTGATGTTATTTATTTTAACAGGAGGGCACGTTTGTCTTCTGAGCGTGAAAGTTAAGTGAGCACATTTAGCCGGGTTAACCTTTATTTTCCATTTTTCTAGCCAGGCCTCTAGTTCATTGACGTGGGACTGCAGATTTTGCGATGCAACTTTTTGGTCCTGATTACCACTAATAAATGCTGTGTCGTCTGCAAACGTAGAAGTATGTGTGCTCGGGCTTGTTGGCATATCAGCTGTATATATTATATACAGTAACGGCCCTAATATGCTGCCTTGAGGGACACCAGCAGATATTTTCTTGGTGGGGGAGTATTGGTTTTTTGATCTAACCATGAATGTTCTGCCAGTTAAATAGCTTTCAAGGAGTTTGTGAGTGTTTTGTGGAAGCATTCGTGTTATTTTAATGATCAGCCCATCATGCCAAACTTTGTCGAATGCTTGGGAAATATCTATAAACAGTGCTGAGCAATATTCCTTTCTCTCAGACGCTGATATAATTTGGGTAACAATTCTATGCACTTGTTCGATTGTACGATGCCTTGCTCGGAATCCGAACTGATGATCCGGAATGATTGTGTGTTCAGTAAGATAGGGAGTTATACTTAAAAGGAATATTTTTTCGAATAGCTTTGATAATATTGATAGTAGGCTGATTGGTCTGTACGACGTAATTTGACTAGCGTCTTTTCCTGGCTTAGGAATCATAACAATTGTAGATGTCTTCCAAGAGGATGGGAAGTAGCCAACTCGTAATATCGCATTAAAGATGAGCAGCAAGATTCTTGAAGCAGACGTAGGTAAGCTTCTTATCATTAAGCCTGTGATGCGGTCAGGACCGGGAGTTTTTTAATGTTGACATTATTGGAGTTTTTTGTGGCATCTGGGCTGTTTAGATAGCCTTCTACTTCAGAGTCGTGTTTCTGTCTCAGTTTGTTGCGTAGAGTTGCCTGGCATAACCGCAGTTGGGCCTTGATGGTTGGGGAACGATTATTTTGCCATTGTCTTCTCAACTTCCTTTTTCCCCTGACAAGGGTCTCTATATCCACAGATGTGAATTGCGGACCACGCTTTATTGTACGCTTGATTGGGGTTGCTGTCGACAGCTGTTTGGATGTCAGATGAATTTCTTAGGGAAATGCTCTGAGATAGATGAGAGCTCACATACATTTTATCCTTCAACCAATTTGTGTTTTTGTTTGGATAGGAAATAAAGTTTTCAGCTGCGTTATCAAAGTTGCCTTTAAGAATAAGGATTGAAGGTGAATGATCAGACGATAAATCGTTCGAGGAACTAATTAGTAATAGATCGCGCTTGATATTTTTAATAACGGCAAAGTCGATAAGGTATAGTAGCTTGTTGAAGTCAGTTGGCCAATAGGTAGGTTCTCCACTCGATACGACATCAAGATTTTTTGCAGTGACGGTGGTATATAGCTGGTTACCACTAGGACTTATAAGTCTGGAGCCCCAATACGCATGTAGTTGCCTGATGCAATGAATTTTTGTCCCAATGTGGAGAAGAAGTTTAGAAATTTATCCTGTGCAATTTTATGTCTAGCGGGACAATATACGAATGATAACGTGGTTTTAAAATCTGTAAGATTTATAGATGTAGCCTGGATACAATCTTCCTTGTACTCCGGCATTGGAAAGTGTCTGACTTGTTTGTGCACAATTATGGCTGTGCCACCACAAGCCCGTCCGCTCGAATGTTTTGTGTCGTAAGTGCGGTACCCATTTACCAAATAGAAACTGGGAATTATTTCCTTCCGAAGGTAACTTTATATTATATTCAACATTTTTCATTTTTCGAATTTATTCTATGAGCTAAATTTCAGTTATGTATTTTATAAAGCTTTTTTGTAATAGTTCTATTCCTACAATTTTTCAGAAATGACTTTATACACTACCAGACTATTATATTGTATTTTCTTTTTACATTTTACCTTAGCCTTCCGTTGGAAAGCAATGAGGTATATTGAATGGCCGTAGCGGGCCAGAAAATGCATTACATTCTGCTGGTGTCTAATAATTGTAAATTTTTCTGTACATTCAATATACCTCATTGCTTTCCAACGGAAGGCTAAGGTAAAATGTAAAAAGAAAATACAATATA
The DNA here is from genome assembly GCA_930367215.1 of Pollenia angustigena. Lineage (NCBI taxonomy): Eukaryota > Metazoa > Arthropoda > Insecta > Diptera > Polleniidae > Pollenia > Pollenia angustigena. The sequence continues at coordinate 177,425,857 of OV884058.1, read as the reverse complement.
ATAGTCTGGTAGTGTATTAAGTCATTTCTGAAAAATTGTAGGAATAGAACTATTACAAAAAAGCTTTATAAAATACATAACTGAAATTTAGCTCATAGAATAAATTCGAAAAATGAAAAATGTTGAGTACCCATTTACCCTAAAGCAGTTTTTTAGAGTAAAGTGGGTTTCACAAATGAATAACTGACAAGAGTTGACAAGGTAATAGAGAAGCTGTTCGGAGGTATCGGAAGATTTATATTTTCTGTTTTATAGTCGTACTTCTATGGAGTTCTTCGAAACAGTGATGTGGTACCGGGCTCATTTTCATCTGTTGACACGGGAGTCGGTAGCCGCCAGTGGTAATACACCGGTCTGACTACCGGTGAGGTCTACGGAAATGCTTCCTGAATCCCGAGTATTCCTTTACTTCTTTGAAGCAATACTTTCTGGGAGTACGTGATGTGACTAATAGGAGGGTAATTTTTGGTAGGACAGCGCTTTGGGGTAAGCACCTGCTTCGATGTTGAAATTATTCCTCGATATTGTTGCTATACATGTAGCGAGAGTATAAGGTTAGTCGGACTATACACTGAAATTGCAACCTGTGTATGAATTATGATTTATCGCATACACAGGGACGTTTGTTAAATGCATATATAAATCACCAAGTGGTTGAGATCCACCATAAGACATTGAGGTGCTCATGTAAATCTATACATATTTATTTGTCCGACTACTATTTATCGATGCAACACGTTCTCACTGGTAAACTCTTTACATCAGAGCAGGGTATCCAGAATTGGTTTGCCTCGATCTGGACAGTTTTTTTAATCAGTACTTTAAACAGATGATTGTAATGACAAAGACGCGCGTGCTGCTTTCTTTAGTTTTTATTTGACAAACAAATTCTAAAGAAGATCTTTAAATCATGCTGGAGCTTAAAGAAAACGATTTTAACTTACGCAGTAATTTTTAATGATAATTTGTAAGTATTTTTAGAAGATTAATAGAGTAAGCGGAATAAACAAAGTTTCGGTCATTTATTAGGCAAATACGACGATTATTAAAGGCGTATTTCTTTATAATATATCTGATAAATCAGTTAAAATCTAGCTATTTTAATCATTCCGGAGCGTCAGGAAAAAAATATTATGTGATATTTATTTCGAGTTTTTAGAACAAGAATGTTCTATTTGCACCAAAGCAATATGTAAGTAAGAGCCCTGTTGTTCCTAGGTCGCAATTTTGAATTTCCGGATTCTAAGAATAAAAACGATTTCTATTTTGGCCGTACTATAATTCCAGGGGCCCTGTTGTGTTGGTTATTGTGAAAGCCTGTAATGAAACAAACATATCAACTTAGAAGAGTTCTTGACCAAGTTTTAACAAAACCACACCACTCAATAGGATTAAGGTACCTTAATTTTATTCTAGAAGAATAGTCGATAGGATGGATACAGGACCTCATGTAAATTCTGGAACCATACTGTCGTATTGGGTCTTCTGAAATAATATCATCTAAACGCTATCTCGAATAATCTCATGCAAGCGCCGTGTGAAGTGCTTAACATTCGGAAATAGTTTTTTTTTTGTTCGTAGCACCTCTAGTGATGTACATTTAGAGAAATTTCCAATCTGCTTGTATGTTTCCTGATCGCCCAGAGACCGGTTATAATTTATAATATAATTGCCACAAACGTTTATCATTAAAACTGGGCATACTGTTTTCTGATTGCCCACAGACCGGTTTATAGTTGCGACAAACGTTTCTAATCAAACGAATTACGTTTATTAAAATATTTACGTTGGCTCAACGAATAATTCGTTAATATAATGACAATTTTATTTTTATTTGGTATTATTTTCATTATAATAACGAATTATTTGTTTAGCCAACGAAAACATTTTAATAAACGTAATTCGTTTGCTTAATTTGGATTTTTGGTTCAGTGCATGTCTATTAAAAACGACATTTGACATTTCGTTTTTGATAGTGCCGAGAGTTGTTGCAACCGATAAAAAAATTCAGGAATGGGCATTGCAGATCCTGCTATAGCTAGCTAATCTCTCAAAGTTTTTTTTAGTTACTATATCTGCTTTGACAATGGCTTTGTTTGTTGGCATCAATACCATGGTTTGTTAAAGTAGCTGCAACATTATCCCACCAGAATACTCGTCTTTGTTCTTTTTGCCGCACTCTACTTGGTTATGTTTGGAAAATACTCTCGGTATTCTAGAGTCTTACATCCTCATTACATGCCCATATCATCTCAGCTTACTTGTTTCTTTAGGCTATCGAGTTCTTCAACTTCCAGATTGTTTCTAATAGTATCATTTCTGATCCTTTTCCTTCTAGTTTTTTCTGCTACTTTACGTAATTATCTGATTTCTGTAGCCTGTACTCAGGTTTGCCTTGATGATGTATGGACCCAGGATAAACAGCCGTAGGTAAGAGTAGGGGTATACATTGAATTGTACAACGATAGTTTAGTTTTCGTTGATACTTCTCATTTTCCTATGAAATTCCTGTTTAGATATTCTAGCATTTAAGATCCTAATCTGGCTTACGGTCTTCACTGAATATGGCCCCCCGGTATTTCAAATGCAGAGCTTGTGTTAGGGGTTCCCTTTAAATATATATTTTAAGAGTTTAGTGTTTTCTTCATATAACTATTGTCTGAGTTTTCCTAATGCTTTTGCTCAGTCCTCTTTTGGACATTTCAGTTACAATTATATTTAGGTTATGTTGTAGGTTTTGGGATAAGTATGCCAGAAGAACAATGCTGTCTGCTTATGCCCAAGCATTGACAGAATTTCGGGCTTCATTTTCCAGTAGCCTTCAGTGTATGGACGCTTCTTTGTTTTTGATTCCTTGATTATATCTTCCATTAGTATAATAAAAAGATATGAACTTAAGCTACAGCCTTGTCTAACATTTAGGTGTGTTCTTAACTCCTTTGATGTTGCATTTCCCTTTCTCATAAAATTTCTGCAATTGTTGAAGACACTGAAAATTCACCGGATCAGAGCCCAGTTAACATTACGTCTCAAAAGTACTCTCCCCAAATTTTAGCCCATTGCACGGTATCCAAACGCTTTTTTCAAATCATTGAAGCACGTATGTATTTTCTTGTTGTATTCAATAGCTTTTTCAGAAAGCTGTCGTATGGAAAATATCAGGTCTTGGGTGCCTCTATTTGGTCTAAAGCCACACTTGTTGCTCCACATCAGATTTAAGACGTTCCATCAACATTTTCAATACAGTTTTCCTGGTAAGCTGATTAGTGTGATATTCCCCTATAATTCTGACATTTGTTATAATTTCCTTTTCTGAAAATGGGATTTATTATGCATACTTCCCAGTCCTCGGGAATTTAAGCTTGGTTCCTGGCCATAGTTATGACTTAGAAAAAAACATATTTTGCCAAAAAATATATTTCAGAGTAATGACAACTTGACTGCTCATTGAAGATATGGCGATTTTACTTTGACATCCTAACTTCAATGATGTTAAGCGAATAATAGTTCTAATAAGAACTACTTAATTGATTAAGCACTTTTACTATAAAAATCACATAAAGTACCTTTAATTCGTTGCAATCGTATGCGTCAGCTAATTAACAATATTCAACATTTGATTAAATGAAAATCTGTTAACTTGAAAATACATTTTTCTGTAAATATAATTAAGAATGATTATGCCAAATATTTCGCTTGCAGCATGTTTCTCTGTGTAACTCATAAAACAAATATATTTGTCGTTGAAAGTTAATATCTACAAGGGCTTAACTTTTCCGTAAATAATTGTTTGTGTAGTTTTTATTTTTTTTTGTTATTTTTAACTCGGCCACTGTGTGCAAACGCGTATTCAAATAACAAACACCCAGTTGTCGTTAACAATAACCATCATTCAGAACGCTAAAAACAATGAAAATTACAACAAAAAAATTTAAAAACAATGCAGAGATGATGAAACAGAATCCTTTTCATTCAATCCTGTTGTTAGGGGTAAAATACAACACAAAAAAAAAAAAATATACAAATTTAAAATGAAAGGAAAAAACGTAAAATATAAAATAATCATAATTAACTTGTTTTCGTCGTATTTTGTATACTTACAGAAATAACTGCGCGTAAAAGTTCTACGGCCACGCAATACCCGACGTAATGCTTCCGTTTCCTGGGTGCAGCAGGCAAATAAAACTAAAAAAAGTAAAATTAAAAAAAAAATTAACACATGTAGAAAAAAAACTAAAGGGATTTTATATTTTTTTTGTTTTGTTACCAAAACAGGGCAAAAAGTTTTTAATGATATTTAAATATAAGGTGCACGGATACGACTAAATAAGTAAAATGCACGTATCATGCCACATCAGCATAATGGGGTCCATATGGAGTAGTTTATGCAAACATGGAAACGAGACCATATTTTTCATTTTATTCGCATTCAAGCAAAGTTAGAAATTTTTTTTTTGCTATGATATGAGCAGAGTTGTAAGAGAAAGGAGAGGTTAAAGGACATGGAATGGAATTTTACAGTGGCTAAGCTTTGAACAGTGTTACTAATTTAGCCACTTCGTGGCTAGATTTAGGCACTTTTTTCTTGGTGAGCTAAAAAAAATTAGTTAGGCACCGTTCGGAGGTTTTTTGAAGCAACATTTCTTTTCTGTTAAAAAAAAAATTTTTAACCAACAATTTGGAAAATGCTGCTATAATTAAGATGCTGTTTATTATTTTCGAATAAATACTTTAATAAAATTTTATTTAATTAATATCATCTCTTATAATTATTTTTCGTCCATTGTTTCGCCATTTTTTGCCCATAATTAAGAGTACCTTTTCATGACAAAAAAGGCTAAATTTTTACTTAAGTATCAGGGTTTTATAAGTAGAGTTTCCACCCATACGTTATAATAAAGTATTGTATGTTATTTCGGTCAATTTATGTAACATCTAACATGAACATGAATGATCTAACATGAACTAAGAGCCCATTGTACATGTCCCTTACATAAATTTCAACTCTCAATTAAATGCTGCCCCTGTATTTGCATCTTCTTTTTTATATTTTTGTATAAATTTTTGCTATGGTATTTTTATTAATGCAAAATGTTAAGCCCTAATTAAACAAATCTTAATTAGTGGCATGTTGTTAGACGCACACAAACCCGTTCTGCTTGCTCCCATGTTTATTTAACCCGAAAAAAAGGAATCGCATAAAAAATATGTAGTTTTTTAACGTAACATTAAATAAAATAAAAAAAAATGTTGCATAGTTTCTACGACAAACTGGTAGTTATGGCAAACTACCACTTATATTTATAAAAATAATCTATTATTATATAAATATTGGCGCCCTATGCTCCAGTGGGAGTAAGAGGAATATATATATATATATATATATATATATATATATATATATATATATATATATATATATATATATAGTTTGTAGGAGATAATCTTTATAACCACTGAACCGCTGATGGTCTAGGTGTTGCTATAGGCTATATATTATTTTAAAGTTTTAAGTGGCTGGGGCACCTCCCTTACAATATAGACAGTATAGGGTTATGTTGATCTGCAGAACGGCAAGAGTTTCCAAATTTGGAACAAATATCTTGGTTATCAATAGACAACATCTGACAAAATCTGGTAGGGATTGGAGAAGTGGTCGTGGCACAAAATGTATTTCTTTTTATCTGGAGAGCGGTAGGTGAAACAATGTTCAAATTTGGTGCACATAGCTGCTTTATATAAAAAATGGACTGGATTGGAGAAGTGGGCGTGGCACTAAATAAAATTCTGTATTTATGGACAATGGAAATAGCCAAAGTTGGTGCAAGCATTTTTTTATAAATATGCAACATTATTCAAAAAGTAGGCAGGATTAAATCAGTGGGCGTGGCACTAAATATAATTCTGTATATCTGGACAATGGAAATAGCTAAAGCGTCGAAGGTGCAAGCATTTTTTTTTTTAAAATTCGCAGCATTATTAAGAAAGTGGGCGGGATTAGATAAGTGGGCGCGGCAAAAAAAATTCTGTATAAGCGAAGAACTGTAAGTGTAAATTGTCCAAATAATTAAGCTTTTATACCATAGTATTTTTACAATGTGTTAAAAATATAAAACGATTTTGTTTCTGTATATTAAAGTCTATAATGGTTTGACACCGTGCACCGCCGGGTCTTAGCAGCTTGTAGTAAATAAAAAATATAGTTTTGGTCTGGTTGAATTGTGAAAACGCACTTCAAACTGCAAAATCAAAACAAAACATAAACACAACGTCCCATCTTCGTTAACTTTGGGAATTATTAAAACACTTCCGAACATGTCGATGCCGATGCACACTGGTTCAAAAGCGGCATTCAATCATTTTTTTCGTGTCTGCTGATCTACCTGTTTTTTCCACAGTTAATAATAAACACTCTAATTATCATGTATCCAAACTATTAGGCTTATATCTTTATTACTTTTTTTGTCCCGAGACGCTCAAAGTTGACCTAAGTGAATGCGTTTGAAATGACCGTATTATATATGATACTTTCTATCCCTTAATGTTTTAAAAATATTCTTGTAATGACACTAAAATGCATTTTTATATCCTCCACCACAATTAGTTGCGAGGAGGGTATACTTAATTTGTCATTCCGTGTGAAACTTTTTTATTATTCATTTCAGACCCATAAAGTATACATATTCTGGGTCCTTGAGTAATTCTAAACCGATTTCGCCATGTCCGTCTGTCCGTCTGTTGAAAACACGCTCACTTTCAAAAAAATCAAAAGAAATAAACAAACTTGGTATCAAATTGCTTGTAGTTATCCTAAGCAGTTTGGGATTGAAATCTAGCAAAATCGGTTCAGTAGCTATGAACCAAAATTTGGAACCACCACCTAAAAAAAAAATTGATAATTTTGTTACAAAAACTAACATAAATGGTGGAACAATTAAAGGAATGATATAAGATTTTGCAAAAATTCGTTATATTCGACTGGAAATCACGTTGTAAAATTTCGTGAAGATCGTCCATAATTTACCCTAGGCCCCATATAAAGCCCACTCTGGTAAAATAAATAAATGCGCCCAAAACCGTAGCCGATATAGATATTGCGGTAAACTTTCTTCCAGCTTAGCTTCATATGGCTCGAAAAAATGTTATGCAATTTTGTGATATCCGGTCCATAATTTACCTTAGATCCCATTTTAGCAGTCTTCTGAAATTCTCTGCAAACGCTAAAACTAATTGCACCGCTTCATTGAATTTTGGCATGATTGGTTCATAGCTTACCATGGCTTCAATATAAATTGCCCTCCTGAAAATCATTTAGGCTCGGCTTAACCTGTTACGAATCATGATATTTTACTCAAGTTATTTAAAATTGCTAAAAAAGAAGCATTAAACTTTCTGATTGTCGGCCAATAATTTTATATAGGTCTAAACCGCAACCAATTGTAATGCAGATGTCTGTTTTTATAAAGATAATAAAAATATTTTATTAAACATTTTTTCATTTTTCGAATTTATTCTATGAGTTAAATTTCAGGTCTGTATTTTATAAAGTCATTTCTGAAAAATTAAAAGAATAGAACTATTACAAAAAAGCTTTATAAAATACAGACCTGAAATTTAACTCATAGAATAAATTCGAAAAATGAAAAAATGTTTAATAAAATATAAAGTAACCTTCACAAGGAAATAATTCCCAGTTTCTAATTGATAATAAAAATAAATAGACATCATACAGATAATACTCCTTAAACATTCGAACTGTCGGTGGAGGGTATTAAAGATTCGGCAGAGCCGAATATAGCACTCTAACTTGTTTTTTATAAAATTGGATGTTTTAAATGATATATATGCAATTAAAAAAAAAATATTTTTACTAAAAATATGTATTTTTTTTAACTTCTATGACGATGTTCTTTAGTGTCTGAACACAATGTAACGATAATTTATTGCGGCGCGGTTTTTGAAACGATTTGTAGTAAAAAACACTGCGGAACGGCATAAAATTAAAATCTATTTTATTTTCATTCCGGACTTTCTTTCTCTCTCAATAAGTAAGTATACAAATTTAAAAATGTTCAGTAGTGGAATGCAGGTGTTTAGTGGCGTTTAGTTTTAGATTAAACATGGCGCTTAGTTAAAGATTGGATATTCGTGAATATTAAAAATTGATATTCGTAACATCACTTTAGATTTCTAACGGCCAATTTCACCAGCTATCAGTTATTACTAGAGTTGTCAACCGATCAAGAATAACTCGATTAATCGCTCAAACAATACCAAACTCTTATTCGAATAATTTCAAAACGACGATTTTCGAATAACGAATAAATCGATTAATTAATGTCGATTAATCGAAAATTTTTTTTATTAAAAAATAAATTAAATAAAAGCTTAGAATTTTTTAGTTTTTAGTGATTTTATACAAAATTTAGGAAAGTTAAAAAATATTGTTGCCATAGCCCTGGTTGTAATTAGAATCTTATTAAACAAATCTTAACAAACAATTGAGTAGGTGAGTTGCAAAGCTCGATCGTTACAAAATTAAAAATACAAGATGACAATTGATTCTAATAGTTCTATTGGCGCTTAATGAGAAGAAATATGATAATTGAATCAATAATGCATGTCCCCTTTCGTGATTTTAGCACGGACATGCATTGATGCAATCAGAATATTTGGTCTAATAAAGCTCCAACACAACTGAAAGAATCATTTTAATTAAATTAAAAAATTCTCAAGAAAGGGGATTTTTAAATTTCGGGTGAAAAAATAGAAATAAACAAAATGCTTAAAAATAAATAATTGATTTATAAAAATCATATATTGAAAGTAGAAAATTTTGTTATTGTATTATATTTTTTTTGGAAGATTGGAAGATTATCCAACGACATCAAGAAATGTCGAACTTGGTCCAATGGAAAAATGCATTAACACAGAAAAAATTATTTTTCCAATTCAAACAAAAAATTTGTAGAATCAAAAAATTTTTTGTCTGAAATCGGTCCTATAAACAAATTCGCATATTCAAACAATTTATTTGCATTTTGTTTATTGAAAAAAAACACCGATTTCTTCAAACAAATAATTTTACTGAATCAAACAAAAAGTTTACTGAAATTCATATAAATATCAAACAAATAATTTTGCTGAATCAAACAAAAAAGTTTTGGCACAAGCAATGACGCGCACACAAGCAAGCACTGTTGGTGAAGATGAAGCAGAGCAGAGCGACCGGCTGACTTTGAGACACATTATTTTGTCGGAATAATCTTTGAACGAAGTCTTATTTATACTATACTTACACACAATGTTTTTCTTCATCACTCACTGTTGCTGCATCCTTTCCTTTGTTAATGAAGAAGAAATGTAACCAAAAACGGCGGCAGATCGACTCGATATGTTTTTCGTCATCATTCTATTTTTGTATTTGATGTATTTAAGCAAAGAGTTTGAAAAAATTTAATACGGGATTTTGTTTTTTTACCAACTTTGAAACCAACCAAAAATTTATTTTGTTTCTTATAATGTTGTTGTTGTTTCTGTTGTTTAAAAAAAGTGAAACGTTTTTTTTACCTGCTATTGTTTTTGTTGTTTTTTTACTACAATCCTCGTCAGGTTTTTTTATATCATTTTTCTTATTGCTGTACTTTTTTAAAGCGTCCAAAAATAGACTGTATGTGTTTTTTGTTGTAGTTCTCATATTTCACATTAGGAAGTGTTGCTTACGATCAAATAAAAAAATGCAAAAAGACGACAACATTAAAGAGCGTTAAATATTTCATACAAAATTATGAAAACTTGAAACCAATAACGCGTATATTATATTTTTGAATAGTTATCAACATTTTTGTTGGTTACATAAAAATCAAACAAAAATATTAATTGGATCAGTAAAAAAATTTGTAGAAATCAAAAAAATTTTAAAACAAGCGTTTGTTTGAAAATAATTCGGCAATAATTTTTTCTGTGAAGGGAGACAGCGGCTGTTCTATAAAAGAAATTGTAGACAGAAGTTTGGCTGAGGATGGTAGGTCTGCCAACGCCTTTCGAAAATCCAGAGTAACATCTGATTATTAAGAAATTAAGGGTTTAACGATGCCTTTAAGTAATACAACGATATGGAGTTAAGATGAAAAATGTTATGCATCAAAAAAAAAAAAAAAAGAAGTCATAGCGGATGGAATGGAGGATTTTCCATAATAATTCTTTTATTCGTTATTCTCATCGATTAATCGAATAATTTTTTAGATTTAATCGTTTGATGGAACGAACAAAAACAATTATTTGAATTATTCGAACAAAGTTGAAAGGCGAATAATTGACAACTATAGTTATTACTGTCAAAAACATATTGTTAACTGGAAGTTAAAGTAATAGTAAGCTTTAGAAGAACTAGACGAAATTCTCCGTTTAAATGATTTATTTGCACTATAGAACTAAAATTAGTTTATCAAAAAAGATGAGGTGCATTTAACAAAAATGTATAGTATTTTTCTTTTGGCATTTTATCAAGAATTCCTCAATTTCCTTACAATGAATCATCAATGACGTCTCATAAAATACAACCTGTTATGAATGAGTAAGAAAGAATCTTATCAGTAGAATATCTTATCCGTAGAGCAACTTGTATTATAACAATAACAACAAACTTTTTCTTATCTATAACACGATTTTGTAACAAACAAAAAGATATTCACACAAAATGATAAAAACATATTAATAATTCTTAAATTAAAAAACAGAAGTAAAGGAAAAAAACCTGTAAAATCAATTAGAATGGATAATCATTCAGGAAAGCAAATTTCGATCTACCAAATGTTAAAATACAATTTGGTTTAAGGATTGATGTTTGACTAGTGACGTCAGCAGTCGTCGATGGCTGCGAGTGTAAGACGGCAAATCCATCTGAGGAGATCGAGTGGTTGCGATCGAAACATGTCATGGTAACCTGCCGGCCAGGGTTCGAGCCCGAGCCACGTCAAGAATGAAAGATTATCAATAACAATTCTGATTGATTTTCATGTTGTAAAATTCCTTTCTTCATAAAAATAATTTAATAAAATTAAATTTCATGAACTTAAGCCTAATTAAAAATATTAAGAAATTTGGATTGAAAACCATAAATAGTTCAACAAAATAACCACAATACTAATTATTGTTAAAGCTAGGGCACGAGCTCTATGTGTACATTTGTCCTTCAAGTTGTGCTGAAAAAGGTCAACGGAAAAGAGAAAGACAAAGTGGGAAGACGGAAAAAAAAATGTACTTGGACTTCAAGAAAAATTCTTGACGAAAGTACGAAAAAACAGAAGTAAAGGAAAAAAACCTGTAAAATCAATTAGAATGGATAATCATTCAGGAAAGCAAATTTCGATCTACCAAATGTTAAAATACAATTTGGTTTAAGGATTGATGTTTGACTAGTGACGTCAGCAGTCGTCGATGGCTGCGAGTGTAAGACGGCAAATCCATCTGAGGAGATCGAGTGGTTGCGATCGAAACATGTCATGGTAACCTGCCGGCCAGGGTTCGAGCCCGAGCCACGTCAAGAATGAAAGATTATCAATAACAATTCTGATTGATTTTCATGTTGTAAAATTCCTTTCTTCATAAAAATAATTTAATAAAATTAAATTTCATGAACTTAAGCCTAATTAAAAATATTAAGAAATTTGGATTGAAAACCATAAATAGTTCAACAAAATAACCACAATACTAATTATTGTTAAAGCTAGGGCACGAGCTCTATGTGTACATTTGTCCTTCAAGTTGTGCTGAAAAAGGTCAACGGAAAAGAGAAAGACAAAGTGGGAAGACGGAAAAAAAAATGTACTTGGACTTCAAGAAAAATTCTTGACGAAAGTACGAAAAAACAGAAGTAAAGGAAAAAAACCTGTAAAATCAATTAGAATGGATAATCATTCAGGAAAGCAAATTTCGATCTACCAAATGTTAAAATACAATTTGGTTTAAGGATTGATGTTTGACTAGTGACGTCAGCAGTCGTCGATGGCTGCGAGTGTAAGACGGCAAATCCATCTGAGGAGATCGAGTGGTTGCGATCGAAACATGTCATGGTAACCTGCCGGCCAGGGTTCGAGCCCGAGCCACGTCAAGAATGAAAGATTATCAATAACAATTCTGATTGATTTTCATGTTGTAAAATTCCTTTCTTCATAAAAATAATTTAATAAAATTAAATTTCATGAACTTAAGCCTAATTAAAAATATTAAGAAATTTGGATTGAAAACCATAAATAGTTCAACAAAATAACCACAATACTAATTATTGTTAAAGCTAGGGCACGAGCTCTATGTGTACATTTGTCCTTCAAGTTGTGCTGAAAAAGGTCAACGGAAAAGAGAAAGACAAAGTGGGAAGACGGAAAAAAAATGTACTTGGACTTCAAGAAAAATTCTTGACGAAAGTACGAAAAAACAGAAGTAAAGGAAAAAAACCTGTAAAATCAATTAGAATGGATAATCATTCAGGAAAGCAAATTTCGATCTACCAAATGTTAAAATACAATTTGGTTTAAGGATTGATGTTTGACTAGTGACGTCAGCAGTCGTCGATGGCTGCGAGTGTAAGACGGCAAATCCATCTGAGGAGATCGAGTGGTTGCGATCGAAACATGTCATGGTAACCTGCCGGCCAGGGTTCGAGCCCGAGCCACGTCAAGAATGAAAGATTATCAATAACAATTCTGATTGATTTTCATGTTGTAAAATTCCTTTCTTCATAAAAATAATTTAATAAAATTAAATTTCATGAACTTAAGCCTAATTAAAAATATTAAGAAATTTGGATTGAAAACCATAAATAGTTCAACAAAATAACCACAATACTAATTATTGTTAAAGCTAGGGCACGAGCTCTATGTGTACATTTGTCCTTCAAGTTGTGCTGAAAAAGGTCAACGGAAAAGAGAAAGACAAAGTGGGAAGACGGAAAAAAATGTACTTGGACTTCAAGAAAAATTCTTGACGAAAGTACGAAAAAACAGAAGTAAAGGAAAAAAACCTGTAAAATCAATTAGAATGGATAATCATTCAGGAAAGCAAATTTCGATCTACCAAATGTTAAAATACAATTTGGTTTAAGGATTGATGTTTGACTAGTGACGTCAGCAGTCGTCGATGGCTGCGAGTGTAAGACGGCAAATCCATCTGAGGAGATCGAGTGGTTGCGATCGAAACATGTCATGGTAACCTGCCGGCCAGGGTTCGAGCCCGAGCCACGTCAAGAATGAAAGATTATCAATAACAATTCTGATTGATTTTCATGTTGTAAAATTCCTTTCTTCATAAAAATAATTTAATAAAATTAAATTTCATGAACTTAAGCCTAATTAAAAATATTAAGAAATTTGGATTGAAAACCATAAATAGTTCAACAAAATAACCACAATACTAATTAAATTATTTAAGTTTTAATAACTTTTTTGTTTGAAGTTTAAATAAACTAATTTAAAACAAAATCTTACTTATAAACATCACCAAATATGTTGAAGTATTTTTCAATAATTTCATTTTGCAACTCTTTTTATTTTTATTGGAGAAGAATTAAAAATCGTTTGTTATTTTCAACGTTATAAACCGTTTAAAAGTCGTCTGAATACTAATTGTGAAAAAATGTTCGACAAGCTACGAAAAATAAAAGTATAACACTTTTCTTATCTAAGAAAATTTGTCTCAATTCTTATCTAAAATAATTGATAAGATAAGAGTTAAAAAAACTTTTTCCTTTATTATCGAGCAGCAAATAATGAAAGCTTTAATGTTTTGCTTTTGGTAGATAAAAAAGCTTAAATTATTTAAAATAACGTTATTTTAAAAAATGCTTAACTTTATAATATAAACCAAAATCGCAGAAAATTTTTTGTTTAAATATTAAAGTTTAAACTTTTTAATATAGAAGTTTAAAAATGATAAAGACGAAATTGGAATACTTTTGTACAGTCGAATTTCTATATAGTGAACTTCTTTGGGATCTCTCTCTCTCTCTCCCTTTTATGAATTGTTTTAAAAACACTGCTTTTTCGTTTGAATTTGACAGTAATTTGATTTTCCTTTAATAAATTTGCCTGCAGTGAAGTTTTCACTAAACCTGCCTTTTCAGGACTTTGATGAAAAAGTGCTCGAATGAATAACCATAAACGTTGAAAAGTGCTATGCAATCCAAAACAAGTAAGAAAGTATAGTCGGTCATGCCCGACCATATGATACCCTACACCACAGTATTTAAAAACACATCATGCTTATGTGTCCATGTAAATATGGATTTATCTATGTCTATAAACTTCATGAAAATCGGTTTGTGAGATGCAGAAATTGCCGCCTGCCTCCCCTTGTGGTCTTATTTTTGAAAAACTGTATAGCTAATGTGTCCTTATAGATATGGATCTATCTAAGTTTTAAATTTCATTAAAATCGGTTTGAGAGGCAGAAATTGCCCCTATCTCCCCTCGTGGTCATATTTTTTAAAAAATGCATCCCTTTTGGGTCCATAAATATATGGTTCTATCTATGTTTTAAATTTCATTAAAATCGGTTTGATAGTTTCTGAGAGGAAGAAATTTCCCCCTATCTTCCCTCGTGGTCCTACGATACGGCCCATTTTTAATAGGCTTGGTCCTTGTGCCAATAAGAACCTATGACCCAAATTTTATCACATTATCCCCAAAATTCCGACCTGTACTTTGCGCACAAGGTTACATGGACAGCCAGCCAGCCAGCCAGCCGGACGGACATCGTTAGTTCGACTCAGAATGTGATTTTGAGTGGATCGGTATACTTTAAGGTGGCTCTAGGACCACCATAAATGCATAATACCCTCTCCACTATTGTGGTGTGGGTATAAACACCTGATTATTTTAAATTCGGTTTCTGAATCTGTGCCCACGAGGCATAACATCTTAACTCGATTTCGGCAAATGGTCAGCAGAACATAATTAAACTTAAGAACCGTTGTCCAAAACCAGGGAATATTGATTAAGGCTATAGTTGCGGGCTCTTTGTTAGCTATTTTATAGCATTTTAATTTAAGGCGGCATGAAATAACCCCCCAAAATATAACCCCCCCAAAAAATAATGAAATAACCCCCCAAAGCGTGGGGCCATATTTTATATGCAATAAAGCCCTTAATTTTTAAAATGAAATTAGCCCCCAACAAAATTAAATTACGCACCAAACATAAATGAAATACTTCCCTAATTTTTGGGGGCTTATTTCATATGAAATAAAACCCTAATTTCTGAAATGAAATAAGAGCCCAATATATGTAATACAATTAATTATACAGTTTTGCTTTAAAGAATCACGCGATATATATCATGGTATGATATATAAAGCACAAGCTTTGCCAACTAAGGCTTTTCTGCATTTATCAAAGCCGGTGTTCTGTATACCAAAAACGTTTTCATCATCAATTTTAAAATGAACGAATCCCCCAAAAAAAAATATATGGGGGCTTTATTTCATAATGATTTTTTGGGGGATAATTTTTTATGAAGTAATACCCCAATTAAAAAAATTAAATAACACCCCAAACAAAATCAAATAGCCCCCCAAAAATCGTTTTTTTTGTTCTCTGTACAAACTTTTGGGGGGTTATTTCATTATTTTTTTGGGGTGTTACATTTTGGGGGGTTATTTCATGCCGCCTTAATTTAAAATTTAATTTTTTCTGAAACAACAGTTAGCTTAGGAGGAAGAAAAAGATATAAGTCAAGTTTGCCCTAACTCGACTTAAGCTGTTATTCCATATGAACACTTATCAAGTTATTTTATGATCCAATGCAGATTCATTATGCGACAGCTTTAGTGTATTCAATTTTTCCCTATTCCATAAGACTATACAATTTAAAAGGCCAGTATTTTTTTTTAGATTTTAAATTGTTTTATACTTATAAATTAATACATAATCGGTTTATCAGTTCCTAATAATACTAAATAACTGAGTCCCTAACGAAATCATTAGAACTACTTAATGACGTCTGTATTTAAGTCTACGTACAGTCTTGTACCTGTAACCATCATCAGCTATTACTGTTGTTTCTTCAGGGGCTTGTACATCGATAACTGAATCGGCAACATCTTCTTGAGCCATTTCGTTAAGAGGCAAGTACTCGTTGGCGGGAAACTCGTTGACATCGCGACGCTGACGGTATTTTAAGCGACGTACGGTCTTGTAACGGTAACCATCTGCAGCCAATTCAGTATTTTCTTCAGGAGCCGCATTAACAACAGCGATTTCTTCGGAAGCAGGTTCAGTAACAGCAACTTCTTCGGCAATCTCAGTAGGAGGCAAGTATTCGTTGGCAGGCAATTCATTGATATCTCTGCGGTGACGGTACTTTAAGCGGCGAACGGTTTTGTAGCGGTAACCGTCTTCAGCCAATTCGGTTTTTTCTTCTGGAGCGGCATCAGCGACGGCAACTTCTTCGGAAACAGGTTCAACAATTGCAACTTCGTTAGCAACCTCAGTAGGAGGCAAGTATTCGTTGGCAGGCAATTCATTGACATCTCTGCGGTGACGGTACTTTAAGCGGCGAACGGTTTTGTAACGGTAACCGTCTTCAGCCAATTCGGTTTTTTCTTCTGGAGCGGCATCAATAACGGCAACTTCTTCCGAAACAGGTTCAGTAACAGCAATTTCTTCAGCAACCTCAGTAGGAGGCAAGTATTCGGTAGTAGGAAATTCTTTAACGTCGCGACGATGACGGTATTTCAAGCGACGTACAGTTTTGTAACGGTAACCATCTTCAGCCAATTCAGTATTTTCTTCTGGAGCGGCATCAATAACGGCAACTTCTTCCGAAACAGGTTCAGTAACAGCAACTTCTTCAGCAACCTCAGTAGGAGGCAAGTATTCGTTGGCAGGCAATTCATTGACATCTCTGCGGTGACGGTACTTTAAGCGGCGAACGGTTTTGTAACGGTAACCGTCTTCAGCCAATTCGGTTTTTTCTTCTGGAGCGGCATCAGCGACGGCAACTACTTCGGAAATAGGCTCATCATCGGCAACTTCTTCATCAAGATCAGTAGGAGGCAAGTATTCGTTGGTAGGCAATTCATTAACGTCACGACGATGACGGTATTTCAAGCGACGTACGGTTTTATAACGGTAACCATCTTCAGCCAATTCAGTATTTTCTTCAGGAGCAACATTAACAACAGCGCTTTCTTCGGAAACAGGTTCAACAACAGCAACTTCTTCAGCAACCTCAGTAGGAGGAAAGTATTCGTTGACAGGCAGTTCATTGACATCTCTGCGGTGACGGTACTTTAAGCGGCGAACGGTTTTGTAGCGATAACCATCCTCAGCCAATTCAGTATTTTCTTCAGGAGCAGCATTAACAACAGCGCTATCTTCAGAAACAGGTACGACAATAGCAACTTCTTCAGCAATCTCAGTAGGAGGCAAATATTCGTTATCAGGCAATTCATTGACATCACGGCGGTGACGGTACTTTAAACGACGTACGATTTTGTAGCGATAACCATCTTCAGCCAATTCAGTATTTTCTTCAGGAGCGGCATTAACAGCAGCGCTTTCTTCGAAAACAGGTTCAACAATAGCAACTTCTTCAGCAATCTCAGTAGGAGGCAAATATTCGTTGGCAGGCAATTCATTGACATCTCTGCGGTTACGGTACTTTAAGCGGCGAACGGTTTTGTAGCGGTAGCCATCTTCAGCCAATTCAGTTTTCTCTTTAGGAGCTTCCTTTACAGCGACAATTTCTTCAGATATAGGTTGTTCTACGGCCAATTCTTCTTGATTTTCAACTAGTGTAGGCAAATATTCACTGGCCAGAAGTTCATTGACATCACGACGCAGTCTTAATTTTAATTTGCGTACAATTTTGTAATGATAACCATCATCAGCTAATTCAGCAGGTTCCTCGCTAGTCTCCGGAGAAATATATTCCTGGGCAGGCAGGCTATTATCGGCCACCGATGGTAGATAATTAGTGGCTATAGAAGCTGCTGAAGCAGCTGCTGCCACTGCAAGAAGTACGACAAAAACTCTCTAAAATATTAAAATAAAATCGCAATGAATGGAATTTTGAGATTTGCTGTTTGTGGTGTTAATCCATTTGGTAATTGTCCATCTTAAACTCACCATAATTATGATGTCACTGCTGGTGCTGTAGAAGAATTAAAGTATATTTGTGGTATGATAACTGAAGCTGATATCGATTACTATTTATACTCTAGTTTATGCTCAATATTTTAACAAAATAACATTTGTAATATAAACCGGTTGTTACTCTTTAATTCCGAATAGTTAATCAAAATAAAGTTTTGTTTGTTTATGTTTGTATTATTGTTTATTTAGCCGATCATGATTTGACAGTTTCAATTACTGCCGGAAATTAAGGTCTTTATATTGCGAACCGCTGCTCTTTTGTCTTCAAATTCAAGTTCAAGTACGGTCTTTGCAGCTCTGAACCGAAATTGGCAATTTGGTTGTTTCATTTGCTAAAAAAAATCAAGTTCGAATGGGAATGGTTTGTGTAAATAAATGTTTAATGATTGAGTGCTGAAATGAAAAAAACCTTAAATAAAAAAAAAAAAAAAAAAAAAAAGAGTGATAAATTAATGAATCGGATTTTTTTTAGTAAAATCAATTTGGCAATAATAGTTTTGTTTTAAAAAAGAATGAAAAAGAACAAGAAAGATCTCTGAGAAAAGTTTTGGTCTAAGAAGATTTATCTTAAAATAGTTTCGAATGAAATGAGGAAATGAGGTTTATTTAATTGTTATCGGTGCACAACTTTTGATTTTATTGACAATTTACTGAGAAAACTGAATATCGATTTCCATACAAAAATAACATTTTAAATATGTTTGTGGCATGAACGTTTTTTCCTTTTTGTATAGAAATTTATATTCAGGTTTCACAGTAAATTGTGAATAAAATCAAAAGTTGTGCACCGATAACAATGAAATAAACCTTATTTCTTTCGAAATTTTTTTAAGATAAATGTTTTTAGAACAAAACTGTAATTTTTGTCGCATTTTTAAAGTAGAGCTGATAGAGAAAAATGGAAATTATATTTGAAATCAGCGACCACAAATTAGTAAAAATTTGCATTCAAATTCCAGACCGCACAAGAAAAGTTTAAATTTGTTCTCTTGTGATATCAATATTTTATTCATCATCATGGTAGACCATTCTGGGGAAATGCCCATATTAAAATTTTAAATTTTCCACAATATAATACTTATTGTTTAATTTTATGACACAAACATATAATTACCCAGGCAGAAAAAGACAATCACCACGACGCTGTGCCGACGTTGCAGGGGGTACCATCAACATCAATACAACGTACTGTTTACCAAATTTACAATGTTGTCACAATCAGCTTTACCGTTGGTGCCACTAAAATGGCAATTTGCCACTTTTTCGGCTGCTTGAACACTATTTGGCCACTTTTACAAAATGCACCCAAATGTGGTACTTTTTGTGATTCTTGCCACTTTTGTGATACATTTTACGTTAGGAAAAGATACTTTTTTTCTTTCTGTTTTATTATAACTCCCAGCTTTAAAATATGCTAAGAAATTAGCGTCCTTGGTGGGTTCAAGTCTTTCCCAATTGCCAAAAAATCCTTTAGAAAAGAAACTTTTATATGAATTTTGTTTCTTGTCATGCGTGGTTAGCTAAAAATCGATTGAAAAAACTTTCTATTAACCTGTTTTATTTATTATGAATAAGGGGGTAAAGATATCTCGCACATATATGTATATTGGTCGTGAAGCAGAAACCGAACTGTACTGAAAACTTTTCTAAAATATGTGTAATTGACATTAAAAGTAAAATCTAAGTTTTTACCAAAAATTTTGTAAAGAATTGATAACAATAATTGATATAAAAAACAAAAAGCTCAATATATTGAAGTACTTAGACCCATTATTTATAGTGTCTAATGAAGATGTAAACCATTTCGAACTAGTTTCAGAGTTTAAAGATATTATAACTGACCCAGATGCATTTATACATGAATTTAAACTTCAAGAGAGTAAAGTGAATGACACAAATTATGAACACATATTTAAAATTTCGAATGCTGAAGAATTTTGGCGTGAAATTCGAACATTAAAAAATTGATTTGATGAGTATATATTCAAACTTGTGCAAATTGATCTCTCATATTTTTACATTGTCACACAATAGTGCTTCTGCTGAGCGTGTTTTTACTAAGTTAGCTTTAATCAAAAATAAAGTAACAAATAGGTTAAAAGTAAATACTTGCGAATCCATGCTTTTATCTTTAAATTTGTTAGATACTAGCTTTGAAGATTGGGTTCAAAGTGAAGACATTTTACGGAAGTATAGAAGTCGTTTTAAGAGCAATTAATTGTAAAAAAATTTGTATGAAAATTACCATTAATAAATAACACAGGCCGACATTGAAAAAGTTTGTTTAACCATTCCAACTGATGCTTATATTTGTCGGAATGCTCCCATCACGTCACATTTATCAGATACACCAATTATTGTAACTTCGGAAGATATTTTGTATCAAAATTAATAACAAAATCCAGTTCAATTGTTTTGGTCTATAAGCCTGATTACAAAAATTTGAAGCAATAATAGACGAAATTAATTAATTAAAACACTAGCACTTAAATTCCACAGCATGATTGCATTTATTTGTATTAAAGTGCGGAACTGATTAAAAAGAAAATATTTGAAAACGTGATATATTCGTTTTTTTGTCATAAGATTTCTTGTTATTATCCGATTATAGCTTAGAACATTTTTTTGTTTTTGTTTTCAATACAAATATACGAAAGAAATGTTCTTGTCGACAAAACATTAAAGTAAATTTTTTATAAAAATTACTTCTCGATGGACCTTCTGATTCATGAAACCTCAAAAAATGGTGCCACTTTTTTTGTAGATATCCCCTTTTTTTGGTACTTTTTTAAAATAGCCGACGGTAACACTGGTCACAATATTAAAATGATAACGGCAAATGTGCGTCTTCCGACTCTTCTTTTTAGTGTTGTCACAGTACTGTAAATTTAAATTTACAATGTTGGATTCACGAACTTACAACGTAGTCACAACCGTCTTCCGACTGTTATTTTCAATATTGTTACAAATATAAATTCGCTAAATAAACAAGCAAAAATTTGTATATTTTCTAACCTAAAATAGTTTTTGTGTTTTCATTTTAATACGACACTATTAAATTAATAAGACTGAATTTTTGTATATACAGCGTTGTTGCGGTATAGAATTATTATAAAACACGGTATTAGAAAATAAAGGTTTAATTCTTGTATATTTACAGTGTTGTAGCGGTATAGTTTTATGGTAAATACGACTTTAAAAAACTAAAGTCGTATATTTGTAGTTAGGGTGTTGTACCGTTGTTGAATCTTATTTAAAAACGATATTAAAAAACTAATGTTGTAATTTTGTATCTACAGTGTATCTACTTGTGATGGTACCATATTTTTGGTAGAGTCACAATTTTGTATTAACAGGGTTGTGGCGGTACATAATATTTAGAAGAGTCGTATTTTCTGCCTGGGTAATAACACTGTGCTCGAAATTTACACTTTTTTTAGACAAGCCGGGCACATAGCGTTTTAGCATAATTCGGGTACGCTGAATCCAATGGTGCCCACCGTTTTTTTTTAGGTTAGCTCTTGTTTTCGAGATATAACGTTATTTCGAAAATGGAGGAGGTGGCACAACAGATATTCGCGTAACTCAAAAACGGTTTAGTTTATTAAAATTACAAAAAAAAACCGAAATTTCCTTTAAGAAAAGTTAAAAAAGAGGGGCAACTCTTTTAGTTTTTTATCTTGAACATTTTCTCAAGACATACTTTCCCCTTATCTCCACTTCTTAGCGGGGCTCCCATACAAATATTGGGAGCCCCCTAGGCATCCATGCATACATATAAAAAACGAAGCTGTAAATAAAACAAGCCATAAATGATTAAAATCTGCTTACAACTATTGATTTTATTCACAAAATTCGACAAATTGTAATTAATTTAAGAATTTCATAAAACGCAATATTTGTATGGAAGCCCCGCTTCAGCATACCCGAATTATGCTAAAACGCCATTGTCGAATTTTGCAACTACCACAGTGTAATTTGTTCCAACACATTTTTCTTTTTTGTTTTTCCAAAATGATTTTATTTTTCACACACTAAAAAGTTTTTAATACATTTTTTTTTACATTAACAGCCTGTTCATCGATTTCGAAGGTTAACGTTCACATAGAAAATTATATGTAAAAGAAAAACAATATTCGAAAATTTGTTTTTGTTTTAAATGTAGTTTTCTATGCAAACGTTGACGTTCGAAATCGTTAAACAGGCAGTAATTTTATTCTGTTTTTTTTATTAATAAAAATTCAAAAAGTTCAAGTTAAAGAACGAAAAAGTATATTAAAGATCTCTCTTACAGATTCTCATTTACTCAGGACCTTGCATTTTTAATTTTATGTTTCTGGGTTCAATACTGCGAAAATTTTAAAAGTACCAGTTTAAGAATAAACAAGTGGTAAAAATGTTCATCTTGTTGATTCTCATTCACTCAGGACCCTAAACTTATAATTTTATGTTTCTAATTTTAATATTATAAAAAATTCAAAAATTATCAAATGCAGCACGGAAAAGTAAAAGAAAGTAATTAAATTTCCCGTATATCCCCTTTTTGATACTTTTTTCTCTTTTATTCCCCTTTGAACATTTCAATATTGTAGCGGGAGCCCATTTTTTATACGTACTTATTTCAATGAATGTAGAAAAATATTTTGTAAAAAAGTTCCAAAAATAGTTACGATTTTCATTCCTTAATCGTTGGAATTACCAAATGTACTCTGAGAAAAGTACCAGAAGCTTGCTCGCTTATTTTTAAAAAGATAAACGATAAGTAAACAATTTTTTTTGAACTTCTTTTAGTTTTGGAGATATAAGGATGCCGAATTTACCCTTTTTATCCACCTCATATTATAATAAAATATGTATTGTGCACTTCTGTCAGTAAATTCTTTTCACATAGTGTACTTTTTGTTCAAATCAGTGACAAGCAGAGAAGAAAAGTGTTTGTAAGTGTTTTGCTTTTGCCAATTTATATAAAGACAAGCTGACCCGGCAAACTTTGTTTTGCCATATAACCTATTTCTTTAAGACAGTGTCTGCATGCCAAGTTTAAAGAAACCCGGTTGATTAGTTAAGAAGATATAGGGAGGGGAAGCTTCTACCGCTCTTGTCCTATTTCACTTCCTATTTCTAAATTTCCTTTCAGATGTTACAGTGTTTGCATGTCAAATTTAACGAAAACAGGTTGATTAGTTAAGAAGATATATTCACTCCCTAAATAATAAAAATTATGAGCTTTAGTTTCTTCCAGATATTGCACTATTTGCCTGCCAAATTTCAAGAAAATCGGTTGATAAATTAAGAAGAAATTCACCCCTTTTGCCATATTTCACGCCCTAAATAACAAAAAGTATAGGCTAAAGTATCTTCCAGATATTACACTATTTGCATGCCAAAGTGCCAAGTGAATGTGTTGTTTAGTTAAGAATATATAGGGAGGGGGAGCTTTTAACGCTATTGTCCTATTTCACGCCCTATTATCTTTTTTCTTTCAGATGAATCAGTGTCGGCATGCCTAAGTTTAGGAATCCGGTTGCTTAGTTAAGATGATATAGTGAGGGGAGTTTTTATCCCTATTGCCCTATTTCACGCCATATTTCCTGTTAATTTTCAGATGTTTTAGCGTCTGCATGCCAAACTTTAATATAACTGGTTAATAAGCTAAGAAGATATAGGAAGGGAGAGCTTTTACCCGTTTTTCTCTATTTTACGCCCTCTAGCGATATGAAATAAACCTTACGACCTATTCTCATATCTACCAAATACACGTACAAAATTTCATAAAAATGGTATAAAGCCGTTTCGTAGAAAGTCAATTACAAACAACGTGACAAGAGAATTTTATATACTTACTAGCTGTTTGGTCACAGCGCTGCTTGGAATTTTCTAAATAAAAAATGAAATACTGGAGAATTTTGTTAATAACTTGACCCCAGCGCTATCTTCCATCAATAACAAAAAATTTAAATATCACGACAACAGCGCCACCTATCGGGAGTTTTTTGTATATAAATCATCTGACCAACGCACGTTCTCGTTTAAAAATCGGTTGAGTGGTTCTCGAGTTATAAATTCACGAACATAGGACAACTTATTTTTATATAGTATATGTGTGCAAGAAGACGAGGAAGGCCGAACAACTCTTGGCGACGTTCAACATTAAACGAATTTAACAGGCTGCCTGATTTTAATGATAGAAAGATAGTTAATTTGACGGAACTGAAAAGTATTGCAAATATACGCTCCAGATGGAGATTTCTTATTGAGAGCCTATGCCCACAATGAGGTAGCTCTAAAGTTATTTTAGAGCAAGGCTTATTATTATTATTATATGTGTACACAGAGAAAACAGATTCGTGGCTGTAGGAAAAATGGCCCAAAGAAAAATGGCCCAAAAAAATAAATGAAAAATCGCCCAAAAAAATTCCATGTAAAATTGGGCCTGAATTCATATGAGAAAAGTGACCCAAGATTGTTGGGCTATTTTTCGTTACTATTGGGTGATTTTTCGTTTTTTAAATTTGGTGATTTTTCATTATGAAAAATGACCCAAAAATATTATATGAAAAATAGCCCATTTTTTCGGGCATACTATTTGTCTAAATCATTCATTATTACTATGCGACGAATTCCTAAATGTTATTTATAAAAATAACGGGACATATTGCAAAAAGGTGGCATGTCATAACGTCCAGTGTCATAGTGTCCGTGGACAAACCCGAAAGCATAGCTTACAAACTTGAAAGCATAGCCGGCCTTAGGCCGGGCGCAAGGATTTTCTCCTCTTTGATAAAAACAAGTACCGGCTTCGCTAACTAAAGCTTTTATTATACCATAGAGTAGAAAATCCTTGCGCCCGGCCAAAGGCCGGCTTTGCCGAGACGCTTTACTAAGCGCTGCCGGTATTTGTTACAACATAGGGGAGAAAATCCTTGAGCCTAAAAGTGTTTTCGGTATATGTTTAATATATGCACCCAGAGAAAAAACAACAAAACCATTTTTAAAAAAATGTTGACCATATTATGTTTAATTTAACCAAATCATTGTCATCGACAACCATATTATGGTAAAATAACTTTCTTTAAAAATAGTTTTGTTTGTTGTGACCATAATAAAACATGTTTTTCTCTTACATTTGTAAGTTACTTAATTAATATGAATAATAAACACTGTTTTGCAAATTGGGTAATTTTTAATTTTTTTTTTGGGAAAAAATTCGTTTTTTCTTTTTGGGTCATTTTTCATTTTTATTGTGTGCCATTTTTCGTTTCTTTTGGGCAAAATTTCATGTATATCTTTTTGGGTAATTTTTCATGTTCTTTTGGGCAATTCTTCATTTGGGTGATTTTTAATTTTTTTTTGGGCCATTTTTCTTTGGGCGATATTTCCTACAGCCCAGATTCGTGATCACAACCGAATTTGGCGCCAGTCGAATTTCGTCGGTTGCATGTACTATCACACAATTCGGGTACAATAACTGAAAATTTCGTTGCTTAGAATAATATTTTTGATGGCAACATTTGAATTTTAGTACACTATCAGTCATAACAACAGATATTGTTAGTTTCAAGTATGATTATTAGAAACAAAATTGTGCTTATACCCGAATATATGATAGCTAGAAAATTAAAATAATTCCAATAAAGTCCATTTTTTAAGGTATATTTATTTTTAGTATGTATTTTTATTTATAGTTTTTTCATTATTTAATTTTATTCAAACACATACATACAGCTTTCCCCATCATCCAACGGATTTTCAAAGGTACAGATGATCACTTAATGTACATAAAAAAAAAAAACAATCTTTGGCTGCAATTCCTTTCATCAATGTCGTCTTGTTCCAGTGTCTGAAGTAAAACAGAATGATTAACGTGTGGTTTCACAATACGAACAGTGATTGAAGTTGTAAATTATTACGAAAATCACTAAAAAAAACTGAGCGATTTTCATATAATGTATGTATAACATATTTATTTGACCAATGTACACGCGGAGCAAAATATAAGCAATATGTTCATACTCCTAAAAGAATCTTCTAATGATTATCTGATGAGTAACAATAATAAAAACATTAAAATTGTTTATTTATTATTTTTTTTTTATACATTTTCTGACACGCTTGTCTTTTCATCTTAAATGAACCTTTAGCGTTTTTTAAACATGAAAATTTTGTTATTATCAATACAGTTTTATTTAAAAAAACCCGACGTAAGGATCTGCCAAATAAGATTTTCCAACAGGATGGCGTTTGATTCCTGATCTTAAGGTTTCTTTTGTAAAAATTGTATGAAAGTTAATAGTTTCTTCATTAAAAGAAGCTTGATGCTCTTGTTTAGGTGGCTCAGTTATTCTAAGCATTCCACGAGTTGTAAGGGCATTCCTACATGAGTCTCATAAGATTCTTGATGTGCTTTCTAAAAGACTCATTAGAAAATCTTTATACAAAGCTCAAACGAATCCGTCTACGATTAATATAAGCGTCTCTCGCTGTGTTGTAGAAGTAACTTACAGAGGAATCAGCTTGTGTAACAAGTTTTCCCGTGCGAGGAATCTTGTTCGATTAAAAATTGCGCTCGTTGACGATCAAAAACGCTCCTCATTAGATTTCCAGTAGATTCTTTCGATTAAAAATGCTAGCTGGGTACATTTATTATGTGTATACATATGTCTGCATGTTTGTATTTTACCCGACTAGTCCATACACACATGTGAAATGTAGCCCATAAGGGGCAAGGACTAGTCCAAAGGTAACCCCAATTATTAGAAAAAACATGGCACATTTAACATTACGATGTCCTAGGTCAGGACTATATAACCCAGCTTGCATTACAAAGAAGTAGTCTTAAAACTACTCCATGGTATACTCCAGAGGATTAGCTTTGAAATCGTTTCAAAACGAAAACATTTCGTTAAAAAACGAAGACATGTCATTTCACTGCAAACTCTTTTTAACAAGTACATGGTCCATACTTGCATTACATTGGACTAGCTCAGGATCAAAATGGATCAAGTAGTCCAATATAATATGCAGGGTATAAAGAAAATAATACATACATACATATGTACGTGTATATGTACATTAGGGTGACCGTTATTTTTTTTTTTTTTGTATTTTCACTTGGCAAACCCCTTAGAATGATTCCAAATTAGAACAAAATATATATAAAATCTTAGATCGTTTGCATAGTTATTAGCCGTGCCTTGAGCACACAAAGTTTGCTAAAATGCTATTTTTCTCACTATGGGTCGCTTTAATTGTTGATAACTTCCGTAATATTTATTTTAGAGAAAAACCTTATTTACAAATATTCTGGGGCTATATCATATGAACAATGTTGCTCTGTATTAGTTTTCTTTAACATGAATATTTTATCCAGAAAAAACCAAAATAAAAAATATCACCGAAATTTTCACATATCTTCGCATTCTTTGCCTGGTGATTACACTACGTGACAAATTTTCAACAAAGTCGTGACCAAATGATTCTGACAGCTAATCAATAACCAAATAATACCTTAACATTCGAATATTAAAAATACTCGCTTTTCCAAAACGGGTATTAGACATAGTTTCGGGTATTTAGTAAGCAAAATAGCACCATGATAATACCAGAAAAGCACCAAAATGGCAACGATGCACGCGACGTTGACTAGCCAGTTTAACTGACTCCGTAAAAGATTCGGAGTAAATTGGTATACTGTTCGGTAGGTATGAGTATATAAAGTACTACCTAAGCGTCAATAAAAAAAAAATTTTAATTAAAAAAAAAAAAATCTATTTGTTTTGAAAATCTACAATCAACATATATTTAACAAATTATTTAAAACTTTTTACAAATTATTGTATAATTTTTTGCAAAAAACAACATTAATTATTTTTTTAAGTCTTTTGGTAGTAGATAAAAATTTAACTATAAATATTGAATTTAATTAACTTCCTAAATTTTTTTGGTTTTTTAAATTTTTTATGATTAAACGATTGTTAATGTACGAGCATTCATTCTATTGTATTCGATTTCTATCAATTTGGCCTTTTAGTGCAAAAGATTGCGCTTGGTGTTTTTATGTTTTGAATGTGCGTACGTTTCTAAATTGGTTTATAGGCCTTTTTTTTAGAAAAACTGTCAATTGTTTGTGGGTGTGTTAAACATCTGCATAAGCACATATTTACATGATAATAGCAATTTTATTTGAATAACGTTTTTGTTGTAATATTTGAACGCTGTCAATACAATAATATCGGTTAATTTTCGGTATCAATTGAAAACAATTTAGAAATTCATATGGTCGGTCAAGCTCGACCATATGATACCCTACACCACAGTATATAAAAAAATATGTTTGCTGATGTAACCTTTTTGGGATCAATGCGCAATTGTGAACCCGCCTGTAAAGTTCTTAGTGCCGAATATTAATTAGATATCTGTATATTTTTGAGATTATAGGATATGGGTTTGTATGGGACCTATGGTTAAATTTAGACTAGCCAGGAAGTTGTCATGATATAGTAGCTATCGTTAAAGTTATTATCGCACATTTTTATGTTAATACCAACAATTTTTTAAAGAAGTTTTGGCATTGAACCCCATTTTCGGAAGTAGTTTTCAGTCCAATAAAATTTGGTAAGATGATTTCGATTGCAATAAAATAAGTTTGGACCAAAATTTATCTAAATACCAACAAAATAAGATGGTTTATGGGCACAAAGAAAATATTCCGGAAAGAAGCTTGTATGGGGGCTTTGTAGAATTATGAACCGATTCGGCCCATTTTTAATAGGCTTGGTCAATGTGTTAATTAGAACCTACGTACCAAATTCCATCAAATTATCTCTTAAATTGTCAGCCAGCCAGCCGGACGGACATCGTTAATTCAGAAAGTGATTCTGAGCCGATCGGTATACTTAAAGGTCTAGGGCGATATTTTAAAGCTTTACAAACAGCAGCACAAATACATAATACCCTCTCCAAAATTGTAATAAAAATAAAATCATAACAAGTGTGTAATGGATCGTATTTGATATTTTTATTTATTTTTTTATTTATTTATTAAGAATTAACTTACAATTTAAATTATAAGGTAATTTAAAAAAAAAGAGAGCAATAGCATTTAGGGCCTTCAGCTCACTGATATTTTTATTGTTAACAAATAAGATTTTGTTTGTCGCGCTTAAATCCCAATTTTTATTCTTGATAAATACACTGCAATTTATTGTTGGAGAATAAGCTCGTTTCTATGCACCTTTCACTGGTTGCTTAGGCCAGATCATCAGGAAACCTTCCCCAGAAAAATTTTAGAAAAGCCAAAGATATTAGTAGTGTCCGACCGAACGTTCGGGTTCGGTTACGGCGTTCGGCAAAAAATGATGTTCGGCCAAGGTTCGGTGTTCGGCGAAATTTTTACCGAACTTTACCGAACACCGAACTTTTTTATGAAATAACAAATTATTATAATTTCAAATTATAATTTGGCATCATTGTTTATGAAAATAACTATTTTTCTCTATGATTATTAGTACGAAAAAATACAGCGATGACTAAATAAAATGCTTAAGTGTATAAAAATGTCTTTATGTGTAATTTTTAGAAGACGGTAAAAAATACAACAACAAAAAAAACGGTTAAATTTTATTTGGTCAAAAAATATTCAATTTATATTCTGCGAATGGTAAGATAATCTAGTTTTGGGTGAACCACAAACCAAACTTTATAGTATACATTGTCATCCAATCCAATGTAGAGGTTTGAGTGCTAATATGTATACTAGGGCTATAACCAAATTATTGGCATAGTATGACGGAGTGGCCAAGAATGTTTTAGTAATGAAAACACCTCCCGCCGTTTTGCGAAAAAACCTTACACAGGGAAGCAAATTTCTAAAACTTTCTAAGACATTTTGAACCGCGATGAATTGTAACCGTAAGCAGGGGATAAATTTCAAAATAGCATTTAAGTGATACGTATACACACAGAAAAAATCAATGTAAATTCGTTCAAAACAAGGTTGATTTTACATTTTTCAGTAGTGATTTTGCTTCATTGTTGTTTCATGTTAATTTAACATGATTTTACAATAACTTGCGAACAACATTTTTTTCTTTTAAAATAACTATAATTCATGTTAATTTAACATTGCAGAAAAGTTAGAGCAAAATGTAATTAATATTGAAATAACAATCCGAATCACGTTGAATGAAAGTTATTTAAAGTTGAAACAACGTGAATTTCATGTAGAATCAAATTGGTTGGAGTGTGATATAACAGTGAGAAGAAGCTTCAGAGACAACATATGCATTTATTTAAGAATAATTTAAAACACTTACCACTGTAACACATGTTTCACTTATTTTGTATCTCCTTTGTTAACAGAAGCATCAGCAGAATGGCCCGATATCGTTTTCGTCATCATTCTCTTTGAAAACTTGATGTACTATTTAACTAAATAATTTTAATTAAAAGAATACGGGAATTGTCTTGTTTTTATAACATATTTTAAACATGAAAATAAAAAGATGTACATACTTAAGTGTGTATGCATGTTAATTTAACAGGATAAACTTTTGATTTTAATATAAAACAGGTTTTTATGGATTCAATATTGAACAATGTTATTTTAACAGTGAAAACTATTAAATAAACGTGATTTAAGATTATTTTAATATTTTTCATTTAAAATTAATATGAAATTATGATAAATTTAAATAAAGGGCATACTTTTGCAGAAATTTACCATGATTCTCAATCAACATTTCGCCATGTTATTTTAACATTGGTATTTTTTTCTGTGTGTAGGAATATATACACACAGAAAACAAATTGGTTGGGAAACGGTTGCAGTAATAAAATATTGATCAAGTTACATAATTTATTATTGCAACTATTAAAAATTTGTAGTTCTAACTGATTTTTAATTCTCTTGATTATTAAAACGTTATTCTAACTGAAATATGATTACTTCAACTCTTTTATTAGTTATGATAACTAATTTAATTTAGTTCTAAAAATTAGTACAAATGGTTAGAATCACAACCGAATTAAATACAGGGCAATACTGAATATTGGTCATTGTTATTAATAATTTGCTTTCGTCAATAAATTTTGTAATATAAATGTTAATTCATTTATAGCAGCTAATTATTGATTGTAGGAATAGTTTCAATTCGGGTACAACAAATGAAAATAAATTTATTTGGAATTCACAACCAAATAAAAGCTAAAATTCCCAATTGTCAAAACATTTTATATAATAAAATAATTTATAGTTTTATATTTAAACAATATCTTTGCGGTCAAAAACGGGAAAGGTGCTAAAACTTAATTAATGTGGGTATAAAGTCATTTCTGAATAATTGAAGGAATAGGACTATTACAAAAAAGCTTTATAAAATACATAACTGAAATTTAGCTCATAGAATAAATTCGAAAAATAAAAAATGTTGATTATAATATAAAGTTACCTTCGGAAGGAAATAATTCCCAGTTTCTATTTGTTAAAATAGTTGAGTTAAATACATTCAATTTATAAAGTATCACTATCCAGTGTGACACAAAGAATGCTGACGAAGGCCGTAGCGGGCCAGAAAATGCATTACATTCTGCTGGTGTCTAATAATTGTAAATTTTTCATACAATATACCTCATTGCTTTCCAAAGGAAAGCTAAGGTAAAATGTAACAAGAAAATACAATATAATAGTCTGGTAGTGTATAAAGTCATTTCAGAATAATTGAAGGAATAGGACTATTACAAAAAAGCTTTATAAAATACATAACTGAAATTTAGCTCATAGAATAAATTCGAAAAATAAAAAATGTTGATTATAATATAAAGTAACCTTCGGAAGGAAATAATTCCCAGTTTCTATTTGTAAGTAATTAACGTATTTTTATAAGAATATATGTACATATGTATGCACGTACATATGTATGTATGTATGTATTATTTTTCTTATAAATACCTGCATACATTCATTCGTACATATGTACCCAGCTAGCATTTTCAATCGAAAAAATCTACTGGGAATCTAATGAAGTGCGTTTTTGATCGTCGACGAGCGCAATTTTTAATCGTAGAAGATTCTTCGCACGGAAGAAACTGTTACACAAGATGATTCCTTGCTTTTTTTAATCGAAGACGGATTCGTTTGAGATTTGTGTAACATCAAGAATCATATGAGACTCATGTAAGAATTCTCTTACAACTCGTGAAATGCTCAGCTATATAACTGAGCCAACTAAACAAGAGCATCCAGTTTCTTCATCATGACAAGACTTTTAATTTTCATAAAATTTCTACGAAACAAACATTTAGATTAGGAATTCAACACCATCCTGTTGGCGTGTCAGAAAATGTGTAAAAAACTACTTAATAAAAATTTTATATGTTTTTATTCTTGTTACTCGTAAGATAATCATCAGAAGATTCTTTTAGGAGTTGAATATTAAACACAATCGTCTAACAAACATCCTATGCTAGCTGGGTCATATCTTAAACATACATATATATCGAGCCATAACCGCAGAAATAGCTCAAGCGACATCATTTTTAATCTTCGTTTATTGTAATAAAGTAATACATTGGCGAAACTTGTATCATCTCCTTAAATTGTATACAAGCTAACGTAACGATTATATAGCGAAAACAATTTAAGCTCAAGCGCCATTTCTAGTATGTTTTCTTTTTGTTATAATATAAAAAAATCTTCTCCTGTAAAATTTTATTTTTGTCGCTTTGGCTTTTTCTGCGGTTATGGCTCGATATGTACGATACTGTATGTACATATTGTTTTTATTTTTCTCCGCGTGTACATTGGTCAAACAAATATATTACAAATACATTACATGAAAGTCGCTCTGTTTTTTAATTTACAGCTTTAATCAATGTGCGTATTGTGAAAACCACTAGACGCTAGAACAAGAAAGAAATTGCATTTAATAGCCGCCAAAGATTGTTTTTGTTGGTACATTGAGTGATAAGCTTAACACCTTTGAAAATCCGTTGGATGATGTGGAAAGCTGTATGTATCAGAGAATGACAAAAGTATCATTTTAAGTACTCTTTCAATATTATTGAGAAAACATGTACGGACATGTATGGGTAAAGATCAAAACCATACACATACGTACCAATACCCATTACAAGCTAAAGTTGAATATGTATAGGTATACGCTGCCAATGTGTATTTGTATATTCATTCTTCTTTTTGAATGTACATGCAGATATAAATAAAATTTCTATTAGCTATCTGCAATACCCATATAAGTATGTGTATTACCGTAAGTATAACGTAAATATACAGAGCGCTAGAGAGAGCAGAGATGGCAAATGCAATTTTAAAAATGTTGAAACTAGGCAAACATTTTTTGTGTTGTTATTCAGAAAAATATCAAGATAATTTTAAAGCTTTTTAACATTTGACTAAGGCGGTAAGCTTATTTTATTGGAACAACGAGGGGCGGTTGGCGGCAATTTCTGCTTCTCCGAAACTATCTAACAGATCTTAAAAAAAATTTCAAAAATAGATATATCCATATTAATATGAACACACAAGCTTTATATATTTTTTTAAAAATAGGACCCCGAGGTAAGCTCTAGGGTATTTTCTGCCTCTCCAAAACTATCTAACAGATTTTAATGATATTTAAAACATAGATAGATACATATTTGTGTAGACACATAAGCTAAGTATTTTTAAAAAAATTAGGATAACGAGGGGAGATAGGGGGCGACTTATGCCTCTCCAAAATCATTTATTTTCTCTAAAATTTCTTGATTATTTTCCATACTTTAAATTTATAATTTTTCATATGCTACATACATACATACACTGGATGACATTTTTAAAGAAAAACTCTTCTTTACAACTTATTAAAAAGAAATGTTTGAATGTTAAAACGTTACAGAAAGGCGTCTAAGCAAGCGCTAAATGTATTAAGTGGCGGTTACACTCTTTCTTATTAACACAACATACAAATCAATACTTTCATGCATACATAAAAAACAATATCTGCCATCTCGTATCGTCTACCTATGCTTTGTGTGTGTGACAGCGATAAGTGCAAAAAAATTGTGCGGATGCGTAAAGGGTTTTTACATGCAAAAATAAAAATATCGTAGAGCCACTTGTTGCTGTCACACGCACATATGTATGTGTAAAAGACAAGAACAACTTGATCGTGTGGCCGCAGGGTAAATACATAGCTCAAGTGTCTATATAAATATGAATCTATCTGTGTTTTAAATTTCATTATAATCTGTCAGATAGCTTCGGAGAGCAGAAATTGCTCCTTCCCACCCCTCGTGGTCCTATTTTTTTTTATATGTATAGCTTATGTGTAGTTTTACATAGGTACTGCTGATGTTACGGACAAATTTATTTTAAATATCATAAATAATATGTACATAGTCCCATACCTGCCTAGAGACAAAGCACATTTTTGGTAAATTTTTTTTTTTCATTTTTACACAGAAGTGCCAAAAATACTGAAGGTATTCTTTTAAACATGGATATTTTATTTGATAACCAAAACACATTCATGGGTATTGAATAACATCTGCATAATATTCATGTATTTTTGTTTACTGAATGTGGTTGCGTGAAGATATTGCCGTGCATAAGTATAAGTAATAACCATACTTTTTGCGTTATAAATATGAGTATACGCAATAACGAAAAGCGTGGGTAAATACCTCTGTATATTGTTCTTTCTGCTTTCTACTTGTTGTCATTCTCTGATATGTATGTGATTGTATATAATTAAATAATGTATAAACTATACACAAAAATATTAATAAATAAATATACTAACAAAAAAATTGGAATGATTTTGATTTTCTATCTAATAAATCGGGAAAATTGTTTTTGTAACCGGTTAAAAAAATATATTGATAAAGACAATCAAATCTTTTGTTGCGAACACCAATTATATAGTAATTCAGTTGCATCTATCATATATTCGGGTATAAGCATGCTTTTGTTTTCTAATAACACTACGTGACAATTTTTTGACCAAATGAATTTGACACCTAATCTTTATGTAAAATTTTCCGCTGAATCGGAATATGAAGTCAGAATTGTCAAAAGTAGAACAGCTTTTGAAATATTCCTGTTATTTGTGTTTTTAAAAAAGATGCTGTGACTGAAATGCAAATTTCCAAAAATTAAATTTTAGCCTATTTCAATACGAACATTTTGCGCCCAATACGATCCGGATCGGTGCAAAAATGACAAAGTTACAGAAGAATAATTGAACTAACCCACCACAAATAAATATACAAAGCTAAATTTTAAGTAACAATAAATATTAAAAATTGCTTAAAAGTATTGAATTTCTATGTGGGTTAATTTACTAAATCTTCTGTAGCCTTGTCATTTTTGTACCAATCTATGTCTTGTTGGGCGCAAAATATTCATTTTAAAATAATCTAATGTCGCATGCAATAAAACATTAGGATTTTTAAATCATTGGTTTAAAAAAAATAACTTGAAAAGAGCAAAATTGAACAAAATCATAAAATTTTCAATGAAGCTTGGACTTTTGTCCCACGTAACTCTGTCATTTCTTGAGCAATCATCACTAGCAATCCATGGTTATTTTAGAAATTTTATAACCTTTCACTAGAATTACATAATCTGTTTAAAATTGTTCAAGATATTTGCATTTCAGTCACATCATCTTTTTTTAAAACACAAATAACAGATATTTTGGAATTTTACATAAAGATTAGGTGTCAAATTCATTTGGTCACGACTTTGTCACGTAGTGTAATCATACTAACAACTAACAATATCTGTTGTTATAACTGATAGTGTACTAAAATTCAAATGTTGCTATTAAAAATATTATGCTTAAGTCTGGGTTTACACTTTGAAAGTTTTCTTTCAGAAAGTTTGAGTTTATTGGAGAGAGGGGAAGAGAACATGCTTTTTTCTCTCCTCTCTCACCCATAAACTCAGACTTTCTGAAAG
This sequence comes from Pollenia angustigena, assembly GCA_930367215.1. Taxonomy (NCBI): domain Eukaryota; kingdom Metazoa; phylum Arthropoda; class Insecta; order Diptera; family Polleniidae; genus Pollenia; species Pollenia angustigena. Next base: position 177,389,746 of record OV884058.1, on the reverse strand, counting down.
AAAACTTTCATAGTGTGATCCTAGACTAAGCAACGAAATTTTCAGTAATTGTAACCGAATTGTGTGATAGTACATGCAACCGGCGAAATTCGATTGATCACGAATCTGTTTTCTCTATGTAGATATAAATATCAGGTGTATATTTTTTAAAATTTCCGTGAGATTAAATGGTTGTTTTCAAACTTCAACCCGATCCCTGCGTGAACTTTTTTAACAATCCGAAAAAATTATCATAATTTTTATTAATAAATTTTCATGTTCTACACGACTACACTATGCCGTTTTTGATTTTCGCAGTGTGAAAAAGTTATAGCCCCAATGTATACTGCATTAATATTGAACTTTATTTTATTATTTTTTGTCTTAAAAAAAAGCAATTACTAATTATTTTTTAACTTAGTTAACATAGTTTTGACTACTATAAAGTGCAATTTATCTTTTCATGTTGCATCCTTTCAAATGTGTAAATGTAATAAATTTCCGAAATTTTATTTTGTTTTAAATAAATACATCAAAAAAAGTACAAATGTTCAGATTTATTAACAAAAAGTTCGGGTTCGGCCGAACTTGTCAAATTTTACCGAAGTTCGGGTTCGGGTTCGGTCTCAAAAAGTGCGTTCGATCGGACACTATATATTAGCAAATAAAACTGCAGAGTGAATGAGAATTGCAAACTCTCAAAAAGTCTTTTTTGCAACGATATCAAAGCTTAAACTAAAAAACCAACAATAAACAGTGCGTTTATATTTTTTTACATTCCCCACTACAATTGGTTGGAGTTCTCCCAACATTAATTGTAGTTGTAAGTGGGTTAAGAAAAAACCAAAACAAATTGCTTTAGTGTTTGCGCAAGAAAATCAAAATAAAGCAGTTTGCCAGTTCAGTTTTTTATGCCTTTTTATTACCAAAGTAATTTTTAGGAATACATATTTTTTATTAATTATCATGTAACCCAATGATATCATCAATAATTCTTCTTTGACTCCTCTTCACGATTTAAAAAATCACAATAAAATGAGATAGTATTTGCTCAGAAAAAAATTATACCTTTTTTTTTTTTAAATCATAAACATACACAGAAAATTGCGTACAATAATATTTCAAAATAACGTTGTAAAGAGACACATTCCAAACTTGTTTTGTGATAAATTTGCGGCTTTTGTACATTTTATTATTGTATTTTCAGTTAAAAAATTTATATTGCGTAAACGCGAATTATTTTCAATTGTATTTTTTTAACGCGCAAGTGATTAATCAATTTTAATTCATCAAAAGTACTTGAGGGAGACTCGTTTTAGTGATCTTAGAAAAGGTGATCTTTCAAGCGCCAACTGAGTAAACATTTGTATATGTAGTGTTAAACTTGTTTTATCAACACACGCACATGCTCGTGGTTTCCAGCTTAACTTTTTTTCAATTCTAATAAAATATTTGTCTGGTGGTCTGGTTGTCTGTCCATAGCATTATTTTTATAAATTAAATCGATTTGTTTTTGTTTATTCAACACCTTCTAAGAAATAAAAACACTTTGCTTATCTTTTTTTTTTTGTTTAGTTTTATTTTAATTGCGATAGTTTTTAACTTATTTATTTATTTTTTTTCGTTAATTGCGGAAGAGGTAAATAATTGGTCAAATTTGCTAAAAAAAATACATATGAGTATAAAAAAAACAGTTAAAAGTGCTATATTTGGCTGTACCGAATCTATGATACCTTCTACTGAAAGTGAAAATATTTCCAGGCTGGTATTTTAATGGAATGTAATTAAATTAAATTAAATTTCTTTTAGGTTCAAGGAGTTTCCAAAATTTTTTTTACTGACCGATCTTCATGAAATTCGGTCGTGTGTTATTTAGTCTTATAAGATTAACGCCCAAGTTCACCACGTTCAGTTACAATTTACTATCAGTTATAGCTGAACTGAACTTGGTGAAATTGGGGGTAAGATGTGCTTAATTAAATTAATTTATTAATTAAATATAATAAAATGGTCTGTCGTATTTTTACAAGACTGAAAATCACAGTGTAAAATTTCGTAAAGATCAGTCCGTAACTCAAAATGGGCCCATTACAAAGCCAACTATGAGGAAACAGCTTAGAACACCTCAAACTAAGGTTGCCAAAGTTTTATAAAGTTATCAATCACACTGTTGAGCACATAATACACAGAACTGTAAAAAGTGACGTGTGAAAAAGGCCCAAATCAGTTGCGAGGGCAGCTTTCGAAGTCTTAACTAAATAAATTGTGTTCATTGTATTGCGGCATAGAAGATGATGGAAAGAGAAATGAAAGAAAGGGCAGCTTTCTTTGAAACAGACAAAAAAAAAAAAAAACGCAAAATCTTCCGTCTCGTGACAGTTCTGTAGTATTCTGTGCTGTTGAGTACCGTGCAGATCGGTCCATAATTTACCATAAGCCCTTTTAAGAGCCCACTCTCGAAAACCTTTTATATATGCCTAAAACGGTAGCACATATGAGGCTATCAGCGCAGAAGTGGTGTAACCCCGGACTACTTGTTATGAGACAATGAGGAGTTAACACTACTCTTGCACTATAGTACTAACAGGCCGTGAAAAAACTATGTTTCTAGCGCCATCTGTTTTGAATACAAACAGTTGGCTTACTCGACTATTGCACTGTATCTCACACCAGACCCGTAACCAAATTCAATTGTGGGTTACACCACTTTTGCGCTGATAGCCTTCATATAGATATTGTGGTACAATTTGGTCCAATATAAATTTATATGACCAGCAATAACACCATTGAATTTTGTGATAATCGGTTCATTATATATCATATGTCCGACATACAGCAGGATTCAAAAAAGCACTTAAAAATAAATAAAACGCTAAAACAAATTTCACTACTGTATTGAAATGCGGGGTAATTTAGGTTTTTTTTAATACCAGAAATCACTCTAAAATTTTTTTTGATGATTGATTCTTAAGGTTGTTTCGAATTATAATATTTAATTTAAGTTCAAATTAACATTTATATGACGAGAAATAAAAGCATAAAATTTGCTGATGGCCGCCCAATAACGCTATACAACATATACAATTTTAACACCTCTTGTGGAATTTCTCGAAGCACTTATCGAGACTAACAAACCTCTATTTGGGTTTTGCAAGTTAAGTTGCCGTTCGGTCAAATATGAAGCAATTCCTAACTAAACTAAATTTAATCTAAACACAAGCATCATAATTCGATTTCACATACAGTAAGTTGTATTTGATGTACTTACAATGTCGTACGTGACAAGCTAATACAATTTTTATTATACATTTCAAAAAAAAAAATAAGGATTAATATTTGTTTGCGACTAGGGAATGGTAAATGGATTCCAAAACCGATTTTCGATTTTTCGATCGCCTTTTTTTATTTCGGTTTTTGAAATCGATTAATCGAACCTCAAAATCGATTTTAAAATCGATTTCAGAATCGTTTAAGATTATTTTGCAAACTTATTCCTTAAATCAGAAAGGATATACACCAGCATTTTTTTGGCAAACTACTAGAGAGATTGAACTAAATTTTTTACAGCTTGTAGATAGGTATGACTACTGTTTATAATTTTCCTGCAAAAAGTGAAAATATTTTAATTTTGAGATGGTCTTTAGAGGAACAAGTGCGATATTTATGTAAATTTTACATTAAAATTATGTTCTTGTGTAGGCAATCAGACCTGTCACATAAATCAATTCCGATCGAAAGTGATTTCGAATCTTGCTTCACAAAAAACGAAATCACTTTTGATCGGAATTTATTTCTGTGACCAGCCTGAATATATGGATAGTATTTCAAAGGATTATCACAATAGTGCCTGATCAGTGGCAACTGTTTCTTCGCAAAGTTACTAATAAGTTAAATTTAGAAAACAAACGTTTGCATGTCATTGATGTCGGAAATATGCAGATTTATTTCCTTGCGATTTCGTATTTGTTAGGATAAAATACATACTTTTTGTTTTTCACTCTGCTTATAACTAGATTTAAATATCCCTCACTCACTGGTGTGTTTGGATATTAGCGTATTTCCACAGAAATGTCATGGCTTAATTCACCTGTTGTGTTTCTGTACTATGTTGATTTTCACAAAGCTGACTTTCAATGTTTGGTTCGGTACAATATGTTTGGACTGTTTTGTTCACTGTCCATTGACTACTTTAATATCTGAAGAACAAGAGCTCCTATATTAAAGTTGAAAGTATACCAAGGGCACTAATAGGTAAATACGTAAAACTTCAACTTAAAATTCAGAAAACTGCATAAACATACCACCTACACACGTATGTTCACACAAAAAAAATCTCAAGTTTTATTGTGCATGCCCATAATTTATTGATGTAATTTTGATAAAAATTAAAAAATGGATTTTAAAAGCCTAATAATCGATTTCAGTATAAAATCGCATACGTAAATTCGATTGCAAAAAATCGATTTTTTTTACCACAAACTTGATTTTCGATTGGAATCAAAATCGATTTACCATTCTCTATTTGCGACAAATATGTGGCTTTGAACTTTTATTTCCAAACACTTGCAACTGATCAACTACAAATTACGTAGAAAAATCAATTTTTTGCACCACGTACGTGGCATTAGAGTAGCATTCGAACCAAAACGCAATCGAATTTATATTTCGTCTTTCCTTATGAACATTGTTCATTGTTGTTGTAACATTAATTTTAAAGTTTAATTACAACGTTACCGATATCTGAATTTAATCGCCATAAATGTGAAAATAGTTGAATTCAGCCTCTTAAAATGAATGAAAGAGACAGTTGGTTAAAACTTTTATTTTTTGCTCTTTTAAAATTGTAATAAAAAATTTTTTTTAGTTCTGTGAAACTTGAATCCCTTTCTGATAAATAATCAAATATTAGAAGAAGTTGAAACATTCTGTAACCTTGGAGATCTTATAAATCGAACTGGGGTCTAATCACCGCATTCGATACTATCGTATCAAATAAACTATTGATTTTTTTTTGCATACGATAGACACTGGCGTATCGAATGAAAACTCGATAAATGTAATGTCGAGTTACTCGATGTCGAATGCTATTATTTCAAATTCAATAGATTTCATTCGATATCGAGTTTCAAGATACCAAAATAAATAATTTCGATCAATTTTGCTCGATATCGTATGCGGTGATTAGACCACTTGTGGATCTAGTGAAGACATTTAAAGCCTAATAAAAAAGTCCACACAATCCTTCGACCAGCTCAGTAAAGCATGGAAATCGTCCTGATGAGCATGCCAAGTTAAAATCAAAATTTTCAACACTTAAGTAAAATCAACTCTATTATATGGATGTGAAACTTGAAACGCTGCCTCCCGATACAATAACACTTTGCAAGTTTTCGTAAATAAATGTCTCTGTAGAGTTCTACGAATCTTGTGGCCACGAACCATCTCAAACAACAATCTGTGGGCTGAAACACGTCAAATACCGTTGTGTGTAGAAATACAGAGACAAATGTGACTGGATTATACACACACTCTGAAAGCCACTCCGACCATGCCAGGAGTGCTATTGAATGGAACCCCCAGGGAAGCCGTAGAGAAGGCCGACCAGCACATAAATGGCGCGCGAGGCTCGAAAAATGCACAAAAGCTGGAGTGAAGTAAAAACTATTGCAATGAACAGATCTATATAGAAGAAGTTTGTTGAGGCCGCGCTTATGCACAGAAAAAAATATCTCAAGAAAATTTGTAACAACACAGTTTGTTAAAAATATAATTTTTGTTCAACAAACTTTTTGTTTGATTCAATGAAAAAATTTATCACATCTACACTTTGCAAAATAGCACTCAATAAAACATATTTAATAATGGAATATTTAAATATTTCTTGATATTCAATAAAACAAATATTTGAATCAACGTTTACACAGTATTTTTACAACTCTTGTCCATTTTATAATAGGTCATAATTCTCATTCGCTTAACAGTTTTATTTAGTTAAATATCTTTAGTTTTGCCAAAGTCTTTAGAAAAAGGTTTCCTGATGATCTCGCTTAAGCAACCAGCGAAATGCACATAGGAACTAGCTTATTCCTCCATAATAAATTTTTGTGTATTTATTTAAAAAGGAAACAAATTGGGAATTAGGCACGTCCTAATGAATAAATAAAGATTCGATAAACATTTTATTTGATTTAGTCAACATTTCCAACAATTTATTTTAACAAATCATTCAAACATTTTGTTGAAAAAAATTATTTTGGGCAACAAATTTTTTTATTGATTCAATAAACTTGGTTGTTGACTAAAAATTCAATAAATATACCTACAAACTTTTTTATCAATAATGCAAAAATCGTCATCGCAGAAAATTCAAAAATTTTTTTCATCAAATATGCGATTTTCGTATTCAAATATGAAAATTATTTTTTTCTGTGTGTGCATGAAGGGCTTATAGAAAAACTGGCTTGGTTTTCTCAACATCATTTAAAAACTTATTTTACTAGGCTACCTAAAATAAAGCATCTTGCGTTTTTTTAAACATGAAAATTCTATTGCCCATTTTCAAACTTGTAAAAAACCAAATAAAAACAAATCCCTCTAAATAAGGCTTAAATATTTGTTTTAAAATTACCCACATTAAATTTATTATCTTTGCAATAAAAGAATAAAATAAAATCCTTAAAAAATATACATCAGTCTCAAAATAATGTTGAAAGGATAATTAAATGTTAACAAAAAATTTTCCAAAAAAAAATATATATTTAATGAATGGCAGACGAAAGAAAGTAACATACTTTTGTATTCTATACTATTCAACTCATTCAAGCAAAATTAATCATCTAATTGACACAGGGAAGCAGCACCACGATTAATCCAATGCATTTGATTTCTTGTACACGGTAAATCCATGTACATTACAAAGTTCGTAGAGTGGCCAGTGGTGGAGAGAATACCACGCCTTTCACTTGTTTTATACACAGGACACTCGTAGATTTGTTTATCGCTACTGCCATCATCTTGTGGTACACGGGACTTTTGTTGTTGTTGCTGCTGTTGACCTTCTATTTTCATTGTTGGCATTAGACAGACAACGGGTAACGTATCGAAAAGAATCTTTGAAAATGATTCATCAACTGCATGCAAAGAACGATTCCAGCGACAGCCTTCGAGGAAGAGGCCCTAAAAGTTAAGGAAAGCAGCAAAAAATTGGTTTTTATTAAACATTAAAACAAGACTTTTATTTAAAATAAATCAATTTCAAAATAAGTGTATTTTTTATTATTACTTTTATCGCTTTCATGTCCTCATTATTTTCCAGTTTATCCTTGAGTGAGAGCATTTGTGTTTATAAAAAGTGTTTTATTTGTTAAGTGTTTTATATCATAGATGAAACTTCTTATAAAAGAAAATTCCTTTTTTTTCTTTTTATAGTTGAAATATTTTTTTTTTGTTGTTTTCCCTTACCCTTATATATGCCCCTAACTCTGGTGTTTCATCTGCTTCCATTTCATATTTAGTTACTTCAAACTCTATACGCACCATATCGATTTGAAAACGATTCTTTCTTGAATAGTTTTGCAAAACTCCCGTCATAAATGATTGTGTAAAATAGAAACCCGATAGCCAGTAAACATTCGGTTCTCCATTATCTATCCAAGTTTGAAAGAATTCCAATCTAAAAAAAAACAAACCAAAAACAAAAGAAAACAAGTAATAAAGTTGAGTAATTCCAAACTAATAACGTTAATGGAACAGTATTAAAGTGGAGGCAGTAATATTAGTTAATCAGAATGCTGGTTACATACATAAAATTTTAATGTAAAACGATTCGAAAACCATATCGGGCATGCTGCTGGTGTCTTATAATTAAGAGTTGTTCTGTAAAAATGGGCGGAATACAACAAAAGTGAAACAAACATGTGTAACGGGTAAAAGTAAATAATAATATTCCTTAACTTTGACTTAAGTCAATCTTAATGAGTAGCCTTATGAGTCCTTTATCCGATGTGACTCAGTTATCATGACATGATTTATTAAACAGACACCGATTCGTCATTTCTGTGATGCCGATGTGTTATTCCATTCATAATATAATTTAAATTTTTGACCCTGATGACAATAAGCCCAAGCGATGTGATGGCTGACATCACAAAGTGTCATGGGGTCAAGAACGAAGACACTTATCATAGTACTGAAGTCAAAATACATTAGCGTTTTTTTTTTTTTTTTTATTGAATCTTTCTTGCTGAAAATTACAATATTTATTCAAAGCTTAATCCTTATTCTTATTTGTATTTGCTAGCTGTTACCAATGTAACCGCTAATTAATTGCATTCAAGTGTCAAAAAGCCTGCTAGGCTCAAAGTGTCGGATCTTTTCAGCCTCCGGTGACCTTCGAACTTTATTAGATCCCGAGCGAGGTAGTTGGGATGGACCATTAGATTATCTATGTATTTGACGGAATACTTTTTAATTTCTTCCTGGATGGTAGCGATGTTAAGATCTCTGTGGATATTGTCATTACGTATATACCATGGGGCGCAGACAATTTGCCGTAATATCCTAGACTGTCTTCTTTGTAGCTTCTGGATGTTTGATGCGCATGCAGTACCCCATAATTGGATGCCATATGCCCATATTGGTTTTATGATAGACTTGTATATGTCCGGGTTAACCTTTATTTTCCATTTTTCTAGCCAGGCTTCTAGTTCATTGATGTGGGACTGTAAATGCTGCGATGCAACTTTTGGGTCCTGATTAACACTAATAAATGCTGTGTCGTCTGCAAACGTAGAAGTATGTGTGCTCGGGCTTGTTGGCATATCAGCTGTATATATTATATACAGTAACGGCCCTAATATGCTGCCTTGAGGGACACCAGCAGATATTTTCTTGGTGGGGGAGTATTGGTTTTTTGATCTAACCATGAATGTTCTGCCAGTTAAATAGCTTTCAAGGAGTTTGTGAGTGTTTTGTGGAAGCATTCGTGTTATTTTAATGATCAGCCCATCATGCCAAACTTTGTCGAATGCTTGGGAAATATCTATAAACAGTGCTGAGCAATATTCCTTTCTCTCAGACGCTGATATAATTTGGGTAACAATTCTATGCACTTGTTCGATTGTACGATGCCTTGCTCGGAATCCGAACTGATGATCCGGAATGATTGTGTGTTCAGTAAGATAGGGAGTTATACTTAAAAGGAATATTTTTTCGAATAGCTTTGATAATATTGATAGTAGGCTGATTGGTCTGTACGACGTAATTTGACTAGCGTCTTTTCCTGGCTTAGGAATCATAACAATTGTAGATGTCTTCCAAGAGGATGGGAAGTAGCCAACTCGTAATATCGCATTAAAGATGAGCAGCAAGATTCTTGAAGCAGACGTAGGTAAGCTTCTTATCATTGAGCCTGTGATGCGGTCAGGACCGGGAGTTTTTTAATGTTGACATTATTGGAGTTTTTTGTGGCATCTAGGCTGTTTAGATAGCCTTCTACTTCAGAGTCGTGTTTCTGTCTCAGTTTGTTGCGTAGAGTTGCCTGGCATAACCGCAGTTGGGACTTGATGGTTGGGGAACGATTATTTTGCCATTGTCTTCTCAACTTCCTTTTTTCCCTGACAAGGGTTTCTATATCCACAGATGTGAATTGCGGACCACGCTTTATTGTACGCTTGATTGGGGTTGCATTTCTTGCAGCAGAAACCAAAACTTCCGTAAGTCGGTCGACAGCTGTTTGGATGTCAGATGAATTTTTTAGGGAAATGCTCTGAGATAGAGGAGAGCTCACATACATTTTATCCTTCAACCAATTTGTGTTTTTGTTTGGATAGGAAATAAAGTTTTCAGCTGCGTCATCAAAGTTGCCTTTTAGAATAAGGATTGAAGGTGAATGATCAGACGATAAATCGTGTGAGGAACTAATTAGTAATTGATCGCAAACGGCAAAGTCGATAAGTCTGGTAGCTTGTTTAAGTCAGTGGGTCAATAGGTAGGTTCTCCACTCTATACGACATTAAGATTTTTTGCAGTGACGGTGTTATATAGCTGGTTACCTCTAGGACTTATAAGTCTGGAGCCCCAATACATACATTAGCGTTATGACGTCTTTTCTATCAGTGTAATTCTTATGCAGACGAACCAAAAATAAATTTGGACAGGGTGACTGTTTTTTTTTTAGAATTTCTTAAGTGTTTTAGTAAATAATAGCGAACTCCACGGTTTACTATTTTAGACCTTGTACATCTTGTTGGTCTTGTAAGTATTGAGGTTAAATACGACAACAACAAAAGATGTATGCATCTTTACAAAGAAATTTAAGACAAATTGGTGCTATTTAAAGGTGAAGAAACCCTATTGCCTGGCCCCCGATGTCGAGCGCTATCATTCGCTTGCAAGAATTTTCAGCACGACAAATCGATCGACAATGCAAGCGACCAATAAAGTAGAAGCTTTCACTAAGAAATATTATGCGACCACAGCTGTCATAATCACTTACTTGGTTTGTAGTTGTCGACAGAGGCATTTTGTTAAAATATTTCACAAAATTTTCTTTGCACACAAACATTTACAGTTTTTTTTTTATATATTTTTAAAGCACCGCCGCTTATAAAATTATTTAGGATTTTAAATTATTTTTCATATAATTCTATTCTGCTTTTTGTGTAGCCAGAGTTCTATTTTTATGGCTTAATTTATATGTTTTGTCGACTTTTATTTCCGAACTAGCGTTTTATTTGTGGAATTGCTGATGTGGCAATACAGTCAATTGGCGATAAACAAATGAATTACGTAAGAAACTTAAAACCAGTCGACCGCCAAGTCGATATTTATTGAGCCACTTAAAAGAACGATAATGAGTGACTTGGTGTCGCTCGCTTAACTTATCGATCGACATCGGGGGCCGCGCTGCGAATGCTTATAAAATCTGCCGTCCAAGGACTTCAAAAATATCAGAGATCTGTGAAAAAGTTGGTAGCTTCTGTTTTATGCACTTATTGTGTCTCACTTGACATATTTGCGCAACGAATTCTTGCCGACGAATTCGTCGTGGTATGGGGAGATCATCGTTCGTCTATTAAAAATATTTAGCTTATAAAGCTTAACAAGCTTTTCAGCTTAACTAAATTAGTTCCTAAAGCTATTTTCTTTACTGCAAAAGTCTATATCTTAAATTATTTCCCTGAAAGATTTTATCTTATAGATTAAAAGGCTTTTAAAAGTGTAGTCGGGACCAGTGTTCCCAGAAAAACCATAATATTTCATCAAAAAATCTACAAAATCCGCGCCAAGATTTGAAAAATCTTCAAAGCACATTTATTTAATTTTTGTGTAGTTTATTTAGAAAAAGATACATATAACAATTCATTTCAAAATAAAGTGTTAGAAGTAGATCTGGTAAATATCTATAAGTGGTCCTCGAAGTGCTAGGAAGTTTTGAAAATTGGTGTTAAACGGCAAACCCGTCTGAAGAGATTGTGTGGTTACAATTGAAACATGTAAGGGCAGCCTGTCCGTGTAAACCTGGGTTCCATTCCCATAGCTTTAGTTTGTTTATGCACATTCAGGTTGGGCCTCTAATCACATCTTTGTTATTTTAAACAACAAATTAAAAGTTAATTGTTTCCCATGTTTTTTAAACTATTAAAGATCTTATTGAAAACAAGTTAGATTGCTATATTCGGCTGTGCCGAATCTTTGATACCCTCCACCGACAGTTCGAATGTTTTAGGAGTAATATCTATATGATGTCTATTTATTATTAATTTATTTTTATAAAAACAGAGATCTGCATTAAAATTGGTTGCGGTTTAGACATATATTAAATTATTGACCGACAATCAGAAAGTTTTATGACTTTTTATTTTGCAATTTTTACTATCTAGAGTAAAATATCATGATTCGTAACAGTTTAAGCTAAACTTAAATGATTTTCAGGAGAGCAATTTATATTGGAGCCATGGTTAATTTTGAACCAATCATCCAAAAATTCGGCAGAGTGATTTCTGGTATTAAAAAACATAAATTTCAATACAGCGGTGCAATTAGTTTAAGCGTTTGCAGTGAATTTCAGAAAGCCGCTAAAATGGGATCTACGGTAAATTATGGACCGTATATCACAAAATTGCATAACATTTTTTTTTTGACCATATGAAGCTAAGCTGGAAGAAAGTTCTACCAATTTCTATTATGGTAGCATTGTTGATTAAGGCGTACTAAACTGTTTTCCGGTAGTAGGGTTTTTATGGGGCCTAGTGTAAATTATGGACCGACCTTCACGAAATTTCACAGTGTTATTTCTAGTCCTATTTCACTGTGACGAGCCAAAATTTGTTATGATAGCATTTTTAATTATGGTTTAAGGCGTACTGAACTGTTTTTCGGGAGTATGGTTTATATGGGGCCTATGGTAAATTAGGGACCGATTTTCACGAAATTTTACAGAGTGATTTCCAGTCGAATAAAACATATTCTTGCAAAACCTTAAATCAATCTGTGCATTTTTGCACCATTTTTGTTAGTTTTTGTAACAAAATTATCAATTTTTTTATGTGGTGGTTCCACATTTTAATTCATAGCTCTGATCCTACTGAACGGATTTTGCTGGATTTCAATCCCAAACTGCTTAGGATAACGACAAGCAATTTGACACCAAGTTTGTTTATTTCTTTTGGGTTTTCGGAAGTGAGCGTGTTTTCAACAGACGGAAAGACGGTCAGACGGACATGGCTTAATCAACTTAGAATTACTCAAGGACCCAGAATATGTATACTTTATGGGGTCTGTCACACGGAATGACAAACTTAGTATACCCTCTTCCCAACTAATTGTGGTGAAGGGTATAATAAACAAGAGATCAAATATTGAAACTATTAAAGTTATTTATACATAAGTACATATGAATATTATTTCGTGAAACATCAGATGACATAAGTCCGGCGATATTAATGTGTCAAGACAATGCGAATTTTTGAGTAATCTTTTGTGAAAATTCCTACTAATGAATCTATTTCCACACGGTTCTTCCATGAATGGTTGATATATTTAATTTATCAAATGCAAGAATTGAAAATAGTAGAAACATAACTGACAATGTAAATAAGTTTCCACCGAGCTAAATAAATCTGCAATTTTAAACCACAAATCTTCAATTCTGCATTTTGGCTATTTTGGGGTGTACAATCTGCAAAATGCAGATAAATCTACACATTTTTGGCGTCACTGGTCGGGACTGTAAGAAAAGTTAAACTCGCTGCTTATTGTTGTTGTTTTTGTTAAAACTTTGCCATTGTTAGTCTGAGTACATACGGCTCATGTCTTATTGACAAGATTGCTACTTTATACACCCAGAGAAAAAACATGTTTAAATATGGTCCCCTCCAACAATATTATGTTTAAAGAAAATTCTAACCATATTATGTTAAAATTAACCATATTATTGTCAACGGCAACCATATTATTGTTAAAAAAGTCCTCCATCAAGAAGCCACAACCATATTATGGTTGCCTCCGAACATATATTGGTAAATAATAACTAAAATATGTTAAACATTTATAATAGCATGGTTGGTTTTCAACCATAGCATGTTGCTCTTGAAAAAGAGGAAAATACTATTGTTAATTTAAAAACAAATTATTGTCATATTTAACCATAACATGTTTAGAGGCAACCATAATATGGTTGTGGCTTCTTGATGGAGGAATATTTTAACCATAATATGGTTGTCGTTGACAATAATATGGTTAAATTAAACATAATATGGTTAAAATTTTCTTTAAACATAGTATTGTTGGAGGTGACCATATTAAAACATGTTTTTTCTCTGCGTGTAGGCGAGAGGGACGAGGGGAAAAGAAACGAGTACACAGATGCATGTACTGTCTTTACGTTTTGCTTTCTTATTCGTTGTTTAATTTTGTTTTTGTTTTCAATATCAAATAAAACAATATAAAAAACATGTCGTCAACATGACACACGCAGATAAAAGATATGGTTGGACATGGTTACGGCAACAACACTATGTTTAATGTAACAATATATTGTTGTCGTAGACAAATAATTGTTATTTTTATTTAATATCAACAATATTATAGTTACTGTAAACATATCAATGTTTATCGCAATTATGAATTTGAGTATTGTTGACCGAAAAATAATTATTTTTCTAACAACTTAATTATGATAACTTTCTAAACATATTATATTTCTCACAACCATATCATGATATTTAATAGCCATAACATGATAACTTTCTATACATTTATCATATTATGTTAAAGATGCAATGAAACTATTTTTACTCTAATCATATTATGTTAGCGCCATTTGTAAAATAATTTTAAAGCAGTTGTGCCGTTTTTTTTATTTGTGAGCGGTTAAACAATTAAAAGATAAAATTCCATAAAAAAAATAAGTTAAAAGAAATTAAAAAATTAAAATATTAGCGGAGTTCATTCAAGTATTTGTGATGTAATAGTGCAAATGCAAAATATGATAGTTTTTTGTAAAATCCAACAACAAAACACACAGAGATTTCGTTGTATTTTATAAAAGTGCTACGATATTTCTGTGGTTTTCATGGGCAACCGCGTATGTCTTAAAACAAATTGTTCAGGAAAGCCGAAAACCCATTCTAGATCAAACTGTGGGCTACGTATTGCACATTTTAAACTTTGTCATTAAGTTAAAAAATCGGAATTGATCCATCTTTTTTCAAAAAAATGCAAAGAGCGTTCAACATTAGGCAATATGGCATCAACATCTTAAAGTCGAAAAAATGGACACACGCGGTTGCCCATGAAAACCACAGATTTTTCATTTGCTCTTTTGCAAGCCTTAATTGAACTTCGCTATTTGATTAACGTTAAGAAAAATTGTAAAAAGCCACAAAATAAAAAATCGATGCAAAAATATTTTAATTTATTTTGTATTTATATGACAGCTATGAAAGGTGCTGTATCACAATAAAATTGCTTCTAAATTTATTATGATTAACATGATGATAATATGATTACTTCTTAGCTTATTATGATTAACATGACAATAATTTGATTAATTCTTAACTTAGTATGATTAACAGAATAATAATATGATTAAGGGAAAAATATTATGATGACATATTACGAGTATATTTAGTCATAATATGATTCAATAATAATCTTAATATGGTGACTACAATCATAAATCTTATCATAATATGTTGCTCACAACCATGTTTTTTCTTTGCGTGCATGAATCATTTGAACGCCAATTCATGTTCAAAGAAGAAAAAGGAAGAATCTTGTCAATAAGACATGAGCCGTATGAACTCAGACTTACAAGTAAAACTGTTGCTTATTATTATTCATTATTATATTATTCTTATTCGCTTAAGAGTTTTATTTGTTTAATATCTTTAGTTTTTCTAAAATCTTTGGATGAAGTTTCCTGATGATCTGACCTAAGCAACCAATGAAATTCGCATAGGAATAGCTTATCCCTTCAACAATAAATTTCAGTTTATCAACAGTATGAAATGGGAATTTAAAACATTTAAACGAAACCTTCTTGATTAATTATTTTCAAAGATTCAATATGTTTGCTAGTTAGCGATTGAAAAGATTTTTTAAAAGTTGTTTTCTGTCCATCCTAATTCAGATATTAAAAGCTTTAAAAACTTTTTATATAAAATTAAATAAAATTTAGATCAAAATGTTGTGCTTCGTTTTTTAACTTTAAAATTTAAGCCAGTTTTTAAAATACTAGACTACAAGTATCAGAATGCAATAAAAAATATACTCAATAATTTAGATACAACAATTTTTCACTACTAAAAAGATATAATTTTAAGAGCAGCTGCTTTTTAAAATTTCCATTGCTCCTGTTACATTTACAATTAAATGGCAGTATTTGTAATGATAGTCTAAAATTGAAGAACCTTACAGAAATAGTTGTAAAGATGGGAAAAGATACAGCAATTGAGTAGCAAATAAGGTAGTGAAAGAAGCTACTTTATAGCGTATGGTGTAGCAATAGAGCTGCATATTTTTGTACTTAAAAGTAAAACTATAGAAATATCTGCTTTCAAAATTTAATATTTCAAAACTTAGAAGTAGTTATACAAATTAAACAACTGCGAAACGTTTAAATGCTATTGCAACAGAATATATGCGAGCAGTCGTTATCGTTGTAGCAATAATATTTTTAGTAAAATGCTACAATTTTAAGCACTGCCCTTAAAAGCTTTTAAAACTTCCAAAAAGATAACTGATTTATATGGAATTTTGTGAAAACTTCATGAGTCGTCATACTCAGCATTAAAAAATCTTAATAAAAATTCAATAAAATTTTTTGTCCCCACCGTCCTTCTGTGTGTGTCCACAAAGTGCAGCTTTTGCAAAAAGTGTTGAAAAATATGAAGTTTTCCCGTTTCTTCTTTGTTAATTTTTTTATTAATTTGTACGCACACTTTTCTTCTTGTTCTTTGTATTCCAAACGGAATTTTAACAACTTTTCCTTCGAAAAACTTAACACTTGAGATGAAGAAAGAATAAGAAAACAAATATTTTGGGCATCCAAAAGAAACGGCTGCAAAATCAGTGAAATAAAAGAAAATACGAAAATCATTTAACATTAAGGAAATTTTCTTCAATATGTGAACATGTATGATTGTTTACTTCTTCCTTTACATTGTTTTAATTATGAAACGCATAAGGAAAATATTATTTTTTTTTTCGGAAAAATGTACTTTTAAATGTACTACTGTTTACACAAACAATGTTGAATTGGTGCGGATCAGTGTTAATACAAATTTACCAACCAGAAGAAATATTGGAGGGCATTCAAAAATTAAGAATGAGTTTTTTTTTTAAATAAACTGCAATAAGCCACAAACGGAATAATAGATTAAAACATGACCGATTTCTTAAACAAATTATATTAATTATTAATATTTTGTTTGTCGTGCTTAATTCCAAATTTTTATCCATTATAAAAACGCTGAAATTTATTAAGCATTCCTTTAAATGTGCTAAATTCCCATTTCATGCTATGGATAAACTGAAATTTATTGTCGCTGGGATAAGCTATTCATATGCGCATATTTCACTGTTTGCTTAGGCCAGATCGTCAGGAAACTTCATCCAAAATTTTAGAAAAACTAAAGATATTAAATCAAATAAAACTGTTAAGCGAGAAAGAATTATAAGCCCCAGTTTTACTTGTAACAATATCAAAGCTTAAACAAGAAACAACAACAATAAACAGTGAGCTTAACTTTTCTTACAGTCCCGACTACAATTGGTTGATTTATTGTTGGAGGATAAGCTAGTTTTTATGCTTGTGGCGATTTCTTTTCTGAGAAAAATGTAGCATTAATGTTACATGTTCTACATTTTTGTGTTCGTTTGTACAAAAAATACAACTGTGGGAAAAATTTTCAAGTTCTTTTGAGAATATGTTGATGAAAAACATGCAAAACATGTTGCATATTTTACCCTTACTTTAACTTAAGGTGTTCATACTAGTGCTGGGATACTATCGATATTTTCTACTATCGATATTTATCGATAGTTCAGATTTCACTATCGATATATCGATATTACTATCGACTTAATGTTTGTACTTGTGCAGGAAAACTTTAATTATTTTTTTTATAAGGCTTCAGTCCGTTGTTTTTATCACTTTATTGAATGTATGAGACGTATGTATGTATATACGCACGTTATTTTAGATGGCAGATTTTTAAAAATTGATAGGTATCTTTCTGAAAGAACCGAAGTAACAGGGACTATAAGATATTCCATTGCAACTTTAAAAAATTTTCTAAATTCTAGACCCGAAAAGGCAATCAATCTAGCGGACTTATCCTCTTATGGTCGTTCATTGTTTTGTCCTATGCTTGAAATTGCATTTGGATTTGCATTTTTTTTTTACAAGATTATAAAAATATTTGACAGTACAGTCCCTATATAAACATGTACAAATTTCGACTTAAAGGCCTTTAATTAGTAGAAAAAGCACTGCTAAGCAATCCATACCACTTGCCATTCTTGTTGTTTGTATTCCTTGCTGTAATTCAGCGCGAATTAATAATAGGAAGTAAAAATTTGCGGCAAAAAACTGTGTGTGTATAGCTGCTGTTAGATGTCTTCATAGCTGTATTTTAAATAATAAAAATATCGATATTTATATTTTTCCTATCGATATTTTCGATATTTTAAGACTATCGATAATATCGATAGTCTATCGATAGTTTCCCAGCACTAGTTCATACTGCTCTGCTCTACAACTTTGGTACTTACTACTTTCTTTGTACAACAAATGTTTTATTTTGTTTGTCATAATTCATACCGCTCATAATTTTGTAAAAAATTTGTTTTTAAACAAAATATTTACAAAGTGAAATCAAAAAAAGTCTATTTATATTATAATTGTTTTAATTTTTATAAGCCAGTTGTGATGTTAATATTTGTTTCCAACCCGTAATAGCGTGCTCGCTCATTAAGTGCATTAATGATGAAAGTGTAATAGCTGTAAATAAAAGCACTAATAGTGTTCTATTGAAATTGCACAACATGTAACACTTCGAGTGATTATAGGTAACATTAGAAAATGTTACATGTATATACTGTAACATATTTTTCTCAGAAAAGAAATCGCCATTAGTCATTCGTCCAATTTACAGTCAAGTTATTGATCGCTTCGCACTTATTTTGCTACTCTCGATTCAAACCCATCAACTAAACAAAGAAATGTGCGTACCGAAAAGAATATTGCAGCTGGAGCGCGAAGTTTTAAAGAAGACGCCAAAATGTCGATTCCTTCTTTACTTGTTGGCCTTTGTCCTTCGATTAAGTGGAACATTTTACGTGTCTTGGCTTACGTGCTAAAAGAATACAGCTTGTGCAAGAATTGAAGCCAAATGATTGTCGGTTCCGTCGTCATTATTTCCTTCAAAAGTAGCAAGGAGCTGCCGCTACGATGAATAGCGGGGCGCTATCGAGCCGTGTGCCGACTGAAGTTGGTTGCCGCACGGATTGTCAGTTAATAAAAGTCGAGTTAAATTATTATAATATTTTTTCTGTGAGTTTTGTGCCTAAGAAAAACTTTTATACTAATGTTGACATCAAGCGCTTTAAAATAGAAAAGTCATTAGGTTGCTAGTCCAACGCATTACCGATAAGGAACTAAATCGCCGGCTTAATATTTAATGTAAAAAAAAATGCATAGAACAGTTGACAACACATACCTGGCTAGAAAATCCGTGATATAACTGCCTAAAGGTTTTAAAGAGGGATAACTTTTCTTAAGCCAATCATCTGGTAATTTACCGATAATCATCGAGCGATGGGTTCTTTCCAATTCGGGTATCATGGCTATTTGTCCCTGTATAGCTTTCTGAACATTAACCAGACTTTTGCGTATATAATCCAATAAGCGATTAAATCTAAAAGCAGAAGTTAAAAAATTTAAAATAATTAAAAGAAATGGAAGTATATTTTAACTAACATTTATTAAAAAAAAAAAAAAATTTAATGGGTAAGCGTAAAACTTAACAATACGGGCTTAACAACCGATGGTTTATTCCTTTAAAAACTTTGAAAAAAATATCCGTCATTTATTCTCATTTAGTTAATGAGCATAATAGTGTAAACAACAGTGTTATTGCTAGTTAAATATGAACATAAGATTTTAAAAGTAAAAACCATATCGGGCATGATGCTGGTGTTTTATCTTTCTGTAAGGTGTAAAACGGGTAAGTAAATCAATCATAATGAAATTATCATAACAATTTCACTGTTGATTTATTTCAAGTACGAATTCGGGATTGAATCAACTTTATAATTCTAAATTCAAGCGCATTTTGAGATTAATTCAATCTTAGTTTTATCTAAATCAATCTCATTATCGGATTATTTTAAGTACAAAGTACGGGTTTGAATATGGATAAGTTAAGTATTTCGCGATTGAAAATCCGTACTTGAATCAATCCTTCAACTTGATTCAAGAAAATTCGTACTCACTGTACAGTTAATACCGCTTCGGATTAATTTGAGTACGGATGGTTTGATTTTTCTGTTGAGTGTATGGAAATCCCCAACCAGAGATGGAAATCATGGTACAATTGTACTTTTTTTTACATATTGGTCCTTGTTGGTACCGTGGTACTACCGTGACCTACTTGGTACAATTTAAAAATTCCAACGCTTCGCTGTTTGGTAACATTAAGTTTGTTCTTTTTAATTTTTTGTGCGTTTTTTTAAGGCTCAGCTTTTGTGTTTTACGCCTGTAATGTTTTTATGTGGTGTAAAAGACTAAAGCCAAAGAATAGGATTTTATCGGCCACATTCAAAGTATAATAATGGATATTACAATTTCATTTTAACCTATAGCAAGCGATAAGTTAAATAATGTTTTAAGGTTTAAGCTCAATTGTAATTATGATACACTTTTTATACAGCCGATAAAATTCTACCCTGAGCTATCGATCAGTTGTAAAAAATAAAAAAATTCTAAAAACACAAAGAAGCTTTTCTTGAGATTAAAATTTAAATTATTCGAAAACTTATCTATATTGCAGAACGAAGGTTAAATTATTAAAAAATTTAAATTACCCCATTGAAGGACAAGCTAGCAAGTAAAGCCACTTCGGGAAGAGTGGATCAAACAATTTCCATGGTTACTCTTTGTAAAATATTAACGACGGGTCTTGTCAAACTATATTCTTTACGGTCTGAAGTATCACAGATGAAAAATGATATATTTGAAGAGTTGTAACATGAATTTTACCAATTTCACATTCATCGGCCAATGTTAAACGAAAAATTATTTTATAAGTATTTTTTTTTTAATAAACTGATCAAACTGTTCACTGAACTGCAATAACTAATGTACAATAGAGCGACTTAAGTTGTATGGAAGCAAAATTCGTGCTCGATGTACCCTCCTAAAAATGAACCTTAGACATTTTTAAGATGACATTGTGAATATTTCGGCTCCAGCTTTGACCTCTCGTGAGCTGGACAAGTTTGAAAAGAAAGAAATGATTCACGACATTTTGGCGGCATATTTTTTTTTTGCAAATTAAAAAAAGTTCAAGTCGTGAATCATTTCTTTTTTTCTTTCTTTAGTCCTATTTTCATCCATACATGATCTAGGAACTAAATCCGCTATCATATTAGAGTTACTACAAAATTGCATTTATATATATTCCAGAGCACCGTGTAAAATGGGTGGCATGTCATAACGTTCAGTGTCATAGTGTCCATGGACACTTATTTAAAGGTTGCTGGTTCCATTACTGCCAAGCTCTGAGACACAGAGGTCAAAAGCTAAATAGGTTTGGAAATTTAATAAAAAGAAATAAAGACTGTGGTAATTGGTTCCGAAAAATCCTAAGTCTGCCATTGGTTGGCTTCGCTAACTAAAGCTTATATGCTCAACCGGCCTTCGGCCGGACGCAAGGATTTTCTTCTCTATGGCATAACAAAAACCGGCTTCGTAACTAAAGCTTCTCTGCGTAGTCGGCCTTCGTTCGTAAACAAGGCAGATTTTAGAAGCTTTACTTAGCGAAACCGGTACTTGTTATACCATAAAGGAGAAAATCCTTTCGCATAGAGAAGAAAATCCATGCGCCCGGCCGAAGGCAGGCTATGCAGAGAAGCTTTAGTTAGCGAAGCCGGTTTTTGTTATACCAAAGAGGAGAAAATCAATGCGCCCGGCAGAAGGCCGGCTATACAGAGAAGCTTTAGTTAGCGAAGCCGGTGTTTGTTATACCATAGAGGAGAAAATCCTTGCGCCCGGCTGAAGGCCGGCTGTGCAGAGAAGCTTTAGCTAGCGAAGCCGGTATTTGTTATACCATAGAGGAGAAAGTCCTTGCGCCCAAAAGTGTTTTCGTTATACATATATTTAATATATACACCCAGAGAAAAAGCATCAAAACCATTTTTAAACAAATTTTAACCATATTATGTTTAATTAAACCAAATCATTGTCACCAACAACCCTATTATGGTTAAATTCGTTTCTTTATAAATAGTTTTGTTGGTTCTGACCATAATAAAGCATGTTTTTCTCTGCGTGTTCGTAGATCTTTTTTTGTATTTAACTTATTTAGTAATTATGAACCTAATGACACTTTTAAAAGTGTCGGAGTGTCCATGGACACTGTGACACTTTTTGGAGTGTCATAGTGTCCATGGACCCTACGACACTGGACGTTATGACATGCCACCGTAAAATGCATCTAATTTGCAAAAATCTTAATTATTTACATACAAAGATATACTTGCCAAAAGATAAAATTTGATACCCATATTGCGCTATTTAAAAGGAAGGGCTACCACCCCATTGCATTTTTGTAAAAACGGGAACTAGCACGAATTTCAAAAAAGCTGAAACACGTATTTAATTAAATCGACTAAAGATTAAAATATGTTAATTTGGCATTTTTATTACAAACAACCCCGAACAAAAAATTCAAAAACCGTTTTTTTACAGAAAATCCTTAAAAAAAGGACATGGATGATCGTCTTTGAACAAATTGTATATACAGTTGGACGCGCCTTTAAAAAACCTTTCTTATGATACCCAATTGGTATATGTTGGTTTGGAAACAGATTCTCAAATTAACAAAACATGCAAAAATATACCCTTTTTCAAACTGGCCCAGCTAACGAGAGGTCAAAGCTGGAGCCGAAATATTTAAAATTTCATCTTAAAAAAGTCCAAGGTTCAATTTTAGGAGGGTACATCGAGCATTTTTTTTGGTGAGTCGCTCTAATGTACATATTTAAACTAATGTATGTATGTACATTTTTATACACATTTTTGTTAAATTTTGTACTGAATAAATAATAAAAAATTGTACCGTCATGGTCTAAAATGTACATTTTGTTTTCATAGTTGGTACAAAATCATAAAAGCCATTTTCCATCCTTTGCCCAACCAGCTGGTTCAATTAACGGAAATGCTCTCAATTAAGTCCCATCTATTATGAGCTGCCGAAACCGGGTCAAACGATCTCAGGACACTTAAACAGAACACAGTTGATTCATTTGAAGCGAGCATTGGCCGAATAACGGTTGAAAAATGCAAATGGACATGTAGGCGTTATATTTAAATGGAAAAATGGAACGCGTTTATTGAAAATGTATATTGTAATAATGTATCACAATAAGCGCCGAAAATTTTACAACATTTTTAAGTTCTTCTCCAAATAAAATGCATTAAAAAATAAATAAATCTTTTTATTAGTTAAAAGAATCTTTAAATCATCTTTCCGATTCGTTACCTTATCAATTCCTGTCTCAGTACCGTGTTCATGGAATTCGTATAAACTACAGGATATTTCTCGGTTACCTCTGTCAGATTAAAAGCATTCGGCAATCGCTTCAAAATATCTTTACAAATTTGAAAAGCTGGATCTATTTTAGCATCAACGCCTGCTCCTCCACCCGACTTGACAGAAGCCATTAAATCCGTTTGGGTTTTTAAAACGCCTTGTATTAGCTAAACAAGAAAAAAAAAAAAAACAAAAAAACCAAAAAATAAATAGAAAACAAATTTTAGATTTTACATCAATTTAAACAATTTTTTTACTTGTGTCATGTTGTCACTTGTTTAAGAAAAATCTTACACTATTTGTTTCCTTGTTATTGCGATTTATATCGGCATTTTCGTGTAAACCATAAACTTCAGGATGAGGACTTAAAGGAAATTCAGCTATGTAATCCAAAGCATTGACACGTGTTGGATTCAAAGGTACTCGATATGTGCCAGATTGTGATAAAGCGTAACTAAAGAAAAGAAAAATGTTCATATGAATGTAAATGAAAGGGAATAAAAATGAAATCTGTAAAAAATTGAGTTAACAAGGAATTTATATGAGAGTGAATATAAAATTTATATGTATTTAAATTGCTACAAAAGCCAAAGAATTAAGGATAAACAAAGAAGAGACGCAAAGGAAATACAATCAGGCCTATTAAGGAAAAAATGATATCAAAGCAAGTGGTGATTGAACGAGAAAAGGTCTCGACTATAAGGCGAGTCAGTCAAAACTTCCCAACCCCCTTTTTCTAAATAGTTTTTGACTGGTCTTGCAATCTGTGGCCGAACGTTGCCATCCTAATTTTTGTTACAAACTCCGAGCGCTTTTCAATTAGTTTTATCCGATACAGGTCCCCTGCGCTCGCCTGAGCCGATTTTAACAGTTCACAATAGATGAAAGCCTTCTGGTTCAACCAAAAATAGAGAATTGTCTTGGTGGCATTGGTATTTGGCTTCGATGTTCATTTGGCTGGTAAGCTGAGCGGACCTACGATTTCATGTGCTCCAAGTTGTCCTAATGGGTCCCTATTTTTAATGACAGTGATGCCTTAGTACAAAAATTATTTCCTTTACGACATTAACGTAACGACATCAAGCAGCATTTCGAACATGAAAATCGCTTGTTAACGTCTCTCGGCTTGGACTTCAGTGTTTGCCGATTTTCTTGCTTTCAATAATTTTTTTTCCTGAGTTTGAAAGTAACCTGAAAGAGCAACTCTTTTAATTTTTTGAACTTTTTTGGCAGACCGCACAAACGCTTTCTTGCACATTAAGTGATTCGGCAATCGATGAAATTCTGCTTTAGTGTTATTCCCGCCAGCAGTCTATAAGAAAACATTTAAATGATACTCCACCTGTTGGTGGTACTTCCTCTGGGAATATCAGGTGCAGTCAATACCTACAATTCGGCAAAGTTCAAAATGGGCAGAACTCTAAGGCCTGGAATAGAATTAAGAAGTTGTAGTAGTAGCTGAAGCTAAAAAAAATGCTCTGTAGCGCAACAAAGTTAAACATTTCGAATTTTGCGCTTCAACTTTAACTTCAACGACTACTACAAATACATATTCTGTTGACACCATTTTGAAACTCCCGTTTTTACATTTTGACAGCTTTCAGCGCTATTCGTAACGTTGTACTACAGCGACTATTCTGTTTCCCACTTAAATATCGCGACGGACCAGAGATCCTATCTGATACCACGGGAGTCAGTAGCTTCTGGGACTTTGGAATAGGCATCTTCGGGGACCTGGTGGTGTTTGTGGTTTTAACTCAAAGTCGCGGGAAGGGAGAGTCAGGAGCCGATTTCAAGTGCGGATCTTTGACAACTTGTAAGAAAGTACTGCCAGCTGGCAGATCTCCCTAGGTGTGGTTGCTATTCAAGATATGCTCCTTTCATATTTCAAAGTAGCGAAGGTTAGAAAGCTCCAGCTTCTAAACTAGGGACAAGTTTATATTTCTGCCGAGTTATGCCTTCAAATTGCCTGTATGCGATGGTAAGGGTCACACAAATGGCCGCTTGGTAAACTTATTGCTACTCACCCAATATATAAGAACAGCAAGAGATTAAGCCAAGCCGATACGTGCTCATCTAAATCTCTAGTGTTGTTATTAGGGCCTTTTTTGTTTTAACAAATTGTCGACCATATTAATTAATTGAATTAATTAAAATTTAACTAAATTCATCCGCATATGAAAAAGTTTGTAGCAACTTTTACAACTGTTTACCATTATAACTGGTTTCGGTGTTTTCACTTTAAGTATTGCCTATTCAAAATTTTGTCTTCTGCTTTTTACATGTGTTTTTTAATTCCAGGAATAGGGCAGATGACGACGTTGAAGGAAATGAATTATTTCCATGTTTTATTTTTCATTTTACATTAAAGGTCGTGAAACATAAAAGAAACAATGATATGACAGTTTTATTTTCTTCTGTCTTAAGGAATGTATTCATGTTTGTATGGATTTTTGTTTTTATTTCAATGGTTGTGGAGATAAAAAATAAAATGACAGGGATGTCGTCTAGGAGGGAGTCCTTCTTCTTTATTTAAAAAGATTATTTTATAAGAAAGAAAGATATTACAAAATTGTAGGTTAATTATCGACTATTTTAATATACAATTTATATTAAAGCGATGAACTCAAAATCACTATTTAATAAATTGCGTTTAGTTACATTGAACACAGTAAATACACGCAAAGAAAAAACATGGTTGTGGTAAACATATTCTAAGAGCAACATATTATGATGAGATTCATGATTGTAGTCACCATATTACGATTATTATTGAATCATATTATGACCAAACATATTCGTTATATTACATCATAATATATTTCGCTTAATCATATTATTATCATGTAAATCATAATAAATTTAGAAGTTATCATATTGTCATGTTAATCATACTAAGTTAAGTTATCATAATAAAACAAGTTAGAGTGCTATATTCGGCTGTGCCGAATCTTTGATACCCTCCACCGACAGTTCGAATGTTTAAGGAGTAATATCTGTATGATGTTATTATTATCTTAAACTGTGACGATTTGTTATTAATTATGGTTTTAGGCGACTAAACTGTTTTCCGGTAGTAGGGTTTATATGGGGCCTAGGGTAAATTATGGACCGATCATCACGAAATTTCACAGCGTCATTTCTAGTCCTTTAAAACTGTGACGTACCAATTTCTGTTATGATAGCATTATTAATTATGGTTTTAGGTGTACTGAACTGTTTTCCGGGAGTAGGGTTTCTATGGGGCCTAGGGTAAATTATGGACCGATCTTCACGAAATTTCACAGTATCATTTATAGTCCTATAAAACTGTGACGAACCAAAATTTGTTATGATTGCATTATTTTTTACGGTTTTAGGCGTACTAAACTGTTTTCCGGTAGTAGGGTTCATATGGGGCCTAAGGTGAATTATGGACCGATCGTCACGAAATTTCACAGTGTTATTTCTAGTCCTAAAAAACTGTGACGTACCAAATGTTGTTACGCTAGCGTTATTTTTTACGGTTTTAGGCGTACTAAACTGTTTTCCGGGAGTAGTGTTTATATGGGGCTTAAGGTAAATTATGGACGGATCTTCACGAAATTTAACAGCGTGATTTCCAGTCAAATAAAACAAATTTTTGCAAAATCTTATCTGATTCCGTGCCTTGTTCCAGCATTTATGTTATTTTTTGTAACAAAATTATCAATTTTTTTATGTGGTGGTTCCACATTTTGATTCATAGCTCTGGTCCTACTGAACCGATTTTGCTGGCTTTCAATCCCAAACTGCTTAGGATAACTACAAGCAATTTGGCTGTCAGCAGTTTTATTTTTAGATC
The DNA here is from genome assembly GCA_930367215.1 of Pollenia angustigena. Classification (NCBI taxonomy): domain Eukaryota; kingdom Metazoa; phylum Arthropoda; class Insecta; order Diptera; family Polleniidae; genus Pollenia; species Pollenia angustigena. Next base: position 177,362,623 of record OV884058.1, on the reverse strand, counting down.
AAACGTTAAAAAATTTTCAAGAAAGGGGATTCTTAATTTCAGGTGAAAAATTCAGAAATAAACAAAAAGCTTAAAAATGAATTGATTTATATGAATCATATCTTGAAAGTAGAAAATGTTGTTATTGAATTATATTTTTTCTTGGAAGATTATCCAACGACATCAAGAAATGTCGAACTTGGTTCAATGGAAAAATACATTAAGAGAGACAGCGGCTGTTCTATAGAAGAAATTGTTGACAGAAGTTTGGCTGAAGATGGTAGGTCTGCCAACGCCTTTCGAAGATCCAGAGTAATATCGGATTATTAAGAAATTAAGGGTTTAACGATTCCTTTAAATAATAAATACAACGATATGGAGTTAATATGAAAAATGTTATGCAGCGGATGGAATGGAAGATTTTCCATAGTAACTGTTTTTGTAAAATTAATTTTCTTATTCGTTATTCTCATCGGTTAATCGAATAATTTTTTAGATTTAATCGTTTGATCGAACGAACAATTATTTGAATTATTCGAACAAAGTTGAAAGGCAAATAATTGACAACTCTAGTAAATACAATAACGGAGCTCAATATTAGGCTCACAAAAGAGCAAATGCAAAGTATCGTAACACTTTTATGAAATCTCTGCGTGTTTGGTTGTTGGATTTTAGAAAAGAGCTATGATATTTTGCATATGTACTATTGCAAGACTAATACTAAACTTCGCTAACATCCTTATTTTTTAATTTCTTTAAACAATTGTGATTTTAAGTTGAAATGTTAATTTTTAATTTTTGATATTTTTAGTTAGGCTTGAGTTCATCAAATTTAATTTTAACCTGGTTTCAAATCTCGGCTCAGCCAAAGAAAAGGATGTGTGTATGTATGTACACTGTACATACATACATATGTATATATTTTTGTCAAAAATTCTTTAAAATTTAAATAATTTATTACAAGCCGACTATACTATTAATTACCTACAAATTGGATAAAAAATAAGTAATTAGTAGTCAATTTAAAAGTCATGCAGAGATAACCAATTGACTACAGCCTATGACATGCCTATGTTAAAATAGTGAGTCGTCGACAAGGAAAAAAGTCACTTAATCCACTAGATCTGGGTATAAAAAAACCAGTTTGAAGTTACTTAAAAATGTGTTTGACTTCCTGCAGGGGTATGGGTTCCAAAACGGCTGGGCCGATTTTGATGAAATTTTCAGGTTATATTCAGGCGGGTGATACTGTGACGTCTGATTTTTGATTTTCGTTCTGCGGGCGGAGGGGCGTGGCAAAATCCAATTTTCATTTTGCACCACCAATGACTTCTAAATAATTTGGTGGATTTGATCGCCATGGTCCAACTTAGATTTATACGAAAAGAAAATCTTGCCGCGCCTACTGTTACGCCCACTTTTTTCGAACTACCTAAAATCAGAAAACGGCTCCATCGATTTGACAAATTCTTCTTTCAAATGTTCGTATTGATCTATTTAAAGTTTTCATTGAAAGAAAAATTTACCACGCCTACTTTAAAGCCCACTTATGGCGATTTCTTTTCTGAGAAAAATATGTTACAGTACATACATGTAACATTTTCTAATGTGACCTAAAATCACTCGAAGTGTTACATGTTGTGCAATTTCAATAGAACACAATTAGTGCTTTTATTTACAACTATTACACTTTCATCATTAATGTACTTAATAAGCGATTTTTAAAGCTATTTAAGCGGTTTCTGCATGCTATTACGGGTTGGAAACAAATACTAACATCACTAATGGCTTATAAAAATTAAAACGATTATAATATAAATAGACTTTTTTTGATTTTAATTTGTAAATATTTTTATATTTTGTTTTAAAATCAATTTTTAACAAAATTATGAGCGGTATGAATTATGACGAACAAAATAAAACATTTGTTGCACAAAGAAAGTAGTAAGTACCAAAGTTGTAGAGCAGAGCAGTATGAACACCTTAAGTTAAAGTAAGGGTAAAATATGCAACATGTTTTGCATGTTTTTCATCAACATATTCACAAAAGAACTTGAGAATTTTCCCCACAGTTGTATTTTTTGTACAAACGAACACAACAATGTAGAACATGTAACATTAATGCAACATTTTTCTCAGAAAAGAAATCGCCATTAAAAATGATTGCCATGGTCCAAGAAAATTTTACCCCGCCCACTTTTAAGATTTACCTAAAATCAAAAAACGGATCCATCGATTTGACTAATTTTTCTTTTAAATGTTCGCATTAATCCATTTAACGTTTTCATCGAAAGAAAAATGTACCATGCCTACTTTTACGCCCACTTTTTCTATTAAGCGCATAACTTGAGAACGGCTTGAGCGATTTGGACGATTTTTTCTTTAAAATTATTACCATTGTCCAACGTAGGTTTTTACGGAAAGAAAATATTGCCCCGCCCACTTTAACGCACACTTTTTTCGATTTACCTAAAATCAGAAAACGGCTCCATCGATTTGACTAATTTTTCTTTCAAATGTTCGTTTCTTTTTAACTGATTTTAAAAATCGAACGCAAACATTTTTCCTAATTTGGACAACGTCTGTCGGGTCAGCAAGTTATCAATAAAATTTTAATAAATTCTAAGTTGTAAAATTCCTTCCTCAGTGAAAATAATTTAATGAAAATTAAATGTGATGAACTCAAGCCTAACTAAAAATATCAAAAATTTCTTTAAACTTATTTTTTATTGGAATTTTTCTTTAAATTGTTTAATCGCTCACTAACAAATAATTCGATGGCATATTTAAAAAAAAACGACACAACTGATACAAAATTATTTTACAAATGGCGCTCACATAATACATATTATTAGATTCAATTTTATTACGCTCTCAAAGTTATCATTATTTAGTGGTTAGAAAAATACTTATTTTTCAGTAACAATACTCATATTTATAGTTGCGATAAAAATGGATATGTTTACAATAATTATAATATTGTTGAAATGAAATAAAAATATACATTTTTTGTTATTGAAAGCGTAGAGTTACAGTTCTTGACTTAGTATTTACTGCAGAAACTTTTGTAGTAAAACTTTGTAAAACAGGAAACATATGATTCAAAAGGAAAGGAAAGCACTCAAAAAACTGAGTGATTTTAATAATAATTCTTCTAAACAACCAATTGCCTGTAACCTGGAAACAGCACATAAGCAAATAAAAATCATACAAATTCTGAGAAAATTATTGAAAAAATACAGAAAGTTTTAAATAAAACTGTAACAAAAAGTGAATAGAAACTAATTAATTAAAGTTGCTTGCGAAGCAAGTATGTGGCTCCATACTAACCTTTAAACATATTTTTTTTAATTTTTTGGAATTGTAAAAGTGTTAACTATTTGGGTACTTAGTTCTGCACTTGTTTCTTAAGTAATAAAGAGCAAAAAAAAAAAAAAAATTTTAAATAAATTTAACAAGACAGATATTAGCAAAATCATTTAAATTGAAAAAAAAACCAAAAAGGAAAGATTACATAAAATAATGGCGGTGAGTTTTAAACGGCAAAGATTTCTGACGAGATAGTGTGGTTACTATCAAAACCAATCAAATCGTGGGTTCGGTCCCCCGGTCAGTCAAGAAAGAAAAATTATCAATAAATTTTAATTCATATTATGTTGCAAAATCCTTTCTTCATAAAATTAATTAAATGAAAATTAAATTTGATGAACTTTAGCCTGATCAAAGTATGAAAACTTGGATTAAAACCCATAAACAGTGCAATAAAATAACCAAAATAATCGGCGGCATGAAATAACCCCCCCAATACATAACCCCCCAAAAAAATAATGAAATAACCCCCAAAAGCGTGGGGCTTTATTTTATATGCAATATAGCCCCAATTTTAAGAATGAAATTAGCCCCCAACGAAATGAAATAACGCCCCAAACATAAATGAAACCCTAATTTTTGGGGGCTTATTTCATTTGAAATAAAACCCCAATTTCTGATCCAATATATATCACGCAATATATATCACGGCATGATATACCAAACACAAGTTTCGCCAACTAGGGCTTTTCTACATAGCCGGCCTTCGGCCGGGCGCAATTACTTTTTCCTCTATGGTATAACAAACACCGGCTTCGCTAGCTAAAGCTTCTCTGCATAGCGCCAGGATTTTCTCCTCTATAGTATAAAAATACCGACTCGACCCGGCTATGCAGAGAAGCCTTAGTTAGCGAAGCCGGTGTTTGGTATACCATATAGAAGAAAACCATTGCGCCCGTCCGAAGGCCGGCTAGGCTGGGCATCTTATTTTATCGAAGCCAGTGTTCTGTATAGCAAAGTGGATAAATCCTTGCTCCCAAAAACGTTTTCATTATAAATTGGAAAATTAAATAATCCCCCAAAAAATATATTGGGGCTTTATTTCATAATGATTTTTAGGGGGATAATTTCATATGAAATAATACCGCAATTAAAAAAATGAAATAACACCCCAAACAAAATGAAATAACCCTCTCTGTGCAAACTTTTGGGGGGTTATTTCATTATTTTTTTGGGGGGTTATTTCATGCCGCCAAAATAATCATTATTAAACAAATTTGTTTGTATTTTCCTAAAATGTTCCCATTATAAAAAGCATCTCATCGTGTTTATATAAAAAAAAGAGTTAAGTAGTTCCCTTTATTGTATGCATTTTTACAACTTTTCAGTTCACATACCTTTTTGAGCCACAGCTTTATTTGACAGTAAATTTATCAGTTTACTCATTTACGTCATTTTACTGTAAAAGTACCCAAAAAAGTACTCAAGCCGAATTATAAGCAAGCAACACTATGTTATTAAAGCACATATTTGTGCATATGGGCATTTCTTTCTAAAAGTCCACCGTGACCGAATCATATTCTTGTTTGATTTTGTTATAGAGAAATATTAAGATTTTATTAATTTTATAAGTTCCCCCATAAATTCGTTCACTTAGACGAACAAGCAGACTGCAAAGTTGTTCAAACGTAGTTTCTTATTTGTGAGATGTTTTTTTGTATGTTTACTTTAATACTATCTTCCTTAGAAGAGGTGATATTTGATAAAAATTATTCCAAAAAACTTCTCTTACATGGTCTGTAATCTAAGGAAGAGTTCGAACTTCGAATAGAAATATGTTATTCGGATTAACGGTTAATTTTTATTTTGTTTTAATCATTATTCAGTTAAATTATTCTGGAAAAAATTTCACGTTCGAAATGTCACGTATCGACACAGATATTGGCTTAAAAAAAAAACAAAATACAGAAGATTTTGGAATTAAACCGAAGACATTTCAATGTTACATTGCTACGTAAAATTCTGAAAGTAGTTTGACTAAAAAATTGTGCCATTGTGTTTCGCTGAATTACGCCTTTTTATACATGGCCACAAAAAATACAGTATGGAATTACCCATATCCTCATTAGGGTGGAGCGACACACTTTTTTACGTATTTTAATTTCAAATAGCACTTAAACGTTGCATTTTACTCTCAGATACATGGGAAAAATAATGAAGAAAATATTTTTTATAGATTACAACGACGTTGTCGTTTCAAAATTCAAGAGCAGACGAGATGTTATAGGGATAACTGAAAAATGTGCAAAAGTTCTACTTTAAATGTTGGCAATGCATGCTGCCATCAGAATTGTTGAGATGCAAAGAGCGATCGTAGCGACGACAATGGACATGAATGTATTTCTTTTAACTCAGATCTTATTTTAAGCTATGGCTTTAATGGCAGTACAGCCAATTATTATATAATCAGAGGTTTGGTGAGCCATGTCAGTCTTTGTTTGTAACCACCCTAATTCCTCTGAGGCTAATCGACTCTTGTCGAAGACCTCCTCATTCTATAAGGTTTTGTCAGCCTTAAAAGCCACTAACAATTTTAAGATTTTAATAGGAGAGTTTGATTTTTTTAAAGTGTGTATTTTTTAACGACTCCCACTTATTCTTTCTGCCAACTCCATCTCTGTCATTTTAAACAAAACTGACACTATACAGCTTCAGTGTCTATTACGTGTTGTTAACATTTTGTATAAATTTCTTTTTATATTTCTATTTTTTATTTATTTATTTTTGTTGTTGTTTTGTTTGTTTTAACAACATCCACCGACAAAAAATAATCACACAAATAGATACTTACTTGTCAACCTCAATAGTACTGGGATTATAGATCATGTTCAATAATGACAAGATTAAACGACGATCCTTGTCATCTGTAACACGACCACCATAGTTACATTCGCCCGTAAGATAGACATGTCCACGAAATGGTATACTATTACTTTGAGCTATAAACATCTTAAGCTGGAGCAATGAAATTCTACAAAAAAAGGAACGGAATAAATAAAAAAAGAAACATGAAAAAGGTCAACAAAATGAATTGAAATTGAAAATGAGAACAAGAATAACAAACAGCAACCGAAAATGAATGAATTAAATAAAAACAGAAAATAAATCCCACCACAACATCAGAAAATAAATACAAAATGAAATATTTATAAAATACACAAAATAAAAAAAAGTAATACATCCCTTCAAAAGACCAAAAAACACATACAAATCTACTTTTCCACCATTTTTAACATACCGCATTTAGTATGACAAATATTGTGTCACTCACACTCACACACATATAAACAAATGCCAGACATTCCATAAAAACAGTAACCACAGCATTTAACTTACTTTAAATCCGCTTCACTAAATTCATATGGTATATTCCAACCCAATGGGCCGAATTCGCGACGTTCTTGCACCACTGCATGAAAAAAGACCAGAGCAAATACACCACGCAGCCAACACTTATTGGCCGACTCCGTATAGACAAATGCATTTGTAAAGAATTTATCGCGCATCAACGGATCGGAATTAAGTGATCTTTGCATGTTTGCCTTTAGACCTTTGGGCGGTTCATTTGTCATTTTAACAGAATTTTGTAGTACCGAGACAGGAAACACTGAACTTGGATAGGAGGTACACCAAAGACGATAATCTGGATGGGCGGATTCTGTTAGAGATGTATCGTTGCAAATGCGTTCTAGTTCTCCCATCCAACTGACAGCGACATGACAGTTTTGCAGGACAACCCAGTGACCGTAGCGGCAGGCTTCGTGTATCATTTTCTCGGCACGTGGTCCTTGTCCTTGACCCAGGGAAATGGTTTTCGTTCTAAGGGAGAAGAAGTAGATGCATTTTTGATGGTAAAAAAAATAAAATGCAAATGAGTTAAAGATTTAGATAATGGGATGAGAATTGTTTGTCATAAAAAAAACAGTAATTAAATCTTCCCAAAAGGCCATTATGTTAGAGTCCGTAAATAATTGATATTTGAGAAGAGACTTTATATGTGACCTCCGAAAAAGGCATTTTAATGAAACTATATAATGAAAGTTGAACGAAGTAGTTGAATGTGTAGGCATCTTCGACTTTCTGGGCAGCATGATGGCCACAATGGTGCGGCTGAAGATATTAATGTGCGTATAAATGCTGCGATCTATTGGTTTATCTCGGCAGATATCCATAACGACGAAGCTGCGCATATACAATTCATACGTCAGGTCTATTCTGGTTATGGCTGCGACAATTGGAAAGAACACAAGTTATCAACGCGCTCTTACAGGGCTTTGCGAACAACAGCTTACGGGAAAATCTAAACATGTGGTGCCCGAATCGCATACGGAAAGTTGATCTGCTGCATGCGGTGAGCCAAATCTTTGCTTTGTCATACGAAATGGCGGTGGATAGGCCACACACTTCGAAGGCCAACTGACAACATTGCTCAACAAGAGCTTCGCTGAAACCAGCAAAGAAGAGACCGCCGCGGCGCGCCGTGTTGGTGCACTTGCTAGAAAGTGTTGAATATCGAAAGATGCGGAGCTGCAAGCAGCACCTGCTAATGGAATGACGTCAGCAATAAAGTCCGGTAAATGAGGATGGTTAAGGCCTCATGCTCCTCACGGATAAAAGAAGACAGCAGAATGAAAATTAAAATGACGGCATCGTAAAAAACTGCAAGATGTTCCTAAGCTGCAGTTGGTCCATACCACGCGTTTTACGGTTTTTCGCATTCTACGTAGTAGCTGCCAAAAAAGTAGAATACGTTTAGTTGCAAGAAACAAGTGACATGCTCAAAAGCGTAGGATGCTTATTGAATGCGTATAGAACCCGAAACGTAAATCAAATTTTATTTTTACTTGTGATGATGTTGCGTAAAAAGTCTTTTAAACAAGTCCCTGTCCAGACTTGAATGCTGAGAGAGGTGAGAAGATTGGAGCATTTCTGCTTTGTTTTAGATAGAAAAAAGTCCGATCTCATCATCTTGATTTTTAAGTAAGATTAAAAAGGCATTAAATACAAAAAATTGGAAAAATGGAACAAACATTTTAAAGTTCTTCAAACTTAATAAATATACCTTTTATTCCAGGGCGTGACTGATTGAAATTTGGGGGGGGGGGGGCCGATTGCTTTAAAACCATGTGAGATAAGACCATGATGACTTTATTGCTCAATTGAATGGGAGATAAAGCCATAATGGTCTTATTGCCCAATCATTGAGAGGTAAGGTCATATTTAAAATTTTGCGAAATGAGAGATATAGCCATATTTTTTTCGCAAATGAGAGATAAAGCCATATTTTTGAGAAAATTGTTATGCATGGTGTAAACATTCTGTAAAAGGGAAAATCCTTAGTTATCATTTAAAAACATTTTTTTATTCTTGTGACGCACGCAGGAAAACTTTATTCAGCGAAGCCAACTGCCACGTCCAACTGGAGGAAAAAACCCCAAAGCACGGCCGCAGGCCGCCACGCAGAAAAACTTTAGTATGCGAAGCCAGATTTCAATACTTAACTTTAGTGTCTCCGGAATTGAAATGAGAGATAAAGCCATTTTTATACCCACACCACAATAGTGGAGAGGGTATAATGCATTTGTGCTGATGTGTGTAACGCTTTAAAATATTGGTCCTAGACCCACGTTAAAGTATACCGATCGACTCAGAATCACTTTCTGATTCAAACTAACGATGTCCGTCCGGCTGGCTGGCTGGCTCGGTGTCCATGCAACCTTGTGCGCAAAGTACAGGTCGCAATTTTGGAGATAATTTGATCACATTTGGGACATAGGTTCTTATTGGCACAAGGAAAAAGGCCAAACCGGAGGACCACATGGGAAGATAAGGGGACATTTCTTCCTCTCAGAAACTATCAACCCGATTTTAATGAAATTTAAAACATAGATAGATCCATATCTATATGGACACATAAGCTATACAGTTTTCAAAAATGGGACCACAAAGGGAGGTAGGGGGCAATTTCTGCCTCTCACAAACTTTCAAACCCATTTTAATGAAGTTTATAAACATAGATAAATCCATATTTATATGGACTAAGCATGATGTGTTTTTTAATACTGTGGTGTAGGGTATCATATGGTCGGGCTTGACCGACTACATTTTATTACTTGTCTAATATTGCTAATGTGAGCTAAGGCCATGATGGCTTTATATCCCATTCAATTTAAAAAAAAAATTAAAAAGGCTTTATCTCCCTATTGAATGAGAGATACAGCCATCATGGCCTTATCTCACATGGTATTAAAGCACCCCCCCAATTTGTATGGTTCTACCTGGTTTAATATAATATGTATGTATGTGAAAAAGAAAAGAGTGGCTTAATTTGGAAGCGTGTGATAAATGTGAGCATATTAAAAGCTATACTATGATGTTATAGAAGGACTTTCTTTGCAGGTGAAAATAAATTTGAGTTATGGGGGAGTGATCCGAGATGTCATAAGTGGAGCCCAGAATTTGATGTCCAAAAGGGTGTATTTAGGGGAGTGAAAAATAATTTTTTCCAGACTTATCTTTTATTCTAGGAGATGACTTGACCACCTTTTCTTTCGACCCACCTTAATTCGACACTAATAAGTTTTAAAAATTGCAGTAACAAAAATTAGAAAGCTGGACGATGACCAACTTGAAGCGTAGAACGCAAAAAGGGCATAAAAAGCACGCAGTGCATTGACGCGAAAAGCTGTGGTGTGTAGGTCCAGATTTAGCGAAACAAACAAATCATTTAACGATTTCTTTTGTAGTACCCTTAAGCTCCTAAGCATGAGGTAAATTATTGCCAATACTAAGAGCACCCAATGCTTTTTAAAAATCCGTTACATGGTTTGCCGCATTTTCTTATTTCTTTTTTTCAGGTTGCAATTACAATAGCAAATAAAATTTAAACTTGATTTTTAGAACAATAGTAACATACCAGAATTAAACCCCCTACCCACTTCACTGACAGACCAAAACTACAACTTACAAATCTACAAGTAAAATACATTTTTAACTAAAATTTTTTGTTGTATTTTATTTGTATAATTGTAAATTGTAGTTTTAAGAGACAGAGCCCAGCTCATTACACATTGTTATTAAAAAGAATAAAACAGAAATACCTGGGATGCGATAATTTTTTTCTAGTAGGTCTTGTCGAGTACAACAGGGCTCTGTCCTTGAAATTTGCGAAACACCTCCAAAATCTCGAGATATGGGTAAAAAACCAGTTTACGTACATTTTGCACTTATCTGGTGATTTTTAAGAGCTATAGGAAAGTTAAAAAAAAAAACTCATAAAATTCAGAAAAATTCATGAAATCTTTATTTGAATCGATAGTACGGTCCATATAATTTAATGTTTGAAGTTTATTTCATGCAAATGTTGACCGTGACTGCGCATCAAATGGTTCATCCGCTTAGTCCAATTTTGGCATACTCTTTCCAACATTTTGGCCGGTATCTCATGAGTAAATGCTTCAATGTTGTCTTCCAATGCGTCAATTAAAGTGGACATGTGTGTATAGAGATGATCTTTAACATAGCCCCACAAAAAATAGTCTAAAGGTGTTAAATCGCACGATCTAGGCGGCCAATTGACCGGTCCCGAACGTGAAATAAAATGTTCACTGAACTCGCCTCTCAATAAGTCCATTGTTTAGCATGCTGTGTGGCATGTGGCACCGTCTTGTTGAAACCACATGTCATGCAAGTCAAGCTCTTGCATTTTGGGCAAAAAAAATTGGATATCTCACGGAAGCGCAACCCAGGTTTATTTTCCTGTTTGACTGTGTTATCAACTAGTCTATTGGTGTACCTATTTTTAGTTTTTAATATTTGAAGGGGTTCGCCAAATTTATTTTCGTAACCCCATCTTTTTTCAGCGTTTTTGATGTTACGCATAGAAATGTAGGTCTTTTAGTTATTGCAGTAAATATTACCCGATTAAATGTAAGACTTTAGTTTTTTTTTTTTTAAAGTACCTCCAGACAAATAACACGCTAGCAAATATTGTAACATATCAGCAAGTTTTAACAATTTTTGTCTACTATTCAAATATTTTTCAAGGCATTTTTTTAAAGAAGTATTAAATGAAAATAATGTCAGCATATTCATTCAATCGCACTACCAGAGCTGTAAATGTATCTTTCATTTTTTTAAATTAAATCGCGAATCATTGCGAATTATGCACTGAATAAGCAAATTTTGAATTAATTATTTTAACACAAAAAACTTAATTTAATGAAATATAAGTCAATTCAAATGAATTAAGCAGAAATTCATTTCAATTAATTTCCAATTCAAATGAATTCGTAATTCATTTGAATGAATTCAAAATAAAGGTGGGGTGCTTTAATACCATGCGAGATAAGGCCATGATGGCTTTATCTCTCATTCAATAGGGAGATAAAGCCTTTTAATTTTTTTCTTCATTTGAATAGGAGATAAAGCCATCATGGCCTTAACTCACATAGGAATATTAGCAAATGGCTTTATCTCTCATTTCAGTTCCGGAGACACTTAAGTTAAGTATTGAAATCTGGCTTCGCTTACTAAAGTTTTTCTGCATGGTGCTTACGGGTTTTCTCCTCCAGTAGGACGCGGCAGGTGGCTTCGCTGAATTAAGTTTTCCTGCGTGCGTCACAAGAATAAAAACATGTTTTTCAATGATAACTAAGGATTTTCCTTTTTACAGAATGTTTACACCATGCATAACAATATTCTGGAAAATATGGCTTTATCTCTCATTTGCGAAAAAAATATGGCTATATCTCTCATTTCGCAAAATTTTATATATGACCTTACCTCTCAATGATTGGGCAATAAGGCCATTATGGCTTTATCTCCCATTCAATTGAGCAATAAAGCCATCATGGCCTTATCTCACATGGTTTTAAAGCACCCCCCAAAATAAATTCAATTCAAATGAATCTTTAAAATGAATTGCAATTAACCTTTACAAATTAATTTGAATTGGCAACTCATTCTACAAATTTATTCGAATTGGAAAACGAATTGAAATTCATTTCTGCCCAATTCGTTTGAATTGATTCAAATTTCATTCAATAATTTTTGCTGTGAAACAAAATTTAGCAAATTCGTAACGAATTAAAATTAAAAAAGAATGATTCATTTACAGCTCTGCGCACTACTGTCATGTTCAATAAATGTGCAATTTATTATTTAGAAAGTTTAAGAACGAAAACATTTTCATCAATTTAAATTAATTGTTGGCTTTCTAATAATTAAAATAAGCTGAATTGCGTTCATGAGCATGGAAACATTTATGCATTTAAATGTTACATGTGGAAATAAATAGTTTTAATTTCTAAAATGTCTTTACACCCACGCTACAATAGTGGCGCGGGTATTATGTGTTTGGGCTGCTTTGTGTTACATGGTAAAATATTTGTTCGAGACCCACCATTTTGTTTACCGATCGCTTCAGAACCACTTTCTGAGTCGGTGTAATGATGTCAATCTGTATGGCTGGCTAGTTGTCTGTCCACGTAAAACTTGTGCGCAAAGTACAAGTAGTAATTGTGAAGATAATATGATGAAATTTGAAACATACTTTAATTGTCATACGAAAGAAGTTTATTGAGAATGGTGCAAATCAATTCGTAACTTCACATCTTCTGTCCGGAATAAAGATTTTTTTTTTTTTTTTCAACCGTAATTATTAAATAAAATTGGTATTGGTGACAGTAACCTTTATAAGAGCCACTGTGCTAGCTGGCCCAGAATTTTCATAAACCTCACTTGCTTTAAGACGCAAAAATCTTATTTGGATATAGACATAAATCTCCTTTTCCTTCGTGGACATACAGTGAACTCGCGAAAACGTGAACACTCAAAAGGGTGAACGTCTCAGAAACGTGAACCAATTTATTTTTACACAGGCTATTCTAAAACGTGAACAAAATCTGGAAGCTCTAAAACGTGAACGTGTTTATTTTTTAAAATGTTTTTTGAATTGGGAAATCCCCGAATTGAGTTCACTTATTGGTTGATGTTACAGCGTTCTTTTTTCTTAATTGCATCCATGTATGTAATACGCTGACATGTTAGCTGTTTTTTAACATCGCTACGATATTCGTTATTCGTGAAAGTGAAAAATGTCATTAAAAACCCCGAAAGTGTTATCTTTGAAAGATAAAGTAAATATTCTTGAATAATTGCAAAAGGTTTATAGTGTCAGTGGCTTGGTTAGAAAATATGGTGTTGCTAAATCAACAGTTTGTTCCATTTAGAGGCTTAAAGAAAAAGCTTTGTTAAAGATGATCAGACAAAAAACTTATACAAAAAGATGACCTTTTTTTCCTGTGTATTTTTTCCCCTTATAAACATTATTTAAACAAAAAAAATATTTCTTTTCGTTTTTGTTACTTTTATGTGTATTTTTTTATGATATTCATAAGAAATATATTTTTTTAATGTATCAACTGAATTATTGCACATACATATATTTTTTGTTATTAAAAATGAATAAACCCAGCGGTAACTAGAATGAGTAAAGAGGCCTAATAGAAGGCCTTATTTAGCAGTCACAAGCAGTCAGAAGCCCTTCTCGCCGCATTCCATACTTATTTATTTTTTACACAGGTTGTCATTGGGCGCAAGGCCTTCCACACTTCCTTTAAAAACAACTTCGATCCCTTCCCAAAGAAGGGAGTAAGGAAGGTCAAAAAACATAAAAAGTAAATAAAACTGAACACCTTCCTTTCTCCCTTCTCAAAGAAGGGAGTAGCGAATGTGTACTGAATATTTCAGAAGGTCTTTTAAAAAGAAGTTTATGCCTTCTAGAAGGCATACTTCTGAAGGCTGGATATCATGCGAAGCAAATCTTTTAGAAAGGAGTATAGAGGCCTTCAAAAAGGCCTGCCACTTGCGGTCCTTTCAATATTTACCGCTGGGAAATATTCGTTTAAAATACATATGTATTTGCTTATCTATTTATTTTTAAATAGGGGTATTATTTTTTTAAATTTTTGGCATTCGATAACGTGAACGATCTCGAAAACGTGAAACGCCATGGTAAAAATTAGTTCACGTTATCGCGAGTTCACTGTATTTTTGTGCCAAAGTTTATTAAAAAAATACCAGTTGTAGAACTAAAAAGCTAAAGAAAAATATCAAATTTGGTATTATTTTTTTCCCACATTAAAGTATCAAAAAGTTTAGTATTGTAGTGGCAGCCCATAATTTAGAACGAATATGTCAATGAATGGAAAAAATGTTTTGTAAAAAAAGTACCAAAAATAGTTACGATTTTCACCCCTTAAACATTCGTATTTCGAAAAGTACCAAACTCATATTCTTATTTTTTTGATAAGTTTCGAATGTGGTATAAACTTTATTTCTAGGTTTATTGGTTCAAAATATAGATGGGGTGACAAAAAAGTACCAAAATTAAGGTTTTACTCGTTTTCTCTCTAAAAGAGCCGATTTTCATAGAAGTACCAGGCACCTGTGGGGTAATTCTGTAAGTCGTTTTTTTTTTGTCGTTAAGTAGAACATTTTGACTTAAAAATACTTAAAATTTACTACTTAACGACAAATTTTTGTCGTTAAAAAGTTACAGAACTACCCCACTGTCCGCTTATTTTTCTAAAGACCAGCGTAAAGTATTACAGTTTTTTTGTAACTCTTTTAGTTTCAGAGATAAAACGTTATCGATTTTACCCGTTTTTTCCTTTTTTACCCCCTAAACATTCGAATTTTCAAAAATCCGGTCTTAGTGGACCAATTTGCGGAGGTGGGTGATCCAAACTTCAAGTTTTAAGCTTTAGGCGTGTAGGCTGTGCGATGATGAATCAGTCAGAAACGTTACGTTGTATTCCCCAAAAATAACTTTGTTACAATTTTATGTATATAGATTTTCGGCACAAACAACTCTTGCAAGAAGCTTAAACTCAAAATATAATTTTGTTTTGACGAATCCACATTTGTCCATGGGTCCATCCCAGAAACTTTTTTTGTATATACTGTGGTGTAGGATGTCTAATAGTCGGGCTTTACATGCTCATTTGTTTTTTTTTTATCTTTGAAAGCTAGAAATTTCTAGTTTAGCGTCAAGACCATACAATAAAATTAAGGCCAATGCAGTATTTATGAAGCAATTAGATTAATGAAATATAAAATTATTATGTGTCTTGTATGTTTAGCACAAATAATTAATAATACAGTCATGCAATTTAGCACATATTAATTACTTTTGCATATCTAGAAATTGTGTGTGAAAAACTTTACAAAAATTGGTTTATAATTTGTCACAGCTCTTATATAAAGTTCACTCACCAAAAACTTTAATTTTTTTATGGAGTTTTTAATAGTTTTTTGTAATAGTGCTTTCTTATGATCATGATTTTTACAACGATTTATATGCTTGTCGCCAAGTTCTCTAGAGTAGTTTTAATAACCATAACATGTTGCTTTTAAAAATATTCAAAAGAAACCAGCAACATGTTATTGTTACATTTTAAATATATTAGTTGTAATGCACATGGTTCTTAGCAAATGATAGCGGTAGACATATTTTATTTAAGTAATAATTAATATGATTAAAAAGTTGCTATATCGTTACGATATTAAAATTAGTAAAGAATTGCTTGTTGTTTTAGTTGTAAGTTATCTTACAAATTTGAATTGTCATTTTTATTTGTTTCATGACAGTTTGCTCAGTGTATTGACATACTGCCTGCCACTAAATGGCGACATAAATTTATTAGACCGATAAACTGTCCGTTTACGATTTACTGATGAAAAACATTCTTTTCAGTTGGCAACACCTTTCAAAATACAAAAGTTGAAGTCAGCTGACTTTCTTGCGCCATTGTTCTCGTAAGCCATAGTTCTTTACCGATTCTTATGAAACTTTGTAGAAACATTCTCTACTTGTGACAGATCAAACAACTTCCACTCAACCGAATCTTATGAAGCTTGGCAAACGCATTAAGCTCCGTTATAAATGTAATATTATAATTAAGTGGGCAGAGCCACGGCCATTCGAAGTAATCGTTATTTTTAACTACTTTTACTTAATCCAATCTAATGAAACTTTGTTAACAAATAAAGCTACGGTGAAAATACAATATTCCTACTATAAAAGTGGAATCCTTTCTTTTCAAACACGTCCACATAACCTAATCTAATGAAATTTGAAACACACTAAGTTCCGATGAAAATGCAATATTATGATTTGCTTAACAAAGTTTAAGGACTAGAATATTTATAACAAGTAAATTTGGTGTATTATGCTGTATACAACACAATAGAAATAGACTTTTCATAGAGGGTACGGATAGGCTTGCCAAAAGGTCTTGATTATTCTTGATTTACAAGAATTGTCAGTGGGTCTGTGTTCATACTAGTGCTGGGATACTATCGATATTTTCTACTATCGATATTTATAAGGAAAACTTTACTTATTTTTGTATAAGGCTACAGTCCGTTGTTTTTATCACTTTATTGAATGTATGAGACGTATGTATGTATATACGCACGTTATTTTAGATGGCAGTTTTTTAAAAATTGATAAGTACCTTTCTGAAGGAACCGAAGTAGGGACTATAAGATATTCCATTGCAACTTTAAAAAATTTTCTAAATTCTAAACCCAAAAAGATAATCAATCTAGCGAACTTATCCTCTAATGGTCGCCATTGTTTTGTCCTATGCTTGCAATTGCATTTGGATTTGCATTTTTTTAACAACATTACAAAAATATTTGACATATCAGTCCCTATGTTAACATGTAAAAATTTCGACTTAAAGGCCTTTAATTAGCAGAAAAAAGCACTGCTTATCAATCCATGCCACTTGCCATTCTTGTTGTTTGTATTCATTGCTGTAATTCAGCGCGAATTAATAATAGCAAGTAAAAATTTGCGGCAAACAACTGTGTGTACACCTGCTGTTAGATGTCTTCATAGCCGTATTTTAAATAATAAAAATATCGATATTTATATTTTGCCTATCGATATTTTCGATATTTTAAGACTATCGATAATATTGATAATCTATCGATAGTTTCCCAGCACTAGTTCATACGGCTCTTATCTTATTGACATGATTGCTACTTTATAGGCGAGAGGGACGAGGGGAAAAGAAACGAGTACACAGATGCATGTACATACTGTCTTTACGTTTTGCTTTTTCATTCGTTGTTTAATTTTGTTATTGTTTTCAATATCAAAAAAGCACATGTTGTCAACATGACATGAATCATTTGAACGACAATTCATGTTCAAAGAAGAAAAAGGAAGAATCTTGTGAATAAAGGTACGTTCAGACTAATGAAATATTTGACAAAAATATTTGTTCTGATATTTGCTTCAAACTGTGTGAAACAAAAAAATATTTTGTTTAATGTTCACACTAAGCTCAAATATTTGACAATTTTTGTTTGTTCAAACAGTTGGAAAATAGTGTCAAATAAAATAAATGAAATCATGTTTGCCATGCGTTCAGACTTAGACAAATATTTGCATCAAATAATTATTTAATGAAAGTGTTCAAAAATTAAAATTTATTTCACAAATAGTAAAAATTGCCAAATTAGCGGAAATTTGCAAAAATTTGCTAATAGCGGTATGATAGCCAAGCCTAATAGTTATTAAAAACCGCTAAAGCTGTAAAGATTCATGGGGAAAAATCGCTTATTCGCGAGCATGGATAAAATTCGCGAAAAACTGCAAACTTGGAAACAAACCCTAAAATTTATTTGAAATCGCTTAATCGGTTTAAAAATACAAAATGTCGGGGAAAACCAAGAAAAAAAAATTTGCAAAAATAGCGAAAATTCGCGAACAGTTTTAAGATTTCAAACAAAACCATAAAATTAATTAACAGTGCCTAAAAATATAAGGAATGGCAAAAATTCTATAAAAATTGCTAAATTAGCGGAAATTCGCAAAAATTTGCCAATAGCGGCATGATAGCGAAGTCTAATAATTATAAAAAAATCTTTAAAACTGTAAAGAATCCGAAAACTTACAAGAAAAATTGCTTCTATAGGTAACATGGCTAAAATTATTTGTCGTTGTTTGCTCTTACAATTTTTTTGTAATATCAAATAAATGTTTGCTCTAAAACTACTAAAATATTTGATTTTTTGTGTTCACATTATGTTCACATTGGACAAATATTTGTTTGCCGGCAAATACTTTTATTTGCTCAAAATCAGCTGTTATTTTATTTGACACTCAAAAATATTTTGTGTTCAGACTACGTTAGTGAAATATTTGATGTTTGCTATCAAATATTTCATCAGTCTGAACGTACCTTATTACAACTAATATGAAAAAAAATATCAGTCTGTCAACAGATTTAAATCCAGCGTGCTAAAGCCAATTAAAATCATACAACAGAGTGCTTTCACCTTTTTTGTAATTTGGCAACACTGAGAACTGATTTAAAATAGAACCCCGTATCAACACATTTATGAGTTTTACACTATACTCAATACTAATAAACTGCCAAAATAAAATGTTTAAGTAATTTACCTTTAAAGTTTGTTTTTGTTGTTATACTAAATGTATACCTAATATAACCCCCCGTTACACATGCAAGTGCAAGTTCGAAAAACTCCATACACTCACACTTTTTTACTAACATTCACACAATTTTTGTACTTTCAGCCAATCGGCTGTTTCCTCGATTTTAAGATGACAATACACTACTTGCAAGTAATTACTTGCATGTCGAAACGTAGGTTAAAGCTTAGTTCGATATAGCGCAATTTGGGGTTAATAAACTGGTCTGAATTTTGTTCAATGATTGATATACATACATATGAATGTAGTTCATGTTGTTATATGTAGTTAGTCTGATTGTGTTTTAAAACGAAAACTTCAAACAAGTGTCTTTGAATTTAAAGACAAAAACGTTTTGTCTATTGTTGATGTGTGTTCAGCCTAACTGTGTAAAAAATGAATTGTGTTAAGGGCATAATAAACCTGATGCAAATTGCGTGCCAAAACATGTCAAATTTTTACGTTTGTACAATTGTGTTGTGTTGTTATTTGGGGTGTATGATGTTTGGACAAAAATTTGAAAATTGTTTGTAGAAATAGTAAAAATATTTAATATTTGGTAGATATGTTGTATATTTGTCAAACTTTTTGTAGTGTCTGGTGCTAAATGTAATCATTTCAGTAAAACATTTGCAGAGTGAAGAAGCATTAAAATAATTTTATGTCGTAAATTCTGATTTTTTGAACAGCACTGTTTTTTAAACTATGGTGCAATAATATTTGTTTCATCATGGCTTAAACCACTTTTATCTCCAAATTCCTTTTCTCTATTTTATATTTCTTCTCGTTTTAAAGAAATTGCTGCAGCACTTTAAATAAACAAACATTTATTCACTCTTACAACCTCGTTTAAAAGGCCAAAATAAACCGCACAAATGGCTTGTCAAACACACACTTAGTTTCTGTTTGTGTTCGCCAATAAATAACACAAACATATTTCGTACAAAGATTAATTTTTCATTTTTGTTTTGCTTTTAATGACTGCAGTCGACAATACTGCTTAGCTTAGAAATATTGCAGTTAAGGGTTAAAATAAAAATCAGAGAAAAATTTAATTTAAAGTTTTTTTTTTTTGAATTTGGTTATGTATTTTTTAATATTTGACAAACTTTAAAAATCGCTGTAGCGTTGAAATTAAATATTTAATCACTGATTTAATAATTACACAGAAAAAATTCTCCAAAATTGTTCACCAATTAAAGCATTAATCAAAAATAAAATCGGGTTTAATTAAAAATTTAATCAAGTGAATTAAATGTTTAATCAAGTGAATTAAACGTTTAATCAAGAGAATTAAACGTTTAATTGATGCTATTAATTTGTTTACTGGTGCAAAATTAATTAATTTTTTAATTAATATCACAAATTTTTTAATTGAAATCGATTTTTATTTTTTTCTGTGTAATGAGTAATAAATCATTAAAGGAATTTATTGGCATCAAAGCTTAAGAGGCAGTAAGTGAATTTTGCTGTCTCTTTTCCTAAGCACGGCAGTATTATCGACTGCAATCATTGAAAGCAAAACAAAAGTGAAAAATTTATGCTTGTACGAAATATGTTTGTGTCGTTTATTGGCAAGCACAAAACGAAAACAAAGCGTGAGTTTGACAAGCCATTTGTACGGTTTATTTTGTCCTCTTAAACGAGGTTGTAAGAGTGAATATGTGTTTGTTAATTTATTTTTAATAAAATAACTTAAGGTTTATTTAAAGGAAATGAATTAACAGACGTTTCTGAAGTAAAAATGTAAAACAATATACTTAAATTGTCTGTAAGAATCCTGAGTTTGTAGATGTCTTTGATAATATCGAATTATAGTCTCTTTTGTATTTTTTACTGGGGCTGGCTCTTCTCTTACACTTAAGCCTTAAAATAAATTCCTTTATTCTTTTTCACTATTTTTTACCACTTTAAGCTAAACTATGACACTGTGAGCCTTTTAAATTATATTGAAGTTAATTCCCTTTTTAATTTGTTATTGCTTTGTCTTCTTCAAAATACAAGCATTTTCCCTTATGTCCGTTAAAAGAAAACTTCACAATTTTTTTTAACGTGTCACCATAATTTGGTCAATTGATAAAGGTACCAAAACCACAGGACAACCAAACAAATACCAATACATATACTTTGTTTTTCTTACACACATATACTCTTTATGCTTCAAACTGAAAAAAAAGATTACAGGAGTTTCTTTAAGGTGTATACAAGTCCCATAAGAGTATTCATGCCCATATTCATATTCATTCATATGTGCATGAATGTGTTTTAAACAATTTTGTTAATTGACTTACTTGTCGTACATATTACGCTGCTTGGCATACATGAAAAGACTGGCCATGGGATCAGAGCCTGGGGACAACAGGAATACTAAAGGTATTTTTGGCGAACTATCAGTAAACGATGCATTCAAATCAAAAGGAGGCGGCTCAACAAATGAACGGTCCATGTTACGTGTAATGAAATTCTGTTAAAACAAAAAAAAAAAAAAAAAAATATTAAAAAGGAAAACAAAACAGGTCATAACAACAAGAACAAGAAAATACAATTAAAGAAAAAAGGAGCATTAAAAAAAAGTTTTCATAATTAATAAAACGGCATTTAAAGGGTAAAGAGCAAAAATGAACATAAGCCATTATTGCATTACCATTAGCATTGACACTTTAAATGCACAATTTTTTTCAAACTTGTTATGATTGCATGTGAATTTTCTAGTTTTATTTAAGATAATTAGTATTGTGGTTATTTTGTTGAACTATTTATGGTTTTTAATCCAAATTTTTAATATTTTAATTAGGCTTAAGTTCATGAAATTTAATTTTCATTAAATTATTTTTTATGAAGAAAGGAATTTTACAACATGAAAATTAATTAAAATTGTTATTGATAATCTTTCATTCTTGACGTGGCTCGGGCTCGAACCCTGGCCGGCAGGTTACCATGACATGTTTCGATCGCAACCACTCGATCTCCTCAGATGGATTTGCCGTCTTACACTCGCAGCCATCGACGACTGCTGACGTCAATAGTCAAACATCAATCCTTAAACCAAATTGTATTTAAACATTTGGTAGATCGAAATTTGCTTTCCTGAATGATTATCAATTTTAATTGATTTTACATGTTTTTTCCTTACTTCTGTTTTTTTCGTACTTTTGTCAAGAATTTTTCTTGAAGTCCAAGTACATTTTTTTTGTTTTTTCATTTTGTCTTTCTCTTTTCTGTTGACCTTTTTCAGCACAACTTGAAGGACAAATGTACACATATTTATTATTATTTAAGATAGTTTTTCACAATGTGTTTTAGTGCTAATGCAATAACAGTGCATAACTCATGTTTACACTACTCTAGTGAAATTATAATGCTCTTTTCATGATGTGTTTTAATTAAAATGCCAAAGTACTGTATTGATTGGCATACACTTTAGTGGCATTTAAAAAATAATGGCACTATTCTGACCAAAAATAATGAAGTGCACTGGAAGTGTTAAATTTAGTTGTAGTGCAGTAATCAATTTAATGGTAGTGCAAATCGCCCAGGCCTTGTTTTTAACAAAAAAATTGTATTTTTGACTTCGATTTAAGCGGTTTTGAAAATTTTATTTTCGATTAAAAAGACAATTTGTGCATTTGGGCAATTTTATTGTGAGTTTTCGATAAACAAAAAATAACATTTTTTTTTTTTTTTTTTTTTTTTTTTTGGAAATTAAAGAGGTGTACCAAAAATTTTTTTTAAGTTATAGAAAAGTCTGAACTTTTAATTTATCGATTATGCAAGCATATATTGAATAATGTCAAAAACTTTTTCACTAGCCGCCAATAATGGGATGTAACGATACGAATATTAAATTTGAATTCAACATAAAATAAACCAAACTTAAGTTGAGTAATTTTTTTGTTAAACAAAATTACAGTGCAATAGATTATTAATGTTAAAAATTATTAATTTTAAGATTTTGGTTTAAAAGACAAAGTTTTCTCAACTTTTGCAGAGATAAACGATTTCGCAGCTCCACTTGAAGTAAGTGGCAAATGGTTTATCAGATGCGACTGAACTTAATTTTTGGGTGTAACATTCAACTGGTCAAGTAAACAAGCGGATCTGCGTCTCTAGAAAAATTAAAAGATATAAGGTACCTATACATATCTAGACTTCTGGTTTAGCTCAATTACAGAGTTGGATGGACAGAGGAGCATCCTTCTCGAAATTTTCGTTTAACAAGACTTTTCCGAACTTTTACTAGGTGTAGGGGTGACCGTGTCTTCAACACTTTTGGAATACAGACTCATGCTAAGTAGCTCGATAAGACGTTTTATCGATCTTTTGTCTTTAAAATTTTCGATGGTTTTTTATTTTACTATTATGGTGTAAAGTAAAACGGTTAAAGCTGCGGGTTCACAACGTGCGTCCAATGTCACAAAGCATACAGAGATGAAAAAAGTGAGATATGAAAAATGCCCTCGCAGCTTTCGAAGAAAGAGAAAGAAAACGTTTTTTTGGTGGTGAAGTGACAATGTGTAAAAACAGGCCGCTACCATCAACACAAATTGCTTAATCAAAACAAAAAATGCAAAAAGGGCAGCTTTCGAAGAAAAAGACAGAAAAACACAATATTTTCTGTCTCGTGACGCCTTTGTGTGCTCTGTGTCCAATGCGTTTATGTTACAAGGTACAAAGCAAACGCTTAGAATTCATATCTGTATCGAAAGCATGAAGTAGCACGACTTTCTTCTTTAGCATGCGTCTAGAAAAAGGTCAAAAAAATATTATATGCTTAGAACGCTTGGTGTGGACCTCCAGTTTAAGAATTAAAAGAAACAATTTATTATTCTGTTTGATCTTATGTCCTGCTTTGAATGTGTTATTGCTCTTAGTTGTTATGCAAAAAATAAGTATTGAAAATTAAATTGTGTGTTAAAAAAAAAAAAAAAAAAACTATAAAAAAGTGTCGCCGTATCGCTAGTAAAATATCGGTGATAGCGATATTCGTTAAATTCCTAATTTTAACATTTCATTTTACTTTCTTTAAAACTTAAATATTTTTTATACCCTTCACCGAAGTTAAAAGGGCTTGTAGCTTCCACAGTATTGATCCTAGACCCTATAAATATATATATTCTGGATTCTTATGAGAAGAGAAGTTCAAATCCGTTTGACCGTCTGGCCATCCGTCTGCTGATATAGGGTTTCCGAAGACCCCAGATATGATGGCGACTTGATTAGTGTATATATATGTCAGATATTGACATATCAATTTTGCTATTTAAGGTCAGCCAGATCGGTCCTTAAATGACTGGGAGGTGAGAAAAAAATAACGATTACCTCTATTTAAAAACATCAATGCCTTGTTGTTGTTGTTTTTTATTTCTTTATATCTGGAGAACGGCAAGAGACAAGCTGGGTTATCAATACAAAACCTCTCCAGAAAAGTGGTCGGGATTAGAAAAGTAGGCGCGGCCCTTCCCATACAAACACATTATTAATTTCTTTATATCTGGAAAATGAAAAGAGCCATATTAGGTACAAACACATCGGTTTTCAGTACACAACATCCCACAAAAAAATTGGAGAAGTGGGAATGTCGCAAAATAAATTTTTTTCTGCGAACGGTAAGGGAAATATTGTCCATATTTGGTACACATAGCTGGGTTATTGATACACGACATCTTTAAAAATATGGGCGGGACTAGAGCAGTGGGCGTGGCACCTCCCATACAAAGACATTATGGATTTATATATATCTGGAGAACGGCAAGATAAAACTGTTCCAAATAAGGTACAAGCATCTTGGTGGTCGAAGCAGTGGGCGTGCTACCTCTCTAAAGATCGGTAGTTATATAACTTTCTTTTCTTATCGCATTCCTACTTTTTTACAGTCTAATTCATAAACGCATCATTGCAGCTTTATAAGTCATTAATAAGCAAAAGTCGAAAAAGAGTATTTATAAATGTTTAATAGCCTATTAAACGTTTAATAAACGTTTCATAAATTTGAAATATTTATTGTAGCCTTTATCCTACTTTAAGCGTTTAATAAAGTGATATTTCAATGTTTGTTAAAATAAAATTTTAATAATTGCATGAAAAATTAAAAATTTTTGTCTTTTTTTTAATTTTAATAAAAAAGTTTAATACGCATAAACATTTTTTTTTCTAGAAAAACGATAACTAATGTTTGAATTAATTTTAAATATAAGCAGCTTGATGGATTTTTTTTTGTAAAAAATAGTGTGGGTCGCGAGATACTTATGTATGTTTTCTGTTGAAACTTAAAGTCGTTATAGCTTTTTGCATAAAATATAAAAAGCTATTAAGATTTATTTCAAATAATTTAAGCCTCTTTTTTACCATTCATTACACTTATATTTTAAAATGTCTTTCAAATAGGTATATATAGTATTTGTTAAAGTAAACACAAAGTAGAAACCACATAGTATATCGTCTGTTGGTTACTGGTTTGCCGCACGGAACAAAAATGTTTTGTTCTACATGCTTTGAATATTTTAACTTTTGCATCGAAAATTTGATTCATAGCACAAAACGTGACAAATGAAGCAAAACAATGAGAACTGTAAAAATTAAGGATATCAGGCAATGCTAGAGCTAGATATCTCTAAGGCCCGTTTTCACAACTTACCGATAGCTAAAGGTAGGATTTTATCGGCCGTATAAAGGGTGTTCTATTATTGCAACTTTACTTTAACCTACCAGGTAGGATGAGCCTTAACTTACTTTAACGCTCACTTTAGGTTAAAGTTCAGTTTAAATATTGTAACACTTTTACTAAGGCCGGTTAAAGTCTACTTTTAGCTATCGGTAAGTTGTGAAAACGGGCCTAAATATATTCGAGACATCAAAAAAAGAATTAAATGTTAAAAAAGGGTGTCATTATTATTCTATAGAATTGATTTAAAACCAAATTTTTGTAAAAATGTGCCTGCCAGAAATTTAAAAACTAATTTTAGTAATTACCAAAAAAGCGATAATGACAAGTTAAATTGAAGTTAAAAAAACAAATCGTACATTCAGGATGATGCAGCCGATCTTCATGGGTTCTCTCGAGCAACAGTGTGTAGAATTTCAGCCAGAGTGGCTCGTGCCTTAGCTCGCTGTGGCAATAGAAAAATTAGAATGCCTTCATCTCTTACAGAGGAAGCAATCCTAATGAGAGAATTTAAGACATTTAAAAATTTCCCAGACGTTATTGGTACGTACAAACGTATCAAAAAAAAAAAAAAAAAAAAAAACCGGCGGGAATTTTGCCTTATATTATATAAACAGAAAGGGTTACTATACCCTGAATGTTCAGGTAAATGAAAACATTTGAACTTAAAATATTGTGGCAGTTATATGTGGCTAAAAATGTTTAGTTTAAACCTAGGAGGTTTTATTTTCAAAACACCTGGGGGCAAATCGCGACACTCGATATCGATCGAAATTCCCATGTAAATTCTATTGCAATTTCGATCGATATCGAATGTCGCGATTTGCCCCCTGGTTAAAATTAATCAAACTATTCTTTAAACATAAAGCTGTATAATCTCTTGTGGATAGTACAGAGTTTAAGCAGTAAAAATTTGATATTAAAATATGATTTACATATTTCGCTTCTATTTCAATAGTATGTATTTTATTAACAAAAAAAAAAAAAATATTAATATTTAAAATTTGGATTAAAAACCATAAATAGTTCAACAAAATAACCACAATACTAAAAAACATAAAATTAATTAAAATATTACGTTTTAAAAAACAGAAATTTATTTTAAATTGAAAACAAAACAGAAATTCACTTAAAATTCGTTCGTTGTATGATATTTTTATTGTTTACTCGTATCGTTTCATCCCTAGTTGTATGCATCACTATTACAAAAATTACAATTAAAATAAACATGTTGTTGCCAACATAATAATACAAAAGTAATATAAACACACAGAAAAAAATCAAGTTAAAAACGTCGAAAACAAGGTTGATTTAAATTTTTTCGGTGGTGATTTTGCTTCATACGGGTTTCATGTTAATTCAACCTGATTTTTCAATAACTGCGAACAACATTTTTTTCTTTTGATATAACTATAATTCATGTTAATTTAACATTGCAGTAAAGTTAGAGCAAAATGTAATTTATATTGAAATAACAATCGGAATCACGTTGAATGAAAGTTATTTCAAGTTGAAACAACGTGAATTTCATGTAGAATCAAATGGGTTTGAGTGTATTTTAACAGTGTGAAGAAGCTTCAGACAACATTTGCATTTATGCAAGAATAATTCAAAACCCTGTAACACATGTCTCACTTATTTTGTATTCTCCTTTGTTAACAGAAGCATCAGCAGAATCGCCCGATATGGTCATCATTCTACTTTGAAAACTTGATGTACTATTTAAATAAACAATTTTAATTAAAAGAATACGGGAATTGTCTTCTTTTTATAACATATTTTAAAAGTGAAAATAAAAAATGTACATAATTAAGTAGGTATGCATGTTAATTTAACAAGATAAACTTTTGATTTTAATACAAAACAGGTTTTTATGGGTTCAATATTGAATCCAGATTTATTTATATTTTAATATTTTTTTTTTTTTATTTTTTTAACAGTGAATAATATTAAATAAACGTAATTTAAGGTTATTTTGATATTTTTTATTAAAAATTAATATGAAATAATGATAAATTTAAGTAAACGTCATAATTTTTCTGAAATTTAACATGATTCACAATCAACATTTTTCCATGTTAATTTTACATGGGTATTTTTTTCTGTGTGAACGTTTAATTGTTAATCCATTCCTATTAAGCGTTTATAAATTAGACTTTTTATTAAAACAAAAAAGTGTTTGATAACTATTGTATTCATTAAAGCTGTAACAAAAAATTTTTATGAATTAGACCAGTGATAACCAAGCCCCGAACTAACCAAGCCCCGAACGCACGCAAACAAAGATATTATGTACTTGTGTGCGGTCGCAGAGACTGATGATAGTCTGGTGTTTTGAAACGAACAAAGTTGTTGTATACATGTGAATTGCCGACCGAGTCTGTGTAAAAAATACGATTATTAACTTACTCGCGAGCCTATGGTGTGGCTACCACTGAATTAGACCGTTAAATTTTAACGGTTTGCATTAAAAATGTATTTTTTTGTTAAGATTTTTCAATTTTAGAGTTTGCACGTTGTTAATAATTATGAGGGGTTGTTGTGTAATTTTTTTATTATGTTTTATTGATTTTAAGGCGGTTTAAGTGATTTTTGTGATGGATTTTTTTACGATTTTTGATAAACTTTTTTAGGTAAAATATAACAATTTTTGCTGAAGTCCTACTTGAAACCATATACTTTGCTGAAGTCCTACTTGAAACCATATACTTTCCACAGGACTATAAAGCTTTTTTTGTAAAACTTTTTAGAGAATTATAAAAGGCTTACTAAGAAAACTCGTACCGAGTTAAAGATTACTGTAACACAGTGTAATTTTTGTCGCATAGGCTTACGTAATGTATATGATTCATTTTAGTTTGATTAGTAAATAAATAAAAATCATACGTCACGATGTTCTTCTTTTTCACTCAGCAAATTTATTTACAAAGTTAATTAGGTGAATAAAGTGAATATCATTTCCATAATTATTTTCGGTATTTATTTTTTTTTTCTTTACCAAAACTTCTTAAACAAATAAACAAACATGCTTGTGCATGAATTTTCAATCAGTGCCATTAAACAAAATAAATAAAAAAAGATTATCTCAATCATTTAAGTAACAATAAAAAAAAACTCATGTAAGATATAATAAACTGTTTAAATAAAAAAGAAAAATACATAAAAATAAAGCAAAAACTAGTTAATCTTATCAAAAAAGAAAAAAAAAGGAAAAACTTACTCTAACCGCTGGTACAACTTTATCCGGTCTTAAGCATTTCAATAGTATTAGATCCAACATCTCATCGATATGATCGTATGGTGGCGGATATTCAGCTTCTTCCGGTGATGACAAATCATAAAATTTCTTCCATGACTCAATGTCTTGTTCAAACTTTTTAAAAAAGTTTTTCAAACTAGTATTGTGAGTCAAATAAAACGGAATAAAACGCAAAGAAAAGATGAAAAGAAAACAACATTGTTGGCATTATTTGGCATAAACTCAAAAGATTTTCTTTTGCTTTATTCGCTGTTACAATATAAGAGTGTATAGTATTGTGTGTTTGTGCTGTTTTGCAAATGTAAAGAAATATTATCATTTCAAAGAAGTTTGGCGTATGAAAAGAAGTAATTTTTGCTAATTTTACGTAAATATTTATATCATTTACACATAATTGATAGTGTTTATGTAAAAGTAATGCCAGCATGCAAACGATACATTTTTCTGTATTATAATGATTTCCGTTTATGGGTTAAGAGGTTTTTGTTGTTTGTTTAGATTTAAAAGTTTTTTAGAAAATTTTTAAGGACAAAGTTCAAGATCATAAAATTTTAACTTCAAAATAACGCTCGCTTATAATGGGTGATTTTAAGAGCTATAGGAAAGTTTAAAAAACACTTATAAAATTATTACAGTAACTGATTGTGTGTCCTGTTAAATTTGAATAAAAATATAGTTATTTTATGAATAATTTTATTTTTTAACATTTATGTTTGTTATTCAAAAAACAAACTACCAAAGAATAATGTTTTTTCGTATTTATTTTGTTATGTGGTTTTAATTTTGTCGGTTAAAATGTATTTTTTTTAAAGTAGAAACTATACAATTTTAAGGAATATGCTGTTTAATAAATAAAAAATTTAAAAATGAATGTAAAAATCATTTGTTTTAAATGAAATGTAAATGATCCGATGTTATGGTCCATATACTTTAATGTTTGAAGATTATTTCATGCAAATGTTGACCGTGACTTCGCCTCAAATGGTCCATCCGCTTAGTCCAATTTTGGCATACGCTTTCCAACATTTCGGACGGTATCTCATGAATAAATGCTTCAATGTTTTCTTCCAATGCGGCAATTGAAGCGGGCATGTGTGTATAGAAATGAGCTTTAACATAGCCCCACAAAAAATATTCTAAAGGCGTTAAATCGCACGATATGGGCGGCCAATTTACCGGTCCCGAACGTAAAATAAAATGTTCACCGAACTCGCCTCTCAATAAGTCTATTGTTAAAGCCCTTATGACACTACATTTTTAATGCATTGTTCAAGTTTTGGTGAACAGTGCAAATATAAAGTAATAGAAAAATTTACCAAGTGCGAAGGGTTCAGCTGTATTAAGATAAATGGCAAACTGTCAAACATTTTACTAAAGTTATCGATAAAAAATAAAGTTAAGTAAAAAAAAAAAAATATAAAATTGTTCAACTTAAAATTGACATTTCAAGCTTGAAATATAAAAAGTGTTGCTGAATCTGCGGTTTATGGGCAAATTAAGCGATTTACCGCTTTTTGGTTTTAGGTTTCTCATTTACAAAAAGTTGGCAACATTTAATAAAATTACCAGAACAGGGATGGCTAAGTTGTTTCAATTGTACTTTTTTCTTGATACTATTTAATCTTAGATTTATAATACCTTTTTGTGGTGTTTTTTTCGAAAATAAATAAAATTAATTTCAAATAAAATATTCTTTTAGTACAATTTTTAAAAGTTGTTGGTTCAATTTTAAAAATTCTCAACGCCATCCCTGAAACAAAACTATAACAAGAGAAAAAAAAGTTTGTTTACATTTTTTATAGTTTGCTCTTTCAAGCATTTACTGTTTCTTTCTGTATTCTGTATCAATTAATGAATAAAAAATGTAGTGTAATAAGGGCTTAAGCGTGCTGTGTGGCATGTGGCACCGTCTTGTTGAAACCACATGCCATGCAAGTTAAGCTCTTTCATTTTGGGGAAAAAAAAGTTGGATATGATCTCATGTTGTTGAGTAACAGAGGCCCAATTGCTGCGAATGGCGACGAATCGATAATTGATGGTCATCATTAACACTGGCCGATACAGCTGCGATATTTTCTTCACTTCGCACTCTACGTAAGCGTGTTGGTGGTTTAATGTCCAACAATGTAAATTTGGTGCGAAATTTAGTCACAATAGCCCGAAAAGCCGCTTCAGTGGGTCGATTAAACCGACCATAAAATGGAAGAAGCGCGCGATGAAATTTCTAAACAGAGCACGCATTTTTATAATAGCATTCAATAATTTGCAAGCGTTGTTCGTTTTTAAGTCGATTCATGGTTAAATCATAGACCAAACTGAAGATGTTTGACAGTGAAACAAAGCACGAAACGTGCGTCAGCTGTTTAAACCAGTGTTGCCAAAAAGATAATAGCTAAAAAAGTCGGGTGATTTTGTCGGGTGAGCACATACTTTTTTTGGAGTTTACAAAAAAAAAAAAAAAAAAAATTGTTACAATTCTAATTGAGGTTTAAAATGGTTTGAAATAACTCAAAACTGTTATATTGCTTGTTGAAGAGCTACACCTGCTACACTACATTTGTTACAAAAACTAACATAAATGGTGGAATAATGCACAGAATAATATACGGTTTTGCAAAATTTTGTTTTATTCAACTGAAAATCATGCTGTTAAATTTCGTGAAGATCCGTCCATAATTTACCCTAGGCCCCATATAAGCCCTATTTCGGGAAAACAGTATAGACCGCCTAAAATCCTTGTTAGCAATGCAATCATAAGAAATTTTCGACGTCACAGTTTAATAGGACTAGAAATGGCAATTAAAGTGTCGTGAAGATCGGTTTATAATTTACCCTAGACCCCATATAAACCCTTCTTCCGGAAAACAGTTAAGTACGCATAAAACCGTAAAAAATAATGCTATCACAACAAAATTTGGTACATAAACGTTTCATAGGACTAGAAATAAGACTGTGAAATTTCGTGATGATGGGACCATAATTTACACTAGCCCCATATAAATCCCACTCTTGTAAAATAATTAAATACGCCTAAAACCGTAGCAGATATAGATATTGCGGTAAACGGCAAAAAAAAAAAAACAAAATGTATGCAATTTTGTGATATACGGTCCATAGTTTACCTTACACATTTTAGTAGCCTTCTGAAATTCATGTTTTTTAATATGTTTTTTTAATACCAGAAATCACTCTACAGAGTTTTGGGATGATTGGTTCATAGCTTACCATGGCTTCAATATAAATTACCCACCTGAAAATCATTTAGGCTCGGCTTAAACTGTTACGAATCATGATATTTTACTCAAGCTTGTTAAAATTGCTAAAAAAAAAAGTATTACACTTTCTGATTGTCGGTAAATAATTTAATATTGGTTTAAACCGCAACCAATTTTAATGCAGATGTCTGTTTTTATAAAGATAATAATAATAAATAGACATCATACAATTATTACTCCTTAAACATTCGAACTGTCGGTGGAGGGTATCAAAGATTCGGCACAGCCGAATATGGCACTCTAACTTGTTTTTAATGCAGCTTATATTTATTTTTTATTTGATCTGTCGTTTAAATTATTTAAACAACTTTAATGGCCATTTTCTCAATGAATCGAAAAACTGTCTGTTACTTAATGTCAACAAAAATTTATTGGACCGATAAACTGTGCGTTAACGATTTTGGTTTTCTCAATATACCGACAAAAAAACAAAGTTTTCAGCTGGCAACACCTCTCAAAATACATGTAAAAGTTGGAAGTCAGCTGATTAAATTTATCTGTACGGCAAATAAAAGGAAAGTTAATAATTGGTAGATGAGTGCCGGTTAGCTTTGCGATAATATCGAAGCAAATGAGACATTGAGAAAACCAAATTTCTTTAACGTGCAGTTTTTTGTTGGGAAAAAAGATAATCGCTTAATGAGAAAATGGCCATAAATGTTTTAAAATAAATTCATTAGTTTTTACGTTATAAAATGTATTTTTAAATGAGTATTTATATATTTATAATTTTAAATTAAGTTCCCTATCGGACATTCAGTTAACTTTAAATTAACTGAAAGCTAACTATTTCTCAAGTAGTGGTGGTTGATACTTGCATTACTTTTATATGAAATTAACTAACTATTTTAACATTGCGATGTCCTAGGAAGTAGTCAATTGTCCGACTCTGCATTACTTTCAGTTAACTTTTTTTAGCTAGCTATAAACTAACTACTTTAAGTTAGCTTTAAGATGGTTTTTTTAAATAAACTATTTTATTAAAATTATATTTAGTTATTATATTTAATTTTTTAATTATACTATAACCTGGCCATTGCCGATTACCAATTCCTACGCTGTATATTGTAATAATGGCCCTAAATAATTAAATCTTTTGTGGGTCTTGGAGCCGTTTGTTTGCCAATCGACTTGGCTCTCTCTACTTAAAATACATAGTGTTTGTATACATTTCGGTTAATGTAAATTTTCCATTGCTTAAGGCGACCGTACACGACATGTTTTTGTCATCTGTCATGTCAAATTTCCCACTGCAAAATACATAACAAACTTTGCTTCTGTAAGTCAGATGCAAAGTCATCTGATAAAATTTCAATTAGAGCATGCTCTATTTTCTTCTGACAAACCATCTGACATCAGAAATCTATGCCGGGAAGAAACTGGCAGCGGCGTCAACTATTGACGGAATTATTAGCCGGCGGAAGTTAATATTTTACAATACAGAGATATGTATGATCATTAGAGTTTTTTTTTCCCGGAGTTTTTCGATTCCCGGGAAAGCGGGAAAAATTTTTAAATTTCCCGGGATCCCGCTCCATACAAATAATACAAAGTAAACTTGGTTTTATTAATGAAAAAAACTTTTATAAACAAACGTGAGGGAACTTGTCTACAAAGTAAGTAAAATAAATGCTTAAATACTACAAAAATAATTGAAGATTGAAAGCGGAACTTGAATTATTATTACCTTTGGCTATTATAAGTAAATTCCGTATTATGATGATCTAGTACAAGATAAAATAAACATAACAATTGAGGTACTCAAGATATGAGATCAAAAAGTAAATTCATAAAATATATAAAATATTTTAATAAATATATTAACATTTTTTAACGGCGTAGGAAATTACTTTCTGACACACTCAAAGCGTTTAGTGAGTCGCCAAAGAGTATATTTCTGATTTTGTTTACTGATTACCATGTTTCCGAAAAATTTCGTTTACTTTTTTACCGAGGTTGGACAAATAATTAAAAGTGCACCGTTGTTGCATGCTTCTGATGTCAAGGTTGATGCAAAAAATAGCATCATCCGGACTACTTCTTACAAACTATTTCTTTTCATTAGGTCCATCTGTAATCTTTAGGACAATGTATTTTTCAAATTGTATGTTTTAGTAACTTACACGAGTTTCATTATTTTTTTATTTCGGTTTCCCCGCACTTCCCGGATATATTACCAAGCTCGATTTTTTTTTTTTGTAGATACGACTATGTTGCAATAACGGAGCGATATGTTTATGTATATCCTATTTTTAAGACTTGTCCATGGACAATGAGAATTTACTGCCTGCATCTTATTTTGAATTTATGTTCTTTATCAATTCATCACTTCACTTAATTTATTAATTATCAACTGTTGCACTGCACATTCTGCTTTTAATAGATTTATTGCCGCAGGAGACATTAATTTACGTTTGTACACATTTCTTATAATTGATCTAATCGACAACCCATCCACAGATGCTAATTTTTAGAGAAAAGAAAACTAAATTTCAGAGTAAAAATAGCTGTTTTCTGAAACTATGAAGAACTTTTTATTTCCCGGGATCCCGCAACAAAAATCCCGGGAAAACGGGAAATATAATAAGTGAAAGTGAAATAAGGAAAAAACCCTAATGATCATCCCACTATTGAATAGAATTTTTGTAAATATATATATAAAAGCCGTTTCATTATACTATCCTAAACTGGTATCTTTGAATTAAAAAAAAAATATGTTGAGATGGCTAAATTATTTTACGGCGTAAATAAAAATTTTCGTGGCGGCGTTTTTATGTTTTTGCAACAACTATGGGAAAAAAACAGAGACAATGTCAGAAGCAAATTACATATACGTTTGTGACCGAATATTATAAACCTTCTGTAAAACAGCCATTTTGACAGTCATGCACAATTACATGTGACTTGAAAAGTTGACAAGTCAGATGTAAAAAACCTTTACCTTTAGTAGATGGCTTTAAGTTAGTCTGTACAAGCTAACTTAAAATTGGCTTTTTTTGTAGTTAGCTACTCATTTGAAGGCAGGGTTTATATAAAGTCAGCAATTATACATACATGTTTTCTATTTTATAAAAGCAAAAAAAAAGTGATAGTGGCACCACTGAAATATAAATACACAATAAACAAAAACGGCTGTTTATATTTTTTCAATTGTAGCTGCCGTCTTCAACATAATTCAGTAGCTGACTACACGACTAAAATTGCAGCAAGCAGCATAAGTAGTCATGTGTTCGTGTAGCCTGCTGCGGTGAATGTGTTTAATGCATAAACGTGTTTTATGTGTTTTATATAAACTTTTTTTGAAATTTATCGCTTACGACTAAATTGTTCTTGCTATAAAATCGTAACGGTATCTAACATTGCGGCCACACGATCAAGATTTTCTTGATAGTCTTTAACATATACTGTTTTTTAAAATATGCAAAAATTGGCAGTTGTGACGTAGGCTGCATGCAAGTTGAAAGCAATTTACTTTCGAGATGTCATTAAAAAAAAAAAAACAATTATGAAGACAAACATGTAATCAGCTGTTAATTTGAAAGTAAAATTGCCAAACAAATGAAAAGGTGAAATTGAAAGCCATCTCGTGGTCAATTTAAAAAGTGTGATGGCCGTTTTCTCATTATGCGATTATCTCTTTTCCCAACGAAAAACTGCACATTAAAGAAATTTGGTTTGCTCAATGTCTAATTTGCTTCCATTCTGTCGTAAAGCTAACCAGCCGTACAGATAAATTCAATCAGCAGACTCCCGTCTTTAACATGTATTTTGAGAGGTGTTACCAGCTGAAAACAATGTTTTTTGTCGGTATATTGAGAAACCCAAAATCGTTAACGGACAGTTTATCGCTCTAATAAGCTTTTGTTGACATTAAGTAACATCCAGTTCATCGATACATTTAGAAAATGGCCATGAGTGTGTTAGTAAAAAAGTGAGAGTGTATTGCAAATTGAAAGGAATTGAAAGGCAAAACTTGATCGTGTGGCTGCTATGTTATATGACCATGACATGCAAGTGTTGCCAATAAAGTAATTAAAAAAAGAACATTTAAAAGCATGTTGCTTACGTTATTTTCGCGGTTAGGCCTTCATATGTAGATTTGGGCCCTGCGAAATATGGCCCTAGGAAATATGGCCCTAAAAAAATAAATGAAAATTTACCCCAAATTTGGGGCTATTTTTCATAATGCAATATGGCCCCATTTTTTTTTAATGAAAAATTACCCCCAAAAAAATGAAAAATAACCCTAAAAATAAAATGAAATATGACCCTAAATTTGGGGTTATTCTTCATTATGAAAAATCACCTTAAAAGTTATAATGAATTTGAACCCCAAAAAAGAACACAAAGAAAGTTACATTAAATATTTTCGTTGGAGTTCATATACCCGAAACTAAAAATCACAAATTGAAAATCCCGATTTCAAAATCCGGATAATTATACAGTTTTGGTTTTAAAAATCGTACGATTGATAGCATGGTTGGGCTTTCGGCCATGTGCAACGATTTTTTTTCTATGGTATAACGAAAACTGGCTTTGCTTACTAAAGCTTCACGTTATAGACGGCCTGCGGCCTGGCGCAAGGATTTTCTCTTCTATGGTATAACGAATACTGGCTTCGCTAACTAAAGGTTCTCTATATAGCCGGCCTTTGGCCGGGCGCAAGGATTTTCTTTTCTATGGCATAACGAACTCTGGCTTCGCTCAGTAAAGCTTCTCTTAATAGCAGGCCTTTGGCCGTGCTCAATGATTTTTTCCTCTATGGTATAACAAACACCGGCTTCGCTAGCTAAAGCATCTCTGCATAACCGGCAAGGATTTTCTCTACTTTGGTATAAGATTTCGGGTTTTTTATACTATTCCTAGAAACTTTTACATAGAATTTTATAAAATTTGTGTAAAAATGTTTGGTGTGATTTTTCATTTCTTAAAATTTGCCTTTTTTATTAGTAGACAAAAAATAGCCCCAAAGTAAAAATTGTGATTTTAATTGGGGCCATTTTTCATTCCCTGATATTGGGGTAATTTTTCATTCCACTTAAAATGCAAAAACACCCTAACGAAAAAATGAAAAATAACCCCAAAAAAAAAACAAAAAAATTGCGCCAAAATTGAGTGTTGTTGTGTCTCATGTCAAATTTTGGGGCCCTTTTTCATTTTACTTTTGGGGCCATATTTCCTGGGGTCATTTTGCGCACCGCCTTTACTAATTACCCTGGGTCTCCACGTAGCAATTTTTATTGCTAAGTACAAGCAATAACGTCGGCAGAACAATGGAGCAATAATTGCTAATTATATTGCTGGAGAACACTTGAAATTGCTTTGCCATAAATTTGCAATTTTCACCGCGAGTAGTTGTATAAAGTTTTGTGGCTGTATTTATGACAAATGTTTTGTGTTGTGTTTTGAAGTGGTTGTTAATTTTATTTAAATTAATAAATTATATTAATAAAATAATTAATTGAATTTCTCGTAGCTGCATTTTGTATTACTTTTTTGTTTATTTGCGTTTGCTTTTGTTGATATTGACGTTTATTTTAAAATATAATATACAAAAACTTTTTCTTGAAGTATTTTTTCACTTGGCGGCTTTTTCTTGATTGTTTTTTAATAATTAAACACACTTATAAATAAACAACCGTACAGAGAAATGAAATGTCAGATAAATTACAACTAATTTGACAGCAGATTGCTAAGCAATAATTGCTCAAGCAGTAAGAAGAGCAATCATTGCGCAATGGATTGCCATTCATGGCAATTTGCGGTCTATACGTCGCAAATTTAATGGAGCAATCAAATTTGACGTTTGCCGCAATAAATATTGCTACGTGGAGACCCAGGGTTAAGAAAATTCGACCACATATTTTCTGGCGCAAAACGTTATTTGTTATAAAAAACAGCCGTTTTCTTGTGTATTTGGCAATTGAAAATCACCACAAAATCACAAGTGATTTTAAATTACGGGATTTTTCGAACAGACCTGATAATTTTATTTATATAAATTAAATCTTTTGTGTTACACTTTGTTAAAAATGGGGGATTTATTTTAATTCTACCTAAAACAGAATCTTGCGTTTGTTCGGCCGTAAAAGTAACGGAAAATATTTTAGAAAAGTCGCCATGTTTTTCTTAGATATTTTCCATTACAATAATTAGTATTGTGGTTATTTTGTTGAACTATTTATGGTTTTTAATCCAAATTTTTCAATATTTTTTAATTAGGCTTAAGTTCATCAAATTTAATTTTCATTAAATTATTTTTATGAAGAAAGGAATTTTACAACATGAAAATTAATTAAAATTGTTATTGATAATCTTTCATTCTTGACGTGACTAGGGGTTGAACCGGCAGGTTACTATGACATGTTTCGATCGGAACCACTCGATCTCCTCAGATAGTTTTGCCGTCTTACACTCGCAGCTATCGAAGGCTGCTGACGTCAGTAGTCAAATATCAATCCTTAAACCAAATTTGTATTTTTTTTCTTTTTTTTAACACTTTCTTTTGGTAGATCGAAATTTGCTTTTTTTACTGAATGATTATCCATTTCAATTGACTTTACATGTTTTTTCCTTACTTCTGTTTTTTCGTACTTTGTCAAGAATTTTTCTTGAAGTCCAAGTACATTTTTTGTTTGTTTTTTTTTCCTTCTATCTTTCTCTTTTCTGTTGACCTTTTTCAGCACAACTTGAAGGACAAATGTAAACATAGAGCTCGTGCCTTAGCTTTAACAATAATTAGTATTGTGGTTATTTTGTTGAACTATTTATGGTTTTTAATCCAAATTTTTCAATATTTTTTAATTAGGCTTAAGTTCATCAAATTTAATTTTCATTAAATTATTTTTATGAAGAAAGGAATTTTACAACATGAAAATTAATTAAAATTGTTATTGATAATCTTTCATTCTTGACGTGACTAGGGGTTGAACCGGCAGGTTACTATGACATGTTTCGATCGGAACCACTCGATCTCCTCAGATAGTTTTGCCGTCTTACACTCGCAGCTATCGAAGGCTGCTGACGTCAGTAGTCAAATATCAATCCTTAAACCAAATTTGTATTTTTTTTTTAACACTTTCTTTTGGTAGATCGAAATTTGCTTTTTTTACTGAATGATTATCCATTTCAATTGACTTTACATGTTTTTTCCTTACTTCTGTTTTTTCGTACTTTGTCAAGAATTTTTCTTGAAGTCCAAGTACATTTTTTGTTTGTTTTTTTTTTCCTTCTATCTTTCTCTTTTCTGTTGACCTTTTTCAGCACAACTTGAAGGACAAATGTAAACATAGAGCTCGTGCCTTAGCTTTAACAATAATTAGTATTGTGGTTATTTTGTTGAACTATTTATGGTTTTTAATCCAAATTTTTCAATATTTTTTAATTAGGCTTAAGTTCATCAAATTTAATTTTCATTAAATTATTTTTATGAAGAAAGGAATTTTACAACATGAAAATTAATTAAAATTGTTATTGATAATCTTTCATTCTTGACGTGACTAGGGGTTGAACCGGCAGGTTACTATGACATGTTTCGATCGGAACCACTCGATCTCCTCAGATAGTTTTGCCGTCTTACACTCGCAGCTATCGAAGGCTGCTGACGTCAGTAGTCAAATATCAATCCTTAAACCAAATTTGTATTTTTTTTTTTAACACTTTCTTTTGGTAGATCGAAATTTGCTTTTTTTACTGAATGATTATCCATTTCAATTGACTTTACATGTTTTTTCCTTACTTCTGTTTTTTCGTACTTTGTCAAGAATTTTTCTTGAAGTCCAAGTACATTTTTTGTTTGTTTTTTTTTTCCTTCTATCTTTCTCTTTTCTGTTGACCTTTTTCAGCACAACTTGAAGGACAAATGTAAACATAGAGCTCGTGCCTTAGCTTTAACAATAATTAGTATTGTGGTTATTTTGTTGAACTATTTATGGTTTTTAATCCAAATTTTTCAATATTTTTTAATTAGGCTTAAGTTCATCAAATTTAATTTTCATTAAATTATTTTTATGAAGAAAGGAATTTTACAACATGAAAATTAATTAAAATTGTTATTGATAATCTTTCATTCTTGACGTGACTAGGGGTTGAACCGGCAGGTTACTATAACATGTTTCGATCGGAACCACTCGATCTCCTCAGATAGTTTTGCCGTCTTACACTCGCAGCTATCGAAGGCTGCTGACGTCAGTAGTCAAATATCAATCCTTAAACCAAATTTGTATTTTTTTTTTTAACACTTTCTTTTGGTAGATCGAAATTTGCTTTTTTTACTGAATGATTATCCATTTCAATTGACTTTACATGTTTTTTCCTTACTTCTGTTTTTTCGTACTTTGTCAAGAATTTTTCTTGAAGTCCAAGTACATTTTTTTTGTTTTTTCATTTTGTCTTTCTCTTTTCTGTTGACCTTTTTCAGCACAACTTGAAGGACAAATGTACACATATTTTAATTAATTTTCATGTTGTAAAATTCCTTTCTTCATAAAAATAATTTAATGAAAATTAAATTTGATGAACTTAAGCCTAATTAAAAAATATTGAAATATTTTCCATTACTTTTTTCCAAATTTTAAGTGAATGAAATATTTTTATGAACTTTCAAACTTCACTCAAATTTGATTTCCGGAGCATTGCTTCTAAACAAATATAATTCAAATTCTAAGAAGATTAGGCACACACGAATATAACTTTCTAACTTGTTAAATATTTGGTTTTCAAACTTGAAGTGTTTAGTGACATTTTACAACTTTAAAAATAAATATTTAAATTATCCTTATATTTCTAATTAATTTAAAGGAATACTGGAATGGAGCAAAAAAAAAAAAAAAAAAAAGCAAATTGTATTGAAATAAACGTGAACTTTTAATACAATTTTCATTTGTTTCGGTCCAAAAATAAATCTTTTGAAAATCTCAAAATTATTGTCATTTTCTCGTTTGCTTTTAAGTGTATTGTCATATCTACAATGCATAATTTTTAAGTCAAGACTTTAACTGAAGTCGTTATATTTATTTTAAATCCATTTAATTAATTAAATTTGTTCCCAACAAGAAAAGAGTTCCCTTAGTAAACATTAAATTATTGTACTAAATTCTTGGAAACCCAGGAAGAAATTTTATGAAACTTATAAGTAAAAGTACTTATAGCTTTTAGAAAAAAACCGCAAACAGTCAACAAAAGCTGAGTGTATTTTTCCGACGTTTAGATACTGTAGCAGAAAGAATTTTTTTTTGCTTTATTTATTAAAGAAAAACAATTTTCATGCAATATTACACATAATGCAGTCAACAAAAGTAGCGTGTTGTTGTGAAACAGAACAAAGTCGGGAATCAATACTAAACCCCTACTTTGTTAGGTTGATGTCAGAGTCGCTGCTAGAAGCTATAATAAGAATGGCGCTGCTACTGCTTATGTTTTTCTTATGTATTTGCTCAAAAGTTGTCATAGGCGAAACCTAATGCTAGTTTGTGCTACAAAGCAGGTTAACTAATGGTTTCTAACACGTTGTAGTTTCTACTCTTTTGTTTTGGTTTTTCTGTCAATTCTTTTTTCTTATTTGTGCATTTAAAAAGGGCCTTAGCATTACTTTTCTTTGCGGTTATTTGGTCATATTGTGTTTAAAATTAAATTAATCAAATTAAAAGAAACTTTTATGTTAAAAAGGAAAGTATTGAAGTTATGGAACCCGATACCCGCACTCCTTTTATTCACAAAAAATTCATTGATAATATTCAAAATCTATCAGTCATACTAGTGCCTTTATAAAACACTAGCTGACCCGACAGACGTTGTCCTGTCCAAATTAGGAAAAATGTTTGTGTTCGATTTTTAAAATCCGTTAAAAAGATACGAACATTTGAAAGAAAAATTCGTCAAGCCGATAGTGCCGTTTTCTGATTTTAGGTAAATCAAAAAAAGTGGGCGTTTAAGTGGGCGGGGCAAAATGTTCGTTCCATAAAAGCCTAACTTGGACCATGGCGATGATTTTAGAGGTAAAATCGGTCAAGCCGTTTTCAAGTCAAGCGCTTAATAGAAAAAGTGGGCGTAAAAGTTCAAGTTATGTGCTTAATAGAAAAGGTGGACGTAAAAGTAGGCGTGGTAAATTTTTCTTTCGATAAAAACTTAAAATGGATTAATGCAAAAATTTGAAAGAAAAATTTGTCAAATCGATGGAGCCGTTTTCTGATTTTAGGTAATTCGAAAAAAGTGGGCGTAACAGTAGGCGCGGCAAAATTTTCTTTTCGTAGAAATATAAGTTGGACCATGGTGATCATTTTAAAGAAAAAAATCGCCCAAATTATTTAGATGTCATGGGTGGTGCAATATGAAAATTGGACAAAAATCAGACTGCACAGTGTCAACTGCCTGAATATTCTGAAGATTCCCTGAAAATTTCATTAAAATCGGCCCAGCCGTTTTGGAGTCTATACGTTACATACATACACACTTCCTATTTTATATTTATAGGAAACACTAAACAATTTTTATAAACAATCCAATTTACTTTGTTTAATATAGCGTTCATTCTGACACCTTCTAGCATTGATATAGCAAAACTTTTTCGCTTCGTTTCTAGCAGCCACTCTGACATCAGCCTTAGACTAGCTAGCTCACTATAAACTTGCCTGCAAAGGCCGCCATCCATCGAGTAAAGATGAACTTTAAGTTTGCCATTCCGTTTGTTCTACAACAGTATAAATTAAGTTTTTTTGGGATTAGCATTTTTCTTGGGATTAAAAAAATTAATTAACGAGGTTTCGCTGAAATGTGCTTAATTCACATTTCATACTTTTGATAAACTTAAATTTATTGTTGATGGGATAAGCTATACCCATGCGCATTTCACTGGTTGTTTACTGTTGAAAATTAATCCGGGAATTTCTTAAAATAAGTACAAAATTTTTAAACCAAGTAAAAAAAGATAAAACTTCTTGTTGGTAGTGCCACACTGAGAGTAAAATTACAAAGGAGCTTTTTAATCTCAGTTAACTTATCAAACTTTGATGCAGACCCTACAACAAGGCCACACAAGTTGTTAAAAAACGATTTGTTGTTGTGTGTAGAAACAACAGAACAAGACTAAAAAACGCATTGTTTTCATGTTTAGAAAGTAAAATTAAGAACTCTTGCTTCTCATTTAGTTTATATTTTCAGTTATTTATGTACACTAGGTTTTAAAAGTAAAAACCATATCGGGAAGATGCTGGTTTTTTATAATTGAAATTCTGTAAATAAAATTCTCCTTTTAATTTCACTTTTGGTTTATTTTAAGTACGAATTCGGAATTGAATCAATTTTATAATACTTGAATTAAGCGCATTTTGAGATTGATTCAATCTTAATTTTACTTTATTCAATCACATTTTCGGATTATGTTAAGTACGAATTCGGGATTAAACTTTATAATTCTTAAATCAAGTGAGATGATGCATGTTTTGGCAATAGTCATTTATTAAAAAAAAAAAAAAAAACGAAAATTGAAAATGATGTCGCTAACGTTATTTTCGCGGTCAGGGCTCTATATATTCCGAGTGCTTATGAGGAGCAAAGTTGACTTAACTATGACCGTCTTTTCGTTGAAATGGGTTTTTCGAAGAGCCCAGATATGAAGGCGATCAGGTAGTTATACATTTACGTCCCATATAGTCCGGAATTGTTTTCTGTTAAAACTTAGCCTGATCGGTTCACAAATGATCAAGATATGAGCAAAAAAACACGAATACCTCTAATTTAACCCATAAATCCATTTTTTGTTGTTTTATTTTATTTTTTTTATGTGTATCTGACGAACAGAAAGAGCCAAAATTCGCAAATAAGGTACAATCATCTTGGTTATCAATGTGGGCGGGAGTGTAGAAGTGGGCTTGGCATAAAATAAATATCTATACAAAGAACCTTAAGAGAAAAATTGTGCAAATTTGGTGCACATAGCTGGATCATCAATACACACCCTCTCTAAAAATGGGCGGCATTGAGAACGTGGGCGTATCACCTCTGAAGAAATAATATAGCCAAAGCTTTCAGATAAGGTAGAACTATCTTCATCCGAGAAAATCTTGGCGGGATCGCTGAAGTGGATGTGGAACAAAATAGATGTATTTATATTAATCATAGGAACGGTATTTATATAACTTTCTGTTCCTATCGCACCATGAAGAAGCGTATATAAGATTCGGCATATAATAAAAATTCCTGCAGATTAAAATTAAAGGCAAAATGCATGGGAGAAAAAAGGGAAACGGGGCGAAAACAAATGTCATGGCTCCAAAATAAAAGCTCTTGAACTGGTGTACAAAGTTCACATAATGGGCTTTACTGTAGACCGATCTTGTTTCAAAGTCATTATAAACAGAATAACATCCAATTAATAATGTGCCTTAACAAATGTTTCCTGGGATATTTCTCATAGTTTTGTAATGCTTTTAATAGCAGCGTTATTTGGTTGTGTAAATATAGAAAAATCTTAAAATATTTTTTATGCAATTTAAAATCAAGTATTCTATACAAACTTAAAAGAAGACATACACATATAAAATATAAGGAAAATACGTTTTTTAATATCTGTTTCTTTAAAATTATAAGTACAGTGAGTGTTGCTTACCCTTCCAAGTTACTGGCCAGCACTATTTGAAACCAAGCCTTTTCAGGAAGCCATGATGGTGCTGGATTAGGTGGAATACTTTGCAATCCAACGCCTCCCG
The DNA here is from genome assembly GCA_930367215.1 of Pollenia angustigena. Taxonomy (NCBI): domain Eukaryota; kingdom Metazoa; phylum Arthropoda; class Insecta; order Diptera; family Polleniidae; genus Pollenia; species Pollenia angustigena. Next base: position 177,317,862 of record OV884058.1, on the reverse strand, counting down.
TTAAAAAGAACAACAAATGGGATTTATTTATTTTACCCTTGTTTTTTTTTTGATATTTTTTTTAAGCAATTTTGTAATTAAGCCAAAAAAGAAAAACAAGTTCAAGCCAAGAGAGTGTTTGTTGCAGCCCGAGCAATGGCGAACAGTGGCAAATTGTAGCGGCGGCGGCAGCAGCAGCAATAGCATTACCATTAGTTAGATGTTGTACAGAGATGTTGCGAAAGAGTTTGGACCATAAAATTGCATTTGCATTAAGGCAGCAACAAAAAAATTATATACATGAAAAAAATTATAAAGAAAATGAAACATCATGGCATAAAGTCAAATGTAATATTAAATGAATTCAAGTGTAGAGGATAAAAGGAAAAATAAACAAGTTTTAATGCTATTCAACTTGTGAAGCTCATTTTAATAATTATGATGGTGGCAAGATGATGATGAGTAATGAGAAAGGATTTATTATAAATGGTTTTCACAATATGACAGTAGTATTTGAAAACATTTTAATATCCAACTTGAAAGAAAACTGCTGCAACCCATTCCTAGAAATCACCAGGAAATCATTAAATTTCTACTTACCTTTGACACCATTATACCTAAGCACATGACCAACGATATTACCAATTTATCTTTCTCAAATAAGGATCTGCAAACATTCTGATAAATTGATTTCGTAAAATAATTATTTAAATGTTCCAAACGTTCGTTTAATTCAGTTGATTTGGGTGCCTTCGTGATGGCATTCACAAAGAGATTGAGAAACCAACCCAACGAGTATTGATACATTGGATCAATATTTGCCAATTCACTGATGCAAAAAAACAATATGGCCGAATGTTTCGCTACAGGTACATAACGTTGGCGCGCTTCATCAATCTCCGCCTCGGTAGCGACTGCAATAATTTGTTTCTCTTGAATTTGTTCCGATAAGATTTTGCTCGATGACAAAATGTTAATGGCATTTTCATCTTCCAATACATTGCCTTCGGACGTTGACAGTACCTGGGTGCATAAACGTAGATATAGAGAAAGAGACACATGGAAATGAGAAGATGAATTAAAATTGTAGATATACATACATACATACAAACAAACATCTACATGCAAATATGGAAAAAGGATATTAATGCATATGCGTGTGTGTTTGTGTATGTTTTATTTTTTGTGAGAGAGAAAACAAAAAACTGAACAAAAAAAACTATTCAAAAAACATAAAAATAAAAATCATAATGACTATTGAAAGAAATTACTACACTAGATGATTTTTGAATAGGGTAAACTATGAATTTCAAAAAATTTTTTAAGGAAGTTTTTCGCTTTTATAAAATCTTCCATTGAATTATGGAGCTTTTGTAAATTTGCTAATTTTTAAATTATTTCTTTAATTTTTCTATTCTTTTGTCTTTTTTTTAAATTATATAAGTTATTTTTCAGTTGTAAATTTGTTTTTCGGGCATGTTCTAGAAATTGAAATGAAGTGGATTTGAAATCGAGCAAATTTTTAAACCGATCCTGTACTAAGAGTTCATAAAAATATTCCATTTTTTGAATTTCATTCCGTGAGAACCAATTAGCTTTACAGGGACTACTCTTGAAACCAGGAAAAACTACGGTCATTTTGTAAATAATTGAACTTAAAATTTCGTTCGATTACCATTTCACTTCATTTCAATTTCTAGAATATGCCTGTTTGTTTCAACACAGAAAATAATCAAAAATTGTCTGTAATCACCAAATTCATAGAATAAAGCAACCCAAAATAATTATATTGATTACTAAAAATTGTAAAAATTATATATTTTGAATATTTTTATTTAAAAAAATTATCAAAAAACTTTGCCGTTTCAAACAATGTGTTGATTGATTTTGACGATTTCCAACAACAATTTCACAAGTTTGAATTATTTTATTTTAAACGAAATAATTTTTGTAGTGTCGTCGAATTTTCTTATTTTTAAATGATTTATTGTAAATAAAATAGCTTATTGCATAAAAAATCAATAACCAACACATTGAATATTTTCTTTAAGTAATTTATAATGACTTGTGATTTCAAATCACTTTCATAAAATGTGATTTTCAGAACAGGCCTGTATATTTATACCCACACCACAATAGTGGAGAGGGTATTATGCATTTGTGCTGATGTATGTAACGCCTTAAAATATTGGTCCTAGATCAACCTTAAAGTATACCGATCTACTCAGAATCACTTTCTGAGTCGAACTAACGATGTCCGTCCGGCTGGCAGGCTGGCAGGCTGGCTGTCCATGTAACCTTGTGCGCAAAGTACAGGTCGCAATTTTGGAGATAATTGGATAAAATTTGAGTCATAGGTTCTTATTGGCACAAGGACCAAGCCTATTGAAAATGGGCCGAACGGTAGGACCAAGAGGGAAGATAGGGGGAAATTTCTTCCTCTCAGAAACTATCAAACCGATTTTAATAAAATTTAAAACTAACATAGAACCATATCTTCATGGACACAAAAGAGATGTATTTTTTAAAAAATAGGACCACGAGGGGAGATAGGGCCAATTTCTGCCTCTCAAACCGATTTTAATGAAATTCAAAACATAGATAGATCCATATCTATATAGACACATAAGCTGTACAGTTTTTTAAAAATAGGACCACAAGGGGAGGTAGGGGGCAATTTCTGCCCCTCACAAACTTTTAACCCGATTTTAATAAGTTTTATAAACATAGATAAATCCATATTTATATGGACATATAAGCATGATGTGTTTTTTAATACTGTGGTGTAGGGTATCATATGGTCGGGCTTGACCGACTTTACTTTCTTACTTGTTTTAATTTTCTTTCAACAACAAAATACTTGATTTAATTATCACATTTATTAAATTTAAATACTTTTTAAATAACGTTTTTAATTGATTAAAAACTACTAATAATTTTTTACTTTTTGTGGTTGTCGTTGTCGTATACGACTGTGTCGTTTTTTGTGTTATTTAATCGGCTACAAAAACCGACACAGGCGTTTACGACAATGTTAATCACAATAAGGCTGAATATTTTTCCACAGTTTGAAATTCTTAGACATTTTTCTTAGTACAATAATTTTTTAAGTAGTAGTTTTTTATCAATTAAAAAAATTGCTTAAAAAGTTTTTAAATTTAATTAATGTGAAATTGAATTAATATATTTTTTTTTCTTTTTTTGAAAGAAAACTAAATACAGTAGTTTTCCGGTTTAACGAACCAGTACTTTGTCAGACCTGTTCGTTAAACTGAAAAGTTCGTTATATGCCATACTTATGTCTAGTACCCATGTTATGAATAAATAAATAACTAGAACTGTTTTATTTGTGGCTTATTTTGAAATTTGTTTTAAGAAATGTATAATATTCTTAATTAGGCTTAAGTTCATGAAATTGAATTTTTCATTAAAATTATTTTTATGAAGAAAGGAATTTTCATGTTGTAAAATTCCTTTCTTCATGAACTTAAGCCTAATTAAGAATATTTAAAATTTGGATTAAAATCCATAAATAGTTCAACAAAAATAATCACAATACTAATTATTGTTAAAGCTAAGGCACGAGCTCTATGTGTACATTTGTCCTTCAAGTTGTGCTGAAAAAGGTCAACAGAAAAGAAAAAGACAAAATGAAAAAACCAAAAAAATGTACTTGGACCTCAAGAAATATTCTTGACAAAAGTACGAAAAAACAGAAGTAAGGAAGAAAAACATGTAAAGTCAATTAAAATGGATAATCATTCAGGAAAGCAAATTTCGATCTACCAAATGTGAGAATACAATTTGGTTTAAGGATTGATGTTTGACTATTGACGTCAGCAGTCGTCGATGGCTGCGGGTGTAAGACGGCAAATCCATCTGAGGAGATTGAGTGGTTGCAATCGAAACATGTCATGGTAACCTGCCGGCCGGGGTTCGAGCCCCAGCCACGTCAAGAATGAAAGATTATCAATAACAATTTTAATTAATTTTCATGTTGTAAAATTCCTTTCTTCATAAAAATAATTTAATGAAAAATTAAATTTCATGAACTTAAGCCTAATTAAGAATATTAAAAATTTGGATTAAAAACCATAAATAGTTCAATAATAATAACCACAATACTAATTTCTGTATAATATATTAAAAAGAATTAAAAAAGGAACAATTCATTACTCTGGTTGTAATGAAAAATAAGTTCAAATTCAGTTTCAATTTCCATGAAAATTTTACATACGAATTTTGTCGAGTAATGTTTGTTTTTTTTAGAACAATGCATGTATGAATGGCATTGTCGTAAAAACCAAGAAAAAGTTGTTTCTTCATTCTTGGAAATTCACCTTGTTTCATGGCTTTCCTATTTTTAAATCCAAAGTTTGTACTTCTTGTTACTTTTTGCACAAATCCACAATTCGCAATCCATTTTGGTAATCATCCACAATATTTAGTTTTTCTTTAAAAAAAAAAATCTTTTTCTTGAACTTATTTTACTGATCATTGCATTATAATCAAACAAAAATGCTACATAAACAAAACCTTAAATAGCGGTACTTTTTGCTACTCACTTTGCTTTTAGTTAGAAATTACTTCACATTATGCTTTTTTAAACTAAAATTATGAATCCTATTTGTTCGCTAAATTGGGCACAAAAAAATATTTTTTGTTCGCTATATAAAGTACTTAATGGAGCAACCTTGTGTGTTCGTTAAATGCGATGTTCGCAGAATCGAAGGTTCGTTTAACAGGAATACTACTGTGTATAATTTTGATTTAATTAACATTTTAGTTGTTTTGAAATAAATTTTGAATTCATATATTATCCAAGTCGGTTTTGTAAACCAAATCCGTTTTATTTGTTGTCATGAAAACTAGTCTGTTTTGTGTTTTGGAGCATGTCTTTATTGCTTTAAATGCAATTTTTGTTTGTTTTTAAGAACAAAAAACCAAAAACATTGGATTTCATGACATCAACATCTTTTTTTTTGTCGGTTTCAAATCCAATTCCAATAAAATTGGTTTCTATGACACCCCTGATTGATTTTTGCATGTAAATTTAAATAATCTAAAGTTGAAGAATTGATTCTGGCAGTCGTGATCGAGTACTTTCTCGATTCGAAAGCAGTTTAAAATCTAATTATTTCAGTCAATACTGAAGAAATCAGAATTATTTTTTCAGTGTTGTAAAGCATTAATTTGAGTTCCACAATACTGAAAAAATAATTCTAATTCGTTCAGTATTAACTGAAATAATAAGATATTAAATTGCTTTCGAATCGAGAAAGTATACTCGAACACGACTGCCAGAATCAGTTCTTCAACTTTAGATTATTTAAATTTACATGCAAAAATCAATCAGGGGTGTCATAGAAACCAATTTTATTGGAATTGGATTTGAAACCGACAAAAAAAAGATGTTGATGTCATGAAATCCAATGTTTTTGGTTTTTTGTTCGAACTAAAATTAGTGTCCGTTTTAGGTCTCACAGAAACTAAAAATATCGGTTTTTTATTTATTTAATTAAATCAATCAACACATTGTTTGAAACGGCAAAGTTTTTGTTGATCATTTTTTTAATTAATATTGAATTTGAAAAAAATATTCACAATTTAAAATTTTTACAATTTTTAGTAATCTATATAATCATTTTAGTACTTTAGGTGCAAAATCAACATTTGCTGCAAGACCGGCATAACTTAAAAAAATCAATCTCGAAATAAACGCATTTAAAGTTTTTGATTTGCTCTAATTACTTAGAAAAAAAGAATGGACATTCTCTTCAAACTGGGAAGGTATAAAAAATATAAAGATGAATTTAATACACAATATAAAGACAAACAAAGCGAACAATTCTGCATCTCTAACTCCAAAATTTCATTTTTTAAGTTATGCCGGTCTTGCAGCAAATGAGCGATATGGGTTGCTTAATTCTATGAGTTTGCTGATAGAGACAATTTTAAATTTTTTTCTGTGCATATTTTTCTTGTTGGAAAATTTTCAGATGTTCGTGTTTTTCTGTATTAATGTCATAATAAATAAGAAATAAAAAATGATGTTAAATATTAAATAGATCTTAGATTTGAAAGACCGCAATCGGGAGTGGATTGAGCAACAAACGAAAATGCAATTTATTACCTTGTTCAAATGCGTTGTGCACTCTACAACTTCAGGAAGCAGAGCTTAGTGCTATCGGTCGCGTCTTTATGTTGCGACTAGATATGTGGAGCAGCTGTAAAAAACGCAACAAGGTAATTCCGCCTAGAGGCCATGCCAGCAGACTTTGTACCAGGATCGGATACAGTCACCTAGATGCTGTTATTCCTCTTAAACTAACTGATAACCGAAAGCTCATAAGGCCATAAAAATGGCCACCTGTAAGCACCTAGTGTTGCCAAGGCTTAACATGTAAATAGCAATCCCTCTAATTTTGCTAGCAAGCAGGCAATTATAACCCTTTTTTAACTTGTCCCCTTTCAAATTTTTACGAGTGTATGTCATGTGTCTTTATTTTGCTGTATTTGACAGAAATTGATGCATACTGTTTTAATATTCGTTCAAAGCTTTAAGAAAAATATAAAGTGATTCAATAAAACTGGGGGAAAAATGAAAAATAAATAACAAACTTTATTAAGTTTTCATGCTGTTACAAGACAAACCAACAAATATATGGATATATGAAGAAATTTTTATTCAGATGCAATATTATTATACTGTCATTCAAATAATTTTATAATTTACGCTTGCTTCTTTTTTGCAATTTAAATTAAATTTTTTTTGTGTGAAAATTTTCAAGTTTTTCCAATAAATTAAGTCAAAGAATTTTTTGCAGAGTTTTTTATTTTTAAAATAAATTAAAAAATTTAAGTCCAACATTATAATATGTATGTATATGTTTATATATTTTCAAACAAATATTAATATTTTTAAATATTTATGCATTTGAAATTTGGCATTTTTGTATGTTCCCCGTGTTTTCCTTTGATATGCCAAAAACAATTGGCCACAGAGCATAAAACAAAAAGTGCAAGCCATATCAATACAATTTCCAATTAATTGAATTGTCAAGAACACATGAAAATAATAAAAATTAATCAGTTTTCATATCCCCCAGCAAGAATGATAATATAACATGGAATATGGTATAAAATATTCCAGCTACTAAAAATAAGTTGAAACTTATTTTGATTTTTTATTGCAAAAGTTTTGTGCATTTGAAATTAAATTGTTCTGCTTTATATGTATGTATTTTTTTCGCGCAAGTAGAGAAACAACTGTGGTGCTTGGGAGCAAACAGGGGGCCGCTCGAAATTCCGATACAATTTTAATAAAAGTTTTGATCGATATCGAATGTCGTAACTCGCCACAAGTAAAAGATTTACTTACAACTAGTTTCAAGAAACGATATTGAAAAAGGAAATCTGTTTGTTAGTCACTTGAAAAACGTATTTACACCAAATATATTTCACAATATTGCGGTCGAGTTACCACCTGTTGCTGCTAGAGCAGCTATTCCCCTCAGATTTGAGTTAAGAGAAATCGAAACGGCTATTTGTGACTTAAACACTAAGAAGGCACCTGGTATTGATAAAATCAGTAATAAAATGCTTTTGGAGCTACCTCGCATAGCAAAGAAAATTATTCTTTTTATTTTTAATGCTATTTTACGCCTTGAATACTATCCTCAAAAATGGAAGGTTTCCTTAGTTACCATGATACCAAAGCCAGGTAAAGATCATACAAAAGTTGAGTCTTATAGGCCTATTAGCTTATTACTAAATATGTCAAAGCTGTTTGAGAAATTATTAGTTTCAAAATTAACACCGATTTTAAGTGAAAATAGATGTATTCCAAACCATCAGTTCGGATTTAGAAGAAAACACAGCACAATCGAACAGACTCATCGAATAGTAAATGTCATAAGAAAAGCATTTGAAGAAAGGAAATATTGCTCAGCACTCTTCATCGATGTTTCGCAAGCTTTTGATAAAGTCTGGCATGAAGGCTTATTACATAAATTGAAGCAAAATTTACCAGCAAACACACACAAGCTGCTAGAAAGCTACAATTTATTATTAAAGAAGGAAATTTCTTAAGCTCACCTCAGCCCATTGCCGCTGGAGTCCCACAAGGCAGCATCATGGGCCCCCTATTATACTTTATTTATACTTCGGACATGCCAACAAGCAACTATACACAAACTTCAACATTTGCAGACGATACAGCTTTTCTAAGCGTCCACGAAAATCGTTATGAAGCATCGCGTTACTTACAGCATCATATATCTCAACTAGAAATATGGTTACGACAATGGAGGATAATGGTCAATGAGCAAAAATGCGAACATATAACATTCACTTTGCGCCGGGAATCTTGCACCCCTATTACAATCAATAATCAAATAATTCCTCAACATTCGCATGTAAAATATCTCGGTATACATTTGGATCGGCGATTAACGTGGAAATGCCATATAGAGGCAAAATTAACTCAAATGAAACTAAAAGCCATTCAAATTCATTGCAAGCTTCTACTTTACAACTCTATCTTAAAGCCTATCTGGTGCTACGGTATACAACTATGGGGCACTGCCTCGGCCTCTAATATCGACAAAATTCAAAGGCGCCAAAATAAACTTCTTCGAATAATCACAGCAGCTCCCTGGTATGTTAAAAACTCAAACATTCATAAGGATCTCAATGTGCCATTAGTTAAAACTATGATTACAAAATATGCAATAAAATATTTAAAAAGGCTTGAACAACACCCAAATCCACTAGCTTGAAATATTTTAAATGATGGCGTCCACACTCGCTTAAGAAGAAGAGACACTGCAGCACTTATCCAATTAGATGAGCAATAAACACCTATAAAAGTGAACAGAACCCGCGATGAAGAAAATTTTTGTCTGGCACTGGCAGGACATAAAATAACGTATTAGGTTAGGATTTGATTAATTATTGTTAGTTCATATTTAATATATGAAGATTTAATAAAAAAATAACGAAAAAAAAAAAAAAAAAAATTGTTTCAAAGCTTTGGAATTCCATTAAAATTTGTATATAGACAATGTTTTAAAAGCGTAAAGAGGCGTTGATAAATCCCCAATTTATGGTATTAATATAACAACGAAAGGTTTTCAAATTTATACCGAAACGTTGTCAAAAGGAATACGAGGAGTTGAAGAGTAACACACATTGTCAATTAGATGAAAAGCTTTTGTGAACACATTCCATCAAAAAATACTCCATAAACAACATTAAAGTTTATTCTATCAAGCACACAAAATTTGTCAAATTGAACGCGAGATGTTGTAAAACGTCAATCAAAATGTAAAAACTCCTAAAAGAAATGTTCTAATGCCGAATACAATTAACAATCTACGAAACTAAATTCACAACTTAAAAAATACCATATATTGAAGAATCATAAATGCATCCCAATTAAAATAAAAGCATTGTGATTGTCAAATTGAGAACATTTGCTGTATTTATAAAAAAGTAAAGTTTAGGTTTAGCCAAAAAATTGAAACAAGCTTCAAAAATTAAATAAATTAATTTGACATTCCATGTGTAAATAATGACAACTCTCCCTAATTAACAAACCTTGTACTTTTTATACTATGGACTAAGCGAAGTTAATGGATTAAAATGTTTTAAAATTTTTCAAATATAGGCTAATCTTTTTATATGTTTTTTATATATTTTATAGAGCCACATGTCGTACTTTGACTTGGTTTGTTAAAATAACAACGGCATGTTGTCAAAATAAGAACAATAAGTTGTCAAGGTGAAAATAATAAACCATATGTTGTTGGACTGAGCACAAAAAAAGTTACCTCATTATTGACAACGTAAGATTTAAATTTTGGTGTTTTTTCAAACCTGATTCTTAAATCTCCTGTTGTTGTCCTTTTTTATTTTTTACACATAACAAACACATACATGATTTACAGTTTAAATAATTAAATTTTTTTTTAGCTTTTTTATTTATTTTTTGATGTGTGTTAGTAGGTGAGTGGTCTAAGACGCTGCATTACGTTAGATGAAGGGCTTAAAGCTTCGACATAGTCGAATAAATCTCTCTTAGAATTGTTTAAAATAGTTCTTTAATTTCCAGAAGTCGGAATTTAACCAGGCTCATGACTAGGGATGAGATTTTCATGCACTAAAAAATCGAAAATATGCGCATAAAATCAATGTTATCGAATTGGCTTTCAATTTCCTCTGCAGCTCGGTGTCACCCATGTGCCAAGTAAGTAACATGTATGTAACAGTTTTGGATAAATTGTTTTAGGACAATTGGCAGTCTTAAAAAAATGTTAAAATATGCAAAAATATGAATTTTCACCAAAATATGTAACAATATGCAAAAACAAATCGATGCCATTTTAACGCAAATTTAATGATTCGGAAAGATAATTGGTCGACATCGATTTTAGACTATCGACAAAAAACATGCATTTGCATGGAAATCGCATCCCTACTTATGACAAACATATGTGGCATTTGTGGCAACGTCGTCATAACTCAAAAAACTTAAATCTAGTGATGAATATAGTGTATAAAAATGTGTATTTATTATTAATAATTGCCTTTCTAAAGCAACAATATATAACATCTTATGAATAACAGCTTCAGAATCAGTTGAGTTATCAGATATATTTGTTGAAACTAAATATACTCATCTAGTGAAATATAATATAAATGAACATTAACCCATATCGTCCCAATGTTCGATTTTTCGAACAGTAATTTTAACGCGTTTTTGTAATTTTTTTACTCTTTTTACGTAAGACAAAGAACTAATTTTTTTAAACAATAATATATTGTAAATGGTTAGCTACAAATATAAAAATAAAAGTTCTTACCCACTTCACTCCTCCCTTGTATAACAAGGGTGAAGAAAAAACATTAATTTTAGCATAATTTTAAAAACTGAAAACTTTGTATAAAATAAAAAAAAAAATAAAAAAGTGAAAATGCAGTTCCATTAAAAAACGATTAAACTTTCAACAACAGCAAAAACATTTCCGTGTTTTTCAATTATGTTTTTGTTATTTGACTTTAAAAAGCAGTGTTCGATTTTTCGAACACTGGGCACTATTTAGCACTTTTGTCTTTTCTCTGAAAGGCTTACTTTCTAACCATTTTTCACGCATTTGAATAAATGGAAATAATTTATTCTGTTTTGCTGAACAATAAAAAGCTTATGAACAATCAGCGTTCTGTGAGAAATGTTTATCGTGCAATTCGAGGAGCTTACGGTGCGCAGAATCGGCCTACTACAGCTGTAGCTGAGAGTGCAATCATTGGTCCAAATTTTTTTAAAATTAGGGAAAATCAGAATGTCACCGTCAATGGTAACCTCACCCATATTTTTTTTTTTTTTTTGTTAGGACCAGCATTCATGTGATAGCCCCTACTAATGCATTGCATTGGGTTGGAACTAGGAAAGTAGGTTATGGAAAGGAGAGAAGAGGTAGTAGTACCTGTGAACATTCGACTTGAATTTATTCATGTTAACAGTGAGTGGGAAGACTTCAGCAGGAAGGTTATTCCACATACGTACGAATTTTCCCTGTAATGCATTGGACGATTTATCGACCAATCGATCACAAAAGGATGGGCTTTGAAAAAAAAACGTACGGGGTTCGGTCTCGGCCAAGCGTATCATTCATGTTGTGAAGGGTAGCACCAACATCGGATACGCTTGGTCTATAATCAAATGATTACGAATGGCAAAGGTTGTTGTCATTTGCAAAAGATTAGATAGGGTTGGAAGTTTGACATAGGAAGTCATTTAGAAAAATAAGAAATATAAATAGTAGGAGAAAGAACGGAGTCTTGCGGCACCCCTTATTTAATTTTGAACTTGTTTGAAGATATGCTATCTAAAACAACTCCTATAGAGCGACCTCTGATAAAACTTAATATAAATCGAGAGAAATTTTCACCGACACCAAATGAAATAAGTTTTGACAACAGTGCACCATACCAGACTCTGTCAAACGCCTTGAAAATATCTTAAGCAATTACCTTACTTTCGCCAAAATGGTAAATGGAACAGCACCAGTATTTCAACTTGAAATTCAAGCGCATGGTATCGGCGAGATATGGTTTCAGAAAGACAGCCCTACGAGCACTACATTTTGGTGAGCACTTAATTTAATGTTTTTCTATGGTAAATTTTCCACCTAGATATTGCGATATTACAACTTAGACCATTTTTTCTGGGTAATGACTGTCTTCAGGAATAAGTCAGCTACGATTGACGCTTTGGCAGCTAACATTACTCGTGTTATTCTCGAAATACCAGACGCTATGCTCGAATGAGTCGCCCGAAATTGGACCTTCCGAATAAACCACCTCAGACGAAGTCATGGTCAACATTTCCATGACATAATTTTCGTTCAGTTAATGCCATTAATTATTCTTTCAACCGATAATAAAAATTTCAAGTTCGCTTTCACATTTATGTGTTTTATTTTACATTATAACTTCAACTTCACGATGCATCACCCGATTTATCTATTAACCATTTTTTGATTATCAGTGCTCTTCCCTTGTTCTATTTTTCTATAATAGAATAAAACAAGTAAGAGTGCTATATTCGGCTGTGCCGAATCTTATATACCCTTCACCATTGTGGGAGCAGAATACAGAGCAACTAGACAAAAACTAAATGATTTTTAAATATGTATACATACATAATTATAATACTTTAAACTCCATTATAAATTAAATTTAAAAAGCGAAAACTGGTAAATATTTTTTTAAATCGTTTTTAGAACATAAAAAAATAAAAAACCGACGTGCTTAGGAAGAAATTTACCATTTACTTGACTTAAAAAGTTTGGACTCGGGAAGATCTATGATTCCCAAAAATGGATATTTTAATAAAAAAAAATTTTATTTTGGCCATAACTTTTTTGCATCTGAACCGATTTTTCCGAAATTTTCAGAAAATATTTTCTACTAAAGATTTCCGGTCTTTTGATATATAAGGTGTAACCATCGGTCATATAGCAGTGCACAAATTCAGGTTTTTATGAAGTTTTTGATATTTTTTCTACGGGAGGTACCACGCCCACTTCTCCAATCCCGCCCACATTTTGTAGGATGGTGTGTATTGACAACCTTATTGTGTGTACCTAATTTGGAAACTTTGGCTTTTTCCGTTCACCAGATATACAGCAATAAGTAATAAAAATACAACAACAACAATGGATTTTTTTAAAAAAATAGAGGTAGTCGTGGTTTTTTGCTCATAACTCAGCCATTTTTTAACCGATTTGGCAGATTTATATACCGACGTGTTAAAGAAGAAATTTACCGTTTACTTTATTTATAAAGCTTGGACTCGGGGAGATCTATGGTTCCCGAAAGTGGGTATTTTTGCCATAACTTTTTTGTGTCTGAACCGATTTTCCCGAGTCTTATGTAAAATATGTTCTACTAAAAATTTCCGATATTTTGGTATATAAATCATATCCATAGGACATATGGCAGCCTTAAAATTTAGGTTTTTATAAAATTTTTAATTTTTTTTGTACGGGAGGTACCACGCCCACTTCTCCAATCCCGCCCACATTTTGTAGAATGGTGTGTATTGGCAACCTAAATGTGTGTACCTAATTTGGAAACTTTGGCTTTTGCCGTTCCCCAGTTATACAGCAAAAAGTAATAAAAATACAACAACCACAAGGGATTTTTGGGAAAAATTAGAGGTAGTCGTGGTTTTTTGCTCATATCTCAGCCATTTGTGGACCGATCTGGCTGAATTTCAATAGCAAAATTATAATAAGAATACCTGACAGAAAGATACCCCAACGAAGCTCCCATCATATCTGGGGGCTTCGGAAAACCCATTTCAACAGACAGACGGACAGACGGACAACCGGATTTGAACTTCGCTTTTCATAAGGACCCAGAATATATCTACTTTATAGGGTGTAGGATCAATATTGTAGAAATTACAAACGGAATGACAAAGTTATATATACCCTTTTACCTTCGGTGAAGGGTATAATTAATTAGTTTTAGTTTATAAAAAATTTAGGTTTTCTATATTTACATTATATAGGAGCAATAAAATAAAAATGCTTAATAGTGCCCAATGTTCGATTAATCGAACACCATTTTTCTCAAAAACAAAAAATCTAAAAAAAATTTGGACTTCAGATTCGTGTTTTCTAGTCCCTAATTATCTAATAACCACCAAGTTTTATAAAGTTACTCGAAAAAAAAAATCGGTGGGACGAAATGGGTTAATAACATTTTAAATATAACATAAATGAACATTAATAACATTTGAAATTTGAAGTACAATGTAGTAAAAACTAATAAAATAACAAGAAGATTATACTTTTATAATTTAAGACTTTATGCATAGTACGTCATTAACAATTTTTTGAATTTCCTTGCGTTGTTGGTGAGTTGAATATTTGTAGGAAGATGGTTCCAGAGATATATTGTGTAATTGAAAAATTGGTTAAAAAATGCGCTGTTTTTATATGTAAAGGGGCGATTCTATTCTAGACAACTTTTAACATACATTTTCAAATAACACTATTTGACACTTTTTTGATGCCAATTTAAAGTAAAATATCTATATTTTATAATAATATAGTTTTTTTTAGACGTAAGCTTAAATATAAATTACTTGTGCACTTCGAATCATTAAGATTCATAGATTTGGTACGAACAGAAAGTTCATTGCATGTTGCACCAGTCATGGCTTAAAGAGCAAATTTCTTATTATTGGATTATATTTCTCTACGATGTTTGATTTATTAGTCATCGTCTGATATCTCATCTTTCGCAATAAAAAAGAATAATACAATAAAAGTTTAAAAATTATCAGAGTTGTGTGTTTTTGTGGTATGATCTTATGAAATTGGGCCAATTTGGTTGCACCCGTCATGCACTTTAAAGCTCTCTCGTGGCTATTTGATCGTTTCATATAAATTCTTGTAAATAGATAACAATAGTATATAAAAAAATATTACCCCTTCTAGAAATAAGTTAATTGCATATGTGTTTCTTTCTATTGGTAAAAGAGGTTTAAAGCGTCTAAATGTTGCACCCGTCAGAATAGAATCGCCCAAAGGTGATAATGCTATTATTTCTTGCAGATGCTGTAAATGTTAGCTTTCTGTATAGGTAGCTGGGTTCCTTAGTAATAATAATTTTGTGAAGAAAAAGTAAATTCTTAAACTTCAGATAGTTATCAAAAGTCATTCCAAGGATTCGTCTGGAGTATGTTGTTTTACTCGCAAACCTGGGAATAGCAAAAATGTAACGTATAATGTTATTAAACGTAGTGTTTAGTTTTCTTTTGTCATTAGCATTGCACCCGACGAAAACTTCAGAAGAATAAGTAAGTTTTGGTATTAGGTATGCCCTAGCTATCATCATTCTTATTTTCGGGGGGTGTGAACGGTTGTCTATACCATAGACTGCTGAGCATACCATATACTCCGCCGAACGTTTGGTTAATGTGGTCAGACCATGTAAGTGTTCTATTGAAAACGACACCCAGATTTCGAGCCGAGTTGACCAACTAAATTTTCTTTCCACCAAGATATATACCTACGTCATCAACGATTTTCATGCTCCTCCTGGAAATGATTAGGTATTTCGTTTTTTTTTTTGATTTAGACATAGGCCATTTGCCGTGGCCCAGTTATAAATCTTGTTGATGTCGTAATTAAGATTTCCAACTTTATGACTCAGCGATGTTTTGGTGCAGTCAATGTATAGCTGGACATCATTGGCATACATATGCATGTTTGAGTGCTTGATTTGAGAAGGAAAGTCAAAGTCGTTGGCATACATCGAGTATAGAAGCGGCCCAAGTATTGACCCCTGAGGAACGCATCTCGGCATGGACAAAGGGCTGGATACAGTTCCATTGTTTGCTACAACTTGCCATCTGTCTGAAAGATATGACGCAACTAGTTTCGATGCGGTGTCAGAAAAGTTGAACATTTTCAACAGTTTCATGACCAGCATTTGGTGATCTACCGTATCAAAGGCCTTTGAGTGGTCAAGTAAAACCAGAAAGGTAATTTTACTTTCATCCATACTCTTTCGAATATGTTCACTTGCATCAGATAAGGCGATCAGTAAGGAGATTGTGGTCAAGAGTATACTTATAAATCTGGTTATATATGAGACGCTCAAAAACCTTTGACAGGTATGGAAGGATGGATATTGGGCGATATTCGTTATCATTTTTGGGCACTGGTATAACTTTTGCAAGTTGCCAATCAGTTGGATAAGTGCTGGTTGTAACGATAGAGTTGAATATGTGGTTAATATAATGTATTATATATGATAATATTAGTTTTACAAAGCGTGGATGAATATCGTCAAGTCCAACTGCATTGGATTTTACAGCTCGGAACCCTTCAACAGTATCGCAAATGGTGAAGCATTGAAATCCAAATTTGTTAGCGGAAATACGAGTAGAGTTTTGGTTGTAGAAGTCAAGTAGAACCGGTGGTTTAGGAATGTTTGAAAAAGATAAATTTAGTTTATCAACATCTATAACCTTTGCAGCAGAACTTCTTTGAGAACTAACTATGTCAATATCGCGAATTAGTTTCCATGTTTGTTTAGTGGTCACTGCAGTGCGAAATTTTCCCCGTAGTAGGTTAATTTATCGTGCCTTATTTTTGATACAACAGCTCTTCTAGCCACTCGAAAATCATTTTTAAGATCGTTAGTTTTGTAGCGTTTCCAGCGCCTATATAGTTCATCCCGACGTTCAATTAATAATTCTGTTTCGGAAGTGAATCATGAAGTTCTCCTGCCTTTAACTCTTTTGGTTTTCAGAGCTACATGTTTGTTAAACAAATAAAGAATTTCACGATTTAGAAAATTTACTTTCTCACAAGTTGAAGTTATAAAATAAATTTCATCAAAATTTACATTGCTAAGGTCTTCTTCCAGCGATATAAAATTTATATTTTTATAATCACGGTAAGTGAATTCTTCAGTTTGTTGTACAACTTTAAAATCTTAGTTCAGGAATATAAGATCGTGTTTTGAAAAAATTGGTACTGCTAATTGATCATAGTGCATAATTTTACGGTTTTCAGCTACAAAGAAAAGATCCAGCAAGGTGGCACTAGTTGAAGTGAAATGTGTCAGTCTGGAGTTATTTCCTGAGAAAAGATTAAGAGCCATCATAGCAGAACCAATGCTCGATCCTAGGCTTGTGAGCAGGTTTGAATTGAAATCGGTAGATATAATAATATTTGAATAGCTTACAGTTCGAGATTCCAATTCAGCAACAAGCGAATTTAATTTAATATTCTTTTTTGGTCTATATACGCACCCCAGCAACAATTTGTCATGGCAGGAGTTTACTTCAACTAATACGAACTCAACATCATTTTCCGTGTTAAAAGTGCTAATAAGCTTACATGAGACATTGTTTTTTATATATATCGCCACTCCCCCAGCATTACCCTTACGATCCGATCTGTAATAGTTGTATCCATTTAATCTAACAAGATTGTCACTGAATCTTCAAACAGGTAACGAAACTCATCAATTTTGCAATGAAGGCTCTGGGCATTAATGTGACAAACTTTGAAGCCTCGATTTTGATTTGTTAAAATTCGAATCATATTATAGTTGCCTTCTCTGGAACCAAGAAGAACAGTTTATCTGTCTGTCATCACAACTAAAGGCAACACAACAACATTCAAAAAAAATTGAAGTACAAAGTATTCTTCGTTAAAAGTGGTTAATGGATAATATAAACTAAACTATGTGGTTATCAGTATGTAATAATTTATAATTAGGATTCTGTAAGTTAATTTTAACTGTGAGCAGGTAATGCTTATATGCGTTATCATAGTTTACAAAATAATGAGAACGGTAGAACATTATTTTAACGAAAAATCCGATCCAAGTCTTCTAAAAATTCAACAAGAACAGGGTCATCAGTGCTACGTTTTTTATATAGCTAACCCCTTTAGGGTGTTGGTAGAGCAAATTTGGTGCTCCTTTTTCATGCGCAGTGCAGCTGTGAATATTTTGTGATTGTGCGGAGTTAGGTTTTCCTTGACGTAAACTGGCTGATCACTTTCAATTCCGGCTTGACGTAAAGTTAAGGTTGTTTTTTGGACCCGTCTGTATTTAGCAATGGACTTTAATACAAAATTTTTCTCGTATGGCGATGGAAGTTTTACAACAATAACTTCATCATTAGGCGTGTAAGGTCTATTATATTTATATATTTTGGTAAGTCTGTAGATATTTTCAATATTTGGAGCTCTGATGTTCAGGCTTAGGCAGATGTTATTAAAAATACTTTGCAGGTTTTCATCTTCCCTAGAAGGGAAACCAGAAATTCTGATACTATTAGCCACTGCAGAGTTTTCATATACTAAAAGTATTTTTTTCAAATCGTTGATATCATTTTGTAGACATTCGATTTTCAAGCAAAGAGTGGACTTAAAATTTGAAAACTCTGTTTCTACAAAACACCGAATTCGGTTTTCACTTTCAGAAATGAGCTCTATAATATACTCAAAGTGCTTTTTTTTCACTGACCTCAAAATTCATGTTTATATCTTTTATACTTTCCCCGTTTAAAGAGAATGAGCAAATTAAAAACTTTAAACACGCTTAGTTCGAAATATATTTTTTTGAGTTTTGGCGACGTTGCAGCAAATGAGCTATGTGTACTGCGTCAGCAGAATAGCACTCAAAATAAAATTAGACGCGATTACACAAGAAATAAGTTATTGAACAAGAAAAAAGGATTGACAACACTGTATCCACCCAATCAAAGTATAGACTGTATTATGCGTTCGTGCTGATATGTGTAAAACATCCAAATATTGGTTGCTTAGAGCGTCTTAGTATTCTGATCGACTCAGAATCGCTTTCTGAATTGATCTCACGATGTCAGCTTGTGTGAAAAGTAGTGTTCAAAAACAAACACTAAATATCGCTCCTTAGTGTTCGGTTCGGTAGATTTGTGGCAAACACAAACGCTAATAATGTAAAAAAAGAACCATGATAGAACATTAAAATATAATTTTTGTCTACAGTATCACTACAATTGAACTGTTTCTTAACGAAGAACAGAACGCTATATAATGTTCGACTCTTTCTTGAAAATAGTTACGAACGGTAACTGTTCGTCTACACAATCACTAAAAAAATAGATATCGTTCTTGGGTGTGTGAGACGAACGCTAAATAATGTACTGTTTATTTTCGAACGCTGGTGAAAAGTACATTCCCTTATATGTACATATCGTTAGCTAAAATGCAAAAAGGCGTAACTAAATAAAAAATTAAAAATCTAGTTTTTGATTGGTTATAATAAATGCCATTAAACAACATATCTTGACAAGATTTAACACTTCTGCGATCAAAAATGAAGCTTTAATAAACAAAACACAAAGGGACGTAACTACAATGGTGCTCATTTGATTAATGCAAAACGACGTAATTACACATTTTTTTCTAACAAAATATTTGAAAAATTCCATGGACGAGTTATTGATGCATGTTATTCTGACATGTTTATAGTTGACATTTTACAAAGTTTTTTGCTTCTCCTGTAAAAAAATTTTTTTTGTAAGTTACGCCTTTATGTATGTTAATCGATATTTAGAAAAATTCTTCCATAACTTCATACAGTTCCAATACTAGATTCTTTCCGAAATACAGTCTTTGCGCTCATAAAACATCTTAATACGTTTGTATTTATAGACCATTTACACTACAGCGAAGTCTAGTACTTACGAGATATCGAGCAATATCTAGTTATTTTTGACTAAATTTCCCATACAAAACAAAATATACTTCGTAACTCGATTTTGACGAAATCATATGAACATCTATGAAAATGTAAGCTATATCCACACCTATTAAATATTTGACGTCCGACACGTAACCACTAGTTTTATAAAAAAATTTTTGGCTTTTGCAAAACGGGTGGCTACATCAAAGTTCAGCTAATCAATAGAAATTGATCAAAATAATGCTAAAGTTTGATTAATTTACTGGTCACGTTTTTTTTTTTTGATTTTTTCCACAAATGTTTGTAAGTCTGAACAAGCCTTAAGCTCTATACTACGATTATTATTCTTTTTTCCAAAACTCATGATGAAATGCACAACTTTTACGACACTTTACCACTTACGAGTCTCTTACCGCTGTTGTCGAAAATTCCCTTTCTTTACCATGAACGTCTTTATATGAAAATATTTCACTTAAGCGGGGTACACACTAGCGAACATGAATGACAGTTTTGCTTAAATAATCGCTTGCTCGATAGCAGTGCCGCTCATTTTCTTCAGTATAGTTTGATAGTGTATACCCCGCTTTAAGCATAAATCAAATTATGATCACATAATAATAACGGGAGTTTCTCTATCGGCTTTTTTTTATTTAATTTGTAAATATCATTTTCTATATTTGTATTGTGCAATTTTAAAAGCATATAAATGCCTTTTTTTGGATATTTTATAGCATATTTCTTTTTCAACTTTGCTTTATTTACATCCTTTTAATTAAGTAGAATTTTAGAAATAATCTTTTTACCTATAAAATGTACAATTTTGAGATTTATCTGTTAAAATTCATCTTGTTGTCAAAAAACACTTTTAAACAACTTTTAGTACTACCACCTCTTTAAAGCTCAAACATGTTGTAACACTTGTTCACAAAAGTACAATAGAGAAAACAATAATTGAATTTAGAATGAAGTTATACAAAAAAAGAATACAATGAAACACTAAAACTAATTGCAAAATCTTAAATAAAAAATAAAACGTATACAGTGTATACTATACACACACATATTTCTAAATTCTTACATACACAGACAAGTGTAGGAAGTATAGTGGTGTAAAAATTGGAATAAAACGTGCTTACCTCTAATATTTTTGATTCGATGGTGTACAAAGCATCGCGATTTTTTGCCGACTCAATAATCAATTGTTCCTTTTTCTCTTGCAAATCGGGACGTTCATGAGCCACAACAGTAGCCAACAGTTGTTCACGTAAACCCTGTTCCGTTATCATAAAATTTATAACGGTTACCTGTTCATGATGCCATCCATTGATTGTTCAGTTGGTTCGGTTAGAACGAGAATAAAACAAATAAAATTTGTATATTTAAAATTTTGGAAAAAAGCAAAAGACAAAGAATGAACTGGAGGGAAGATACAAAATCAGTTTGTGTAAAAAATTTTCGTATAACGCTGTGTTTGTTTAGAAGGTATGTAAATAAATTTTTGGGAAATGAATCAAAAAAATGGTTGAGTGTAGTTGGTTAGAGTTGTTGGTTTGCGTCTGTTTCTTTAGGGGTACAGGGAGCAAAGAATTATTTAACAAAACAAATTTTCTATTCAGTTTTTGTTTCAATATTACGAATATAAACCAAGGAAATGCTAACATCAACACAACATTTGAGTTGGAAAAAAGCAAATATGTATTTTTTGTTTTCCAGAAAATATAAAAAATAGAAACTTATTACAATTTGATATGAAATGTGGTCACATAAAGTAAAGTGGAAAATGGTTAAAAGGGTAAAGCGAAAGGAGCATTTAGAAAATAATTAATGTTAAGGTGGTATTTTGTTTTACATCTGGCAAACATCGAAGATTAAGTAGAGGCTGTGGCTTAAGCCCAAATCGAGGGCTGACAGTTTTTGTGGGTTTTTTTCTGCAGCCGTCTAAGTGCTTCAGCCATTTACCAGAAGCTGCTAGGTAGCTCCAGCTCAAAGGCAAGGCATGTCCTTATATAAATGGTCCTGAAAGTCTTTAACTGAAACTGAAACAACTGCGTGTAGGTGCTAAGTTTACGTCATTAGTAGACGCATTTTGTACACTAGGAGTAAAGAGCAGCAGTAAAGTTCCAAGGTCACGTTTTCAAGTTAATCTAAAACACTTCTGCCTAAAATGTCTGATGGATTCTTACATCCATATGATTTCATTACATCCAATCTGTGGTCTCATCTCATCTCACTTTCATCGTCATTTCTTTGATTCAACGGTGATATCAAATCTTAAGATCATTATGGCCATCAAAAAAAAGCAATTTTTTTTCCACAAGTGCCATAAGAAATCTTTTGTTTTCAAGATAGACAATGTAAAAGCGAGATTAAAGTGCTAAGAAAAAGTATTAAAAGAAAGAAACAATCACTTTGCACTGACTTCTGCAAAGTGCAGAGGGACATCAAATGGTTAAATCAAGTTCTCTCCTCATAAGAACCCAGAATATATCTGGTTTTCATGGGCAACCGCGTATGTCTATTTTTTCGATTTTGAAATGTTGATGCTATATTGCTTAATTTTATATTTTTAAAAAAAATTTTAAAAACAGATACCCCCATTTCGATGTTTTAACTCAATTACAAAGTTCAAAAGGCGCAATATCTAATCCATAGTTTGATCTAGAATGGGGTTTTCGGCTCTCCTGAAAAAAATTATTTTAAGACATACGCGGTTGCCCATGAAAAACACAGATATATACTTTATAGGGTCTTAGATCAATATTGTAGAAATTACAAACGGAATGACAAACTTATATATACCCTTTTCCACCTGAGGTGAAGGGTATACAAATAACGTTTCCCTGTTTGTCATCTTTCGAACACAAAAATAAGACTGTTCTTATCCAACTCAACAAAAGCAGAGAACATTTAATTCCGTTGGTTTTTTTTTTAAACACAAACTTCATTGTTCATGTTCGTACCTATGGCTGGTAAAAAAACCAAACATTTTTACAAAAACAAAATACACATACGAAAAATAACAAAAGCCAGCAAAATAATTTAACACAAACAAAACATATGTTTGTCTACAGTATCACTACAATTGTTCTGTTTTTTAACGAAGAACATAACACTTCTTATGCTCTTTCTTGAAAATAGTTACGAACGGTATTAAGGGTTGTGTTCGTCTACACAAACACTAAAAAAAGATATCGTTCCTGGGTGTGTAAACCGAATGCTAAATAATGTTTGGTTTATTTTCAAACACTGGTTAAAACGATTAAATTCGGTAACCGAATACCTCCAAAACTAAAAGAGATACAAAAATAATACTTATCGTTGTTCACTAAAACAATAAGCGGACAGGTGCCTGGTACTTTTTTAAAATCCGACCCTTTTGGGGAGTAAAAGGGTAAAACCTATATTTTGGAACTTCTTGGTCACTCCATCTATCTTTTAGACTAAAAAAAATACATAAATTAAGATTTGTAATTTATGTGAAAATACAAATTAAAACCACGTACTTTTCCGAACGTTAAAGGGGTTTAAATCGTAGCTATATTTGGTACATTGTTATTAAACATTTTTCTCCATTCATTTAAATAGCATTTGGGTGATTATTTTTTGTAAAAATCACTTCATGCGTATTTTCAGATCAGTTTTGATGATTAAAAATTGATTTATCACTTGAGCCAAACAAAAAAAAAAAGCTTGACTTAAACAGAAGCCCAACAGTTATTGACAATTTATGCACATAAATGTTAGTGCAAATTTTTTCTTCTCTTCTTTTCGAAAAACCGATAACTTTTGATTAGTTCAAA
Organism: Pollenia angustigena; assembly: GCA_930367215.1. Classification (NCBI taxonomy): domain Eukaryota; kingdom Metazoa; phylum Arthropoda; class Insecta; order Diptera; family Polleniidae; genus Pollenia; species Pollenia angustigena. The sequence continues at coordinate 177,294,313 of OV884058.1, read as the reverse complement.
ATAAAGCTGGTTAGAATAATCCGATTTTATTGGAGAACGATTAAAAAACATGACAATTAAAAAATTATATGAAATATAGTTAGTTAATAGAAATTTAGTTCTCAATTTTCAAACCAATATAACGATTCAATAATGATTATAAAAACTAACATTTAAATGATCAAAAAGGAATCAGAATGAAATCACAAATGATTCTTACAGGTGATTCATCGGTAGGGTGCCATTTTCTCACAACGAGAGTATCATTTGTGATTGAAAAATTATCTCATATACGGATATTTTGCTCTCGAAGCTAATTCCTAAATGATTAGATTATGATGCAAAATACTACCTGGGTACGTACTAAAGCCCCGCACGAATGCATTTGTTTCTTTTTCACAGTTCTCCACGCCAAGTTATTGTTGTGTCAAATACTGTATTTTTTTTTTAAATCAGTTCGAATGATACAATATGAAAACCCAAATCAATGTTTAAACAGTAGTTGGTTTCAAATAACTCGATGTAAAGCAGTAGTTTGATTTAAACACATCAACGCAATGTATAATTTGATGTGAACGAAAATACAACAATCATGAGTCTATAACACAGTTGTGTACGGTCGACTTTTCAATACACACTGTGTGATCTCGATGACCGTATGTTTATCGCTGCGATCGGCAACTTATACTATTACATTTTGCGATTGTATGCGTTGTATGAATCCCAGCAAATAAAATTGGACCCTTATCCATTTTGATAAAATGGACTACTCCATGGACTGGTCCGATGTAATGCAAGCATGTACCATGTCATTGTTAAAAAGTGTTTGTAGTGAGACGACATGTCTTCGTTTTTTAACGACATGCTTTCGTTTTTAAACGACTTCAAAACTAATCCGCTTGAGTATACCATGGAGTAGTTTTAAAACTAATCCTTAGTGGTCCAAAGGTGGGTTATATGGTCCTCTTCTAGGACATCGTAATGTTAAATAGACCAGGTTTTTTACATACTTTTGGTTTACTTTTGGACTAGTCCTGGTCCCTTATGGACTACTGTTTACGCGCGTGTTTGGACTGGTCCTATTATTTGCAGGGATATTTTACATATGCTGTAGTCAATGCTTCAATATGTGTACACACGTACGTAATAAAAGAGAAAACGAGGCGCCGATCGTTATTTTTTTACTGTTGTTTGGTGTGATTTGGTATAGCTAGTGTGATTTTTTGTTTCGTTGTTGTGTGGAGTATATTCCGTACTCTTTACACTTCGTATTTGGTCGTTTTTAACACACTAAAGCTGGAGGTCCACACCACGGGTTACACGCATTTTCGCTGTCTACACAGCTGTCAAAAAAGTAGAATCTGTGTAGTTATATGTAACAAGTTACATGCACAAAAGCGTAGGATGTATTGAGGCGTTGAATGCGAAAAGTAGGTCGACTTTCTACTTTTGTAAGCGTCACAAGCAGGTTCGAACAAATCAGCTGGTTTTGACAAATTAAATTTAATTTTTACTTGTGGTGATGCCGCTCGATAAAAGCTTTGCATGTAACTTGAATTATAGAACGCATGGAAGGTATAAAAATCATGCAATGCGTAGAGGCGAAAACGCGTGGTGTGGACCTCCAGCCTAATTAAAATCCATTTGCATTTGTGTGTTAAAATTTTTTTTATGCTTTATGTGTTTTTTTACAAAATAGTATTTGATTCGTTAGCAAAGAGCAATCAACAATTAGTGTTTAAAAAACAAACGAATGTCTTGAAACCGCATTCAAATGCATTCGTGCAGGGCTAAAGTACGTACTAAATTAAGGGCTCCCACTACAATTTCTGATACTTCAGTGGGAAGAAATAAAGTATCAGAAAGGAGGGATATTAAATTTCTTTCTTTTACTTTTCCATTCTACATGTGGTCCTTTTTGAATTTTCTATAATATTGAACTTAGAACAATTTACATTGAACTTTGAAACATAAAAGTTAAGGTGCATAGAAACATAAATTTTGGCATACAGATGTGTTCACGAAAGACAGGGAGATGATAATGAAGTAGTGGATAAAGTGCTATTTATAATATAAAAAGTTCAAATAAATACAACGTTATTTTTAAAGGTTAAAAGCCAATTATTTATTTATTTTAACGGTTAATGCAAAATTCGCATAGAACAAATTTTACCCCGCTTAAAAGATTAAAAATTTCGGGTTTTGAAATTGGCAGATCTATCAAGCTCGCGTCTGACCAGACTCTTATCTGGTACAACGGGATCCAGTAGTCTCTGGAAAGTTATAGGTGCTAAACTGGTTTATTTCAGCTTGTTGCTTTAGTTTATGAACAAAATCGCGGGAAGGGAGATCTTAAATGTCAGCTTATTTTCACTCATAAATGATGGAGTTTGGCCTGCTGACGAATATACCTGAATGCTGCTGCTAAACAGCAGAGCTTGTATTTTGCAGTGGAGGTAAAAAACTTTAGCTTTTCAGCAGGAGCAGAGTGAACTAATTCGGTCGGCTAAGAAACTTGAGTAGCCATCTTTGCGTTGATTGTTCTTACACAACGGCGTCAGTAGACATATTGTATTCTTTTGGTGTTAAAGCCACCGTTAAGTAGGGCAGCCTGCACAATCCGCTTACACGTTTTCAGAAACCATATTACGGCCATTTATAATAACAACCAATTCTTCTAACCTTGATACACTTCTCTAGAAAAAACCCTTTTTTTTAGATAAATAAAAACATTCATTTCTGTGTACAATTTTATTTCTCTCAACAATACGTATACGAAAAGCTAAAGAATAATGGTTACTCTTTGTTTAAAAAAATAAAATTTGCATATTTGCAAAAACATACAATTTTACACAGATTTCAACACACAAACATTCACACAGTTCTACATAGAATTGTTAAATAAAATAAGATGAGGCAAGAAAAAAAAAGCAGTAACAGAGCGTAGTGAGTCCAAAAAAAGTGAAGAAATCTCTACATTCTTTCATCATCTGCTACAAAATATATGTAAATTTTTTTTAGTATCCCATTCTTGGTTTTATGTTATTTGCTTTTTTCTGTTATTTTTTTTTTGTATTCACTTTTCCAACCGTACAAACTGTTTTATACGTTTTATTACAATCATTGAATTGATATCATTTCATTTGAAATTCATTTGATGGTTACATTCATTTCAACATCACCATCAACAGCAGCAAAAACATCAACCAAAAAAATAAAACAAAACACCCTCATCATCACCATCCCTGCTGACATCTAGTCGTTTTATCCTACCACACTAATGAAACCATCCAACGAATCAGCCCATTTTCCCAGCCATTCCCTCGAAGAGCAGTTAGCAGCAGCCTTTTTTCATTCACGGGTTTTTAGTTTCAGTTTTGTCTAAATTTTTTTTCTTTATTTAAGATGTGGTTTGTGTGAGAAATAGAAGGTAAAAAGGAGTCAAGGTGGTTGTGTAGGATGAAGAGTATGTGAACTGGTTTCGCTTTTGCCGGTGTTTTTAGCTCTTGCTATTTTTTTGTTTGCTTTACTTACCATAACCATAATTTCAGGTGGATAATGAGGATTCCTTAGACATGTTGTAATGTATAAACGAAAATTAGAATTATATTCAATCATTTGATCTCCACTCTTGATGAAGTAGCCACCTTTATGCTTAATTACATTCTTTTCTAAAATTGGCGTTAAATTTGAATCCAAACGTTCACCTGGTTGACGGGGCAAAAAAAAAGATAAGAAATATAAGTAAATTTTTATGCAAATTCATTTGTAATCAGAGGAAAATAGAAATATGATTGGAAATATTGAAAAAATAAATATCGCTGAAATTTTGATTGATTCGAAACTACTTAAAAGGATTGGATGTATAAAAAGTTCTCACTGATTATTATCAAAGTAATTTTTGGGAATACAAAATTTTAATTTAAAAGATTTTGTTATTCGTCCTTAATTCCCAATTTTTATTCTTGATAAAAACACTGAAATTTATTGTTGATGGGATTAAACTATTCCTATGTGGATTTCACTGGTTGCTTAGGCCAAATCAATCAAGATCAAATCTTGTAAATTAAATTTTGTATTCCCAAAAATTTTTTTAATAATAAGCTGGCAAGTGCACGGCTTAAAAAACGAAACTGGCAACATGCTTTATTTTTGCGAGAGCAATAAAGCAAGTTGTATTTGTTTTTATTTTGTTTTTTCTTAACCATTCCAACCCATTAATGGAGAATGTAAGAAAAGATAAAGTCACTGTTTATTGATGTTGTTATACCCTCCACCACAATTAGTTGTGAAGAGGGTATATTAAGTTTGTCATTCCGTGTGAAACTTTTTTATTATTCATCCCAGACCCCATAAAATATATATATTCTGGGTCCTTGAGTAATTCTAAGTCCATTTAGCCATGTCCGTCTGTCTGTCCATCTGTCCGTCTGTTGAAAACACGCTCACTTTCGAACAACTCAAAAGAAATGAACAAACTTGGTGCCAAATTTCTTGTAGCTATCCTATGCAGTTTGGGATTGAAATCCAGCAAAATTGGTTTAGCATGACCAGAGCTATGAATCAAAATGTGGAACCACCACCTAAAAAAATTGATAATTTTGTTACAAAAAATAACATAAATGCTGGAACAAGGCACGGAATGAGATAAGATTTTGCAAAAATTTGTTCTATTTGACTGAAAATCACGCTGTTAAATTTCGTGAAGATCCGCCCATAATTTACCCTAAGCCCCATATAAACACTACTCCCGGAAAACAGTTTAGTACGCCTTAAACCGTAAAAATTAACGCTAGCGTAACAAAATTTGGTACGTCACAGTTTTTTAGGACTAGAAATAACACTGTGAAATTTCGTGACGATCGGTCCATAATTTACCTTAGGCCCCATATAAGCCCTACTACCGGAAAACAGTTTAGTACGCCTAAAACCGTAAAAAATAATGCTATCATAACAAAATTTGGTACATCAAAGTTTTATAGGACAAGAAATAAAACTGTGTAATTTCGTGAAGATCGGTCCATAATTTACCCTGGGCCCCATATAAACCCTACTCCCGGAAAACAGTTTAGTACGCCTAAATCCGTAAAAAATAATGCTATCATAACAACATTTGGTACATCAAAGTTTTATAGAACTGGGAAAAAGACTGTGAAATTTCGTGAAGATCGGTCCATAATTTACCCTAGGCCCCATATAAACCCTACTACCGGAAAACAGTTTAGTCGCCTAAAACCATAATTAATAACAAATCGTCACAGTTTAAGATAATAATAACATCATACAGATATTACTCCTTAAACATTCGAACTGTCGGTGGAGGGTATCAAAGATTCGGCACAGCCGGATTTAGCACTCTAACTTGTTTTTATTTAAGCTTTGATATTGTTACAAGTAAAACTGTTGCTTATAATTCTTATTCGCTTTGTTTAATATCTTTAGTTTTTCTAAGATCTCTGGATGAAGTTTCCTGACGATCTGGCTTAAGCAACCAGTGAAATGCGCAAAGGAATAGCTTATCCCATCAACAATATATTTCAGTGTTTTTATCAAGAATAAAAATTGGGAATTAAGCACGACAAACAAAATTCTCACTGTTTGTTTTAGTTTAATCATGCAGAGGTACAATTCCCGCCGGAGACTCGCAGACAAGTGCAGCGCTTCGTGGGATTAGTTTAGGTGAAAAAAAGAAAAAGAAATATCATGGAAACGGATTATGTTTGATTATAGTCTGGTAGATAATTGAGCACACTTATTTTTTAAATATAAAAAGAGTAATCCAGAGGCATTAAATCGCACGAAAATGGAAGCCACTTCTGGAAATAAAGTTGTAAGCAAATTGATTTGCAAAAAATCGACTATTTAGCGCGCTGAAAAATTTAAGGTGACATGTCATAACGTCCAGTGTCATATTATCCGTGGACTTAATGACACTTTTAAAAGTGTCATAATGTCCATCAGAGCAGTGTCATTTAGCGCGCTGTGTGGTAAGTTGCACTGTCTAATTGAACCTAAATGTCATTGATGTTAAGCTGGTTATTTCTTGCGAAATAAATAAGAATCAATGGCATGGATGGTTTCCAACGCATGGAAATTATGTTAAAAAGAGATTATTTTCGAAGCATAAAATAGACGTCACCTACAGGATAATTGAAAAAATTCCCCAATAATAAACTGTATTAAAAAAAAAAAAAAAAAAATATTATAATCCCATAAATAAAAAAGTTATAAACCGTTTAAACCATCCTGACAAATTCTAAAAATTAATAAAATGTCATCGGCTTAATATGCAAATCTGCTAAATCCACTTTATAAGTAAATTAAGATTTTGATGCCATCGGGAAGAGAAAATTAAGCATCGTCGATGAGCTTATAGTTTTTCTTCAACTGGAGTCTTGAAGTAAGTAAAACCAACAAAATTGTTGTGATTCCTTTTAAGCTGCAAATAAGAATTATAAAAAGGTTTTTGGTATGTCCTGTAAAATGCTGAAAGGGAGTTAGCAGGTTTGCATATTAAGCCGACGATATGCTTTGTTTATTGAAAAATTTAAGGTGACATGTCATAATGTTCAGTGTCATAGTGTCCGTGGACTTAATGACACTTTTAAAAGTGTCATAATGTCCATCAGAGTAGTGTCATAAAGTCCGTGTATGACACTTTGTAGTGTCATAATGTCCACAACATGCTTACAGACTCGAAAGCATAGCCGGCCTTCGGCCAGGCGCAAGGGTTTTCTCCTCTTTGGTATAATAAATACCGGCTTCGTTTACCAAAGCTTCTCTGCGAAGTCGGCCTTCGTTCGGAAACAAAGCAGATTTTAAAAGCTTTACTTAGCGAAACCTTATGAAAAAGTCGTACTTGTTATACCATAAAGGAAAAAATCCTTGCGCCCGCCCAAAGATCGTCTGTGCAGAGAAGCTTTAGTTAGCGAAGCTGGTATTTGTTATACCATAGAGCAGAAAATCCTTGCGCCGGCCGAAGGCCGGCTATGTCGAGACGCTTTAGTAAGCGCCGTTATTTTTTACACCATTGGGGAGAAAATCCTTGCGCCCAAAAGTGTTTTTGTTATATATTTAATATATACACCCAGAGAAAAAACAATCAAACCTTTTTTAAAAAAATGTAAACCATATTTTGTTTAATTTAACCAAATCATTGTCACCGACAACCATATTATGGTTAAATAAGTTTTTTTAAAAATAGTTTTATTGGTTGTGACCATAATACAACACGTTTTTCTCTGCGTATATGTAGATCTTTTTTTGTATTTAACTTCTTTAGTAATTATTGACCTTATGACATTTTTAAAAATGACATAATGTCCATTTGCAAAGTGTCTTAATGCCCACGAACGTTATGGCATTTTCAAAAGTGTCACAGTGTCCATAGACGTTATGATATGCCACCAAATTTAACCTTTTTATAAAGACTGCTGTTATTTTTAATTACTTTTTCTAACGATTGATGTTGCAGAATGAATGGATTTGATGTCAAATCATTCTTAACTTGATTCTAATTGTCTTGAATTGCTGTGTAAATACCACTGTGTAACGAATTATTCTTCTGATCAGATGAAAAATTAACTTTTCAATAGTTTTTACAGCTACAGACACAGATAATACTCAAAAAAGTAGTATTTATCTAGTGTCCGGAAGGTTCTTATAGCAACACTTAAGATTTTTTTTTAACTTTACAAAGCTTTGTTAACACAAGCGTTAAACAACATTTCTTCAAACAAAAATGAAAAATCGAAATGCATACTACACTATAAGTGATACATATAAAAAAAGTCGTATGCTGCTATGCTTGGTATGCTTGTGACTCATAATAAACGCCTTTATTTAATATTAGAATTTTCAATTTATGTAAATTATATGAATGAATTCATCCCAATTTAATTTATGTGGTGTTTATAGAACACGAGTTCTATAAACTACACATTAGACTACATAAAATCATTACCATAAAGTATGTAAACTTTGTATTTTTATACACACACTCTAATGGCCAATTTCACCGATTCTATTTAAATACACTCTGCTCGAAATTGACACTTTTTTTTAGACAAGCTGGGCACTTGTCGTTTAAACATAATTTTGGTACGCTGAATCCAGTGGTGCTAGCCGTTTTTTTAGGTTAGCTCTTGCTTTCGAGATACACCGTTATTTCGAAAATGGAGGAGGTTGCACAACATATGTTCGCGTAACTCAATAACACTTTAGTTAATTGAAAAAACTAAAAATACCGATCTTCCGCAATAAAATTTCCTTTTAGAAAAGTAAATATGCGGAGTCGTTTTAGAAACATAATTTTTAAAAATTCATAAAAAGTTGGAAAATGCAGCTAGGCTTCTAATGTTTTGCAGACATATAAAAAACGAAGCTACAAGCAAAACAAGCCATAAATGATTAAATGATAAAAATTTGATTTTATTCACAAAAGTCGAAAAATTTTAACTAATTTAAGAATTTCATAAAACGCAATATTTGTATGGGAGCCCCCCTAAGAAGTGGTGATAAGGGGCAGGTATATCTCGAAAAAATGTTAAGGACAAAAAATTAATTGAGGTCGGTCATACATCATATCCCACTAGGGGCGACTCCTGGGCATTATTAGGACTTTTTCTTCAATATATTTCTAGCAGAGTTGTCATTTGCGCACGCATTACGCACACATGCGCATGAGCCAAAAATACACTCACATGAAAACCAACGCATACGCATGTGTAAGAGCGATATTTTATATATGTGTATTGCGCACTCATGCGTTTGCTCATTCTGTTGGTGCGCATATTCCCAGCGGGAAAATGTAATCAATAGGAAACGAGAATGTAATACATATATTGATTAATATTTGATTCCAGAACTCATTTCTCTTAACACAGAACATGTCCTAGGATTGTAATAAATTATTTAAATGCATACTGGGAATGACTTAAATAATTCTAAAAAATACGAATAATTGTCACGAACAGAAGAAAACACACGAAATATTTTTACGAACAGAAACAATACATTCCTTGTTCTGCAAATGTGAGAATATACGTGGTAATCAAATCATAATTGTTGTGTCAATAAAATTACCTTCTCGATTCCCATGAATGCATTATTATTCTTTCGAAAATAATACATTATTTTTTTAGTTATTAATGTAATCAATTCCTTATTTTCCCGCTGGGTTGTGAGAGGCTCATGAAATGCGCAACCCATTCAAGCTCATGTGTATGCACACAGGCATAAGATTTATTAATGTTATTATCAGCGTTGCCAAATAACATTTTTGATGTTACAATTTTTTTTTTTTTTTAGTAATTTTCAGTATTACCATTTTGGCATATTTGCGGCTAAATTTAGCATTAAAACATTTATTTAGCTGCAAATTTTCATTTAGCACTTGGCATTTTATTTAGAATTTTTATAAAATATTTTAAGCTTTTTTAGCAGTATTTATTTTTAAAATTTGGACGAATAGTTTTATTTATTTAAAAATAAATTTTTTTTTTTATAAATTATAATATATTTTGATTAAAATAGGTGTACTCAAAATGATATTTCGTATGAAAATTGGAATGAAATCATGTTGATTGTAAAAATTATTAGGCATTTCACATTGCGATATAAAAGTACAAAGAAATCTCACTTTGTATGAAAAAAAAAAAAATTCTGTAGTGTAGATGTTTGAAATCTACAAGAAATAATATAAAAAAATATGCACAGCATAGAAATAAAATCGTTTCAATTTTGTATGCATCAGAGGCTTGCCGACCCACTAAATTTATTTCTGTATATGTGACGCAAAAAATAGAAAGTGAAATAAGGGCTTTGTTCAGGAGAGCCATTTTATCTTTGGTGTACCATCACTGAGCGTGTTGGTATTGGTCTCATTTGAAAGCGACACATCTCAACCTTGTTCGTCAACCTTTAAAACGCGCGTAGGTCGTACCTACCTCTTGTTTTGTGTAGTTGGTTTTTACTGTCCCCTTTACCTTACTGGTCCCTTTCTCTATGCGCTGTCACATATATGTCTTACCAAAATCCACTAGTATACTTGTTGTACCAAAATCTACCCACTTGTTTAAATATAAATATGGGGGATTTCATGTCAAGTGACCCAATTTTGAAATCGATATCATCCGATTTAGATGAAATTTTTAGTAGTTTAGACAAAAATTTTCAACCAGATCGGTCGAAAAGTTTTTGAGTTAGAGGGGGCCAAAATTTTACATTTTGGCCATACAGGTGTTCTTTCTCATTCATGTTACTTATAACCTAGTGGTGTTACCAAAATTTGTCCCAAGTAGCTTCGATAGCTATTTGATCAAACTTTTGAAAAATTTTTTTTTTTTTTAAATTTTGTTTATTTTATTTTTAAATTTAAAACTTTTTTTATTTTTTTTATATCCGGAATATTTTTTTTTCTTTTTGCTGCAAAAAAAGCTTATATCTTTTCCTTTAAGTTAGTTCTGGTCTTTTAGAAAAAAATGCAAAAAAATAGTGCTGCATATGCTAAAAATTGAAAAACCCTCGTCTTTGACCCTCTCTAAAGCGGCCCATACACTTGCAATATTATTGTATATGATATTCGCCATATTATTTCCGTTTTGTCCTTTATTATGCAAAAAGTCGCACAATGGTTTCATTCATTCAATAAAAAGGTGAACATAGCCTATAGGAATAATATAAACAGCATTGTACAATGTTGCCAATGTTGTCTTTTGATTGTTGCCAATATATTGGCTCATCTTCGAATATCACATACACATTGGTGATATAATTGAAGCACAGCCGCGAATAACGTTTTAAGTTACAAAATAATAATTTTTCAGGAGAACAAAAAAACGTTTTTTGACAGGCATCATTATTTGTTTTAAAAATTTTTTTTTTCTATTATTAAAATTAATGATAATAAAAAGTTTTATGCAAAATGCTTTTAAAACATTATTCCGCAGTGCAAAACCATTTCGGTTTCTTCATTTTGTTAGAAACTTGCAATGTTCTTCCACTAGCTGACACTTTGTATGCCATTTTGAAGGCGTTAAGGTGCATAGTTTTGATTGATTTGATGTTTAAACTGTGTAAGAGAGTAAGGTTAACGGTTATCTGCTAAAAAACAGTATTTGCAAAATGTGGCGTTTACAACGTTATTCGCGGCTGTGCTTCAATTGTTCAATACGTAAAATTTAACAATTGTATTGCAAGTGTATGAGCCGCTTAACTCAGAAACTTTTTGACCGATCTTGTTGAAAATGTGCGTCTAACTAAACTAAACCAATAGGACTAACCTTGGTGCAAATTTCATCCAAATCGGAAGACATTGATTTAAAAATTGGGTCACTTGACATAAAATCGCCCATATATTAAATTTTAATTTTAATTTCGTTCAAAAATAAATCCATAAAATAATAATTCATTTTTAACAAAATTCTTGACAATATTTTAGGATTTTTTTTCCATGACAAAGGCCAGATTAGGATGTAAACATTTTTAGAATCTGGTCACAGTGGTAATTTTCTTTAAATGAAAAATGCCAGCAACAAAATTCCGTTACATTTTTTACACATTTTTTGAATGTGTTTTTTTAGAATAATGGTAAGGAAAAAGTCTTTCACCAATTCCGAGACATAATCTGTTTTTGTATGTAAAAATTGCCATGTATTTTTAGACATAAGACAAAATAGTCTTAGGCCCGACTAACCCTTAAAGATCGAAATAGTTAATGGTACCTTTAGCACTAGTGAGGAATAAAGTAACTTTCAACTATTTTTCGTTTTCACAACTTCTGTATAAATAAACTTAACATTTTTAAAAATGTGGCAATACAAAAGTAAATACCGATTATTTTTCCAAAATAAAAATACGAACTGGCAACTACGTACTTTCTTTTACTTTTCTCATTTTACATTTTTGTGTACACAAATATTTTTTTATAATGGCAAATATTAATAAAATTTCGCGTACACGCGGATTTAACATTTTGTATATTTTATTTGTCAAAATTCGAGTTTGTTATTAATTTAAAAAATATACGTATACTTGGAGTTGCCGTATATAAAAAATATGTGAATATAATATGGCAATCTCAAATCTAAACCTTGCGACAAAAGTTAAAGGTAGAACGTTCCTCGCTTTACCTTATCCTTCACTTTTAGATTTAAGGAAACTTGTGATAATTAAAAACTCATTATCTGTTCGATAACTTCCTAGATTTAGCTATCGTTAAGTCGTGAAAACGGGCCTTAGTAAAATTAACTATAGATCTCAGACAAAGCGGCTGTTCGCAAAGCACTATAAAATGTATAAAACACTAAAAAAAAAAAATTTGTAAAGGTATTAAAATTTGGTTCAATTTCGGTTTGTTAACACTGGAAAACGGTCTAGCGAATTGTTTGATAATCGGTCCATAACACTGTGCTAGTTGAAAAAACATACAAGCCGGGCTAATGGTACTAACCGTTTTTTTAGGTTATCTCTTGTTTTCGAGATATACCGTTATTTCGAAAATGGAGGAGGTTGCACATTATATGTTCGCGTAACTTAAAAACGCTTTAGATTATTGAAAAATCTAAAAAAAACCAAAACTCCGCGAAATTTCCTTTAAGAAAAGTAAAATTTTTTCTTACAATACGCAGTCGTTTTAATCTTTAATTTTAAAATTTTTGTTTTTTTTTAAATTCATCAAAAATTGGAAAATGCAGTTATGCTTCTAGACTTATAAAAAACGAAGCTGCAAACAAAACAAGCCATAAATGATTAAAATCTGTTAGCAACTTTTGATTTTATTCACAAAAGTCGAAAAATTTAGGAACTTCATAAATCGCAATATTTGTATGGGAGCCCCCCTAAGAAGTTGTGATAAGGGGGCAAGTATATCTGGAGATAATGCTAAGGCCAACAAATTTGTTGTGGTCGGTCATACATTATATACCACTAGGGGCGACTCCTGGGAGACTCCTGGGCATTTATAGGACTTTTTCTCCAATATATTTCTAGTCTGCATTGAACGTGGGGTTGGTCATACATTTGGCCCATGTAGGAGCATGCTACGCGGTAAATTTAAGAATTTCAAACATACAAATATAGCTGTTTAATAAAATTCTTAAATTTGACCCCTGCAGCGCCAAGGATGCCCCTAGATGGGTCAAATGTATAACCAACCCCACTTTATTTTTCAGTAGCTAACAGATTTTAATCATTTATGGCTTGTTTTGTCTGCAGCTTCGTTTTTAATATGTTTGCAAAAAATTGAAGCCTAGTGCATATTCCAATTTTTAATAAATTTTTAAGAAACAAAAATTTCGAAATTTTGAAAAAAAAAATTATATTTTTTTCCAAAAAAAAAATTATTAGGGGGGTGCTGGAAATCGGAAACGTAAAACGGAAGAATTTTAAAAGTATAATAAAAGATTTTTATGACAAATATTTCTGTATTAGACAGAATTTTATAACAAAAATTATAAAAATTAGATTAACAATTTATTAAAAACAACTTCCAAATTCTAGCGTTTTACGTTTACGATTTCCAAAACACCCCTGTAGTTTCTGAAACGACAACGCATATTAGAGAACAAATTTAATTAGTATTGTGGTTATTTTGTTGAACTATTTATGGTTTTTAATCCAAATTTTTAATATTTTTAATTAGGCTTAAGTTCATAAAATTTAATTTTTATTAAATTATTTTTGTGAAGAAATGAATTTTACAACATGAAAATTAATTAAAATTGTTATTGATAATCTTTCATTCTTGACGTGGCTCGGGCTCGAACCCTAATGGACTTCAAGAAAAATTCTTGACGAAAGTACGAAAAAACAGAAGTAAAGGAAAAAACATGTAAAATCAATTAAAATGGATAATCATTCAGGAAAGCAAATTTCGATCTACCAAATGTTAAAATACAATTTGGTTTGAGGATTGATGTTTGACTAGTGACGTCAGCAGTCGTCGATGGCTGCGAGTGTAAGACGGCAAATCCATCTGAGGAGATCGAGTGGTTGCGATCGAAACATGTCATGGTAACCTGCCGGCCAGGGTTCGAGCCCGAGCAACGTCAAGAATGAAAGATTATCAATAACAATTTTAATTAATTTTCATGTTGTAAAATTCATTTCTTCACAAAAATAATTTAATAAGAACAAATTTACCTCATTTAAATAATAAATTTTCGAAATAACGTTATATCTCGAAAATAAGAGCTAACCTAAAAAAAAAAAACGGTTAACACCATTGGATTCAGCGTACCCGAATTATGTTAAAACGCCATGTGTCCGTTTAAATATGGTTTTTCATATACATAATTTTATTTTGTTGTTGTTTTTTTGTTTGGCTTAAGGTCATATAAAAATTATAAATAAAATTTTATTTTTATTTGACATGAAAAGGAACTTTAAACATAAATTTATATTTAAATAAATTGGTGAAAGCGGCCATAACTGTGATTAGCTGTATCTATTCTGAAGTATTTTAATCATCTATTTGAGTAACTGCCATTCAATTCATCCACACAATTGCACAACATTTACACATGATGTTTGATAATTACTCTTAAAAAGCGACAATAAAAAAAAAAAATATGCAAGGAAATACAAAAGGAATATAAAACTGGAAAATGGAAAATCATCATATCATCTCTTAAGGGAAGAATATTTTCTAATGTCAGGGTTATAAGTATTTTATCTTTAAAATTGTATTTTTCTTTAGGCTGTGTGTGTGTGTTTGTCCATTTCAATTAGCACTGATATCATTTATGGTTCATTTGATTATGTCATTAATCTTTGAAAGATATTTGTAAATGGATGAAATCATTCATTAAACCATAAAGAAGAAACAGAAAAAAAAACGATAAAATAAAAGTTCTTAAAAGTAAAAATTATTGGAAACAAAAATATTATAACAGCAAGACAATTAATGAGCAGGAAAAAAATTCTTGCTAGACAAATAGACCGGCAGATTGATAGACTGTTGGACACTTCTTTATAAATGGGCATAACGTATCAGCAGTAGGAATGAAAAAATGGTACAATTGTACTTTTTTTCACTTTGTTGGTACCATAGTACTACCTTTACTTAATTTGTTCAATTTAAAATTTTCAATTGGTATTGAGATCGAGTTAAGCTTCGAATAAACCAAAATCTAAATTGTTGTTTAATCACACGTGCAAGTCAGCAGTCTGATCCAGATCAGGAGCATTCAGAAATTGGCTTGACACTGATAATGAAGTGCTACGCAAAATGACAAGGTCTTCGTGTGCCAAAGTACTAAGACGGGAAAAAGCTCTTCATGAGCACGTCTTCGTACTAAAGTTCTTACTACTCTCCGAGGCAGTAAAAGCTTCTGGTCATTCGTTAAAAGAGTAAAAGTTGATGATAGTTCTTGAATACAAACAATTTTAAAGGAGTACCGAACATTCACGGAGATGGTTTTGCCGAAATATTTGTAAAGAATTCTCACTTACCAGCTAGCAATCAACTACTACTGGAACTCAACAAGTATTGGTATCTGTAAAATGGTTCTTGAAAATCTCGACATAAGCAAGTCTCCTGAGTCGGAAGGTCGGCAGTGCTCTTCGACGCTAGCTAACCCTATACCATACCAGGAAACTTTCCGTCTCTTAGAAAGTTGTTAATGTAAAGCCAATTCCTTAAAAAGGAGCAGCTAATATCACTGAAAATTGCCGGCCGATTGCAATTTGGTTGGCACTAAGGGCATGGTAAATCGGTGGCATGTCATAACGTCCAGTGTCATAGTGTCCATGGACGTTATGACACTCCAAAAAGTGTCATAGTGTCCATGGACATTATGACACTTACATAAGTGTCATAACGTCCATGGACACTTTGACACTTTGCAAATGGACATTATGACACTTTCAAACGTGTTATTAGGTCCATAATTACTAAAGAAGTTAAATACAAAAAATTATCTGCATACACGCAGAGAAAAACATGTTTCATTATAGTCCCAACCAACAAAACTATTTTTAAAGAAACTAATTTAACCATAATATGGTTGTCGGTGACAATGATTTGGTTAAATGAAACATAATATGGTAAAAAATGTTTAAAAATGGTTTTGCTGCTTTTTCTCTGGGTGTATATATTAAATATATAACGAAAACACTTCTGGGCGCAAGGATTTTCTCCTCTACGGTTTAACAAATACCGGCTTCGCTAACTAAATTTTCTCTGCACAGCCGGCCTTTGGCCGGGCGCAAGGATTTTATCCTCTATGGTATAATAAACACCGGCTTCGCTAACTAAAGCTTCTCTGCACAGCCGGCCTTCGGCCGGGCGCAAGGATTTTCTCCTCTATGGTATAACAAACACCGGCTTCGCTAACTAAAGCTTCTCTGCATAGTCGGCTTTCGTTCGGAAACAAGGCAGATTTTAGAAGCTTTAGTTAGCGAAGCCCTTATTTGTTATACCATAGAGAAGAAAATCTTTGCACCCGGCCGAAGGCCGGCTATGATCCCAAATTTGTTTACATTCTTGCTTGTAAGAATTTTTGGCATTGTACTTACTTATTTTAATATTTCAAAAAAAATTTTACACATTTTAAAATTTTTAATTATAAGTTTAGTTGTGCAAAGTGTCATAACGTCCGCGGACGCTATGACATTTCTTTGATGGACGTTATGACACTTTTAAAAGTGTCATAATGTCCATGGATACTATGACACTTTCAAAAGTGTCATAACGTCCATGGACACTATGACACTGGACGTTATGACATGCCACCGGTAAATCACCATCTTATAAACTGCTTAGATGGCTTTCGTAGAGGTCGATCTACTGGAGACTTACTGACCCTGTTATCGGAAAAATGGTTCCGTTCAATTCACCATTTTGGCGAAAGTAAGCTTATTGCTTTAGATATTTCCAACGCGTTTGACAGAGTCTGGAATGTTGCACTCTTGTGGCATTTGGTGTCGGCGATAATTTCTCTCGATTTATATCGAGCTTCCTCAGAGATCGCACGAGTTGTTATAGATGGGGTTTCGGCAATAGAGTTGAAGATTCATTCATACATATTTTGAGAAGAATTTTTCTTTACCAGTAAAAATTCGGTAATTTTAAAAATTATTGAATCTGAAATCTTTTTCGATTCTAATTCCACTTGTTTGTGAATATTGTTTTCGATATCTACAAACAGGTATTACGACAATAAATACCCAATGTAGACCAACAACGATGTGGCAAAACTTTAAACATACAACAAGAATTTGATTGTTTTCTGTTAGTAGCTGGAAACTTTCTTTGTGGTATTTTAAGAGATGTGCCAGAAAATCTCCCTCTCTATTCTATATGTATCAGTAAAACCGCAGTACTTTTTCCTGAGTCTACAATTCTACGAGAGTCAACAATTCCAAATGGCTGGACAAAAATTGGTTCCATCAACAGTACCTAAAAACTACATTTTGCCATTAAAGTTGGTACAAAATCAGAGAAGCAACTGTTCA
Organism: Pollenia angustigena; assembly: GCA_930367215.1. Classification (NCBI taxonomy): domain Eukaryota; kingdom Metazoa; phylum Arthropoda; class Insecta; order Diptera; family Polleniidae; genus Pollenia; species Pollenia angustigena. The sequence continues at coordinate 177,276,877 of OV884058.1, read as the reverse complement.
TCCCTGATCAGTGGTCAACATGTGTAAGCGGCGACAGCTTGCCGGAACGTGTCATGGACAGTTCAAACTTTTAAGTACTCGCATACTCGCAAATGGACAAAACACTTGAGCTTATCATTAAACACAAAAAAGAAGGCGAAGACGCACAAACATTAAACCAAAAGAAAACGCTTAAATAGAAGAAAAAAATAATTTATATAAAAATAAACATAATCACGTTCATCATCCATTCATCTTGAAAATTTAACAAAGATACTTGTAACAAACAACAATTCAAAAGTATTAAAATACTCAACCAACGATTAAATTAACCCATTTTATGCCATTGTTGTTTTTGGTTCAAACAATTATTTGGCTTAAAAGTTAGTCGATTCATTTAAAAATATTTATTAATATAAATTCTGTAAGAAAATTAATGTGGTACAAAGATGATCATAAGACTACTAGCAAGTTTTGAAAGGCCATGCCATAGAGCTAGAGGGGTATGAAGTAAAATCTGTTCATAACATTTTGAACAGGAATAAAGTTCCTCAACCAATGCACCGCGTTGAAATATCGTTTGATTCATCGGTTCTCAAAACCAAAAATTCAGTTCATCCCATATACAACTTGCGCTACCTACTCAACAGAAGAATAACTGTTGAGGAGCCATTAAAACGAAAGGGTCCCTCCCAATGCACAAACTGTCAGGAATATGGGCATACAAAATCATATTGTAAATTGCCTCACGTATGTGTGGTTTGTGGCGACGCTCATAAAACCGCCGAATGTAATCGTTCTAAAGCTGACCCGAATGTTAAGAAATGCAGCAACTGTGGCGAAAATCACGCGGCAAACTATAGGGGTTGTAGAGTCTTCTTGCATTAAAAAAAAACCTGCTTTAGTTCAAAAATATACTCACTCCCAATATGGTCCGTCACATGCGCCCAGCCAAGCCGCTGGCTCTATTGCTAGTACTTCACAAACAAACAATCAAAACCAATCATATGCCCAAGTCTTAAAAGGAAACCCTTATGCGAAAAATCCCCCGAGTACTTCTAACGCAAAGCAACCTCCAAACGCTAATGTTCCTAGGGAAGGTCTACAAATGCCTTCTGGAAATATGCCTACCTCAATTGAAAATTTAATTCAAACTATGAATAACTTCATGGTCACTATGCAGAACATGTTTCAGGAAATGATGCGAAACCAGAACATGCTCCTGCAAGTTCTACTCAACAAAAAATGAACCAGTTAAAAATATGTTTCTGGAATGCAAACGGGTTATCCCAACATAAACACGAAGTTGCAAACTTTCTTCATAGGCATGAAATCGACGTACTTCTTGTCTCTGAAACACACTTTACTCATAAAAACTGCTTTAGGGTAAATGGATACCTTACGTATGACACAAAACATCCCAGCGGACGAGCCTGTGGTGGCACAGCCATAATTGTGCACAAACACATCAGACACTTGCCATTGCCAGAGTACGAAGAAGATTGTATCCAGGCCACATCTATAAATCTTACTGATTTCAATCTAACGTTAACATCCGTTTATTGTCCCCCGAGGCACAAAATTGTAAACGATAAATTTCTCAACTTCTTCTCCACATTGGGCCAGAAATTCATTGCTGCTGGCGACTTCAACGCTAAACATACATATTGGGGCTCCAGACTTATTAGTCCTAGAGGTAATCAGCTATACAATACCGTAACTATAAATAATTTTGATGTGGTATCGAGTGGTAAGCATACCTATTGGCCAACCGACTTCAATAAGCTACCAGATCTTATTGACTTTGCTGTAATTAAAAACATCAAGCGCGATCAGGTACTAGTTAGTTCCTCCTATGATCTTTCGTCTGATCATTCACCTTCAATCCTCATTTTAAAAGGTAACTCTGACGCTGCAGCTGCAAACTTTATTTCCTATCCAAACAGAAACACAAATTGGTTAAAGTATAAAATGTATGTGAGCTCTCACCTATCACAGTGCATTCCCCTAAAAAATTCATCTGACATCCAAATAGCTGTCGACCGATTTACAGAAGTCTTGGATACTGCAGCAAGAAATGCAACCCCAATCAAGCGGACAATTAAACGTGCTCCTTACAATACATCGACGGATATAGAGGCCCTTATCAGAGAAAAAAGGAAGTTAAGAAGACAATGGCAAAACAGTCGTTCCCCAACCACTAAGGCCCAACTACAATTATGCCTGACCACACTTCGCAACAAATTGAGACAGAACCACGAGTCCGCAATAGAAGGCTATCTAAACAGCCTAGACGCCACAAAAAACTCCAATTATAGCTTATGGAAGGCTGTACGGCATATGAAATGCCCTATAACCCAAGAATCTCCATTAAGACTGGAAAACCGCACTTGGGCCAAAAACACACATGAAAAATTAAACGCTTTCGCGGGCCACCTTGAGAAAGTTTTCACGCCACATGATGCACATACTTGTTCCTGTCGTCCAATCATTCCTGATAAGGTAAACCATCCATTAAAATTTAACATAACTCAAGTAAAATCTGCAATAGAAAAATTGAATATTAGAAAATCTCCCGGACCTGACCGCATCACAGGGTCAATGATAAGAAACCTACCATCGTCTGCTTCCAGAATCTTGCTGCTCATTTTTAACGCTATATTAAGAGTCGGATACTTCCATCCTCATGGAAGAGGTCTTTAATTGTTATGATTCCCAAGCCAGGAAAAGATGCTAGCCAGGTTGCGTCGTACAGACCGATAAGCTTATTGTCAATCCTATCGAAGCTTTTCGAACAAATATAGAACAATAGAACAAGTGCATAGAATTGTCACCCTTATTAGATCGGCGTTTGAGAAAAAGCAATACTGCTCAGCACTGTTTATAGACATTTCCCAAGCTTTTGACAAAGTTTGGCATGATGGGCTACTCATCAAAATAAAACGAATGCTTCCTCAAAACACTCACAAGCTTCTGGAGAGCTATCTAACAGGCAGAACATTCATAGTAAGGTCGCAAGATAAACACTCCCCCCTCAAGAAAATTTCTGCTGGTGTTCCCCAAGGCAGCATATTAGGACCGCTTCTATATATAATATACACAGCGGATATGCCAACAAACCTGAGCACGCATACCTCTACATTTGCAGACGACACAGCATTTATTAGCGCTAACCATGACCCAAAAGTCGCATCGCAAAATCTGCAGTCCCACATCAATGAACTAGAGGCCTGGCTAGAAAAATGGAGAATAAAGGTTAACCCGGCTAAATGTGCTCACTTAACTTTCACGCTCAGAAGACAAACGTGCCCAGCTGTAAAAATAAATAACATAACTGTTCCAGAAGAAAACCATGTTAAGTACTTGGGAATTCATATAGATAGACGCTTGACCTGGTCGCGTCATATTGAAGCGAAAATAACGGCTATGAAACTTAAAGCAGCTCAGCTACATTGGCTTCTCGGTCGAAACTCAAAATTGTCCTTAGACAACAAAATTCTCTTATACAAGTCCATCATAAAACCAATATGGACATATGGCATCCAATTATGGGGTACTGCATGCGCATCTAACATCCAAAAGCTTCAAAGAAGACAGTCTAGAATATTACGACAAATTGTCTGCGCCCCATGGTATATACGTAATGAAATTATCCACAGAGATCTCAACGTCCCCACTATCCAGGAGGAAATTAAAAAATATTCAATAAGCTACATCGATAAACTAATGGTCCACCCTAACTACCTCGCTCGGGGTTTGCTTCAGTTCGAAGGTCACCAGAGGCTAAAAAGAACCGATACTTTGAGCCTAACTAGAAGACATTTTTAAAATTTGAATACAGCAGTTAGTGGTTACACTGGTAACAACTAATAAACAACAAGTAGAATTAAGATTTGAATACATATTGTAAATTTCGATAAGAAAGATTCAATAATAAAAAAAAAAAAAAAAAAAAAAAATTCCGAAAGTACGTACATAAATTTCACAAATTTTTGTATAAATCAATATACATATTTAAAATGTTTTAAGATTTAACCTTTATTTTATTAAATTAATTAAATTGGGTGCGGATATTTATTATGACTTTTTTACTTGGGGCAACAACATTGACTGTGAAATTTCTTTAGCGCAGGTTGTAAAAAAGGATGCGAGGTAAAAAGCTCTATGTTTAGAAATTCTGTTCAGTCTTACAGATTTTTAACCTAATACGGCTAACGGTTCCCGCGGCGTTCCCACACAGAATGAATTTTTGATTTACTATGATTTACTGTGTGTTTTATTGTGTGTAAATCGATCTACACAAATTTTAAATTTCATCAAAATCGAAATTGCCCAATTGTCTCTTTATATTCCTAGCTTTGAAAAACATATAAACCCTCTGTGTTTTGCAAACGCTGAAATATCTATAAAAATTTCATCAAAATTAGTTAGATATTTTCGAAGTAACAGTAATCGCTTTCCCATTCAGCGATCGAGTGGAGAGATAAACTGGAGGGGGAATGAAGGGTGAACAGCGTACTCATGTTAAAGTGGCTTTCTTTTTCTTTTGTGTTCAAAAACACTAATTAATTTTTTCTAAATGTAGCAGGTGTAGCGGCCCTGAACACTATTCTTAGTTGGTACCAGAAAAAATCCCTCCTATAGATTCTCGTTCACCCAGGACCTTGCATGTTTCTAGCTGCAATGTTAACGGAAATTCAAAAAGTACCTGTTAAAGAACATAAAAAGTACTAAAAAGCTCCTCTTACAGATTTGTATTCTCTCAGGACATTGCATGTTTAATTAAATGCTTCAAGGTCCAATACTAATGAAAATAAAAAAATAAAAATAAAGTATTAAAAAGTGTAACCATAGAGTCTTATCACTCATGATATTGCATGTTGAAGTTTATGTTTCTAGGCTCAATATTAACGGTAATTTTAAAAAGTACCAGTCACCGGTCCGCTTATTTTTATTAAGAACAACGATAAGTATTACTTTAATTGTCTGTCTCATTTGGTTTTGGAGACATGAGTGAGGTTATAATAGGAGGTTTAGCGCCCCTGCACCCTTTCCTAAGTACTTTAGTGGAACCTTATATAGCCTGTGCCTGTAAGGAGTTCCATTCTTCATTTTGTTGAAGAAATTTTTAAAATCTGTTCGACTGTCCCGGAGATTTTCTCTTAGAAACATTCAAACATACAAACTTTTCAGCTTTATAATATTAGTATAGATAACGATCTATCCAGTCCGAATGGTGAACACGTAATTTATTGAAAAACACAAGCCGCAGCTGTGGAGATGAAAAAAAAATACGGAAATTATGAAATACATTCTTTATCACTTTTGGCACTGACAATGAGCGTTTCTTCAAAAATTTAGTTTTTCTTTTGGCAGGAGGGGTGGGGGGGGGGGGGGAGGATTTTTACATTGAAATATAAAATATCATAGGACCCAGATTCAAATACAACGTACTTTTAACAGGTAAATCGGGGAAAAATTGGTACTTTGGTACTTTTTTTCTTCTTGCTAAACTTGATGTTGATTGTTTGATTGCATATGGCCAGGATTAAAATAAAGGATACATTTAAGAGAATAAAATTTGTACTTTTTAAGGGGTAAAACGGGATGTAATTGGTAATTTTTTTCTTTTCGAAAAGCTTGGTATACATCCAGATTGAAGCAGGAAAAACTAGTACTCCTGTTACTCTTTTACCATTGGTACTTTTCCACTTTTGGAATTGTTTGGTATAAAGATAAAGCATATGGCCTAAATTAGAGATTGCTGTAATTTTTATGATGTTAACACAAAAAATCGGTACTTTTTCTCTTTACCTTAGTGAGAACTTCTCGCATCGAAAATATGTGAAACAAAATATTCAATTGTTTCTCGAAAAGTGAGAAAAAAGTGTGTCTGTAACTTATGTCGAAAACCATCAAAAGAGATTACGTCGTTACGTTACATATGTCATAACATTCAGAGAAAGAAAAATTGTAAGAAATACACTCAGTTTTAAAAATATTTTCCATAAAAAATTCGATGCGAACGTTAACGTTCAAAACTGTTGATCAGGCAGTTAATATCGAGCCCTAACCGCGATAATAACGTAAGCGCCAAAAATCTAATTTTACAGGAGAGAGCTTTTTTATTTTATTTCATATACATTTTGTATAAAATTGGTCGCTTTCAATAAAATTGTTTTTGCTATAAAACTGTAACGGTACCTTATGTGACCATGACATTTTAGGAGATCATGCAAGTGTTGCCAATAAAGTTATTTATTAAAAAAAAAGGAAAATTGAAAATCATGTCGCTTACGTTATTTTCGCGGTTAGGGGTCGATATAATTTAAAATATATATTTTTTTTAATAAAATATTAGAAATGATAAAAAAAACATTGTAGACGTTAGAAATGTTCAGGAAATTTATTTTGTATAAACTTCAAAGTAATTTAAAAAAGGATGTGGCAACGTTGTGCCAATATATTATGAACTTCTTTCTTGTATTGCTATTAACGCATTTGTGGGTATTAACAACATGCTTAGGTATCACTGCTCAAAACTCTAATACAAAACTACAGGTTTCTTTTAACAAAAAACCAAAATTTCTCTTTAAAAATGGACTATTCTGTATTTTTCTAAGTATCTTACGGATTTTTTAATCAACAGAGTTAAAAAAGCAGATCGCCTCTTAATTGGCTAAAGAGTCCTTCAAGTGAAAAAAGACACATTACAAAGGTCCTCAAGATTTTTTTACACAAAACAAACATTATTTTTAATGGAAATTAGCTGTTAGGAAATGGGAACAAAACAAAAATAATTTCAACATTGATATCCACAGGAATAAGATTATCATCATTAGACTTGTAAAATTCTACAAAAAAAAATTTTTGGAGCTGGAAGGGCATAAAAATAATATCGGGTTGCCAATTTAAATTTATTTTTTAAGGGCATAAACAAAAACATTAGCAAACATTTAATATCTACTAATGCTGTAAATAGATAATCTTCTTGAGACTTAAACAAATAAATACTTAATATTAAAAATTTGAAGGGGATTGAAACAGTTATTTTTATTTTACTTATGTATGTTCACATTTAAGAAATATTTGATGAAAATCCCCAAAAAGCGTGAACACTAATTTAATTAACCTTTTAATTCTTCTTAAACAGTTTCCATAGATGAAACGAAACCTTATTACTTGGAAAAATCATATTCAAATTTGATTCAGTAAATGGTTAATCAATTCAAACTCATTTTTAATAAAAATAGTGGTTACGTGTGGGGCGTAAAATATTTGTTAAGTATGGCAAGACCTTCAGCAATAAAATATAAAAATGTTTAATTGATATAATTCCACATCTGCTTATAAGCAATTGCAGTACGAAATACTTACCAACATTTTCAATCAATACTGGATTGCCATAAGTAATTGCCAATTCAAGTATTTGCATATAATTGGCATCACTTTGTTTAATAACTTTAAGGTCATTCTTCTTTTCCATATTTTTAATCCACTTGTTGGCTTGGACTTTTTTTTTCCAATTATTTGTTTAAATGGATTCAGGGTTAAATAACAATATAAAATTTTTTGTAATCATTTTAACTTTACCTTGAGGATCAATGAGTAGAGAATAGCGATTTGAATTTGCAACAATAATTGCATTTTCTACAGAGAAATTATCTGCCGGTAATCCAGCCAAAGACCAGGCACGAATTTGCATGGGATTGCCGAGAGTGTTGGCCAGAGAAAATTTGTCGGAACAGGGTATTTTACGTTGACGACAAACTTCATTCCATTCCTCCAATATGTTAACACGGTACTATAGAGAAAAATAAAAAAAAGGATATTAAAAAAAAAAATTTTTACACATTTTTCTATAATTTTTAAAAATATCCCATAAAAAGCAAATTTCGGAAAATTTCCTATAAATAGTAGCATTTGGAAAAGTTTTTATAAATAATATAAGCTTATTTCCTTTAAATAGAAATTACAGAAAATTTCCTTTAAATAGAAATTACAGAAAATTTCTAATAAATAGCAAATTATTGAACATTTCCAATAAAGAGAATATTATTGAAAATATCCTAAAAATAGCATATTTTAGCAAATTTTAGAAAAACTTCCAAGAAACAGAAAATTTATGAAAATTTCCAATAAATAGCAAATTTTATGAAAATTTCCTAAAAATAGCAAATTTTATGAATATTTTCTTTTAAAAGCAAATGTTATGAAAATTTCCTATAAGTAAGAAATGTTATTATGACAATTTTCTATTAATAGCAAATTTTATGAAGATTTCCCATAAACAGCAAATTTAGTGACAATTTCCTATAGAAAGCAAATTTTATAAAAATTTCCTATAAATAGCAAATTTTATAAAAATTATAAATAGCCAATTTTATAAAAATTTCCTATAAATAGCAAATTTTATGAAAATTTTCTATAAATAGCAAACTTTATGAAAATTTTCTATAAATAGCAAGTTTTATGAAAATTTTCTATAAATAGCAAATTTTATGAAAATTTCCTATAAGTAGCTAATTTTATGAAAATTTCCTATAAATAGCAAATTTTATGAAAATTTTCTATAAATAGTAAATTTTATGAAAATTTCCTACAAATAGCAAATGTTATAAAAATCTCCTATAAATAGAAAATTTTATGAAAATGTCCTATAAATAGCAAATTTTATGAAAAAGTCCTATAAATAGCAAATTCTATGAAAATTTCCTATAAATAGCAAATTTAATGAATATTTCCTATAAATAGCAAATTTAATGAATATTTCCTATAAATAGCAATTTCTATGAAAATTTCCTATAAATAGCAAATTTAATGAATATTTCCTATAAAAAGCAAATTTAATGAATATTTCCTATAAATAGCACATTTTATAAAAATTTCCTATAAATAGCAAATTTTATAAAAATTTCCTATAAATAGCAAATTTTATAAAAATTTCCTATAAATAACAAATTTTATGAAAATTTACTATAAATAACAAATTTTATGAAAATTTCCTATGAATAGCAAATTTTATGAAAATTTCCTTAAATAGCCATTTTTATGAAAATTTACTATAAATAGCAAATTTAATGAATATTTCCTATAAATAGCAATTTCTCTGAAAATTTCCTATAAATAGCAAATTTAATGAATATTAAAAAATATATTTAAAAAATAAAAAATTTCATCAGTTTTCTACAAAAAAAGTTATGCATTTCTTAAACTCATTCATATTTTGGTAGACTATAACATTTTTACTTGTTATTCTGCCTCGTATAACATCCGTCATATGCGTGACAGTAATTAATTTCAGTTTGATTGACTACACAATATTCCTCTGGATTAAAACCTGCTTGTCAATCACCGTGGTGAACATGATATCGAAGATAAAACATACAAAAACTATTAATACCAATTTAAAAGCAAAAAAAAAAAAAAAAAAAAATCTAAATAAATGTTAGTTTAGAAACAAGTGATAAGTCGGTAAAAATAGGTGTATGTGCTAAAGGATTTATGTTCGCGTAACTGCAAGAACTAACAAAATACGAGTTGCTGAAAAAAACCAAATGCTGCCAGCTTCTGCTATTGTTTTGAAGCGACTAATTGGCAATATGCACTATATGGGAAGGTGAAAAAAAGCAAATGTTAACTTTTATTTTTCCCGGGAAATATGAGACTTTTTTTAAGGATGATGCTTTTAGACATGACCGTGTGTCGTTATCAAATTGAATTTGTATTAATTCTGAGAATTTTTTTTCAACAGATGTGAAAAGTGAATGCATAGCAAAATTGTTTTAGAAGGATTCTTTAGAATGTTTATAAGGTAATTCACTTTGGGATGGTTTTTTTTTCACAGAATATTAAAAAAGATTCTGTTTAAACAATAGAGGTCGTACTTTTTTGATCCACTTTTCTGAAAAATAATTCACAAATTTTTTGACATTTTTTGGTTTATTTTTATCTGCATGAAAACTATCAGTTAAAAAAAAAAAAAAAAGTCAAGTCATTGTTTGTTATGGCTTTTGATTGTTGTTATTATGTTTCACATATCATGTCACTTACCTCTGTTGGAAAAAATCCCAGATACGCTGTGCAGCCACCTGCCAAAAGAACATCTCCAACAATGTTACTTATAGACTTATGAAGATTATGAGCTGTCTCTGACCAACGAGTCTTTTCACCGCCTAGGCCACCCAATAGTTTTTCTGCTCTAAAAGGAAGAAAAAAAGAAGAAAATAAACAAGAAAATATTGAAACAAAAACACTAAATTAAAGCGCTAAAATCAAGAAAGGTGAAAATGCTTGAATTAGGGCTTAATTAAAGTCAAAATTCACAAGAAAAAGGTAAATCCTCTAAAAATTGTCTATAAAATAGAAAAATTATTTTTTTTGTGATTAATTGAATTGTTTATGGTTTTCTAATGAAAATACAAATTTTTATATTAGTCTTTAGTTCATCCAATTAAATTTTCATTAAATATTTTTAATGAAGGAAGGAATTTTACAGCATGAAATAAATTAAAATGTATTAATAATTTTTATTCTGGACTGACACTGGGGTCGAACTTGCAAAATTGTTCTGATAACAACCACGTATCTCATCATTAGAGTTCTTTGCATGTTCCACCTTACCGCCAACGCGACGGCTATCAATCTTAACTCAAACATTAATCTTCTTAACAATAGTAAAGTTATTTCGTTTTTATTTTATATTTAAAGTTTCTCAACCGGTGATGTACAGTACGCATACTACGGCTTATACAGTTGTTTGTGTTAATATGTACTACATTTTTCGCTGGTTGCTGGGGAAGGGTTAACGAGGTCATATGGTTTTTAACAAAAAACACCCGGTTTTCGAAAATCTTAACTCCCTTTTAAAGTAGATATTATTAGATACTCAACATGTTGAAAAGTAAAGCTGTTAAGGAAGCACTCTTCCACAGGTATGTGCTCGACGGATCCTGAGAGCAAAGGGAAAGTGCCGCAGAGATTTACTCTATTTAATATATTTAATACCCACTTGCTTAGGTAGACTTTCCTCTTTTCGACAGAACGTAATCAAAACCTAATCTACCAACAAGAGTGAGTCGGCACTCCCACGCGTAGTGGTATATGTCTCCACAGTTTTCTTTGTAAGCACTAGTATTTACTTACACTAGCCTAATATCGGGTGATTTTTTAGCTATTATCTTTTAGGCAACACTGGTTAAAACAGCTGACGCACGTTTCGTGTTTTGTTTCACTGTCAAACATCTTCAGTTTGGTCTAAAATTTAACAATGAATCGTTTTACAAACGAGCAACGCTTGCAAATTATTGAATTTTATTATAAAAATGTGTGCTCTGTTAAGAAAGTTCGTCGCGCGCTTTTTGTGTTCAGCGATGAAGCTCATTTTTGGCTCAATGGGTACGTTAATAAGCAGAATTGTCGATTTTGCTACCAATGCATCCAGAAAAAGTCACAGTTTGGTGCGGTTTATGGGCTGGTGGCATCATTAGATCGTACTTATACAAAGATGATTCGTTTCGTAACGTAACTTTTAATGGTGCGCGCTACCGTGAGATGATATCCAACTTTTTTTTGCCCAAAATGCAAGAGCTTGACTTGCATGACATGTGGTTTCAACAAGACGGTGCCAATATAAATAATATTCAAACATTAAATAATATGAGTCGATAGTACGATTCAAATAAAGATTTCATGAATTTTTCTGAACTTTATGTGTTTTTTTTAAACTTTCCTATAGCTCTTAAAAAATCACCCATTATATCTATTAACTTAAGATTTACTAGAAGCCTTGCACCTTCTTGCATTAGAAGCGGGTGCATTGCTACTGTGTCAACCGACTGAAGCTGGAGGTCCAGCTTTAATAAAAATTAGATTTATGAACTTAAGCCTGTGCCCATGTTCTGTAACTCTCGCGCCTTAAAACTTTTCGATTGAAATGTGCGAAATGAAACAAAAATGCCATGTATTGAAACAAACATCTGTTTTTCTCACTAAACTGTGTCTGTAACTTTTTTTGTCGGGTAATAACAGTCGCGTAAGGAAATAACTCAGCAATTTAAAGAAAAAGTGTGTCTGTAAAATTTTTGTGAGAAAGTTAAAGTCGTGCTTTACATTTTTTCGCTGTAGCTGACGGTTGAATTTTCGCCGCCGCCGTTGAAAATTTCTCAATTTTAGTAAATTTTGATCGCCGTCAACGATATGTGTGTGTGACTGGCGTTCTCAACGTCTGTAATATCATATCGGCTTCGAGTGGATTATTATGACATTTATAACGTAACGACGTAATCTCTTTTCATTGCTTTCGACATGAGTTACAGACACACTTTTTTTCTCACTTTTCGAGAAACGATGGAATATTTTGTTTCACATCTATTCCATGCGAGAAGTTCTCACCAAAGTTACAGAACATGGGTACTGATTACAAAAAAATTAATTTCGATTAAAAATAGAAAATTTAGGAAAAAAATTTTATAAGTAGCTAGTTTTTTTTAAAGTTTCTTTAATATAATTTTTGTTCAAAATTTCTTATAAAGAGCCGGTGTTGAATTTGAACCACACCTAAATTTCAAGTTTTTTGCTGCATTTTATTTGACATTTCTCAAGTTCAGACTAACTCAATTCGAACCATGGAAAGATACACACTCGAGCAACGCTTTAAAGTTATTCAGGCTTATTATGCATATGGGCGTTCAAATCAAAATTCATGTGCATACAATAGGAAAAATCATGCAAAAATTTGGGCAAACCCGGTCTGTAGGAGATGTGAAAACACCAGTGCATGCTCTTACAGCTCGTACTGCAGAAAATATTGTTGCTGTTCGCGATAGTGTGGCTGAAGAGAAGTCCACCTTAACTCGTCGTCGTGCCCAACAATTGCACCTCTTACGCACTTCGTTGATGAACATAATGCATAAAGACTTGAATTTAAAAAATACAAGGTGCAATTGACTCAAGAACTAAACCCTCTTGACCAAATGAGGCCTGTCAGGCAGTTACTATGAATCGTGAGATGAGAGATTGGTCAGAATGCGAAAAGTTGTTGAAAATTGGTGTTCCAGATTGCCCCTTGTACGCGCCAACCTTGGCGGCCACATGGCAGAAATCATATTTAAACATTTATTTCATAATATTTTCTTTCCAATAAAACCCGTTTCATTGATATCAAAAATGTATTGCCTTGTTTTGTTAAAAACATCCTTTATTATTATGAATGTGGTTCAACCACGCGAATACCGCTTAATGAATTTGGATGAAATTTGGTTGATGGATAGATGGATGTGTAGACAATTGGTACACAAAAGTAGTCTTTTACTCTTTTTGATAAATTTAAATATAAAGATTGCATACGGTCCAGATTTAAATATAGAGTACTTTTTAAGGAATAAAATTGCTACTTTTTAAGGGTAAAAACGGAATAAAATTTCTTTCTGGTGGCCTGAAATGAGAAAAAGCTGGTACGCTTGGTACTTTTTAATTTTTCGAAAACATAAAATTTCTGTAAATTTTTTAAAGGATTAACCCTTTTCTTGAAAACTTGCTCTTATTTGCACATGAGCGATATTGCTGGTTAAAGCTAATTTTCTATTAATTGAAAGTTTTTATAATTTGATTTTGTTTTAAATGTAAGTTAAGCTAACGAAGTCGTTGTCAGGTAGTTAAATTCGATATAACAAGAAGAAGAATTTTACGGCATATTCATCAAAATAGCGAATTGCTTTTAAAGTTTCCTAATTTTTTTAAAGTTTCGAAAAATTTGTTCTAACAGGAAATTTTTTAAAATTAAAATTAAATTATTTATAAAAATTTCCTATATGGGTAATTCCATGTCAAAACGACCAAGATTGGGACACGACTCCTTCCGATTTTAATGAAATTTGGTGAGAAGGTTCCTTTTATCTTATAAGGAACATATATGAACGAAAAAAAATTTTAAAATTTTTTTCCAAAAGTTATGTCATATGCAAAATGTCATAATTTCGCCGAATTAGCCGAATGTGTTGAGCTTATTTCTTCAATATCTCGAAAACTAATTGACATATGAAGATGATTTTAATGTTATTTTAAAGAGAATACTTGGGGCTACAAACAATATATTGGAAAAAATTTTTTTTTTTAAATGTAATATCTGCAAAATGTTAAATTTAAAAAACGGACTATTAATTCGGCTATAATAATGTGGGGTTGGTCATACATTTGACCCATCTAGGAGCATCCTACGCGCTGTACCATACGAATAATGCGGCTTAATAAAATTCTTTAATTTGGCCCCTGCAGCGCGTAGGATGCTCCTAGATGGGTCAAATGTATGACCAACCCCACTTTATTATTTATTGCCGAATTTCGGTTTTTTTTTAGTTATTTCAATAAACTTAACCGTTTTTGAGTTACGCGAATATATGCTGTGCAGCCTCTTACATTTTCGAAATAACGGTATATCTTGAAAACACGAGCTATCCTAAAAAAACAGTTAGCACCACTGGATTCAGCGTCCCAAATTAGGGTAAAATGCCAGGTGCGCGGCAGGTCTGTTTTTTGCAACTTGCACAGTGTACTTATTGCTCAAAATTACAATATTAAAATTCAATTTTAATATTATTTTTTTAAAGGTTGCGAAAGGAAAAAAATCATATCTTAAAAAAGAAAAAAAAACACCTCCTTCAAAGTTTTAGGATTTTTAAAGAACAGTTTGAGGTATTATACAAAAAAAATCAGCCAAATAAAAAAATAGGTTTTTGACTTAGTCCGTTTTTAAAATTTAACATTTTGCAGATATTACATTTAAAAAAAAAAAAAATTTTTTTTCCAATATATTGTTTGTAGCCCCAAGTATTCTCTTTAAAATGAGCTCAACACATTCGGCTAATTCGGCGAAATTATGACATTTTGAATATGACATAACTTTTGAAAAAAAAATTTTAAAATTTTTTTTCGTTCATATATGTTCCTTATAAGGTAAAAGGAACCATCTCACCAAATTTCATTAAAATCGGAAGGGGTCGTGTCCCACTCTTGGTCGTTTTGACATGGAATTACCCATATGGGTAATTCCAGAGTGTTGAACGTGACAGTCGTACGTATCATTTTAAACAACAAATATTTTTAAGTTCTTTTAACCCTTAAATTATAGCACTAAGAAAGCAATGTTATCTATGCTAAAGTTTATGGAGGGCGCGATTCTAGGTCAAAGATCATGGCAAAAGAAGTAGCGGTTCGAACGTGAAAAAACAGAAGTAGTTTTTGTGACCATGTATAAAAATGCGTAATACAGCGAAACCTGGCACAAATTTTTAGTCAAACTTCTTTTAGAATATTACGTGACATTTCGAACGTAAAACGTTTTCCATAAAAATTTAACTAAATAATGATTAAAACAAAATAAAAATTTACCGGTAATCCGAATAACATATTTCCCTTTGAGCTCTTCTTTAGATTACAGACCATTTAAGAATATTTTTTTGGAAATAATTTTAGTCAAATACAGTCAAATCCAGTTAATTCGTACCCCGATAAATCGTAATTCCCGATTATTCGTAATTAACTGTCGGTCCCTTGAAAAAATCGCGTTAATTCGTAAAATTTTAGTCCCCTCGCTTATTAGTAATTTTTTTTTTCAAATAAAATCTTCTTTACCTCTTATACATCGTAAATGTTTGCTAACTACCACTTATAATTCTAATAAAAACAACAGAAACATGGAAATAATGATGTTTACCACTATTTCGGTTTTGCTTGTGTGTGGGTTTATTTTCTTAAGATCAGTTTGTTACATGAATAATTTTTATATATTTAATTTTTAACAATTGTTTTTTTTTTTCGCTTTTGTAAATAAATTGAAAACCGCGTTTATTCTTAATTATTTTATTTTAACCCCGTAAAACCGAAACCCGCTAAATCGAAAACCCTATAATTCGTAAGAAATGGCCGGTCTCTTACGATTACGAATTATCGGGATTGTACTGTATCGCCTCTTAAGGAAGATAATATTAAAGAAAACATACAATAAAACATTCTCACTAATAAGAAATTACGTTTGCACAACTTTGCAGTCTGATTGTTCATCTAAGTGAACAAATTTATGAGTAAATTTATAAAATTAGTAAAATCTAAATGTTTCTCTATAACAATATCGTAAAATAATCAGCTTTTAATAACTTTTCAATTTTCGGTCACGTAGGACCTTTTGACGGAAATGCCCATAGGCTATTTTTAAAAAATTTATTCTTATTTTTTGTATGTTTTTAGTAGCAAACTTTTCCAACATTTCCTATAATAACGATTTTTTTTTAAATTATTAGTTTGAATATTGGAAAAATTTTATATAAATTGCCTTTTTGTTTAAAATTTTTAAAAAATATACCAAATTTTTGTAAATTTCCTATAAATTGCATTTTTTTTTTGACTAGAAAGTTTAAGCAAACTTTCTTCATACAGCAAATGTTCCTAGAATTGGTTTTTGTTACAAGTTTTTTGTATATATTTTTCCCTTATATATTTTTATATAGTATAATTTTTTTTCTACCGAAGGAATCTTCCTCGATTATGTTCTAAATGCATTGCGAATTTTTCCATAAACCTTCCAAAGAGAAAATTTTTACAAAATGGATTTTAAATTACCTGTTCAACTTCTTTTCACAATTCTCAATTTCATCTTCTAGGCCCTTTTTCTGACGAGATTTCTCAGCAAAGAAATCATTTAGTTTCTGCAGCTTGTCCAAAATAACCTGCAACTCGGCTCGTTTAGAATTCAGTTTTTCCATTTGAGAAGCTAAATCATTTTCGGCCTCAGCTAAAGCAGCCTTTTTAGGCATGACAATGCGGGCGACTTTATCGTAAACGTCCATGGCACGAACCCAGTGACACAAACCCTCACAAGCTGTAGAGGCGGATTTGATTTTTTCGGGCACAAAATCGCGATCAGCAACATATCTGGTGAGAAGAATTATAACCACTAAAATTAAAAAAAAATTTATATACAAATTTCTCTTACTTCTCTCTAATCTTTTTGATAATAGCCGGTGGTATATTGTCCTTATCAAATGTCTTTAGGGACTCCAAAAATTTCATATCGCTGACCATACGCAATGAAGCACCCCAATAGTCCTCCACCATTCTACCGCTAGCATCTGGCTTACGGTCTGGCTTTAAGCCCTTTATAACACACACCGCCTCCAGTACCAGTTTAACACCATAAGGTGGATTTTTCATAGATTTCACTACAAATATATCAGCTGGCTTCAAAGTATTTAAAGCATCTAAGGCCGCCTCTAGTGCTGGTATGGCCTCGGCCAAATCACTTTCACAGTCATCTTTTATGGCCTGAGCAGCAGCTGCAGCTTCATTCGCGGCAGCCTCATCCGCACCCACAACTTCCTTCTTCTTTTCAGCCTCTGCAGTTTCACGCTCAATATTCACCATTATTTTTTCAGTTTCCTCCGAAAGTACTTTTAGTTTTGGCTGCAATTCATACAAATTTGATTGCATTTCGCCCACTTGACCCGCAGCAAAATCCAATTTTTCTAAACCTGTCGTATATCTTAAGGACAATGCGAACAAGACAACAAACTGTTTGAACATTTTGATTAAGAGTCAATAAAAATACACTTACCTGTCTCGTAATTTTGTTATCTCCTCAAGTTTTCTAATGTAAAAGGTACGAAATGCCTTTAACATTTCCAAATACGAAGAGGGTGTTACATAATTTCTTCTACCCAATTCTGTAAAACATCTGCAATATCAAAGACAAAGTGCCATTAAAGGAAAGAAACGGAATAAAAAAAGAGACATTTTATTTCATTTTCTATATGAAATATTCTTCAAATCTGTTCAGTGCAGTTGAAAGCTTAATTCTATTTGGTTTCCAACTTACTTTTCACTTGCATCGACAACGGATTGATTAAAATGCATTACACATTTTACCAATTCCTTTTCCAAATCACTCAATACAATTTCTTCTACTTCCTCTAAACTTTTTCTACTTTCTTTCGATTCGTATGATTCAAGTGACTTATTGGCATCCGTATCTTCTGTTTCTTGTGATTGACCCAATTTCATTGAGCTAATGAAATATTCCGCAACACGTTCTAAAGCGTCTACCGGCCATGGCATGTACCTTGTTAAATAAGGAAACAGTTCACACGTGAGTTAGTGTATGTAAGTGTATTTGAATTAGTTTGCATGAGTATGTGTTATAAAAGAATTTTACAAAAAACAAAAAAAAAAAAAAAAAACACATAAAGCAAGGACGATTAGATATGAACGTTGAGAGTTAAAGAATTTGTGAAATGTTATTAAATATGAAGTGTTATACAAGTGGGTTAATTGAGAATTAAGAAAAATACATTCTAAAACCTACATAAAGTTTATTTGTCTGTCTGCCTGTTTAAAACATGCACACTTTCCATCCAGCACTTCTTATAAAGCAAAATTGTTTAAGTAGGGACAGACTTAAACCGCTAAAATAGAACAACCCCGCTAAAAAACTTGATTTCTGTTACAACAACTAACATAAAGAAGTTTCGGAATATACCGATTGTTTTTAAATTCTTTACAAACTATATTTAAATTTTAAAACATGATTTAAAACAGTGACGCTTAACTCTCATATTCCTATGCTCTCTAGTATAATTAATTTACACGTTCCATCTTTTAATGCCCAACTTCTTTTCAATTCCCTTTTGAAGATGCCAATATGATCTCACGCAGCAAAAACATTTGTCGGTTCAAATCAACAGCAATTTTATCCACAGCGAATCAAAGAGAAAAAGAAAAGAAAAAATGTTTATGTATTCATTGCTGTGCGTATAACTACGAATAAATACACAAAGCGAACTGATCGAGTACAAGCGTAAGTAACAATCGCCTTCCGTTTTCTTCTCTCTCCTAAAAACACAAGCGTTGAGCATCAAAAGATGAAACGTGTGAGTTTAGACTAAGGAGAAAAATTCTGCTGCAGCCAGGTCGACACACGTACACTATATTATTAATCGTGTAAATGCCGATGACAAACCTTCGGCTTTTGTTTTGTTTACATATCATCCAGGAAAATCTAATTAGTTGCCATGCCGATATCGTTGAATAAGATCTCGCTACGCAACTTTTTTAAATTACTCGAAATTTTAACTTCGTGTTCTGCTGCTCTACCACGAGCATATAACTGAGATATTTTCGGGCACACTTGATTTATAAATACACTGCTAATTTCGTGAAGACCGGCCCATAATTTACGATAGGCCCCATATAACGCCCAATCTCGGAAAAGTCCTTTTAGTACACCGACAGCCATTACCAGTAAATTTTAATCCATTTTGATCGATTGGACTACTCCCTGGACTGGTCCAATATAATGCAAGCATGGACCATGTCATTGTTAAAAAGAGTTTGTAGTGAAACGACATATCTTCGTTTTTTACCGACATGCTTTTGTTTTTAAACGATTTTAAAGCTAATCCTCTGGATTATACCATGGAGACTACTCCTTTGTAATGCAAAGCTGGGGTATATGGTCCTGCCCTAGGACATCGTTATGTTCGCATAAAGAACCCACTTTCCGAAAAGTCTTTAGTTCCCCTAAAACCCTTACGAATTATATTACTGTGAGGTCAGTTTTAACAAAAAAATAAAAAGCCCACTGCTGAAATTTTCTTACTCTCGGTGAAGGGTGTTAAAGATTCGACGCAGACGGATATAGCAATTTTACTTGTTTTCGCACAGGTTTATATATCTAGAATGGTTCTGTATATTTCAAAATATTTTCGTTTAATTTTTTATTGAGCTACTTCCTTTCATCTTATATCTATATTATTACTTAGTTAAACTAAAGTGAATACTACAGTTCGTGATAATATTTATTAAATCAAAAGTTCAAAACAATATTTATATCCAGTACGTTGGGAGTGCAATCTAAAAATTTACAATGCAAAAGTGATTTTACCAATGACTCTGTACTACACTAAGAACTTTCAAGAAAATTTTCATATGTCGTCTTTATTTGTATATAATTATTGCCTTTGCATTCCAAAATATCTACTACCTCAACTAGATATTTTAATTGTTTAAAGCAGCCTAAATTATTTGCTTAGTGTTTACAAGTAAAAATCTAGTTTTGGACATATACAAAATGCATAATTTTATAAGTAGTATCAATGAGAAGTTTTAATTGATTTTGTTTGTAAAATCTACACTACGACTTTCGTAATGCCAACAAATTTGATTCGAATCAATAAACATTTTTTAATTTAAGAAATTCAAAATTTATTAGTTCAGCAAACATAAACATTAAATTTAAAGAGCTACGTATGTAGCACAACGAAGTTTGCAATACAAAGAGGGAACAATTTAACAAATGTTGTAAAAAATTTGGTGAATAAAATTTATACAAGGCATTGCCCATGTTCTGTAACTCCCGCGTCGAGAAACTTTTCGATTGAAACGTGAGAAATTACACAAAAATACTATGAATTGAAACAAACATGTGTTTTTCTCACCTAACTTCGTCTTTGAAATTTTCGGCGTGTAAAACCTGTCACGCCAGGAAATTACTCGCCAATTTACAGAAAAAGTGTAAAATTTTTGTGAGAAAGTTCCCGCTTTGAACTGTCAAATAAGTTCACGAATAAAAATGGGGAGAGAAAAAATTTTGACACAAAAAATATATTAAAAATACAAAATGAAATACGTAATAACCCAATAAAAAATTTTATCATTTTGCGAAGCACTAATGGTTCATTTATAAAAATAAGCGCACAATTATGAGCTACACAATAAGACGTACAGAGATGCAGCAAAGTAATTGAAGGAACTCTTAATAAGTTTTATAAAAGAAAAAAATAACATTTCAAATGCTTCGGCATTCCCTTACTACGAAGCAGGTTTGCAAGGGAGAATATTAAAAAGTAACTGTAAAAAAAATTTAGGCCTGTTTTCACAACTTACCGATAGCTAAAAGTAGACTTTAACCGGCCTTATAAAAAGTGTTCCATTATCAAAACAATGCTTTAACCTAAAGTGAGCGATAAAGTTAATTAAGGTTCATCCTACCTGGTAGGTTAAAGTAAAGTTGTAATAATGGAACACTGTTTTATACGGCTGATAAAATCCTACCTTTAGCTATCGGTAAGTTGTGAAAACGGGCCTTAGCGTGTAAACCTGAACGCTACGTTCAGCAGGTTTTATATGCGTTGAAAAAAGCGTTTTTTGTGTCAAAAATTTATTGCTTCAAAGTGGAACTCACCGTATTAAATTCATGCCTTCCGTAATCGAGATGGTAAGCGAAACTCTTACATTTCTCCCTTACAAACCTGCTTCGTTGGAAGCTCAATTTTTTTTATTGGGAATATGGAAGAGGATAGTATTTTATTCTTGGTTGATGTTTTCATTGTTTAATTATTTTGCTTATAACATTTTTCAAAAACATACAAATGTTTTCAAAGCCATTTTGTAAACAACGAACATTGAAGTCTCACTTTACATTTTTTGGTATAACCGACGCACATAGGGGTTTTTTGCCAATATAGTCGGACATTAACAAAAAATTAAATTCAAGAAATGGAAAAATTAAAGTACGCAGCTCGACAGACAACAAAGTTCTTCATCGTATAGTGAATTTTCAAGTCTTTTGCTTGAGATTTTCATTGATTTTTTTCTGTGAAAGACTATATAACAGTGATAACCAAGCCTCGAACTAGCCAAGCCCCGAACGCACGCACACAAAGATATTATGTACTTGGGTGCGGTCGCAGAGACTGATGATAGCCTGATGTTTTGAAACGAACAAAGTTGTTGTATACATGTGAATTGCCGACCGTGTCTGTGTGAAAAATACGATTATTGACTTACTTGCGAGCCTATGGAGTGGTTATCACTGCTATATAAACATGAAAATAATTATGAAAATTTTTAGAAAAATTTTATTTGAAGTTTTTATGATAAAAAAATTAGTTTGAAATTAAAAAATCTTTATGGATGAAGTTTCCTGATGATCTGGCCTAAGCAACCAGTGAAATGCATAGGAATAGCTTATCCCATCAACAATAAATTTCAAGTGTTTTTATCAAGAATAAAAACTGGGAATTAAGCACAAATAACAAAATCTTTTGAAATTAAAATTTTTTATTCCCAAAAATTGAAATTACTTTTTGATAATAAACAGGCAAGTGCACGGCCTAAAAAAACACTTAATTGACAACATCTTTTGTAAGTTGTTGTTTGTTTTTTATTTTGTTTTTCTTAACCTACTTACAACTACAATTAATGTTGAGAGAATTTCAACTAATTGTAGTGGGGAGTGTAAGACGAGATAAACCCACTTTTTTATTGTTGATGTATTTTGTTCAAGCTTTGATATTGTTACAAGTAAAACTGTTGCTATAAGTCTTATACGTTTAACAGTTTTATTTGGTTTAATATCTTTAGTTTGTCTAAAATCTTTATGGATGAAGTTTCCTGATGATCTGGCCTAAGCAACCAGTGAAATGCATAGGAATAGCTTATCCCATCAACAATAAATTTCAAGTGTTTTTATCAAGAATAAAAACTGGGAATTAAGCACAAATAACAAAATCTTTTGAAATTAAAATTTTTTATTCCCAAAAATTGAAATTACTTTTTGATAATAAACAGGCAAGTGCACGGCCTAAAAAAACACTTAATTGACAACATCTTTTGTAAGTTGTTGTTTGTTTTTTATTTTGTTTTTCTTAACCTACTTACAACTACAATTAATGTTGAGAGAATTTCAACTAATTGTAGTGGGGAGTGTAAGACGAGATAAACCCACTTTTTTATTGTTGATGTATTTTGTTCAAGCTTTGATATTGTTACAAGTAAAACTGTTGCTATAAGTCTTATACGTTTAACAGTTTTATTTGGTTTAATATCTTTAGTTTGTCTAAAATCTTTATGGATGAAGTTTCCTGATGATCTGGCCTAAGCAACCAGTGAAATGCATAGGAATAGCTTATCCCATCAACAATAAATTTCAAGTGTTTTTATCAAGAATAAAAACTAGGAATTAAGCACAAATAACAAAATCTTTTGAAATTAAAATTTTTTATTCCCAAAAATTGAAATTACTTTTTGATATTAAAAAAAAAAACGATTTTTTTGTTCACTTTTTTGTAAAAAAAAAAAATTTTAAAAGGTTTTTGAAGGTGAAGCCCGCTGAGTTCTTAAAAAAAATACATCACGATAAAATTTGAAATCTCTACTTTTAAATTTAAAAAAAAACATTGCGCGTTGTTGCGCCATTTTTTTATGATTTTTTGAAAATTTCACCTTTTTTCTGTTTTTGCTCATCATGCATAGGTACATATGATAGAAACCCTTTCGTCTGCCATAAAATGTTTTGGTTGTACGTAGATGTTTTTTATTTAAATTATTACATCTAAGACTAATATTACCTGTGTAAAAAAGGGATGTGCGAAACAGTAAGTAACGGGTTTTAACCACCTGTGCGGCCGCTAAATGACGTTATTTTATGGAGCAAAATAAATGTACCTGTTTTGCATAACTTTTAAAATCATTAACAACAAAAATAATATATAATAAAAAATCAAATCTGGGCTCTTGGTACTTAGTTTTTTTTTAATATATATTGTGGTTATAGCATAAAATTGTTATCAGAACCATTTTGAAGCTTTGAGAGTAAAATGGAAAAAGTGTATTATACATGGCGCAACTGTAATTAGTGAGGCATTGTTGCCTATCGGGCTATTATCAGAAGAAGCGTCTGAGGTACGAAATAAACATTTTCGGCTTTACAGGCAGAATTTTGCTAGAAAGTTTTCGAGGGTTCAGTGTTACAAAAATATTATAAATAGATTTTGCTCAGTTCTGACCCACTGATTACTAGTATGAGACCAACTCCAAAAAAAAAGTCATTACCCTTTACGAAAAAAGCAATTTCTTTTATGCTTCTAACTGAACTTGGCTCTGAAGAGAATTCAGATTCAGAAGAGGATTTTGAAGAAGCAGACGAAGAAGAACCATGGCACTCATCATCATCTTAGTGCAAAAGAAAAGTTATTTGAAATAAAATTTGCTGTTACTATAAGTTATAATTACGAATATATTAATTATTTTCAGATAAATTAATTACTATAAAAGTCACATAAAATCTTAAAAATTAATATGTTTTGGAAATTAGGGGTAGAATTAGGGTTGAGTTCTTTTAATTGCAAATCCGAATAAAAACACACACTTATTCAACTTAACAAACTTTATTCACAATTGTTAGTTACGAACAGAACCGTTTTTCAAAACAGACTAAACAAATTTTACATGAGTCACCCCTTTTTATATTTCATAATTATTTCTAGATTTTTCCTGAACCTTCCCGTAAAAACTATTTATTATGTTCTATAACCATTTCTAGAAATTACTGGGAAATTTATATAGGAATTATTTTAAAATAACAGTTGTGTTGAAAATTATACATGACAATTTTAAGTAACATAAAACTATAACTTACAAGATAACTTATAACTATAACTATAAATAATTCTTAGATAATTTAACTTTCGTAACAGTATTAAGGCATAAGTAATCTATTTCTTTTTATATTTAAATTTTTTTTTAAATATTATTTTATGTAACCGCCCTCAAAAGGGGGCGGGAGCGAAAAGTGTAATTTTATTATCTCATGGGTCTAATTTTAGGTTTTTTAACTTTCGCCGACGTTAAAAGTTGCATTTGCCAAACAAAAGTATGGGAAAACTTAAAAAAAAATTGCATTTTTCAGAGGTTGGATTAGTTCGTCTAGGGGGAACCTTTTCCTCCTTGGTCCGTTTTTTTTCGAGGTTTACCTGCCTATGACAATATCACTTATTTCTGCCAAGTTTCATCGATCTAGGAACACTCAATAACTTTTAAGAAGCAATATAAGCTAAAACAAAAAGTAATGTCCGGCTAGATTGGCTAAAAACCCCTATGTGCGACGGTTGTATTTTCAATTTTAGTCAATTTTGATCGCCTTCAACGATGTGTGTGACTGGCGTTCTCAACGTCTGCAATTTCATATCTGTTTCGAGTGGAATATTATGACATTCATAACGTACAATGAAATATGTTTTGATAGTTTTCGAAAAGAGTTACAGACACACTTTTTTCTTACTTTTCGAGAAACAATGAAATATTTTGTTTGACATTTTTTCGATGCTAGAATTTCTCACCAAAGTTCCAGAACATGGGTACAAGATTAGGAATTTTGGGTTAGGAAATAATAGGCTGTTAAATGATGAAATATCAAAAGTTGAGCCATTAATTGTTTGAAATTATTTGGTGAAAACTTGGAAACTTGGGAATTTTACATTGAAAGCTGCACTCTTGAATAATGAATTTTAGTTATGAAAATTTACTAATAAAATGGTTAAAATTTTACTGTAACACTTTGTAAGCCCAGCAAACAAAATCTTATTATTTAAAACTTAAGTATTCCCTTAAATTACTTTATAAAACTGAATTTGTCAAAAAAGATGTGTTAAGCCAATTTACTTCTTAACCTAAAATTTGCCTTCCATTTACATGTATGTATACGTATTCTGGAGTAGCAGAATTGATTAAACGATGTCCGTCTATATGTGTATTGGTTAAAATAAGTTTTACGACGACCTAAGAGATGATAAGACCTACCAACGTTGTTCAATATTTATATCAAATACAGTGCGGAGCAAAAAAGACAACAGGGTCTAATTGTTACTTTTCTCTATTGAGTCTCCTTATTACTTATGAACCTTTTTTTACTTAAAAAAGCTTAATAACCTTTATGTACTCGGGATTGTTAACTAACGTTGGCGGTCGGAAGTCTACATTTGTAGCAAATATGTATTTGTATGGAAAACTATGTCCACACATCAAAAAAAAAAAAAAAAAACATTAGTAGGAGAGTGTTATACTTTAATGCATATTTGTTAAATATAATAAGGTCAAACAAGCAAGCACACTAGGCTTGCCAGATCGAAATCGGCAAAAAGCTTGGCATTGAAAAGAACAAACTTCATTTTTTTTTACAATTAATATTTCGGTTAAATTGACAAAAACAAGTTTATATTATTTAGACCCTTTAACACAGCTGGACATACATACGTAAGTTCGTTTTTTATATAAGTTTATAATTTTTACAATATTGATCTAATAAATGCGGAGTTGATTTAACGATCCCCGTCTATTTGTCCGTCGGTTTTTCTGTCTGTGTAAACGTTGATATCGGTTTGCTGACGAAGATATGTATTTATACAGACTGGAATGGCTTTCTATTGAAATTCGACCAGATCGGTCCACAAATGTCTGAGATATCCGCAAAAAATTACGACTACCTCTAATTTTTAACCATAAAACTTAATTCTTAAAAGTCTTGTTATACATTGTGAACTTTATTATTCAACTTTCGCATAAAATAAACTTAAATAAACGGTCAATAAATGATCTAGTTATAGACAAATAATTACCGCTTTCTTCTAGAAATCACGGTTTTGGTACAGGAACTCCCACACAATATGAGATAGAAGGACTTAATTTTACTCCGATATTTCGAATAAAATCTGTAAATCCAAAATTGCTTTCTAAAGACAATATTGATGCATCAAATGAATGGATTATTATATATATAAAAAACAAAATAGAGTCTGATAGTCCTGCTATACATTCTGCTTCTAACAATTCAAAATTCATTGGGATACAAATTCCCACAGCTCTTTCCGACAAAACACATTATAACTGTAGCCCAAAAATACCAAATAGATCAATAATTGTTTTTGTTTCTTGATTTTCTTAACGATTTAATAGAACCATTTTTAAAATTCCGGTTTAGCTTGGCAAATGGTATTTTTTCTTGATTCTTGACACTCATTGAACAAGTTTAACAATCAAGCCAAATCAAGCCCCTTTGGCAACCCTAAAGCACACGCATGCATACATAAACGTGCACAACAAGACATAAGTTAAAAAAAATACTAAATGCGAGTTGAGTCAAAGAACGATGTGAATTTTCATACATTTTATATGGTGTCTACGTTTGTAGACTACCGGCCAGGAGATGTTCATTTTGAAAAGTTAATTATTTTTTTAAAGTGTCAGCAGCCAAAACTTTTTTAGGAAGCTACTGAAAATTCCTGACCCTTTTGTTGTGGAAATTTATTTTTATTCAACTTTTTCTGCAAAAGTGCTACAAATGTAGACAATCGAGCACATTAAGGATAAATTACTCATAACGAAAACTATTTTTTAGACAAAAAGTTCCTTTTTTCTCTCAGAAATAAAGGTTTTGTTAAATTGCCTTAGTAATTAATTTAAGCATTTGGTACGATATTAATTACTTTGGTAAAGGGTATATAAGATTTGGCAAGCCCGAATATTGTTTCATATTTACTTCATTTATCTCAGTCTTTATCACTGTCTCTCTCGCTCCCTCTTCTTTTCCCTTTCTCACTATCTGACCTCATATTTTGCATTTTGTAAAAACATATATAAATATCTAACTTTTTTATCCTTGGTTTTTTTCTTAAAAAGGATTTAGAACATTTGCAATACCGTATTAAACTAATGTCTCTTATCCGGGATACAGATAGTAAAGAAAAAAAAAGAGAAAATAAAAAAATAGGAAGGAACAAGAGTTTTTTTTATAATATTTTTCTGATTTTTTATTACAACTGTCTCTTGTTGTTTTAGATATGTTGTGATTCTTAAGGGAAATGTAGTAAATACATTTAATATGATTGTGTAAAAAATCATGTTTTTTTTTGTTGACTACATGTAATATTTACAAAAACTTTCACAAGTATCAAAAAATATATATATTATTTTAATATTGTGCTTTAAAATTGTCACAAAAAAGGAAATGGGCGATAAGAATAAGATGTCCTGTTGAATAGGTTAGGTTATGTTAAGAAGGGTTATGCGCCCAAGGGCACACTTCCACTCGGAGACCACTACGGTTCATTGTGAATCCCTTCAATAAAAAGAAAAAAGTAGAGAAAGTAAAGAAAAGAAGAATGCGATGGGTAGAAACAAGAAAGCTAGAAAGTTAGTAGATGTCGGGAAGAACTATTGCCCTCTCTACAGTCCCCTCAACAAAAACAGCCGCACTATTTCCCTGACAAACCCCAGTAGATCAGCTGGATTATATAGAGCGATGCACGCCAGTTCGTCGTGAAACCTATCTCCTAGCCACTTCTGCATCCTGGGAAAATGGGACAGTACATGCTCGATATTCTCCAGCTCCTCTGAATAATCGTACAATCTGCAGAAGTCCGGTATGGTGTTGAACCCTATAAGTGTTCTAAGACCACCCCTATCCAATCCCAGTAGAACCCTGGTTGCCCCCGCGTCCAATCTGGGTCATAGTGCCCTGGACACCCTGCAATCCGTTCCGTCACTCCAGGATCAGTTAACGTCATCACGGAATTTCTCCCGTATCACCCCATAGTAGTAACATAGGGGGGGGGGGGGCTTAACCCCCCTCTCCACGATAGTATAGCGTCGTGTTGAATAGTTTAAAGGAAAACAAAAAAATAATAAAAAATCGAATGAAAGGAAATATATTACGAGAGTTGCGTTTATTAATAAACTTTTGAAAAATATAGAAAACTAAATTATCTATAAATCGAAATGAAGTGGATTTAAAATCTAAAAAATTTTGAAACGAGCCTGTAAAGAAAATTCATACAAATATCCTTTTTTTTACTTCATTGTTTAGGAAACAAATATCGTAACAAGAACAACTCAAACAGGAAAACCTACTTGTCATTTTATAAATAGTTAAAATAAAAATCTGGTTCGATTTTAATTCCACTTCATTACGATTTTTAAAACATGCCCGTATATCTGCCGCAGAAAAACGAAATATGTTGTATAACTTTTGCCTTAGAATGAATTTCAATAATCTCGACTGAAAGAACATTCCCGGTTGCGTCCTTTCAATGATTCTGCACGTTATTCTAGCGTTTGATATGGAGATTTCGGGTGAAACGGCTCTTAATCGCCACCTTTTATTTTAGGTTGTCTCTCTCTGTTTTCGGCATCATCACCTCTGATTTGAATGAAATTCAACACAAATGTTGAATGTTAATGGACTTTAACAAAACATAAATTTTCAGACCCCACATTCTTTCGGCATCCGAAATATGACGTCATAAAAGATGTGAAAAATGTGAAAAAAACTCAAAAGTCTCCTTACAAAAGGGGATAGAACTCTTTAACTACGCAAGATAATTTAGTTTTATTGGTATCGTTTTAAAGGTGAAGGTGCACCCTTTAAAATGATATGCATATTGTGTTTTTCTAAGAAAAGTTCAAAGGTCAATTATTGGGGTCTTGAGTTCAAAGGTCCATATCTAGAAAAGTATATTTTTTAAAATTCTTAAAAAAATATATGCTAAGTATTATACCCTCTTCAACATTTGCAGAAAATTCTAAGTATGTTTTGTGTTCAAAAATCCCTTGTTGTTGTTGTATTTCAATTATTTTTTCAGTATATCTGGAGAACGGCAAGAGCCAAAGTTTCCAAATTTAGTACACAAATTTCAGTTATCAATACACACCATCCCACAAAATGTGGTCGGGATTGGAGAAGTGGGCGTGGTACCTCCCGTACAAGAAATATCAAAAATTGTATAAAAACCTCAATCTTTGGACTGTCATATGACCTATGGTTACGCCGTATATATCAAAAGATCGGAAATCTTTAGTAGAAAATATTCTCTGAAAAACTCGGAAAAATCGGTTCAGATACAAAAAATTGTTGATATTTTTTGTACGGAATGTACCACGCCCACTTTTCCAGTCCCGCCCACATTTTGTGGGATGGTGTTTATTGATAACTAAAATTTGTGGACTAAATTTGGAAACTTTGGCTCTTGCCGTTCTCCAGATATACTGAAAAAAATAATTAAAATACAACAACAACAAGGGATTTTTGAACACAAAACATACTTAGAATCACGTTCTGGTATATAACTCTGACACCAATCGAGTCTCCAACTTTAAATTTTCTGCAAATGTTGAAGAGGGTATAATACTTAACATCTATTTTTTTAAGAATTTTAAAAAATATAGTTTTCTAGATATGGACCTTTGAACTCAAGACCCCAAAAATTGACCTTTGACCTTTTCTTAGAAAAACACAATATGCATATAATTTTAAAGGGTGCACTTTCACCTTTAAAACGATACCAAAAAAACTAAATTATCTTGCGTAGTTCAAGAGTTCTATCCCCTTTTGCAAGGAGACTTTTGTGTTTTTTTTAACATTTTTCACATCTATTATGACGTCATATTTCGGATGCCGAAAGAATGTGGGGTCTGAAATTTATGTTTTGTTAAAGTCCAATTACATATAACATTTGTGTTGAATTTCATTCAAATCGGAGGTGCTGATGCCGAAAATGCCATTTTTCGTGATGGTTTGACGTGTTTTAACTCAATGCCGAAATCCCGATTCCGAAAAATCCCGTTATTTAATTTTTTTAATCCCAGGATTTACCAAACTTAGTCAATCCCGAAATTGTTAACTTAATTTTTTTGTTTTAACTTTAAAAAAAAAAAAAAAATCGTCGTGACATTCGCCATTAAGAGGATAAAGAACACAATATTGATCTTTAATATTTATTTGATTAACTTTGTTAATACTGTCATAGAAAACGAAAGAAAAAAACGAAACTTTGTTATTCTTTTTAAAGGCGATTTTAAGAAGTGTATTTTATTCACTACACTTCCTACCACTACAGTGCAATCGTGTTGGTTGGTATAAAAATGTGTTTTTATTAAAATAAGAATTTTATGGTTAACCTAAAAAATTGATTTTGTTAATTCATTTCGTATTTAAATATCAATTATTCATTTGAATTTATTTTATAAAAATTTCAATAGAATCTTACAAATAAATCAATTACTAGTTTGCTCTATTCAATTACAATATTAATGATTTTGTTATTTAGTTTGAATAAACTGAGGTAATTTATGGAAATTGTTTTTGAATTGAATCAATTAACACATTGTTTGAAATCGTACGTTGCTTTTTTTTATCATATTTCTTATTAAATTAATCACAATTTTCAATTTTTACAAATTTTAGTAAATCAATGTAACATTTTATTTTAATTTAAAATAATAAATTAATTATAAAACGTGTGTTTGTTTTTGTTTAATAAATATCTATAAAAAGCATTTATCTTAAAATTTTTTAGCTAGCGCAAAAGTAAAAACGGAGTAAGATCTAATTCTTTTTTATACGCCGCTTCATAGAAAAAGAAAAATTAAAATCAAAAAAATAAATTATTTTTGTGTTTTCAAATTGAATATTTGAAAACAAAACAAAATAAATAAATAAACAAAAATTTTAATAAATTTGAATTGTTACATATATGAATTTTTCATAAGAAAACAAAATACGTTTACGACGGATTTGTGAGAAAATAGAGCGTGTTTAAGAAAATGTATGGCATTACGTCCTCCGTTCCTACGACTCACAATACTTTGATGTAGAACAAAATTGTGCAAAAATAGAAGGAGTAGACCCAGACTAATAATATTTTGCAGTATATATGATAATAATAAACAAAATCCCAAGTTTTGAAAAAAATTCGCCAGAGGATTCATGTACCTCCCATATATCCTTTTTTTAAAAAAAAATTTGATTCGGCAACACTTTTCAAGTTGAATTGTTGAAAATTACCGAATCTATCTAAATATAAAGTAAAAATTTACGTATTTAATTTTTTTTAAATTCTAGCAGGGATTTTTGTATATTAAAATATCCTTTTGTTAAAAAGATCACAAAAATATAAAATCACAACGCTATATTCCATTTAAATTATATAATTATGAATATAAAAGAGTTTATTGCCAAACAAACTGAAGGATATGCATTTTTTATACATGTAAGTATGTTCTTTTAAGGGAAATATACATGAAGGGAAAATATTTGATATTTATTTAATATTCATAATTAAAATTTTTCATACAAATATAAAAAAACAAGTACAATTTGGTGTTCCGGAAAAAGCACAAAAATAACACTTAAACTCAAAATGTGGTAAATTTTTTTCTTTACATCTATAGTAAGGACAACGGAGCAAATATTCTTTATTAAAACTGAAAAAACGGTGCACTTAGTTTTTTGTTTAATTTAAAGAAAATATTGACGATTTTCAAATTCTTTGCAAAAACAAAATACATTTTTTATGGCTATATAATAATGTCCAATAACGGTAGAGATTTTCTTGAAGTTAATTTGTTTAGAACGTTAATTTTTAAAAATATTTATAACTTTTAATTTAAAGTACTAAATTATAAAAAATAATAAATGCTTTTGGGCCTCTGAAAATGATCATATATCTCTAAGTTAGAACTAAAGTGTGGTTAGTTTCTCTTTTTTAATTCTTAATGGCGGACAATTGGTTTATTAAACGGCAGATAAAATTTAAAAAAGTATTCACTCAGTTTTTTTGTTTGTCCATCAAATTAATTTTTTTTTTATTTAGTTACGGCAACACTTTTTTAAGATTCATCTAGAGCATTACTAAAACATACTTTAAATAAAGTGTGGACTCATATCAAAGAAGAATGTCTTTTGTGGTACTTTTTAAAATAAATTTTTAATAATTTTTTTACCTATTAAGTCTGGGTTCACACTATGAAAGTTTTCTTTCAGAAAGTCAGAGTTGATTGGTGAGAGGGGAAGAGAACATGGTTTTCTTCTCTCTCCTCTCACCAATAAACTCATACTTTCTGAAAGAAAACTTTCGTAATGTAAACCCTGACTAATGAATTAAGTTTAATTTTTCTTGTAAAAATTTGTTAAAAATTAGGACAAGTTTTGCGACCTCTAGCAGCGGCGAAACGCATTAAACATAAAAAAGGTTCTTCCTACATGTAATTTATTTAGATACGAATACAGAACAGTAATTTTTTTAAACATTGGAACAACATTGTTTCAGCTTATTTTTGTATATGGAACAAAGTACTGTGCGAAATACTATCCAATTGTGTTGTTGCTAACATAATTGTTGTGTAGCAAATGTGTTCTTTTTTTAAACATAGGTGGCACTACTTCAACCAACACAACTATCTGTTAAATTCAAACTTATATACTCAACATAACTCAATTCAAAACTTTAACTTTTCAAGCCTCTAAGAAGGTCTACAATTGCATTCTTAATGCACCTTTATTTATTCCACTTTGCCCTCTCTAAAAAGGCCTTTTGGAATGTCTGTTGTTAAATATTTTACGAATTCAAATGTTCATGTTTTATGTGAATGTGTAGCAATTACTTCCGAAATGTTAAAAAAGTACTCAACATCAACAATTACTTATTTACTAATTTTGCATTAATAGCAACAACAATTGTGCAAAGATAGAGTATAATAACACAATGTTAGTTGATAAAATAGACAAGCCCGGGTCAGAGACCTGCGCCGTCAAGTTTTGTCGGCGGCGGCTTGCAAAAATATTGCCGGCGGTGGCCCAAAGCCGGCTTAAGCCGACTTAAACTTAGGCCAATTTAAAAATTATTTTTGTTACCAACTAGTTTGAATAATAAAATTAATTTGCATATATACTTATTTTAATGCTTGTGGACTATAATCTATTCCTAAAGGAGATTTTAAATTTTTACCGCAAAACCTTTGAAAATATACAAGGACTATATCTTACTCATTACCATTTGTATGTATTAAAAAAAAAAAAACTGTTTTTCTTTAAAATAAAAATAATGGAAATTTTTTTTTCTTGCGGCGGCTGTTAAAAATAATCGGCGGCGCGGCTCAGCCGGCTTAAGCCGTCAAGGCGCAGATCTCTGGCCCGGGTACGCTGAATCCAATGGTGCTAACCATTTTTTATACCCTCCACCACAATTAGTTGTGAAGAGGGTATATTAAGTTTGTCATTCCGTGTGAAACTTTTTTATTATTCATCTCAGACCCCATAAAGTATATATATTCTGGAACCTTGAGTAATTCTAAGTCGATTTAGCCATGTCCGTCTGTCTGTCCGTCTGTCCGTCTGTTGAAAACACGCTCACTTTCGAACAACTCAAAAGAAATTAACAAACTTGGTGCCAGATTGCTTATAGTTATCCTAAGCAGTTTGGGATTGAAATCCAGCAAAATCGGTTCTGTAGGACCAGAGCTATGAATCAAAATGTGGAACCACCACCTAAAAAATTTATAATTTTGTTACAAAAAAAAAACATAAATGCTGGAACAAGGCACGGAATCAGATAAGATTTTGCAATAATTTGTTTTATTTGACTGGAAATCACGCTGTTAAATTTCGTGAAGATCCGTCCATAATTTACCCTAAGCCCCATACAAACAATACTCCCGGAAAACAGTTTAGTACGCCTAAAACCGCATAAATAACGCTAGCGTAACAAAATTTGGTACGTCACAGTTTTTTAGGACTAAAAATAACACTGTAAAATTTCGCGACGATCGGTCCATAATTTACCTTAGGTCCCATATAAACCCTACTACCGAAAAACAGTTTAGTACGCATAAAACCGTAAAAAATTACGCTAGCGTAACAAAATTTGATACGTCACAGTTTTTTAGGACTAGAAATAACACTGTGAAATTTCGTGAAGATCGGTACATAATTTGCCCTAGGCCCCATAGAAACCCTACTCCCGGAAACAGTTTAGTACACCTAAAACCATAATTAATAATGCTATCATAACAGAAATTGGTACGTCACAGTTTTAAAGGACTAGAAATGACGCTGTGAAATTTCGTGATGATCGGTCCATAATTTACCCTAGGCCCCATATAAACCCTACTACAGGAAAACAGTTTAGTCGCCTAAAACCATAATTAATAACAAATCGTCACAGTTTAAGAAAATAACAACATCATACAGATATTACTCCTTAAACATTCGAACTGTCGGTGGAGGGTATCAAAGATTCGGCACAGCCGAATATAGCACTCTAACTTGTTTTAGTTTAGCTCTTGCTTTCGAGATATACCGTTATTTCGAAAATGGAGGAGGTTGCACAACATATCGCACCTGTTCATCAAAAGTAACACAACTCAAAAAATTCTATTTTCCACTTTTTTGAAGAAAACAGTGTATGATTACCATATCTAACCACTGTAAAATTTTTGGTATTCTATTTGTAATATTTCATGAGAGAAATGCCGTTATGTCTTTCTTTGCGTACTCATATTGTTTGTTTTGATTCAATTAAAAAGTTGTAATTTTAGTTGCGTTGGAGTGTTTAAGGGTTACGGCACTCAAATGAATCAGCGAAAGTGTATTAATTCGAGTTGTGATTGTTTTCATGTTAAAAATCTGTTTATCAATAGCTGTTGATTTTGGTTTGTGATATATAAATTTCAGTTAAAGAAGCATAACTTGAAATAATATTGACATGTAGATCAAAAAATTTCATGAAAACTGTATTAAATCAAAAATCCGTAATAATTTCGGAAAAAGGAGGAAGAGAAATAAATTTTGTGATTTTATTGCAATATTATTGAGTTTCCTTTACAACGGTATATTTGTTTATAACAATAATTGCATTATATTGGAGGAATTAGTTTTTTGCCTCTACTGAAAACTTGTAAATTTTGAGTTGTGTTACTTTTGATGAACAGGTGCGATATGTCCGCGTAACTCAAAAACGCTTTTGTTTACTAAAAAAAATGAAATTCCGCAATAAAATAAATAGGAAATCATTTTTTTTTTTGGCAAAAATATAAAAAGATTTGACCAATCTAGGAAAAATTTAAGAATTTCTAATACGCATATTATAAAAAAGTTTTATTTTTCTTAAAGGAAATTTTATTGAGGAATTTCGTTTTTTTTAGTAAACAAAAGCGTTTTTGAGTTACGCGGACATATGTTGTGCAACCTCCTCCATTTTCGTAATAACCGTTTATCTCGAAAACCAGAGCTGACCTAACGGCTGCACCACTGGACTCAGCGTACCCGAATTATGTTAAAACGACAAGTGCCCAGCTTGTCTAAAAAAAGTGTCAATTTCGAGCACAGTGTTATTAATTATTTGTTGACACGCCTTCTAGAAGCCTTCAAATAAGATGCGAGAAGGCATGGCCTTGGCCTCAAATGACACGCCATGTAAATTAGAAATAAAGTTTGACTGCGGCTGGGTGGGGTTATGTCTGCAAAAAAGCCTTTAAAATACCTCTTTACCACTTCCCCGCTGCTACTAAATTACTAACATATTTAATTCTAAGTTATACATCAAAATAATATTGCGAGCAAAACGAAACTTGCTGACTTTACTCTTCACAAATATTAGATTTAAACTAACAATAAAGCAAAAGCAGAGTAAAAACAAACTGAAGTCCTTCACAATTCATTAAAAAAATTACCTCAATACGGCAACCATACAAGAAACCAAGGGAAAATATAAATTAGAAACGAATTTTATGCGGAAAATGTACAAGCCCTTGTGTATGTGTAGCGCAAACAAAAATGTGTGGCTTAAACGCGAAGAAATCGACAATGTGCCCATTACTTTTTCAAACCAATCTATTTAACTGGTTTCATAGAAGCTTGTTTAAATGAACTTCAACAAAAAAAAAAAAAGGAATTTTTACCCATTCCTTTTCTTATTTGAGAAAAACGAAGGTAAAATACGTTTTAAGGCTAAAATTTTTCATTTGTCAATTATTTCCTTTGTACTGAATATTTCTGCCAGCTATTTAAACACCCTTAATCACTTTGTAAAAAAAAAAACCATCTGTTAAGGAACAACTTATTTATACTACCAATAATAACCAAAAACCGGAAAAAGTTTACTGAACAACGTCCAGAAATTCATCTTGTATTTTAAGCAATTCAAATAAAAAATTTCATCTGCCTTCTTGAATTTCCTTAAATTCCGTCGCGTCTTCTTAAACACAATAATACCCACTCATAATAGACAACATTATTATAAAGTTTAAAGTACTTAAAAATAATAGTCTCTTATTATTGGAATAGAACAAAGTACGTGTAATCCCATTAAATAGAAAAAAAATAAAGGAAAATGTAAAAATAAAATTCATGCCAAGGGCACTTACCAATCGATTGTGCAACAGTTTATCAATGATGGATACATACGTATACGTTCCTTAAACGATTCGCCGATTGGTGAAAATGCCAATGCAACATGCAATCCTTCACGTATACGCTCAATAAAGAATGAATACATTTCACTTGGTAAGGGATCAATATTTTTACCCTAAAGTCATTTACAATTTAAGTGTGAAAAGTAGTCAGTTGTTGTTAGTAAAGCCAAAGTTGGCGTTACAGAGATTGCAGAATATTTAATTTGCAATGAATTGAATTGATGACACAAAACAGACACACACATACAAAACGCATTAATGCAAAATTATTATGATTTGCAATTGAATATGAAATGATTTTAAGGATAACGATAATGTAATTGAGTAACATCAGAAAACAATATAGAAGAAACAGGTAGAACAACAGCAGCATCAGCAGCAAAGGAAAATGTTTTAAGTTATAATCATCATTATCATCATCGTAATAACCATCAGCATCCCAAG
Source organism: Pollenia angustigena (assembly GCA_930367215.1). Lineage (NCBI taxonomy): Eukaryota > Metazoa > Arthropoda > Insecta > Diptera > Polleniidae > Pollenia > Pollenia angustigena. The sequence goes on along the minus strand of OV884058.1, from coordinate 177,239,386 downwards.
GATAAGCGGCATTAGTTTTGTAATTGTATTTATAATGTTGCATGAAACAGGATGTTGCAGTGGTGGTGGTGGTGACATAGTTGTTGTTAAATATTGTTGTTGCCGTTACCACAAAATTAGGAAATAACAGTGCATTAGAGCATACGCAAATAGTTCATCCATCATGTCAATGAAATTTTGATTTTGCCGGAAATAAAATAAATTGAATTTTAGTTTTGGCTTGGGTTTTTTTTAGATTTTATAAAAACACTAGGATTTTTTTTGAAAAGGTTTTTAACAAATGTATTATTGATGTTGTTTGTTATTATAATCACTTACCAATTGCTTTGCAATACTTATCATATTTTCCATTATAGCGGCCTTATCTTCTACTTGATAAAGATTTGGTAAATCGCCACAATTTAATATGGCATTTATGTCCTCTATGTAGCCTTCATCGGTGGCCTGTTTTTATAAATAAAATAGAGAATTTTTATTAAAATAGATGTCACAGTAAACGTATGAGTGATGTTTAGGTTATTAAATTCGTCATACGCACAATGTATTTAATTATGAAATAAACATTTACAGAATGGGATAGATTGTGAAACAAATTCGTGAAAAGTGTAGGCTTTTCATTTTTTCCGTTATCTTAAAATGTGTAAGTTTTTGTTGTATAACGCACAGGTTTTCTCAAAAGTAAATATCGAGTGGTCGAATTTCGGCCACCGGGCGATCCTAGTTCTTTGAATTCTACGTATCTATGTACACTAGAGCGATTCACCAAAAAAAGTGCTCGATGTACGCTCCTAAAAATGAACCTTGGACTTTTTTAAGATGACATTTTAAATATTTCGGCTCCAGGGTTGACCTCTCGTGAGCTGGACCAGTTTGAAAAAGGGTATATTTTTGCATGTTTTGTTACTTTACGAATCTGTTTCCTTACCAACATATACAAGTTGGGTATCGTAAGAAAGGTTTTTTTAACTGTATATAAAATTTGTCCAAGGACGATCATCCATGTCCTTTTTTAAGGATTTTCTGTAAAAAAACGGTTTTTGAATTTTTTGTTCGGGGTTGTTTGTAATATAAATGTCAAATTAACATATTTTAATCTTTAGTCGATTTAATTAAATACGTGTATCAGCTTTTTTTGAAATTCGTGCTTGTTCGCTTTTTGACAAAAATGCAATGGGGTGGTAACCCTTCGTTATAAATAGGGCAATATGGGTATCAAATTTTATCTTTTGCCAAGTATATCATCTTTGTATGTAAATAATTTTGGTTTGTGCAAATAAGATGCATTTTTCACAGTGCTCTGAAATATATATAAATGCAATTTTGTAGTAACGCTAATATGATAGCGGATTTAGTTTCTAGATCATGTATGGATGAAAATAGGACTTAAGAAAGAAAAAAAGAAATGATCCACGACTTTTTGGCGGCGTATTTTTTTCGCAAATTAAAAAAAAATCAGATCGTGTATCATTTCTTTTTTTCTTTCTTAAGTCCTATTTTCATCCATACATGATCTAGAAACTAAATCCGCTATCATATTAGCGTTACTACAAAATTGCATTTATATATATTCCAGAGCACTGTGTAAATGCATCTAATTTGCACAAACCAAAATTATTTACATACAAAGATGATATACTTGGCAAAAGATATAATTTGATACCCATATTGCCCTATTTAAAACGAAGGGTTACCACCCCATTGCATTTTTGTCAAAACGCGAACTAGCACGAATTTCAAAAAAAGCTGAGACACGTATTTAATTAAATCGATTAAAGATTAAAATATGTTAATGTGGCACTTTTATTACAAACAACCCCGAACAAAAAATTCAAAAACCATTTTTTTTTTACAAAAAATCCTTAAAAAAAGGACATGGCTGATCGTCCTTGGACAAATTTTATATACAGTTGGACGCGCCTTAAAAAAACCTTTCTTACGATACCCAACTTGTATATGTTGGTAATGAAACAGATTCGTAAAGTAACAAAACATGCAAAAATAGACCCATTTTCAAACTGGTCCAGCTCACGAGTGGTCAACGCTGGAGCCGAAATATTTAAAATGTCATCTTTAAAAAGTCCAAGGTTCATTTTTAGGAGGGTACATCGAGCACGAATTTTGCTTCCATACAACTTGAGTCGCTCTAATGTACACATGTATAGTATGTAACAAGGGTAACGTAAAAACGCAAAAGAAAAATAATTATGCGTCATCACATATTTATCATTTTCAAAATTAGGGTATCCATAATCTTCTAATTCATAAGCCAGAGCAATTTTGTTTTACATGTTGTTTGTTTAAAAAGTGCATTTAAGATTATTGAATAAATTTGTCACAACAAGCTGCATTATTTTAAAGTGTGTATTTATTCTAACTGAACAACCTAAACAAAAGCGGCAAGCGTTTTTTTAAAAATTAAAATTTTATTCAAATACAATTTTAATAAAACAAACCGACATAGCGATCTGTCAAATAAGATTTATCAGCCGGGTGGTTTCTAATTCGCATTCTAATGGTTTGTTTTGTGTAAATTGTATGCAAATGAGAAGTTTTGACACACAAAAAACGCTTCTGCTCTTATTTAGGTAGCTCAGTAAGAAGAGCTCCTAATAACTCATATTGTATTCTGTTGCAAATATTGATTTTGGTTGTATTCATTACAGAAAAAAGCTAGTTCAACAGCAGAAACGCTAGTTGGTACAAAAAGCATATTAAAACCTATTTCAGCAAGTTCTTGAAACCCGCATAAAAGACTAAAATTTGTACCCACATCTTGACCAAACCGGTCTTGCCATTGCAAAAATTAAATTTATAATACCTAATATATTATCCCCAAAAATCCCCAGCGGAAAAAGTGCTTTTCCCAAAAAAATCCCCTGGGGATTTCCATGAATCCCCAATTACAAAAAAAATCCACAATTTGGGGATAAATCCCCTTACAATCCTTAATACCATTCGTAACTATTTTCAAGAAAGAGCCGAACATTATATAATATTCTGTTCTTCGTTATAAAAACAGAACAATTGTAGTGATACCGTAGACAAACATTATCTATATTTTAATGTTCTATAATGTTTCTTTTTTTTACATAGATAAAGAAATGAACAAACATAAATTTTCTAGCAACGACCGCACGACGAACAGCTTGTGTGTGTATTTGTTGTGTTTGTTTTAAATTATTTTGCTAACTTTTTGTTCTTTTTTTCGTATTTTGTTTTTGTTAAAAATATTTGGTTTTTTACCAGCCAAAAGTGCTGAATATTAATGAGCCGAATCGAACCCAATGAAGTTTGTGGTTAAAAAAAACCGAACGGAATTAAATGTTCTCATCTATTGTTGAGTTGGATAAAAACAGTATTATTTTTGTGTTCGAAAGATGACTAACAGGGAACCGCTATTTTTTTAATGATTTTCTACACAAACACTATTAGCGTTTGTGTTTTCCACAAATCTACCGAACCGAACACTAAGGAGCGTTATCGAAGGGGTAATTTTGTTGTTCACTTCACCTTGCGTTGAGAAAATTTTCATATAAAATTTTTTTAATTTTTTAAAGGTGAAGTGAACAACAAAATTACCCCCTTAATGTTTATATGAACAGTGATTGATACTACTTATTTGTTTATTGGTGTAAATTTAAAAAGTTTTTTAATTAATATCACAATTTTTTAAATTGTAATCCTTTTTTTTTACAAATAAAACTGTATGTCGCAATCCATATTATGAAAATTTTCTGCGAAACATTTAAAATTATTGATGAAAGGGGACAAAAGAATGGAAAAGTGTAATTTGTTTCATGTACAAGCAGTTTTTGTAAGTTTGTTATTGAAAGAAAGAGAGAAGGCAAACAAAAATTTGTTGAAATAATTAAGTTATATACATAAAATTTACAATAGGCACTATCCAGTTATAAGATACAAATAATACTGACGAAGGCCGTAGCGGGACAGAAAATGCATTACATTCTGCTGGTATCTAATAGCTGTATAAAATTTCTGTACAATTTACTTAATTGCTAGCTAAAGGATAGCTAAAAAAGCCTCGTACAGAAATATACAAACGAAAATTCTGATAGAGCATAAATAATATTCGTTTTGTTTTCTTATTTTGTAATTCCCTAAGCTAATCCCCGCGAAGCTCTACGCTTGTCTGCAGGAAAGAAACCAGAGTCCCTGGCGGGAATCGAACCCGCAACCTCGGCGCTGATAGACTAGTTCTCTACCAGCAAGTCTACCGGGGTACCTAGAAAGTATTGAAGGAATAAGCCAATTAAAAGTATAAAAGCTTTTAAGGATTGTATATTGACTTTGAATATATATTCGAATAATATAAAAATGTATATGTAAAGCAATATAGTTTAATTTTTTAACAATTATTGGTTAGTTCAAAAATTTTTATAACTGGAGCACAGAAAAAAAAATTGATTTCAATTAAAAAATTTGTGATATTTATTAAAAAATTAATTTAATTTGCAAAAGTATTAATTGACTTGATTAAACGTTTAATTCACTTGAATGAAAAAGGTGCAAATTTAATTAATTTTTTAAATAATATCAAAAAATTTTTAATTAAAATAATTTTTTGTTTGGTTTTCTGTATATGCATAAGTGAAATTAGGTCAAAATGATTGACTTATGACGGTGTTGCAGCAAATGACCGATATAAAATAATAAATATATAATGTGCAAAGATAATCTTAATATTGCGTACTTGCCGCAAAAAACTTAAGCGAAAAAAAACAAAATTTAACAGAATAAGGTTTTTTCTTATTGTATTTCATAAAAATTTTGTATGAACACAGAAAAAATTATTTTTCCAATTCAAACAAAAAATTTGTAGAATCAAACAATTTTTTGTCTGAAATCGGTCCAATAAACAAATTCGCATATTTAAACAATTTATTTGCATTTTCTTTATTGAAAAAACACCGATTTTTTCAAACAAATAATTTAACTGAATTTATCAAAAAGTTTACTGAAATTCATATAAATTCCAAAGAAATAATTTTGCTGAATCAAACAAAAAAGTTTTTGCACAAGCAATGACGCGTACACAAGCAAGCACTGCTGGAGAAGATGAAGCAGAGCAGAGCGGCCAACTTCCAAAATCTTGCGTTTTACGTTTTCGATTTCCAGCACACCCCTGATTGTTTTTCTTCATCACTCACTGTTGCTGCATCCTTTCCTTTGCTAATGAAGAAGAAATGTAACCAAAAACGGCGGCAGGCCGACTCGATATGTTTTTCGTCATCATTCCATTTTTGTATTTGATGTATTTAACTAAACAGTTTGAAAAAATTTAATACGGGATTTTGTTTTTTTTACCAACTATGAAACCAACCAAAAATTTATTTTGTTTCTTATAATTTGTTGTTGTTTCTGTTGTTTAAAAAGAGTGAAACGTTTTTTTACCTGCTATTGTTTTTGTTGTTTTTTTTTTTGCTACAAACCTCGTCCCGCTTTTGTTTAATTTTTCTTGTTGCTGTACTTTTTAAAGCGTTTAAAAATAGACTGCATGTGTTGTTTGTTGTAGTTCTTATATTTCACATAAAGAAGTGTTGCTTAAGGCTAGATTACACTATTATACTTTGTATTAATACATGTCAAAAACTCAAGTAATGTGACCAAGTGTGATAGTGTGAATGCAATATGTCACGAAAATTACAAGTATTAAGAAAAAAGTTTGACATCCCATACGACTTCATCGTTTTTTGAAAAATTTCTAAACAATAATAATTTGCATTGGATCAGGGTTGCATTGTATTTCATGTGTGAGTGTTTATACCTACTTTGTGTGATGGTGTGAACACAAACTGTCATGTTACATTAGATTTTTTGACAATCGCAACAAAACTCATTAGATTTCTATCTCACAAAGTATTATGGAATACGTAAGACTTGTGAGATAGTGTAAACTAGGCTTTACGTTCAAATAAAAAATGCAAAAACACGACAACATTAAGGAGCGTTAAATATTTCATACAAAATTATGAAAACTTAAAACCAATAACGCGTATATTATATTTTTTAATAGTTGTCAACATTTTTGTTGGTTAAATAAAAATCAAACAAAAATATTAATTGAATCAGTAAAAAATTTGTAGAAATCAAAAAAAATTTCTAACAATCGTTTGTTTGAAAATAATTCGGCAATAATTTTTTCTGTGAAGGTTGCCGCTTAAGTTAAAACTTTTTTGCTATAAAATCGTAACGGTAACTTATATGACCGTGATAGTTTAGGAGATGATGCAAGTGTTGCCAATAAACTCATTTATTAAAATAAAACTAAAATTGAAAATCATGTCGCTTAAACTATTTTTGCGGTAAGGGCTCGATATGTTTGCGGTAGTCTTGCACATTTTGCATTTTTTTTCCAAAGTTTAAGTAAAATCAACGAAACAGTTCTATGTGACCAACATATAAATTGTTGCGATAGTCATAAAATCGTAGGCACTCATAATACGGGTTTTGGGTAAATTTACAAAAAATGCCTCACGAACCCGCAATTTTACCAAGTTCAGTTAAAACTAACTATTTTTAACTTCTAGTTAACAAAATATTTTGACAGCTACAACCGATAGTTAATTATAACTGAACTTGTTGAAATTGGCGGTAAGTTGGTTGAACTCAGGAGACTTTTTGGTTAAATGTGAAGCTGACAAGTAGAATTTTAATTTTTTTAATTACTCTGAATTAAAATAAAAGTGGGTTTTTATATAAAAAATTTTCTTTTAATTTCAGGTATGTCAATATTTTTTAGTGTGTGACACATGCTAACTATATCTAACTAAATGTTAGGAAATCATCATGATGTGAGTATGCTTTGATACATTATTAATGTTTTTGTTGGGATTTATTGGATATTACGAACTATGTCTATAACGAACTAAACAATGTTGGTCCCATTAAGTTTGTTATACGATAGGAAAACCCATAAAGTCCAATACAATTTCCACCAATACCAAATTTAGTAATTTCCTTTATTCAAAATTATTTTTTGTATTACAATATCGATTTCATTTCTTAGTTTTTAATTTTGAATTCTAAAAACAAAGTGCAACAGACAAACATACCATTCAAATACTTGCTTTAACTTTACTTGTAATGATATTATAAAATAAATTGTATTAATAATAAATACCAAGTAAGGAAATGTCAATTTAAATTAATTCAAACAAAACTTCAGATAAACAACTTAATAAGAAAATCTAGTGTTGTCTGTTTAACATAAACCAAATATGAAGACTTACAAAAGAGTAACATAGACTAAAATATTAAGAATGAATTTAATAAACGATAAATATACAAGTATTAACCTGATATAACACAAATCATACGGATTCTGTTTTCTATTCATTCAAATACAGGATTTGAAGTACATATTTATGTACATATGTACGGCATAAAAAAGATAAGCATAATTTCAAAAGGCTTTATGTCCCATTTGTGCAAATTTTTTGTAAAAAGTAAACTTTTGCAAAATTTCACTATTTATAAGAAATGAATAAATTTAAAATAAAAGAAATTTGGTTTGTTATAAGCTGGTAGATAATTTCATGGCATATAAATTTTAAATATGATTTCCAGCATGTGTCTGCCGCGGCTACGACTTGCATGGTCCATTCGATCAGTGCAATTTTTTTACTGCTTTTTCATATAAACCTGGCCGTATGGCTTGGATATTGGCTTCCAGTGCTTCAAGACTTGCTGGTTTATCAACATAAACCAATGACTTGACATAGCCCCATAACAAGTAATCGAAAGGAGTTTAATCACATGAACAAGGTTGCCAGTGAACCGGACACCTTCTGGAAATCGAGTTGTTAGCAAAATGATTTTGCAATATATCGATCTTAAGCGCGCTGCTTATAATACTACCCCCTTAAAGGCCCAAATACACTTTTCATGTGGAAAATAAAAAAAAATTAGATATGATGGCAAATATTACGTCTAGCACACCTGCATGACAAGGTGTTATTGGCCCTTAAAAATACAAAACGCATGCATTGACAGTTCTCAGAATTATAAATATCTCCGCGCTTTAATCAACGACAAATGGGACTGAGCTAATAAAATAAGATACCATATAAAACGGTTTGGTACTCCTTTTTTAAGGACAACAATTTCCCACGAGTCACAATATTATTTTCAGAACGAAGTCACCATTTTTTAAAGCATGTGTATTAGACTGGTCGCATCTTGTATGGGTTTTTTTTTTAAATTTAATTGTTTGCGCTGCTTAAAATATGAGGTTTGTTGTAAGAAATCATGATCTAATTTTTCAGGTCAATCCGACGTTGCCTAGCCGTGCCGGGTGGGGCCCAAAGTTCCCCATATTATAAAAAAAAACATCTTTCCTATCAGATCTTTATACACACAAAAAAATAATTTAGGTAATTTTACCAAGGCGTGCATAGGTAATTCATTTTTATATAAAAAGAAAAAACTAAGTTTTATTGTCTTAAATAATTGGTAATTTATACAATAAGTATTGCCTAAAATTTTTGTTAATATTACTAATTGGGTCAGGTATCTTCTTCGAATTTTTTTATAATATGTATGTATGTTTATTTTATTTTTCAATTGTGAAAAAAAACATTCAAATATAAATTTGAATTTAGAATTTTTAAATATAAAATTAAAAACTATTCGGGGTTGCTTTAAAATCATGTGAGATAAGGCCATTATGGCTTTATTGCTGAATTGGATAGGAGATAAAGCCATAATGGCCTTATTGCCCAATCATTGAGAGGTAAGGTCATATTTAAAATTTTGCCATATTTTTTTCGCAAAGGAGAGATAAAGCCATATTTTTTCAGAATATTGTTATGCATGGTGTTAACATTCTGTAAAAGGAAAAATCCTTAGTTATCATTAAAAAACCTTTTTTTATTCTTGTGACGCACGCAGGAAAAGTTTATTCAGCGAAGCCACCTGCCGCGACCTACTGGAGGAAAAACCCCACGCAGAAAAAGTTTAGTATGCGAAGCCAGATTTCAATACTTAACTTTAGTGTTTCCGGAACTGAAATAAGAGATAAAGCCATTTTCTAATATTGCTAATGTGAGCTAAGGCCATGATGGCTTTATCTCCCATTCAAATGAAAAAAAAATAAAAAAAAGCATTTATCTCCCTATTGAATGAGAGATAAAGCCATCATGGCCTTATCTCCCATGGTATTAAAGCACCCCCAACTATTCAATAAAGGATAAAAATACAACGCATGTAAGTGAGTATTATTAACATAGAATAAAGAACTCCGCTGAACTTTTTAAAAAAACAAGACAGAATATCGACCCCTTTGCGCGAAATTATCGTATTTTACAAAAACCAAATTTTACAGGACAGCCACTTTTCTCTACTTTTCTCTGCTTTCGCTTGCAATATCAATATTAAAATATACATTCAATTTTTGGAGCAACGAAGTGGAATTCGCCTATAATATTTTGTCAGGTGACGTCTCTTTGAATGTAGAACAAGATTGCATCAAAAACTCAATTTCAAAAAAATTGGCATATACGATCATTTCGCGCAAAGGGGTCGATATATTTACAATAAAACCAATAATTATTTATTACTTTTATTGAAGATTACTAATTAGGACGACACGATGCTGGATCAATATGGATTTCCAAGACAAGATTAGTTTTAATCCTTTGACCTCAAATGAGCCCAAAAAACAGCCCGGAACTTTAAGAAACAACAAAAAGTTTCAGTAAATTATTATATTAATTGATACACATTATGAATTGATAAATAAAATACATATTATGAAATTAAAAAGGTTAAAAAAGTATATAGTTTTTTTAAAAATGCTTTTTTATTAAAAAAAAAGTATGTAGTAAATTTACCTAAAACCTATGTTCTTGTATAAAATTTAACTTAGATAACTTTTCTAAAATAAAAATATTAACTAACTAACCTATCATTGGTAAATTTCCAAAGTTTCTTTGTAATTTTAACAAAATTATTAGATACTTTTTCGAACATAGAAATAACCTAAGTTAAACGTTTTATTACCAAAGGAACTTAGATACTGCCATGCTACCCTTGCGCTTAGTTAATTTTATACGATATTCTTAGGTAATTTTACCTATGAATTTTTTTGTGTGTAGTTATACTAGTTGAAAAGCCGAAAATCAAACATATGTTTTCGTTACGATCTTCCGCAAAGAAAGTACTTAAAGTGTGCCAAATTTCAGCTTCCTATGTCATCAGATGGCTTCAGAAAGTTGCGGAAAGGATAGTACATACATGCAAACATCCTGACATACTAAGAAATTATATATTGTTTAGATAGATTAAAGTATTTGCTGTTTAATATTTAAGTATGACACGAACGAAAGATTTTTAACCTAATTTTAACTAATTCGTGGTCGCTGAATCCAGTGGTGCTAGCCGGTTTTTTAAGTTAGCTTTGGTTTTCGAGATATACCGTTATTTCGAAAATTAAGGATGTTGCACAACATATGTTCGCGCAACTCAAAAACGCTTCAGCTTATTGAAAAACTAAAAAAACCGAAATTCCGCAATAAAATTTACTTTAAAAAAGGTTAAACGTTTTTCTTATAAGCGCAGTCGGAAACACAATTTTTTGTTCTGGAAAAAAAAATAATTTTTTTATTAAAATTTCGGAATTTTTGTTTTTAAAAATTCATTAAAAAATTGGAAAATGCAGCTATGCTTCTAATTTTGTGCAGACACATAAAAAACAACATTGCAAACCAAACAAGCTATAAATGATTAAAATCTGTAAAGAACTTTTGATTTTATGTATTCACAAAAGACGAACAATTTTAATTAATTTAAGAATTTTATTAAAGGAAGCTGAAATTTGGCACACTTGAAGTACTTTCTCTGCGGAAGATCTTAACGAAGATATCTTTTTGATTTTCGGCTTTTCAACTAGTATAACTATAAAGATGTGATAGAAAAGATGTTTTTTTATAATATGGGGAACTTTGGGCCCTACCCGGCACGGCTAGGCACCGTCGGATTGACCTGAAAAATTAGATCATGATTTCTGACACCAAACCTCATATTTTAAGCAGCGCAAACAATTAAATTAAAAAAAAAAAATGCGATAAGTCTAATGTCTAATAAAAAAACAACATTGCAAACCAAACAAGCTATAAATGATTAAAATCTGTAAACAACTTTTGATTTTATTTATTCACAAAAGACGAATAATTTTAATTAATTTAAGAATTTTATTAAACCGCCATATTTGTATAATTGAAATTCTTATATTTGGCCCTTGTAGTGCCTAGGATGCCTCAAGCAGGGTCAAATGTATGACCAACTCCAATTTATTTTTTATCTCCATCATTTATTTCTAAAATACCTACTCGTATCTCCAATCATTTTAACTATATGCACTGGAGACATGAACTATAAATTTATCGGACATAGATAAGAGGCCTTTCTGATTTGGCCTCAGGGACCAATACTAAAAATAACCTTGACCGATCATATATCAAAAACCGGGGTATATAGCTTTTTACCTTTATAAAGAAAAGGAAGACATCATACCTGGGACATATTAAGAGGAACGCAATTACAAGCTGCTACAATCCGAAACATGAGCAAATTTTGAAGGAAAAGTTGTTAGAGAAAGAAAAGAAGCAACATAGATCAATATTATTCAAATATGGGCTGGTGTCAGAGTATGTGAAGACTTCGGAGCGAAGCAAGCTATAGAGATGCTTTTGCGGAGGTACTGAAAACTATATAAATCTGTGGCATTTAAACAAAACATCTTAAAAAATGTTGTTAACCATGTGAATTTTAATGCAAAAAACATTTTTGTTTACGTTTATAAAAATTTTGTATGTATTTCAAACAAAATTTTGGTTTATTTTATTATTTGATAAACATCATTTTATCACCGTGTTTTTTTTTAAACTTTTTTTGCTAAACTTAAGATGTTTTGCCAAAATGCCATTGATATATTTTTTTCCTTTCCTGAATATTAATTCTGTGGCATTTTGAAAAAACATCTAAGTCAAATTTAAAAAATCGAAAAAAATGTTGTTAGTCTTACGAATTTTCATTCAAATAACATTTTTGTTTTCGTTTTCAAAATTTTGTATTATAAACGAAGTTTTTCTTTAATTTTGGTTTATTTTTTTTTTTTATTTAATAAAAATTTTTTTTTGCACCACGTTTTCTTTAAAAACTGCCACAGAATTATTTTGAGAACTTATCCAAATGTTGATATTTTAATTATGCTAAAGTTCATTGCGTTCATTTAATTATTTTTATAAAGAAAGGAATTTCACAACATGAAATGAATTAAAATTCATTGGTAATTTTTCATTTACGACTGAGCTGGGAATCGAACGCAGGATTTCCAGACAGGTTGCCCTGACGTTGCGATTGTCACCATACAATCTCTTTAAAGGGGTTTGCCATTTAACAATCACCGCCATTGACGACGGTTGGCAGTCAAGTGGTCAATCATCAATCAATTTAGTTCTTTTTCCTATAAATATTGAAATTTTTTTAAGTTTCCTATTAAAATTTATATTTTTTCAAATTTTCTATAAATAATGAAATTGTGTCAAGCATCCTATAGAAAGTGAAATACGGCAAAATTTTCTATAACTAGTGAAATATTGCAAACTGTCCTATAACTAGAAATTTTGCCAAAAATCCCACAAATATTGAAATTTTGTCAAACATCGTATAACTAGTGAAATTTCCTATACATCCCTCAAAATGCCACTATAAATAGTGAATTTTAGCCAATTTTTTTATAAAATGGGTCAAAAAAAATTTTTTTTAAGTTAGTTAAGTTCGTGTTTGCCTAGATATGAAATAAAACAAAATTTTACGTTCTACCTGTCCTGGTTAAGGATATATGTATAAGATGTTGCCTAAAGGCAACATTGGGTAGTTCTGTGTAAAATTTAAACGCATGTTGAAGATATTTGATAATTTATACATTGCAATTTTTTTATATTTTAGGTATGATATAATTAGCAATATGCCAAAATCGACTTTTTGCGAAAAATAACTTTTTTATTGTTGAAAATGGTTCTTTAGGGTATCAGAAGCAACTGTTGTTCCGCGACTTTTAAATAATTCCGTTATTTACAAAATTACCGTTATTTTTAGGTGCTTGAAGAAAATCAAAATTTTGACCGTTAAATTTCCAGAATTAGACCAAGTGTTGTTTGGCAACTTTGTACAAAATCGTATGGCGAGTAGTTTTGTGGAACATATAATTTCAAAAAATGTTTTGATGCATTTTTCCAAAGAAATGAATTTTACGCCATCTAGCGGCAATAATTTTTACTAACTATATTCTACATTTAGAAAGGTAATTTAAATACCTTTCCAACAAAAAAAAACTTGAAAATCGGATGAAAAATAACCGAATGAGAAAGAAAAGATCTATAAGAAATTTAATTAGTATCAAATTTATATTAAAATATGTATGTATGCAACTTTTATTAAATCGATCATTAAAGTTTACATTTTTAGTTTTGCGAAAAAAAATTTTAGTTATTTTACTGGAAATGTATTTAACAGAAATCTTTATTATTTATACTTTTAAAAACATCAAGTTATTTTATGTTTTAAATTTTTAGAGATCTACATAATAGTGCAAATTATTTAGCTTTTCTTTGAGTTGGGACTCTAAATCCAAATTTGTTGTTTGCCAAACTTTTCACCGTGATATTTATAATTCTCTCAACATGTTTATTTGCTTTTTAAGAATTTTTATCCGATTACTCTGTACATCGACATCAGATAGTTTATTTCATAAATTAAATAATTCCATAGGCTCATTCACATAAAGCCAATTTAGAAATAGGACTTTACTCTCCGTACGTCGTTTTTTTACTTGTTGTTTGCTCCATCTCTTCCAATCTCTTTATTCGTTCCTTAGCATTCCATTTTTTATTTTCCTGAAAAACCTTTTCATTATTTTCACACCATTTTCCATATCTTGCTTCGTTGGATAGAACTGCAAAATATCGAAAAGGAAGTGCTGGCACATGGTGTATATTTCTTTATGAGGTTCCATATCCTCGTACCTCTTCGCCATCGCAAACACTCTCTCCACATTAATATCACTGTGGTATGAGCATACATCATCCACAGGCCTATCGATATATCTTTTTAACATTGAATCTTTCGCATCCGCTAAAACCGTTTGGAAAATGTTAACATCTTTTTCAAATTTGCAGTAAGCAAATTAAGCTTGTCTGTGTTAAAAGCAAATTTAAATTTGTGGGGAATTGAATTCAAGAACGATCTTGTATTTATTTCTTCGAACTCTAAATATTCAAATATTTGATACAGCACGTCCTCGAAAGTAAGATGATCACAAGCAACAATGGATTTACTAGTGCTAATATGTTGTAGTGGTTCAATGCAAGCTGCTACAGAAAATTTGATACAGAAAATTTGTGTCTGTAATATAATCATGAATCATTTTCGCATCCGTGTACGCTTTAGGATATTTTTGCACAAACTGAAATAGCAAATCGGTTTCTTTGTAAATTTGACTTATTGTTAGTTAAAATTTTTTAAAATTGTATTTGTTTATGTAAGATCAAATCTGTCAAAAATTTTAAAAGTTAGATGTATTTAAACAAACACTTTTTAACGTGGTCAAATTTACAAATTAGGTAAGGTCACTTTGCGGACCTTCCTTGTAAATTACATGAAAACCCAACGATAGAATTCAATTCTTATGGCGGCATTGCATTCAGGAGGTCATAATACATAAGGATTGGTGGGTCTGGTTTCTGAGTCAGAACCTTTTTAAAAAATTTTATGAGGCTGTGTAATTAAAAAGCACGAAAAGGTGACGGCTAAAATATCTATTGCCGCTTCATCACAATAGTAAATGAAATATAAGTATATTTACTTATCACATGGAAAGAAATTTTGTTTACCAAAGTGAAAACAGTGTCTATGTTCTTAATAACTAATGTAAAACTAATTTTAGTAGCATAAATTTACGTTTTTTTAAAAATTCACCCTGTTTTTTTAATCAATTAATAAAATTTGTCGAAAAAAGGCTATACTGTTTGTACTACGGCACAAATTCGGCTGAATATTATGCCTTGGGAGACAACAGAGTTGTTGATGACTAAAATGTCTAAAATTCTGCGGTGGTGCTTAAAGATAACACTCCTACTTTAAAAGTTATAACTGAATGAAGGTCAAAAAACCCAATTGTTTCCTTTTTTCGCCTTTTTTTTACATTTTCCAAATTTTCTTGTAAACGAAAAATGCGATCGCCACGCACCACCGCAGAATTTTAGATTTTGATGTCATTAACAACTGTGTTGCATGACAAGCCATAATATTCAGCCCAATTTGTGCCGTGCTAAATGTTAGAAGTCGTATTTTCTTACTTTCAAGTTTTGTTTTTGCCACTTTGTTTTTTTCAGTGTATTATTCCAACAAAACCCAAAAATGAAATAATGCTACCCAAACTAACTATTCAATACATAAAAAAATTGATTTTGTAGCTAACAACATAAATAATGAGTTAAATTCATTAAAAGTCAAAAAATCCAAGTTGTAAGGGCCACCCTAAATATCCGTTTAGGACAAGTGAGGGGCACTCTAATAAGCAAGTAGGGTACTTGGCTCTACCCCCGAAGTATTAAAAATCATTCGGCATTAATAGCTTGAAAATGAAAAAGTTCATTTTTTTGGCATATTGCTAGATATAAAACAAAATTTCTTCATTTCTGCACTTCGAACTTGGAAAGCCTGTGTGACATATCCTGCATCGTCCTTTTGATCCTTATTCAACCCAGAGAATAGTTTTGTCATACATTTAATTTTTTACGGGTTCTGCTACATAATATCTTTTTCAAGAGCTTGCGATGTCGGTGATAAAGTTAGTGATGATGGAGAATCTACACTGAAAGAATTTTCTTCGCAATACTAACGAATTTTGACATTAATCCCATGAAAAATTGCATTATAAAGGAACCTATGCAGCGCTTCGTTGGATCAATGAATCCTGTTTCATTAAAAGGACTTAATGAAACATTACATTAGATCCATGAATATTATTCATTGGATGAATACTTTCAATAAAGTAAAATTTTTTTTTTTTTTATTTATTTTTTTTTTTCTTTTTTCTTATTTTCTTTTACTTTATTTTATTTTTTATTTTTTTTCTGTCTCTGGTGGGATTCGAACATGTAACCTCGGTGCTGATAGACTAGCTCACTACAAGCTAGTCTACCGGGGCAGTGTAGTTTTTGTATAAAAAAACTATGTTTTTTTCTCAATTAAGACCGTAAATATGAGATTAAATTGTCCATAATAACAATAACAACGTTGATTGAAAGTGGATTGAAAGTTTTTGTTTCATTACTATAATGACATTTTTATTGTCATAATGAAAATTTAAATTTATGAAGGCAATTATTGAAATATGTTGCTTTTATAAAAAAATTTTTTGATTTCATAAATTTAATGGCATACATGTAACATTAGATGTATGAAGTTATTAAATCTTACATTTTTTAAATAACAATTAAACATTTTTTTAAGGAAACTATAATTTTGTATTAATTTATGAATATAGTTATGTTTGTATATTGTTTTTTTAAGTTCCCAACTAAAATTTTTTGTTTAACTTGGACAACCTTAAGTTTTCATATATCCAATGAAAATTTTTAACGTAATTACGAAATCTAATGAAGCGATTTTAACGAAAATACTTCATCAAACCTATGAAATTCCATTTAGACAATGAAAATTTTCATTTACCCAAGGAAAACTTTTTTATGAAAATGATTCATTAAATATATGAAGCATTTTTCTTTCAGTGTAGTGATGATAGAGCTGGAGAATATGGGTTACTGCAAATAGGCTCGGAAATAGAGGGTCCTGATAGTTTGCAGGCGGTCAGGCCTCAAATGTGATTATACTTTGTAAGAATAAGGGAATGGCCGTTAAACGGGACTAACCGGGCGGACCCGAACGGACTGACGGGTATCGCGCACGCTGTGGCCGGTTCTAAGCGGTTTAAATTCAGATGCGCTGCTGGGCAAGAGTAGGGCCTGTGGCAGGACCATGATAGCTATTATCACAAGCCACTGATTGATAGGCAGGATGGCGGTGGGAATGGGATCTGATTTGTCGGATACATGTAGGTTGTGTGAGTACCCAGAGGAGTTGGAGACAGTAAGCACTTTCTGTGCCACTGTCCTAGGCTACAGATCAGCAGGCTGAGGTGGCTGGGAAGCAGATTCCTGCGCGAATTAGGAGATGTCTCGAGATGCGGGCTCTCGAATCTGATTTGTAATGGGAATGACCTGGCTGCGCGGCTGAAGACTGGGTACTGGGCACATGTAAGGCAGTTTTCTGTTTAGTAGGGTTGTTGTTGGATTGTGCAGTCCGATTTTTTATCTTCCACTTCTTCCTCTTTTCCTGTTCTTCCACTCTTTACTTCTCGTATTCTTTCATACTAGAATTGTTTCACTAACTAAGGCGTCACAATAGACCATATCAGTCTCTGGTTGAGGGTTTGAAGTCGACTTCATGCATCATTTTCGATGTCTTCATCTTCACATTCTTCAAATTAATAATTTTTTTAAATTTTTCACTTTGCCAAACCCTTGCACTCATTTTTAGTGAACAAAATGTTGTTATGTTAATTATGAACATAATGGACCAATGTTGCCTAACGGCAACATGGTTTTTAAAAAAAAAATGAGGTCAAAGCTACAACTTGTTTTGTGTGTTTGTTGCTTAATATCATTAACTAACCTGTTTTAAATAGCAAATTGCATTTTTTACACAAATATTTTTTTTTAATATCAATTTCTTTAGTATTTTTAAAAACACACTTTTTCCAAATAATTTGTAATACGTGTGGCTGCTTAAACAAACAGTTCGCAAATGAACACGACCAAAGCTTATTGTATGTATTCTGCTAAGATACATATTTACTAAGAACAGAAAACCGTTATAAGAAAAAATTAAATTTTCGGGAGTTATAAGCGTTTGATTGGAATGTTGCCTATAGGCAACAGTGGGGCTGAAAGGGTTAAAAGTGATGTATTGCAAAAATTTCCTATGACTTGTTTAATTTAATATCCTATAAATGGTGAAATTTTGCAAAATTTTGCCAGATTTCTCATAAATAGTGAAATTTTGTCAAACATCAAATAACTATTGATATTTTGTCAAATATTCAATAAAAGTGAAATTTTCCCAAATTTCCAATAAACAGTGAAATTTTATCCATAAATACATAGTGAAATTTTGTCAAATATTCTATAAAAGTAAAATTTTCCCAAATTTCCTATAAACGGTGAAATTTTGCCGAATTTCTCATAAATAGTGAAATTATGTCAAACATCCTATGACTAGTGACATTTTCCCAAATTTCCTATAAAAAGTGAAATTTTGCCAATAAATAGTGAAATTTTGTCAAAAATCCTAAAACTAGTGAAGTTCTGCCAAATTTCCCATGAATAGTGCAATTTTGTCAAACATTGAATTTTATCAAACATCCTATAACAAGTCAAATTTTGTCAAATATTCTATAAAAGTTAAATTTTCTCAAATTTCCTATAAACAGTGAAATTTTGCCGAATTTCTCATAAATAGTGAAATTTATGAAAACATCCTATTAGTAGTGAAATTTTGCAATATTTCCCATAATAAGTGAAATTTTATCAAACATCCTATAACAAGTGAAATCTTGTCAAATACTCTATAAAAGTGAAATTTTCCCAAATATCCTATAAACAGTGATATTTTGCCGAATTTCTTATAAATAGTGAAATTTATGCTAACATCCTATTAGTAGTGACATTTTGCCAAATTTCCCATAATAAGTGAAATTTTTATCAAACATCCTATAACTAGTGAAATTTTGTCAAATATTCTATAAAAGTAAAATTTTCCCAAATTTCCTATAAACAGTGAAATTTTGCCGAATTTCTCATAAATAGTGAAACTATGTCAAACATCCATATAAAAGTGAAATTTTCCCAAATTTCCTATAAACAGTGAAATTTTGCCGAATTTCTCATAAATAATGAAACTATGCCAAACATCCATATAAAAGTGAAATTTTCTAAAATTTCCTATAAACAGTGAAATTTTGCCGAATTTCTCATAAATAGTGAAATTTATGAAAACATCCTATTAGTAGTGAAATTTTGCCAAATTCCCCATAATAAGTGAAATTTTTATCAAACATCCTATAACTAGTGAAATTTTGTCAAATATTCTATAAAAGTAAAATTTTCCCAAATTTCCTATAAACAGTGAAATTTTGCCGAATTTCTCATAAATAGTGAAACTATGTCAAACATCCATATAAAAGTGAAATTTTCCCAAATTTCCTATAAACAGTGCAATTTTGCCGAATTTCTCATTAATGATAAAATTTGGTTAACATCCTATAACTACTGAAATTTTCCATTATTACCGAAATTTTATCAAACATCCTATAACTAGTGAAATTTTGCCAAATATTCTATAAAATTTTGCCAAATATCCCATAATTATTGAAATATTGTCAAACGTCCTATAACTAGTGAAATTTTGTCAAATGTTCTATAAACGTGAAATTTTCCCAAAAGTGAAATTTTCCCAAATTTCCTATAAACAGTGAGATTTTGAAGAATTTCTCATAAATAGTGAAATTATGTTTTACATCCTATAACTAGTGAAATTTTGCCAAATTTCCTATAAATAGTGATATTTTGTCAAACATCCTATAACTAGTGAAATTTTGTGAAATATTCTATAAAAGTAAAATTTTCACAAATTTCCTATAAACAGTAAAATTTTGTCAATATTCTACAGCTAGTGAAAGTTCGTCAAATATCCTATTGTGAATTATAGCCAAATTTCCCAAAAAGGGATATTTTGCAAAACTTCCTGATAATAGAGAAAATTTCAATGACTAGAAATATTTAAAAAAAAAATGGTTTGTCTTAAAACTAAAAATAAAAAAAGGTTACTTAACCCCTTTTGTATTTAGTCTACCAAAATCTTAACATTTATTAGTTAGAAAATTAACTTATAAATAGAGCACAGAAATGACCAGAAATATATTTTGTGATGAAAAAGTTTAACCGAATATTCATGGTAACTTAAGTAGTAAACAATATTTGCGAATTTAATAAAGAGAAAGAGGATACATATTTAGGATATTGAGTAGAAGTTAGTAAATTAAAAAGGATATTAAATTAAGTTTTTGGTAAAGGATTTGGGATATATATTTGCTTGAATTATAACTAGTTTAAGTATGTCAGTTATTAGTATTAGTGTTATAGGTTCTCAGTAGTAGTTGGTGATATTGTTTAGTGCCAATTATTAACTTCATAAAACTTGTTTAAATATTTGTTGTACTGTTGTTTTACAAATATTTTTGGAAGCTTTAAAAATGGTTATTTTATGTTAAAAACAAAGAACGGCAGGAAAGAAAATTAATTTGATGATTTGATGATGTCGAATGAGGGAAAATTAACTTAAGGTACAACAAAACCAAACAAACAAAATCAAAGCCTTTTTGCAGCGGATTGTGAATGGGGGTGACCCCATCGTTGGCACTAAATATAAGTCTGGTCGACGGCGATCTATTAAATATCTGCCAAAAAAAAAAGCTCCAGATATGCTTTAGGTATTAGGTATAAAATTATTTACTTGATCCAATTGTATTCTCGAAAGTTTAGTATTTCTTTAAGATCAGAATGTAGCAGTTAGAGTAAGTCATATCTAATTATTGCATTTTATTGGAAAATTTATCTTAAATGAAGCCATATATTGGGAAAAAACAGTGTGCACTTTTTCACACGACCAATAAATTTTCAACGCCACCATTTTGTATGAAAATATTTTTCTATTTATTTACTAAATGTCACGTATTGAACAAAGACCTAAAATCGTACCTAATAACGTTTTTGAAATTTTAAATAGATTTTAAAATCTGTCTATCCCATTAGGTACACTCCTGCAAAAATCCAATTCTTTAAAGCTGAATAGTTATATACATTATGATTGCTCTCATTTCTTATTTCATATCCCAACATTCCCTCAGCATTAAATCAAATAATGTTAATTTAATTATCTTATCAAACAACACCATATCAATAAATATAAAACAATACTTCATTATAAAATTTCTTATTTCCCATATCTGTGTACTTACTTGTGAATCGGAGAAAAGAAATACAGTGTGATTTAAGTTAAATCCAGCAGTCATCAATATCTTTTTTAAATCATCACGCCAATCCTGTTGTGTATACGTTTTTGTCACTTGTACTGTCATTAATTTACAATCAGCAATGTGAGCAGCCAAACGACAGGAGCTACGTCGACCAGAACCACCCATACCGACCATTAAAATATTACCGCGTGGCATTTGTAAAACTCGTGAAACTCTAGAAAACCAAAATGGATGTAGAAAAAGTTTGCGTTAAAAAAATTTGGAAAAAAATATTCACAAAAAATATGTGAAGAATGAATAAAAAGGAAACAAATCTAGATGCAAATGAATTGTTATGTACATTTGATATGAATACATGAGAACATATGTAGAGCAAAAAAATAGGTAAAAGGGTGTGCCCAAAATTAGTTAGGTGTAGGAAAATTATCAAAGAATTTTCACAAAAGTATTTTATAATAGAAAATGTCTTAATTTTTTAAGAAAACATAATTCTAAAATGTTAATTAAAGCAGTTAACATTAATAACCGCTTTAAAACCTTCTTCTTTAAGTGATTTAGTGTACCTGATATATAAATACGGGATACATTCATTTATCGTAGGACTTTTAATATCCCATCGTCCAACGATATTGAGGAAAGATGGTTTCAAAGGTATTTTGTGTGTAGTAAAATTAGTAAAAAGAAGTTTGTTTGAAAAGCCACAGCAAAATGCAATATAAGGATTTTCTTATGACATGCGCAATTTTTATTTTTGATAAATACACTGAAATTTATTGTGGAGTTAAAGCTAGTTTCTATGCGAATTTCACTGGTTGTTTAGGCCAGATCATCAAGAAATAATAATATTATACAAATTAAACTGCAAAGCGAACAAGAATTATAAAGTGCCAAAAGTTCTACCCGTAAAAATATCAAAGCTCAAACAAAACACCAACAATAAACAGTGAGTTTATCGTTTCTAACATTCCCCCTACAATTGGTTGGCTTTTTTCCGAATCGAATTGTCGTAATTGGGTAAAAAGAAAAACAAAACAAGTAAGAAAGTATAGTAGGTCAAGCCCGACCATATGATACCCTACACCACAGTATTTTAAAACACATCATGCTTATGTGTCCATGTAAATATGGATTTATCTATGTTTATAAACTTCATGAAAATCGGTTTGAAAGTTTGTCAGTGGCAGAAATTGCCCCTGCCTCCCCTTGTGGTCCCATTTTTTAAAAACTGTATAGCTTATGTATCTCGCTTGATATGGTTCTATCTATGTTTTAAATTTCATTAAAATCGGTTTGAGAGGCAGAAATTGGCCCTATCTCCCCACGAGGTACTATTTTTTAAAAAATGCATCCCTTTTGTGTCCATAAAGATATGGTTCTATGCATGTTTTAAATTTCATTAAAATTGGTTTGATAGTTTCTTAGAGGAAGAAATTTCCCCCTATCTTCCCTCTTGGTCCTACCATTCGGCCCATTTTCAATAGCCTTGGTCCTTGTGCCAATAAGATCCTATGACTCAAATTTTATCCAATTATCTCCAAAATTGCGACCTGTACTTTGCGCACAAGGTTACATGGACAGCCAGCCAGCCAGCCTGCCAGCCGGACGGACATCGTTAGATCGACTCAGAAAGTGATTCTGAGTAGATCGGTATACTTTAAGGTGGATCTAGGACCACTATTTTAAGGCGTTACACACATCAGCACAAATGCATAATTCCCCTTTCTACTATTGTTGTGTGGGTATAATTCAGTGCTGATCAAAATTGAAATGCTTGTGTATTGGTGAGAATATGAGACAAATTTTGAAATACAGTACAACAAAAAAGTAAATGAAAAGATTTTTGTAAAAATGTAATCGTAAAAATTGTTTTGGTTAAAAAAATCGGTTTAATACTTCAATACACAATTAATTTGCTATTTGGTAAAACAAAATATGTTTCCTTATATTTTAAAGGTAAAAAAAAAACAAAACAAAATGCAGTATTTATCATAAAAAATTTTCGTAATGGTACGAACATTTTTTTTACGCACTATTTTTTAAAATCACCCAAAGCATCCGCCAAGCATGTGCACTATTTGCCGTCTGAAAGACAACTGAATTAAAAGAGCATACAAAAGTGATGGGTGGAGCCAAAAAGCAATTGCTCTATGAAATGATCACCACTGGTATCATTACAAAACAAATTGCTTTATTTTAATGTTTTCGGAAGAAAAAAAAAAAAGTTTGCAATATATTACCTCTAAATGGGGCTAACTTAAATTTTAAGTCGCCATAGGGGCGCTTCTGCCATTACCAATTATCATAAAAACGTACTTATCGTTTTTTATGCTGTAGCCGATCTTTCCATATATTAAACGGTTACAGGTTTCGCTTTCATATAAACGACAGCAGACATGATTTATTGTTTTAGCGCATCCCTCAAAAATATTTAGCTGTGAGTGTTTTTTGTGATATATTTTTAAGTTTTTGAATTTGAATAACATTTTACATTTTTATGTTATTTATAGAAATAAAAAGTTTATTTATACCATCAAATTTTTATTTGTTTCTGGCGACCTGGTCTGGTCTGTGGAGTCGTAAAAAAATAGTTCTTACTCTGACTCCAATCCCTGAAATTTTTAAAGTCTGAATCCGACTCCAACTCTGACTCCGAATACAACTCCGTCTGCGACTCCTACTCTTCCATTGTTGCTGACTATATATTTGACCTTAAACTCTTTTTTTAATTCAGTACTTTTTAAATGAAAATAAAGAAAAAATTATTTATACAAATTTCAAACTGATATTTTTGATATTGCATCGCCAATTTCGAAGAATTTTTATTTTTGAAAATATTAGAAATTTTTTTTAATTTGTTATGCCGAAAAATGTTGGAGTCGGAGTGGCGAATTTTTGTGGGTACTTCCGGTATAACCGGTATAACCCAATTCCGACTCCACAGCCCAGCTGGTGACTGTGCCCCAGTCGCTTTGCGACATCATCCCATGGATGGGAAAAATTCGTATTTATTAGTTACTTTGCGCTCTTTCAGCGCATCGATTTGACTAATTTTTCTTTCAAATGTTCGTATCTTTTTAACGGATCTTAAAAATCGAACGCAAAAATTTTTCCTAATTTGGACAGGACAACGTCTGTCGGGACAGCTAGTTTGGTATTTAAATAGGAGACATAGCTGATCCAAAGCGACTTAGTTTGAAGCTAAACATGGTTATGAGTTCCTCTGACAAAAAAAGAAGAACATGTAAATCAACAAAATAGAATAATCATTCAAAGCAAATTTCGCTCTTCCAAAGGTTAAATACAGTTTGGTTTAATGATTTATGTTTGATTCATGACTGCCAGCGATGGCTGTGAGTGTTAAACGGCAAAACCCTCTGAAGAGATTGAGTGGTTCAAACATGTAATGGTAACCTGTCCGTAAAAGCCTGGGTTCGAGCCCAGCGGCAGTGAAAAATTATTAATAAATTTTAATTAATTCATGTTGTTAAATTCCTTTCTTCATAAAATAATGTTATGAAAATTAAATTTGATGAAATTTAGCCTAATTTAAATATCAAAATTTGGAAAAAATTTTGAGATAACTCTTATGATCAGCCTTCTACCTTAATCTTATATCATAAAGGGGGATGCAACCGTATTTTTTTTTTTTTTTTTTTGCAAAATACAAGGGAAATCGATCTACGATTTTTACATTGAGTGATTGACGCCTGTTTATCGTTTTCTTGAAAAAAGTGAAAATATGTTCTATTAATCGGGTTTTATTTTTGTTTGATTAAACGATTAATCGATATTTGGCGTTTTTAACTTATTCGATTAAACGAAAACAACATTTTCAAATTAATCGAATAAATCTAAATCCAGAAATTTAATAAATAACGAGATTTTTTCAATGTAGCTCCAAATGGTTGCTTCGCTTTCGGGATTTTTGAAACTTTTCTCGGACCTTCCATCCTCTGCTATGCTCCTGCAAATAATTTGTTCTAGCGAATCGATCGAAGTATCTTGTTTGGAATATTTATTCATTGGACCACTTGTAGCCCCTTTGATTTTGTTGGTGGAGTATCTTCTTCAAATACTATTTTATAGTGTAAGTGCCACTAAGTGGTAAATTAGTGAAGTTGTTGAGGAACATTTACGTTAATACATTTTTGAACACCGGTTACACTAAGCTTAATTAGATTTATTCTTCGTACAAAATTATTAAACCAAACTCATTCTAAAGAAAGAAACGCATGAGCTATTTTGTTAAAAAATATGAGCGTGTTCTAGAAATCGAAATGAAGTGGATTTCAAATCGACCAAATTTAAAAAACGACCCTGTAATGCAAGTTAATAAAAATATTCCATTTTACCTACTTCATTCTTTAAGTTTCTATTATTTTTGCAAAGAACAACACTTAAAACCACGAAAAACTACGGTAATTTCGTAAATAATTGAATTTGAGTTATTGTACATATCCGATAAGCGATAAATCGAACATACCCGATAAATTTTACATATTAATACGGGAAACATATTTTTGAAGTTGATTTTTAAGTATATTTTTGTATACCGATTTTAATGAAACATATATCCCTTTAAAGGTATTTGTGTGTAGATACCCTGCAAATACAAGGACCAGCCCAAACACGCGTGTAAAGAGTAGCCCACAAGGGACCAGGACTAGTCTAAAAGTAACCCAAACATATGGAAAAGACATGGTCTATTTTACATTACGATGTCCTAGGAGAGGACCATATAACCCACCTTTGGACCACTAAGGAGTAGTTTTAAAACTACTCCATGGTATACTCAAGAGGATTAGTTTTGAAGTCGTTTAAAAACGAAGGCATGTCGTTAAAAAACGAAGACATTTCGTCTCACTACAAACACTTTTTTAACAATGAAAGGGTCCATGCTTGCATTACATCGGACCAGTCCATTTTATCAAAATGGATCAGGTGGTCCAATTTTATTTGCAGGGTATTCACAATTAGGGTTTTTTCTCGGGAATTCCCGGGACTATAATATTTCCCGCTTTCCCGGGATTTTTCTTGCGGGATCCCGGGAGATAAACAGTTCCTCATAATTTCAGTAAACAGCTATTTTTACTTTGAAATTTAGTTTTCTATTCTCTTAAAATTAGTATCTGTGGATGGGTTGTCGATTAGATCAATTACAATAAGTGTGTACATACGTAAATCAATGTCTCCAGATGCAATAAATCTACTTAAAGCAAAATAAGATGCAGGCAGTAAAGTTTAATTGTTCATGGACAAGTCTTAGTAATAGTAGATAACTAAACATATCGCTACAAAAACAAATGAGCTTGGCGAAATGCGATTAAAGTTTTCAAAATGTACCGATTTAAAGAAATACTTTGCTATAACTTCGGTTCAGTTTGAGATAAAATACTAGAAGGTATGAAGGAACACTTATCTTAAATAACTTACAATTTTTGATTTTTTGATATATGACTATGTTGCAATGAAGGAGCGATATGTTTATTATGTTATAAACACAAATTTTTTTCAATTTGTGTTGGTTTATATCAGTGATAACCACTCCATAGCCTCGCGAGCCAGTCAATAATCGTATTTTTCACACAGACACGGTCGGCAATTCACATGTATATAACAACTTTGTTCGTTTCAAAACATGAGACTATCATCAGTCTCTGCGACCGCACACAAGCACATAATATATGTGTGTGCGTGCGTTCGGGGCTTTCTTAGTTCGGGGCTTGGTTATCACTGGTTTATATACCCCTGCAGTGCGGGGAAACCGAAATAAAAAAAATTTTGGAAACTCGTGTAAGATACTACAAAATACATTTGGAAAACACATTGTCCTTAAGATAACAGATCGACCTGATAAAATTAGAACGTTTGTCAGAGGTTGATGCTATTTTTCGCATGAACCTTGACATACATTTTACTCATATAGACGTTGTTTATAAATAAAACTAGATGACCCGTGCGAATATTTCGCACCGTTAGTTGTTATTTTTGTAACATAAAATGAAAATAATTGAAAGAAATTTTAGTAACTTCAATACATTTTTAAATAAAATTTTTATCAATGAAAATATTAATTTTTCAATTTCTAATTATTTTTCGTCATTAGTGTTAGAAATAAGCTTTAAAATGAGATATCATTCATTAAATTTGATGCGGTGGTATGGGCGATATTTGCAACCGACAAAAAAAAGTGCTTTAGAAATAATATATATGATGCTTCTTATTGTGAATCGAAGCATTCTACAACGGTGCACTTTCAACTATTTGTCTAACATCGGTAAACAAGAGAATGATATTTTTCGGAAACGTGGAATTAGTAAATAAAATAAGAAATATACTTTTTGACGACTTACGCTTTGAGTGTGTCAGAAAGTTATTTCCTAAGCCATTAAAACGTTTATATATTTATTTAAAATATTTTATCTTTTTTATAAATTAACTTTTTGATCTCATACCTTGAGTACCTCAATTTTTGCTTGTTTTTATTATTGTTTTATGAATTAAATTGTTATGTTTATGTTATATTTTTATCTCGTTAATAGAGCAGACTACATATAAAACTGTTATGTTATAATAATTCAGGTTCCTCTTTAATCTTCAATTAATTTTTTCAGTATTTAAGCATTTCTTTTACTTACTTTGTAAACAAGTTACCTTACGTTTTTTTATAAACAGTTTTTTTCATTTTTTAAAACCAAATTTACTTTTATTATTTATATCAAGGCGAATTCATACAAGGTGGTCTTATTTTGAAAACGTTTTACAACACTGTTAAACATTTTAACGTTGTGTCAAGAATTCAAAGAAATATTTAATTTTGTTTTTATATTAAATTGTGTTTGTTTGAAATTTTATAACTTAAAAAAGTTTTAAATTTCACAATTTTAATCGAAAATTAAAGAATTTAGTTAAGATTCCCCAGAACCAACAGGACGGTATACCATTTTGACACAAGGTTAGTAATCAGCTGTTGCTTACGTAGCAAGATAAGTTCACCTTGTGTAAATTCGCCTTGATTTATATGGAGCGGGTTCATGGGATCCCGGGTAATTTAAAAATTTTGAATTTTCTTGCAACCACACGTTTACGCACGTTTCAGTGCGACATGTATGAACAATCAAATTGGTCTGTAGAAAGAGAACATGTGCTTTATTATTGCTCTCTTAAAATGTGAACATTCCCAATAAAAAATTGAGCTTCAAACGAAGCAGCTTTGTAAGGGAAATATGTAAGAGCTTACGAAAGGCCTGAATTTTATATGGTGAGTTTCCACTTTTAAGCAAAACATTTTTAAACAAAAAGCGCTTTATTCAACGCATATAAAAACTGGTGAGTGTAGCTAACAGCTTTACACAACGAATGTTTTTTAGAATTATTTTTTAGTATTCTACCTTACAAACCTGCTTCGTAGTAAGGGAATACCGCAGCATTTGAAATGTTATTTTTTCTTTAAAAAAACTTTTTAAGAGTTCGTTCACTTACTTTACTGCATCTCAGTATGTCTTCCCTGCAAATAATAGGACCAGTCCAAACACGCGTGTAAAGAGTAGTCCACAAGGGACCAGGACTAGTCCAAAAGTAACCCAAACGTATGGAAAAAACCTGGTCTATTTAACATTACGATGTCCTAGGAGAGGACCATATAACCCACCTTTGGACCACTAAGGAGTAGTTTTAAAACTACTCCATGGTATATAACCCACCTTTGGACCACTAAGGAGTAGTTTTAAAACTACTCCATGGTATACTCAAGAGGATTAGATTTGAAGTCGTTTAAAAACGAAAGCATGTCGTTAAAAAACGAAGACATGTCGTCTCACTACAAACACTTTTTAACAATGACATGGTCCATGCTTGCATTACATCGGACTAGTCCATGGAGTAGTCCATTTTATCAAAATGGGTCAGGTGGTCCAATTTTATTTGCAGGGTTATTGCGTAGCGCATTATTGTGTGCGTATTCTTTTAAATGTGCAATTAGTGTACATTTTATGACTCACACAACCAGAAACGATACCTTTTTTTTAGTGTTTGGGCATACGAACATAATCCTTAAGAGCGTTCGTAACTATTTGCAAGAAAGTAACGAATATTCAAAAGAGTTCTGTTCTTCGTTTTAAAACAGAACAATTGTAGTGATACTGTAGACAAACATTATATTTTAATGTTCTATAATGTTCTATAGCAGTGATAAAGAAATGAGCAAAAAAAATTTCAGCAACGCCCCAAACACGAATAGTTTGTGTAAAATTTTTTCGTGGCTTTTTGTTTTTTTTCGTATATTTTGTTTTTATCAAAAATTTTTGGTTTTTCTTTTACCAGCCAAAAGGGTGCTAAGCACAATTGAAACGATCGAACATTAATGTGCCGAACCGAACACAACGAAAATCGTTGGTAAAAAATCAGAACGCAATTAAATGTTCTCACCTTTTTATTGAGTTGGAGACGTATAGTATTATTTTGAAACGTTATTGTTTTTTCTAAATTTACTACACAAACACTATAAGCGTTTGCGATTTCCACAAATCTACCGAACCAAACACTATGGAACGATATTTATGTTTAGTTTCAAATACTGGTTCCAACACTGTCCTTTTTTCGATGTTGTCATCTATTTTAAATAATTTCTTGTTGAATTACAATTTTTTATGATTTTATAGCGAAATAAGAGAATCGGATAAATTTTTTTTGTTATTTTTCTTAAAATTCACTAGCCCTAGACTGAAGAAAGAATCACATAACATATGAACGATGTGCGAACGATTTTTTTTCGTACAAAAACATTTAAAACAAAAACAACATTTTAAGAATTTGTTTTTGTTTTAAATATAATTGTTTGAAAGAATGAATTCTTTCGCACATCGGATATAGGCTAGTAAAGTAATATTTTTTTACCTATAAATGTCAATTTGTCGATATTCAACTACCGGGCGATCCTCGTATGTACTAACAAATGTTCATACACCATTTATAGTTATTGCTTGGCATAACGATAAATAACACATAAGACAGATAGACACACAAACACATTGCCAATGCACAAAAAACAAATCTCATAAAGTAATAGCTTTTTGTTTTTGTTGTCCTGCATAGTTTCATTACTTACCTCGATATGTGCTCAATGGCAAAACGAAATAAAACCAAATCCATTGGTGCACTTGATAACCCATTATAGTCACGCAGATAGTAATGCATTAATTTTTCCAATTTATTATAGTTTTCACATTCATCGTAGATCTTTGGCTCAGCATCTGGCTCCAAATAGTTGCCAAAAAACAAATTTCTTAAATCATCATCAGTTAATTTTGCACCAGGGCTTTCCAAACGATCCGAAAAAGCAGATTCGAGGGAGAAACGTAGATGTGTCTTACAGGCATGGGTACACATTTGCAAAAGTTGATCACGGTCTTGTTGGTCGATTAATCTGAAACGTTGTAAAAAAACGATTTTTAAAAGGATTTATTGATATGATTTTGAAAGATTAATGGAAAATCTCAACTTTTTTCTCTGAAATATAAGGGATTAATTTTTTGTTAATACACTTTAAAGAGATTTAATAACAATGGTCTGTTTAAAACAGTATCACAGCCTGACACCAATTCAGCTGGTTTTTATGTTAACTGACATCTTACTTCCAAATATGAGCCCTATTGAGGGAAAACGGAGGTTATTTACGAGGTCATTTTACATAAGGATTAGCTGAAATGGTGCCAGGACTCGATACTATTTCTTGAAAGCCATAGTTATTAAATTTCTTTAAAGTTTGTTGACAAAAGGACAAAATGTGATCCCTTACATTTCGGAATGCAAAAAAAACGGACTTAGACCAGTTTAATTATGGTGTTTTTTTTTAGGGATGTTCAATTTATCGATTAAGCCAAGATCTTGATAACTTAGAAATTTGCTTAATCAGATTTTTGCTGGAGTACCTAAAACGTTATTACAAGAGGTCACTAATTTAAGTCTTTGTTCTCAGATTACACGCATATTGCAATATTCTTTATGTTATTTTATTATTTGTGTTTTTTTTTTCTATACACATTATTGGAGCTTGTTAAAATGACTTTTGATTTTGTTGCACAATAGAAGTTTTTATATTCATAATTGCGATTAAAGTCTAACAATTTCAAAAGGACAAAAATACCATTTGTCCTAGGAAAAAAATTAACAGATTAAAAAGCTGTAAAGGCAAATTAATGCCAATAAAAATTTTGAAATATAAAAATTATCATTAAAAAAGAAAACAAACTAACCATAGAACAATTTAAAAGAACGAATTTTCTCGCACACACAGGTATTTTTTTTGTACGTATGTATGTGTGAAAAAAAATAATTGTTCCGCAGCTCCTGTTGTAACTCCAGCCATAAATCCTATTGACATTTACCACTCATACAACAAAACACACATACTCACTCTAATTTTAATGGAAGCTTATGACATTTAAATGCCTCTATTATTTAACGGCAATTGAAAGTAGCAAAATGCAAATGTGTGTGTTTGTGTGTGTTACTACATCCCTGCAAATAAAATTGGACCACCTGACCCATTTTGATAAAATGGACTACTCCATGGACTAGTCCGATGTAATGCAATCATGGACCATTCCATTGTTAAAAAGTGTTTGTAGTGAGACGACATGTCTTCGTTTTTTAACGACATGCTTTCGTGTTTAAACGACTTCAAAACTAATCCTCTTGAGTATACCATGGAGTAGTTTTAAAACTACTCCTTACTGGTCCAAAGGTGGGTTATATACCATGGAGTAGTTTTAAAACTACTCCTTAGTGGTCCAAAGGTGGGTTATATGGTCCTCTCCTAGGACATCGTAATGTTAAATAGACCAGGTTTTTTCCATACGTTTGGGTTACTTGTGGACTAGTCCTGGTCCCTTGTGGACTACTCTTTACACGCGTGTTTGGACTGGTCCTATTATTTGCAGGGATGAATTCGCATATAAAACAATTTAAGAGTGTGAGTGCATGTGAGATTATGTGTAAATTTATTTTTTGTATGTTAATGTTTTTTTTTTTATGTTAAAAATTATAAAATGTTAAACACAAAAGAACAATTAAATACAACAATTATAAAACGGACAATAGAACAGAATGTAAAACGCACCCACCTACACACACACACAGCCATAAACTCAACAAGAGTAAAAAGAAGGGTATAAAATAAAAGCCAAAAGCTTATAAATAACACAATTCATTGCTTTAAAAATAAATCTATATATGAAGATGTAAATGCAAATATACGAGGGTGGCAAATTTGTCACAAAGAAAATTTTCTGTTTTCCGGGGAAAAATATCGATTTCAAAAGAAAAACGATTTTAACAAATAGGATCTTGGAATTTAATTCTCATGGTGAGTAACATTTTTATTATAAATTTTCATATTAATTCGAATGTGTATTCTAAGTTAAATTACAATCCATAAAGCCATCATACTTTAAAGCAGTGTTCGAAATAAACACTAAATATCGTTTCTTAATGTTCGGTTCGGTAGATTTGTGGAAAACACAAACGATAAAAGTGTTTGTGTAGAAAATCGTTAAAAAAAAATAACGTTTCCCTGTTAGTCTTCTCTCGAACACAAAAATATTACTGTTTTTATCAAACTCAACAAAAGATGTGAACATTTAATTCCGTTCGGTTTTTTTTTTTTTGAAAATCCACAAACTTCAATGTGTTCGATTCGGCTCGTTAATGTTCGTCCATTTTGGCTGGTAAAAAAAACAAAACATTTTTTACAAAAACAAAATACACACACGAAAAAAACATTAATGACCATTAAAATATAATGTTTGTCTACAGTATCTCTACAATTGTTCTGTTTTTACACGAAGAACCGAACATTATATAATTATAATTATATAACGATATTTAGTGTTTACTTTCGAACACTGCTTTAAAGTATGAAATATTTTAAAGTATGCAGGCTTTTCGGATTGTAGTTTGCCTTAGAATACACATTCGAGTTAGTATGAAATAAAGTATGAAGGCTTTGTAGTTTTTGTAGCATTGTAATTTGAATTAGAATACACATTCGAAAGTAATAGAAATATATAAACAAACAAATTCTGAGAGTGCATAGAAAATATTTCTGAAAAATATTGATGGAATGGGTTATTAAAGTATGAAGGCTTTATGGATTGTAATTTGCCTTAGAATTGATATGAAAATTTATAATAAAAACGATATTATAAAAAAGGGTTTCACCGATAAATAAAATGTAAAATTAGATTTTCTCCTGCTTCGCTATAAACATGCAGCTTAAAAAGTGATTTCAAGTTGTCTGTTTCTTGTGGAGTTTTTTAAAGAAAGTTTTGTTTTCAAAAATGGGTGGTCAGAGATTTCCACTTTTCCGCTCTAGAAGTCACAGCTTATGAAATTTTCTCTGGTATCAACCCGAAGTTTAACAACTTTAAAATTGACCTCTGTGATTCGGGCTTCCTTAATGCAAAAATAGACTCTGATCAGCCGCGATACTGAAGATCTGCCTATTGCAAGCCACAGACAAACTGTACTTATATTCCCCGACTGTGCAACGCAGAGGTGGATGCTTCTCAAGACACCCGGAAGAAATAAAATCGGCAATTTCTTTTTGTTCAAAAGCATTTGAGTTCCTTCAATGGCCAGGAATTTGTAAGCCACATTTTCAGAAGCCGATAGAAATTGTTCTTATTGCACACAGAAAAACATCAATGTAAAATTCTCGAAAACAAGGTTGATTTTAAGATTTTTCGGTAGTGATTTTGCTCTATAGTTTGATGGCTTATCCCATCAGCAATAAATATCAGTTTATCAAATGTATGAAATGGGAGTTAGCACATTTAAACGAAACCTTGTTAATTAATTTTTTGAATCCCAAGAAAAACTTTGATACTTCATGTTAATTTAACATAATTTTACAATAACTTGCGAACAACATTATTTTCTTTTAAAATAACGGTTACTCAGTTTAATTTAACATTCCAGTAAAGTTAGAGCAAAATGACATATGGGCACTTCCAAGATTGTAAACAGGACATTCGCACACGTTTATATTGACAAAACTGTAAAAAACAACCTGATTTTCATTTTTTAAATTAATGATTCTTTTAACTCTCAATTAGCTCTTTAATTTCCGCAAATGAAATTTTTCGCTTACTGTCGTGACGTCCGAGATAATTGCAAAAAACCAGTGATTGTAAACGGGACAAAAAACGGAAGTGTGTTTTAAGGGGTAACCGTTTACACAGTGATTTCTGCGAAACCTGACACAATATTTTATTGGGATTAATTTTTAAATGTTGCGTACTAATGTGCCCTAAAAATGGTTTCGATTTCAAAATAAAATATGAATTACATTTTTTTAAATAAATTGTAAACGGGACATTGTAAACGGGACAATTTTTCCACCATGATTTAAAATTTTTTTATGTTGCTATTTATAATCCTTTATATAAGAAACTTAATAAAAAATGTTTTTCAGATCATAAATATGCCTTAGATTAGAGTATTTTTGTTCCAAATGCATATTTTACTAATGTACACAAGTATATGCTAAAAGTTGTAGTACTTCGTTTACCATTTATCTTTTTTTTTCGAATCAATGAATTTATACGCATATATTAAAAAAATATAAGCAATTCTCTAAATAAATCTTGAAAAGAAAAATTTTTTTTCCATTTTTTGTGGTTGACGTTTTTTTTGGAAATAGCCATATTCATATTGAAAAAACACTCCGAATCACGTTAAATGAAAGTTATTTCAAGTTAAAACAACGTGAATTTCACGTAGAATCGAATTGGTTTGAGTTTGAAATAACAGTGGGAAGAAGCTTCAGAGACAGCATATGCGTTAATTTAAGAAACATTATAAACCTGTGATCGGCAAAATCAGGGCGCTGCGTTTTCTCTTTTCTCTTTTATTCTCTTATTACGTACGTGTGAACACTAGGGCTAAAACTTTTTGCGAATATCAAAAACGGCATAGTTCAGTCGTGTAGAACATTAAAAGTTATTAATAAAAAATATGATCATTTTTTCGCATTGTTAAAAAAGTGTACACAGGGATCGGGTTGAAGTTTGAAAACAACCATTTTTATCTCACGCAAATTTAAAAAAAAATACACCTGATATCTGTTTATATTCCTAAACGTGTCACTTAACTGCTATTTTGGAATTTATCTATTGCTTTAGATTTAAAAATTTTCCTACGGCTTACAATTCATCGCGGTTCAAAATTTCTTGGAAGGTTTTAGAAATTTGGTTCCCTGCGAGAGGGTTTTTACGCAAAACGACGGGAGACAGGTGTTTTCATTACTAAAACATTCTTGGCCAGTCCGTGGTACAATGCCAAAAATTTGGTTATAGCCCTAGTGAGCACACATTGAAGAGAATTTAATAACATTAACAACAACAAATCGTCAGCTCAGAATTGGTTTGACCTACCGACCATTTTTTAAAAAATTGAGTTAGGTATAAAGTATATATATTTTGAATATCCCCTTTTTGAATCCAAAATCTGTTTCGCGAACCTTTTGTGGTTCCTGAGATTTAGAGCATTCATTCAGGACATTGCATGTTGAATTTTATGTTTTGGGGTTAAATATTAACGATAATTAAAAAATACCAGTTGTAGAACCAAAAAGCTGAAGAAAGATATTAAATTTCCCGTATTTCCCATTTTGGTACTATTTTTCCCCCCATTATAGTATCAAAAATTGCAAAATGCAAAATGTTTTGTAAAAAAGTACCAAAAATAGTAATGATTTTAACCTCTTAAACGTTCGAATATCTAAAAAGCACCAAACTCGTATTCGTATTTTTTTGATAAGTTTCGAATGTGGTATAAACTTTATTTCTAGGTTTATTGGATCAAAAGATAGATGGGCTGACAAAAACGTACCAAAATTCAGGTTTTACCCGTTTTCACCCTAAAAGAGCCTAATTTCAAAAAAGTACCACAGACGTGTCCACTTATTTTTCAAAAGAACAACGATATGTATTACAGTTTTTTTGTATCTCTTTTAGTTATGGAGATAAAAGGTTTCCGAATTTACCCTTTTTTACCCCTTAAACATTCGAATTTTTAAAAATCCCGTCTTAGTGGATCGATTTGGGGAGAGATCCACCGGTCCCAATTTCAAGTCTTTAGCTTCACTCGTTTAGGCTGTACGATGATGAATGAGTCAGTCCTCACGCAATAAGTATACGTATGCAGCAGAAAAAGCCACTTTTTTTTAATTTTTTTTGAGAAAAGTGGCGTATGCGCAATAAAACAATATTTTTCATTTTCAAAAAAATACTGTTAAATTCTAACTTTTTTCATGAAAGTGCGCAAAAATTTACATTTTTCTTCAAAACATATACCGGAAGCAGTGGTAAAAATATAAAAAAATTCTATCGGGTACATTTTGAGAAATCTTCATGTAAATCTTCTTTGTCGTTTTTCTCCACACCGACTTTTTGGCATATGCGCCAAACCAATTCTAAGCTGACGATTTGTAAAATTTATACAACGCATACAATATCTTAATGTAATAGTATAGGTTGCCGATCGCAGTTCTAAACACTAACCAGCGGAACCAGAGAGCGAGAGAGAGAGAACATTGTTACTTATTTTCCTGTAACACATGCTTCACTGTTGTTTTCCCCTTTCTTAACAGAAGCACTCATCATTCTATTATGAACATTTTGATGTACTATTAAACTAAATAATTTTAACAAAAAGAATACGGAAATTTTTTTATAGATAATTTTCTTTTTATAGTGTAGTTATTGTTTCTATACAAAACACATAAACAGGATTTTTATAAATAATGTCCATACTTTTGCAGAAATTTACTATGATTTTTAATCAACAATTTTAATTTAACATTGATATTTTTTCTGTTTGTGCGTAGTTTTTTTTTTTGTGATAATACCTGCAGCCGTATTCTGTAATTCGCTTAGCTAAAGCTAAATCTCGATCGCTAAAATGCCTTAGAGAATACAAAATTTAAAAATTTTAGCGATGACATTAGTAGCAAAAATTTCGGCGAAATAAATTTTTATAGCATTGCCAAATTTAGTAATGCCATTTACAGTATTGCATTCGTAGCCAAAAATCGCTAGATCAACTTTGTAGATTTTTAGCGATAGAGATTTAGCTTTAGCGAATTACATAATACGATCACAGAGTTCGAAAATAAACACTAAATATCGTTCCTTAGTGTTCGGCTCGGTAGATTTGTGGAAAACACAAACGCTAATGGAGTTTGTGTAGTAAAACATAAAAAATTACGTTTCCATGTTTGTCATCTTTCGTACACAAAAAAAAAATACTGGTTTTATCCAACTCAACAAAAAGATGAGAACATTTAATTCCGATTTTTTATTTTTTTTGAAAACACAAACTTCATCGTGTTCGGTTCAGCTCATTAATGTTTGTTCGTTTCTGTTGTGCTCAGCGCCTTTTTGGCAGGTAAAAAAAACCAAACATTTTTTACAAAAACAATATACACATACGAAAAAAAACAAAAAAGCCTGCAGAATAATTTTACACAAGCAAAACATATACACAATACACACTAGCTGTTTGTGCTGCGGTCGTAACTAAATTTTAGTTTTTGTTAATTTATATATCTATGTAGAAAAAAGAAACATTATAGAACATTAAAATTTAATGTTTGTCTACGGTATCACTACAATTGTTCGGTTTTTTTTAACGAAGAACAGAACATTATATAATGTTCGGCTCTTTCTTGAAAATAACTACGAACGGTATTAAGGGTTGTGTTCGTCAACACAAACACTAAAAAAATAAACATCGTACTTGGGTGTGTGAGACGAAAGCTTAATAATGTTCTGTTTATTTAGGAGCACTGCATAATACAGCTTAATTTCCCTTGAAAGTTATTCATCCCTCGTATGTCTATTTTTATGTAGATATCAACTTTGGCTACCATACCAGCACCATCAGCTATTAAACTAGTTATTGTCCCTGTTCTGTTTTTATATGTTTCGTTTTCATTGTCTATATTTTTTGTTATTGCTTGTTTTTACTACGATATACAATCTATAAATGCCAACACATACACACATTTATAATACACTCAACGCACACACAAAAACCCACCTACTATCAAACACTCTCATAAATAGTTATCAACACATAGACACACAATTAAAAATTAAAAAAAGCACTAACTGTCATACATACACTTGCCACCTACACAACCAATCAGCAATTGCAACTTTCAAGCAACACTGAAGTTCATAACAAATTTAAAACGATTTTTTTTTTTAATAATTTTAATAATTAAAAGTCTTTCGAAAAAATATAATTTTCAACAAAAAGGGAACTATTTTCTTAATTTCTCAGTAGTATTCAAATAAAGGTTTAATCCAACATATGAAATTAAAGAAAACAGACTCAAATTACTTTAATGTTAAACTAGTGTTTGTTGGGATAAGTGCTTAGAAATCGCCACACCGAACAAAAATATTGCTTTACTTTAAACAAACTATTGCACATTATAGGAAACATGGACCACGAATGCGTACAGTGAACGCAAACTTACTAATTCGTACTGTTTTCAACTTTACAAATGGCGTTTTGGAATTTAGCCTTTATGTATGTATATTAGAGCGACTCACCAAAAAAAGTGCTCGATGTACCCTCCTAAAAATGAACCTTGGACTTTTTTAAGATGACATTTTAAATATTTCGGGTCCAGCTTTGACCTCTCGTGAGCTGGACCAGTTTGAAAAAGGGTATATTTTTGCATGTTTTGTTAATTTGTGAATCTGTTCCCTTACCAACATATACAAATTGGTTATCGTAAGAAAGGTTTTTTTAAGGCGCGTCCAACTGTATATACAATTTGTCCAAGGACGATCATCCATGTCCTTTTTTTCAAGGATTTTCTGTAAAAATAACGGTTTTTGAATTTTTTGTTCGGGGTTGTTTGTAATAAAAGTGCCAAATTAACATATTTTATTCTTTAGTCGATTTAATTAAATACGTGTCTCAGCTTTTTTTTGAAATTCGTGCTAGTCCGCGTTTTGACAAAAATGCAATGGGGTGGTAACCCTTCGTTTTATATAGGGCAATATGGGTATCAAATTTTTTCTTTTGCCAAGTACATTATCTTTATATGTAAAAAATTTAGATTTTTGGAAATTAGATGCATTTTACACGGTGCTCTGGAATATATTTTAATGCAATTTTGTAGTAACGCTAATATTTACATCGAGCACGAATTTTGCTTCCATTCAACTTGAGTCGCTCTAATGTATATAAAACCAAAATTCGTTGGTTTTTATACCCACACCACAATAGTGGAGAGGGTATTATGCATTTGTGCTGATGTGTGTAACGCCTTAAAATATTGGTCCTAGACCCGCCTTAAAGTTAGTCGAACTACCGATGTCCGTCCGGCTGGCAGGCTGGCTGACTGGCTGTCCATGTAACCTTGTGCGCAAAGTACAGGTCGCAATTTAAGAGATAATTTGATCAAATTTGGGACATAGGTTCTTATTGGCACAAGGACCAAGCTTGTTGAAAATAGGCGAAATCGTAGCACCACGAGGGAAGATACGGGGAAATTTCTTCCTCTCAGAAACTATCAAACCGATTTTAATGAAATTTATACACATTAGACTGGTCGCATGTATGGGATTTTTTTTTAAATTTAATTGTTTGCGCTGCTTAAAATATGAGGTTTTGTGTAAGAAATCATGATCTAATTTTTCAGCTCAATCCGACGGTGCCTAGCCGTGCCAGGTGGGTCCCAAAGTTCCCCATTTTATAAAAAAAAAACTTATTTTCTATCAGATCTTTATAGTTATACTAGTTGAAAAGACGAAAATAAAAAATATGGCTTCGTTACGATCTTCCGCAGAGAAAGTACTTGAAGTGTGCCAAATTTCAGCTTCCTATGTCATCAGATGGCTTCAGAAAGTTGCGGAAAGAATAGGACATTCATGCAAACATCCTGACATACTAAGAAATTATATATTGTATAGATAGATTAAAGTATTTGCTGTTTAATATTTTAGTATGACACGAACGAAAGATTTTTAACCTAATTTGGGGTCGTTGAATCCAGTGGTGCTAGCCGTTTTTTTTAGGTTAGCCTTGGCTTTCGAGATATACCGTTATTTCGAAAATTAAGGATGTTGCACAACATATGTTCGCGTAACTCAAAGACGCTTTAGCTTATTGAAAAACTAAAAAAAACGTAATTCCGCAATAAAATTTACTTTACGAAAGTTGAAACTTTTTTCTTTATGTTGGCTTTGGTTTTCGAGGTATACCGTTATTTCGAAAATTAAGAAGGTTGCACAACATATATTCGCGTAACTCAAAAACGCTTAAGCTTAGTGAAAAACTAAAAAAAAACCGAAATTCCGCAATAAAATTTACTTTAAAAAGGTAAAACGTTTTTCTTATATGCTCAGTCGTTTTAGAAACATAATTTTTTTTTCCAAACAACATGTCAAACAAAAGAAGCAATAAATGATTAAAATCTGTTAACAACTTTTGATTTTATGTATTCACAAAAGACGAAAAATTTATATGGCGGTTTAATAAAATTCTTAAATTAATTAAAATTTTTCGTCTTTTGTGAATACATAAAATCAAAAGTTGTTAACAGATTTTAATCATTTATAGCTTGTTTTGTTTGCAATGTTGTTTTTTATATGACTGAAAAATTAGATCATGATTTCTTACACCAAACCTCATATTTTAAGCAGCGCAAACAATTAAATTAAAAAAAAAAATTGCGACCAGTCTAATAAACATAAATAAATACATATTTATATGGACATGTAAGCATGATGTGTTATTTAATACTGTGGTGTAGGGTATCATATGGTCGGGCTTGACCGACTATACTTTCTTACTTGTTTTGTTTCTTATAGACATCTTATTACTAAGCCTTTTTTTCTCGTATGTATTGATTACCCGGAGCTTAACATTGGCTATAAATTAGTGATGCCCAATTCTCATATTCCTATACTCGCGAGTATAGGGCAAACAATTCTGCTGCAGCGATGTAGACACACGTACACCATATTTTTCTGGTTTCATGTCAAAATAAAAATAAAATTATATGATAAACTATATTAAAGGGTGTGTGTGAAACGGTAGCAAAGTTCTATGGTGAAATGAAATTTGTTTGTGTTTCATGTTGTAAAATTCCTTTCTTCACGAAAATAATTTAATGAAAATTAAATTTCATGAACTTAAGCCTAATTAAAAATATTAAAAATTTGGATTAAAAACCATAAATAGTTCAACAAAATAACCAGAATACTAATTATTGTTAAAGCTAAGGCACGAGCTCTATGTGTACATTTGTCCTTCAAGTTGTGCTGAAAAAGGTCAACAGAAAAGAGAAAGACAAAGTGAAAAAACAAAAAATGTACTTGGACTTCAAGAAAAATTCTTGACGAAAGTACGAAAAAACAGAAGAAAAGGAAAAAACATGTAAAATCAATTAAAATGGATAATCATTCAGGAAAGCAAATTTCGATCTACCAAATGTTAAAATACAATTTGGTTTAAGGATTGATGTTTGACTAGTGACGTCAGCAGTCGTCGATGGCTGCGAGTGTAAGACGGCAAATCCATCTGAGGAGATCGAGTGGTTGCGATCGAAACATGTCATGGTAACCTGCCGGCCAGGGTTCGAGCCCGAGCCACGTCAAGAATGAAAGATTATCAATAACAATTTTAATTGATTTTCATGTTGTAAAATTCCTTTCTTCACGAAAATAATTTAATGAAAATTAAATTTCATGAACTTAAGCCTAATTAAAAATTTGGATTAAAAACCATAAATAGTTCAACAAAATAACCACAATACTAATTATTGTTAAAGCTAAGGCACGAGCTCTATGTGTACATTTGGCCTTCAAGTTGTGCTGAAAAAGGTCAACAGAAAAGAGAAAGACAAAGTGAAAAAACAAAAAATGTACTTGGACTTCAAGAAAAATTCTTGACGAAAGTACGAAAAAACAGAAGTAAAGGAAAAAACATGTAAAATCAATTAAAATGGATAATCATTCAGGAAAGCAAATTTCGATCTACCAAATGTTAAAATACAATTTGGTTTAAGGATTGATGTTTGACTAGTGACGTCAGCAGTCGTCGATGGCTGCGAGTGTAAGACGGCAAATCCATCTGAGGAGATCGAGTGGTTGCGATCGAAACATGTCATGGTAACCTGCCGGCCAGGGTTCGAGCCCGAGCCACGTCAAGAATGAAAGATTATCAATAACAATTTTAATTGATTTTCATGTTGTAAAATTCCTTTCT
Source organism: Pollenia angustigena (assembly GCA_930367215.1). Lineage (NCBI taxonomy): Eukaryota > Metazoa > Arthropoda > Insecta > Diptera > Polleniidae > Pollenia > Pollenia angustigena. The sequence goes on along the minus strand of OV884058.1, from coordinate 177,196,914 downwards.
TCACGAAAATAATTTAATGAAAATTAAATTTCATGAACTTAAGCCTAATTAAAAATATTAAAAATTTGGATTAAAAACCATAAATAGTTCAACAAAATAACCACAATACTAATTAGTGGTAAAAAATTTTCATATTTGTGCTGTGTGAAATTGTAACATTTTTGACAACGTAAAATATTGACATAAAGAAAAAAACAATTACTAATAGTTTTGTAAAAATCAATAAACTAAACAAACTTTTACCAATAATCATTTCAATTATGTTGGAAATGAGATCGTCACAACTATTTGATGAATTCGTTCTGAGATATTAACAAATTTTACAAAAGGTGTGGGCAAAAAAGCTTACACATATTAAATATTTACATCTTGTATAAATCTTTTTAATTTTTGTTTGCCACTGGTCCTGCTTCCATATTATTTTTTATTTTGTTTAAACAAATTGGATTGAAAAAAAAAATTTTGTGGTTGTCAAAAATTTCTACACTAATGTCAAAATTTATACTAGCCCCTAGGGCTAGTGAAATTTTATTCACCTCAATAGTGTCAAAATTTTACTTCCATCAGTACTTTGCTACCGTTTCACACGCACCCAAAATATGAAATGATATTAAAATAGAGTTGGTGAAATTGGTCATAATTATTGGTTCAAAAGATAGATGGGGTGACAAAAAAGCTCCTAAATACAACCTGTCCGTTTAATTACATTACGTGACAAAATTTCAACAAAGTCGTGACCAAATGAATCTGACAGCTAATCTCTATGTATTACATAATCCGTTTAAAATTGCTGAAGATATTTGCATTTCAGTCACATCATCTTTTATAAAAACACAAATAACGGTTATTTTGGAATATCTCAAAAACTGTTCTACTTTTGACAATTCTGACTTCATATTCGGATTCAGCGGAAAATTTTACTTAAAGATTAGGCGTCAAATTCATTTGGTCAAAAAATTATCACGTAGTGTTATTAATGAATAACAGTGAGTTTTAAATTTTTGGTATCTCTTTAAGTTTAGTAGATATAAGGTTAAAGAATATACAAATTTTTACTCTTTTGTCATCCCCTTAACATTCGAAATTCCCAAAAAATACCGTCTTAGTGGATTGATTTAGCGAGAGACCAACCTCTGGCTCAAATTTCAGGCTGTGAGATGATGAATCAGTCAGTCAGTCCATAACGTTACAATTGTATATATATGTATAGATTCAGGATTGGTTTGTTTAGCTTTGGATAGCTCATGGATAGTTATATTTGTATTTAGAACAACACCCCTATCATAAACCTTTTGAGATTATTTTTAAAATTTTGTTAAATTTTCTTAACAATATGGCGCACTGTTTTTTGATTTAGGTTCGCTTGCAATAAGAGTGCACCATATTTTTTGGACAAATTAAGTTTCTGTATCCATATAAAAGGTGTAAAACAATTTGGACCGCGCAGTTGTGTAGCTCTTTAGTTCAGAAGTAGCGACACTGGTCTAATAACCATTTTTTATATTATTTACGAAAATGTTGTTAATAATACGAATAATCTAGCTTTTACAGTTCCTTTCGTAAATTATACCCTAAATAATTTTCAGTGCATTCACACATCCATATACAATAAAGAATAAAATAAGTGTAGAAATTGAACTATTTCTTCACACTCTGTCTCTTCTATGAAAACAAACATACACAAACATATAAATAGATTTGTATACATACCGGTCATAAAAAACACGATACGTTTCATGAGCCCACAGACGGCCAAGTTTTTCTGGATCGTGTAAACGTTTTGCTGGCATCAAAACAACACCCTGAAACACACGGGTTATATCACGTAAGGAGAACGTATAATGGGATTTGGCAGGAGTTGGTAAAAATATTTTCATTGCTGTACGATAAACACTGACCATAGATTCAGCAAGGCCCTGAATAGTATGAGTGTGGATGGTTTGTTATGGTATCGTTTCATTTAGTTGTCGTTTTTGTGCATTTTATGGAATAAAGAGAATAGAGAGAAAAAAATAACATTATTAAAAGCAATCGAGTAGTAAAAAAAATATTATTTAAAGTAGATATTTTTGTGTGGGTGTTTTTGAATGTGTTTGTGTGTGTGTGTGTGTGTATGACTTAAAATTGTGTATCCTAAAAGGTTATTAGGAAATGCATATGTGTCTTTTTAAAGTATAAAGTATTTTTGTATAATAGAGAAAAAAGTTGATTAAAATACGTATTTCTTAGGATTAGCTTTTTGAGTCTGAAATTGGAAAGAATACATTTTTCTACGCAATCGTTCCTAAACTTTAGTATTTTACACAGGAAAAAATAAAAATTTATTTCAATTAAAAAACTTGTTATATTAATTAAACAAATAATAAAATCTGCACCAGTAGATCGTTAGTAATCCATAGAAGTCCCTTGAGCTCTTGTTTCCCTAATGGAATAACATTGGAATCAAAGTTTGTCACTTAAAATGGAACATGATGGCGCAAATTACCAATTGGTAAATGCAGACTTTCATATAAAGGTATATCATAAATTCAGACCTTTTCGTAGAAAAATTAAAAAAGACCATAGCTGAAGAACAGTAATATTCTTCGAAATTTTCCAGTCGCTGCATGTCTTCATTTTAAAAATGTTGATAGTAAACAAAACATGACATTTTAAAAATGAGCGATAAAAGTGCAATTTTAGTTTTACTAATGTAGTTGCTCTTAATGCAATAAGTTAAACTAGTAAACAAACCGAAACCGAAATTTGCTACCTATTTATAGATAAAACTTCACTAACGTACTCAGACTACACTTGCATACACACACATACACGTATATCTTATAAGCAAGATTAATGGTATAAACCAGGGTTGATAAAGTTGGTACAATTGTACTTTTTTTGGTACAATTCAAAACTAAAAAGTACGCTGGTACACCCGTGACTCATTTGGTACTATTTAAAAATTTTTCAAACCTACATACATATTTATAATTGATATAAAATGGCAACTCGTATTTATTGTCCAATGAATATAAGCGGAGATAAATTTTTGGTGCAGTCGTGGCTTTTTTATGAAATCTAAGGGAAACTATTTTGTTGTTGTTGGATTTAGCAAAACAGCTATGATATTTTGCATTTACTCTTTTGCAAGACCATTTGCACCAAACACTGAAATCCGCTATTGTGAATAGATTTTTGAACTAGTTCATTGAACGATTGCATATGCCACATTCTAAATTTAGTATCAGCGCCAGCATATAACATAGCGTCTTCACCTGACAATTTTTTGTCATACCAAACGTCAAAGTCTATTTAAAAAAACTCGAAAATTTTTGTCCGCGTTTTTTTATATGAAGTTGGACGTTTGGTTTGACAAAAAATTGTCAGATGTAGACGCTATGTAAGCGTGCATTTCCGGATGATATTGACAAGTTTTTAAAAGATATAGGAAACCACTTCTGCAAAAGTTCTACATAGTTAGTTAGTTAGTCTGTGTTCATACGGCTCTTGTCTTATTGACATGATTGCTGCTTTAAAGGCAACAGGGACGAGGGGAAAAGAAATGAGTACACAGATGCATGTAATGTCCATACGTTTTGCTTTTTCATTCGTTATTTAATTTTGTTATTGTTTTCAATATCAAAAAAGCACATGTCGTCAACATGATATCAATCATTTGAACGCCAATTCATGTTCAAAGAACAAAAAGTAAGAATCTTGTCAATAAGACATGAGCAGTATGAACTCAGACTTAGTTTGACTTCCTCTCAATTCAAGATTATTTTGGAACGAACTCATAATATTTTCAAATATTCGTCAACAAGATGGTTGTCACGTCAAGAAGTAATCAACAAAATTTTGGAACAGTGGGAGCCCACTTCATTATTATTTGACTCCGAATTATTTTGAAGGAAATTTTACAAGGGCTAAATTAAATTTTATTATATCCAAACTTTCTACTCCACCTTACTAAATGTCTTTGCTGTTGCTGCAATAGATATTGAAAATTGTAAACACAATAGAAATGGAAATGCAAGCCGAAGATGCTCGTATGCACATTTTTTTAGAAAGCTAAAAAAATTTATTTTCGTTTCAAATTCGAGATTGCATTTTGAGAAATATTCTTAAATTTTCCATAAAAAAGACGATAAATTCTAAAAAGTTTATGAAAACGCTCTCTGGCGACAATCAAAAATACAAATTAATGTATTTCTCAACTCTAAAAACCGCTTTTGACGCTAAAAAAATTTTACCCACCCTATTATTATGTATAATTAATGATCATGTATTTTTTGCTATGTAGAAATGTACAAATGAATTTTAAGTAGTAGTTTTTGTTGTATTAAATTTTTGTTTTTAATAATAAAATAAAAAAAAATTTAGTACTATTGGGGCCGAAAAAGTACGATTTTAAAAGTTCGTTGGTACGATATTGGTTTTCTCATTTATCATCCCTGGTATAAACACAACAGGGATGAACGACGAACTTTGCATAGTACGACGAATTCGTCGTCAAGAATGCGTTGCGTAAATTCGTCAAATGAGACACAATAAGTGCGTGAACCTAATTTTTTTTAAATGTGTAAAAATCTATTAATCGGGTGTGTTCCAGAATCCGAATCCAATCGAAATGGATTACTTCAGCATTTTTGGTGTTCTGCATTTCGATTTTGCGATCTCATATTAGTTTTTAGTTTGTTTCAAATTTTGCAATTTTTTGCGAATTTTAGCCATGTTCGCGATTTGTTTCTGTAAGTTTTCTGATTCTTTACAGCTTTAACAATTTATAATAAATATGTAGTAGATTTTGGTATCATGTCGCTGTTAGCAAATTTCCGCTAATATAGCAATTTTTACCGAATTTTAGCCATTCCTTAGACTTTTAATCAATTTTATGGCTTTTTTGAAATATTAAAATTTTTTGAGAATTTTTCCCATTTTGGAATTTTTTTTTTTTTTTGTTATTTTCCGACATTTTGTTTTTTTTCACCCATTTAGCGATTTCAAATAAATTTTGTATGTGGATTTATTTCTAAAATAAATGTATTCCATTTGTGGAGTAAATGCTATTTCAACTTGTTTTTTTTTAATTTCAATTACTTATTTAAAACTGCATTTGTCGCAAAACTAAAAACTTACTTACTCGTGATAGCAAAGCCACCTTATCTGGATAGCCATTGGCAAAATGCCAATCACCAATGGCGGTAAAAATTTTAATTATGGTAGAATCTTCAAATGAATCAACACCCACTACAAATGTGTGACGATACAGACGTGGAAAGATGAAATTGCTACCGCCTGGCATACCCATTGCACCCAGAAAACACTAGAAATAAAATGTAAAAATAAAAAAAATTTTAAATAACTACAATTTACGTTTCTATTGGTGTGTTAATTTTAAAATTCCTTAATCGTTAAGGATGATGCCACATACAAATTTTAATTTTTGGTAATATTGAAACTTAAGAGTTGCCAGACTTTTTATAATAATTATCAAAGTAATTTTTGGGAATAAGAAATGTTTACTGCCTGTTTAACGATGTCGAACGTCATCGTTCGCATAGAAAATTATATTTAAAACAAAAACAAAATTCGAAAATTTCTTTTTGTTTTAAATGTAATATTCTATGCGAACGTTAACGTTCGAAATCGATGAACAGGCTGATAATTTATAAGATTTAATTTTTTGTGCCTAATTCCCAATTTTTATTCTTGATAAAAACACTGAAATTTAATGTTGGGGGATAAGCTAGTTTCTATGCGCATTTCACTGGTAGCTTATGTCAGATCATCAGGAAACAGTCTCCCAAAACTTTTAGAAAGGCCAAATTTATTAGCAAACAAAAAACTTCAGAGTGAATGAGAATTGCAAACACTCAAAAAGTCTTATTTGCAACAATATCAAAGCTTAAACAAGAAACCAACAATAAACGGTGTGTTTATCGTTTGCTACATTTCCCACTACAATTCAGTGGAATTATCTCAACATTAATTGTAATTGTAAGTAGGTTAAGAAAAAACAAAAACAAAATAAAAACAAATTGCTTTATTGTTTTCACAAGAAAATTTAAATAAAGCAAGTTGCCAGTTCAGTTTTTTAAGCCGTTCACTTGCAAATTTACTATCAAAATAGTTCTTGGGAATACAAAATGTTTAATTAATAGGATTTTGTGTGTCGTGCTTAATTCTTCTTCTTGATAAAAACAAACAAATTTTTTGGGATAATTTTTCCTGATGATCTGGCCTAAGCAACCAGTGAAATGCACATAGAAACTAGCTTATCCCCAAACAATAAACGTCAGTGTTTTATCAGGAATAAAAATTGGGAATTAATCACGACAAACAAAATCTTATTTTGGTTTAATAATTAAAATTCTTTTCATTAATAAACTTTTTTGTACATACCATATCAATTAGCTCTATTTTAGTAGTATCTGTTAAATCAGACCAATAGCCGTGATCCAGCCATTGCCTCACCAACTCTAAAGGTGGCTGGGAACCATAAGTATCCTTATTGGGCATGGCAATATCATCACAAAATACCAGGCACTAAAAAATGATTTTGGATCAAATTATATGCTTTTGTAGAATTTTACAAATACAACCTTTCTTCCTAGAGGGGGTCCATATACACCCTTCCTTCTTCTATCCAATTTTGACATAATGGTCTCTTGCACTAGTTGAGCTGTCGTTCTAGCCGAGAAATTAACAATGTTTACCAAATTGGCAGATTTAGGCAGGGCCAATAGGTTGCTAGTTAGTATGGCACTTTTTCCTGTACCAGTTGGTCCTATGACCAATAAGGGGTATGACTTCGTTATACATAACTCTTGCCAATACGTCAAATAACCCGATTCATTGGTGGGTACAATTAGTTCACTTATTTGAGCCCCCTCTGGAAATGAGGATATTGCAGCAGAGGGATCATCGCTTGATTTTTGCCAAGTCCACCAATTTTCTTGTTCATCGAAACGATAATCCATGAAAGAAAGTTTTTCGGGAAACATTTGACCACGATTAAGAGAAAAGTATTTGGGCTTGGGATGATCCTCATTGGCACCATATAATATTTTGCGTAACAAGGCGTCGAAACGTTTGATGCCATTAACTGGAGGAATAAAAGAGTAAAGAAAATAAAGTTAGAACTTTCGAAATATGGAGTTCAAAGTTCACGGGAAATGGGTCTTCAAATCTTTTTTGGTCTTAAAAACTAAATATAATCTGTCTTCGAAACCAAAACAGAAATGTATTAGCCAGTTTTTTAATATAATTAGCAGAGCTTTGTTATGTAACGATTGACAAGTCTAGATTTTGAAAGTTGTTAAATTGATTGCAAAATTTCTACACAAATTAATTTTTAAACACAGACTAACTAAATTTGATTTTAGTGAGTTTGGCCATAGTGAAATAAATAGGGGGCAGCCCTACGCCAGATGACGATTTTTTGCTCTTGCATTGTTTGTCTAGGTTTATGTCAAAGTTTTGTTTATGTTTACAAAAAGTCCACGTTTTGTGCTGTGATTATTGTATTTTATTAAAGTTTTTTAATTTTAAATTAAAATCAATAAGATATTGACCATAATTAAATAAAAATTGGCTAAATTTATTTATTTCGTCACGTTTAGCGTCACGCTTTGAATTTAGTTTAAAGTATTTTTTGAAGTAAACGGTGATATAGTTTCCATTTTTGTTCTAATTTTGTATTTGTTGCCGTAACGATGCTTATTCCACCATGAGTGTGCCTGATATCCCTCGCAAACATTGAAAATATCGCTTTTTAACTCACCTTGAAGATGTGAACAAAAAGCCCAGGCAAAGCAGAATAGAAACATTTGCTGGAACCAAACCAGATTGAAAGTCTTGTGTTTCTCCAGAAAATGTAAAAAGAAACGCGAGAACATCTGCCAGAAAATTAGTCTTAGTATAAAATAAAAGAAACAACTAGGATACTCGTTTACCTGATATTGATGTATCGGAGAAATTTCTACCATTCTATTGCACTCCTGTATTATCTCCAAAGCAGCTGGCACCAACCATTGCACTATCTCCTCGAACAATGTCATATAAATGTCATTTAATCCCACATTATTCAGTAAAACATTAGCAAAACTTTTGTGCAAAGCCTGCCAACCCAGTTGAGAAGGTTCCATATAAATCATGCCACACCGAGAAACAGTAGCCGGGGAGGCCTGTTCCAAATCTGCCGGTTCAAACATCATATTCATTAGCTTAGACATGGTAATAATTTCACCCGACATCAAACACAATTTCTTGTTGTCATCCAAAACAGTGTTAAGATTCTCTATCCACACTGCATCGACAGGGCCATCGAAGAAAATCCAAAAGCGTTCACGCTGTGAACCATTTGAAAACTCACGGAAAGTTTTGGCCAGCACTCCATCATACCACTCATGAGAGATCGGATCAAAGCGACCATATAACTGGCCCATAGTTATCGCTTTAGGATTAATGATGCGATAGTTTGTTGGGTATTCACGTAAAGTTGACTCTTCATCAGCTGAGAGGCAACGCAGGCAGTGGGCCAAAGTCTGTAAAATCTAAAGATTAAAGAACATTTTTTAAATTTATAAATTTTTAGTCTTACCTGCCACGCTGTTGTTTTACCTCCCATTGGTCCACCAACCACCATTAGGCCATGTCTCACCAGCAACATTTCATAAATTTGTAAAATTTTCTCAACAAACCATGGGGTGGCCTGGAGATTTCTTTCGTTCAATATTTTTATTAACCATTTCATTAAATCCTCACGAGACGGCTAAAATGTTAAACATGAAAATATCTTTTGTTAAATGAGTTGTTGGTTTTTTGTTTTTAATTTAAAGTATGTGACTGTTTAAAGGGCCAAAAAGTTTGATAGCTTTAGGAATTTTAGAGCAGGATAATTAGCATTTGTTAAGGCATATTAAAGTAAAAACTTTTTGGTTTTTCAAACAAACACGCTTATTTTAGTTAAAAGGTATTGATTATTCAATGGGAATTTTAAACTTTTCAAAAACGAAATTTTAATTTCATAATTCCCGGAAACTTTAAAACGCGATATTTTGAGATAATTAAAAAATAGCGTGATATTTGAGTTCGCGTTGGAAAGGATGACCTGCGTAAACGTAATATAAAGATTACTTAAATGTAGTTTAAAATATTTTGGGAAGGGCTGAATTCCCCTGATTTTAAATAAATACACCGGAAGAAAAAGCTGATACTTAGTTTTAAGTTTTATCCAATTACTTTTAGGGCCATTATTACAACTTGAAGTTAGCTAAAGTTAAGATTAAATTGACAGATAATAATGTGTTATATGTCAAAAAGCGTCTGTTAACTGTCTAATAACAGCTAACGCCAAGTTATAATAATGGCCCTTAAAGCAGTAAGTAAAATTTAGGTACGAATGACACTAAACTTGAGAGTCCAAAAATTCTTAAATCAAGTAAGAAAGTATAGTCGGTCAAGCCCGACCATATGCTACCCTACACCACAGTATTTAAAAACACATCATGCTTATGTGTCCATGTAAATATGGATTTATCTATGTTTATAAACTTCATGAAAATCGGTTTGAAAGTTTGTGAGAGGCAGAAATTTTCCCCTACCTCCCCTTGTGGTCCTATCTTTGAAAAACTGTATAGGTTATGTGTCCATATAGATATGCTTCTATCTATGCTTTAAATTTCATTAAAATCGGTTTGATAGTTTCTGAGAGGAAGAAATTTCCCCCTATCTTCCCTTGTGGCTCTACGACTTGGCTCATTTTCAATAGGCTTGGTCCTTGTGCCAATAAGAACCTATGTCCAAAATTTTTTCAAATTATCTCCAAAATTGCGTCCTGTACTTTGCGCACAAGGTTACATGGACAGTCAGCCAGCCGGACGGACATCGTTAGTTCGAATCAGAAAGTGATTCTGAGTCGATCGGTATACTTTAAGGTGGGTCTAGGAACAATATTTTAAGGCGTTACATACATCAGCACAAATGCATAATAGCCTCTCCACTATTGTGGTGTGGGTATACAAATTTGAAACAAGTAAAAAATTTTTAAATCTATTTCCGAACGATGAGTTCTTTCGTTTCATTTAAAACAAAAAACAAATTATAAAATATTGTTTTTGTTTTACATCAGAAGTGGGCACAACTAAAACAGTGCTTGTGCAGAATTAAAAAAAAAATTAAACAAAATTCGACGCTGTCTCATCTAAAACTAAATTAAAGAGGTTAAGAATACGTGTGAAATATCTCAGCACAATTGTGTTATGGAGCGCCCACCATTGTCTTATATGCAAGTTATCGATGAATAAGCCATCATTCTGCACTGGCATACATTGTACCACCACGGACTTTTCGTTGGTTGTGCCACTCTGACAGTAAAATTGTAAAAACAACAACAACGCCATAACAAGAATAACTTGTTTGTTGTAGGAACAACAACAAGACTACTAGAAGAAAACACAAAAACTGTTTTGTTTTCCTTTTAAAAAAATTAAAAAAATTGCTAACAAAATTCCCGATTTCCCGAGCTGAAAAAAAGTTAAATTAGAGCAGGCGAGCTTGCTAGACCTGACACAACATTACTGGTTCCGCTAGATCTGGAAGGGGCAGGGGTGCCTCTGCTCTAGTGTAATCCCGAACTTCGGCCATCGACGATCGTTACTGCAATTGACAGATGGGCAGCGAACATTGGATGCAGGATAGCCAGTCAATGTTGGGCGAACCAACTTCGCTATCTGTTGTCACGGGACATTTTCTTGTAGATAGGCATGAACAGGGTATGGGAGCTGGACACCATGATTACTGCCGTAGCTGTGATGGCGAAGATGAGAAGGAGAACGTTTTCTGAACCGTTGCTTATACGTATATGCAAACTGAACTAGCAATTCACAAACATCAAAGTAAAAGCTTCTCCAACAAAATAATGAAAAATAAAAAAAGACCGCATACACTTCTACTGAAGGAGCCAATGAATTCTACTAGGGACGTCCCAAAATGATGGCGTTCACATTAATGCAAATGGCAATTGAAAAGTATGGCATCATTTCTATACCTACGTGCATCTGAAAAGTTATAAAAAATCCAAAAATAAACAAACTTGTCAAAAATCCGTTTTCATAAAAAAACAATTTCTTTTTGTTGAAACCACTTTTGTAAATCATTACATGTAAGTATTTATTTCATTCATTATAATAACGACTGTTACATATAATATTAAGAAGAAAAAGCTGGATATCGCTACTAATGATTTAGTAGGAGAATATGTGGCTTCAACAGGATGATGCCACTTAACACACAGCAACAGAAACAATGGATCTTTTGAAAGTAAAGTTCGGAAATCGCATTATTTCTCAGGGAGGAAAAGTTAATTGGCCACCAAGATCATGCGTTTTAACACCTTCAGACTATTATTTGAGGGGTTTTTTTACCTTTCACCGAAGAGGAAGAGTAAACATGTATAAGTTTGACATTCCGTTTGTAACTTCTATAATATTGATGTTCGACTCAATAAAGTATATGTGTTTGTTGTATATTCTGGGTCCTTATAAGTAGCGAAGTTGATTTAACGATATCCGTCTGTCTGTCCGTTGAAATGGGGTTTCCGAAAACTCAAGGGCAAGATTGGACAAGTGGTCGTGCCACTTCCCATACAAAGACATTAAAGATTTTTGTATATCTGGAGAACGGCAAATCCAAAGTTTCCAAATTAAGTACAAGCATCTTGGTTATCAAATCACAACATCCGACAAAATGCAGGCGGGATTGGACAAGGGGGTGACACAAAGTTGAGTTATTTATATTTAAAGATGGGCATTCATATAACTTTCTGTTATTTTGCACCATGGTGAAGGGTATATAAGATTCGGTATATCCGAATATAGCACTCTTTCTTGATTCAAATCGAAAGTGTACAGCAATATTCTTGAGCTGAAAAACGACATTATCGAGCAGATATCAGCCTTGACAACAGTTTATTAAAGATTGGGAGCCTGCCGAGCCGAGAAACCTATTTGCAATAAACTCTTTTTTTTATTTAAATTAAAATGATACCAAAAAGTAATTTCAATTTTTGGGAATACAAAATTTTAATTTCAAAAGATTTTGTTATTCGTGCTTAATTCCCAGTTTTTATTCTTGATAAAAACACTTGAAATTTATTGTTGATGGGATAAGCTATTCCTATGCATTTCTCTGGTTGCTTAGGCCAGATCATCAGGAAACTTCATCCATAAAGATTTTAGAAAAACTAAAGATATTAAACCAAATAAAACTGTTAAACGTATAAGACTTATAGCAACAGTTTTACTTGTAACAATATCAAAGCTTTAACAAAACACATCAACAATAAAAAAGTGGGTTTATCTCATCTTACATTCCCCACTACAATTAGTTGAAATTCTCTCAACATTAATTGTAGTTGTAAGTAGGTTAAGAAAAACAAACAACAACTTACAAAAGATGTTGTCAATTAAGTGTTTTTTTAGGCCGTGCACTTGCCTGTTTATTATCAAAAAGTAATTTCAATTTTTGGGAATACAAAATTTTAATTTCAAAAGATTTTGTTATTCGTGCTTAATTCCCAGTTTTTATTCTTGATAAAAACACTTGAAATTTATTGTTGATGGGATAAGCTATTCCTATGCATTTCACTGGTTGCTTAGGCCAGATCATCAGGAAACTTCATCCATAAAGATTTTAGAAAAACTAAAGATATTAAACCAAATAAAACTGTTAAACGTATAAGACTTATAGCAACAGTTTTACTTGTAACAATAAAACACTTAATTGACAACATCTTTTGTAAGTTGTTGTTTGTTTTTTATTTTGTTTTTCTTAACCTACTTACAACTACAATTAATGTTGAGAGAATTTCAACTAATTGTAGTGGGGAATGTAAGATGAGATAAACCCACTTTTTTATTGTTGATGTGTTTTGTTAAAGCTTTGATATTGTTACAAGTAAAACTGTTGCTATAAGTCTTATACGTTTAACAGTTTTATTTGGTTTAATATCTTTAGTTTTTCTAAAATCTTTATGGATGAAGTTTCCTGATGATCTGGCCTAAGCAACCAGAGAAATGCATAGGAATAGCTTATCCCATCAACAATAAATTTCAAGTGTTTTTATCAAGAATAAAAACTGGGAATTAAGCACGAATAACAAAATCTTTTGAAATTAAAATGATACCTTAATTTTGGGCACCCGTTAGTTATGTAATTGCCATACGCAATGAAAATAGTAGCGAAAAAACAACTTAGTAATAAGTGAAAGAGGCTTTTCATTTTGAAAAAGTAATCAAAGTTTTACTGGGGTTAGGGTTGCCATACGTACTGTTTTAAGCAGTACATGTACTGATTTTTTGCAATTGTACTGTTTTATGCACAACTCCTAAAACAGTACGCAAATGTACTGTTTTTTACACTTTGTACAGTTTTTTGTACTTTTTTTTTTGTTCAGTGTACAAAAAACCAAGGTATTAAGAAAAACCCTACTAAAAACACATTTTTATGATATCCTAATATTTAACAGTACATAGCTTAAAAAATTCTTTTGTGTTCCAAACAAAAAAGTTCTAAAATAACACGAGTTTTTACGCTGTGGTCATTGTTTTCTCATTAACACACAGTAGAAATCTAAATTATAATGAGTGGCTCGCAGCAGTAGTATATTTTCATATTGTTATTTTTAAGACATATGTACTATGTATGATTTTATTGAAAATATTTATCGTTTTCAATTGCACTTGATTGTTTTACAGACAAAAATTTTTGTTTTAAATTTTGTTGAAACTTGTTTTTACTATTTTAATATTTTCAGATTTTGTTATAGATTAATGGCCCATTTCACCAAGTTCAGGTATAATTAACTATCATTATAAATGTCAAAAAATCTATTGTTTTAGTAATAGTTAATTTTAGCCGAACTTGGTAAAATTGGCCGTAAATAATTAAAAAAATTTTTGAAATTGGAAAATTAATTTAGGAAACAAACATTTTCTCAAATTCTATATGATTTGTGCAACTATGTGTGTGGTGAAAATTGCTTTAAATACGAATATGTTTAAAGAAAATCGTACTATGTATCACAATCAATGAGTTAATTGTTTCAAGCTAAGTTCGGCTTTTCTCCATTCTTATATGGCTCACAGCAATGTTATAGGTTTCCTGGCCAAATGCTTCGTTTGTGGTGTTTGCTTTTTAAACGCAAATGGAGTAATTTTGTTCGTCAAAAAAATGTACTGTTTTTTTCTTGATTGTACTGTTTTTTTTGTGTTCAATGTACTGTTTTTCCGAATTTAAAATCTGGCTACCCTAACTGGGGTGGAAATAGCATCAAATAGTTTAATAATTTCCAAAATATTTCAAAATTACTTTTTTTCTTGTGCTTAATAACTTTCCGTCGGACGAAATTGTTTTTTTTTAATCATCTGCTATATTTAATATTAATTTGAAATTCATACCAGCGATTATTATTTGAGTTACATTACATTCTTCAGTAAATTTACATTTTTAGCTTCGATATGAAATTTGTCGTACTTCAAACAAAATCATTCCCATGACAGCTCGTATCCACTTAAGTCCATAGCAACAATTTAGAAATTTTAATAAAAGACAACTTTTTCGAATAAATATATGCGCAAATCTACACTTGTTTATGTTTTACTTTGAACATCCATTAAAAGTGTCATATTTGTTTTTCCAAATAAATTTTATGCACTAAATAATTCCCATATTTGGGAAATAATTTTAAATATTCATGAAAAGCAACAAAATATGTTTCAGTTTACAAAATAAAAAAAATGAGTGAACAAGTAAAAGATGTTTTAGGTAAAAAGAAAGATGCTTAAGAAGACATACATAAATAAATAAATAACTCACCATTGGCAATTCGGTGCCGGGAAAGAGATCCGTGTAAATGCCAACAAACAATGAGACATCTTGTTCCAAGAATTTCGGCAAATTTACATCAACAATGGCTCGTAAAACAATTTGTGCCTCTGGCAAATTTTGGTACATGCGACGCAACGATGCTGAAGCCAAAAGCACTGATTTAACGGCACGCATACCTACAAGTAGAAAATTTTTCATTTTTAGAAAAGGAAGACAACAAAAATTTGTATACAAAGAAAAATGTAAAGTAACATTGAATATTTTAACATAAAATATCATTAAAAAAAGTTTTATTACCATAATTAGAACAACATTTACACAAACAACTTTTATAACAAAAGTTAGAACAAACAAAAAAAAAAAAAAAAAATAATCAAAATATTTAATTCAGTTTATTTAATTTTGCCTTGAGAAACGATTTCTGTGATTTATTTGTTTCATGACACATTTTCGAGTTTTAAGCTGTTGTCATGGCTGATTTGTTTACTTAATTTCCTAAAATAATTCTCTGCTAACTGTTGAGATGAGAAAAGTTTGTTGATGTTTTTAGATTTGAATTTTTGGTTATAATAAGAAAGAAAATCTGTAATTTCGTGACTGGATAAAAAAACGTCTTATGAATTCAAAATATTTTAATTATATGTGAAAATTCGATTTATAAACATTTTAAGTCTAAAATATTTTTATTTTTAAAAAGAGGATCAGATTAAATTTTGGAAAAAAAACAGCTCTCAACCCCAACACAACATATTGAAACAATTTGCATACAAAGAGAACAAAGATATAAGAATCACCAGGTCAGATATCCCCAAATATCAAATGCGTTCTTAGCTTTGAGGCTAACAACGCCTCAGGTACCGTTAACCGCAATATTTGTATGGGAGTCCCCTATAGCGGTGGAGATAAAGGGCAAGTATGTTTTGAGAAAATATTAGGGACAAAAAACTAATTGTGGTCGGTCAAACATTTTATTCCATTAGGGGCGACTCCTTGGCAGTTATCAGGCTTTTTCTTCAATATATTTTTAGTCAGTGTTTAAAATTTTGTATGGGAGCCCCCTAAATGAATGGAGATAACAAACTATGTGGGGTTGCTCATATATTTGACACATCAAGGAGCATTCTAGGCGCTGCAGGGGCCAAATTTAATAATTTTATTAAACCGCCATATTATTATGGTTGAAATTCTTAAATTTGGCCCTTGTAGTGCCTAGGATGCCCCTAGATGGGTCAAATATATGACCAACCCCATTTTATTTTTTATCTTAATCATTTATTTCTAACATACCTACACGCTATCTCCATTCCTTAAGGGGGCTCCCATAAAAAATGTTTAAGACGGACTAGAGATATACGGGCATGTTCTAGAAATTGAAATGAAGTGAAATTGAAATCGAACGAAATTTAAAGTTCAATTATTTACAAAATGACCGTAGATTTTCCTGGTTTTAAGAGTTGTTCTTGTAAAGCTAATTTGTACTCACAAAATGAAATTGATAAAATGGAATATTTGTATGAAATTTCAGTACATGGTCGTTTTAAAAATTTGCTCGATTTCAAATCCACTTCATTTCAATTTCTAGAACATGCCCGATAATGAAGAAAAAGTCCCCTAAATGCCCAGGAGTCGTCCCTAGTGGGATATAGTGTATGACTGACCTCAATTAATTTTTTGTCCTTAACATTTTCTCGAGATATAATTGACCCTTATCACCACTTCTAAGGGGGGCTCCCATACAAATATGTATTGCGTTTTATGAAATTCTTAAATTTTTCGACTTTGTATGGCTTGTTTTGTTTGCAGCTTCGTTTTTCATATGTCTAGACTCTAGAAGCATAGCTGCGTTTTTCAATTTTTGATGAATTTAAAAAAAACAAAAATTTTCAAATGTTGCTTGAAAATTATATAATAAATATGTTTCTAAAACGACTGCGCATATTGAAAAAGGTTTACCTTTACTTAAAGGTAATTTTATTGCGGAATTTCGGTTTTTTTTTTTTTGTAATTTCAACCTCCTCCATTTTCGAAATAACGGTATTCTCGAAAACAAAAGCTAATCTAAAAAAACGGTTAGCGCCATTGGATTCAGCGTACCCGGATTATGTCAAAACGCCATGTGCCCGGCTTGTCTCAAAAAGAGTTTAAAATTCTAGCACAGCGTGACAATCTTAAAATTAACAATATTTAATCTGCTCATAACTCTTTTTTTTATTTTACTGTCGTATTATGTTTGAACACTTAAATTTTTTTAGCAACTGATGATGCTATTACTGTAAAACCAACATTTGTATGCACATTTTTACCATACTGTTTTCCTAACTTTCTACGTGTTTGTATTTAAAAATTAAATTAAAAAGCTCTAGCTACTTACCATAATCATAGTGAGATTGTGACGATAACTGTTCCGAACACAATTTATACGCTTGAACAATTTTCTGCGATAACTGACGTGCCTCATAAAAACCATTCGAGTAAAGTGTAATTTCACCAATCATTGCATAATCAGGCACCATCATGGCCACTGTACGAAATAATACCTTGAGATTATCAGGCAATTCAGTGCGGCCAGCGTAACTAGAAAGCAAAACAACAAAAAAAACAATCTTAAAGAAATAAATAAATTACTGCTTTAAATAGGTTTAACGAAGGCAGATTGTGGAAAATTAGGAAGGTGAAGAAGTGCTAGTGCGAACATGATATGATGTTTTCCAAACTTTCGATTAAAAGACAGATGAAAAGAACTTTGATCGTTGTTAAGAAAGTTTTTTGTTGTCATTTCAAAGCAGGGGTTTGATTCTAGGAACACAATTAAGTCGTACGTCGGAAGAATGTAGGACGTAATTTTAAAAAACATAATCCATTTACCCACAGTTCCGTTGTAAGCGGGTTTTTTAAATAATATTCAGTTGTCGTTAACAATTTCTATTTTTGTAATAGATTAAAGTATTATACAACTTGTGCTCTTTCATCTACTACAAAAGCGACTAAGTCGTTTACGACAACCGATCATAACCTATCTACGTCGTACTCTACAATTGTTTTCCAACATCTAGGGTAGCTCTAATTATTTCTTTGTACGACTTTACTTATTTGAAAAGTATTGCGTCATAGGATGACCTTTTGTTTAAAAAATTCTATTAAATTGTAAAGCATCGTTTTAAAATTAATATCGAGTATTTTGAGTTTCTATTCTATAATACTTTAAAACCTCTTCAAACTAGTGTTGAAAATTAAGTCATTTAGTTGTTTAGATTTGAAGAAATTAATTCATTTGCGGTTTTAAAGCAAATGGCTTTTAGGCTTGGTTCAATGGGCAGCCGATACAAGGACGACTTATTTGGGTTCACACAGCGATCCCTTTGTAATACCCTGAACCAGTGACTAAAGTGTTCACTAGGGTGTCCCAAAATTTTTTTTGTAAGAGGCTCAAGCATAATTTGAAAGCTTATAGGGTAAAGTATTTTTGATTTCTTTTTAGAATTTTCGGAATAGGTTTAGAGGTCGCGCAAATGGAGTTTTCATAAAAAACTGTGTTTCGGCCATTTATTTAACTTTACTCATAACTTGGTTAATACCACGAGTTTCTTCACTTTTGAGGAAACAGTTTTAAAGAAAAGTATCCAAGCTTTATTCCTGTGTGAAAAAATTATAAGTTTTGGTGATGAGTGTACTCATTTAGATACCCTTAATTACAATTTTTCGTAATTTTTTAACAAATTCTGTAAATAACGGTTTATTACTTTTCAAATTTATATGAAAGGTATTAAAACTAGGGACGAGATTTTGAAAACCGATAAGTTCTTAACAATTAAGAAAAACAAAAATGTAATTTTGTCCTACAGTTTCCGAGTTACACTATTTTTATAGTTTGTACCTTAAAAATGATGATACTTTTTTCGTTATAATTATTGTATATTTTCATAAATTTTTATAGTTAGGTTTTAACTGTCATTAACTTCTGACATTTATTGATCTGAATCGTTACACGCTGTCATTTTCACTTTCTATTTTATGTGTGCTCCAGGGGCTATCAATCGGGCTCGCTGAATGATGAAAATTATCTATTCTTTGAAAATATGCATTTTCCGAAACCAGTTGCAATCTAATATAGCCAAATCAAAAGTTGATGCCTTGCTTGAATTAAGTTCATTTATTTTAAGAATATGTATCAAATATTGGTACCGTATTAAGGGCCAGTGCCCTTGATACGCTCCTCTCAATGATCTGAGGCTATTAAAGGAATTGGATAGTTATAAAATTATTAATAAAGCCGTTGAAAAAGCCTCGCTTAAAACTATTCTAGGTCATCAGTGGTACTTAACTCCGAAATTGGCTGCCTAAGCGTTTTTTGATGAACGTATCGACACCAAAACTTTGCACTTAATGACAAAAAAAACTTGCAGATACTCCATGGGGCGATTACGAAGAAGCAAGTGTAACTTTAACAGAAGAAAAATCTAGAAATAAAGAAACTCAACAATTTATTTCAAAAGCCAGTCTAACTTTTTTTGAAGTTTGCATTGGAAAGCTAACAAGTAATTTCAAGAGGCAAAAAAAAAGTTCAACAATTACAAGTGGTAAATGATGTGGTAGAACGAGGTGTGGCTTTGGCTAATACTTATACTAATGTTACAACTTCTGAAACTGATTACCAGAACTTGTTGCTAGGTATAGAACTACATCGCTAGAACCTCAATAAATGATTTTTCACAGAGCTGGCAAACAGCTTATAATAACATATACTGGGTATAAAGATAAAAACGGGTATAACTCAGGAATGGTACACTCACAATATTATTACAGTAACGGACTGTAGTTTATTTAAGAAATATTCCGTTCAGTCATTTTTAAATAAATAAACATTTAAAATTCCAAGCAAATTTATTTTTAACTGATTCTAACAGTTATTCAAAAAACTAAGTGCATATTAATACGGATTTTCAGTTGCAGTTAATATTGTCCGTTGATTGAGTTAAATTCTTCTTTATGATAAATTAAATAAAAATTTAATTTAAAGCAACGAAAAGTTCATTTAATTTACTGTCAAAAATTCAACCACGAATTCCGTAAAACCAAATGAATTTTCAGTTATCTTATATAAATTAAGTGTCAAAAAATTAACTACATATTCCGTAAATACAAATAAATATGCAGTTATTTTATAAAATTTTACTGTCAAAAATTCAACACCATATTCAGTAAAAACAAATATATATTCAGTTATTTTATATAATTTTACTACCAAAAATTAATTTTTACTTATTTATAAAAAATGAAATGCTTGTTTTGTGTAAGCAATACCCATTTTCTATTTGTTAATATAATTTAGTTAAATACATAAAATTTTAAATGTAAAATAATTGCGAAGCCATATCGGTCATGCTGCTGGTGTCTTATAATTGAGAGTTCTTCTGTTAACAACGTGGTCAGTACAACAAAAGTAAAACAAACGTGTGTAACACAAATCCCAAATGGGATTACTCCCGGAACTTGTTAAAATAAGTAAAAAATTTTTAAACCAAGTTAAAAAATATTAAACTTTTCGTTGGTAGTGCCACTCTGAGAGTAAAATTACAAAGTGAGCTTTTTAATCTCATTTAACTTATCAAAGTTTGTTGCAGACACTACAACATTACCACACAAGTAGTTAAAAACGATTTGCTTGTTATGTGTAGATATAATAAAAACAACAGAACAAGATGAAAACACATTATTTTCATGTTTTACAAGTAAAATTGAGAACTCTGGCTTCTCATTTATTATTGAAATTCTTAAGGTGTTAAACGGTTAAGTAAATCAATCATAATAAAATTCTCCTTCTAATTTGACTTTTAGTACGAATTCGTGATTGAATCAACTTTATTATTCTTAAATCAAGCGCATTTTGAGTTAGATTTAATCTTAGTTTTATTTAAATCAATCTCATTTTTGAATTATTTCAAGTACTTATTCGGAATTGAATAATGGATAAGTAAAGTATTTCGCGATTGAAAATTCGTACTTGAATCAATCGTTCCGTATTTGATTCAAGAAGTTCCGTACTATTAATACCGCTTCGAATTGATTGATTTTTCTTTGAATGTAGTTTTGACTAAAAGCCTTTCGTTTTTAGAGTAAAAAATTGTTAAGCTGCTTCTGCGAAACACTTCTGCAAATATTTATTTATTAAGGCCAACTTAATTTACTAACTTCTTAAATTAAAACAATCTCCTTGATTATTTGTGAAGGTAAATCTTGTTAAACAAACCACTTATTTCCTTCCACATCCTGACAAAAAAAAAAAAAAAACATTTTTGTTGCTGTTGCTAAATATGAAACTTTAACATTTTCCTTTTTATAGAAAAGCAGCAACAAGAAACATAAGCCAAAGTACCTTCGCAAATACCAGCTTAGTAACTAAAAAACGACAAAATTTCAAATAAAGACATTAAAACAAACTAAACTTTGGATAGGAAAAATTTGAAAAACCTTTAATAAGTAACATGTAACAAGTGTGTGTAGTATTTTTCTTTCTTTTTTTAACAACAATAACAACATTTTCCAACATTTACTTTATATTTATAGTCCTTAAACATACTCAATACAAAAACATTATTTACAAAAGTTGTGCACAATTTTAACGAGCTTTCTTATTTGGTAAAATTTTTTTCTATTGAAGTTTAAAAAAAAAAAAATTTGGCAAAAAAAAAACAACAATAATAAACTTTTTAGATAAATATAAAAAAAAAAAACCTATAACAAACAGTTTTATTTCTAGGGCACAACAAACATATAAACAAGAAAGAAAAAAACAAATCGACTGAACTTTGGAACTCATTACAGAACTCTTTCATTTGTAAAATATAAAAAAGCGTTGATAGAAAAAATACCAGTAACAAGGTTCAAGACATACAACATATAAATAAAAGATACAAAACACAAAATCACAGATATACATATTTGTAAAATATTAATAGAGATACTTTTCACATGAAGTAAAAAGCTTGTGATTTGGAACTCGTTAGCTTTAAATGCTTGAATAGAATTGTTTAGCAATGATTCAAGTTAAAATCGATTGAGCTCGAATTAAAGGTACACTACATACAAGTTTCGTTTAGTCCTCGGCCATAATATGAACCATTTGCTGTAAAACATTTGGGTTTGATGGTTAAAGGGGATAGTTAGGTTTTGTTAAGGTATGTTAAGACCTAACAAATATTTGACGAAAAAACATAAAAAAAACTTGACCAAGAAAGCATTAAACTTTAGCTTTATTTTTAACAATTGTTATTGACTTACTTAACTTTATTTGGAATAAGATAATTGTATAATGTGTTTTAGAAACTGGTAAATGATGTTTGATCAAGCGAAACGTTTTGTAAAAGCAAATAGTTTATTAATAAAACTAGTATTTACTTGATCCGGCTTTCAGGCTACCACAGTTGGGGGTAGCGAACTTCCCCTGTCAGATCACGTAAAATATCTGGGAATTGTCCTGGACCCAAAACTATCAATGAAATTTAATAATCAACACAAAGTCAGGAAAGCTACAGTGGCTTACTATGCCTGAGGTAGAATGTTTGGCGCCAGGTGGGGCCTTAATCCTAGACTGGTAAAAAGGGTATACACGGCAATAGTACGGCCCATTCTTACATATGGATCTCTGGTATAGTGGACCGCGACGGGCAGGAAATACGTCGTGGACCAGCTGGGCAGAGTACAAAGATCAGCGTGTATTGGAATAATAGGGGCTCTACGCACTAGTCCTTCAGAGGCTCTGAGTACTATATTGCACCTTGTTCCAATAGAAATACACCGCATGGCAATATCGTTCAACAGCGCGATTAGGCTCTCTGCATTGGAATGTTGGTAGGCGACGAAGTACGGTCATGCACGGATCTTACAGAAGCAACCCACATCGCTGAAACGACGAACGGACTATATGATACCCCGCACGGACTTTGATAATAAATTCAAGGTCATATTTCCGGCAAGGCGGGAATGGAACAGGGGAATCCTGGCCGAGGAATACAGCACGTGGGTTTACACAGATGGGTCAAATATGACTTGTGGTGTCGGCTATGGGGTCTTCTCGGGGGAACTGGACGTAAATCTCTCTTTTCTGCGTATTTCAGGCTGAAATACTGGCGATTAGAGAGGCATGTAGAACACTGTACAGTAGGCGCATCAGCGGGAAAATTGTCATTTTCGTCGATAGCCAGGCGGCTCTGATGTCACTAAAGTCACATAAAACAACGTCCAGTGTAAGGACGAACTATCCAACCTGGGCAGCATATCTGACATTACCTTACAGGTGGATGGACTGGCCAAGACATGAGCCGCTTTTGATATTTCACAGGGTGTGCCAGTCGCAACACCCCTGGGAACTATCAGAAGCGAAATCTTCAGACACTATCTGGATATGGCTGACGATAAATGGAAGAAACTAGATAGCTGCAGGGCTACCAAGGTAACGTGGCCCACATAAGGCATAGGCCGCTCCAAGCGACTTCTCAACTTCAATCGGAGAGACGTGTCAAGACTTATATACGTGCTTACTGGTCATTGGACGATCGGTAAGCACGCTATGATACTCGGCCTCCCTTTTAATGAATGCTGCCGCAGCTGCAGGGAACCTGGAACTGAGCAGACGGTATTTTATATTCAATGTGATTGCCCAGCATTTAATTTAATACGACATTGACTATTTGGGAATCACTTCTACAAGGACTCTCAGAGATATCGCGGGTAAACCCAGGAGCCTGCTTAAACTACTCAACGCAACGGACTGGCTCTAGCCACCTCGGTATTGCCTCTGGGTCAAGTTTGATTGGGGGTGCCAATTCTCGACGAGTTGTGTGGTTTCAAAACTGCGTCACTGTCGACTCCTAGATATTTGCGTGCTACCAAGTTAACCAACCAACCAACAGTGGTTACTTGTAGGATGTCAAATATTTAAATATGTAGGTTCCATTGGCAGCCGCAATTAAGCACAGCTCACGTGGGTCTAGTAATTAGTTCCCGTTGTGTTACGATGTTACATCGTCTTCCAAAGGTCTTATTTTACCTGTTGATGTTCTCACCAAACCATCCGGTTGTTTCAATTTGGGAATTAATACTGTTCAAATAAATGTCAGGGAGACAGGTCTTGTCCTCAAGGGTTCTTCGAACAAACTGTTTTAGTCTTAAGTCTCCGAATGCCGGGCAATGACAGAGAAGATGTTCCGTTGACTGGTACAATGGGATAGACGCACGGAAAAGTTTTCTTTGTTTCGTGTACAGACAGCTTTTGTAAGTTTGTTACTAGAATGAAGAAGAGGAAGGTCCTGGAGAGAAGGCCTTCAAAATACCTTAATGTTGAAAAATAAAAGTTTCATGCCATTGATACGAATTGAGTTTCAGAAGAGAAATGTAGAAAGTTTTTGTAGCAAATGTTTCATAATATGGACAAGTACTTAGGAAAAGAGTAAAAAATTACAAAGTGAGAATTTTTGAATATCTATTTATAGCAGAGGTGGTCAACACACCTAATATAATATTGTGTGTGCTTGTCTATGTAGTTTTTCAAATTTAGAAACAAAATGCTTCATGGGGCCGATTCTACAAGGCTGCAAAGTAGGAAACCTCGGGTATGTGTAAAACTTATAACAAAGTTACTTTCAAACTTTGGACCCCATTTAAATGATTTACTAAATACAACTAAATGACGAATACTGTTTTACGCCTATCCACTTTGTTTTAAAGCTTCT
This sequence comes from Pollenia angustigena, assembly GCA_930367215.1. Lineage (NCBI taxonomy): Eukaryota > Metazoa > Arthropoda > Insecta > Diptera > Polleniidae > Pollenia > Pollenia angustigena. The sequence goes on along the minus strand of OV884058.1, from coordinate 177,172,312 downwards.
CCTTTCAAAAACTTTTTCATGTACCTGAGAAAGCATCGTCAGAAAAAATCACTTTGATACGTTTATTATATTAAAACACTCTTTCAAGAACTTTAAACAATTTTGGAGGGTGAAAATAAAAAAAATTTTAAATATTCATGGGGTTAAATTAAGATGACTGTGATTCAAACTACACAACATGCTCACAGGACCCTAATCTATGGACGTAGCAGTTTGCCTATTGTGATGGCTTAAAGGTTATAAAAATGCTAACAAATGTAAAAAGCATGCAACGTTAAGCAAAGTAAAAGGGAATGAAACTTAATATAGCAACAACAACAACTTGTATTAGAAAAAGTCTATCCATATGTATGAGCATATAAATATGTTTGTATAATATATGCATGCATATTCGTCTGTATGTGTGCTTCTATTATTATGTATATAAACTTGAATTTCAGTAGAAAGAAAAATTTAATAGAAAAAAGAAAAATATAGAAAAATTAAAAAAGGATGCAAGGATATACATATAAATACTGAGAACGATTAAAGTCGTACGTACATGCACATGCATGCACTAGCAAAATAAGGCACAACGACAAGAACAACACGACAGAAAACAATTCAAAGTCGACTGAAACAGAAACGAAAACATTGTTTGTAAACCGCTAACAATACAAAGAAAACATTTTCATTCCCACACACACACAGACACAAACTTGCACACAAGCCCGATTCCAACCAACAACCGGAAAATGTGTATACAAAACAAACTGCTGTATCAACATTTAGTCACATATAAAAAGAAGAACGAACAGCATAAAAAAGATGAAACAAATTCCACTAGAATAAACTAAATGACAGAAAATAAACACAAACAAACTCACACACACTAGCAAGACGAATTTAAAAAAAAGATCTAGTTGTGTTTTTCTTTTAGCTTGAGCTTTCTTCTAAAGGTTTTGCATACAATCACACACATGTATGAAGTAATAAACAGAGGCTTAAAAGAATTGAATTGATTTAACTAAGTATTATTTTAGAACGAAATGATCCGTTGCATTTGAAAAAAATCGGACGAAAAGTGAATTTTTTGTTTAGGTTAAACTGTCTTACATCCGTATTCATAAAAACTTATTTTTGATCAATTAACCGTTTTTAAGCAAACATTGCTAAAATTGTATTCATAAACGAAAAATAGTCTTTTAAAACTTTAATAAACCATTCATAAAGTAAGAAAATTTATTGTTGGCCTTTTTTTAAAACAAATATAAAATGACATTTTGAGTGTTTGAATTTTATGATATTATTTTTTTGAAATATTTTGAAAAATAATGAAAAAAGTGTTTTATTTATTAATATGGACATGTGAAATACATTTTACAATTTTTTTTTTTGTTAAGGTCTACAATTATAAAAAAAATTAAATATAGTATATCATGTGAACCGAATAGAAGTTTCATGCATCACGAGCAATAAAATGGCAGCAAAATATAAAGAAAATCACTGTTTATTGTTGATGCTTTTGTTTAAACTTTGATATTGTTACAAGTAGAACTATTGCTTATAAGTCTTATACGTTTAACAGTTTTATTTGGTCTCAACAATAAATTTCAATTGTTTTTGTCAAGAATAAAAACTGGGAATTAAGCACGAATAACAAAATCTTTTGAAATTAAAATTTTGTTTTCCCAAAAATTTAAAATACTTTTTGATAAGAAAGTTGCCATACTTAAACACAAAATCGCTATAAACAGGCAATAGCAAAAAAGCTGTTAATGTACGTTTATGAATACAAATTTATATAAGAGGTCTATAAGCCAAAAAGCGTTTGACTTTTTATGAACATGGCTGTTAATCTTTTTACTGCAGAAATCTTAATTAGCGAAACTTTACAACAATTCAATAAATACCTTAGAAATAAATAGAAAATAAATACGATATTATGGTTTGAGAGTAACAGAGCAAAAACTAATGGGAAGTTATTTGATACATTTTAAACAATTTGTACAGATATACAACGACAAAAGTACTCTGGCTAATGTCAAATATGGTGTTCCTCAGAGATCTGTTTTAGGGCCTTTATTATGTACAATATATCTAAACGATATAAATAACCTGGAACTTCATGGAAAAAGTTGTTTATTTGCTGATGATATGAGCACTCTTTACCCATACAAGGAGAATTTTTTCGTAAAAACAAATATAGAACGGGATGCTGCTTTAATTTTTGAATATTCACGCTTAAATAGGCTTGTACTTAATGGAAATAAAACAAAATTTATACGCTTTATGCCCAGACCTAATCGAAGGAGTAATTCAACCATATTTCTTGAAGGTCAACCTGCTTTAGAAGTGAATTCCTTAAAATATTTGGGTATTTGTCTTTAAAGTAATATTTTGTGGAATAATCACATACAATATTTAAGATCTAAATTTGCCCCAGCTCTTGGAATATTATACAAGTTAAAACACTGTCTTAATATTGAAACAAAGTTAATAATTTATCTGTCGTTAGTACAGACTCATCTCAATTACTTAACTCTCGTATATGGTTTTCGAACAAACACTTTAAGGACGTTACAAGTACTTCAGAACTAATCATTGAAAGTTGTTCACACACTGAAAGAAAAATGCTTCATATATTTAATAAATTATTTTCATAAAAAAATTTTCCTTGGGTAAATGAAAATTTTCATTGTCTAAATGGAATTTCATAGTTATAATGAAATATTTTCGTTAAAATCGCTTCATTGGATTTCGTAATTACGTTAAAAATTTTCATTGGATATATGAAAGCTTAAGTTTATGCAAGTTAAACAAAAAAATTTAATTAGGAACATAAAAAAACAATATACAAACATAACTATATTCATAAATTAATACAAAATTATACTTTCCTTAAAAAAATGTTTAATTTTTAATTAAAAAATGTAAGATTTAATAATTTCATACATCTAATGTTACATGTATGCCATTAAATTTATGAAATCAAAAAATTTTTTTATAAAAGCAACATATTTCAATAACTGCCTTCATAAATTTAAATTTTCATTATGACAATAAAAATGTCATTATAATAATGAAACCAAAACTTTCAATCCACTTTGAATCAACGTTGTTATTGTTATTATTGACAATTTAATCTGATATTTACGCTCTTCATTGAGTAAAAAACATAAGTTTTTTATCCAAAAACTACACTGCCGCAGTAGACTAGCTGGTAGTGAGCTAGTCTATTAGCACCGAGGTTGCGCGATCGAATCCCGCCAGAGACAGAAAAAAAAAAATAAAAAATAAAATAAGAAAAAATAAAAAAATAATTATAAGAAATACTTTATTAAAGTATTCATCCAATGAATAATATTCATAGATCTAATGTAATGTTTCATTAAATCCTTTTAATGAAACAGGTTTCATTGATCCAACGAAGCGCTGCATAGGTTCCTTTTTAATGCAATTTTTCATGGGATTAATGTCAAAATTCATTGGTATTGCGAAGAAAATTCTTTCAGTGTATGGGCATTTCCCTAGAATGGTCTACCAGGATGAAATAATAAAATTTTGATAATCATCGTTTTTTATTGTTTATTATAAAAAAAGTCTATGTTTAAAAAAAAAGAATGGTTTCATAGCAAATCTCAGCTGGTTTACTTGAGGAAATTGTGCTGGAAACTGGAAATTTTTTTTTAGCTTTTCTAAAATCTTAGGAAAAGATTTCCTGATGACCTGGCCTAAGCAACTAGTGAAATGCCCATATAATATAGCTTTACCTCAACAATAAATTTTAGTGTTTTTATCAAATATGAAAAATTCGAAATTTAGCACGTCATACGGAAATCTTATTAATGGACAATTTTATATTTTCTTCTTCAGCTACTTCTAAAGACATTTTTATAACTTATTTTACATGCAAAAAATAAGCTATGTTTTTGCACTTTTTCCTCATAATCTCTCCATAACAATCAGTTGTAAATTGAGTTTTAAGTTTTTTGTTAAGAAATAGAAACTTGGAATTATTTCCTTCCGAAGGTTACTTAAAGTAATTTCTGAAAAATTGAAGGAATAGAACTATTACAAAAAAGCTTTATAAAATACATAACTGAAATTTAGCTCATAGAATAAATTCGAAAAAATAAAAAATGTTTTTTGTTAAGGAAATTTGAAGACATTTATGGGAAAATGCATGGTGTACGTTCGCCAATTACATAAGCCAATTAAACCAGAACCAATAAAGATACAGTCAAATCCCGATAATTCGTACCCCGATAAATCGTAATTCCCGATAATTCGTAATAAACTGTCGGTCCCTTGAAAAAATCTCGTTAATTCGTAAAATTTCCGTACATTTTGGTCCCCTCGCTAATTCGTAATTTTTTTGTCAAATAAAATCTTCTTTACCTCTTATAAATCGTAATTGTTTGCTTAATACCACTTATAATTCGTAATAAAAACAACAGAAACATGGAAAGAATAATTTTTTGTTTACCACTATTTTATTTTTGCGTGGTTTTTGCTTGTGTGTGGGTTTATTTTCTTAAGTTCAGTTTGTTACATGAATAATTTTTATGTATAATTTTTATATATTTTATTTTTAACAATTGTTTTTTATATATTTTTTTTTATTGTTTTAGTAAATAAATTCAAAAACCCCGCTTATTCGTATTTATTTTTTTTTTACCCCGTTAAATCGAAACCCCGCTAAATCTAAAACCCCTATAATTCGGAAGAAATGGCCGGTCCCTTGCGATTACGAATTATTGGGATTCTACTGTATTTTATTTTGTAAATACTGGATGGAGACCTTCGTTAATACACTTTTAAAATAAATTAATCTCTTTTCAATATTCCGTTCCGTTGCGCAAATTTTACATTTCACTGCCGTCAGCCAAATTCTATTTTGCGTACGTTCGTGACCACATGTACATAAATATCATTATGAAAACTTAAACTCTATTAAATCCATCTTTTGCACTAAACATAGAGCTACCCAAATGCTATCGAATCGCAAAAAAAATGCTAGGAAAAGTTTTGTTTTCTATATTATGTGTACATCAAAAGCGTACGAACGTACGTTCGTGACCCTAGGAAATGCCCACATGTTCATCACACCTTTTAGAAACGATCGTTTTGAAATCGATCGATTTTCATCACATACCTAATAAGTTCTTAAAGCCACAAACCCTGTGCAAACTCCGCATTTTAAAATATGAAATATGAAATTGCAAAATTCAATAAAATTGGCCTAAGAAAGGCACCCATTGTTAATATTTTCTATTAACTATCCCAATGAAAAATTGGGCTTCCAGCGAAGCAGGTTTGTAAGGGAAAAAAGTAAAAGTTTCGGTTACGATATCGCTTACGGAAGGCATGAATTTTATATTAAATTTGCACACTGAATTTTTTGTTGCAGCCTTTATTGTTTAAAATGCTTCCTTACAAACCTGCTTCGTGGTAAGGGAATGTTGCGGCTCCTCAAATGTTATATATTTTTTTAATTTGTTAAGAATTCGTTTATTTCCCACTGCATCTTTGTTTGTCTTATTGCGTTACTCATAAATGTGCGCTTCCTTTTTTTAATTCATTGGGATTTAGCTATTTATTAAAAGAAATAATACCTTTTAGCCTCTGCTTAATAAAATAATTGTTTTGTTATAGACAAGACTTCATTTGTTGCTTCTTTTCGCATGGCTTATATCTGTATTTACTTTTTTTGTAGCATATTAAAACTTACCCTGGATTCATTGTTATGAAAATTGAGCATGTTGGATCCAAACGTAGCATTGTATCCTCGAAAAAGAATTTAACAACTTTTTTTCCAATAGCTCTTTGTATGGTTAAAATTTGTTGGGCAACCACAGACAATACTTCCAATTCGATGCGATTGAATTCATCGAAACATGCCCAAGCGCCAGATTGTGCTAAACCCTACAAAGTAAATAGAGAAAAGAATAAGAAAAACTCATTCTTTGTAAAAATAAAGTAGACATACATATTTTTAATCTATGGATAAAAGCCATACATAAGTAGTGGGTAATTCTATTGCTGCTGTTTAAAACTTTGGCACAAAATTTAAAGTAAAAATTAATAAAATACTAGCTGACTCGGCAAACGTTGTTTTGCCATACAACTTATTTCTTTCAGATGTCATAGTGTCTGCATGCCAAATTTTAGGAAAACCGGTTGATTAGTTAGGAAGATAATAAAATTATAGGCTTTAGTTCTTTCCAGATGTTACACTATTTGCCCGCCAAATTTCAAGAAAATCAGTTGATTAGTTAAGAAGATATAGGGAGGGGGAGCTTTTACTCCTCTTGCTTCACGCCATAAATAATAAAAACTATAGCCTAAAGTATTTTCCAGCATTAACACTATATGACTGCGGAATTTCAAGAAATTCGGTCAATTAACCTATTTCACATCCTATTCCCTACTTCTTCTCAGATGTAACAGTGTCTGCATGGCAAATTTTAAGAACATCCGTTCATTAGCTTAAAATATATAGGGAAGGGGAGATTTTGCCGCTATTGCCCTATCTCACGACCTATTTCCTAATTTTAAGAAAACCGGTTGATATAGGGAGGGGGATCTTTTACTCCTCGTGCTTAACACCATAAATAATAAAAACTATAGGCTAAAGTAATTTCCAGCATTAACACTATTTACCTGCGAAATTTCAAGAAATTCGGTCAATTAACCTATTTCACATCCTATTCCCTACTTCTTCTCAGATGTAACAGTGTCTGCATGGCAAATTTTAAGAACATCCGTTCATTAGCATAAAAGATATAGGGAAGGGGAGATTTTGCCGCTATCGCCCTATCTCACGACCTATTTCCCTTCAGATGTTACCGTGTCTGCATGCCAAATTTTGAGAAACCTGATCGATTAGCTTAAAAGATTTGGGAGGGGGAGCTTTTACCTCTATTGCCCTATTTCACGCCCTAAATAATACAAATTTTAGGCAATAGTTCTTTTCAGATGTCAAAATATTTTCCTGCAAAATTTCAAGAAAAAAGGTTGACTTGTTAAGCAGATATAGGGAGGGGGAGCTTTTACCCCTCTTGCCCTATTTCCTTTAGATGTTACAGCGCCTGCATGCCAAATTTTAAGCAAACAGGTTGATTAGCTAAGAAGATATAGGGAGGGGGAGCAAATGCCCTATTTTGCGCTCTCCAGCGGTATAAAATATACTCTACGACCTATTCTCATACCTTACAAATACACATACAAAATTTCATAAAAATCAGCCAAGCCGTTTCGGAATAGTTCAAAATGGGCATTTTGTTGAAATTTGTAGGGGAATATATAGGAAAATCTAAATGCCATATCTGCGTAACCCCTAAGCCGATTTCATGCAAAATTATCTTATACCATCTACCGTCGAACCGTTTCCGCAGTTAGTGGTGACATCAAAGTGTACACTTCTTTTTATATATATAGATTAGGAAAGTGGTTTAAAGAGGGTTTAGGAAGTAAGAGAAAAATATAAATATCCTATTGGGCGTATAACATAAAAAATCGCCAGCAGATGGTGCATATTTTATACATGGTTTGTGTATGTTATAACTTATTTTGCGTTTCGGAGGGTTAGGTTAGGTTAAGAAGGGTTGTGTGCCCACAGGCACACCTCCACTCGGAGACCAAATACGATCCATTGTGAATCCCTTCAATGAAAATATGAAATATGAGATAAGAGGAAGTGAAAAGTAGAGAAAAGGGAGTATGAGATAGACAGAAAATTAGAAAGTAGGACCAATACCCCCTTACAGTCCCCTCAACAGAAATAGCCGCGTTATTTCCCTGACAAACACCAGCAGATCGGCCGGATTACATCCAGCTATGCACCCCAGTTCGTCGTGAAACCTATCTCCCAGCCACTTCCGTCTGAGACACTGCATCCTAGCACAATGGCACAGTACATGCTCGATCGTCTCTAACTCCTCCGAATCCTCGCATAGCCTGCAGAAGTCTGGTATGGCATTGTCCCATCTGCCCGCAAAAGCCCTGACAGGACAATGACCCGTCAAGAACCCTATAAGTGTTCTAAGACTACCCCTATCCAATCCCAGTAGAATCCTGGTTGCCCCCGCGTCCAATCTGGGCCATAGTGCCCTAGACACCCTGCAATCCATTCTGTCCCTCCAGGATCGGTCAACGTCATCACGGAATTTCTCCCGTATCACCCCATAGTAGTAGCATAGGGGGGGTTTTACCCCCTGTCCCCTACCACTAAGTCGAGACCCGAACCCCCTCTCGCGAGTTCGTCCGCCACCTCATTCCCATCAACCATGCAGTGTCCTGGTACCCAACACAGCCTCACGTTGAATGCCCCCATGAGTTTCCTAAGAGCGTTCCTACACCGCGCGAGGAGTTACCGGAGGGTAACCATCTGTCTTTTATTTTCCTGATAACGTTCCATCGGTTTTAATGTGCGAGAAATTATCTGTGCAGCTCAAATATAGCGGTTTTACACAGAAGACAAAAACCTCCCTGGGTAGCCAAAAATTTTAATATTACACAGAAAAAAATTTTGCACCAGCAAACGCATTAACCAAAAATAAAATCAGTTTTAATTAAAAATTTATTCAAATGAATTTAATATTTAATCAAGTAAATTAAACGTTTAATTGATATTATTAATTCATTTAATGGTGCAGATTATTATTATCAATTAAAAGTTTTATACATTTGATTAAACATTTAATTCACTTGATTAAATTTTTAATTAAATGATGGAATAAGCAGGTGGCATCGTTACGGCAATAAATACAACAATACAACAAAAATGGAAGTTATATCACCGTTTACGTCAAAAAATACTTTAAACTAAAATCAAAGCGTGCCGCTGAACGTGATGAAATAAATAAATGTTTAGCCAATTTTTATTTAACTGTAGTCAATATCTTATTTATTTTAATTTAAAATTATCAAAAACATTAATACAATACAATAATCACAGCAAAAAACGTGGACTATTTGTAAACATAAACAAAACCTTGACTTAAGACTAGACAAACAATGCAAGCAGTGTTGCCACTAGGATACGAAAGATACATTTTTTGTATCTTTTGATGGCTTCACGTACCATGTATAATCCTGACATTTTTCGTATCTTCTCTGTATACAAAATGTATAAAACTTACTTAGACTGATCATCGTAACCGACTCAATACTTATACAATAGCAGCTTTCATAAAGGTGAAAGAAAACATTAAGGATGTTTCAACATACGATTCACCTAAATAAAGGAATACAAGTAGTGCGAAGTTGTTCGGAGGAAATATGAACATCTTTTATTTTCAGGAAAGTTATATGAACTTCTTGATATAATCTTGGTATTAACGATTAATTCTAATTAATTATTACAATTTTTACATTAATTAATATGTTTCGATAACATCCAAAGATAGTTACATATTAATTTATTTTAATGTTTGCTTATTTTTTTTTTTAAATTACATTCCTAATATCTAGGACTTAAATAAATATAAAAATTAATTTATATGATATCATCAGGGCTGCCAGATAAATTTGTGAGGAAATCTTCAGTTTTCTGAAATCGGACGTGTGTTAAGATAATCTAACGAGACTTTCATGTCAAGAATCGTTTATTCTCTTACAAATCGTGAAATGCTCGCCGTGTAATTGTTTAAAATATGATTTATACAGAGAGCGTTAAAAGGTTCATTCGATGATGGTTTGACGAAAAATAAATAAAGTGTAACACTGTTGTTTATGTAAATAATCAAAGATTTTCTTAAGACTTGCATATTACAGCCGTACCTAAACAAAAGCAGCACACTTTGCAATTGTAAAACCCGATTTTGACAGCTCATTTAATAGTAAAGTTTGCCGCTATTGCTCATTAACAATGGCAATTTAGCTATTTTTTGTCGCTATTTTTATTTATAATTTGTGGGTTTTATCAAACAAAAAAGCTATCACTACTGTTCGTGACACAACGTTGACACTCTAGCTTTGGTATGGCATATCAGCGTAAAACCTAAGCGAAAGAAAACATTCCGCCTTCCGCTCTTGTTAAGGTATATATTTGTTCCTTTTATTCCTCTGGGCAGCATAGGGCTTGTTAAGGTATGGCTGTTAAATATTCCAAGATTAAAAAACGAAATTGTCAGAAAATGTAATGTTTTCAGACTTTGGAGACGGAAAAAACGTCACTTTTTAGAAAAAAATCAGCAAATCGGCAATTTGCTAATTTCGGAACAAAAATCGTCAAATCTGGCAGCCCCGGAGTATGAAATAAATATGTAATGTAAATAAATGTTAAGCTTTGAAATTGGACTTAAAATTTTTTTTAAAAGTACCTTTTTGGGAAAAAGTGTATCTTTTTAGAAACTAAAATGTATCTTTCTCGAAATTTCACTGGCAACACTGAATGCAAGAGCAAAAAATCGTCATCTGGTGTACTGCTGCCACGTTTATTATTTCACTATGATTAGTGCTTTATTGGTGCAAAATTTTTTTCTGTGTATGAACTGGAGGTAGTATACCAAGTACCTATTCAAGACTTTAAAAAAAAGCTTAGAAAATCACTATATGCCACTTAGGAAGCAATTGAAAAACTTTTTAAGCAGCAGAGTTCCTTTAAAAACAAGAAATTCAGGTAAAATAAAAATTGAAGCTGAGAGACGGTTTGCATGTCCTCAATGCTGCTTGAAGTCTTTAAAGAAAAGTTACTTTTGCATCGAACCATATTTAGCCACAAGGGTATTCATTCGGTTAATCGTCAATCGGTTAACCGATTAATTACTACCCGATTAACTTATCGGTTAATTTCAAATTGGCTTTTTTCGATTAACGATTAAACCGATTAATTTCAGTCGATTAACCGATTAACCGATGTGATAAAATTTTCAATATTTTGTAGAATTATAACACATTTTTTTGTGATTTTAGAAAATATTTTTTCATAAAAACGAATAAGGTGATTCAGTGATCTTCATTTTAACACATTTTCCGCCGACTGGTGACTAAAATTACAATGTTTTTTATCTTTATCATCGATCAACAGGAATGTGGCGAAAAATGGGTTAAATTTTTGATTACCAACACGTTTTTTCTGTTTTATGTACGTGTTAGTTATGTATTTGTTTCTTCTTATATCTCTCATATCAGTCTTTTAACAGAATTAACCGAAACAATACAAAGTGTTAAAAATTTAAAAAAAAACTCTAAAGGCATAATGGAGTATTTTATGGCGGCATGAAATAACCCCGCAAAATATATCCCCCCAAAAAATTAATGAAATAACCCCCCAAAAGTTTGTACAGAGAACAACAAAAACGATTTTTGGGGGATTATTTCATTTTGTTTGGGGTGTTATTTCATTTTTTTAATGGGGGTATTATTTCATATGAAATTATCCCCCAAAAAATCATAATGAAATAAAGCCCCAATATATTTTTTGGGGGATTATTTCATTTTCAAATTTATAATGAAAACGTTTTTGGGCGCAAGAATTTATCCACTTTGGTATACAGAATACCGGCTTCGATAAATAAAGCTGCTCTGCATTCGGCCGGGCGCAATGACTTTTTCCTCTATGGTAAACCAAACACCGGCTTCGCTTACTAAAGCTTCTCTGCGTAGCCGGGTCGATTCGGTATTTTTGTACTATAGAGGAGAAAATCGTGGCGCTATGCAGAGAAGCTTTAGTTAGCGAAGCTGGTGTTTGGTATACCATAGAGGAAAAAGTCATTGCGCCCGGCCGAAGGCCGGCTATGCAGAAAAGCCTTAGTTGGCGAAGTTTGTGTTTGGTATATCATACCATGATATCTATTGCGTGATTCTTTAAAGCAAAAATGTAAAATTGATTGTATTAAATATACTGGGCTCTTATTTCATTTCGGAAATTGGGGTTTTATTTCATATGAAATAAGCCCCCAAAAATTAGGGAATTATTTCATTTATGTTTGGGGCGTTATTTCGTTTCGTTGGGGGCTAATTTCATTTTCAAAATTGGGGCTTTATTGCATATGAAATAAGACCCCACGCTTTGGGGGGTTATTTCATTATTTATATTCATCTACGATAAGTGAAAGAATTTTTTTCAAGTCAAGTTTAGGCAAAAAAGAATTTTTTTTACAAAATTATTTTAAAAGAAATCCTATAACTACTAAAATTATCTTAGTTTATTTTATTATAAATACATATTTGGGGGATATACAAGATAATCATAAAGTCTTATGTTTTTAAAAAATTACAAGAAATATATATCGTCGGCTTAATATGCAAACCGGCTAAATCCACTTTTTATGTAAATTGAGATTTTGATGCCGTGTGGCAGAGAAAGGTACACCTCGTCGACCAGCATGTGGTTTTTATTCTATTTAAGTCTTGAAGGGTGTTAAATTACTGTATTTTTAATTTTCTATCAAGCTGCAAATAGGAAAATTAAGAAGTTTTTCGTCTCTCCTGTTAAATTTGCTGAAAGGATATTAAGCCGACGATATAACTGGTGTGGGCAGTTATGAAGAATCAATGAACACAGCATTATTTTGTTTGAAATACAACAATATTTATTTTAAACAATTGTAAAATATTATTTGGGATATTATGGCGATATGACTTGATAGCACACCCTGTGTATTAATTGAAAAATGCATATTAAATATTAATGAATTATTTTTTTTTTGCTCGTTTTAGTTCAAGAATTTACTCCAAATAATAAAAAATTAATCCGTTTTTATATATTGAAATTACTTAATTTATAAAAAAACATTATTAATCGGTTAACCGATCAAAAACAAAATTAACCGATTTGTAACCGATTAAACCAAAACCTCGGTCAATTCATCGGGCGATTAACCGATTAAAGCAAAACGCCGATTAAATGAATACCCTATTAGCCACACAAGATGGGTCCATTACAAAACGTAAAATCCACCAGCGAAATCAAAGCCAAGATAACGCTCTGCATTTGTAGGAATCGTTAGAATGGTTTCCGTCTATTAATATCCCAGAAAAGTTTTTTAGATTTCTGGAAGCACGAAAGCTACAGGAGCGCTGATATATGCACTGGCAATAACACACTACTAAGAACCAGCAGAGAAGCGAATACCATTTAAGTGAATTTTAAATTTAATGATTGAATAACGACGCATTATGTCTTATAAGTAAGCAGGTTGTAAGTGAATAATTGAAATCATTATTTAAGAGAAAAAATTCAAGAAAAATGCTCTAAATGCTTCTGTAAATCCCTTACAGCAGGCTGTATTGCAACGATTTTAAAATGTGTTTACGATCATTCCCGAAATATTACCGAACACAGAAATTAAATTTCTTAACGCAATCAGACATCAAACTGTTTTTTTAGCACATAGGAAAAAGGAGTGCTTCCAAGTGGGAATTCGCCTTATAAAAATCATGCCTCTTGTAAGCAGGTTTGTAAGGGGGTATTGTGCTTACAAAGCTGCTTACCAGTAAGCTCCATTTTTACTGGGATCTGCTAAAGTCAGAGAAGACAATTGCAGGAGACTCATACTAAAAAAAAAGTTGATTCGTTTAAAGCGAGACAAGTTCAAGCCAACTACCATTTGCGTGCTCTCACTGGAATGGTGCCGTGCAATAAAACCATATGAAATACAGCCATATGGCCTTATTTCTGGCCGGCTTCGCTAACTTAAGCTTCTCTGCGTAGTCGGCATTCGTTCGAAAACAAGGCAGATTTTAGAATCTTAACTTAGCGAAACCGGTACTTGTTATAGCATAAAGGAGAAAATGCTTGCGCCCGGCCCAAGGCCGGCTATGCAGAGAAGCTTAAGTTAGCAAAGCCGGTATTTGTTATACCATAGATGAGAAAATCCTTGCGCCCGGCCGAAGGCCGTCTATGCAAAGAATCTTTAGTTAGCGAAGCCGGTGTTTGTTATACCATAGAGGAGAAAATCCTTGCGCCCGGCCGAAGGCCGGCTATGCAAAGCAGCTTTAGTTAGCGAAGCCGGTTTTTGTTATGCCATAGAGGAGAAAATCCTCTATATATATATATATATATATATATATATATATATATATATTATTTCTAAAGCACTTTTTTTTGTCGGTTGCAAATATCTCCCATACCACCGCATAAAATTTAGTGAATGATATCTCATTTTAAAGCTTATTTCTAACACTAATGACGAAAAATAATTAGAAATATATTATTGTTTGTATTAAGGGTTCATACGGGCAAAAAGTTAACGATGATCCTGTCATTACCTCTAACATTGTATTCAAAGAAGTATTATAAAAGCATTTAAACATATATATGTATGTATGTAAATATGTATGATATATATTATCCCAGCGGTAACTAGAATGAGTAAAGAGGCCTAATAGAAGGCCTTATTTAGCAGTCACAAGCAGTCAGAAGCCCTTCTCGCCGCATTCCATACTTATTTATTTTTTACACAGGTTGTCATTGGGCGCAAGGCCTTCCACACTTCCTTTAAAAACTACTTCGATCCCTTCCCAAAGAAGGGAGTAAGGAAGGTCACTAAAAATAAAAAGTAAATAAAACTGAACACCTTCCTTTCTCCCTTCTCAAAGAAGGGAGTAGCGAATGTGTACTGAATATTTCAGAATGTCTTTTAAAAAGAAGTTTATACCTTCTAGAAGGCATGCTTCTGAAGGCAGGATATCATGCGGAGCGAATCTTTTAGAAAGGAGTATAGAGGCCTTCAAAAAGGCCTGCCATTTGCTGTCCTTTCAATATAACCGCTGGGATGATTTCTAATATTTTTATACTTTTAATAAAATGAATTGAAGTTACTAAAATTTCTATTAATTATTTTCATTTTATGTTACAAAAATAACAACTAGCTGTGCGAAATATTCGCACGGGTCATCTAGTTATATTAAAAGAATAAAATTTTAATGGGAAATAAGGGTATGTATGGCTTTATTTCACTCCTTACAGGGCAATAAAGCCATTCACTCCTTACAGGGAAATAAAGCGATTCACTCCTTACAGGGAAATAAAGCCATATGGCTTTATTGCACGGCACCCACTGGAATACCCTGAACTTTGAACACGATATCCGAAATTTTCTTAGTTCGTTGTTGGCCTTAGTTAGGAGCAGTTAAAAGAAATGTCTTAAAAGAGATAGCAACCAATATAATTTTTTTTCTTCTCAAACGATTTGTAGTTTTTGCCACTTGTTAAGTTTTTATACCAAATTCAATGTCAACTCTTTCTTTGTTTTTTTCATTGTGCTTTACAACTAAGGAGCCAATTATAATTTCATTGAGTGCTTTAACACAACGCCAAAGAAACTATAAGAATTTAATGATACAGTATGCCTTAAACATGTAACTTTCTCTTTTTTCCATCATCATCGTTACATCTAAAGCCCACTTAAGCAAAGCCCTCAAGTGGTTTGATCTGAAGAGGCTCTTCTGCAACTAATGAAGTTAAAGCACTTCAGTGAATTCGTGCTTGTTATCAAGGTTAGATGCCAGCATTTGTTTAGCATAATGGATAATCAATTAATACAGTTAACAAGAGGCCACTCAAAAAAACTGTATGCGTTTGATTAATCTGTGTATGTGGCAACAACTTTTAAGAGGTTGAAGATTATTAAAAGATCAAACCGTTACTTTCTGCTTGATTTGGCTGTATATAAAGTGTTTGTTGCTATTGCAAATCTCATTCTAGTTAAATCATTAAGTTAAACACAAAGGCCCATAATCATAGTCAAACGCTAAAGTCGGTTCTATTTAAAAACAACTTTAAAATAAAAACATTCTTTTAAATATTTTGCTACTATAGTCGAAACTAAAGTATGTTTTAAATTGAACCGACTTTAACTGGGTGCCACCTCAAATGTAGCAAATTTTTCATACAACATGCAACAAAATATAAGCAAGTGGTAACTTTAAGCAGCCGACATTGAAAATTAAAATATAAACAAAACACTGCATATCTTGTTGGGTTGAAACACGCAATATGATTTTATGTAGAAAGCAACAACAAAATTACAAAACTTTGTGTAAAACGCTAGGCAATTTTGGCGTTTTACACAATTAGGGCCTATACATATGTATTTTGTATTTCTTTCCATAAAAGTTTTCGTTAATAATTGCAAAATATCGGCCAACATCTTATTACATAAACATTTTTAACTTTTTGCAAGTACTTTTTTATTTGGCGAAAAACAGCTGATGCTGTTGTTAAATGAGTTAAACACAACTTCAGCTGGTTTTAAAATTAACATCGGGTTTAACGTGTAAAGTATGCTTTTGCTTGTCTATAGTAGATCAAAAGCATATTTTTAATAAGAGTTTACTTTAGAACTCTTAAAGTATGCTTTGTTTATGACTATAGTTATGGGCCAAAGTGTTTTTTTTTTTACCAAAATCTAACGAAAGCGTTGGGTTGTAAACATTCAGAGAGGGTTTCTAATAAAAAAATAATTTTTCAGAGAATTTTCGTGGTAGCATTAGCTATTTTAGCCTAAGTAGCTTCAGCTGCCATTGAAAGTCCGGTTAGTGAATATTTACCACCATCGAAAGAAACTGTTACTTAAGATTCTACTAATAAAGTTGACTCGTTTAAAGACGATGGTTACCGTTACAAGGCCATAATTGAGCTATCTAAACATTAGTGGCAACTGTTTTTTTAACATGAATATTGTATTTTCAACATAGATATCAATCAATTGAAATTTTCCAGCCGAATGGTGCTAAATTCGCGTTCTATAGATTTGCTTCGTGCAATCTGTATGTAAATGAGGAGAAAAAAGATCTCTTTCCACACTTATTTAGGTAGCTCAGTAAGACATCTTAAATATCGTCAACAGCGAGATATTTCGGGAGTGGCTAACGAATATTTTCCCTCTGCTGATGAAACAAATACCGAAGCCATTCGTCAAGTGACAACAGCCGAAGAACCTCAATACTCTGCTATCTTAGGATATAATGGATTTTAATTCAAAATAAATCGTCATTTTAAGTATTGCCAACGTCGCGATGTTTCTGAAATCGCTAACAGACACAGGCCATCATTTGAATCAGCAAGACTCCACAATCTTGGGAGAAAATGGTTACGAAAACAAAACACTTCGTAATCTGAAAAACAGTCAACGTCGTGATGTCTTCGAATATTTGAATGAAGAAACTGAAACTGAAGAAGCTGATGGTTCTGCTGTCTATGGGAAAAATGGTTATGAATACAAAACTATTCAAAGTTCAAAACTCTTGCAACGTCGTGATGTTTCTAAAACTGAAAATTAATATTTGCCTGATACTGAAGAAACCACAACTGCCGTCGCTTTATTAAAGTCTGCTTAAGA
This sequence comes from Pollenia angustigena, assembly GCA_930367215.1. NCBI lineage: Eukaryota > Metazoa > Arthropoda > Insecta > Diptera > Polleniidae > Pollenia > Pollenia angustigena. Next base: position 177,155,039 of record OV884058.1, on the reverse strand, counting down.
ACCTGAGGGTACCACTGTTTTGGGAGGACACGGTTACGGATAGGAAACTATTCGGCGTCCAAATGTTTTTAACATCGTGATGCTTCTGAAATTACAAACGAATACTTGTCACCATCTGAAGAAGAAGCCACTAAAACCGGGACTGAATTAAAACGGTTACGCATTCAAAACTGTTCGTCATTTCAAATACCGTTAACGTCGCGATGTTTTCGAATAGAAATTATTGAAGTAGAAGTCTAATCCATTGAGCCTCGGCAATGTTTTTAGACAATTTTTCTGCTGAGAAACTGAAAAAATTACTTCTGACGTGACTGAATTTAGGACTGCGGCAGAATCTGAAAGTTCCGCTGTCATTGAAGAAAACAGTTACGAATGCTAAACTGTTCGTCTTTTCAAAAAACCGTTCATGTCGTGATGTTTCCGAAATTGCCAACGAATATTTGCCTCCAACGCCGCGATGTTTCTCAAATTGCCAATGCATACTTGTCTGCTACTGAAGAAATTACTACGGCCGTGACTGAATCAAAACCTGCGGAAAAGCCTGAGGGTTCCGCTATCTTGAGAGAAACCTGTTAAGAATACAAAACTTTTCGTGGTTTGAATTACCGTACACTTCCTGATGTTTCAGAAGATGCTAGCCTCTAGCTGGAAACCCAATTTAATTAAAATCCGCTTATGCACCTTAAAATTCTTCTGTTTTCTGTGAAACCCGTTACGAGCACATAACAATTCGTTGTTTAAAATATCGTCAAAGTTGTTTTTAGTTTTTTTCTGAGGACATATTGTTAAAGCAATTAATTTACTTAGCAAAATAAAATTACCTTAAAAAATTTCCCCAATGCTTTGTAATCTAAACCATCTGAGCAGTTAAACACAACACATTTTTTTGCTACAGATTTGGCCAAATCTTTGCAAGTTTCCGTTTTACCAGTACCAGCTGGACCTTCCGGTGCTCCGCCTAAACAAAGTTTTAAAGCGCCCATCAAAGTCCTACAAAGAGGATACAAATTTCCAGAACATAAGTATTCGTTTGCGTGAATTTTATTTTATTCATTATAAAGAAATACATTTTTTTGTTGTGGTGATACTCAAACAAAAACAACTTTATTTCTCCCACTTCAGGATATTAATGCATTGTCATTTGAATACCGATCTTCAAATGTACTTCTTTAACAAGGAATTTTAGTATCGTTATGAAATGGGTATATTAAGCAAAAATGACTGTACCTGTAGCAACGATCTGTAAGCGGTGTTACTACCAATCTTGGTGTGTTTCCCAAATATTCCATGCCATATTTAACATCAGTTACAACCATACTAACGCAGACCCATTCTTCGCGTTCTTAATAGAAAAGAAAATATTAAGTTAATTTAATAAATAATTTATTGAAGTAGGCACTTACTCTCAGTTACTTTCCAGTAGTAACGCAATTGTGACATCCAATCAAAGTCTAACAAATATGATACTTTATTGTCGACCAAATATGAAACCACATCACGATCTAGAGGTTTTTTAAGATATCTTGAAATTAACTTATCAACATACAGAGATATTTTTCTAAGAATTAAATACCATGAACATCCAAAACTATAAGTGCCTCGATTGTAATCCTTGTATTGCTGCTTAAATCTGTTCGCACTAAGTTAACCAGCTCTGTAATTTGTGCTGTTGACTTTATAAGATATTGTGGCAATGTATTGGTCTCAATAGCTTCTTCCACCTTTTAGGAACAAAATAATTTTGCATATAAATATCAGATATATATTTATAATATATAATTGACCAATTCACAAGCTCTGTTGTATGGCTTATGGTTTACCAAAAAATACGATTTTGTTTACGTATCGTTGCTGTTTTGTTTCATATTGCTTATCTAATGTCAAAAATAAAAATTTCAATTTAGTGTATTTAATTAACGCTGAGTAAACTATTTAAAAATAAAAAATACCTTTCACTTTGAAGTTTAACCACATTTAACCCTGGATGGTTACTGCTTGTCGTATCAATTAAGCTCATTTACTCTTTATCAAATAACTTTTTTATGTGTATTCACGTTGCACAGTAGCGCCCGTAGAGCAAACGAGGTTGCAAAAATCAAAATTTTCATGAGCACCGACGAAGTTTTGAATAAACTCATGTTATAGGAAACTTTTCAACGATTTCAAATCTGCCACTCTTAATAATATCACATTTTTAGTTTAGAAGATATAGCCGTTCAAAGTTGACCGACTTTCGGTTTTCAAAAAAACACACAATTTTTAGTAAATTTGTTGCGATTTCAGGTGTAATATCACGAAAAATAGGTAACGAATCGCCTTATTTTTTGTTTGTATTGATTGATGCATTTATTAAATGTGTAATGATAAAAAAAAAATGAACTGTTTGCTTTGTGTTTCTCCTGGTAAATCACTATTTAAAAACTATCCGTTTTTTCACTATTTTTCAACTTTGACGGAAAATAACAAAAATCTATATTTTTCTATATTTGCCATATTTGCAAAATCTGTTCTTTGATTATTTCTTTACATAATTCAAAAATTTTATCTGCCCGTACGTGCCCGTTTGGCTTCTAGAGGTAAAAAAGGTTAAAAAGACATGGTTGCCATACTAATATTGCGGTTTAATAAAATTCTTTAATTTGGCCCCTACAGCGCGTAGGATGCTCCTAGATGGGTCAAATGTATGACCAACCCCACTTTATTATTTATTGCCGAATTTCGGTTTTTTTAGTTATTTCAATAAACTAAACCATTTTTGAGTTACGCGAATATATGCTGTGCAGCGCCTTACATTTTCGAAATAACGGTATATCTTGAAAACAAGAGCTAATTTAAAAAAACGGTTAGCACCACTGAATTCAGCGTCCCCAATTAGGGTGAAATGCCAGGTGCGCGGCATTCGAGTTATCGAGTATTCGAGTTATTCGAGTTATTGAAGAAATAAGCTCAACACATTCGGCTAATTCGGCGAAATTATGACATTTTGAGTATGACATAACTTTTGAAAAAAAAATTTTAAAATTTTTTTTCGTTCATATATGTTCCTTATAAGATAAAAGGAACATTCTCACCAAATTTCATTAAAATCGGAAGGGGTCGTGTCCCACTCTTGGTCGTTTTGACATGGAATTACCCATATACCGAAAATACAGAAAATTGAAAAAATAAATTTAAAAAAAAAAAATTTTTTTTTTTAATTTGTTGGGTAATAATTTAGAACCCTAAAGAAAAAAAAAATAAAAACAATCTAAAAATGTAAAAATAATTTTTTTTTAGGTACCATAAAATTGATTTTTCTACTAATTTTAACTTTGATAACCCATAAGTAGGCCCCTACACAGCGTAGCACCCTTTTCAAATGCACATTTCATAGGCTGAACAGTTATCTATCATATGCTGTTTAAACTGTTCAATTACCTTATTCGGTTCAAAAGATATGATTTTTGCAACGAAAAAACTCAAATGGCGCCACTGTGCGTTGGCTGATGACGAAAGCTTTAAAAAACTAATTCATTTGAAAACACAACAAAATAAGTTTTTTTATGCTTTATTATTTAATTAAATGCTAAACTTAATAATTTTTGTTGAATTTTTATATTAAAAATCGTTTTTTTAAATAGTTTTTCGATTCGACGAAAAGTAACCTTAATATACTTAAATGAAGACAAAAGGACCAACTATAATATGCTTAAGTTGGGTTAAGCAATTGTACGAATTCATATGATATGGTGCATATTGAACTAAAGGAAACTTTTTGGTTAATTTTAAGAAACTAGCATTTGCTTAAGCAAGGTGCGAAACAAATCGCACTTTCCGTTTGGAATTAAATATTTTTTGATTTTGTTTTTTAAATGCTTTTTTAAATTTCTTTTGTTAATTTTTGACACGAGCTTAAGGCAGCTTATGCATATTATAGTTGGGCCTTAACCTTCCAGGGTTAAAGGATTTGCTTTCATTTTAAGTTTTGTTTTATTTGTATACAAATTTAAGTAATAATTTTTACTTAGCTCCTGGATTTTATTTATTAATTCTTCTTTAATTAGATTCGCCACATTATAATTCGTTACCTTGAAATTAAACCAGGGGAGTTCGAACAATTTGTGCTGTGTATTAAGGTCTTCGTACTCGTTGAAAATTTATTAACAAATGGAAAATTTGATGAAAGTAATTGTTCGTAATGGAGAGTTGTTGCTTTGAAACAACATTTTTGTTTTCAATAAAGTATTCATAAAAAATATTTTAGGTTAATAACAGGTTTATAAAACGAAGTTCCTATGAAAATCTGTTTAATAAGCCTCTTCTAAATCAATAACATTTTTTGTGAATATGGGGGTAAAAATCTTCCGTTTATTTAAAATAAATAAAAAAAAAAATTCTTAATACACAGTACAAATTGTTTGAACTAAAAATTATTTCTTTCGAACCAAAAAATCCGGTAGCCCCCCAGGTATGGGAGTTTTAATATGTGTTGAAATGGCAATAATTATTGATTGATAAGAAATTTTAATTAAACAAATTTGAAAATTTAAATGAATGATCATAAAGGTGATATTAGTTATCACTAGGAATGAGATTTTCATGCACTAACAATTCGAAAATATGCGCTTAAAATATGCACTAAAAATGTAAAAAAAATTATTTTTTAATTTTACAAATATGTTTAAAAAACATAAATTGTTTGTTTAAATATATAAATATGTACTAAATATGCAAAAATATGCATTTTCATCAAAATATGCAAAAATAAATCGATGCCATTTTAACGCAAATTTAATGATTCGGAAAAATAATTGGAAGACATTGTTTTTATACTATCGACAAAAAATATGCATTTGCATGGAAATCGCATCGCTAGTTATCACACTCTAAAAATAGTTTTACAATTTCATCAAACAAATCAAAAATTACAAAATATTTCAAAACATACGCCCAGAGATAAAATATTTTGTCAATATGGCCAACTCTAACAAAACAATTTTTAATGAACATTTTTAAGAATAGGGATAATTTACCCACATTATTGGCACCGACAGCTATATTATGGTTAAATATAAGCCTTAAATCTTGTTTACCGACGCAGCTCCAAACAAAACAAGTTAGAGTGCTATATTCGGCTGTGCCGAATCTTTGATCCCCTCCACCGACAGTTCGAATGTTTAAGGAGTAATATCTGTATGATGTTATTATCTTAAACTGTGACGATTTGCTATTAATTATGGTTTTGGGCGACTAAACTGTTTTCCGGTAGTAGGGTTTATATGGGGCCTATGGTAAATTATGGACCGCTCATCACGAAATTTCACAGCGTCATTTCTAGTCCTTTAAAACTGTGACGTACCAATTTCTGTTATGATATCTTCACGAAATTTCACAGTATCATTTATAGTCCTATAAAACTGTGACGAGCCAAAATTTGTTATGATGGAATTATTTTTTACGGTTTTAGGCGTACTAAACTGTTTTCCGGTAGTAGGGTTTATATGGGGCCTAAGGTAAATTGTGGACCGATCGTCACGAAATTTCACAGTGTCATGTCCTAAATAACTGTGAAGTACCAAATTTTGTTACGCTAGCGTTATTTTTTACGTGTTTAGGCGTACTAAACTGTTTTCCGGGAGTAGTGTTTATATGGGGCTTAGGGTAAATTATGGACGGATCTTCACGAAATTTAACAGCGTGATTTCCAGTCAAATAAAACAAATTTTTCCAAAATCTTATCTTATTCCGTGCTTTGTTCCAGCATTTATGTTATTTTTTGTAACAAAATTATCAATTTTTTTAGTTGGTGGTTCCACATTTTGATTCATAGCTCTGGTCATGCTAAACCGATTTTGCTGGATTTTAATCCCAATCTGCATAGGATAGCTACAAAAAATTTGGCACCAAGTTTGTTCATTTCTTTTGAGTTGTTCGAAAGTGAGCATGTTTTTAACAGACGGACAGACGGACAGACAGACGGACATGGCTAAATCGACTTAGAATTACTCAAGGACCCAGAATATATATACTTTATAGGGTCTGAGATTAATAATAAAAAAGTTTCCAACGGAATGACAAACTTAATATACCGTCTTCACAACTAATTGTGGTGGAGGGTATAACAAAAAGTACCTAGGGTGATAGAACATTTCAAAATAAAATGAAAAATATGGACGTTTTTAGTTTTTATAGAAATATGAGATTTGGCTGAAGTGCAGTTTACGGGGCTACGAAAAAAAAAATATGCCACCCGATTCAGAATAAAAAAAGAAAAAAACCAAAATTAAAATTTAAGGGGGCGGAGGCCTATGCAGAGAAGCTTAAGTTAGTGAAATCGGTATTTCTTATACCATAGAGGAGAAAATGCTTGCGCCTGGTCGAAGGCCGGCTTTGCAGAGAAGCTTTAGTTAGCGAAGCCGGTGTTTGTTAAACCAAAGAGGAGAAAATAATTACGCCCGGCCGAAGGCCGGCTATGCAGAGAAGCTTTAGTTAGCGAAGCCGGTATTTGTTATACCATAGAGGAGAAAATCCTTAGGACCAGCCGAAGGCCGGCTATACAGAGAAGCTTTAGTTAGCGAAGCCGGTGTGTGTTATACCATAGAGAAGAAAATCCTTGCACCCGGCCGAAGGCCGGCTATGCAGAGAAACTTTAGTTACCGAAGCCGGTGTTTGTTATACCATAGAGGAGAAAATTCTTAGGCCCAGCCGAAGGCCGGCTATGCAGAGAAGCTTTAGTTAGCGAAGCCAGTGTTTGTTATACCATAGACGAGAAAATCCTTGCGGTCGGCCGAACGCCAGCTATGCAGAGAAGCTTTAGTAAGCGAAGCCGATGTTTGTTATACCATAGAGGAGAAAATCTTTAGGCCCAGCCGAAGGCCGGCTATGCAGAGAAGCTTTAGTTAGCGAAGCCGGTGTTTGTTATACCATAGAGGAGAAAATCCTAAGGACCAGCCGAAGGCCAGCTATGCAGAGAAGCTTTAGTTAGCGAAGCCAGTGTTTGTTATACCATAGAGAAGAAAATCCTTGCGTCCATGAAGCATAAAGTTTTTGTTTGCGACATTGGTGTTTGTTATTTTATGAAATTTGTATTACACTTTTATTTAAATAATTTAATAAATCATACACTTAGTGCACAAAAACTGTAATGAGAGCTTAAGAGTTGAACATGTTTAAATCAATTTTATATATCCAGAAAAATCTAGTCAAACCTTCAAAATTATACCAATATTGGCCTTTATTACCTTTAGAAATGTAGTGGAAAAGTTACATATTTCTATGAAAACTTAAAACGTCCATAACTCGAAAACTAAGCGTTTGCGCCAATTTTTTTTTTTAATTTTTTCTTCTTATTTTTAAATTTTCTATCACCCTAGGTACTTTTTTTTATTTGGAGCTGCGTCGATAAACTAGATTTGTTCCAAATATTCGATTGCCTTCGATCATGTTATGGTTAATAATAACAAAAATATGTTAAAATCCTATACATTGTTTTTCTTAGAAAAGAGTAAAACACTATTGTTAATTAAAAAACAAATTATTGACATATTTAACCATAACATCTTTAGGGGCAACCATAACCGTTATATGGTTGTCGTAAAACAAAATATGTTTAAAAATGTTCGTTAAAAAAAGTTTTATTGGTGGTTATTATTCTGAAAGATATTATTTATCTAAGTGCATGTATAAAATTCAATCTTAGATAATAAAAAACACTTTTGTATGAAAATTACCAACAACAAAAATACAATAGTGTATAATTTCGACCATTAGAAAACGAATACAACGTTAATGCAAACTTGTGAATTTGACAAATGATTAATGCTTTACCTCATATGTCCAAGCCATGCAGGATATACCAAGTACAACTTGTCCTGGCCACGATACCACCCATTGTATACGTTCTATCATGAAATAGTCATCCCAGGATAATTTCATTTGTTCTTTGACACTGTCTAGCATTGTGCCTTCAACTTCTTTGAGCCACAACTCGACCAAGCCCTAAAAGAAATAACAATTCAAAGAGAAAAAAAAAATTTTTCTGATTGCAAAAAAAGTGATTACCTATTCGAAACTCTAAATGCAATTTTTAATGACAAAAATTATATTTTTGATGGAAAAAGGTGTTAACAAATGTTCATAAATTTTATTATTATTTTAGACTACATAGATATCTACCTTTAACGAAATGATCAGTAGTATACTCCCATCTAGGCATGATCCAAAATTTGTATGGAAAAAGTGAATTGAAAGGTACACAAACATACTACTATGATCGTATGAGAGCCATTGAAAAGAAAATATGATTGAACCTAAAATTTTAAGGACCTGCTCATGTTTTCTAATAAACAAAGTGTTAAAGTTTCTTATAAATTAAAATATATAAAGGGCTTAGAGCTGAAGCGAACCAAGTCAAGAAAGAAAATTCGAAAATGCCATTAGTTTCTGGACCCATTGACTTGGGTTCATTTCCGTTACCTTAGGAACGAAACACTTCTTGATTTAGTCCGTTATAGAACTGCATAGAGTTAAGCTTCGCGGCGTATTCCTCACCAGTTTTGATGAGCATGAATGCGAATAAAAAATAAATAAAATGGGAAAGTAAAAAAATTATTAGTTTGTTGTACGATCGCGGTGCTGCTCAGAGCCGTGACAATCCTCAAAATAAAAAGGTGCCAAGCATTTTACTTAAAAATAATTTGAGGACGGAGAGAACACTATTTCATCTTTCAACAGCAGCTATGATGCCAAATGTTTAGCTCATAGTTTATTTAAGTAAATACTTAATTAAAAAAAAAAAAAAATTTTATTTATATTCCCCATTTAAAACACATTTGAGAATAACGTTTGAAAGAAAATTGAAAATAAATGCTTTTCTCAATTAAAAAATAATTTCCCCTCTTTGTTCAGATAGCATTCAAATCATTTTCTAACGTTTGTCGTTTAAGAAAACGTTTGATTTCAAATCAAAAGTTTGATTTTTATTCATTTCTGTCTGTCGTAAAAACCTCCGTGTTTGTTGTATTTCCGAGGTCATACTTTTAATTAAACAACACTAACCTTAAAATTACAACTGTTTTTTTTTCAAAAACTGTTTTTAATTAAATTTTTTAAATACTTACATTGGCCAGTTGCGGATTAATTTTCCTTACCAAAGACACCTTTTCACCTTCATCTGAAATCATTTCAGTTATTTCCATATTGTCATCAAAAGTCAGCATTGAAATCTAAGACAACTTTATTGTTAACAAGAATATTTTATAAAAAATGTTTCTACTGCTTACACCCTCAAAACACTTCTTGAGGTGAGGCTGCACCCTTAAGGGATCTTTAGTCTCCGACAAAATTTCCAACAACTCATCATTGGACAGGAAGAAGAAACGAGCAAAGAACAATCTTTTTTGTTCCAAATATGTATTCAAACCCTTTTGCACGGTCTCCAAATCAACAACAGCCTTCTGAAATATTTCCAACATGTCGGGATACTCGGTGGCAGCCATAACATGCAAATCAGCGACAGTGTTACGCATAATACGTCTCCAAATCTTGTCCACAGCTTTAAAGTTACGACCCTCTAAAGGCATTTGACGCATTATGTCCTCTGAGGAGAATATTGGCTCCAAATACATCCACGTTATTTGCACCGAAGTCCACGTGTCTATGATATTCTGTATTAGAGTCAAACGATCTTCCCAATTATCTGCTTTAGAGCCCAAAGCTGTGATAAATGGTGAACGCTTCATGGCTTGTGTACGCATAATATGGTCGTCCAATAGTGTTTGTATGTCATCCAAAGCTGCCAAAATATGCGTATCAGAATCACGATATTGCAAAACGTCAAAGCAAACATCTTGCCAATCTTTTTGCATGCCATCTAAAACTTGATTTAAATCATACTCTTTACCAGCTGCTATAGAGATTTCTTCCAATTGTGGCAAAATGGTCATTATGCCACAATCTATCATATCCTTAAGGGAGGGAAACAAATCAGGATTGCAATCTTTGCCCAAAAATTTCGATATCATATCCCAGTGGCGTTGTTCTATGCCATGTCGGCATATGGCATCTAGTACCGGCAAGTAAACACGAAATTTTTCAATTTTTACTCTGACCTGTTCCGCTGCGCGTTTGGCCGTGGGATTATTAGCCAACTGGCGTGAGAGTTTGTAAACAATCTAATGAAAATGAAAAAAATGAAAAATAGAAGAAAAAAAAAAACTATAAAATGACAAAGGAAAAATAATGTTGCGAACAAAACCAACAGAAATTCTATGAACTAGAGTGGCAATGTTTAAAGATGATTCCGCAGTATTTCAATGCAAAAGTGCATTGTTGTAGTGAAAAAAATTGTTGTTGCTTAAATCCTTTATTTTAGTTTTTTTCCCACACTGACCCACTAGTACGTCTGATTAAATTTACAGTGTAAGCTGAATATATTTAATTTCTTTTAAGGCAATTTTTAAAAAGACATTTAATTTAAAGGCCTCATTTATTTTTTGACCCACTGTTTCTTTAAGGTTCTTATTGCCGTGCAATATAATAGCTCTGCCGGGAAAAAATTCTTTTTCTATTCCTCTATATTTGTATATATATTTTTTTTTCTTCTAATTTTATAGAATCGTGTTAGGTTTGTTTTGTCATGACTTGTTCGTTTATGTTGTTATTTTCATCAATTGCTTCCTACTTACCCGGTGCATATTCTCGACTTCCTCTGCTATGGCATCCGCATTTAAACATTGGAATCTTTCGTACATCCTGCAAAAATACATCAAGTATAAAATGGCATCAGTATCAAAATTGACTTCAAGTACAAAAATCAAATAACAACAAATACAGACACACACACACACACACACAGACAGACTCACATACACACACATATAGACAAAAAAACTACTTTTATCTGTACATCTAACAGTGGGGCGGAAGGGTGTTTAGGGGAAAAAAGCAAACAAATAAATTCAATACAGATTTCAATTAAAATCTACGTTTGTTTAAATATTTTAATCAATTTTATAACAAAATCTCAAAAACTTCGTAGCTTTCAAGCAATTAGACAGGTGAAAATGGTTTGTCATTTCTCTTGTAATTTCTACAATGTTGATGTTATGCCAATAAATAAAAGGGATAAGCTATTCCTATGCGCATTTCACTGGTTGCTTAGGCCAGATCGTCAGGAAACTTCATCCAAAGATTTTAGAAAAACTAAAGATATTAAACAAATAGAACTGTTAAGCATATAAGAATTAAAAGCAATAGTTTTGCTTGTCACAATATCAAAGCTTAGACAAAAACAACAACAATAAACAATGAGCTTATGTTTTCTTACATTACCAACTACATTTGGTTGGACGTCTTCCAACACTAATTGTAGCTGTAAGTAGGCTAAGAAAAAACAAAATGAAAACAAAAACAACTTGCAAAAGCATGTTGCCAGTTAAGTTTTTTTAATTCGTGCACTTGCCAGTTTATTACCAAAGAATATAAAAGGAATTAAGAACAAAGAACAAAATCATTTACATTAAAATTTTGTATTGCCACGAAAATTACATATATAAAATTTGAACTCTTATGCGTAACTAAGTTGATTTAGCGATGTCCATCTGTCCGTGCAGGTAGGTTGAAATGGCTTATGAATGACCGAGTTATAGACAAATAATGGTATTCGCAAATAAGCGTGCATAATATATGAGCTAGATGGACCAAATTTGGCACAGTTATTTCTTACGTATAAAATCAGCCAAATCAATCCATTTTTTTAATTGACTCCAATACAAATGTCCTCCCAAATAGTGTTATAAAACGATAGGAGTTCGAATATTCTCTATATCGATACCTTACCATAAGAATGTATTAAGCGACATTTCTAAAATTGTGTAGGAAACGAAAAAAACGTCTCATTAGTTATTTATTTTTCGGATTTTTTTGAAAGGAACATATTTGGAAAGCGATTTTCAGAATACAAAACATATTCAAAAATGTGGCTAAGCATAATTTCTTTGGCGGATAATACAAATTACAGGGTGCAACATTATTCCCGTGAGAAAACTTGACGGTTGATACAATTTTATTTTAACTCTCGTTTCCTTTGCATCCATAATAGGGCAGCGAAACCCAGGCCAAAATGTGGCGCTTAACTTCTAGTAAAGTTCCACATCAAAAAGTCATTTTGGGAAGGTATCGATATGTTAGATTTGTTTGGTTTAAGAAATCATCGAAGTTGACCTATTCAGCCTCGTTATGGCTGCCGTAAACGCGTTAGTGGCTTTTGTAGTAGATTTAGTTACACCGGCTGTGTCTTACTTTAAACTATTTATGCCAACGCCAACCGTAATCAATAAATGTTTTACCAAATCTTGGGAAACAATTCACCTATGATCATAAAGAGCGTATTAACTCAAAATTTAATAATTTTCAGTAGAAGCAAAATAATTTTTCATTTAATATTCAAGGAATGGAAAATAGATTTTGAAATCAACCATTTTATTACCAATAAGTTGACAAAATAGCACAATATTTTTTAAAGCGGTTTTTCGAAAAAATGAAAAATAAGAATTTTGAGTTCATACCATTTCTATGATCAAGTGCGAAATGACTTATTTAGAATTATAGACTACATAATCTTGTTAATCCATATACATATAAACAATAGCTGCAAGAAATTGCAAGGTTTAAGGTGTTATGAAACTTGCTATTTTTTGTATTGGATTTATTTAGGATTGACTAAGTGAAACAACAAATGCGAGAAAGAACAAGAAATATAATATGTAAACAAACCCTTTTTTCTGATTGACATTTCTCACGTACTTATATTTTTTCTTTGACTAAAAAAAAATGGCAAAAGCTTGGGCAGATGAAACTATTTTGTTTTTGATAAACGAAATAAAGCAGGTGCTCTTCATATGGGATTCCAAATCATAAATTTTTAATTAAAGAATATACCACGATGTAATTCGTAATATTTTTCATTATTTGCATTAAATTATATTGTATTTAAAAAAAATTGTTTGTGATTCCAAAATAAAATGTAAACAAAACCAACAATATTGCCCACGTTTTTTTCCTACAAAAACCCGTCAAAAAAGCTAAAAATCGCCAAACAAAAGTTAAAAACCGCTACTTTCGATCGAAAAAACTGGCAACAGTGCTAACATTTAATCTGGAAATGTCAATTTTAAGTTAAAAATTTTTAAATTTTGTTTGACAGTCTTAGATTATTTATCGATAACACATGTATATTTGTTTGACATTTCAAGATTTTTTATGATATATTCATACTCTTTACACTTAGTCAGTTTTTCTATATTTGCACTGTTCTCCAATATAGAAAAAATACTAAAAATAGCAAGTATCATAACACCTTAAGGAATGTATCAAACGTTTAAAATATTTTTTACGACATTTTTGCATTAGATTTAATTGTATTAATTAACGCTTTCGGGGATTAAATGATAAGTGCATTAAATATTTATTTTATCAGTTTTTCAATATCACTTTTAACTACTAAAACTTGAATCCATGAAAATAATTTCTGCTATAAATCCTTTTAGTATGTTTTAATAACGTGCAACATTTCTGTTTATAACGAAACTTTTTGATTTAAACAATTATAATGAATAATAAAATTTTCCATGCATGTATTTTTTAAAATAAAATATTAAAATATGCATTATCTAAACCATTTTTTTTGGCAAATTTTTTTATACAACACTAAAGAAAACAGAAATATTAATAAATTTTTTGTATAGAATTTTAATAAAATCAGAACCAAAATAGCAAGTTTAAATCGCTTTAATTAAATTAAAAATATCTGAAAGAAATAATAAAAAAAATGTGTGGGAACATTCATGGTACCATGAACATTGAGAAAAATATCAAAGAAAAAGGTAATCAGAAGTATAATAAATAAAAATTTATAAAACAAGTAAGAAAGTACAATCGGTAAAGCCGGACAATAAGATACCCTACGCCACAGAATTTTGAGACATATTTAACCCTTATGTGAATGGCAAAAAAAAAAAATACCCTTAACAGCATTGCAAGGTACCCGGTACCCGATGGATACTAAAATTTTTTGTCGAAAATATGTGCTTAATCACGAAAAATAACTCTGAGACTCACGATAGAAGTTCATTTTCAGTAACATTTCAATATCTTGTGAACGCCCTGGGTTATGCAACGTATTACTGCTAAGATACGCAAGTTTGAAATTTAGCATTATTATTTCTCTATGCATAACAAAGTTAGCAAATGTGAAACAAACAAATTGTAAATATTATTCCAGTGATTTCGCTTGCAAAGATACACATGTTGAAATTTGTATGTGGAATAAAAACATTTCAGTAATTTTGTGAAGAAGAACTTAACGCTTTTAATGGGGATTCTTATTCGCGCAATCGTCCACAAATCCAATAGAACACACATAACAGAGTTATGGAAACCTACTCACTTGCCATTGTCTGCATGTTTAAAATGATGCTACAGTTCAAAAGTTTTGACAATGATGAATCCCGCATATTAGGAACTGATTAAGCTATTTTTTTCGAGATTATTTGGACAAGGTTGAAAGAGAATTTACGTCAGAGATATAAACCTTCTTTGGCTTGCGATGCAATGAACTCTTACCCTTTGCATGGAAAGTTGTACATTACAATAGGGATTGCTGTTCGGTTTTAGCCGAAATCGAAACCGCGGTTTTAAATGCCTATAAACCGAAACCGAAAACCGACAAGAAAACCTCGGTTTTAGCTTTTACTTTAACAATATATTAATGCTTAAAGAAATTGCAAATTATACATAATACTCAAACTTCATATACAAAAACTTTATACATAACAGCCTGCAACAATGACAAGGTATTTCAAAACTCTTAAAATTCAAAATAAGTACTAAGAAGAACAAATGTTATTTTTTAACTCTTAAGTAAATAACTAATTTGTGTGGCACAAACTACCACCTGGGCCTGACTGAGACCACTTGTATTTTGCATGGAGTTTTTGTGACTACGTATAGAAAAAACTCAAACTAACGAGCACCTCGGCAAGTCTGGGACTACTTTTATACGTATGGAGTTTTATGGCTATAGCAGGAATATTTTGATGGCAAATAGAATATCTAATTCTTTGAAAAAACAGTAAAAAAAAGAATTCTTATGTGTTGTGTATGCTTTTTGATACGTTTCATTTTGATTTAATTTACTGCAGTAGATATGTACATAATAGGGAAGGGCCTAGCCAGGCCCAGGTGTATACAATATGCACAAAATTTTCATTTAGCCAATTGTGACGCCCTCGGTGTTTTAAATTTACACTTTTTTCTCATTTTCTTGTAAAAAACACTTTGATTGAGGAATACATAAAGATTCGGTCTAATATACTTAATAATTATATAAAAAAACTGGTAAAAAGTAAAAAAAATGCATGGCCAAGCCCAGGTATATACTTAAGGGTCAATAAAAGTACATGAATTGAAACAAATAAATAATTGTATTAGATACAAAAAAATATATGTGTTTATGTATGAAGTTTAACTTTGATATTTTCAAAACCGAAAACCGAACCGAAACCGACCGGTTTTAATCATTTTAAAACCGAAGACGCGGTTTCACATTTTTACGGTTTTTAGCAAACTCTACATTACAACCAGCAGAAAGCCTGATGTAGAATCTACTTTTGCTACTAAACCTGAAAGTTTTACATTTTACAATAAAACCAAAGGAGGAGTTGACAATATGGAAAATGTTCCAGCAAACGCAGAGCAAATCGATTTTATAATACTATAAATGTAGCAGCATATATATGGAAAACCATTCACAATTGCGTTCCACAGACCGTCGTAGAGAGTTTTTGAAAGTGACCAGTTTTGAAATTTGTAAGTTAAATATTCAACAACGCATCATAAGCCCAAACGTTATCTCAGTCAAATCTGCAATACCGGGTTTGCTAGGGAAAGATTTTAGTCTATCCACGTCAAAAATTTTCGGTTTGCAAAATAAATAATAAAAGCGAACGTGCTCCCGTAGTAGGGAATTGTCGCGTGTGCTCGCAACAACGTATGAAGCAAATAAAATCAAGCAAAGCTTGCACTAAATGTTTCAAACCAATTTGAAATGAGCATTCAATTCAACAAACTGTCCAATATGCACAAATCGTTTATTTGTAGCTAAGTGTAAATTTCTGTTTTTTTTTATTTATCTATGTACATATAAAAAAAATTGATTTTTTGTTTGTTTTCCTTTTACCAAATAAAAGTTTTAATCTAAAATATTCATAAAGACTTCCTTTGATTTTATTTTAGTAACACTTCACTTTAAATATACTTGCAATAATCGTTTTTTGATACTTAATGTGTAAAGGTACCCGGGTTTCTTGCCATACCCTTAAGGGTGTAAGATGAAATTTGGTACACTAAACCCTTCCAAAACGATTTTTTAGCTAAAAAATAATGATGATTTAAAATTTATTAATAGTTAAGAGTTCTCAAGAAGTTTCAGCTATGTGGATTATCTCCTACTATAAAAAAAAAATTAATCTGAAAACGCCAAAGGTACCCGGGTACCTTGCCATTCACTTAAGGGTTAACAGAGTTTACCGCATTTGGAAGACATGGGCCAACCCGGACCCGCCAGAAAAAAATTTAGCTATAAGGTTGAAATAGCAATACGACAGATTTTTTTACGGTGTTCGGAAACTCGTGCGTTAAGCTTTCGATCTGGCCTAGTTTGTTACAAATATTCTAGTTCCCTTGAGCATACTTTCGCAATTTGAAGTCGGCAAGCTTCTTGCTATTGCGATTTACAGAACACCTGATATGCAATGTTAAGCCAATGTTAAGCGTTTTGCGATTGTCAGAACATTTCCGTAAGAAGAGTTCTTCATGCTAAAATTTTACACTTTTTCGTTATAAACATGAATTTTTAGCTTGATTTAAAACATAAAAAAATGAGGTTTTACCTTCATTATAATACTTTTTTGTGTGGACTTATTGACTATCGCTCATACAAAAGGAGTGTAAACAAAGATCTTCAAGGAAAATCTTTTAACTATTTTTTAAAAAAATTTCGAGCTGTTAAGCTTTTTAGCTGTAAAAATATGTTTCCATCCACCCCCCACCCCCCCCCCCCCCCCCCCTCCCCCAATTTCATCCCAACAAGCCCACTGTGGCCTAACACCACTGCACTGCCGGTTATTTTTTGCAAAAGCAATGAAAATAACCAAGAGAAAAAGTGCATTTAACAAACCAGAATTGAAAAATAAATAAGACACTGCATTAAAAAAACAAAAAAAAAAAACAGAAATCCAACAAGTAAAACAAAATGGAGAAATATTGTAAATCATGCTCAAATTTGCCGCTAGCCTAACATGCTTGTATTGCTTTTTCAGTTGTAAAGAGGTCAATTGTATCAACCAGGATGACTGAGAATCTGGATGCTGGCTTTAACAATTTTTAAACATCATGCTGGAAAAATTATTTTTTTTTTGTGTCACACCACTTGATTATCTGCAATTTAACCTCCCAACTCAGTTGGATGCAATGAGTGTGTGGGTGTGTGTGTGTGTGTATTGGTTTGTGTGTAAATTTATTTATTCCTTAGAACTTTATTAGATACTTTTCGCACATAGATATTTAGATAGATGGAATAGTGTAGATTACATTTATGGCTACTGCAGTTTCTTGTTTTCTTACTTTTTTAGCTTCTGAAATTTAAAAACAATATGTAAAAGATTCTTAAATCAAGATAGGCTTTTCTTTTAAACTATTTTTAGGTTTTTTTCTTGCTCTTTTACTTTTACGATTGTTGAGTTTTCATCTTTAATCATTCTTGGAGATGAATAGAAACAACTTTAGTTTTAATTATTTTTTTTGTATATAAATTTCCATTTGAGATTAAATTTTCTTAAGAAGCTGCAAGAAGAAATAAATAAATAGTAGAACTAAAGAAAGATTAAATAAGGTTAATGTCTCCTCGAGAAGCTAATATTCTTTTTTTTATTTCAATGGGTTGGTTTTTATAGCAATTCTTTTTTGTTAAAGGTTTTCGTTACTCATTACACGATTGCAATGACTTTATAGTAAAAGACTTTTAAGTTTAAAGAGTATTTAATGAGAGTTTATAGAATATGTAGTTTAATTTGTTAAGTAATTGAACAGAAAAAAATATACAGTTTTACTTGAAATCTGCTAAAAAATTAATTAAAAATATAACAAGTAAGAGGGCCATATTCGGCTGTGACGAATCTTTGCTATTCTGCCCAGGAGCTTTGTTTCATTGATTTTAAATTCACGTGATTTTGGTTTCCACAACATGGCCGATGGATTCCAAAATTCTGTGTAAATTTCAATACATTAATACAATTTTTTTTTTACACCCACACCACAATAGTGGAGAGGGTATTATGAATTTTTGCTGATGTGTGTAGCACCTTAAAATATTTGTCCTCGACCCGCCTTAAAGTTCACAGATCGATTCAGAATCACTTTCTGAGTTGATCTAACGATGTCCGTCCGGCTGGCTGGCTGGCTGGCTGTCCATGTAACCTTGTTCGCTAAGTACAGGTCGCAATTTGAAGATAATTTGATAAACATTTGGCACATAGGTTCACATTGGCACAAGGACCAAGCCTATTGAAAATGGGCCAAATCATAGGACCAAAAGGGGCGATTTCTGCCTCTCAGAAACTGTCAAACCGATTTTAGTAAAATTTAAAACATAGATAGCTCCATATTTGTACGGACACATAAGCTACGCATTTTTATAAGAATAGGACCACGAGGGGAGATGGGGGGCAATATTTTCCTCTCAAAAACTTAATGAAATTTAAAACATACATAGATCCCTATTCATATAGCCATACACTCTCAAAAATTTGTTTATAAATACTGTGGTGTAGGGTACCATATGGTCGGTCTTGAACGACTATACTTTCTTACTTGTTATAATTGCTTTTTAGAAGGCCGCTTTATATGGGACCTGCGGTCAATTCTGGACCGATTTTTACAAAACTACCTTGTGTCATTGCTAGCCACACAAAGCAGAATTGGACCAAATTCTACTCAATTTCCTTATCCTCCATGGTTTTGACGTATTTAAATGATTTTCCAGAGCGCGCTTTATATGCGGCTTGTGGTAAATTGTGAACCAATTTTACAAAACTATGACAGACTATATTTTGTTTAATACCATTATTCGTTATTTTCTGAGGCATACTAAAGTGTTTTCCGAGAGACAGTAATATGGCAAACAACTTTAATACAAGGGTTCCGAGAATAAAGGCCGTTTACGAGTTCTCTTAATTCACTTCCGTCATTGGCAAGTGCTTTAATTGCTCTCCAGGTATAGGTACACGGAAACAATTATTTAGTAAACATGGCTTGAATCATGAACATTTTGCAGGATTCTCGTCTAAGCCAAAAATTACTTATTCTAAATTCATGTGTCGCTTGGTTCATCAAGCAAAATGTTTCTTTATATAAGAAAATTTCACCTAATACGAACGAAATAAGTTTTAAACAAGAACTTATTTTTGGATTTTGGTTTTAAGACACAAAATTGATTACTTTAGAGAATAAACTTTTTTCCGTGTACTGAGTTTTTTAAATTAAGTCTGAGTTCATACGGCTCAAGTCTTTTTGACAAGATTCTTCCTTTTTCTTCTCTGAACATGAATTGGCGTTCAAATGATTCATGTCATGTTGACGACATGTTTTTTATTTTGTTTTATTTGATATTGAAAACAAAAACCAAATTAAACAACGAATAAGAAAGCAAAACGTAAAGCCAGTACATGCATCTGTGTACTCGTTTCTTTTCCCCTCGTAACTCTCGCCTATAAAGTAGCAATCTTGTCAATAAGACATGAGCCGTATGAACACAGACTTATTTCTTGGTCAACTATAGTTTTTCGGAATTTTTCGTTTCCCGGGAAAGCGGGATTTATTTTTCAATTTCCCGGAATCCCGGGAATTCCCGCTCATTCCTTATGTTAAATTGAAAAATATTTATTGGGTGTATTTCATCGACCTTTTGCCTAAGAGCAGATTAGAAAGAGTTGTGCTAGACTAAGAGGCATAACACAAAGTTATCTTTACTTATTGCGGTGCGATTTTTAAGTAAAAAACCGCAGTGCGGAACGGCATAAAGTTAAAATCTATTTTATTTTCATTGCGGACTTTCCTTCTCTCTCAATTTTTGATACTCATTCTCTTTCTGATGTTGCCATAGTTTTTGAATTATTGGCGATGTTCACAACATTATTGTAAACAAAACACATGATAAAAATGTATGCAATTAATAAAAATGTAAGCAAACAATGTCAACTATTGCCGTCGCCGTCTTCCATTGTATTATGTTTATGTTTCTCTCCCGCAACGACAAATCGCACCGTGCCGCAAACATTGTGTTTAGACTCAAAATTGATTTAAGCCAAACAAAAGAGAAAAAATTTAATTGAGGCCAATCAAAAACTCAAAATGCGTTTGACTTTGACGGCTAAGATCTATTTCATGACACAACAATTATATCAGCAGTAAAATTGCCATAAATAAATTAAAAAAAAAAACCAGGAATTCCCGCACGAATTTCTGGGGATTCTTTTCGGGAAAAACACTAGGTGCAATGGATCCATATATTTCGTGGTCTACCTGGGCGTCAGTGGGTCATAGGTTTTCCTCTGCAAGACAACACTATTTAAAATCCGGTTAGGCCAGAAAATTTTCATAACTTTTCTCAGACAACGATTTACAAAAGTCTGAAATTACTTAATAATAAAATAAAAAATTAACTATGGCAGACCAAAACTGCAGTATCATGATTTTTAAAGGTTTAAGGTGTAAGTAAGTGTTTAAGTGTTTTCCGAAAGTGGATTTATATGGGGCATATGGTAAATTATGGGTTGATCCTTTCGAATTGCAAAGCATTATTCGTTATGGTTTTAGGCGTACTAACGTGTTATCCGAGAGTGGGCTTTATATGGGGCCTATGGTAAATTATGAATCGATCTTCTGAAAATTTATAAGTATGATTTTCAGACATAAAAAACGAATGCATTCCGTCATTAATTTATATAGATTGTTTTTGTACACTCAAATGAAAAATCAATCAACCCGTACTCAAATATTAATAGCACTGCGAGTACGGATTTACTTGAATCAATTATAGAAAGGTTGATTTAAGTAGGGATTTTCAATCGCGAAATACTTAACTTATCCATATTCAATCCCGAATTCGTATTTAAATTAATCCGGAAATGAGATGGATTACTATGATTGAATCAACCTCAAAATGCGCTTGATTCAAGAATTTAAAAGTTGATTCAATCCCTAATTCGTACTTGAAATGAACCAAATGTGAAATTGCAAGGTGAACTTTATTATGATTGATTAGCTTGCCCGTTATACACCTCACAGAATTTCAATTATAAAACACCATCATCATTCCCGATATGGTTTTTACTTTAAAACTTAATGATCATATGTATATTACTGAAAATATAAACTAAATGAGAATCAAGAGTTCTCAATTTTACTTTTTAAACATGAAAATAAAGTGTTTTCGTCTTGTTCTCTTGTTTCTACGCAACAAGCAAATCGTTTTTTTTAACTACTTGTGTGGTGTTGTTGTAGTGTTTGCAACAAACTTTGATGAGTTAAAAACAGCTTACTTTGTCATTTTACTCTCAGAGTGGCACTACCAACGAAAACTTTATTTTTTTTTACTTGGTTTAGGAATTCGGAACTTATTTTAAGAAATGCTGGGATTAGTTTTCGAAAGTAATCCCATTTAGGATTGTTTTGAGTACGTTTTAGTGTTATTCGTACTTGAGTTTTTGAGTACGACTCGTACTTAAATTAAGTTTAGAAACTTAATTTATCCCGAGTGTTTTTTCTTTCTGTGTAATAAAATGATACACTTTTAAGGGAGGTTCTTCCATAGTAGGCTTCAAAACTATTTCCTTCTAAACCGATTCTGTAAAGAATAACTAAAACAAAGTTGACACCAATTTTGTTCTATTTTTTCAGAGTCATTCGAAAGTGAACATGATTTCAACAGACGGGTAGACAGACGGACATGGCTCAATCGTTTTAGAATTTTTCAAGCGACCGTAATAAATATATCCTTTTTGGGGTCTTATTAGAGGAATATTAATAAAAATCAAAAACTTTTGTCGAGGCGCGTTCGAAGATGGAACTTAAACAGGATGACGATTTCCAAAAACTTGATATTGAACCTCAGTTATAAATGTGACCTTTGGCCACTGTAGTTGTAGTAATTTCTTTTTTATTCCAAATGGTACTAAACAAGGTAAGCAGAATTTATTCGTCTTAAGTTTTGTCACTATAGTTTTGTAAAAACTACATCAAGTACAAGCTTGCCCGACCACAAACTGCTTTTATTTGCAATAAAAAACACATTTTTTTATAACGTTTGAATCCGATGAATTTTAACTACACATTTTTATAAAGGTGAATCTTTTTTTTTATTGCGAAATTTTTAAAATAAAAGAAAAAAATTGCAGTACATACATGACTCGATATAACCATGAGTTAGAACCTATCGAATGTGGCCAGTTTGCTATTTAAGGCGATTTTTTTATTGAGAGTTTCCTTAAAGCCGCACAAGGATTCAACTTTGCCAAATGTTTTTAAAACTTTTAGCTTACTTTCTTGTCTAGAGATTCGAAAAGGTACTTCAAATGACCCCTTCTTAAATGGCAGGAATATTATCCCAGTCCACCAAATTAGTTTCCGTAAACACTATAGAACTAGAAAAAAGACTGACCGCTTGACTAGAGAGATAAGAAGTTCTTTCCTCAAATACCCGCTGCCACCAAATACCCACTGAACGCTAAAAGTGCTTGTGTAGGAAATCATTAAAAAAATAACGTTTCCCTGTTTGTCATCTTCGAGCACAAAAATAATACTGTTCTTATCCAACTCAACAAATAGATGAGAACATTTAATTCCGTTCGTTTTTTTTTTTAAACCACAAACTTCATTGTGTTCGGTTCGGGTAAAAAAACCAAACATTTCTTACAAAAACAAAATACAAATGCGAAAAAAAACAAAAAATCAGCATAATAATTTTTCACAAACAAAACATATACACAATATACACATAAGCTGTTCGTGCTGCGGCCGTTGCTAAATTTTCTGTTTTTTTCATTTCTTTATCAATGTAAAAAAAGAAACATGATAGAACATTAAAATATAATGGTTGTTCTGTTTTTTAACGAGGAACAGGGGCCAGATTCTGGCAGTCGTGACTGAGTACTTTCTCGATTCGAAAGCAATTTAGCTACTAATTATTTCAGTCAATACTAAGCGCATTAGAATTATTTTTTCAGTGTTGCAAAGCATTAACTTTAGTTTCACAATACTGAAAAAATAATTTCGATTCGTTCAGTATCGACTGAAAGAATTAAAAATAAAATTGCTTTCGAATCGAGAAAGTACTCGATCACGACTGCCAGAATTAGGCCCCTGAACAATATATAATGTTCGGGTTTGTCTTGAAAATAGCTACGAACAATATTAACGGTTGTGTTCGTCTACACAATCCCAAAAAAAAAAAAAAAATATTGTTAGCGTGAGCCGAACGCTAAGTAATATTCTGTTTATTTTCGAACACTGCACTGAACTGAGAATTTTTGACAAAAGAATATCAGATATAAGCTCGTGTTCCACAGGGAATTGTTATTGGACGTACTCTCTATTTGAAATAACAAACCTTGCATGTTTTAGAAAACATTAAGATCTGGAAGTTATAAAAATGTGTTATTAAAAAACAGGGTTTAAAAAAATGCAGTCGAAACAAAAAACGAAAATTTGTGTACAAATTTTCGCCTTTTGAGTTGGATTGACAACGACTGCTTACATTTAATGAATTCGAAGTAAAAGCAACTGTTCCTTTTTTGCCAATGACACATAAAGAAGTGGAAGAAATGGCAGTTTTTCTACTTTGACTGCAGTTTTTTAAACGCTGCTAAAAAATACATGCTTTGTTTTTAAATATTTGTAATTAGTCGGCCTTATTGTGTAAGGCGTTGTCGTTAACGAGTGATTCGTTTTTTGTAATGGATTAAAGTAACACACGCCTTTGTTCTTAAGTATATACAATAAACGGCTGACTCGTTACCGACAATGCCTTACAAAATAATTCCAAGTAATTTGGGGCCAATTTTACATACATATACCAATCGACTAAAATTTCCAGCACATACATTGCAACATTTTAGTTTCAAAGCCATTTGCATTTTTCTCAAAAAAAAAAGGTTATTTATAGATTTGTTTTTTCCAAATACTCACCATATTGCATGATCCTTTTCAAACTGATATGCCGTTTTCCAAAGTTTCTCAATTGGTTCCATTTTTTCGACGATTTCCACCAGTGTTGTAAATGGTGATACGTCAATTTGCAACAATTGTTCTTCAACATTAATTGCTTTTGCCTCGCGACTCAAATTCTAAAACGTAAATCCAATTGCATAGAATAAAAAAGTCTTATAAATCATAATAAAAAAAAAAAAAACTTAAACAAACACAAAAAACAGAACAACTGCAACATTCTAAATTGCATGAAAAACGAGGACAACAACCTTAATAACAGATGACATTGTTTAAGGAGGGTGGGATTAAGAAAAGAAGAAAAAAATAAAGAACATCTTCGTACATACCTCAAGAATATCAAATAATTCATCGACAGTTTCGACACGTTCTTTAAGCTCTTCCAAAGTAAGAACGTCACGTGTTTCTTTAACACGAAAACCATCCATTCGACGTTTTTCATATAAAATTAATTGTTCGAATTTAATACGTTTTTCACTGTGTTGCAATAAAGAGAATGAATAAAAGAAATTTAATTTAGGACAACAAAAAAAAAAAAAAAAAAAACAAAACAAGGTAAAGTGTATGGCATACAAACGTGTTTAGTACAGCGTTTACACTAGCAAGATGAAATTTAAATCATTTTAAATTTCTTTTTAATTCTTTTCTATTCCAGTGTAAACTGCTGGGTTGTTAAAAAAAAAAACATTTTTAATGCTTTAAAATAAAAATACTCCTGCTACTCTGCCTACATTTCGCGTTCATTACTTACCGCAAAGCGAATTCCAAATTATCACGAACAACACTTAAGCGAGCTGCACTTAAATCCAGCACTTCTTCCAGCTCAGATGGTAAAATAAATGTACGTGTATTCAGATGTATGTCTTCATCTAAATAAATGAAAATAAATAGAAATGTTAACATTTTATGGAGCTAAATGCTAAATTCTAAACTCTATCACTCTACAAAAACATTAAACCAAAAATATAATTGTTGAAAAAAAATAATATAAAAGAATTTTCCTAAGTATGTTAAAAAAGTTCATATCGTACTGCAATTAAAAAATATATTTTAATTATTTTTGTATAGCACTTTCTATAGCAGAAATCGATAACTTTTTTTCAAATATTTTATTTACTAAATCTTGGAATAAACTGCATTTTCCAAAAAATCTTGGTGGCACAGAAGGGGGAGACTTCAGGAGATATTGGTTAAGAATATATCAACTTTTACGATCTATATCTCTAAAACAAAGTTCTTTGGCAAACATTTTTATTTTCAAAGCACTTCTTGATAAGTTCCGAGGTTATGTACAAAATTAATCAAGTAATTGAAAGAATACCAATTTTTATCTATTTTATATGCTACCAAATTGGCCGTATGCTGAAAAGCTTGCATACGACTTTCAACAAATAACATATTTGTCAACATACATAGAAAATTTGTTGAAAAGTAAAAATATTGTGTCTAGACGATATGCTATAATTGTGAACAAACGTTTGCTGACTTCGTTAACAAATGCCTGTCAAATGTTGGTAAGCATACGTTTGTTGAAAAAATTTGGTGTCTACACGATATGTTGGCGCTGAAAGCAAATTTTTCAACATAAATTTGCTGATTAAATATATCGTGTAGACTTAGCTTTATATTTATTTGATTTCCAATACAACAAGATTTAGAATCTTATAATTATAGTAATGTGTTTTTAAATAGTATAGGAACATGATGTAAAATATCTAACATTCATTTAAATTTGTTACATAAAACTGATATACAAGAAATTATTCTTTTTCAAAATTAACTAATAATAACACACAATAGTAATATTTAATTCGACAGAGCGAATCATCTATAATGCTTTAGCAGTTCTTTTTTAAAGTGCAGTGCGGTGCGTATAAACTTTGTGGTCGGTGTTAACGAGTTCCAAAGACGGATTGCATTGACGTAAATTTGCCACTCAGATACTAAAGTTCGATATCTTATGTGAATAATGTCTGAAACCCCGCTTCTTTCTTAATTCTTCTTCTAATACATGCAGTCTACAACTGACGTGAAATATATGATGTACGTGTTAAGTATTGACTCATCATGTAAGAGGTTTTCTCATGTTATAACACGGTTGTTAATGCAAATGTTTTAACAACGTTTTATAACATCATGTTATAACAGCAAATCATGTCAGTTGTAGACGGGGAGTTTTAAATCTTCATATTAGTTTAAAAAAACGTATGATGCTTGCAGTCATGCCAATTTTTAAATACATATTGTTTGAAAAACGGCTAAAATTTTGAATTTTTACTGAAAACTGACTTTAAAAAATATCGAATTCGATAGTCGTATTTCAATATCGATACATCGATATATCGGTATTTTAACTATCGGCGATATATATCGATTATTTTTTTTAAAATATCGATATTTTGATATATCGATATTTTTTGCCCATTCCTACCATAGAGAACTTAGCTTTGCGCATGTCTTCCCAGCTGCAAAATTTATGTAATCTGACCACGTAAGTGTGCTATTGAATATAATACCAAGGTTTTAAGCAGATGTTACAATATCAATTTTTGAGTGTCAAGCATTATCCTCGGCAAATTTTTTGTTTTCTTAGTTATTATAAGACACTTAGATTTCTGTGGGTTAAGACACAAAAAATTTGCATTTGCCCAAACTCCATTTGATTTAATACTGACAGCAAGTCAGTACATAATTTTCATTTACACAATTAAAACAGAATATATTATTATGCCAATTTGTACTTTGACTTGAATCAAAAAACGATAAAGTTGAAGAGACATTAGGAATATTCGTAAATTTCTCCTTGACCATTTCCAAATTTATATTTGAGGTATCCAAAGTAGATGATTTTCCAGCACCAATTTCACGTATTTCTCTCTGTGTTTGTTTTGAACCAACGGCAGATGAAAACCGTGTGGCATAAAAGTCCAATTTTGCCCTTTTAACTTTTTTATTTACTTTCTTTCATACTTTGCAATATTCATCATGAAAATCTGGGATCTCAAAACGTTTCCATCGTTTACATACGATATCTCTGCGGCATGCAATAATTAAATATAAGCTTAATTTTATGTTAACCCTGACATTTTTTTTTTTTTTATTGTAAATTTAAGAACATGAAATTTACATATGAGCCATTAAAACGGGAAAAAGAAAAAGGTTGATGAAGGTCGCACACTGGGGTCAATCCCAAAAAGTGGTAATAAATCTGAACCTCTAGAGCTACTGGCCGGACTACAAAATAATGTATAAAAGAGTCGTATAGGCTTTAGGAAACTTTTTAACTTATTTCCTTTTTAAGCCCCATGGTGACTTAAACCCTGCCAGAAAAATAAAAGCATGCCTCCAAAAATCGCTCCGGAGTAGGTAATTTGAAAAAACGTTTTAGGTACACATTTTAATTTTCTATAGCGATGCTTTTTTACATTGATTTTTTACAACGACCACAGCACGAATAGCTTGTGTGTGTGTGTATTGTACACAACTGAAACGAACATTAATTAAAACATTAATGACATGAATCCATCACAACGAGGTTTGTGGCTTAAAAAAATAAACAGAACACAATTAAATGTTCTCATCTTTTTGTTGAGTTGGACAAGTACAGTACTATTTTTGGGATCTATAAAAAAACTTATAAATACTTTGTATACCAACATTTTGTTGGAACATGCAGCTTATTCTAAGAGTTAGTGTGCCTGACCAGAGATCCAATTCAATCGGCTCCAAGCCGGCTTAGCGCCGCCTCCGACTTTTTAGATGTCTTAGCATAAGCCGCAGCATACTGGGGATTTCGCGGAAAAAAGTCAAATTGTCAACATACTCTTCATGCAATATGCAGTGATATTTTGAAATTTTAGACTAAATGGTACAATCAAATCAAAAAGAATTACTCCGATCTGACTGCCAGTTTTTTTTTTTTATATCCGTATCAAACTCAGTACTTGTATGTTTTACCGAACCAACTTAATTTAAACCTAAGAATTTAAAAACGAATATTATTTTATTATGTGAGCTAACGTTTTTCTTTTTATTTTTTATTTAAAGTAGGATATTTCAGTATACTAAAATTTAAAAAAAAAAAAATTGCAAAGACTTTTTTTTGTGTATTTTTATGAACATATCGACCCCTTTGCGCGAAATTATCGTATGTTACAAAAACCAAATTTTACAGGAGAGCCAATTTTATACTTTTCTCTGCTATCACTTGCAATATAAATATGAAAATATACATTCAATTTTTGGAGCAACGAAGTGGAATTCGCCTACAATATTTTGTCAGGCGACGTCTCTTTGAATGTAGAACAAGATTGCATCAAAAACTCAATTTCATAAAAATTGGCATATACAATAATTTCGCGCAAATGGGTCGATATAACAAAAATCCCTTTTTTCTCCTAACATTTGGACCTGAAATTTTAGCCTTACTTTCCCACAGTTGGAAATTACTACTAATACATTGTCTTATATCTGTTTTTACATTTTTAATCAATTTCAAGTGCCACCAGGTGCCACCGCTAAATTTGTTGCATTACACAGTCCAACATTTTTCAGCTGATTGATTCGGGACTCAATTCTGATAAGGCTCTTTTGTTTAACATAACTCGAGAACCACTAGTCGGATTTTGCTGAAACAAATTAAAAAAAATCAAGAATTACAATTACTTTCATCTGTTTATATAACATTTTGCTACATAAGCAACAGTTTCGCAGTTATAAATAAATGTATGAAGAAAAAAAATATTGTTTGTCCAAAAAATTTAAATATTTTATTTTTAATTCATAAAAAATCCAAAATGGTAAAAAAAAGTTTCAAGTCCTATTACTTTCACGTAAAGTCACATAACCTATGGAAAACATGAGACATAAATTAAGAAAATCGATGAGCGCGTTTCGCTTTTATTCACAATTAAGTGAAGGTATGCATTTCAAAACGTTGCTCGAGATATGCACAAAAGTCTTTGCAGAAACATTTATGACTTTTTTTATGATTCTCAGAATTAAAAAAAAAAAAAAAGTAATAAACAAAAGGTTATTTGATTTTTATGATTGCGGTAGCAAAGTAAAAAGCGGTAATAAGTGTGCGTGGACAATTGAAAGGAAAAAAAGAAAGTGCACTTTTTTAATTATTTGGGGTTTTCCGTTGGCTACCTGTATGATTTTTTTACAGAAATTCCGCCCACATATATTAGTGCTCATGTTTTGGAACGTACCTGTCAGCAAAATATTGAAAAATACGTAGTATTTATAGGTGTTCATTGCTCGATTTTTGTCATTCAACAAGTGCTGACGAACGCGAAAAGTACAACCGATTTTTCTCCGGTTTTTTAATTATAACTGAAACTAAGGCTCAAGAGTTTTACGGCAATGGAAAGTTTTTCTATTTCTCTTGGGGTTTTATGCTCGAAGCTTCTGGAGTTTGACAAAAACAGAACAAAATTAAAATAGTTTTTGCAACAATTGCACGTTGGCTTAAACGATACTAGAGCATGTGAAATTTTGGATACAATATATAAAAGCTTTTACTCTAACCTCAAACAAAGATGGCAGGATTCTTATCGTACAAAGTCGCGATTTGAAAAAAAGAATGCAAATTGGCTTGATGGCACATTTACAATTAAGTTTACTTAGGCTGAATGTTCTACCAGTTCTGCACTTGGTCGGCCACGCAAATCGTTTGAGGAGTGCTGTGATCGCGCCAAACGATACAAAAGGGATGTAGTACGTTCTATGTTTCCTCAAGAAGTAATTGATTTTTCTTCTAGTATTTCAAAAACCAACCACAAAATTTGTACATTGAAAACTTTGGGGATGTTTACAAAGCTTGAACTTACAAAAGAAAAATACGAGTATCTAATGCATTCGTTACAAAATGAAGGATATAACATACTCGTACCATACAAACAACTCACGAAAGAAAAAACTAACAGTTATCCTCTAGAAATTTCTATTACTGAAAGTTCAGGCAGTGTACCTCTGCAAAATCTGTTGGATCATGCTGCTAAAAGAGTCCTAGAGACCAAATCAGTAAAGGAAATAAATCAAATTGAAAGCGAAAATCTAACAATGTACTATAAATGGGGATGTGATGGGGCATCTGGTCAAAGCGAATACCAACAGAGGTTTTCAGATGATCAAATTCCTGACTCTCATTTATACATATGTGACATCAGTTGTACCACTAAAATTATCATTGAGTGATGACATAAATAAATTAGTATGGAACAACAATAAACCTCATCCACACAGTATTGTAGAACACTACAGTTTGCATACGTTAAAGAGACACCTCAAGTTATACGAGAAGAAAAGAGAAGAGTCGATGAGGAGATATCTCAACTAAAAGAATTTGAGTTAACAGTAAATAATCGTAACTTTAAAGTAAAACATGAATTATATTTTACAATGATTGACGGCAAGACAGCACAATCAGTAACAGAGACACCAGCAGCATCATCTTGTTTTATTTGTGGAGCAACAACATCCAAAACGAATAAAATCGAAGAAGTTCAAGCTATGCCCGTAAATGAACAAGCACTGCAATTTGGTATGTCACCACTTCATGCGCGTATTAAGCTGATGGAGTGTCTTTTGCATGTAGCTTACAATATTGAATTTAAAAGTTGAAGAGTCGACTCAAATACTCGTCCGATAAGAGAAGCCCGAAAATGTTTAATAAAGCGTGAAATTAAAGAGAAAATTGGAATACAGGTTGTTACTGTTAAACAAGGCTCTGGTACGACAAATTCAGGAAATACGTCACGAAGATTCTTTGCTAATCCTGCTTTGATTTCCGAAATCACGGGACTAGATGAAGACATAATCAAGAGGCTTTCAACAATTCTCGAAGCTATAACCATTACCGAGGCACTAGATTCCAAAAAAAATTTGGTGATTTTTGTCTGGAGACGGCAAGAAAGTTTGTTGCACTGTACGAGTGGTACAATATGCCACCAACACTCCACAAAATTCTGCTTCATGGAAAATATATAATTGAAAAGTGTATTTTTCCTGTAGGCTTACTATCCGAAGAGGCTCAGGAAAGTCGTAACAAAGACTATAAAAAATATCGCCTTAGACACTCCAGAAAATGCAGTCGAATTGCCACGAACGAAGATATTATGCACCGAATAATGGTAACATCAGATCCCATTATCTCACACTTGACTCCTTCATTTAGCCAGAAAAAGCATAGTGATACAAGCGACGAAGTTAAGGCTCTTTTAGAATAATAAATAAAAAAGTAGATTAAAAATAAATAATAAATTAAAAATTAAAAAATTCATTTAAATTTTTTGTTAGTTAGGGCTTTTTACATTGTAGGTAACTATATACTTTCTTTATTTTGATAACTTTTGTGTATAACTATATGAATAAAACTAAATTTGTGATGAAATTAAAAATAGATTTAAAATAAATAATGAATTAAAAATTAAAAAAACATTTAAAATTTTTTGTTAGATAGGGCTTTTTACATTGTAGGTAAAGATATACATTTCTCTAACTTTCTTTATTTTGATTACTTTTGTGTATAACTATATAAATAAAACTAAATTTGTGATGAAATCATTACATTTTTGACAAATATATTTTATTCCTCACCTCCATACAAAAATCACGTGTGCGCCGCCGAAAAGTCTGGCTAGTTTCGGCTTAGATTTTAAGGCGACTTAACCAGCTTAGCCGAACATTTTTTTGGTTAGACATTAAAAAATTACAACCCTGGGCTTTGAAAATATGTATATCTTGTTATTTTCGCAACAATTTTACATGTATAATTATAAAGTTATTTACTAAAATAACACAAAGAAATATCTTTGAAGTTCGTTGAAAGATCCATTTTAACTTTCTGATTGGGTTTAACCCAAATTTGTTCCTCATTTGTTTGGTGTCAATGATGCTTTCAGTTTTTATCAGTTGCTTTTGAGAAAATACGTCAATAAAAAAGGCAAATCTACAATTTTCAATTAAACAATACGAAACACAACACAGTCTGACTGAAGACTTTTTTTGCCAAACTTCAGAGACAGGTATAAAAAGTTTTTTTTCTACAAAACAGTGCGAGTACAGAAAATAAAGAGCTTTCCCCTTATAAAATCATTTAAGTTTTTTTGGATTTATAGAATATATTAAAAAACTTCTGCAATAGAGAAGCTGATGTAGAAAAAAGGGCAAAGCACATGTGATGACTCAAAGTGCGGATATTATTTGTGAGATTTTTAAATTGGCTAGAGACAGATACTTGAAAAATATAAATTCAGCAAGATATGTTTTAAGCAAATAAATATTATTATTATTATTATTATTATTATTATTATTATATTATATTCCAAGATTTAGTAAATAAAATATTTGAAAAAAAGTTATCGATTTCTGCTATAGAAAGTGCAATACAAAAATAATTAAAAAATATATTTTAAACTGCATTTTCCAAAAAATCTTGGTGGCACAGAAGGGGGAGACGGATACCCCCCATACAATATATTTATTAATTTGCTTGTGTCTGCAGAACTTCAAACTTTAAACTTGCCGAAGCCGATGTTAAATTAATTAATTTTCTTAAATTTAAGAACAAACCTTTTTACCTTCGATGAAGAGTATACAATAAATAATATTTATTTGCTTAAAACATATCTTGCTGAATTTATATTTTTCAAGTATCTGTCTCTAGCCAATTTAAAAATCTCACAAATAATATCCGCACTTTGAGTCATCACATGTGCTTTGCCCTTTTTTCTACATCAGCTTCTCTATTGCAGAAGTTTTTTAATATATTCTATAAATCCAAAAAAACTTAAATGATTTTATAAGGGGAAAGCTCTTTATTTTCTGTACTCGCACTGTTTTGCAGAAAAAAAACTTTTTATACCTGTCTCTGAAGTTTGGCAAAAAAAGTCTTCAGTCAGACTGTGTTGTGTTTCGTATTGTTTAATTGAAAATTGTAGATTTGCCTTTTTTATTGACGTATTTTCTAAAAAGCAACTGATAAAAACTGAAAGCATCATTGACACCAAACAAATGAGGAACAAATTTGGGTTAAACCCAATCAGAAAGTTAAAATGGATCTTTCAACGAACTTCAAAGATATTTCTTTGTGTTATTTTAGTAAATAACTTTATAATTATACATGTAAAATTGTTGCGAAAATAACAAGATATACATATTTTCAAAGCCCAGGGTTGTAATTTTTTAATGTCTAACCAAAAAAATGTTCGGCTAAGCTGGTTAAGTCGCCTTAAAATCTAAGCCGAAACTAGCCAGACTTTTCGGCGGCGCACACGTGATTTTTGTATGGAGGTGAGGAATAAAATATATTTGTCAAAAATGTAATGATTTCATCACAAATTTAGTTTTATTTATATAGTTATACACAAAAGTAATCAAAATAAAGAAAGTTAGAGAAATGTATATCGTTACCTACAATGTAAAAAGCCCTATCTAACAAAAAATTTTAAATGTTTTTTTAATTTTTAATTCATTATTTATTTTAAATCTATTTTTAATTTCATCACAAATTTAGTTTTATTCATATAGTTATACACAAAAGTTATCAAAATAAAGAAAGTATATAGTTACCTACAATGTAAAAAGCCCTAACTAACAAAAAATTTAAATGAATTTTTTAATTTTTAATTTATTATTTATTTTTAATCTACTTTTTTATTTATTATTCTAAAAGAGCCTTAACTTCGTCGCTTGTATCACTATGCTTTTTCTGGCTAAATGAAGGAGTCAAGTGTGAGATAATGGGATCTGATGTTACCATTATTCGGTGCATAATATCTTCGTTCGTGGCAATTCGACTGCATTTTCTGGAGTGTCTAAGGCGATATTTTTTATAGTCTTTGTTACGACTTTCCTGAGCCTCTTCGGATAGTAAGCCTACAGGAAAAATACACTTTTCAATTATATATTTTCCATGAAGCAGAATTTTGTGGAGTGTTGGTGGCATATTGTACCACTCGTACAGTGCAACAAACTTTCTTGCCGTCTCCAGACAAAAATCACCAAATT